>OX439241.1:11425512-12768050 GCA_949319165.1 Sialis lutaria
ATTATTTAAACTCAAAAAGAGAATTATTAGGCGTATGGGGTTGCATACAGTTAGAATTTTCAAAAAAATTATTTTTTTTTATTTCATTTTTGTAATGTACATATATACATTTAAGTACACACACACAAAATTTCAAGTCAACACGGCGATTATATTCGAAATTACACGCATATTTGTAAATACGTCTCAGAGCGTTTGAAAGTAGGAGGCCGGAGTTAAGGGGTTATATACAGTTAGAATTTTCAAAAAATCGATTTTTTTATTTCATTTTCGTAATGTAACTACATATATTTAAATACACACACAGGAAATTTCAAGTCAATCCGGCGATTATTTTTTAAATTACACGCATATTTGTAAAGACGTCTCAGAGCGTTTGAATGTAGGAGGTTGGAGCGACAGCGCGTTTTTCTCAAATCTGTGTTTTTAAAGTCGGTGACAACTATTCCTTGGGAACGGTTGAACCGATCAATCTCAAATTTTAACACAAGTTTCTTAAGAATATTTTTTAGTAATTAATGGAAGGTTTTATCTCACCGATAAATATTTATTTTTTTATAAACAATTTAAGGTAAAATTTTTGTCGAAAATCTATATATTTTTTTTGAGAAGCCGCCATTTTGTCAAAAAATTTTATTTTGCTTATTCCTTCGATTAAGTACAAGATTATACATTACTTTAAAGAAATCCGTTTGGGTTTTTTATTTTAAAAGATGCAGTCCAGAGATATCGTGGTCACCGCAAGGCGCCTTTTTTGAGAGGACCTCCTGGAGAACAGCTGTAGTAGTTTTCGAATTATTATTTTTACAAATAAAAAATGTTAAAATACAACTAAAAGTTACCATAATATGTGTACAAATTTTTACATTGATAAATTATAAATGTCTTCTTAAAAAAAAATCTTGAAAAAACACTTTTTTTGGCCTTCTAACTGTATGTAACCCCTTATATAAAGCAGGCTTATAAGAATGCCCTAAACTAGTGGCTCCCAAACTTTTTCGTTTCGCGACGTCCTTTTTGAACTAAGATTTTCCCATGGCGCCCTTCCCTAAGTGAAAACATAACTAATCATAAGTGAGAGATAAAAATCAGCAATTCAAATAACTGCATTATTGAACAAATTCATTATTTTTTTATTTATACATTAACATTATATTAATAGAATAGATAAGAAAAAAATATATGAAAGCTTTTGCAATATTCTGCGGCATCTTTGTAAAGACGCCGCGGCGCACATTTTGGAAACCACTGCCCTAAACAAATCTTAACATTTTATACAATTATTTATAAGTATAAATTAACTATTTATGTTAAACAAAATTTAGACAAGTGCAGTTTTTATAATGGCGTTACATTAGTATAATAGGTACTCGAAATAATTAAATATTTACATTTCAATGTGTAGAACAACTACATACAGTAATACATAGTCCTTTATGTATAGGGACATAATACTATAATTTATTATCGTCACACGTTCGTAACATAACATCAATAATTTATCAACATTCCGAAAACAACTTTCAATTTAACAAATTAATGTCTGTTTAATTTAAAATAATAATTGTTCTAAAATGTATATGTACTTGTTTCAATTTATACTTAATTATTAATATCTATTTAAGTTATTGATTCATGTATTGTTGTTCTAACGCTATTAATCCTTTGTGTTTTGACTTAAGTATTTTACTAAGAACGAACCGGACGAGCTAAGCGCGTCAAGTAATCTTAAGGAAATTATTCCGAAAAAAGATCGTTGTGTTCGCCATATTCATTGTGTTGATATTGTTCCCAAAATGAAAATAGATTTAAGTGTGGCAACTAGGGTGACCAGGTCTCAGGTTTTGACCCGGAGTTTCAGGGTTTGTATACAGTTTCTCCGGGCTCCGGGTTTTGTTACAATTTCTCCGGGTTTGGTAAAAATGACGAGAACTAACAAAAAGAGCGCAACAGTAAAAATAAAAAATATTTGCGAAAAGGTCTTCATTCTCATCTCGCAAAACCAAAAATTTGATTACTATATTAAAAAATAAAGGTCTTCATGCATAAACGCGGGCAATTTTTTTTCTCAGGGTTTGTCAGGGTTGGCGTTATCTAAAAACAAGGTTTGCATTATCTAAAATCTGGTCACCCTAGTGGCAACAGTTGCTTTTTTAATGTTATATAAATTGACAAGAAATAAATAAAAATATGGAAAGTTTGGGAACGAAAACTTTTACCGTGCATCATGTAGGATATTATTAAAAAAATTACTCTAGAATCTAGAGCAAAAACTAAGCTGTTCATTATCTGTGAGGTATCAAATCGTTATGAATTTGCTTGGGATTGATTTTATGAAGTACACTTATCACCACTGCTTTTCGATTACTGATTTTTACATAACGTGCGTGCGTAAAGGTCATTTATATATAGAGATGAGACTGCTATTGCGATAGCTGCTACTGAGAACACTGTTATTTGTACTGAGCAGACTGCTCTGCTCTTTAACATACCTGCTATCACTGCTATCCTGTTCTTGATTATTTTTTTTTAATCTAAGAAATAAACTATAATAGAGGTTTTTTATTGTAAAAATACCGGAACCTCACAATGAGTTACAGTAAAAAAGATATTCCAGTTAGGTAACTAATTTCGACTGGAAATATCTGAAAACGGAGGGGAGTAAGTTTCTAATAGGCGGTTGGCTAAAATACCTGCATATGTTTTTTTTATGGAATAGTTATTTTATCAAAAATGTAAACTAAAATTTGCTTATAAACAATAAAATAACATTTTTTTATACCTTATTATTAATACTCCAAAAAATATATTTGTTAGGAGATGGGGGAAGTTAGTGACGGTAATAAAATTAAAAGAAGATTCTTTGCAAAAAAAATGTTGGAAATACTTTTACATGTAAATATATGTAGGTTACAAAAACTAAAAAAAGTTTTCCCAATCTTGTTTAATGGCAAATCGCACCGTTTCGTACGTCGCAGATCTACAAGAACGTATGTGTAATGTGTACATATACCTACATACATATAAATGGTGAAATAAATGATACGACTTATGTGACAAGTTTCAATTTGTTAAAAATAGCTTTAAAAGTTTTTACATAGCAGTCAGTATCTGTAGAAAGTAGGAGACGAACAAATTTATGTTAAACCCATAAATTTATCAAAATTTGATTTATTGTTATAACTTTCATTTATATCCATGAATCATTTTAAAGGTGTTGGAAATAGAAACACATTTAGAAAGAAATCTTTCAAGTTTTACAAAAACAGTTGTTGCCGCGTATTTTATGTTTGTAAACATAATCAAATTGATCAATTAAAACACAATTGAATTGATTGTAAGGTTGGAGAAAACAGGATGGTATGTTGGGTTAGACCAGTGGCTCTTAACCGGCGTTCCGCGAGTTAAGGTGCCTTTTCATGGAGCGTTATTGACGCTAGTTTTCTAGCGTCAAATCTCGTCACGTGACCAATTTTAAATTTTTGAATTTTAGCTGTCAACTACTGTTTGACGTTTAAGTGTGAAAAAACAACCAATAAATTACGTTCAGTTATTAAAAATTGATTTACATTTCATTATACTATTTGTAAACAAGAATACACATAATATCAAAGCTACTGACATTAGGTGTCACATGATTTCTAGCGTCAAGCAGTATGAGCTCAACCATGTTGAGCTTTTTCACTTGACGCTGACCAATAGCAAGCATTTAAAATTAAAAATCGTAGCGTCCAGCGTCAATGGCGCTCCATGAAAAGGCACCTTTATGAAACAAGGAAAAAACAACCGTTATTTAATTAAGGAGGTATTTTAATTTTAGAACTCTCAAAGACCAATTGCTATTATATTTTAACCATGTGGAGTATCAAAACGTACATAGGGGTCAGTCGATAGCGGTGACGAGTGTGACATTTCAACTCGGGTTGGAGTTAATAATTTCTAAATAATGCTAGTTAATAACATGGTTTTATCATTTTTGTGTAGATCTTAATGTAATACATGTATATTGAAAGAAGAAAAGGTCTACGGTAATTTTACAAAAAAAATGCCAGTGTTCAAAGCCTTGTGACGGGTGTGACGCCAACTATTGCAAGTCTTGCAACCTCTATTCAAACTCTCAAAAGTTTAGCGAAAATATTGAAGTTACTTTATAATAATCATACATTAATATGTTACGAATAAATTATTTTTACTTTCTTATACCAATGTATATGAAATATACATATAGTATAAGTAAGTATAGTAAACGCGATTTTTTTCGAAATTCGGTTTTTGATGGTATTATCAATTTTGACCTTCCCTGAATCCATTCTGACTATTTTCGCCATGATGTCTGTGTGTCTGTCGGTCTGTCTGTAGACGCTGTAACTCAAATACGACAAATCGTAGAAAGGTGGAATTTTATACTTAAGATTGATTTTTGCCTGGGAAGAAAACCTCCTATTTTTGAAAACGATCTTTCAACCGGAAACGGATGTTTACCTACATCGATTTTTGAATTTTTCGAATTACACTGAAACAGTGTGAATTAGAGAAAAATGACAAAGTTGAAAATTGTAGGTAATATTATTATCTATAATTTATGTTCTATTCATTTTTTCGAAAAAACAAATTTATTATTTTTTTTTTTACCAAGTATTCGTTTTTAAGTACATTTCAAATGGTTCATAACAGAGAAGAAATATCTGCCATGAGTGTCATGGGACTTTCTTATACGTATCACAGAGACTGTACGTGTTTGCCATAGGTACCATGGGCCTTTCTTATACGTAATACTGAGAATAAACACTGTATACTCTATTTCATTTAGTTTGCAGTGGTCGCCGTGCGACTTGACGGTATTAGTCGTGATCCGTACGGTCAAAGCACCCAGCAACCAGTATAGATTATTCTAAATAATGATTTAAAAAAAAAATTCTGGCTAAATCATAAGTGTTGGAAAAAAATGTATGGGGAATAGATTATAGATAATAACATACTCGACATTTTTTATCTAAAACATTTTTGTCTTATTTCAAAAAATTACAAGAGTAAACATCCGTTTCCATCTTATTGTTAGTAATTATGTTAAACAAAATTCGTTCGATACATAATGTATAAAATAATATTTCTATAGTTTATGTCTCACTCATTTTACTCTATCTTTTATTAGTTTGTCAGAAATATCCTTCACTAAAATAAAAATCACGTACACTGTTCACTGTCATTATTACGTATAAGAAAGTCCTGTGGCACACGGCAGATTATTTAGTAACACAAAAGCATCAGGTAAATACGTAATCCATTTAACTGGTTTTTACTCAACATTGTGACGGGTGTGACGTTGAATAAAAGGATACAATAAGAGTATTATTTGTGTGTTTAAATGCTTATTGATATTATTAACTAATACTTATTACTATTATTTATTAAATACATTAATAGACTCATTAAATTTATAATAAATGTGGTCACACTTAGTTATTATTGTCGGTGAGGGTTACTTGTTTATAATTTGGTCAAACGTCATGTCTGATATGTAATTGTCAAAGACTTTTAATAGTTTGCACGATCATCACTTATTCTTAAGTAAGTTATTGCGATTTCACCTTCTTTGTTGTCTATTCTGAAATATTTTGAAATATTTTCAAAATTAACGAAAATTTTTCTAATTTTCTTTTGGTTTATGAAAATTTATGTTCAATAGCCTGTTAATTTTATATTTTAGTGTTCATTTTCGTAAAATATGACCCATATGAAACCTGACCCATAGGTCATTTCTACCTAAAAAAAATAACGCCAGTTAGAAAGTCAAAAAATCAATGCATTCACATAGAGCTGAAAATTAAATAACTTGACTAAAACTAAACAGAATTGTAAAAAAAAAACAAAAAACACCTTGTTTAGAATGAAAAAACCTTTCAAATGAGGTATCACTTACCCTATCATGCCATTAAAATTTTTAATGATTATGCTCATAGCGCTAGGGGTTGAAAAGATTGTTGCAAAAATTTTATAGCAAAAGATGCCCCCCGAAAAAACAAAATAGACGTGTTTGAGAGTTTTATTCTTATTTTAAATGACCAAAAGCGCGGTCCTTTCGTTTTAGTTAGGCCACCCTGTATAGTGCAGTTAAATTAAATATAACTCATATCATATTAATTTAATATTTCATATTCGATGTATCATACGTATTAAGTTTTTTTTTAATTAACTACATGAACTTTATATTTTAAAACCTGAATGAACAATTAAAAGTACCTATTATTTCGTTGTGCAATTAAACTAATCAATATCAATTCAGATTTGTACAGAGCTGCTTTATCCCGTTCAATCGTTTCGTTTTTTTAATAGCTCCCAGTGCTTTAAAAGCTGTCTCGGAACGATAAATGCATTCGAAGAATGTTTCATTGTGACAAGTACATTCTCCGCAAACTCTAGATTGATCGCGTAACCGAACTCCTTTATACAGCCGCGTCACCTACTTTATGATTTCTGTAATAAATGCATTTTTCTATTGAAATGAAATACTGCAGTTTCTGTGGAGTTTCACCGCATAAGCAGTTTTAGATTTCATTATTGTGGTGTTATCAGGTAATTTTATCTCTTGTGAGAATTTGAAACGTATATAAAGTTGCTGTAAAAGTAGGGAATGTTTTTTTGTTTTTATTTGAGTGTCATTAGGAGAGTTTAAAAGACTTAATGTTTTATGCAGTTTAATCAAGGCGGGGAGGAGGAAGGTAATGCAAATTCTGGGGAGAACATTTTGGATAGAAAATTTTAATCCGCATTCGTAACCGATATAGGGGGAGGTTTTCAATTCTACAGTATATATTTTTTATGTATATTCGAGCATAACTTCGACAAATATGCACCAATCTGAACGATTTTGTTTGTTTGAAATAGTCACCCGAGGCGGTCGCATCAAATTTTTATCATGGACTTCAATACGCCACTCGAAAGGGAAAGTTAAAAATCTTTTAAAAACGACTTAAAAAAATTAAAACGCTGAAAAGTATAACCAAAATTAAATTTAACAATTTTTGGAATCGATGCCTACAAAATTTTTATGAAAGAAAAAAAGAAAACGAACTTCAAAAACTGTTAAATTATATATTTTTCAGTGTTTTTAGTATTTAAAAAAAAAAAAATATCTTATAAATTAATAATCTCAACAAACTTACTTTACTAAATAAATTTAGTCAGCGCAAATCTCACATAAAAAAGTAACATAATAGTTTCATTTACACCATCTTAAAAAAATGTAATGACCCCTCCCCCAGAAAAAAACTTTCTGTACCTGGGCGAACAGCTAAACCGTCTCTCCTCCCTTTTTCTTATTAAGATTTTTTCAAGACAATTAATAGATTACTTAGTTACGTTGTTGTTTTTACTTATTTATTGATTGTAATTTGTTTTTTGAAATCAACCCATAAATAATTGAATTAAAATTCTATCTAATCAACAAATACTATACTAAAATACAATTACAAAAATAACATTACATACTTTGTCTAGTCAGGCACGTTTCTATGTATGTGTGCAATGTGAGTACGTGTGTGTGTGTATGTGTGTTTTCACGTACGTGTAATTAAAAGTTATTGTATAATCTACCTGCACGTTGGTGGGTACAAAAACCGCAACAATAAATAAAATTATGACGGACGTTTCCGGTTTCCTGTGTAAGAGTTATTCTCTGTGAAAAAAAATCAATGATACCCCTTTGTTGTACGTGATAAATATTAAAATACAAATTAAAGTAATATAGATGATAAAAATGATGACACAAGAATTAATTATATGAAATATATATTTATATTTTATTTAAATTCTTAAAACTAAGTGATTGTTATATTAAAAATTAAAATACTATATTTTAACAACAGTTTTGAATCATTTAGTCACCAATGTTACTAATTTACTAACATGAATAATATCGAATACTATAAATAATTTCCTCTAAGCTAACGCTATCTGCGGGGTATCAAATCGTTATGAATTTGCTCGGGATTTTAAAGTAGTGATAATAAATGTATAATATTAATAATGTAATTTTATTTTATGCTGTACATTTGTTACCACTGCTTTTAGATTGCTGATTTCTAGTTAACGCGCATGCATCAGGCCCATTCGTATAAACCGTACGATTGTCGATTACATTTAGTTACATTAGCAGATAGTGTTAGCTAAACTTTTGCTTGAAGGTAAATTACTTATAATTTCGGACATAAGTCTAATTTTTGTTAATTTACTGGTTTTTATTCCATACTACTTGGATAAGTAAAAAACCTTAAAGAAACTCGAAGGAATATTTATACTGATTGTAAAATATGTACCTATATAAAACATCGTTTTTGTTGTCTGTTAGGTAAGTGGATTTAGTCATTTTAGGGCCATTGTATTTATCAATATTTGTGTCTTATTGTATTTTTCGTTTTCTCGTATTCCAGAGTTTTGATTGAAAATCATTAGAACATGTGAATAATAAAAATGTTCGACACAAATAACTTTTGTAAAGTTTTTTGTATTGGAAAATATTTTATGACTTCATCGCAATGAATAATAATTTTTTTAGTAGGGGCGAAAAATGCATGCTGTATACTATGACTTGTACACAATTTTACACAATTTGTGTATATTATTTATTTAAATTATAGAATAATATTTGGTAGGGTGAATACGCAGTAATCGCTCTTAAAGATACTATACAAATAAATTGAGGTGAGATCTACATTTTGCCACCTCACATTTTAAAGGTAAATTCGATAAACAATCCGAATTCACAAGTCCTTCAATTTAATATCTGGAAAAGTAATTTCAACATCTGAAACTGTTTATTAACGTATTTTATAAATAATTTCGAAAGAGAAAATTTACGTAAATAACGTTTTAGACCTCCTCACTCTACGTAAGGATTCTTAAAGAAGCCTTACGTAATTAATTGACGCCCCTTAAGCATATTTATAAAAAGTTCCACTCAAAATGAATTATTATAGCATAACAGAAAATAACGAGCAGTGAAACTAACTTTCGGAATGAATTAATGATAAGATAGAGAAATGCCCGCGGGTGATCGGGGCAAGCAAAATTTACGAGACCATAGGGAACATGTGTAGTTCATAGGTTCCGCATGATATATTCCTATTTTAACTTTTTACTATAATCCCTGTGGTATTATCCCCTATGTAAATTTAAACGGGGGATGCGCTTGTTTCAAAAATGTTATTACGCTATGTTGACTTGACCTTTATGACCCCAACTCCTTTACATGTATGCTCAAATTGCAATCAGTATGTTAACGATTTTTGTCTTTGTAACCTTTTTAGATATTATGGTTCAATAATCAAAACATTTTAGAAGCTAATTTTCGTTATGGTTAATTATATTCTTGACATACACATTTTAGTTATGAATAAAATACAGTCGAAATTGGTTAAAACGATATCGAAGGAACCAGTTATTTTAGGTCGTAAAAATATATACACTGAAAAAAATTAATGTTAATTTTTAACATAAAAAAACATGTTAACGGAAGGACGAAATTTCAATCTGTGAAAAATTAATCGGTAACGTAGTAATATTCCATACCAACAGTATCGAAAATTACTATACCGTATATTAAAATAATTATAAAACTTAAATAATTATTTTGACAAGTTATTAATAGTCAGATGAAAAAATTTCATTAACATTTTTATTTATTTACGATGCGTAGGAATGGGAAAAAATAAAAAATTGCATAGATTGATCAATTAGGTTTTGATCCTAGAAATGTTTAACACCTGACATGGTAAAATTTAAAAGAACGTCTACTACAATTCAATATACTGTATAGCAGTTTCTATCACGGCGATTGGCCAGATATGAAAAGTAATATAGAAATATTACTGATAATTTAGAATAAAATTTACAAAAATAACTTGTAACGAAATATTTAATAAAAATGTGTCTTGAGTTCTTTTGACTACGTAAAATACTGTTATAAATATATTATAAAAAATAAACCGACGAGCAAAAAACACCGCATCTTGTTCTATATTATTCCCATCAGGATTCTTGACACATTCTGTAAGAAATTCTTTCCTAGAAATAAATAAGTCATTGATTTATCGACAGGACTAAAAAATATAATTTTTAAGAAAAAAGGTGTTATGAAATGACTGTTTACATTTGTTTGTTTGTAATCAAATATTTCAGGTTCTATTGTTGTTATGTATTTCAATCTTTTCACTTTTTTATTTAGTTTTCCGGGAAATAGTTTCAACAGTAGATATATCTGAAAACTTAAACAAACAGAACAAACTTGTTTTATGTTATTTACGATATTCATGTTCATGTGAGAAAACAGGTGTTCTAAATCATATTTTATTTGAATGTCACAATTCACAATAGTGCAGTTATTTATTAAATATGTAATTATAATTACCTACTTAGGTTTTATATTTCCAATAATTATAAAAATGATATTAAATAGTTCAAATAGAAACGTCTGTCTCGCTAATTGTAAATTGTATGTATTGATTAAATCAATACGTAAGTCTTTATGGGTTGAACGATTCCTTAAATATTTAAGAATTATGTACAAAAAATCTTATTTGGGAGAAATTTTTTAAAGAATCCTAAAAGTCAGCGCCGTTTAGCGGATAGTTCGTATACGCTCAAGTGCGGTTTTCAAACATAAATATATAGCATTTTCTCGAAACTATGTTTTTTTGAGCTGGTCGTACTCCTAGCTCCTTAATTTTTAACGAATTGACTTGGAATTTCAGCTAACAAACTCAATAACAAGCTCAATAACAAATTCTAGTGAAGGGCGTATGACTTTTTCGATTGATTTAATGTGTAAGCGATTTTATACCCAATTTTCGACCGATTTTTTCGAAAATAAATATTTAGAAAAAATCCTACTCCCTTCACTTCTTTTTAACATATATTTTAAGAATCTTCTATGTTTTTTGTTCCAAATAAAAAATGCGATTTATAGGAGTACCTACGGCCCGGGAGGTTATAAAAATTTGATTTCATTGCAGTAGCTACAGTGACGCCATTTTATTTTTAAATAATATAAAAAATCGATATGTTTTGATGCCTTTCTTTAAAAAAATTGAGAAAATGACCATTGTTTTGAAGTAGTACCACTCCTTAAGCGACAATATGTGTTTTATTTGTTGTTAGATCTTCACCATTGAAATGAAAAGGCCCACCGTATTTTTAAGCTCACTTTCACTAAAACGTCTTAGCAATAAATAAATCAGAAACTCGTTTTACACTCTTCTCTATGTTAACGACCCCCCCCCCCTCGCCTTCCTCCCGACCCATAAAAAGGACAAAAAGTAGAGTCGATAATCAATTTACCGTTTGCATAAAAAACATTAGAAAATTATTAAACATGGATTTGAAAACGTATTTTTCAGATCTGCGGCGCATATTACAATGAACAGTTTCCAAGTTTCATCATTATATGACTATTATGTGTATCCACCACAATCCTAGAGTAATCCAAACGAAATTTCAAACAAAGCACCTTGCAGATTTATGTATGGAATCAGTAACAAAAGAAGGATTGCACAATTCTAGACTAATTCTTTTCATATTATGTAAATGCGATAATCTTCATAATGCCTCGTCACTGCTGGATTTCATGAACCGGAAACTCTTAGCTTATTTATTTGCAAAATTATCTGCTTTCATACTATAGATATAGGTTAAAACATAACCTGTGTCAAGATAGCACCGTTAGTTTTGAAAAATAAATGTATTTTAGAGTTTGCTTTTATCAAACAAAAGTAGATATTATATTATGTCCATTTAATCCAACTTTCCTTTTTGTGAGGGGGGGGGGGTAAAAATTCAACTCACATAGGATAACTCAATTAAATTAAGGGGGATGGCCACTATGACGGGTCAAAAAGTTGTCAATGTTTGGGAATTTTTTTCACAGATATAAGTAATTATTTTTGAATCAGGTAAATGACATTTTATTAAGTATATATTCAACTTATTTAATATCAATTTTTATTGAAAAATATTAAATATTTATAAAGTTATGAGCTTCGATGTGACAACCAAAAAAAAATATTTTTCTCTATGGTTGACTCGAAATTTCGAGAAGGGTTATATAAAAAAAATAAACAAAAATTTTATCAATATCTATATGAATGTAGCTATCGTTGCACGTAGCCGTATTTTTTTTTCACAAAATGGCGACCGTTTGAATTTTTTTTTTCATTTTTAAGACCTATTTTTTATTATTAGAGCGGTTTTAAAAATAGTAATTATCAAAATTTCAAAAATCGGCTACGTGCAACGATAGCTACTACAATTACGAAAATTATTAAAAAAATAATCGAAATCGGTTCATTAGTCTTTGAGGAATCGTGTCGACCAGGTCGAAAAATGTCATTCCGATATAAACGTGTTTAATGTTTTTGTTATGTCATAACCGGCCGTGCTACATCGTCTCACTAAATTGACTGTAACTCCGTCAATTTTCAAAATTTTAACTCAATTTTTTGTATACATATTTATGAATATGTAAATTTTAAAAAAAATCTGAGAAAAAACAATTATATTTTTTTCCGTCACAGTGGCCATCCCCCTTAACAGAACTCTCCAAAAAAAATATTTTGTATTTTATTATATTTTTAATTTATGAAATTAATTTCATCTTTTAGGAAGAATGGGTAGAGGGGTTAAAGCCTCTTATACTTTCCCCCTTCTTAAATCGTTAAACTGATGCCCACGCATCGTTTTATTCATTCCACTTAGTTTGATAATTCTGTGTTGGTCGACTTGTGCGCCAGTCTGTACATTTTAGAAAATTACGGTAATCATGAAAATTTCAGAACTGGAGATTTTGATAAATATGTAGGAATTAGGCCCCTAGGAAGTCATTAAGACCATTTCCAAAGTGTCGTCCGTTTCCACTCTCCATACATTTCTATTTAACTGCTCCACAGAAACTGTTAAGGTTTACTTCATGCATACGTATCTTTATTAAACTTTAATATCCGAATGTCATTCGTACTACCTGTAATGTATGACATGACTGATTGAATACATTCTATTTCAGAGATTGGACGTTGAATTTAACTCCAAATAATGGAGCATGTGTATACATGTAATTACAATGCATGTTTTGTTTACCTTCTACAGCCAGAGCAGTGGTCCCTAAACTGTCGATCGCGGACTACTGCTAGCTTATGTCGAAAATATTTTTACTGAAAATCTATTTTTTTTTAAACCTGACAATTTTAATTTAATTAATTTAGGATTTAAAAAACATCAACTATATGAAATGAGTTAGAAAATATGGTTTCGACAAGATAGCTTTTACATGTCACATAGCACGAGCTGAAATTGAAATTTTGAATAGAATATTTCTTAATATTTCGATTAATCTCCAAAGGCAGTGATATCGACGTGCCTTCGAGATCTCCTGATTTAACATTTCCAGACTTTTTCTGTAGGATTATTGTGAAAATACGTATCTATACCAAGTGGCAAACGCAATTGAACAATATTGAAGCAACAATTACATTTTATGTAAATTCTCTTGAAAGAAGTAATATTTGTGTAGCAACAAGAGGTAGGCATTATATTCCACAAGTGATTGAAAGGTCTAAATAAAGCGTTCGTTGTTTTGTATAATATATTTAATATAATAGATCGACTTATTATAGTAAATATTTTTAACGAAACTAGTCAGTTGGAATGACCTCGACAGATTTTAAAATTCGACACGTTTTATAGTGAAACGCTAAGAAGAATGTGCATATGCGTGAGTAGATCACTTTACGTCGGTTATGCGTAAGAGAGAGAGATGAGTAAATGTATTAGAGAAAGATGTATAGATTGCGTACAAGTCAATTTACGTTGTTTTATACATTTACAGATTTTGTGTTAAGACAATATGTTTGATTAATATTGATTTCATAATTAATTACTTTATTGATTTAAGGGAGTGTCCTGCTTTATGAGTCTCAAAAAATCCATTTTTTTGTTGCTTAAATCTCTTCCTAATATATCTAAGAATAAGTCTGTAAAGTTTTATAGGCAAATTCGAAATATTTTCAAAAATATAGCATTAATCGCAGTGAAGTGTCCAGAAGGTATACAAGCGCTCGGGCATTTTGAGCGCTCGCTTCTCTCGATCGAATAAATCCGAACAATGTACCTACCTGAAACGGTTCAATTATCGTCTAAAACAATATTTTGAATTTGTATAAGCGCCGGGTCAAGCTATAGTACAAATTATAATGATATATTTCCTCTCCGTTTAACTGCTTTTTCTAACCGTAAACTTTGAAGCGTGTTTTCTCGAGTTTTAATTTTTATCATTTTTCTAAATTGGCGGGTGTGATTGCAAGAAAACTAAACGACCAATCAAAATGAACCAAAGCTTGTTGTCTTCAGTTTTAAATTCTCTTCTATATGAACTAAAAAGATTCATGAAAAAAAAATTCTAAACAACTTTTTAGCAAGTTGAAATGATTTTTTTTCTTGCAAAAAGCACTTTTTTTTTCAAACCTGACATTTTTTTTAATTTTAAAATTTTTTGGGTTTTTCTTAGTTCATATAGAAGAAAAATATATAAAAATTAAAACTTACTTTGGTTTTTTTTGTCTCAGACAAAAATTACGAGCTTCATCTTTCCCGACGATTGGAGACTGCGATTGCAAGGCGTTGTACAAAATTTCATATAAGTAGGTTGCGTTTGAATATTTTTTTTAACGTTCAAATATGCAATAAAATAATCTGAAAAGTTTGCTTCACTAGCTTATTTTTTTCTATCCTAAAAAAATTCCCAAAAAAAACGCTTATTTTTGGCCTCATAAAGCAGGATACTCCCTTAATTCGTATGGTTGATAATAACAGGCCTCTTTTTACGAGACGAGACAGAGTCAATATTGCTTTAATTTTCACGAGACAAGACTCTTACTTGCAAAATTCTTTAGTGTGTATCCCTAATCTCTGCAAAATAACTTCAACAAAATGAATAACATTATAATTATACACATCAGACGGCTGGAAAAGAATTATTACGGTGTACATAATCATAGAATTTTCAACAATTTTATATTATAATAAAGGGCGCCACTGGGAAGTAGCTCGGAGCTACAAACAAATGGAGTTAAACTAGATAATATATGCATACAGCATGTCGGAACGTGGACTGACAATTTATATGCAAATCACCATGGAGAGCAATTACATTTGTGCGCTGTGCCCTACTTCACTAGACGCTTCCTTGTTGGTTGGTGTTGATACAGCCGCAGCAGCCGGGACGAGGCTTAGTTCACGTGATGTGGGAGTTAAGTAATTTACCACTCTCACATTCCATAATCAAACTCGCGCGCAAACAACATGACGAATTCCTTTTTAAATACACACTGCTTTTGTTCACGTGCTAGCTCATTTTATTTCGTTGCAGGTTTATTTTTATTAAGTTACTGCATTGATTATATATATTTTACGGAAATTCTGTTTAATGTATCACCGGTATGTGGGGACTTTTTGAAGCCTGCTTTCCACTAAACTGATAAAACAACAAGAAGTTAAATTTTGCGTTGAATTATATTGAGTTTTTCGAATTTTTTTACAAAGCCCTGATGATCATAAGTAGGTTCTCCAATTTCCTAATAAACCTCCTAGAAAAGCGCAAGTTAAATTAAGGGGAAACGTCACAATAAAATTTTGAAAATATGTCTGATAAAAAAATTCTGAAAATCTACATTAAAAATAGCTACTTTAGTTTCTTCATGTTCTAAATGTTTAATTAATCCTAATTTTTCATAAAATATTAACAACACAGCATCTTTTGGTTGCAATATTAAATTTTCACTTTTAATTTGTTATTTATATAAATATTTTTAAACATTATTTTTTTAGCGCTCTTCGTAATTTCCCTGTAACTATCATTCTTCCAAAACTTAAAGTAAATATATTTTTAAATAAAGGTTGTATTTAATCCTATTTTGTCAGTATAATTTTGCTTGGTTTAAATATGTAAAATACTCGCATACTGTTTATATCACGTTCATAAAATTCGTTGAAAACGATTAAATTTACGTTCATTCCACATTTAACACTCTATAACATAGTATCCAGAATTTAATACATACTAGAATCATTTCTATTTTATTTGGTCGATCTTACATCTATAAAATAATGTAATAATAGTTTAAATACCTTATTAAAGCAAACCACAACGTTTTACTCGAAAAATAATAGCATCAAGAATTTAAGACATATACGAATCATTCCTATTTTATTTGGTCGATCTTACATCTATAAAATAATGTAACAATAGTTTAAACATCTTATTAAAGCAAACCGCAACATTTTAAACTTTATGACAATTTTTATGTGAATCTTTTATTCTGTTTATACATCATGTCTTACTCATAAACCCACAATTCCTTTTATAGAAGTGTTAATACATACATTCAGTGTCTAATCGTATTATGAATAATATGTTAACAGTTGGTGGTAAAACTTGAGAAGAGACAACTAAACTGAAAGTTCTAAGCTAGATCATGAACGTATTGTCAGTCTTCTGCTAATATTATATACATAAATGAACAACAAGTTTAATAGTAACGACATTAATACCTTTATCATGCTTCCTTTGAAGTTAGGTTTAATTCTTCTTTTTATACAATGTCTTCTTTTTAGTAATTAAAATAATCTTAATTTATAATCAACTAGCTGCCCCGGCAAACGTTGTTTTGCCAAAATATAATTTACATGGTCTTTCTAGTGTTAGTACTCATAGGTATGGTATTAAATTTGCCAGGGTTATTTTGTGTATTTTGAATATTTTGAGTATTTAGACCGATGTTTAAACGTCGCCGTATATGGATTCTTGTATTATTTCACTTTAAGAAAAAAATAAATAAACTGTAGGTATTGTAGGTTATGTTAAAAACACGTGGTAGTAAAAATAAAATAAAATTTCGTAGTATACCTGTTTAAATTGAACACAATTGCATTTAAGAAATACAACAAAACTTACCAATTTCAATGCAATTACCGGATTTGCGTGATTTACCCTATGTGATGCCCTAAGCACTAATAATGTAAAGACCCCCTTTTTGTAATTTTGACGACCTTTTTTTAGTCATCACCAAAATTTTCATTCGCATTTCTCACACACTTCTATTTTACGCTCATGCCCCCACAAATCACTTTTATGGTGCCCCTCAGTAGTTGCTTCTTTTGCTTATTGGTAAATCCGTCACTGATGAAAACCTTTAAACGTCAAAAGACTAAAACAATATTTTATCAGGTCGTGTTTTGTTTCCAAGATAAAAACCAACTGGAGCACCAAACAAATATATGGTGTGAATATGGCGTCGATACGTCCAGTGGTTTAGGTCTGATGATCGCACGTACATACGCACCAAGAGTTTTATTATTAGGACAAAATCATATAGGCTAGAGCGAAATTGTTAAATGTAATGTTTCTTTGGACACTTGTTTCAAGTATAAGTTTTTATTAACATGAAAATTACTGGACCGATAACTTTACCATGGTTGCTTTTGGCCCGACTCTGTTCATCAGGAATTGTTTGACGGATTTGTTTTATAACAGAACGCTTTTATTAATATCGTGGTCGGGGAATCATTACAGTCTACATTTTCATGAATACGGCCGTGGTTTTATTCAACCACGCTGACTAATATTGTTTTGTTGGATGAATAATTTCAAATACAATTTTAGCGTAAGTTTTAACATAGTTTAACATAACATTAATATTTATATCTGAATCTTTTGGATATAAAACACACCAGTGATTTGATGAATTTCTTACGCTGCGTTCAAAACTACATGACGTTTAGGAACATGCGGTGTTTTTACTTGCTGTTTCTGTTAAGCTGGTTTTTCACCAAAACAACAAAACAGAAACTGTCAAAAACACATCTCGCATTAAAATGATCCGTGATAAATGTACTTTTAAATCTGAAAACATATTTTAATAGAGCTTACGTTATTACTGAATTAACGCACGATACCTCTCGCATTTTATATTAAAAAAATTTATCAAATCCCACACGTAGGTGTTGCCGCGCAATGCACTTGACACAACTCAAAAAATACCCTTGCAAATCGATTCGTGAATCAATCCCGAATCCAACGAGGTACATGAAGCCATATATGAAAAATTTTGAGGGGGAGGGGGTCATGACCGAAAAAATTCCTAATATGGGTTAAACGAGAACCACCGACCTACAATTTAGCGAAAACCCGAAGTCTCTAGGTGGTCAGAGGGCCGAGATCTCGTGGTGGAAAACAGACGGACGGACGAAAAATCGAGCATATAAGCGCTATTACGTGGGTTGCGCTAAAAAACGTTTACGGAGACTTAAATATCAAAGTTAGATAGATGGTCTCGCGAACTTTTATGTAGAATTAATTAAACTCTACAAAAAGTCTACACAAAATTTTGATGTATCTCCCATAGTTTAACCAGAGTACAAGTTAAATTTAATGTATTCACTGCTCAGCTATTTTGAGTGATAGTGTGATTATACGTAATCTGGGATTTCAAAGAATACGTTGGGACAAGTGTACTCAAACAATTAACAATATATATTTAACAAATTCACTCTAGCTTATACGTTTTTAAAGATGTGTACACAAAAAAAATCGAGAGTTTTGGGATAGATAGAAGAAGACAGAAGATCATTGAATAAAGGTAGATATAATCATTAAAAATTCATGTTCTAATTTACCTTTAAAATCCCCAACAAACTTTTCAAAATAACCTATTTATTCTAAAAATTTTGCCTCGTCTTTCGTATGTAATGAAGTAATGAGTAATACATTAAAATGCGCGGTGTAAGTGCGACAGTTAAATTCCATTATACCAGAAACAAACTGTGCCAATCAAGAGTTGTTTGACGAATTTTGTTTAAAATACAACACTTTCATTAGCATCGTATTCGTTCAATTATATACATTTTCATGAATCTGCTTTCGCGCTTTTATTTGCAACGCTCGATAACTTTGTGATGAGGAGGGAGGGTAACTCTTTTTCGCAGCGTCGGCATAACAAAATAAACTTAAAAGTTATAAAACGACCTAACTAGTATTTGTTTAATGAAAGAAAAATATATTTGTATTATAATAATATGTATACAGTGCGTTCATGATGAAAGGAACAAATTCGTTTAAAATTCAGGTAATTATTTTGTGGAAAAACGCTCGGACCCGTCGATTAGTATTTTTAGTTGTGGATTTTTTGACATAAGAAAATTGTATATAGGGTGCCTCAAAAAGAAGATACGCAGACATCATTGATTTTTTTAAATGGAACACCCTATATATTATGCCATTTTTGAATTGTACGATAATTTCTGAACACGTTTTGTACAACATACCATAGCTCTAAAATCAGCGGTTTTTGAAATAATGACGTATGAAATATATCTTAAGATGAATATAATGCAGTTATCATTGATTTTTATAATGGCACAGCCTGTATTTTATGCCATTTTTGAATTGTACGGTAAATTCTAGCCACTTTTTGTACAACATACCATAGCTCTTAAATCAGCAGTTTTTGGAATAATGACGTTTGTAATGTGATAAATAAATAAAAAATTAATAAACTTTAATAATAAAATATTCAAAAGAAATAAAATTATTCCAAAAACCACTGATTTTAGAGCTACGGTATGTTGTACAAAAAGAATTTACCGTACAATACAAAAATGGCATAAAATATAGGCTGTTCCATTAAAAAAAATCAATGATGACTGCATATATTCATCTTGAGATACATTTCAAAACGTCATTATTCCAAAAACCGCTGATTCTTGAGCTATGGTATGTGTACAAAAAGTGCTCAGAAATTATCGTACAATTCAAAAATGGCATAATATATAGGGTGTTCCATTTAAAAAAATCAATGATGTCTGCATATCTTCTTCTTGAGACACCCTGTATACAATTTTTTTATGTCAAAAAATCCGCAACTAAAAATACTAATCGACGGGTCCGAGCGTTTTTCCTCAAAATAATTACCTGAATTTTAAACGAATTTGTTCCTTTCATCATGAACTCTCGTTTTGTATGTATTCTCGTTTATAAAACCCAAAAATTAGTGAGTATTATGTAAAAATTACATTTTGTGAAATCAAATATTCAAATATCTAATGTCAATAATTGTTAAAGACAAAGAAAATGTACAGTTTGACAATTTTAATTTAAAATTTTGTGGGTGGTTTTCACCCCTTCATTATCTGTTTAAGGCACTTATAAAAAATAAGTAATTCTTAGATTTGATTGAACTACAAGTGTACCAAGTTTTATTAAAATTTGTGAGGTACATATCTCAACGTTCCCTTGTTAGACGATAATAGGTAAAAAAAATTTAATATTTCCAAAACCCCTAATCCTAATAGCACAAAAATCAATAGGTCTGGAGTACTCACTGACAATGAGACAACAATTTTCCACCAAAAATAATTCAAATCGGTGCAATTTCTACATTCAGATAAATAGACAGACAAATGCGCAGTCACCATGCTTTTTGAAGGTAGTACAATCAGAATTTGCTCTTTCTTTGGGCATGATTTTTGACGCTATTACAATACTTCTATTTCCTTTGGAATAAATTTATTTTTTATAAATAAATTTGTATGGATAGTTCGATTTCTATGTAGTATGAGCTATAGAAATTTTAATGAATATTGTTTGAATTGAATCGTTGTTTTAGTAGTCAAGATGTCATGAGAACCAGTTCGAAAAACGTAATTCTAAACATAAAACAGTCTGAAACTGTTATGCTCCTGACGAGAACTTCTGAAATCGAAACACGTGTCGGGTGACATTGTCTTCTTGTGATTAAAGTTAATTTAAATGAGTTTTTTTATCATGATTCCCATATTTTTCAAATTAAAAAAAGTATTATTGTATAAGGATAATAAAAAGTAAATAAAATAACAATGGAAAAATCGATTTTTTACCACAAAAGTTTTGTTAGTATTAATTTGATTCTAATGATGCAGTAATTTGTTTAATGTAAAAAAAACAATTTTTTTGCTTTAACAAAAGTAACCCACCCAAGTTTATTTTATTGTTAACTGCATCTAGAAAGAGCTTAACACTTAATGTAATAAATAAGAGAAACGGATTTAAAATTATCTTTGACACATGTAGTACCAGATGACAATGAAAAGTAGAGGGGTAGATAATATTAGGGCTTTCCTATTAGAAATACAATAGCTATTTAATAGATGATAGATATTATACTTAACATGTGTCGCTCCCCTTCGTTCCAACGGACAAGGTGTTTTTTTTTGTGTGTGACTCAGATGGCCGCAAGTTTTATAGTCAAGAGATGGTGAGAAATATACAGGATGTTCGCGGGAACCGAGTGATCATTGCTAACTTTGTTATTAATGGAGCTAGAAGATCGGTTAAATGGGCAAAGTATCAGTATTTTTTCCGGGATGGATAATGGCGGTGTCAAAAAACAATTGAATGTCGAATTTCAGAGTTATATTGAAATATAACATTTTTTTAAATGGAAACCCCTGTATATTATTATTGGATTTTATAGCTGAGAATGTTCTCTTTATAAAAGTGTTATACATGTATGATGGTAAAATTGATAGAAAACAAGTTATAACAAGTATAAAATTAATAGAAAATATCTAAAAATAGTGTGCTATGCAGATTTAATAAAATGCAAACAAATGATTAAATTATTTAAAACAATAGTTTCAGGTTTTTATGTCATTTGTTCGCAAATTTTTCATGTTTTTGAATTTAATTGACAAATAAAAAAATATTTATTATAATTGATTGTTTTTCTTATGAATAATGCTCAAAAATGTAAAAAATCTGCGAAATAAGGCACAAATACCTGAAATTATTGTTTTAAATATTTTTATCTTTTGTTTGCATTTTATTAAATCTGCATAGCACACTATTTTTAGATATTTTCTATTAATTTTATACTTGTTATAACTTGTTTTCTATCAATTTTACCATCATACATGTATAACACTTTTATAAAGAGAACATTCTCAGCTATAAAATCCAATAATAATATACAGGGGTTTCCATTTAAAAAAATGTTATATTTCAATATAACTGAAATTCGACATTCAATTGTTTTTTTGGCACCGCCATTATTCATCCCGGAAAAAATACTGATACTTTGCCCATTTAACCGATCTTCTAGCTCCAATAATAACAAAGTTATCAACACCCTGTGTATATTTTTAAATTACTAGTACATATACATGTTTATTATTAAAAATGAATAGACGCACTATGAAAGAAGAAAGATTAAATTAAATGAACATAATCGAATAAATTAAAAAAAAAACTATACGGTACGGGACACTAATGTTAGAGACTCGACTCGCACTTGACAAATATTTTAAACATCATGAAACAGAGTAAAAAATATTTGTTTTGCTTTACTTAAAATACAACATTTGAATAAAGATCTACTACATACTAAAATCTTACAACGTTACACAATAGAAAAACACGAATGAAAAAAACTACTTTAATAAAACTTTCCTCAGCAAAAAGAGTTAAGAAAACTTTACAATATAAACACGAACTGTGTACTCCAAAGATGTTTGTAATTTTTTGCAAACACGTATGTATTTATATGGTCAGTATTTCACAAAACTTGTCGAGCCTTTATGCTGAGGATATAACCATGTAGATTTTTTCTGAGCTATATTAAAGGGTAATTTAAAAACCGGCCGTAGCACGAAAGGGTTACAACGTATGCATATAAACACATATGCCTCTTTGTGCGTGCGTGTGTCTGTGTGTGTGTGCTAAAGTGCGCGCGCGAATATGTGGTATAAAAGTGTATGGGCTTTTGTCTAATGGAAAAGGGGGAATATTAATCAAGAAATTTAATAAAATCTGTATGCGCCTATTAATAATATGATGTTCGAATAGACATTATACCAGTGACCACTAAACTGCTTGGTATATTTTTGTTTTGTATTTTTAATACTTATGCCCGGTATTATCAACTAATTTAAAGCTCCTATAGCGCTAAATGCTCCTTTAAAGTAAATTAGTTAAAGGAGCATTTAGTTAAACTTGATAATAATACTGGGCGTTAGTCAAATAATTTTGAAAAAACTTATACAAATTTTAAAAGGTATCATTAAATTGTATTTTATTAAAACAGCAATACTAAAGAAATTATTTTTAAGTCAAAACAACTAAGTATTTAAAACAAATAGGTTAAGTTGCCATTTTGTAAAAAAAAAACAACATAATTCTAGGTTTGATCAATTAGAACCGCTCTTTACAAAGGTATATATACTCCGAGCAACAACTTTTCGACTTATGTTGTGTCGCTTCATATTTACGTACATTTTCAATTATAACTTCGAAGTTACGTCACATTAGTGACATGATGTTTTCTTCGAGTGCCTCGACTAACGGATATTTTCGAGCTACGGCACGCGTGTAGAATAACTTTATAAGTATATGAACTATTTAGCAATTGTTAAATTTATTTTCTAAAAAAAAATTCATAGTACTAAAAAACTATATCGTGGCTTCTGAGTATAACCCGGGTCAGTTTGGTTGTTTATCGGCCAACGTTTCGTCGCTCATTGCAGTGGACATCTTCAGGACTATTAAAAGTAGCTTGAAGATATCCACTGCAATGTGCAACGAAACGTTGACCGATAGAACGACCAAACTGACGCGGCTTTTACCCGGAAACCAAATCTATATTAAGATCAATATAGAAGCTTACGTGGAAAAAAAACAGTTTTATCTCGGATAGTAAGCGACTTGGTAAGCGACAACCTATTATTATAAAACATTTTTTACTCTCTGAAACCATATTATATAATTTTAATTAAGCTGTAATGTTTGCAGTTTATCCATCAATTTTATTGAGTATCTGCAAATACTATTACAGTTTCAGACTGTAAAAATATTTAATACTAGGTAATAGGAAGTCAGTTACTATCTAGGTTTCTTTTTTCCGTGTATACCGGGTGTCCCAGATAACTTTTCCAGCATGGGGATCTCAGTATCTATAAGAGATACAAGTTTGGTTAAATGAGATGAATTATTTGTAAGAAAGGGGTGAGTATTACTATATAAAAAAATATTAATAATTCTATGTGGTTTAGGCGGTATACCCAAAAAACTGAAAATTCGGAATTTCTTTAAATGGCTATAACTTTTTTGTCAAAGTAGATAGGTATTTTTTGTAGACGGTTTCTCAAAGCACTTTTTTGTGTAGAATCGATTGGTGTATTTAGATTTTTTATATCACTTTTAGTTTCCGAGTTATGAGCCCTAACTTTAGTTTTTCTTATGGGCCGCTAAGTTGGCTGTGGCATATTTGAACGTGTTTTTTACTCTACTTTACAACGATATGTCACTTGCCATACTTATTTTCTAAAAAAAATTATAATGTATTTTTTTAAATAGTTAATTGTTTTCAAATAGTCATTTGTTATTTTGATTGTTGTTATTGTGATTTTTGTTTACAATTTTTGTTTTTCATGGCTCACTTAAATATTTGTAATAAAATACTTAATAAATATCACTGGCATTTAGTACATCGACTTATTTTCGAAAATAAATGTGACAAGTGACACATCGTTGCAAAGTAGAATAAAAAACACGTTCAAATATGCCACAGCCAACTTAGCGGCCCATAAGAAAAACTAAAGTTAGGGCTCATAACTCGGAAACTGAAAGTGATATAAAAAATCTAAATACACCAATCGATTCTACACAAAAAAGTGCTTTGAGAAACCGTCTACAAAAAATACCTATCTACTTTGACAAAAAAGTTATAGCCATTTAAAGAAATTCCGAATTTTCAGTTTTTTGGGTATACCGCCTAAACCACATAGAATTATGAATATTTTTTTGTGTAGTAATACTCACCCCTTTCTTACAAATAATTTATCTCATTTAACCCAACCTGTATCTCTTATAGATACTGAGATCCCCATGCTGGAAAAGTCATCTGGGACACCCGGTATATGTAATACTGCAATACATTATTTAAGAACATTTTTTTATATACGAGTATATTTGTTTACCGATGATTTCTAACAGAATAATTATCTGGAACGTACAATTTTTCGTTGTACGCATTTATGTATGTATATATGTATGTATAAGTCAATCAGAACACATACGATTCTGCATGTTTAATTAGAAAACTGTTTGTTATGCTCTGCACGAGGCAATCAGTTAATATAAATACCCTCTCGGATTAGAAATATAACAAATGAATTTAATAAATATGTAAATCAATCAAATCCGCAGAGAGCGTTGA
Organism: Sialis lutaria; assembly: GCA_949319165.1. Lineage (NCBI taxonomy): Eukaryota > Metazoa > Arthropoda > Insecta > Megaloptera > Sialidae > Sialis > Sialis lutaria. Next base: position 11,450,802 of record OX439241.1, read on the forward strand.
TGCCGCTCTTGTTTAATCTCTATATGCGCCTTTGATAAGCGTGTGTAAAATTTGTACCCCGAGGGAGCGAGAGAACATTTATTTCCTACGCTGCTGAAATTGTGTACAATATACTAAACATACAGTTTTGAAGAGTTTGCAAGAAAACTTTTCTCATGGTGATTTAACCTTGTTCTTTACAAATACGGTACATGCGTGTGTTTTTGTAACTCGAAAAGTCAACTCACTTTTCTTTATTATATTAGGTATTCATATTAATTTCAGAGTTTATTCATTTCGTATTTCTAATTAGTGATGCTCATTATGATTTAAGTACCTAAATATAAATGTGTACATGAATCAGTGCTGCATCCCAAAGAACGAGAGGGGGGGGATTTCGGAAGAAAGAGGGGAAATTTTTATTTTAGGGTATTTATTTGACAAATTTTTAAAAATATATAATAAATTGTGCATATGTATATGTAATAAATACTTTTTTTTCTTTTTTCAAAATAACGCCGATATAAAATGAAAAATTTCCTATCATAAGATTGTTTTGACTGTGTATCATGTATTCTGACGTCATACCACTGAAAGATGTGTCAGACGCGTTTGTAATTTTTAGTTAGGTTTAATTTTAAAATACTGACTTAATTCACGTCAAAAATTCTTGATTGAATATTATGGTAACATACACTATACTTTTTACAACAATTCATCAGTTATAAATATTTATTATATTTATCAATTTTATATATTTTTTAACCCATTACTTCCCAGTGTTCTATTTATAGGACACCATATTATCTAATTTTTTTCTCTGACCTAATAACGTTATTAATTTGATTTACATTACTAATATGTTTTATAAGTCTCTCTACTTACAATAATTTTTAATATGAACTATAGTCTTCATTCAATGATAAATTATAACAATTTTAAAGTAACCGTGTAATTATTCCAGCTAGCCGAACATTTATAGTTACATTTTTTTCACTTAGTAAAGCGTTTTTAAATTGATGAAACTATATATAATATAACTTATGAAAATGAAAATAAAGCATAACAACATCAATAATTTAAAAAAAAAATCCAGGTACAGACTATCGTCGTTAAAAAAATGGTTATAAAAAATGACAATGGGTTCTCATGATAATAATCTAGTCTGCGACTGATAATTATTATGTCTTATATTGAATTTATCTTTTTGGTCATATTTTCAACAAGAATTGAGAACTTGATCATAAAATTCGAAGAAATAAAAAATCGAGAAGTAATGGGTTAATATACTTTCATATATTTTAGCCGAAAGAAAAGGGGGGATAATAACCCCCAATACAAGTTCCGTAGAAACTATGGCATATATTTTCATAATCTTATTTCTATATTTAATTCATAATTATCTATGATGTAAGTATTACAATAAGCAGTGGCGCGCCAACGAAATTTGCCGCCCGGGTGCAAGACTTTATTTGCCGCCCCTATATGTATATGTCGACAATATAACACAATACAATTTTTAATGTATCTAAATAATCTCATATTTTTTAAACCATTTGAAAATTATTATTTGACTGCAAAAAATAAAAATAAAATAAATGAAAAATAAAATGAAACGACCGAATCGTCGGAAAGATCCCAATTTCATGGCATATTCGGGAAAGACCCATGTTTTATACAGTCCATTTGTTTTTAAAATTTACGCGCAAAATTGGAGTTTAGAAATGTTTAATTCACTGTAAGTACTCCTAAAATACTACCTGCATTTTCCATAACACAGGCCAACAAACAATTTTTTTTTGTTTGCTGCAGGGCATACAATAACTTTTTCAGGGTAATTTGGACACGCTGAATCCAAAATCAATCAGCTCTAGTTTTTGAGATATTGCAAAAAAAATGTTTTTTTCGATATGCAAACATTCAAATTTGTATATATATTTTATAAATCAATGACTTCAAATAATTATCATTCAGAATGAAGCTGTGGGTCCTAATTGAACTAAAAAGCCTTAAATTATATTCATTCTTATAGTTATTCTTTTCGAAAATCATGTTTTAAACGAAAAAAATCGATTTTTAGCAAATATTCAGCAATTTCCAAAATTCAAAGCGCTGTAACACAAACAATTTTTGTCCGATTTTAATGTTATTCACTAAAATTCGATAACGTTAAAATTTTAACTCAATAAAGAAGATAGATAAAGCTATAATTTAGTAAATTGCATTAAAATTGTTTGTGTAATAGCGCTTTGAAATTTAAAAATCGCCGAATTTTTGCTAAAAAATCGAATTTTCTTCATTTAAAACATGAATTTCGAAGGGACTAATTTTAAAAATGTGTATAATTTGAGGCTTTATAGTTTAATTAGAACCCATAGGTAGTTACATTCCGAATGATCTTTGGTTGAAACATTTAATTTAAAAAATATTTGAACGAACTACTAAATTTTGACACGCGCAGTTAATTTAGTACCATTTCGCCAATTTTCATTCGATTACGTTGAAATTTTAACACAATAAAGAAGATAGATAAAGCTACAAATTTAATGAATAACATTAAAATTGGACAAAAATTGTTTGTGTTACAGCGCTTTGAATTTTTGCTAAAAAAATCGATTTTTTTCGTTTAAAACATGATTTTCGAAAAGAATAACTTTATGAATGTATATAATTTAAGGCTTTTTAGTTCAATTAGGACCCATAGCTTCATTCTGAATGATAATTGTTTGAAGTTATTGATTTATAAAATATATATACAAATTTGAATGTTTGCATTTTTTTTGCAATATCGCAAAAACAAGAGCTGATTGAGCAAAATGGTGGTCATTTTTGGATTCAGCGTGTCCAAATTACCCTTAAAAAGTTGTTGTATGCCCTACAGCAAAATTGCTGTCGGCCAGTGTAATTATCTAACATTACCTACATTATTTATTTTCGTCATTTAAACAAAAATTTTTTTTTTTTTGACAATCCACAATTATTAAATTAATTAACATGATAAACGTTTTTTTATGATTATTATTATTATTAAACAATGACTGACGAGGCGGTTTTTTGCCGCCCCTAAAATTTGCCGCCCGTGTGCGGTGCACTCCCTGCACCCTCGGGTTGGCGCGCCCCTGACAATAAGTTTTAAAGTAATACTTATAGGTACTGATGAATATTTATAGGTATCATTACTGCAACTAATTTTAGTTCAACCGTGAAATTCAAGTGGGGTTATTTAAATTAACGATCTTTTAAAAATGACACTTCTATTACGTTTGATACTTTTTTGTCGTCAACAATTTTTTTATAATTTATTACATAATCATTTAAAATGGTATAAAACTTATAGATGAGTTCTTAAATGTTATATTTTTCTTATTTAAGAAGGTATATTGCCAGAGGCGTCTGCAGAAAGTTTTCTAGGGGAAAGGAGTGAGACAAAATTTGTAAAAGAAAAAGAAAACTTATCTTACGTTAGGTTATTATATAATATCTCGGGGGGAGGGGCGGGGGGCATTGCTCCCCCACTCTACAGACAACCATATATACTTATATTATATAAAATGCATGACGTTATTAACATTCTTTAATACAATCTCAAACCGAGTAAATATACATTATCCTATTAATTCTCTTGTCTTGGTGCTTTAATTTCCTTCAGTATAAAATTACTTCCTCGCACCTGACAAACCTGAAAGAAAATTATTATCATCTAATTATCTTGATGTAAAACAAAAATGTAATTATATAGACATATTTGGTTTTGTTATATATTTATGCACAGAATGCTTTTGGCCCATTTTATTACCGGTGATAAGCGAAATGAAGTTTGAAAAAAATATTAAAACTACGCAGTTGATTGAGGAGTAAAAATGTTGACCACATTCAAACAATCGACAATTTGTCTTCCCTCATAACAAACCTTTATAAAAAAATAATTCAATAACCAGATAGATAATTGAATTATTATGTAATCCAATGGCGAATCCAGCTTTCATGAAGGGATGGAAATTTAGAGGGAGCATTAAAAAATATACATGCATAAATATGTGCATGTTTCACTTTATAGTAATGGCGTGGGCAGTTGGCGGCCCGCGGGCCAGATCCTGCTAGATTAGTCTGGCCCGCAAAGAGATTTTAAGTTTCATTTTAATTTTTCTATCATATCAATTTAATATTAACAAAAAAAACATATTTACACTTTTATACGTCATTTGGCAAATAAGTATTGAATTATTGAAGTTATAAAATTGAAATAAAAGTATTTTCTTGGTTAAAATATACACTCATCGCTTGATTTATCGACGTTGTTGGTAATTCAACCGCTTGATTTTGACGACGTCGAGAGGGGCCCCCACCACCGTGCCAACCTCAACGTTGATTGGTGAATTTAAATTTCGCGCAGAAATATAGCAATCGCGGTAGTATTATGGAGGGGATAGGAGAAGGTCAGCAAATCACGCGTTTGACCCGACGGTAAATCAAAGGTCGGTAAATCGCGAGATGAGTGTACCTTCATGCCCCCTCCCTTCCTATCAGCTTGTTATGCCAGTATCTTTAACATAGTATTATACATTTTACTGTAATGACTGGTATTATAAAGGACCTAGCAAATTTGCAAGCTTGTTAGCACTCTCAAATGAGATAACAAACTTATATGACAGTTCTCTTTGAGTTTTTAACAGATAGTTGCATGCACAGTATGTTGGTTTTTACCATTTTTACGCAAGGTTAGTAAATATACTTTACATACCTTTTTTTACTTCCTATGTATGAAACTATTTGTCAAAAACTTCAAGAGAACTGTCATATAAATTTGATACCCCATTTGAGAGTGCTTGCAAATTTGTTAGCTCCTGGGTCAGTCCGCGGTAATCGATACCAGATAGTTAAAAAAATATATTACAAAAATGAATACTAAAATATAAAATTAACAGGCTATTTAACATCAATTTTCATAAACCCAAAAGAAAATTTAAAAAATTTAAATTAATTTTCAAAATATTACAAAAAATTTAATTTTTTTTTTGAAAAAGACAACAAATAATGTGAAATAGCAATAACTTACTTGACAATAAGTGACGCTCGTGGCAAACTATTAAAAGTCTTTGACAATTACATATCAAACGTGACGTTTGACCGAATTAAAAAAAATAATACTCTCACCAACAATAATGACTAAGGGTAACCGCATTTATTATAAATTTAATGAGTCTATTGATGTATTTGATACATAATTATTATAAGTATTAGTTCATAATATCAATAAGCAATTAAACAAATAGTACTCTTATTGTATCCTTTTATTCAACGTGTCACGACCGTCACAATTTTCTGTCACAACCGTCACAATGTTTATTGGGTAATAACCAGTTAAATAGATTACGTATTTACCTGATGTTCTTGTGTCACTAAAAAATAATTTTATCGTAACATATTAAAGTATGATTATTATAAAGTTACTTCAATATTTTCGCTAAATTTTCGGGTTTTTGGAGAGAGGTTGCAAAACTTGCAATAGTTGGCGTCACAACCGTCACAGAGCTTTGAACTCTGACAATTTTTTGTAAAATAACTGTAGACTTTTTATTCTTTCAAGATACATGTATTGCATTAAGATCTACAGAAAAAGGTAAAACCATGTTATTTACTAGTATTATTTAGAAATTATGAACTCCAATCCGAGTTGAAATGTCACGACCGTCACCGCGGACTGACCCTCCTTTATAATACTGGAAATAAATTATTAGAAAACATTCAGTGTCTATTTTATTTAAAAAAAATCAAATGATCATTGTTTAATATTTTCGTATTTCTATTTTGATTATATATTTTTATTTCTTAAAATAAACATTACGGTATACAAGATTCTACATTGTGTTTCAATTGATTTAATTAAATTTGAAGGTGTGCAAAAAAATAACAACGAAAATAATTGAAAATAAACAAAAAACAAAATAACAATTAACGAGAAAGATTTGACAATTTTCTAAGTATAGTGTATATATATAATCTTACAAACTTCCACGGGCCGTAGTAGTTATTTTTGGACCAAATCTAATTAATGAGAGACTTTTCTCTTCAATTTACTTTTTGCGTATCTTATGACAATTTTTGACCGAGCTATGAAAAAAAATCTTTCAGCTTTGACAATCTGCCTTTGAATTTTTTACAATCATTTGTTCCCTAGTTATAAACATTCAAAGTTAAAATGAGTTTATTTTTTGCTTTGGTCACAAATAACTCGTTTAAAAATGGCCATAAAACAATACAAAAATAGTTGAAGAAAAAAGTAATCTATTGGATTTGGTTAAAAAAATTCATGACGATTCGTAGAAGCTCTCAAAATTATTATTAATTTTCAATTTTTTTGTCGATAGCGAACAGATGATGTCAGCAAAGTTTTTTATTGTCAAATTCATTTTCAGCGTCCAAAAATACGTTATAAAAAGGAATAAAAACATAGTTCGATTAAAAGTACAGAATCTTTTTGTGTGAGCATGTGTATTAATATTGATATATTCATTTATTTATATTTTCTATTATGGAATCAGAATTCATACTGAAGTACAGATATATTATACAGATAGATAATATTAATGATGACGATGCGATGTGATAAAAGGATATTACAAGAAAAAAAATGATTACCTCGTTAAATGTTTACACTCTGTTTAAAACCCAGTGATGTTCAAAGACACAAAAAGTTACAAATATACTTAAAATGGAAATCGTATTCAACCTGACTATGAAAAGTAAATTTATACATTATATAGAAAATATTATATAAATTATTTCCATTTAGATATGTTATAATATTTGATATACATATATTTCATTAAATATTTACATACGAGTGCATACAAACATATGTAACAGAGATACAGATTTATTTTAAATGTATAATATACAAAATTGTGTGCTCATATTTGAAAAGAAAAACGCTTTTTATAAAGTTTACATATATGTATATGATTTACTTGTATTCTATAGAAGTTAATTAAATGTATATACGATAAATTGAATGGTGGATTAGTATATAGTTTTGTCATAATTAAAAATAACAGTTTTTTATCAACATATTTTAAATTGATACAATTTTTAATTATACGTTTATTGTTGCTAAAAAGATTAATATAAAGGAATAAAATTATTCAAAGATTTTTTACATAAAAATTATATTATTAGTATGTCTGGTACCTTTTTGATTGGGGTATGCCGCTTACTGTAGTCATACATAGTGTTTCCTCCCGGGAAATTTTGTAGTTTTTTCAGTTCCCGAATCCCGGGAAAAATAAAATTATTTCTCGGGAATTTCGGGAAATAAAAATAATCATTGAAATATATACTTTCAACTGTAGGGGCACTTATATTGTTATTATATTCAATAATGTATGGTATGTACTTTTAGTTAAGAATATGGATTGGAAGTTAAATTTTTGTTTGGTACATCAGGAATCAGGATGTAATTTAAAATTATCTTACTAGCTTGCAATTCTTGTAAGGATTGTTTTAGTTGTTTGTGCATTGTATTTTTCTGAGAAAGAATAAACAAATGCATTTTAAAGTTAAAAAGAAAAGGTTTATTATAGTAAAAATTCAAATTGTCAGTTTGCATTGATTGTTTAGAGTTTAGATAGAGTCTAAACTCTAAACTAACAATAAGACTTGGCATATTTGTTTGTTTTTAAAATTCTATTAAAATAGTATTTGCTTTTATAACTTTATATTGTGTTACTACTGCCTATTTGTAGAGGGGGTGCTCACTTTGGGGCGCATTTTGCTAGAGACAGCAAATTAAAAAAAATTTATTAAAAAAAAAAATATTTCTAATATAAAATAATTCCTGCTTCCACTTATTGTTAGACTATTTTTCTATTTTATATAATATTTTCTTCATCCAAAGCATTATTATATCTATGCCTCATTATTTCTTTCTTTATAATTTTCAATTAACAATTTTTCTTTAAATGTAATAGTATTGTTTTTAGATAATCACCGATTAATATTAAAATTCAAAAAATGTTCTTAATTTTTTATTGTTCTTATTATTACTTTTTAAGAGAAGCTATGAAAATGTAAAAAAATATGTATATAAATTTCGAGAATTCCCGTTTTTCCCGGGAATTGCGATTTCCTGTTCCCGATTCCCGGCGTTGGAAAATTCCCGGGAATTTGGAAACACTAGTCATACATAAGGACAAAGGAAAGATTTTCAGATAGGAAGCCACTTTAAAATCCGTATAGAAGACTGTTATATGGGCTATCAAAGATAACCCCCATTGGTGTGGCATACCCCAATCAAAAAGTGCAGCGCTTTTTATGTACCTATATAGTTCATTAATGTGATAAAATATTAAATAATAAAAATATTATGTATAATCAGTGGCGTAGTAAGAAAAATTTTCGGAAGGTATTTTGAACTGATGTTTTCCTAAAATATAGTTTTTTTAGGACACTAAATATTTCTGGGGGTCGTCGTTACTACATCTCTGTGTAAAATAATGACAGAACAATGATATCCGGACAAAAGGCCTACAAGCAGAGCCGTATTTATGAATAAGCGCATGAAGGGAGGGGATACTAATTTCATTCCTGCTGACATGGAAAAAAGGTTTGTTTCGAAATATAAAATTTCCACAGACCGACGCGAATTATTCGCAGCGGCAGCGAATAAAGGCTCCGACAGACCGGCATATATACAGGGTCCTCCAATAGTGCGTCCGGCATTGTTTTACGCCCAAACTATTGAAGATAGAGAGTTAGGATAAAAATTTTACTATATATATCGACCCTAAAGAATTTCAGGAAAATATTTTCAACCCCCTAAAACCGCTCCTTGGGGGGTAGTTTGAGGGGTACATGCCCGTTTCTCAGTAAAATCAAATGGAATGGTATATCAAAAAGTACATATTTGTAAAGATAATGAAAAAATAAGAAACTTTCGTAAAACAAAAATTTTCATACTTTCAATTGTTTAAAAAATATGGTGACTTGTTATCAAATTTTAGAGTTTTACTAAAAGTGCTCTAATTTCGTTAAATATTTATGGAATTTTATTATTATTTTAAATTTAGAAAGTAGTAATAATGAACTTTGTAAAGATGTATGATTATTTGAGATTTTAATAGTTTAAAGTGTCATACTCGACATACCAAAAATTGAAAAGTTCAATTAGGGATAATTCAAAATTTTTAAATACAATGGTATATCAATTAGTACTTTTTCTTAAAGAAGATATGTAATTAAACAGTCTTTGATAAAAAAAATTAAAATTAAAAATTTTAATTTTCAGTTTTCAATTTTAAAATTATAATTTTAAATTTTAAATTTTCTTAACAAAAGTTGTTTATTTACATATCCTTTTTAAGAAAAAGTACTGATTGATATACCGTTGTATTTAAAAATTTCGAAATATCCCTAGTTGAACTTTTGAATTTTTGATATATCGCGTATGACACTTTAAACTATCAAAATCACAAATAGTCATACATCTTTACAAAGTTCATTATTTCTACTTTCTAAATTTGAAAAAATAATAAAATTCCATTAATTTTTAACGAAATTAGAGCACTTTTAGTGAAACCCTAAAATTTGAGAACAAGTCGCCATATTTTTTAAACAAATGAAAGTATGAAAATTTTTGTTTTACAAAAGTTTCTTATTTTTTTATGATCTTTACAAATATGTACTTTTTGAAATACCATTTTATTTGATTTAACTGAGAAACGGGTATGTACCCCTCAAACTACCCCCCAAGGAGCGGTTTTAGGGGGTTGAAAATATTTTCCAGAAATTCTTTAGGGTCAATATATATAATAAATTTTTTATCCTAAAACTCTATCTTCAATAGTTTGGGCGTAAAACAATGCCGGACACACTATTGGAGGACCCTGTATATTTTTAAACGAAAAAAAAAGACGATGGTGAGATCAATTTCGCATTTATTTTCGGAAATTATTCACGGTTTTTTTCGGGTAAAAACAATCACAACTCGAAAACTAGTCATGATTAAGAAATGTAACTATTGTATTAACTCCAGAAAGAAAGAAGCTACAAAATGGCGAAAGCTACAGCAAAATCGGTTCGGTAGATATTTATGTATTATTAAATAATAATAATGTATTATTTCTTACAATATAAACTAATAAAAATTGAATGTTACACTGATGAATTTTCAATTTTTCAAAGGTAATAAATTATCAATTTTAATTAAAAAAATGTACACATAAATTTAAAAAAACTATTGTCACCCCCACCCCCACCCCCCATTCGCTAGATAAAAAAAAGATTAATAAATGCTCCATTGTCAACCATGTTGATCCTAAACTAACAACCCATTCATTAATTTGAAACTTATTAATGACATTAAAAAGTAAGTACATATATATTTACTTGCAGATGCAAAATGAAATCTAATTATTTAGTACTATACACAATACACATACTTGACATGACTGCCATATGTGTGTGTGTTACGCTCTCCATTGTAAATATAATTGCACTTAGTTTTTCATTATTGTATACCGCGAGACGTCCGCAGTTCCACATAGATATTTATTCACGTAGAAATGGTGGCGGCGCAGAGCAAACAGAGGCTCCGCGAAAACGTTCTAATTTTGATAGTACAAGTACCATTTAGACTACATACAAAATATTAACTCATCGTTTCATTTGTTTAACAAATATTGTTATAATGTTCTATTTTATTTCGTATGAAAACATTGCTTCTCTATTTTGAGGGTTTGTTTTCATATTATTAAAAAAAATGGTTAAAATAACAATTAATAATGTTGTTTATGTACTTAATATAGTTTATAAACAAATTTAATTTTTTTACAAGTGAATTTTTCAAACATAGATTTAAAAATAATTGTATGTGAAATCAAAAATAATACTATATAAAAAAATTCGTAAATAATTCAAGATTTTTTTGATAATGGTTTTTAAAACTCTAATGCCCGGTATTATCAACCAATTTAAAGCTCCTTTAGCGCTAAATGCTCCTTTAAAGTAAATTTGGTGTATTTCAAATGTGATTTAAATCAATATTTAAGCTCTCAATGAAAAATAGACATAATATACGTTGTAAAGAAATACTGCAGATAATTTAAAATCTATTTAATTAAATGTGTTATGCTTGGATCAGTTGATAATATGACAGTTAGTTAAAGGAGCATTTAGTTATACTTGATAATACTGGGCGTAAAGGTGCTTTAATTAACTTTTTTAAACGTTTCATTGAAATTCTCGAAGTTGTGTTGGATCAAAATAACCTTTTTTTAGTATTTTACACTTTTTCTATTAAATTGATGATTTTTGAGTAAAAAAAATCGAACTAGTATAACTTTGTCTTCCTCGGTCATACTAGGAAGTAACTTCGAGAGAATGCTTACGAATGTCACCTTTTAAAAGTTTTTATCTTCGGAACTAACAATCGTAGAGCAATAAATAAAACATATAAAAAACAACAGACAAAAACTACAGTTTTGATTTATCAAATATAATTCCACTAACCATAAAAATTGTTTAGGCTTACACAGTATCTTTACGGCTCTGATGATGATAGCATTGCTATCGAAACACGTATAAGTTTAATCTCAAACTTTATGATTAGGGGATTTGTATTTTTTAATAAATAAAATTTATAAAAAATAAAATAAAGCGCAATATACAGTCCCATTTATTTTAACTCTTCATAGAAAAATAAAGCTTATTTTCATAGGACTTTGTACATATACCCAACCTTCAATATTTTGCCTCATATTATAGATACAGGATTCTAACTGGTCTCATTCGATCCGACAGTAAAAATTCTACAGGTATATAGGACGTCTTAGAGAAAAAATTACCCCTTTATCTCGCATAGGAGCCGAGATATTTACTATTTTGTATTATGACTAAATGGCGAACATTTGACAATAAACGTAGTTTTACGTTATTAGTTGCGGCACCTAGTTTCTCTTTATGTATTACAAAGGAGCTAATAAAATTTGTAAGCTAACAAGAACTTTCACATCATAAAGTGTTTGACAATTTTCACACAATTGTATTAAAACATTGGTGATATTACCAACTATGTTTAAATGTCTAAATTCCAAAACAAATCCAAAATCATAGAATTAATACCCTGTTCAAAGTGCTTGTAAATTTTGTTAGCTCCTTTATAATACCCAATTTAACTAACTTTAAGGGAAGATAAGTCGTGTCTCATTACTCCTTACTCCTTATACACAGACGCCTATGATTATAAAATAATGACATACACACATGTTCACACATACATGTATAAATCACTTAGAGTAATTGTGAAAACATTTAATACAAAACGTACAAACGCAATATGAATCAGCATGATCGTGCTTTTAAAAGTAAAAGACCGAAGTAGAAATCTTTGACATTAGATTGTTACTTTGTCAGCGAAATATAGCAGTAACTCGCTCCCATGCCAGCCATATGTTATACACTACCGCTCAAAAGTTTAGGACCACCTTGAAATTTTAGGTTTTTAGATATAATTATAGAAAAAATAATTATTTTGTTAATGAAAAATAATGTTTTTTTACTATTTTTATTTATTTATAACCAAAAAAAAGAACGAAATTAAATTAAAGTACATTTAAAATTAAATTTTTGATTCATCAAAATATCCACCCTTTTTCTTAATAGCTATTTTACAAAGTCTGGACATTCTATCAATTAATTTCTTCAGTGTTTCTATTGTTATTTCTTATCAGGCATGTGTAAATAGCTCCCATAGCTGTTTTTTTAAATTGGACATTTAGTTTTTATATTTCTATCAAGTTCATCCCATAACAGCTCAATCGGATTGAGGTCTGGAGGTTTTGGGGGCTAATCCATAACGGTGAGCATTCGTCGTCTCTGTTTTTCTTCTAAATAACTTCTGCATAGATTGGATTTATGCTTCGGAGCATTATCCTGCCGGAAAATGAAACCACGCCCTATTAAACGGATTCCCGATGGTACCATATTCTCATAAAAAATCTTTTTGTAGCCTTCTTTGTTGAGAATATCTCTAACCAAACGCTAATCTCCAACAATATTATTTCCAACACATCCCCAAACCCTTACCGAACCTCCTCCATGCTTTACAGTGGGTACTATACATTGTTCAGAAGTTCTTTCTTGGTTGGATCGGCGCACAAAACACGTCGCTTAGATTCAAATATTTCAAATTTGGATTATTCCGAAAATAATACCTTTTTCCACTGCTGATTAGTCCAATTGCGATGAAATTTGGTCCAGGCTAGTATTTTTATTTTATTTAGTCGCCTCGGGAGAGGTTTGTTCATAGTTACTCTACCAAACAAACCAACTTCGTTAAGACGAAGTTTGATTAGCGATACAGTCACCGATTTATCTCGAGAATTATTGAAAACAGCTAATATTTCCGGCGCTGTAAGGCGACAATACGCTTGCTATTAATTATAACTTTATTGTTTTCAGTTTTTGAGGTAATTCGTAGTCAACCTGATCATAAACGGCTTGAATTGGACCATGTTTTCTCGAATCCATCAATCTTGCTCCGGACAGTTGTTTTAAAATTTTAAAATTTTTTCACAATTTGACGTTGAATGTAATCTATTTTGTGTAGTTATTATAGCACTCCTTTTTTCAACATTTAAGTCTTCTCTTTTACCCATTGTGGCATCAGTAAAACATAAAATCCAAGATATTAATAAAAAAATTCCACTTTCTACAAAATCATACATTTATGATATATTTGAACGTATTACAACATGTTTCATTTTGCCATGTAGTTATATACACTCAATTTACTAAAAAAATAGTTATTGAGAGAGTTTTACACCAGTAGAGTAAAAATAATCTCGATGTGAAAATGATTGATAATATCAATTATTTTTTAAATTATGAAATTATTTCAATAAGACGTTTTTTTTATTTAAAATATATTTATTTCCTATTTAAATGGACCATATTTGAACTATAATTGAACAATTTAACAAAAATTTTGTAACAAGCCTGACTGGAATCGAAAGACCTAGTTATTTGAAGGTGGTCCTAAACTTTTGAGCGGTAGTGTATGTGAACTACTGATTCAGCTAATATTGTTATCTATCGATTTTCTGTTCAGCAAATATCTGAACGCGCAGGGGCTTCGCAAGATTTGCATATCAGCAAAACGTACTAATGCCCCCAATATTACCATTGATTCATATCTTAATTGTTTCAACTGCAATTATTGTATCCGTTCTACCGGAAATAATCCATTGCATTTAAGGAGATATAGATTTATTTAGGTATTAAAATTATCGTTGTATGTAATCTACATACCACTTATTTTTTATTTGTTCAACTCGATAGCTAGCTATCCGTATGAGGAGTTATTTAAAGCGTGCATTTTTATTTGTATTTTATCTAAGCATTCCCTATTTACGTGAGGGGTTCGTTCCAGAAAATGAATGTATAACGATTTATAAGATTTTTTTTAGTTAATCGTTTGACCTAGAAAGCTGACATTTGGAAAACTACATATATTAAATGGTAGACCAATAATAGACCTGAGTCATACAAATATATTTTTTTAGCATTTTTTGAGGGGGGAAATAGGTTATATTTTTTTATTTAGTCCCGGCGAGTGGGATATTAAATGGAAGCTAACAACAGTTAATGTTTTGTTATTAAAATCTTCGCTTAGCAAATTTTCTAAAAATATAATAAAAATACTTTGTTTCATACCCCTATCTTCGAAAATCATAGTGAGAAAAATATGACAAAACGGGAATATATATAATGATGCCGAGCTCTACCGTTTTTATGTACTTTTATTTTCAGAAATTATTTAAAATTGTTTTAAAAATATCTATTCAGGGTGTTCCAGACCACCCGTCCACTATGTTTTACGCCTAAACTATTGAAGATTTTTAGGATAAAAAATGTATTTACCCTAAAGAATTTCAGGAAAATATTTTCAATCCTCGAAAACCGCTCCTTGGGGGGTATTTTGGGGGGTACATGCCGGTTCTCAGTAAAATCAAATGAAACGGTATATCAAAAAGTACATATTTGTAAAGATCATAAAAAAATAAGAAACTTTTATAAAACAAAAATTTTCTTACTTTCAATTGTTTAAGAAATATGGCGACTTGTTCTCAAATTTTAGGGTTTTACTAAAAGTGCTCTAATTTCGTTAAATATGCATGGAATTTTATATTTTTTTCAAATTTAGAAATTATAAATAATGATCTTTGTAAAAATGTATAATTATTTGATATTTTAATAGTTTAAAGTGTCATACGCGACATACCAAAAAATCAAAAGTTCAACTAGAGATAATTCAAAATTTTCAAATACAATGGTATATCAATTAGTATTTTTTCTTATAGAATTAAATTTTTAAAATTAAAAACTGAAAATTAGTGGACGGTTGGTCTGAAACATCCTGTATATTATATTATAGTACATTTCGATTCTTATATTTTCTTATAAACGAACTATCAAATGTAACTAGTGTGTATTCTAAAATAAATAAAAATTAACATAGAATAAATTGAAAAAATAAACGTTACGGGACACTAACATGCGAGGCTTCGCTTGCACTTAAAATTTGTATTTAATAACTTTATTGTAGGTACTAAAGTACATAATTATGTTGATGTAAAATTAATTATAATTGTAAAAATACATAAAATAAGGTAAATACTCTATTTTCTAATTTAAATCTTCCTATTGATTGACAAGGGTACTTGTACGACCTCCACAAACTGTCCCTAACCAAACTGACACCCAATTTGATAAACGAATTCTTCCAAGTAAACTATTTACGAGGTCGAGGTTTCAAATTGTTTTAGTCTATGGATTGAATTCTGATTTGGATCTACCTAACTATGATTTCGAGGATGGGAAAACACTTTTGAATAAAATAATAGAATTTAGAATTTAGACCTACTTTTAAAAAGCTCCTATTTGGCAATTATTGCCCTTCCTTGAGCTTGCAATCAAAATATATAAAAGACAAAAATTAAGTTTCAACAAATTAATGAAATTAAGAATTTTTGAGGTGAAAATAGTGCTAATTCTCAATTGAAAATTAACATTGATATATTATTTGATTGTAATGTGTCAAATACGTTTTATATAAATTGTTTAGATTTTTAGATGTAATAAGATTTTACAAATGTAATAATTCATGATTATCAAAATATCTTAATTTTAACTCAACTGTCAAATATGCAGTTGATACTTTATTAAGATAATTTTCTTTTAATTCATTTGAAAGATTTCCTTTATAAAATCTCTGTTGGATTTTTTTCTTTAATATGTTATGAAGTACTCGTAAGTTTTTTGATATTTATAATGATTCTATTTTATTAAAAATCTGTAATTTCAAAATAATACGTTCAAATACAGACATTAGTATACTACTATACTTATTATACATAAACAATATACATAGATGAACGGACGCACCAATGCACTAAACATTTACTACGTTTGTATTGAATTTATGTATCTTAGCTTCTGAACAATCTGTATACCTATATATTGGAAACAGGTCAGAATAGTCTTTGGGAAATAATTGAACGTAATTTTAAACCGGAAATGGATGTTACAGACAAATGAACATGATGTTATTTCGAAAATCGATAATGAGAAAATATATTGTAGATTGCAGAAAGTTATTATATCTACTATATACTGCTACTTATTATATAAATACCCGTCTAAGCTTCATCTGTACAATGTAATTATTTTAAAGTACGAGTAGGTACATACGATACACCGGTCAGGAATTAAAAAATATCTACAGTAGAAACCGGTTATAACGACATCGAAGGGACCGGTCATATTGGTCGTAAAAAGCGGATAGTCGTAATAACCGGTAAAAATGAAATTATATGGGATTCAGTTGGACTTTTATTTTGATTCGTTAAAACAGATACGTCGTATTAACCGTTGTCGTTATAACCGGTTTCTGCTGTATATCTTAAATACGGAGATTTTATATTCTTTATTACAGTTTCGGACATGAATGAGATTATGATATTATTTCGGATACATATTATAATAATTTGTTATTAGTGTTAATTTTACCTGCAGTTTGAATTGCAGAGCTTGGAATAAAAAATGGGAAACTATTCAAAATAAGAACTAAATCCGAAAGTTAATATTTAATTATTTCGGATACGAGTTCGATTTCAGATCGTTTCGGATATCTGATACTTTCGATTTTGGATACGGAACTCTGTAACATCCTTAATTAAATGGGGGATACAAAATATTTTTCAATTTAATAACAAATGAAAAATAATATTAACGATATTTGTATTTTCACCAAAGTATTTCATTAGGGAACATCCATTAAATTCGATGTTTTTTTTTAATTTTTAACCCCCCTTCCCTTTCACTCTTGAAAGTATTAGGTGATCCCTCCCCCTTTCTTTATGTAGGTGTTTATTGTTTTTTTTTATTAAGGGGGATAGCCACTGTGACGGAAAAAAAGAAAAAAAAATTTTTTGTACATTTTTTTGAAGTATACATATTCATAAATATGTATACAAAAAATTGGGTTTAAATTCCGAAAATTGACGGAATTATAGTCAATTTAGTAAGACGAGGTAGCGTGGCCGGTTTTGCCATATTAAAAACAGGGGGATGACAACTGTGACGGAAAAAAAATATAATTTTTTTTTCTTAGATTTTTTTTAAGTTCACATATTCATAAATATGTATACAAAAAATTGAGTTTAAATTTTGAAAATTGACGGAGTTACAGTTAATTTAGTGAGACGAGGTAGCACAGCCAGTTATGACAACAAAAACATTAAACACGTTTATCTCGGGAATGACATTTTTCGACCTGGTCGACACGATTCCTCAAAGACTATTAAACCGATTTAATTTTTTTTTTTTAATAATTTTCGTAATTGTAGTAGCTATCGTTGCACGTAGCCGATTTTTGAAATTTTGATAATTACTATTTTTAAAACCGCTCGAATTAAAAAAAATAGGTCTTAAAAATGAAAAAAAATTTCAAACGATCGCCATTTTGTGAAAAAATAAAATAAAATAAAACGTCTACGTGCAACGATAGCTACATTCATATAGATATTGATAAAATTTTTATTAATTTTTTAATACAACCTTTCTCGAAATTTCGAGTCGACCATAGACAAAAATATTTTTTTTGGTCGTCGCATCGAGGCTCATAACTTTGTAAATATTTAATATTTTTCAATAAAAATTTATATTAAATAAGTTGAATATATACTTAATAAAATGTCCTTTACCTGATTCAAAAATAATTAGTTATATCTGTGAAAAAAATTCCCAAACATTGACAAGTTTTTTACCCGTCACAGTGGCTATCCCCCTTAACTTATTTTAATATATTTAAACAGCAAAAAGGTTTTACTTAAGTAACGTTTTATACCCCTATCCTCCCTTTCCCACGTAATTAGGACTCCCTAAGTCCTTACGTAATTAATGGACGCTTCCTTATCAAATAAAAAAAATACGAAATTTTAACTCTTTATAAACATGAATTTTCAATGTTTAATTGGATACTCACTTTTTTATACGACTTTAACCCATTACTTCCCGACTTTTTATTTCTTCGAATTTTTTAATCAAGTTCTCAATTCTTGTGGAAAATATGACCAAAAAGATAAATTCAATACAAGACATAATAATTATCAATCGCAGACTAGGTTATTATGTCATATTTATAGGATAGCATTTTTTTCAACGACGGTAGTCTGTATCTGGATTTATTTTTGAAATTATTGATATTTACACTTTCATAAGTAATATTATGTATAGTTTCGTCAAATTAATAACGCTTTACTTAATTAGTGAAAAAAATGTAACAGATAGCTGGAATAATTACAGGATTACTTTAAAAGTGTTATAATTTATCATTGAATGAACTCTAGAGTTCGTAAAAACATATTGGTAATGTAAATCAAATTAACAATGTTATTATATCAGAGAAAAAAAAATAGAAAATATGATGTCCTATAAATAGGACACTGGGAAATAATGGGTTAAGAAAACATCATGAAAAAATACGATACGTGATTGAACTCAAAATAAATAAAGGGTACCTATACTTTTTCAATAAAGATAACAAATGCGAAATACCTCTATTGAAGAATAAAACTATAGCTATTTTTTTATTGTAGTCGTTCACACTTGTATCTATCTATATTTTACGCGCTCTCTACATAGTTTGTTTGGTTTTTTTTTTCGTTGAAACGAGTATAACTCATGTTGACACTACAGAGAATGTATGATACACATGTATTTTATATATCCCGTGTATGCAGAAGTTACGTCCTGTTGATTTCATTTAATACATTCGCATGTGAAGTGTACAAGAGAGGAACAAACATAAAAATGTAGGTACATGTGTGCATTGTAGCTGATTTTATTTACTTTAGAAACTAGAAATAAAGATCCTCATTATATGTTCCAATGATTATGGGCTCTATACTTTTACTGAAAGTAATTTATATATGTATACATATAGACTTAAAAAAATATTCATTAATTTTCAGTACATATTAGAAAATATTATGAGAGTATATTATACCGTATTTAGACACAAAAAAAAACGGTGTTTTAAACATTTCGTATTAAGAAATGCATAGTGTTTGTTGTACTTTCGTCAAAAAACACGTTGCTGTTTTTTTTTCGGTCTAAACACGGCAGATAGATTTTTTACTGAAAGCTATAGATTTTATTGATGTAGTCTTAAGGCCTCAATTGGGTCGCTGCATATTGGGTCATTTATAAGCACGTCGGGGCCGATTATATATAAACAACACTAGTTACTACAACCAGACTCTGAGAGAACTTCAACGGGGCCCGGGCCAAACCACATTTTGGGGGCCTCATACCCATCCGAGCATTCCAAACAAATTCCGTACTAGGAAAATTCTTATAACTTTCCAATATTATTTTAGTATTAAAGATAAGAGATTATTTTTTTAAATTTACAACTGCACATTTTCCATTTTTTTTTGCTTTCTACTTGTACTTTTTCCTCAAGATGTACCTTTTTGTTATATATTTTTTTTCAAATGTAATGACCTTTTTTAAGTACCTACACAAATTGACTACTACTACATAATTTTTAATATTAAGGCACATCTGCAATGGTCGGGATATAAGTACTAAAAAAAGTATAAAAAATCATTCATAAACCTTTAGGAACGTAGTTTTAAAAAAGATTGGTAGAACTGAGGAAAAGAGTAAAACACAGTATGTAACGTATGTAATACAAAGACTTTATCGATAGAGCGTGGAGCCGAACAGCGTGAATACCGCGTGAAAAAGAAAAACATAAAAACTGAACTTTTATTCGCGGAATAATTTAACAACCAGTCGATTTCAAAAATCTTAACAACCAGCTAGCGCGAGCCAGTGCAAACCGATGCCAGCACACCCCTGCCTATATGTCTAAAGATGCACCTTCAAATTAATATACAATCCACAGACATCGTAATACAAGTTGCTTTTTAATTTTATTTATTTTTTAGCAACATTTATTTTAACCGTTTGTTAAAGATTTTATTGGGTTAATATTATACTTATAAAAATATATGAGCAGCTATCAGCAATGGCTAATATGTATTTAACTATCTTACATAATTCATTTAAAACTTTGTTTAAATAGAAAACATTAGCAAATATTATAGTACTATTGAAAAGTACCGCTTTCAGTGCTATAATGTTGTTATATTACTAACTAAAAAATAACATGCTTAGGTAAAGTAAACGTATATGATAAAATTGTTATTTTATCATTTTTATATTACATGAACAGTTTTAATATTCTACAAAATAACGTATTTTAATAATGTAAGAATGGTTTTCAACATTTTGAACTCCTCCCTCTCCCTTGTAAGGATTCGTATGTTTTGAGTGATTTACCCATTTTCCTAACGTTAGTGTTTTATGTTATTATATTTAACTAGAAAAACGGCCTTACGTAAATAATTCTTTAGACTACCACTAATAGACGCTCATCAACTTCATCTCCTTTTTTCAATAAAAATAAACATATGTATATAAAATTACCCAGCACCGCATGGTGGAATTTTGGTAACTTGAGTTTTACTCGAAATATGTGTTTCTATTGATGTTATTTTGATCTATTTTAAAGAAATTGGATAATTAATACGTACTCATTTTAATTATAACAAAGTGAATCCCTGCACAACTGGCTGCTCTAAAATGTAGGCACCATAACTGCATTACATTAACATTTATTTTTATCCGTACCTAACTATTTAATATATTTTAGATTCGATTCAATTACAACGACCAACAATTTTTCTTGCATGTTTATACTACATAGCTTTAATAAAAAAGTATCGAATGAAAAATTATTTGATTCGAGTCACCCAAAATTACTTATAATATTTTAGATAAATTCTGTATAATATTATGCATATAACGTAGATACACAAATGTACTTTATAAAGTATAAACATGATAATCTAACTTTCGTGAAGTAGGTACGTGAATGTTGAAACTTATAATTAAATCAGAAACGTCCAACTTCAGACAGTTCTAGTTATTCGAGTGCATAATAATTTAATATGTACGGATCTACATATTGCAATGTTAACCACATACTAATTCGTAGCTCTTCTGAATTTGGCACGCTGCCCTTTGTTACTAGGGTTGTACATTGAGACCTCACCATTCTGGTTATCGGATTTTGAAAAGAAACAGTAACAAAAACAAGTTCAGATAATTTCGGTTTCATCAATAATATAATTAGTCTATGGAACAATTTTTTAACCCTATTGAGGTTGAATTTTGAAATATCGCGATAATTTGGTTCCTAATAAATAAAAACTAATACAAACACTTTCCCGTCCTAGTGGTTGAACTTCTCTTAAAAGGTAAGATTACACATTATACCGGATGGTCTATTTAAATTGAGACAAGCAAATATGTCAAAAACTAAGGTTTTTCAGAGAAAATGTTTGGTACAAAAGTTTCGAAATTAGAAAGGGGAAAACTAATGGAGATAAAATGTTTGATGTTGAGTGGAGGATTTAAGGTCATTTTGGGGTCAACTTTTTTTTAAATGGAAAGCTTTTTTACAAATTCGTATTTTACAGAAAAAAAGAACCAACTTTTGTCTGACAATGAGAAGTTTTATCAAAATCCTCAACTTCAGAGGAATTTAAAATAATTTTTAATTTTAATATACATTTTTACTTAAAAAAATGAGGTTAAAATTTAGAATTTTCAAAAACCTCCCAGACATAAGCTTTTTTTATAAAATAAGAATATGTAAAAAAATATGTTTCTTTAAAAAAAATTAAGTTGACCCCAAAATAACCTTAAAATCTCCCCTCAAAATCCAAATTTGATTTTCCCTCTCTTAACGCTAAAACTTTTGTACCAAACATTTTCCCTGAAAAACTTTTGTTTTCGTTATATTTGACTGTCTCATTTAAAATATTCCACCCGGAATACAATAGGACCTCGTTGTTCCCTATAATACGTTTTTTATTTAGGTCTCAGCTTCTTCTATAAGACCCCATCCCATGCTGAAATATTTCATTAGACGTTTTCTCATTAGTACGTATTCCCCCCCCCTAGTCCCTACTCCCTACAAAAACATACTAACGAGGTTCCTCTGTAAATTAGTTAGAATTGATTTATTTTAAAATGGACATACTTTACCAATCGTAATTAAAACATTAACAAATAAACGAGTGAGTATGAAACAATAATTAGGCTTAGCGGATATTGATTCGAGCCCGCAGTGACTTTCTGAATGTTTAAAATGTTTTCTATTTACGTAGCAATGTTCATCACAAACACGAATAAAAAATGCAAATTCTAATTGAGCTAAAGCAAATGGTGCAAAATATAATTACCTGAATTGAAAGGGAATAACATTGTGTACAAGTCTACTATTGGACCAATATTAGGTTGTTTTCATTCATCTAACATGTATATTTGTAGAGGGTCATGATCAGGAGCGTAGCTACTTAATTAGAACCTAATAGAAACATACCGTTGGTCTTAATGTATACCATACTCACAATACTACTGTTTGGTTTTTTTGAATTAACATGATACAAAAATACGAAATAAGTCCTAAAAATCACAAATTTATAATTGAGGGGTATGCAGCAACAAGGAGTTAGCTCCAGTTTTTATAGTTTGTGGAAAAATAGAAAAAACTGTTTAAAAATGGAGAAAGTATTTAAATCGCCTTTGTCTTCGTCCAATTATTATTTGTCACCGACTACATGTTTTGGCCAAATTCCATTGAGAAATTCGTCAAATTCGCAATTCTAGAGTTAACTCCTTTTTGGCCCAAATGTTGAAAATTATTTTCTTTATAAAGTAAGGAAGCATTGAATAAGAACAATTTTCAAGAAAATTAGTTTATTTCAAGAAAGAACACAGTAACGAGTGTACTAACTAAATTCTAAGCCCAAAAACAAAGATTCAGCTCCTGGAGTTAACTCCATTTTTACCCAAGCGAATGAAGCAGCTAACTCATTCTAGCGGATACCTTGAGAACTATCAACGGTAGGTAACTCATTGTTGAACCAAACGAAAGAATGATTTTTTCCCCCAAGAAACGGTTGTTAACTCTGTTTGGCCTAAAAATGGAGTTAACTCGTTGTTGCTGCAAACCCCTCAATTTTATTAATTATACACATAATATGACAAAGTATATTATTTTAAGTTAATTTATAATTTTGTTTTCTATTGTATGCAGGGGTGGAACGAGGCTCCGGCACTTAGGTCACTAGGGCCCATTGTGCTCCACTTGAGGTTTATAAGATTAATTTTATTACTTGAAAAACGGAGAAACTGTGGTTTCTTAGTCACTTAAACTAAAAATACACCTTAACCACAAAATTTTGTGGTTAAGGTGTATTTGTATAATTTTAAAAATACACCTTAACCACAAAATTTTGTGGTTAAGGTGTATTTTTAGTTTAAGAGATTAATTTTATGTTAATAAACGTCTAAATTTCAAATATAGATTCTAATTTTGAACTATGTATACTAATATATACTTTCGAAAAAAAAAACGTACTTGCCGTGAATGCTGATAATTTTCTTGTAATCTTAGCATCATTAATACATTTTAACATTTTTTTAGATCAAAAATTTGTTAAACGAAGATTTTAGTAATATCGAAAAGTGTACATATTTGAATTCCTTAAATTGTTAGGTTTCATTTTATACCCCACTCGTCGGGATTTGAAAATATTTTTTTGTAACCTATATACCCCCCCCCCCCACTCTTAAGAAAAATTAATACAGATCAACTATTGGTCTACCATTATACTTGTGCCGAATCTCAACTTTCTAGAACAAACGATTCAATAATTTGAAACATTATTAATCTAATTTCATCTGATTGTTAGATTAATTCAAAAAGTTTAATTTATTCCATCTACTAATTGAGTCGCCCAGATGCAAAACCTGCTATCCACATATTTTAAGATTTTGAGGTTTTTGTATCTTTGGATTCTACTCGTCTCAGGCTACAAGTATTATAATAAATTGGGGTGAAAACCCGACAAAAATCTCTTAAAATTAAATTTGAAAGATTATGTCGGTTGCATAAATTGCTATATTTTTGGAGAAATAACATAAAAATTATTTTAATAAAAGTAATAAATTTTGTATCGAATTCAGACAAGAAAAAAAACATGACAGGTTTTGAATTCAGACTCATGAAAAAGGCATAAGGATATTTTACCTAGAAGCTGCAAAAACAGTTTATGCAATTTTGCTAGAAATCTGTTCAAACACACATATCAGGTTTTGCATCTGGACTACTCAATTGCAACTTCAATTTATTTTAAATCATACATAAAATTGGTCAGTCAACAGTTATTTTTTTCTATATATTCAGTTTAATAAATAACTTCATATAAAACACAATACAGGTTATTTTCTTTAGCAGATACTTAATACAAAAGAAAATATTATTTGCTATTCTAGGTTATAGTATTTACCCCCCCCCCCTAAATTACCCTACAGTTACGTCACTGACTATGATTACGAGATGAAACGATACCATTTTTAATTTGCTATTCTATGTTTCTAATTACAATTTGACTGATGTCAAAATGTTTTAATTGTGACAAAAAGAACGATCAAACATTAATTTTCTCTATAATACTCATATATATTTAATTAATTAATTTTATTACATTATCAATGTATAATTTGATTTTATAATATTCATGTATATTTTTAAGGCAGTATTGCTGTTTGACGACATAAAATTTGGATTTTTTTAATACATATTTATAAAGTAAAATATATTGAGAGTATAGTGTGAAAATTATAAACTGAAATTCAAAGTATTTACGAAGTTATAGCACATCTGTTAGATACTAAATCTTTAAACGCGTTTTTCTCAAATCCACTTTTTGTCTTTTGACGAAAAACAGAACTGAAATTCTAATCAACCGATCGGGCTATAAATTAAATTATAAAATTCACTACAAAATTTTTTTGTATAACAAAATACGAATAAAAACGTAAAAAGACTGAAAAGATTATATTTTATTTTGTTACCAAAAAATTCCTTAAATAAGCTTAAAATTGTATGAGTCACAGACCAATACTACCTTAAGAAAAATTGATTTTATATTTTTTCATACTTTTAAATTAGATTTTTTAGATTCCTCCTTAAGAGGAGAGAAATAATGTATATTTAATAAAAATATCAAATGTCGTCAAGACTCAAACATTAAACAACCAAACCATAAAACAAATATCAAGAACAGCTTGCGTTTTAGATCTCTGTGTCACGTATTTTGTACCACCATTAAAAAACTAATAAAATATTCTTAATTCAAATTTTACAACGTTAGTTGTTAGTTCCCTAATTGTATTCTGCAGAAAATAGAAATCCATACTAAAGATACTCTGGATTCTCGTAGCAAGAATTCTGACAACCCGAATCAATTTCTAATTAACTTTTGTTACCAAGTCTCACAGCCCTATTTTCTAATTTTATCAATAAATAACATAAAAAAATTCATTTATTTCATTATGTTCAATTTTAATTTTATTTTTTTATGCTCGTTAAAAATATTTAATTTATAAATGAATTTTTGAATAAATCACGTCACGGCCGGTGTGGCTAAAACAAAAGTAGTTTTTTAGGACCAACAGAACAAATAAATTTCGAGTGTCGAGAAAAAAAGTGGGGGGGGGGGCGAAAAGATGAGTTGAAGAGTATTTTTTCTCTTAAATATGGTTTTTGCAACATTAAAAACTATCAATCAATGCAGTTATACAAATGAAAATTCAAATTAGTTTTTTATATCATAAAGTAAAGTCGGTATATAAAGACCAGGCGGGTAATATGGACAACTCCTTTTTTTGCTCCATTTTACATTTTATAAATACAACATTAATATGTATCTAAGCTTACACTTCTAAATAACTGTGTCAGTTGACATGACATTATTTGTAGTACCGGTATGTCATTGAGGGCAACTTAATGAAATTTTGACATTTTTGATTATTTTTGTTAAATTAAGTTAGTTTTAATTTTTATTGTATTAAAATGTTTAAATTAATTATATTGCTGTTTAAACATGTAAGTACAAGGGTTGGTCGTATGAACAATGTTTTTAATCCACGTAATATTTATTGCCTCGGCGATAGCAATTTTTTTTAATACACGTGGTGGCGGGTATTATCGTTTATGGGGTATTATATGGCTATGAAACGCAATATTTAATTAGAATCATGGTAAGATAAATAGTATGAAAAGTATAGTAATCATCCAGTACTTCACAATTATTAACTTCCGCAAAAATCATTTTTTTAGTACAAATCTTCATAATGACGCCAACTAAATGGGATACTAATAAGGAGGTTCTGCCCGCGTATTCTTTGCTACGCCACTGCTTTTTTACAGTGACAACATATAAGTTTGAAATAAAAATACAAATGTTTTAACCAACTATTATAGATAATCCTGTATTATGGTAACAAGCGTGTAATATGGATCACTGTGGGCCATATTACACGCACATTTTTTAAGAGGCTGATTTTCGATTGTTTTAGATTTTTTTATTTAGTTTTAATTTAAGAATTCTATTTTTGCCTGTTCGATCTCGTTAAAAGATTAAATTCTCTGTCTAATGAAATAATAAGTGCTGATTTTAAATAATATTATCATAGTTTTCTTACCGAAATCATGAATGGTGTTCCATAGATGGTGACCGGAAAGAAGCCCACAGGAAAAATACCCACAGGAAAAAAGCCCACAGGAAAAATACCCACAGAAAAAAGCCCACACGGAAAAATGCTCACACGGAAAAATGCTCACACGGAAAAATGCTCACACGGGAAAATGCTCACACGGAAAAATGCTCACATTAAGAAATAAATAGGATACAGATGTACTAATTCAAGACGGCACATTATTTTTATATATTTGTATTGTATGTCATTTTTTATGATTTCATATATGCCAAACTTCTGTACTGTCACAACTTTATTTATTCTTATTTTAGATATGTATACAGGGTCCTCCAATAGTGTGTCCGGCATTGTTTTACGCCCAAACTATTGAAGATAGAGTTTTAGGATAAAAAATTTATTATATATATTGACCCTAAAGAATTTCAGGAAAATATTTTCAACCCCCTAAAACCGCTCCTTGGGGGGTAGTTTGAGGGGTACATACCCGTTTCTCAGTTAAATCAAATGGAATGGTATATCAAAAAGTACATATTTGCAAAGATCATAAAAAAATAAGAAACTTTCGTAAAACAAAAATTTTCATACTTTCAATTGTTTAAAAAATATGGCGACTTGTTCTCAAATTTTAGGGTTTCACTAAAAGTGCTCTTATTTCGTTAAAAATTAATGGAATTTTATTATTTTTTCAAATTTAGAAAGTGGAAATAATGAGCTTTGTAAAGATGTATGACTATTTGTGATTTTGATAGTTTAAAGTGCCATACGCGATATATCAAAAATTCAAAAGTTCAACTAGGGATAATTCAAAATTTTCAAACACAACGGTATATCAATTAGTACTTTTTCTTAAAAAGGATATGTAAATAAACAACTTTTGTTAAGAAAATTTAAAATTAAAAATTATAATTTTAAAATTGAAAACTGAAAATTAAATTTTTTAATTTTAATTTTTTTTTATCAAAAACTGTTTATTTACATATCTTCTTTAAGAAAAAGTACTAATTGATATACCATTGTATTTAAAAATTTTGAATTATCCCTAATTGAACTTTTCAATTTTTGGTATGTCGAGTGTGACACAAAACTATTAAAATCTCAAATAATCATACATCTTTACAAAGTTCATTATTTCTACTTTCTAAATTTAAAATAATAATAAAAATCCATAAATATTTAACGAAATTAGAGCACTTTGAGTAAAACTCTAAAATTTGATAACAAGTCGCCATATTTTTTAAACAATTGAAAGTATGAAAATTTTTGTTTTACGAAAGTTTCTTATTTTTTCATTATCTTTACAAATATGTACTTTTTGATATACCATTCCATTTGATTTTACTGAGAAACGGGCATGTACCCCTCAAACAACCCCCCAAGGAGCGGTTTTAGGGGGTTGAAAATATTTTCCTGAAATTCTTTAGGGTCAATATATATAATAAATTTTTTTTCCTAACTCTCTATCTTCAATAGTTTGGGCGTAAAACAATGCCGGACGCACTATTGGAGGACCCTGTATATATATATGTTACTGTAAAAGCCCGAACTGAGGTAAAACCTAGGTTTTACCAACTGTTAATGGTAAAAGCCCGAATTTCGAACTTTTAACATCATACACTCGGTTAAACCTAGGTTTTACCAAGAGACACGGTAAATGTTGAAAAATAGAGTAGGTATCAAAAATATGTTAAAAAAATATATAGAAAATCACAAATAATTAATTTTGCTAACAAAATATTGGGGCGAATGGGGATTAATCTAGTATAAAATACGGGGATTCAATCTCCGCCTTGGTTAGGGCAATCTATTGTGGCGAAAGGGGATTAATCTAGTATAAGAAACGGGGATTCAATCTCCGCCTTGGTTAGGGCAATCTATTGGGGCGAAAGGGGATTAATCTAGTATAAAATACGAAAATTCAATCTCCGCCTTTGTTAGATTATAACCAAACCGGAGATTGAATCCTTTCTGGGAAATTATTAAGTAAATATATTTTTAGATTGAATATTTGATTGATAATGTAACAAGCTGAACAGGTATTTATATTGTAAATATATAAGGTCAATACAGTAGCTAACATATATGAAATATGTTAAACATCTGTATCCTATTTATTTCTTAATGTGAGCATTTTTCCGTGTGAGCATTTTTCCGTGTGGGCTTTTTTCCGTGTGACCTTTTTTCTGTGTGAGCATTTTTCCGTGTGAGCATTTTTCCGTGTGGGCTTTTTTCCGTGTGAGCTTTTTTCCGTGTGAGCATTTATCCGTGTGAGCATTTTTCCGTGTGGGCTTTTTTTTGTGGGTATTATTCCTGTGGGCTTTTTTCCTGTGGGTATTTTTCCTGTGGGCTTTTTTCCTGTGGGCTTCTTTCCTAGAACCTCCATAGATACCGACTTTACTCTAAATTCTTCAAATGCTTTTCCAATTTCTAGTGAGTATAATTCGACATATGCAAATACCTACCGAAGACTAGATTGATGCCGGCCCTGTAGTTTTTAACTCTTAAAATACTATTAAAACATAACAATCGGTATCATACAGTACCTTTTAATTAACGTGAAATATAAAACATCATAAAATTAAAATAAAGCAAGTGAGCAAACTATAAGGCTAGCTTGCAAATGATATGGTAATATAATCAACAATAGCAATCCATATAGAGTGGATTGAATTACAATAGAAGTTTGTATTAACCAGAATTATGGAAAGCTTCGACTGAAATATGATAGATAAAGCAGACGTTGCTAGATTCATTAAATCCATACCGGGTCATCAGAATCAGCGACTCCCAACTTCTGTTGACGTACATATAATAAATAATTATGTATTCTATACTGGTTTATAATTAATGAGATAAGTATGCAATGTTTTATAAAGCTGACTCGAGTTAATTAGTACGCGATAGGAAAGTACTTCGGTAAACATTTTTTTTTGTATAAAATACAATAAATTATGTTTTAAGTTTTAATATAAATAAATACATATATGTATCAAGTGTTCATTTGAAAAATTAACTCCTAAAACTATTATGAGATTAAATGTTTCAAATAAATGTTGTTTACTTTTGAGAGAGTAACGAAATGGTTTTAGTTAGTTTTTTTTATTTGGTCGACGTATTCAAGGACAATATAAGATCAACTTGACTTTTTTAAATGAAAAGATATATATTTTTTATATAATTTTGTTTTAAATAATTTTTTACGACTTAAATTTTCCCAGATATTTCACAAAAAAATAAATGTCCAAAGTAATTATTTGTTATATGTGGTCAAAATAAATAGTTTTTTTTTTATTTTGGTTTAAAGTTGTTACTTTAGTAAAAAAAATTTGTAAAAATTCTTGAAAGTTCAAATACATATCTCTAATTATTTTGTTTAATTTTTTTTTCTCATAAAAAAACTAAAAACATTATTTTGTTCTTCCCTTCAAAACCAAACCACTTTTATTTGAAATGATGTTGCACTTTTGTCAAAAAAACATCATGTAAAACTATAATATGTTCTCTCTCAGTCAGTATCACCACCCGAGATATTGCAGAGATTGTCCTAATTAAGAAAATTTTGTCATTACATTCTCTCTGTTTCAGAACTAATCAGTCAATTAAAGCAATATACGCATGCTTTAAATTCCTTACTCCATTTTAAAGCCTTTGTAATAATGTAATTACTATATACACATATCGTCGTATCAACTGTTATATAGGAGCAAATGATTTTTTTTATTATTTATTTATGCGTAAAATTTTCATGATGCCAAATAAAAAGGTCTGGTATCAAAAATTGAATCGATATCATAATATAGTTAAAGTTATTTAATAGTTAAATAATAATATTTATTATAACACTTATAACTAAATACATTTTCTATCTATTGTAGTAAAATATGTACATCGAAAAAACTAAAAACAATGTACCTACAATAATACATTTGTGTCATTGTTTGCCTATATATGTTGCAGGTTCCTATGTGATAGTATGGAGAAAAGGATCCGCGCTCCTCTCCGCCGGGAGCACCATGGTGACACTAGATGGCAGACTAAAGTTATTGGGTAACTCATTACAAATAAAGGATGTCGTATCTTCTGATGCCGGTGAATACGTGTGTCAAATCGGCGACGGCACACCCGGAGATCAAATACATACTATAGAGATACTAGGTACGCTATCTATTATATATAATCTTAATATAACTATAAAACTCTTGGTGCGTATATGTACGTGTTCGTATCACACCTTAACCACTGAACGTATCGAAGCCATATTCACACCATATGTTCGTTTGGTGGTCCGTTAGGTTTATCTCTTTTTTGGGCCTGGTGGGTGGCGCTGGAGTCGAGATATTACAAAAATATTTGGAAATAATTGGGGTAACTAGTTTATTATATAAATACTTAATTTTCAGAAATTTTTCATGATGGAGCTAAGTACAGTTTTTACGTAAAAATATTTTTTATTTAATATCTTGAGAACCCATTGTGATACAGTTATGAAATTTGATAATCGATTTAGTCAGTGGTCTCGTCGATTTATGTATATATTTAAGATACTGGCATCAGTCTTGAACGTTTTAAGGAGCAAGGTTTATTGTATTTTAGGATTGGTAGGCTTCTCTTTTGTAATTCGTGTTACTAATAAAATAATTGCCTCCTTATTAAATCAATTAATCGCAATATAGTTTACTTTTAAAATAATAGCATTTTATTTTGTTAATGTTTTTCTCCAGTAATGAACATAGAACGACCCCCCCCCCTCCCCTCGTCTCCTACAATAATAATAAAATTACATTTGATTATTAAGTTACCTTAAATCTATGCTCTAGAATCAAATATTTTAATATCTCAAGAAAACAAAGGATGTTAATAACATAAGAATGATTTAATAAATGTAGGTACTTACAGTTATCAGTTGTTGTCGTTTTTTATCCTATTTTTGGGCAAAATGATCAATTGTCATCAAATCATACTGTAAGACAGGTAATAGTCCAATAGGTGAGCGCCAAAATTTGCAACTACTTTCTAAAAGCTGATTTTTTTGATATTACATCACATTTGTGGTGTAAATATACAGCCTGCCGTCAGTCAGCCGGTTTCGTTAGCGTTTGACG
Source organism: Sialis lutaria (assembly GCA_949319165.1). Taxonomy (NCBI): domain Eukaryota; kingdom Metazoa; phylum Arthropoda; class Insecta; order Megaloptera; family Sialidae; genus Sialis; species Sialis lutaria. Next base: position 11,483,084 of record OX439241.1, read on the forward strand.
CGGAGGTGGTTTTAACTTTGTAAAAAAAACTATACGCGTTGCAACTACTTTCTTAAATCTGAAAATTTATTTGTAAACTGTATACTAAGTAAAAACCCCTTTTATCATATTCAGTCATCAAAATCTTGTAACCGGGCGCGTCAGCAGCGCGTTTAACTCGGAAAAATCTATACATCGTGAAACTACTTTCTAAAATATGAAATTAAATATAAGAGTTAGGAATATTATTATTATTAAAAAAAATAGTCAGTCCGAGTTTTACCTTAACAAAGTTTTACCACCCCGCGCCAAACGCTAACGAAACTAGCTGACTGACGGCAGGTTGTATATCTACACCACAAATGTGACGTAATATCAAAAAATCAGCTTTTAGGAAGTAGATCAAATTTTGGCGCTCACCTCTCCGACTATAAGTGTATATAGATTAATATTCAGTAATGGCAGTAATCAAACATCAACAAATATTTCTAATTCAGTACATTTAATTTTAAAATGTTCAACACTGATAACATTTTTTGTTCTTTAATATTTTATAAGTAAGAAATAAAACAAAAACTTACTTTATGTCTGACATAATTTATATTCAAAATACGCATTAGAGCCGATCCTGTATTAGGGTCTCTAGATAGAATGTTCATTCGCAAATTATAATATGTTGGACTACAGCGGATGTTAGTCCTTATAGGAATGTCTTTAGTGAGCTGGTTCAGTACTTCTGTCCAGATTAATATCGCATATGACCCTTGAGATTTGAACAATAGTTTTCTGGAAAACGGATTGAGCTCTCTAGTTTCACTGAACTATTTACCTCTCATTGTTCTATCCTATCCATCACTGTGAACATCTGCAGTGGGGAATAAATCGATTCAATGTTAACGCGTCGAAACCAAATAAAAACATTTAAATAAAATTAATTAATTAAATTTTTGTTTGTTTGAAGAAACCTACTAAGAAATGGCCTAGAATTTAATAGATAACGTTTCAATTTTTTTGTTAGTGTAGATTAATTGGACAACTTAGTGTCACACAAATTTTATTAAATTTTATTATTTTATTTTCATTTCGCTGTAAATATTATGAATAATGAAAATTAATAATTAATTATATTTGTGCCTAATATAAAAAGTTACAATTATAATAAAAATACTATCACTTAAATACAGTCCCCTGGTCGGTCACCAACCCAGAATAACTGTCAAAGTACTTAATTTCAGAATCACGTAATTAGAAATATTAAATTCACTATCATATTTTCAGAGATTAATAATTATCATATGCAAATGTCATACTTTAAAAAAATCAGCCAAAAGGCAAAATCTATTGCTAATATGCGGAGTCCTTTCGAATAAATAACTAGGGTAAAACCAGGATAGATGCCGCAGTGGAATAGGTGCCTCGTTTCCGAGATCCAAGCCCCCTAAAGTCGCAACATCGAATTAATAGTTTAAATAAGAAGCGTCAGCCCCACATACCTCAGTCCACCGCAAACCGTCGTGCTAAACAAAAATGTCTCGCTTGTGCGTGTTATTATTTCCGCAGCGAACGCGACAAATGCTTCAAAGTTTGGGAGTCAAGTATTTACTGCTACATATCTTTATAAGTAGTAATAAATTCGATTCTATTTTTATTATATCAATACACTGTTTCATTAATTTGTCTTTATTTTAGTTAAAAAATAAAAAAAACATATATCCATATCAAAAAGGATAGTCGCCCCGATTTTTCGCGGTATAGGTGCCTTTGGAGCATCTATCCCCATACATACATATGACTTATTTTGAAATGTTATATTTTTCTTTTAGTTGTTTCATATTGACAGATTTTAATGTTCTACGGGGCATCTACATATATCCTAATAGTGCCTAGCGTGTATTAAAAAAAAGTATTTTATTAGCTACTTATCGATAAAGCCAAAACATTCGCGGTTATTCATATGTTTATCTAACCTAAAATTTTTAACATTTGAAACCCGCGAATCTGTTGACCCTACTTATCGAAAATATTATGTTGTATTCTTGTATTAGTATGTCTTAACCGTTGTGATAAAGGATAAATGTTTATACGTTGCTTTATGGATAGATACCCGTGTACCTTCATATGATTTGTACTTATGATATTTACGATATAAAACTTTTGCGCGGTAGGTATGTTTAATGTTATTGTTGTCAAATTTAATATTATTGTTAGCGACCTTACTTTTTTACAATAATCATTGTAAAATCAATGCCATATTACAATTATCTCATTAAAATTACAAATAAAACATTTAAAACCTAAAGGTATTTATTTTACTTATTTTATTTCATAAGGCATCTATCCTTAGCAATTTCATGATGGGGCATCTATCCATATAGGTAGGCATCTATCCTCAAAAAAATAGTTCTGCAAAAACTCAATTTCTGCAAAATCAGTTATTGTTAATTGTTAGGTCAACAAAAACAAGTAATAATGTAATATAAAATACTAAAGTAGCTATATTCATAGGAATTATTCATGGTAAATTAATAATTTTAAAATGAGGAGGCCTTTTCAAAAAGTGGGGCATCTATCCTGGTTTTACCCTACTATAAATATTATATCAATAATAAATTGCTTTATCAATTATGGTTTAGTTATTTTTATAAACAAAAGCTATATAGCTATACCAAACTTGAAGTCTTGACTAAATTCGCTTTTGATATTATACAAATACACATCTATCAAAACCGGGACATTTTACCAATGCATTTCAATTTCCAATTTCATTACCTTGTATTAGATTTGTAATATCAGTTAATGTACTTACAAATAACATACCGTTATTTGATACATATGTACATGTGTAGGTATACATACATAATACATATTAATATATTATAAAGCGCATACGAGTATAATAAAGCATATATGTACTTCATAAATTGCAAATAATAAAAAAAATATTACATTTAGCATATTCTATATAATGATACTTCAATAATTAATTCATAATGTATTTTTCTATGCACGTGAATCAATTATAATAGCATGCACACTCATGTTTATACAGTGCCGAAGTATCATTGGAGCAAGTTTGTAAAATCAATTAAATACTCTAACTGCACTAGTGCATCTGATATTTACCAATCCACCCTGGATTTTGAGTTAACTGGAAATCAGTCGATTTTCTAATAATAATAATGAATTGGTCAGACAGAAAATAAGAGTGACCAGACGTTTTGTATTTACGGAGCATTTTGTCCCATTGTCTCAGCCGCTTTAATATCCCGTATTTTAGTAAAATAAAAATACATTATTGTATTTCAAGCGATTTCATCTGATTGTAAAACATAGTTTTTAACGTGAAGACTATTTTTTTAAATCAGTAAAATACTAACTTTTTTCGTTTATTTGGGCATTTCGTTACCGACAGGATACTTTCACGGATAGTGCCAGTGTCCCAATGATAATTTTGTTTGATTGACGCAATTTAATGCTTTAGTTTAAAGATAAAAATTAGACAAATACAGTCCATCATGGGACTCAAAGTATGATATTTGCATATGATATTTACTAATCTCTAAATTTAATATTTCTATGTGTTTCTAAAATTAAGACACCAAAATGAGCAATAGGCATGATGACTAATTTTAAAAAACTATTCTATGATGATCTTACGTGTCTCTTATTTCCAATAATACTTATTTCCGCAGAAAATATAGGTTTAGATAATCGCAAAAAATGACTAATTCTGAATTTGATGCCAAAACGTTCGCAGGTGACATTTCAAAGTTGTGACGTCACACTTCTTGTCAACAATAGTTGACATTCAGAGTTAGACAATAATTTAATTATTTTTTGTGTTAACAATGGATTCCAAAGTATATAAGTTCTTAAATAAGGTATGTACCTGATAATCTTGTAAGAGAAATTGATATTTGTCTAAAATAAAATCACTTTTGACGTTTACTGATGCGTTACGTCATTCGTTCTTATTGGTGTTCCATTTGACATGGCAGATTGCTGTATTTTGCATTGGCATTTTAACAAAAATTATATTAATCTTGCTTTTAATATAAAAATAAATACAATTTTTAGAATTTTTTTAACCTATTTCATTGTTTAAAACCATAATTTCAATGATACTTTGTTACTGACATTATGCTTATTCAGCAAAAAGTCATGTATCCGTCATACAAAACATACAATTTTAATTTAAAATCCATATAATATACAACATAACTTTTTAATGGAACTAAAATCCGAAACATACAACGTGTTTGTATTCCGATTCAGTTTATTAACTGTTTCAGCAGTAGGTAATAGACCACTACAGCGGCAATAGTTTTAGTAAATATGTGTACGCGTATTGCTCGATATCAGTAATGAGATTTTAACTCCGAACGTCCGGGATTTAATTCTCAACGTCGTTATTAATCAATTAGATTATGGGACTTGTTTATATAACCGTTAACAGCCGTATCGGGTTTGAGTGAATTAACCCTTGATAGGAATTAAGTTCCAAATATTTATGCTAGATATTTGTAGTTTGTGTTTATATATTTATTACGTAATAGAAAACCATCTACGAAATTAAGATATAGGGTGGGCCATGTAAAATTTAAAATTTAAAAAGTCAATAAAAAAACGGCTTGATATTTTTCAAAGGTCTAACATTTATTTGAAAGGTTGTTTTATGAAATTCATTTGTGGAAAACAATTTCGGACAAATGACCACCACGGCTGAGTTTACGGTAGCTTATCCGATCCACCCAATTTTGGAGTACTTTCTCGATGGTTTCAGACCTTATGGCAGTAACAGCAGCTTGAATCTCGATCTTAAGATCTTGAATTGTTTCTGGATGGTTGGCGTAACATTTATCTTTAACAGCTCCCCACAGAAAATAGTCCAACGGAGTTAAATCGCAGCTGCTGGGAGGCCAATTCACATCACATTCCATTTTTTGCCAAATTTCTCACAGTTTGGGTTGAAGACTCACCACTTTGGAAAAAAGTTTTCAATATTTCCGTTTTCTTCTAGCGAATAGCGACCCATTTCGTAAATTTTAGACGTTTTACTGAATATCTGTCACTCACCGAATGGTATTTGACGTTTCCAATATCGAAATATAGATAGTTCAAATTTAAAACGCTAGATGGCCCACCCGTTAGCTTGTACATATTTAAATGCACTTTTATTTTATTTTTTTAAATAAACACTTTTTATTTCATCGTTTTCACTTATAACAAATATACTGCACGAAAAATTAAATATTCAAATATGTTGGACTTAAAACAAATTATATCGTTTTAAAGAAATAATTTCCACTAAAAACAAATACTTTGCACAAAAAAATAATATCTTGCACTTGACCTAAATTTGGACCTGTCAGATTTAAAAATTACATTTTTTTTATATATTTATTGTGAGTTTTGTGATTTTATATATTTTTACCTAACCTACCTACTAACCTCCTTCCTTTGGCTCCAAGATATTTGATATTTTTAATGAGATTTTTGTTATTTTCTATATTTTAAAACGATAAATATTCACCTTATGCACTAAAAAATAATAAAACAGGCAAGTGTACAAAGGCACGCATATGATAAGGTTCCACGCAGTCATTTTCACTACGATTTATAAAAAAAATATACTTTTTTTGCCACAGTTTTTGTTATAATTTTCAGTGAAAGTAGTAATTAAAAGCTACATTCTGGAATTTATTTAGATTTTTGAATCGATACTTTATAAAATAGAGGGAGCGAGGAGGACGCTCTGACTACGACAGAACAAATATATTGTAACTGAAGGGTTAAAATCGAAATTTTTTGTTGCATTTTAGGAGATCTATATAATGACACCCCACTCAATACAAAAACACACTTTTCAGTCTATGTAAGAGGGGTCCAAAATATTTTTGACAGTGTTCGTTAACTCAAAAATTAAATTAATATGTCTTTATTATTAATTGTCTTTATTGTATAGTTTGTATTATCTAGAGTCTAGAGCTTACAAATGCAAATCAAATTAACACAATCGAATAAATTGAAAAATTATACGTTACGGGGCATTAGTACACGCAACTCAACTCACACTTGACAATTTTTTTTTGTAGAATTAAAAATTTTTCTAAAATTTTAAATAAAATTTTTAAGCAAAATTCGTGATGAATTATTAACTGGAGTACTTACTTCCTCTTTAGTCATGTTAGGGACTAATTAAATGTCGACAAGACCCACATATAAAACGTATAATGTATGGTAATGCAATTAACCTACTGTAATATAATGTTTTAGTTCCGCCACAAGTTACGATGCTGCCGATATCAGGACACGTTACTGGTAGACAAGGAGGAACGGTTACGTTTGAATGTCAGGCGACGGGCAATCCGGTACCGCGGATAGAATGGACAAAACAGGTAAATAAATAAAGTTATACATGTATCTATAATAGTTTAGCTTTAAACTATATTACATATAAGGGGTGATTAATTAACACAACATTTAAACAAACATTAATTAAAAGTTTTTTACTTAAAATATTTAAACTGTTTAAATTTGGCACGACAGTACTGAATCAACGTGTATATCCTTAAAATATTCATAGTGTCAATGAAAATGTCATTATGAATTTATCAATTAATGGATTTTCGATCAATTACAATTTTAATTTAACTTGTATTTTTTCGGAGGGTGGGGGGTGAGCCATAACCTCTATTTCACTATTGAATTCACGCTTGTTTTTGTTCGTTAGCAATTAATAATGTATTGACTATCTAAGTTAAAATTTTGTTATTCATTTTTCACCCAATTCTCAATGTTCCTTACAAAAAGGAGGCTGACAAGGCTCTAGTCCGCTCTAGCAATGTTTTTTTTGTTCGTCATTATGAAAAATGTCTTGGGTTTCTTAGCAGAAGAGGGCCCCTCGAAAATTCTAACCCGGGGGATCACGATAGGATATAAGGGCCATGAATAAAAGATTCAATTATTTCCAAATTAAATTAACCAATCAATAAGTTAATTTATTTTTTTTCCTTGTATGGCTTACTATATTTAGATGCAGCCAGTTATAACCGAAAGAACACAACCTTCTCCCGACGTGGATGACATAACGGAAGGAAATTTTACCCTGGGGTATTCAGGGCAGGTGACACTTATGAGACCCTTCGATTCACGGGGAGTTTTTTTTTGTTTTGATTACACAATAGGATCTTATTCTATATCGACTAGGGATTAATTTAAATTGTTTTTTATCAAAAACTTTTAAAATATACCACGTTTTTCTAAAAATACATTTAAAATAACAAAATAATTTTTCTTTCAGATATTTCAGCTATCAAAACATTTTCAGTCTTTATAAGGCTTTGGGGCCTGAAAGCGTTATAATATAATTGAAACAGTCTTTAGTTGAAAATGCAATGATAACTGAAATAACTGAAAAAAAATTCTTTCAGTCCATTTATTATGAAAAGCATGTTGAAAAATATTATTTTAATAATTTTATTGAAGTGTAGATACCCAGTAAATTGGAAAATTGAAAAAAAGTACAGAAATATAAATATATCTTAATATACAAATCTTGAGGCTTCCGCTGTGATCTTAATATGGATCTTGGTTTATGGGTGTAAACCGCATCGATTTGGTCGTGTTATCAGTCAACGTTTCGTCACACATTGCAGTGGACATCATCAGGGTTCTTCTAAAAATGCATGATGTCCACTACAATGTGTGACGAAACGTTGGCCGATAACACGACCAAATCGATGCGGTTTACACCCAGAAACTAAGATCCATATCTTCTATATAAATACAAAAGATAACTTTATTTTTTCTTCGAAAAACAGTAATTCAAATAACCAATTTAACAGATTTAAGAAAGAATCAAATAAATTCAAAAATTCTCGATTATTTTCAAAAAACGAGACAGTTTCCATATATGGGTCAGTTCGCAGTAATCGATACCAGATAGTTAATAAAATATTTTACGAAAATGAATACTAAAATATAAAATTAATAAGCATCAATTTTCATAAACCAAAAGAAAATTAGAAAAATGTTAGTTAATTTTCAAAATATTTCAAAAAATTTCAAAAAAGACAATAAATAAGGTGAAATCACAATAACTTACTTAAGAATAAGTGACGATCGTGGCAAACTATTAAAAGTCTTTGACAATTACATATCAAACGTGACGTTTGACCAAATTAAAAAAAATTACCCTCACCAACAATAATAACTAAGGGTGACCGCATTTATTATAAATTTAATGAGTCTATTGATGTATTTGATAAATAATTGTTATAAATATTAGTTAATAATATCAATAAGTAATAAAACACATAAATAGTACTCTTATTGTACCCTTTTATTCAACGTGTCACACCCGTCACAATTTTTCAGTCACACCCGCCACAATGTTTGTTGAGATATAACCAGATAAATAGATTACGTATTTACCTGATGCTCTTGTGTAACTAAAAATAATTTATTCATGACATATTAAAATATGATTATTATAAAGTAACTTCAATATTTTCACTAAATTGAGATTTTGAATAGAGGTTGCAAAACTTTCAAGAGTTGGCGTCACACTCGTCACAGAGCTTTAAACGCTGGAATTTTTTTGTAAAATAATCGTAGACCTTTTATTCTTTCAATATACATGTATTACATTAAGATCTACAGAAAAATGGTAAAACCATGTTATTAACTAGAATTATTTAGAAATTATGAACTCCAATTCGAGTTGAAATGTCACACCCGTCTCCGCGGACTGACCCATATGTATTTCGTCGCATATAACATTTTATGGCTTCTGAATACATCAAAATATACACACCACTGGAAACAATTTTTGACTAGTTGCCAACTTTATGTTCATAAATCTAAATTACCCTACAGTATAATGCTTAAATCCTGATAATTTTATGTAAAAAGGTGATTATTAAACGTATTAAACCATGGAGATATAAAACATTTAAATTCCCGTCGAGTTAATAAAAATTGAATTCTGTTTGACTATAAAGCATTTTACATGGAACGTGCCAAGAGTGCAAAAATTCAAGAATTCATCCGTGAATATGAAGTTTAAAATTCATTTTCTCGATTTCAACAGTTGTGTAGTAATTTAATAAATTTAAATTAATTCAAAACTATGTACATGGGTATCTATAATATGTTTTATAAAGTTATCGATAGACTACAAAAGGCTATTATCTTAACTGAATTAATTAAATTTTACGATCTCGTTCTGCGATACAAATTTATGCAATTCTATTTTCTACGTGTAGTTATGAATAAATTTAAAATATAGTATGTTTGCTGGTGATTAATTTAATTTCAATTTTAATTGCCTTTGTTGGTTTGAGTAGACACGCGTTTTAATAAAATGGTACATATTTTGATAATTATTGTTATTGTAAAAGTTTAATTAAATTGGTGAATAATAATAAAAAATATGTCTCGCTATCGAGACAATTTTATTAAAATACCGTCACCTGAATATTTGTTTGTTACAATTCCACAAAAATGCATTTGTGATATTAAATGAACTTTGTACTGCAAATTTTTCTAGATAAACGCATTTAATATTACAATTTTTGGTAATATGAAGCCTAATCTTAGTTTTAGTTGCGATTTGAACAGCAAAATTGTTCATTTTTTATTAAAAATTATTATTTTTACTCTTCTCAATATACATAAGTACATATATATAATACTGTACTCTGGTTAGAGATAGAGATTTGATTAAATAAGACAAGAGTTACTATTCAGAGCGGGCAGTTTAAAGGGTGAATTTACATCCCACAGAATTTTCATAGCCTACTAATTATTAACAAAAAAAATTATCAAAACCCAAACGTGGGTGTTGCCGCGCAACCCACTTAACACAACTCAATAAATACTCTTGCCAATCGATTCGTGAATCAATCCCGAGTGCAACGAGGTACATGAAGCCATATATGAAAAAAATTGAGGGGGGGGGGGGTCATGACTGGAAAAATTCGTAAAATGGGCTAATTTAGAACCACAGACCTACCATTACGCGAAAACCCGAGATCTCAGACGGACGGACGGAAAATCTAGCATATAAGCGCTACCACTTCGTGGGTTGTAGTACAGTAATTCATCAACGAAATTTGGTACATGCGTAGTTTTATACATAAACTTTAAGAAACCTTTGAGCGTAGTTGACTTAGGGGTGCAGGGGGAGTTTGCTAGGGGGTGAAAGGGGTGAAAATGTGGTTTTTCATTAATAACATCAAGATGGTTTATTTTATTGAAAAAAAATTCATATATTTTTTAGATGTGAGTTTTTCATAATTATTGTGTTTTTTGTTTACCTTTAAACCGTTATATCTTTCGCGAATTATAAACGGGAACGAGACAAAAATTGAGTTATCACGCTTCGCACATAAACAGGTCAGATTGTAACGGTCATATCTCGGTCAATTTGTATTGTATTGGAATAAAATAAAAAACAAATTAAAGGTCTAACGCAGAGCTACAAAAAATATCTGAAATTTTTTTCAATAAAATAAGTCATCTTGATGTTATTAATGAAAAACCACATTTTTACCCCTTTCACCCCCTAGCAAACTACCCCTGCACCCCTTAGTCGACTACGCTCAACGGTTTCTTAAAGTTTATGTATAAAACTACGTAATTACCTTTCGTTGATGAATGAATTTTTCAATTATCATTCAAATTATCTATTTTTACTGTACTATTGCACTAAAAACCATTTTAGTCCGAAATTTTGCATCATGAATCTTTTATAAGTAACTCGAAATTTAAAAAAAGTTCCAAATAAATAATGCAAGATTTAATATTGTTAATTTTATAGTTTTTTTGGTTTTCAGAAATCTCGTAGTTTTTGAGAATGAGACAAACTTGTTTTCTTAAACTAAATAAATAAATAGTTTTCGAGATCCCCATACTATACCCTGATATTTAGACACCCTGTATAATCATTTATTCATACCTGTAGATATAAAACTATATTATAGAATGGTAGAGGAGTAAGTGGAGGCAATATCGATTAAAAAATATCATTACTTTAAGAATTAAAAAATGAAGAAAAAAATCAATTAATTTTTTAATGTCCCATTTTGCTCCTACCCAGGCGTGTTTATAGCAAGAAAAGGGTGTGCAACTTAAGGTGTGGTGACAAATGGAAAGTGGTAATTTCAAGTAATGGCATTAAACGGACAAAGTTGTTAACTCTTTGGGCTTTAAAACATTAATGATTATTCGGAACTTTCAAATTAATATGACAATTTTTTACAGAACTGTTACATTGAAAAAGTGTCACGCTAATTTTGACCAGTAATATAAACGACCAGTGGCGTAACAATAGGGTGGCAGAGCGGGCAAAATGCCACGGGCCCCTGGCCTGACAGGGCCCCCGACCCGAGAGGCCGTGAGTTAAGGAGAAACCTAACATTTATTACGAAATTTTGTAAAATTTATTTATTATGAATTTAATAAATTTAACTTAGGTACCTACTCTGTCAGAACAGTATTACCTATTGAATTTAGTATATTTTCGGGATTTTTGCGATATGCTTTAAATCAACTCTAATTTTATTCTTGAAACAAGTAAAAAATTATCTTGAAATAAGCATATGCCGAAAAAAATACTACATTCAAGAATAATAAAAAAAAATTTATTATGAAAAGTTTGTACCTATACCTTAAATTTAATAAAAAAAAAACTGAATTATTTATTCATTAAGATTTTTCTGAATATAAAATAATTACGGTTGGTAGAATGGAAAAAATTTGTAGTAAAACAACATTTTTTTTAACTTTAAAGACCTGCATGGGACAGTAAAAAATTTTTGAAGAAATACAGCGCCTACTTTTCTTACACATTTAAGGATAAATTTTACTTTATTTCACCCAAAAATGCACACAATAGTTTTAATAGTTAGTAAGTTTACATATCTACTTTGCTTAGTGATATATAAAAATGAAAATAGAACTGTAAACTTTTTTACATTGGCAGGGCGGGGGCCCCATCCGATGGATTTGCCACGGGCCTCATATGGTATAGTTACGCCGCTGTAAACGACATGAATTATTTATTTAATTAACCTGCAAGTCGATTGTGATCGAGACAAGAATGCAATTGTTTTAATTCGTACGAGATGAAATCATCTGAAATTTTGACGAGATTTGATCGAAACGATATCAACTGTTATAAGTTTCGTTTTTAAAAAATTATCAATAGTTAGTAAACATTAACGGTATCTGATATTAATCTTTAAATAAATAATTAATAAAAAATATACAAGAAACGTTAATTTCAAAATGTCTTTGTTTATTAAATAAAAATAAATGAAAAATAATTTTTCATAAAATTTTATTCCGAAGCCGACAAAACCGTACAAGAAGAAACCGATACGAGACAAATTTATTTTTTACGAGCCGTATTCTAAACATGTGACAATTAAGAAAAATAGATCGTACCCCTGCAAAAAAGTGTTACAAATCAAAAAATATCAAATATGTAGAATGATTTAAAATTACTATATATTTCTACTAAAAATTGTCATTAATGTACTTCGTGTACCTACCGTCTAAACTAGCATATTCTTAAAAAATGTCACATTTTTTTAAATACTTAATCACGAGGCATTTTAATAGTTACTATTTTTAAAAATCACAGGGATACTGAAATATTTAAATTAAATACTGTATATCAGTCCTTTTCCTATATTACCTTTACAATTTTGATTTACCTAAATTGTTATAATTTCATTTATTCCTATTTCCTTAAAACTACATTTTTTGAGTTGTGGCACTTTTTTGCGTGGGTGCGAGATATACTCACATTAAGGTCCCATAATTTTTTTTTCTTGTTTTACCAAATATTTACTTTTTTCGGCTGCCATATCTTCTCTATGGTCTTACCTCATGTTCCTATATTACCTTCATTACATGACTACCGATTTGTGTTTCTCTAGAATGGAGTACTCCCTACAGGCGAGATGTCTGTAAGCGGTACGATGCTGTCAATAGCGCGGCTGGACCGGCACAACAGCGGCACGTACCAATGCGAGGCGAACAACGGAGTGGGAGCACCGGCCGTCGCCACCGTCGCCCTCCACGTACTCTACCCGCCGGAGGTCGCCACAGACCGCGTGTGGGTCATCGCACCCAGCGGCGCCGAGGCCCGTTTGTCCTGCACCGTGCACGCAGACCCTAAGGTCAGTGTGATTTGTGGTTGCTGTTACGTACTGTGATCCAGGTCGTAGGAAAGGTTTTAAATACTTACTGCTTGAATATATAGGTGTCCCGTAAGTTCAGACTCAAAGGGAATAATAGTAGCCACAAAATGTATTGCATAATCTGTTCAAAGTTTCACCCGTTGTATCTGCTACTATAATATCAATAATAGTCAATAGTATTGATTATAAAATAATGATATGGTTGATATTGATAGGCATTATTTATACAAACAGAAATACGAAATTTAGGTGGAAGGGAACAGGGCTACATAACATGAATGTTTTATTTTTATTTTCAAAGTGGTGCCTCGCATAACGCACTTTATTCGTTCCGGGAGCAAGTTCGTTATGCGAAAAGTTCGTTCAGTGAAACGCGTTTCCCCATAACAATACATGTTAAAAATTTTAATTCGTTCTGTAGCATAAAATATGATACTGTAACATAAAAAAAAACTCGTACACACGTTTTTTTATTTTTTAGTCAGAATCAGATTTAGGAGAGTCTTCTTGTTTCATTTCAACAGAAATCACGTTTCCTGCTTTTTTAGAACTCATAATATAGACACACAAAATTACATTTATTAAAACAAACAGGTGTGTGAGTTAAGCACAGAAAAGAACGACTGACGCGCGTTGATGCATGTTCATGCAAGTTTGAGCATCGACTGCGTGCGACCTTGGAAGTTCGGGCGTCTTCGTGATACGTATAGGAGCGTTCGGGCGGCAAAATTAAACACGATGCAGTTCGTTGTGCAAAGCGAGGATCGTTGAGTGAGTCGCGCAATGAACGAACAGAAAGTTCGTTATGCGAGGCACCACTGTACTATATTATTTTTTGGTTAATAAAAATATTAGTTACTCTAATTTCTGAATGACTTTATTAATTAGTGTATGTTTCATAAAATATCTATTAGTGCACTCTGAATTAAAAATACATAGTTGAATATCATATTGTAATGGATATACGTCTATAATATAAGAAGTTTTAATTAATTTGGTTAAGAATACTCCATCGTTTCCAGAAGATAATGCAACAGTCTATTGTTTCTAACAAACAAAAGGTTGTTTTGCTGAACATAATACCCGATGTTTTCAATTAGTTTGCATGCACTTACCACGGGTTTCGGTTCGACGTGAAAGAAAACAACTCATTTGTAAACAGTGCGTCCAAAACAACGTAAATAGAAAAGTTTTATTACAAAAAATATATTATTTATACCTACTATTATATTTGTATAAGAAAAAGTTAAGTAAAATTGATATTTTTTTGATGACTTACTGAAAACTTAATTTGTTAGATGCCTATAGGATAAATATTGAAAAATTTTATATTACTTAACTTATATCCTAAAAAAAGTTCGCTGAACCCCCAAAATTGTTTTGAGAGTCTTTAAGAGCCGTAATAATCTAATAAATGACTTTTGTAAATCAGATTTTTATCTTTGATTTACTTTTTTTCGTATTGACCGAATTATGAAGAAAACAGTTTTCAGAGCTTTCCAAATTTATCCTTGGTCTTTTTTACGATCATTTGTTTCCTAGTGAAGTATTTAAAGTCAAAAGTGTGATTTTTGCTTTTGATCGCAAATAACTTGAACGTACAGTGACAGTGACGTAATCAGCGGGGGCACCAAGAAGGTCTAGCCCATCTGCATTTTTGTAGTCGGTCAGGGGTCAGATGGTTATACCATATAATATATACCTATATAAGTAAAATACATACATACATATGTTATGCCGTGTTTAGTCCAAAAAAGTGTACAAGTGTACCAAGTCTTATCAAAATTGGTGAGATAATACTCACTTTTCAGACGATAATAGGTACAAAATTTCGAATATTTCGGAAACCCCTAATCCGATTAGCACCAAAATCAATAGGTCTGGAGTACTCACTGAGGCAAACATTTTCCCCAAAAATAATTCAAATCGGTGCATATTTACAGTAGTTATCGTACACGGAAAAAAATTCTACATCCAGACACACACACGCACAGCCGCCATGCGGAAATTAACTTTTCTTTACGTTTTAAAGTTAGTACAATCAGAATCTGCTCTTATCTCGGACACGATTTTTTGACGGTATTACAATACTTCCATTTCTTCGAACATGGAATTAAAAACTGTATCTCCATAAATACTTAACGTATTGAAATAAAAATATCGGTATGGAGAACCATACATGATATCCATGTTCTATAATTTTTTTTACAATAGATAATTGTTAATATAAAACTCACCTTTGTATTATAAATATTAGTTTTCTAATATTCTAATGTCAGTTGTAGAATAGACATTTTTGTAAAATAATAATTATCTGACATTTGAATTTAACTGCGCTTGTTTCCATGGCAACATGAATTTATTAGTATTTAAAATTAAAATTTTGAGGGTGGTTTTCACCCCTTCAGTGGCTATCTACGCACGTTTATGAAATAAGTGCCCCTTAGATTGAATTGAACTACAAGTGTACCAAGTCTTATCAAAATTGGTGTGATAATACTCACTTTTCAGACGATAATAGGTACAAAATTTCGAATATTTCGGAAACCCCTAATCCGATTAGCACCAAAATCAATAGGTCTGGAGTACTCACTGAGGCAAACATTTTCCCCAAAAATAATTCAAATTGGTGCATATCTACAGTAGTTATCGTACACGGAAGAAATTTCTACATCCAGACACACACACAGACACACACACAAACACACACACAAACACACACACAGACACACACACAGACACACGCACAGCCGCCATGCGGAAATTAACTTTTCTTTACGTTTTGAAGTTAGTACAAACAGAATCTGCTTTTTTTTTCGGACATGATTTTTTGACGGTATTACAATACTTCCATTTCTTCGAACATGGAAGTAAAATAAACGTTTACTACGTTTAATATTAGCTAATTGTGATTATTTTTGTTTTGCACAAATAAGCATCATGGTCGGAATCCTTAAATTAGCCTGTATAGTTGAACAACAATTTGAATAGAACTGAATAGTAATTTTAATTTAATGCACTGCTAGTTTTGCCACATTTACATAAGAAACACACTAGGTAAATGAATTATTTATTTATTTAAAAACTACCTAATTCCCAGAGGCGCGTAACGCAGTAGACACATTATAGGTAACTGCGTAGGACCCCAAAGTAAAGGGGCGCCCCTAGTTGAGGAAATAACTAAAAATCTATTGTTGCTCACACAATTACTTTGAAGAGTAAATTTAAAGGTCTTGAAATGAATTTTTTTAATGATAGTATTTTAATCCATTACTTTCCGACTTTTTATTTCTTGGAATTTTTTGATCGTTCTCAATTCTTGTTGAAAATATGACCATTCAATACAAGACATAATAGTTATCATTCGCAGACTAGATTCTTACAATGAGAACCCAATGTCATTTTTATAGGACAACAATTTTTTTAACGACAATGGTCTGTACCTGGATTTATTTTTACAATCTCATAAGTAATATTATATATAGTTTCTACAATTTAAAAATATTATACTAACATAACTAAAAAAAATATAACTTTAAATGTCAGCTAGCTTGAATAATTACACGGTTATTTTAAAACTGTTATAATTTGTCATTGAATGAACTTTAGAGTTCGTTTTAAAAATTATTTTAAGTAGAGAGACTTAAAAAACATATTAGAAATGTAAATCAAATTAACAACGTTATTATGCCAGAGAAAAATTTTGGAAATATGATGTCATATAAATAGGACACTGGGAAGTAACTGGTTAATTTATTTTTATAAAACTAAAAGCTAATTTCCTATTATAAATCTATCTTTAATATATTCTATACTGGTATCAAATTTTGTTTGCATCGCTAAACCTATCTGTTATGTAAATTAAATGTTAAATTTTAATAGGTATTTTGTATGCATGTATGCATTGATTATCAACGCATTTTGAATCTACTCGGATCAATCTTAAACTACTCTACCGTGTTTAATACGCGCGGATCGAATTAATTAGTAGAACTAATACAGCTTCAAACTGTTAGATACAAAACATAGCGTGCACTGATCACTGAACTAATATTGTGTACCTACATATACCTAGAATCAATTTCAATTATGTACAATCCCTATCCTACTTTACAGCGTTTCGCTTTACGGCATGGCATTAATACTACGTTTATAAAATATACAAATATACTAAATATACCAAGGTTTCAGTTTTGAAGCGTTGAAAAACCTGACTTCCGACGTCATTTTACTGTCGGTGATTAAATCATTAATATCTTTATAGGATTCTGTAGAAAATTACTTGGTAAAAATAAACCTGAAGAATTACAGTTATTTTCCTGTACACTCCGGATAGTTTAAGATAATAATATTTCAAATCGATCATAGCAAAAGAGGAATACATACAGCCTTGGCCAAAAGTATTTGCCACCCCCGTCAATTCTTAGATATGTAACTTTTTTTGACTTGACGTGGAGTGGGCGAAATCGTGTTGTGGGCCAAATGGGTTAAAAAAAGACACCCAAGTACTGTAAACTGCGTTAAAACCATCTCTTCATAAAATGTTCGGTGATACCAACATGAACAGCGCCCGTTTACAGTAAGAAAACGCGCCTGTCACAAATCGCGAGTGACGATTAAGTGGTTCTCAGATAATGGAATTGAGCTCCTGTTTTGGCCTCCTCAATCATCGGACCTTAACCCCATTGAACATCTTTGGTCTATATTAAAGCACACGATTAGGGAACACTCAATCACATCAAAAAATATAAACAATATCTTGATTAAGGAGTGGCAAATAATTACTCCACAATAATGACGCTGCTTAGTATCGAGTTTAACCCTTCTGTCAACCATTAGGTCTGGCCAGACCTTTTTGATCTTTCTATATATTTTTTTGATAGAAATATTTTATGTATCTTTATCAAATTCCTTGATTTCCTTAATCTACCGCTTTTCTATGATTCAGTGCAAAAAAATTGGGTGTGTGGGAGTGCGAAAAAAATGATATTTCTATTTGTATACCTCTTGTCTACCTTAAAGGTCTGGCCAGACCTTTATACCTTTAAAATGGGGCACCGTTACAACATAACATTTCACAGACGACCATCAGCCAAACAGCAGCAAACCAGAAGAAATCCTGCAAGATTTTCCGAATAAATGATAAATTTCAAAGAAAAACAAGATTCACGTGCATTGCTTGCGCAGACCCGGTATGTTTGCAACATAGCCTGCAATATTTAAAATGTCACGAATGTGTAAATCTAGAAGATAAATAAAAATACAAAAAAAAAATTAAATTAAATTCAAAATATATTTTAATAAGAGAAAATATTCAAATTAATCTATAAAAGAAGCTGTATTAATTTTTTCCCTTTATTTTACTCCATTCTCATACAAAATATATGAAAGTCCAGCCAGACCTATATGGTAGACGGAAAGGTTTTAGAACTATGGTTGACAGAAGGGTTAAAAAGCGTAACTGCTGTTATCATAACAAGAGGTATCTGTACAAAATATTAATTTATTATAATAAATATTTCCGTTATCATCAACTGGCATTATTTATTTAACTTGGGTGGCAAATACTTTTGGCCAAGGCTGTATCTACTAGACTGCTATGAGTGATCCAATAGGCAGGTTATTAGACACTATTAATAATAATGTCTAAAATGTTCTAAATAGTGTAGTATATATTACTATAATTTTCAATCAAGTGTTTTTTACGTGAAATAAGTCAGTATTTTAATAATATACCTAATTTTGAAATGTAATATTTAACCTATTTGTCACGTGATCGCAAACTCGTCTTGCAGAACTGTCACTGGTATGACGTAGTTACTTACCAAAAATATCAGAATACTTGATACCTACTGGTTGATTTCAGTTTTTTTACATGAAATATGTCAGTATTTTAATAATAAACCTAATTTTAAAATGTAATACTTAATCTATTTGTCACGTGATCGCAAACGCGTCTAGCAGAACTGTCACCGGTATGACGTAATAAAAAAACGTAGTAAAAACGTCAGAATACTCGATTCCCATTGGTTGATTTCAGTCTGTATAAACAGCTACGTCACGCGTACCACGTGACTTTGAATGCGCGTTTTTTCGGTATTATTTTGGAAAAGATCCCCAGGAAGAATCTATGATATACATACGGACAATTTACAATATATTTTAAAATTTAGTCAAATACTCTATTGATTTTTCTCTATCATTTATCATTTAGTTCTGCAGAAATATATTTTTTATATACAGTAGACACCGGTTATAACGACATCGATTAATACGACGCATCGGTTTTAACGACTCAAAATAAAAGTCCAACTGAATCCCATATAATTGCATTTTTACCGGTTATTACGACTATCCGCTTTTTACGACCAATATGATCGGTCCTTTCGATGTCGTTATAACCGGTTTTTACTGTAATTAGAAACACGTACAGTGTACACTTACAGTAAGTTTTGAAAAGTGTTATTTCTTAACTTTGTATAATTAACAAAATGCAATTTTACAAAATTAGCATTCTATGTTGTCTTACTGCCGAAGTTTAAACAATAACGGTAAATATTCTCTATATATAACTTTTGTGGTAACATTGCAGAGTTCTCTACGTACATGGTACCGGCTTAATTAATTCTTATTTGTACAATCTGTGCCCAGACTAACGGAACCATTGCTGTGAATATTTGCATTTTTAACGTTTTTTTAAATCAAACTGTACAATACATTTCTTATACTACATACATATACGTACTTATTTCAGAATATTTCACACATATAGCTGTGCAAAAAAATAAAATATATGCAAATAGATACCTACAAAACATTCTTGTTTTGTTACTTTAAGGAAACTGTCTTTTTCGAATCCATCAAATCAATTTTCTTTTAAAATTATTGATTTTGTTCAATCCCTATAATCGAAAACAGTAATCCTGGTTTGTTTTGATACAGCGAGATATTATTATATATATACAGTAGAAATTCCATACTGGCATCCCGGTTGGGCATGGTACCTAGCGTTTACCCCCACTCCTCAAAGCCCTATATTAGTGGCGTAGTAAGAAAAATTTTCGGTGGGGGATAAATACATAAAAATATTTTTTCGGAAGGTATTTTGAACTGATGTTTTCTCAAAACATACGTTTTTTTAGAACACTGAATATTTCGGGGGAGGTTTCGTCTCCTCCCCCCGTTATTACGCCCGTACCTTATATAGGTTTTTTGTACAGCTGTCATCAATAATAGAACTAATTACGCTGATGCGGTTGACAGTATGGAATGAAATTGTTAATTATTGTTATACTGAAATTTTTGATAAATATCAGGGAGCCTCAGAATTTAAATATACAGTAATATGAATTTACAATTTCAATTACAATAATTTTATAGTCATTAATTTATATTTTTCTTATTTTAAACATAATTATTGAAAACAAGCTTCGAGCTATTAATTATTAGGTTGACCTTTTTGATATATATTGTTTACATTCATTTAAATGATATCAAATAGATTATTTAAATTACTTTATTGCGTTATAAACAAATTATGGTCATAGCTCCTCTCATAGAGTAATTAATAGGCCATCATAGGATATGTTCTAATAATTAAAACTATACTATCCCGATACAAGTCACAAATAAAATACTATTTTACTTCCCTGCCATATCCAAAGGATGGAGAAGCTATGTGATCATTTCTTAAAGCAGAAATAAATCTCCGATTTCAAAATTTCCACTTGATCTTTCCGTATATCTGTGTGTCTACTGAATCCTTGTAACACGCATAACTGATGAACCACTAAACCGATTTTGATGAAACTTGGATTCTTAGTTCGGTTTAACTAGTAGACGGTCCTATATAAAAATCATCAAAATCATATGTAGGGAGGAGGAACGATGAAATATTTCGAATTGATAACTTCTAATAAAATGGTATAAAAATTCAATTAATACTTTATTGGTAATTTACAAGGTATGTAAAGTATAAGGTAGCCTCATGGCTCGGCTCGACAGAGGGAAATACATCATCCGGGGTGCAAAAATGAGGAGAGACGGAATAATGTGTCCAATCATAACATGTGTAGCCTCAGATGACGTCATTTGGGTCACCCAAGCTGATTGGTCAAAAGCTCATGAGGCAACCTGTGTATTTACTAACCTTGGGTAATTTATTAAATTATTATGATTTTAGCACTGCAATCACTTTGTTTTTTAAATTTGTGTCGTTCTGAACCCAAAATAACTAACGTCAGAACATAAATAATCAATAAACTTAAATGGAACTCAATTTTACTACTGCATAAACAAATAATATATTAATGTTCGGTATTATAAACATATGACAAACGCTTTCAAATAGGGTACCAAATCTGAAGACAGTTCTCCTGAAGTTGAAGTATCATGAAGTGTTTAACAAGTTTCTCGCATGCGCGATAACTAAACGCCAATGGTATTAAAACAATAGTGTAATATGAAAATTATCACGTATGATCAGAAACACAAGTGTCACTGATTTAAATTTTAAAACAAATCCATAGATAATATCACAGAATGAATACCCTGTTAAAAGTGCTTATTATCTAACAAATATTGTTAACTCCTTTATAATACCGGACATCAGAATGTTTTCTTTTCTAGTATGTTGTATACTTTTGGGTTATACTTTTGTAATCCCCATAGACTTATAAAGGTTGTCCCAATAAGAGTGCCTGATTTAATTTATATAAAAAACGCATATTTTATTGAGCGAGTGGTGATTTTTTTATTGCATTGTAAAATAGACATGTTCCGATTAATTATGGAATAAAAAATTCAGCATATGGCCCCCGGGAATTGGAATACAGACCCTTGCTCTTTTCATGAAATTTGCAATGACGTTCTCACAGAGATCCGGCTCTATCTCACCGATGACGCGTTGGATCTCGGGCTTGAACTCGCGAATAGTCCGTGGCGCATTGGCATAGACCTAAGATTTCACAAAACCCCAAACGCGACAATTTTGTTTGTTAACGAACCCGTTCAAATGAAAATAAGCTTCAGCGCTGAAAATGATTTTTTTTTAGAAAAATCGGTTTCCACTTCATTTTGCTCCACAAACCGTTCAATGAATCGTCGGCGCTGTCCATGGTCTGCTGGTTTGAGCTCCTGAGTGAGCTGAACCTGATAGGGATGCAGATAGAGATCTTTCTTAAGAATTCGCTGCGTGGGGCTTCTCGAAATTTGAAGTTGTTGTGAAGTTGATGTTCCCGGGTTTTCGACAACATTCTCGTTTACATCAGCGATGTTTTCGAGAGACCGGCCGGTACGCCGACGCACAGAAGACTTACTGTCTATAATCAACCCATTTTCCTCAAATTTATTAATTACTCTTGACACATTTAGTACATTTTCACGACCGAAAATTCTGCGAAGTTTTCGAGCGGTTTCAATGTAACTTTCCCCATTTTTGTAATGGGTTTTCACTATGATAACGCGTTGTTCGTTTGTGTACCGCTCCATAATTATTAATCGGAACATTCGTTAATGACGATTTTCAAATTTCAGAGCTGTCTCTTGCACAGAAAAAAAATGGCGCAACATTTAAATCAGGCATTCTTATTGGGACACCCGTTAGAATGGACTGAGCATTCTCTATCCAACTGTTAAGTAAATACTGGCGAAAAAGTGTGACAGAGACAAAGCGAATATGTAGCCAATAGTACCTGTCTCTTTCTAGAATTCTAATTGGTCACGTCACAGGTTTGCAGTCATTACAAACCTACAGAAAAGAGACAGGTAATGGCTACATATTCGCTTTGTCTCTTTAAAGAGAGTGGCCAATTTTGTAAGGCTATTTCTCAGTATATGGTAATTCTATTTTAACTTTTCCCAGTTATAATGAAACCCTCATAAAAGGGTTATGCTATTACATTAATCCAATATAATCGAGTCGCAATATAATTTAATTTTTCATAAATATTCATTATTGAAATTGATATGCGTGTGCGTCATTATATTGCGACTATTAAACTAATTGCTATGCAAGTAGGCATATCTCTCTCATCAAATCCTAACTGACAACCATGCCGTAGGTATCTAATCTATGACATTTCGCGTTCATGAACATTCGCTTTAACTTCATACATAGAATATGCCTCAATCAAAACTAACACATCATCTACATACATGATTATTTTAACAGCTGTTATACACACATGAACAGGGATGGGTTTAATGTGAAGCTTTAACCCTAAACCCGCTGAATTACTGCCCTAATGGCATTTCAGGATATACATATATAAATTAAATTGACTAGGATTTTTGAGGACAATCAAAAGGCAAAATAACATTTAATTAATAATTTAATTTTCCGTGATACGGTCCTGCCATAAAAAAAACTGTTTTCATACAGTCAAAAATAAGTCTAGAGTTGATAAAGTTGTATTTGAATTTTTGAATTTTTTTTGAATTGTTGAAAATTTCTGGAAATTTTTAACGTTCTAGTTATCTCAATTTATAATTAACCTTCATCAAAGTTAAGATATTTTTTTTATAAATTATATAGTCTTATATTAATATATTCATTTTTTTCACTTTGTGATGAAGACTTTTATTTTTATTTTTTTCTTATTATTTTTATTTCAATATTATATCTTACCTTTAAAAGCAGTCGCTTATGCAGAGGCGTATTAAGGAGGTTGGCACTAAGGGTGCGGAGTTAGCAAAGCGGGGCACGGTGCAGGGAAAACGCCTGTAGATAAGCATAGAGTGAAAGCAATCTTGAGCATGCAAAATTACATAGAAGCGTCTCTCTCTCTCTCTTTTTCCACACACATCATTTTTTTAATAAAAAAACGCGGTTCCTAATTATTCTGAAAAATATATCTTTGTAAATGAATTAAAAATGTATGCTCAAATTTTCATCAAGTTCTCTCTGTTACAATACTTTGAAAAGTAATGTCATGTCTCGAAATTATGTAGTTCTCATAAGAATGCATGTCAATTAGTTTATTTAATATAAATGACTTTATTTTTAAAGTTTCGTCGAATCTCTCTGTTATTTTTCTTTAATGCCAACCTTCTTAAGGTACCTAAAGGTGAAGAGGTGAAGGCCCACTTAAGAATTGTGGAGATGCAAAATTGCATACAATTTAATCATAATAACAATAATAAATAAATATATTTACGAAACAGTGACATTTTTGAAAGAAAAAAATATACGTTTTGGGTGTGAAGCACCTATTGAGAGAACCCTTAGTGAAGATAATAGTTAACAACTTTATTGATGCCCGGTATTATAAAGGAGCTAACAAATTTGAAAACTTGCAAGCACTCTCAAATGGGGTATCATAAAACTTATATGACAGTTCCCTTGAAGTTTTTAACAGAATATAGTTTCATACATAGGAAGTAAAATAAAGGTATGTAAAGTATATTTACTAATTTTGCGTAAAAATGGTAAAAATCAACTTACTGCGCATGCAACTATCTGTTAAAAACTCAAAGAGAACTGTCTGTCATATAAGTTTGATATCTCATTTGAGAGTGCTAGCAAGCTTGCAAATATGCTAGGTTCTTTATAATACCTGACATGAATCTTTTATATACGATGACATTCATATTACAAGTTGCATAGAGAAGTTGTACAAGGTAACACGTTTTATTTACATTTAATTATTAATATTAAACAAAAATACCGGTGACATGTCGTATATAAGTACCTATTCAACGGGCCTTAGTTCGAACCTGTACACGTTCATACATACATACATACAGACAGGTCGTTAATAAAGCAGATAAATAACAACAGCCCCAAGCTATTATGATTATATTATTATTATTATTGTTGTTTGCAATATAGGAACGGGTGCGGCCGGGTAAAATAACACGAATATTTAATGTAAATTGTTTCTATAAAAAATGTATTAAATTGCATTGTGAATATTTTATGAACTAAGATAGGTATCTATCAATCAATACAGGTGTATAAAAAAGCCAGAAAAGTCAATGGAATCACTCATAACCACATTAAATGTCTGTAACCTTTGACACTTTGCGTGGCGTGCGAAACTGAAAACAATTCGTTTTTTTTGTTTTCCGTGTCGAAATCGGATAAAAAAACATTGTGTCTGTCTGAGTTTTTTTTTAACTTTCTATTTTTTATTGAAATAATAAGGGAACATCTATCAATTTACGTAAGCATGATTTTCGAATTTTTCACTCCTCTCTTTCCCTTTTTAAGAGTTAGTATAAAGTTACCCCCCCCCCCATCCTTACATAGTTTTTTTTTAATATACAGTATTAGCCAAGTTAATTGATTACACATAAATTAATTGACACAATAGTCAATACACTCAATACACAAAAAAGCGATTAGAACAGACAAAATTGAAACCAATTTTGTCTAATTGAATCGATGAGTGAAAGAACAATACAAGTGCCAAAAATGGCAATTTTAACTGAGATAGGCAAAATGTTTAAAATTCATAGCTCTATCACATAGCAAAATAATAATACATCGACCAACATCGTACGTGCGACGGGGGGTAATTCAATATTTTTTACCTTACTTTTCTGACGAAAGCCTCGAATTTTACTACCATATTATTTCTTGGAAAGTCAAAAATGAAGATTCTGAGTAAAAATTACAAATAATTTTTTTTTTAATAATATAAAATAAAATAATAAAGCCGAAAATAAAGCAATAAAAAAAAATTACCAATTTTTTTTAATTGAGTGAAAGAACAGTATGACTGCCGGTAATTTTTTTTCAAATATCTTTTTTGCAATTTTTTTTTTAATTTATTTATGTACGTATTATTATCGGTTAACATAAGTTCTATAATGTCACAATACATAATTAGACCAAATAACCCATAGTTCTCCTTTAAAACAGTTTTTTTCGTTTTTCAAAAATGGTCATTTTGGAGATATATCGTTCTTTCACTCACCGATTCAATTATTTTATATTAATTTATATTAAATTATTTTATTTTAATATATTAATTAATTTTGGAAAATACTTACGTACCTATGTAATACTCTTGACCGTCTCTCATCCCCTATAAAGCCTTACGTAATTAATGGAAGTTCCTTAATAGAAAAAATATTTATAAGTAAATATATTTTAGATGATAACAAAAAAAACTCCATTAGGCATACATGCGTAGACCACACATATAAAAACTATAACAATACAAACCACGATTTATTTGTGCACGTGCCCTTTTGAGTAGCTGTCGATACATATCCTTGTATGTATATTACTAGTTACTTGTATAGTTACCTTAGACAAGGAAAGATATAGGACTAATAACACATTATCTAACGTTGTTACCATATCGCTCTACAAAAAATCGCTCCTCAAATCATTGGAGTATCATTCAGATTTTAAAATAAATATCAATTGTTCTGAAATATAAATTAAATTAATAATAAATGTTTTATATTGTCTTTAAAGCAGGCCCGGATTTACCATGCAGGCAGTGTAGGCACGTGCCTAGAGCGGCAAAAATTTAGGGGCGGCAAATTTTAGCGAAAAAAAGGTCTTTTCACACTTTCTTTTTATTAATTGAAAACATTTTAATATGAAAACCTAAAAAAGATCATCGATATGAAAAACCATTACTTTTTAGGGTTCCGAAGAAACCCTATTAATCTCACTTTGTCGTCCGTCCGTCCTTTTCACTCAAAGCTCAGTAACTCGTAAACTATATAAGCTAGAACCTTGAAATTTTCACTGAATATGTAAAATGACACCCTCTAGTAAAATATGTACAAATATTTTGGAAAAATATTTTTTTAGGGGGGGTGCTAAGAAGCTAAAGACAGGCAAAAAAAATATTTTTTTTTTATACCAAGGCAAGTGGCACATCAAAATGTGTAACCAAGCTAGTGTAATTTGACCCTTATTCTTATTTTTTTATAAATCAAAAATGGCGCCTACAGGGGCTTTAAAACAAATTTAAAAAAATTTATTCCAAGTCGTGTGGGATGTCAAAATGTAGATCTCAGTGTGTAGAATATGACACTATTTTTTATTTATTTTTTTCTAAATTAAAAATGGCGCCTACAGGGGGTTCCAAGCAAAAATTTTGTCTGCCCCCCCCCCCCCCTCATGCATATCCGGCCTTGCTTTAAAGGTGTTAATTAAGATAATTAATAAACAGAGAAACGTCTATTTGGAACTATCATCTCTCATAACATACCAAATTCAATTGTAATTTAAACCATATTTGTATATTATAAATTTTCAACTGACGCCTCTGGGATATATCTATGGAAATGACAAATCTGACAATCAAATTAAGATGGTTGCCGTAAAATTTTGGTAACTTTTTCATTTTCGTGCGGTGTTTTGAGTTATAACGAATCAAAAACGGCTGGTCTACGCATGTAGACCGTGCGTCTAAAAATCGTAACAGTAACATGCGCGCCTAACAGAGGGTTACCAACCGCAAAACTACTGTTACAGTTTTACTACTTTTACAAGTCCTGCGATCCTATAGGTACGCTCCTGTTCCCCTATGCTTTTATAAACTAAATTATTTAATAGTTGTATATGAACTATCATAACCTAAAAAATATTAAAAACAAAACTTATATTATTTATTAACAATAACATTAGATTTATGACTTCTATAATAATTTATATGAAAGTTTATTATCTAAATCGAATGTAAAAAGCCATTATAGCATGTTGTGTACTATTTGTGCACTATTTGTTGTCTGGAAAAGTATTGTGGATCGATTTCCGGGTTTTAATGGAAACGGATTGAAATATATGATTTTACTATTTTCACTATTACGTCCGTTTGTATATGTGTATGTATGTGTAGATGTCGGTGTCAGCCTTTTTGCGACCCGAGGCATGTTATTTTTACTCACCCTTCTGATAACTTTAATTGATTTTATCCTGTGGATATTTTTTCATATTTTGGAAAATATACTCTAATTTGAATTCAACAATACAGTAGTAAGTATATTCTATTTAATTCTATAAATAGTAACCCACAAAACAGTGGCGTAGATAAGTATATTCTATTTAATTCTATAAATAGTAACCCACGAAACAGTGGCGTAAATAGAGAGAGGATTAAAGGGATCAATCCCCCCCTCCATTAGTCTACAAAAATTATAAAATGATTATGATATACGAGTATTTTTTCAATAATGAATACATCTATAAGTGAAGAATACAACCAATTTTTGTACTTTGCACCACATAAAATATGATTTTCATAATGAAAAATGTAACTATGAGATTTAATACTATCATATGCCCCCCCCCCCCCCATCGCAAAAAGCTATCTACGCCACTTCCACAAAAAATAAAAAAAAGTGGTTAAATTATTACATTATTACTCGTTTTATGAATACCAATTTTTGAAAAGAAAATAACCATTTATCGAAGAATCGAAGCCATATTCACACCATATGTTCGATTAGTGCATCAATAAGTTTATCTGGGGTCGAGAATATGTATTTATGGTCCAATTTAGCTCATATTCAGAATATATATTAATTACATGAAATGATATATTTTTATAAAAAAAATGGACCCGATAGGTGGTGCTGGAGTCGAGATATTTACTAAAATGTGTATTTATGGTATGATTTTTAAACAAATTATTTTGGGCAGAATAACGTTTGTCGAGTCAGCTAAAACAACAATTACAACCATCCATACGTGACAGGGAGTGAAATATTAACTCCCGTGCGAAACAGGGGCGGGTCTGCTAGGAGACAATATAAAACTCGGTGAATGTTAATAATAAAAAAATTGTCAAGACATACACCAGTGTATGCCATAAGGGTTCCGAAGTATACAGGGTTACTGGTAACTCGATACATTCCTTGTAAAGGGTAATAGTAGAGATAACAAGTAATCATTTGAACCCAATATTGCCTTATACAAATGTTAACCGTTACTGAAATATTTAGAATTTTAGAAATTTTCAAAAATATCCAAAATTTCAACTTAAAACCCAATTTTTTTTTAAATTCACAGTGTAATTTTTTTATTTTATTTCTAATACTCAGACAACATGCCGATACTTTGTTGGAAACAGTAAAATTAGTACAATTTGCTTAAACTTTGACACAGTGCCTCGAAACTCTATCACTTCAATATTTTTTATAAGTTTTGTTCAGTTTAAAATTCAAATTCTTGGAAAAAATCGCCAAGTAATTTTTCGTACAAACTCTTTAAAAAACTTCCTTATCTTCCTAGCTATCCAATGAGATACAAAAGTTATTAAAAAAAACTCTCCACTACTTAGGAGGAATGAGTTTTAGAAACGAAACAGGTCACAAATCGTTAAATTAGCACGTTGTCCTATGTTCCTATGTCCATAATACAAACGTGTTGTTTAAATGAAATAAAACAAAAAACTGGTTTAAAAAAACATTTTTATTATTTTCACAAATCCTGCTTAATATGAGGACCCATTGGCGTAGTAACGGTAGGGGGCACAATACCCCCCCCCCCCCCCCCGAAATGTTCAGTGTTCTAAAAAAACGTATGTTATGAGGAAACATCAGTTCACACATCAGTTAACACACATGTATTTATCCCCCCCCCCCCCCGAAAAAGATTACCCCCCCCCCGTTTTTTTTTTCTACGTGTTAAATTATGGAAGGTATTTTGAACTGATGTTTCCTCATAACATACGTTTTGTTAGATCACTGAACATTTCGGGGGTAGGGGGGTGGGGGTGCCCCCTCCCGTTACTACGCCAATGGGTCCTCATATTAAGCAGGATTTGTGAAAATAATAAAAAAAGTTTTTTTAAACCAGTTTTTGTTTTATTTCATTTAAACAACACGTTTGTATTATGGACATAGGAACATAGGACAACGTGCTAATTTAACGATTTGTGACCTGTTTCGTTTCTAAAACTCATTCCTCCTAAGTAGTGGAGAGTTTTTTTTAATAACTTTTGTATCTCATTGGATAGCTAGGAAGATAAGGAAGTTTTTTAAAGAGTTTGTACGAAAAATTACTTGGCGATTTTTTCCAAGAATTTGAATTTTAAACTGAACAAAACTTATAAAAAATATTGAAGTGATAGAGTTTCGAGGCACTGTGTCAAAGTTTAAGCTTGTTATCTCTACTATTACCCTTTACAAGGAATGTATCGAGTTACCAGTAACCCTGTATATTACGTGGACTGTTTAGAGCCATTTACTGGTGCATATTTGAGTTAAAAATAAATATAAAAATATGATCATATTCTATTAATTCAGATCTACATTTTGACACCCCACAAGCCTAGATATGAAAATAAAAAAAATTACATGACGCCCCTTTCTATTTTTTCAAAATTTGAAATGATATTGTTGACTTTAGTATTTCTCGTTACTAGTTTTATAAAAACCCCATTACCAATTTTTTTTCAGATTTTTTGAGTCAGTAGTTACCGAGCTAGAGAGGGGGTGGACAAATTTTTGTTTCTTTGAAGCCCCCTGCAGGCGCCATTTTTAATTTAAAAAAAAAAATAAAAAATATTGTCACATTCTACTCGCTGAGATCTACATTTCGACACCCCGCATGCCTAGATAAAAAAATAAAAAAATAAAAATGTATGACACCCCTCCCCTTTTCTCCAAATTTTGAAATGATATTGGTGACTTTAGTATTTGTCATTGGTAGTCTCACCAAAGCCTCATTACCTAATATTTTTCAGATTTTTCGAGCCAGTAGTTACCGAGATAGAGGGAGGGGGACAACATTTTTTTTTGCTTGGAGCCCCCTGTAGGCGCCATTTTTGATTTATAAAAAAAAAATAAAAATAGTGTCATATTCTACTCACTGAGACCTACATTTTGACATCCCACACAACTTGGAATACATTTTTTTTGTTTTTTTTTAATTTGCTTTAAAGTCCCCTGTAGGCGCCATTTTTTATTTATAAAAAAATAAGAATAAAGATCAAATTACACTAGCTTGGTCACACATTTTGATGTGCCACTTGCCTTGGTATAAAAAAATATTTTTTTGCCTGTCTTTAGCTTCTTAGCACCCCCCCCCCCCCCCCCCCTAAAAAATATTTTTCCAAGATATTTGTATATAATTTACTAGAGGGTGTCATTTTACATATTCAGTAAAAATTTCAAGCTCTAGCTTATATAGTAGAGATCAGATCGGGCCGGGCCGGCCCGGCCCGGCCCGGGTTTATCCCGGCCCGAATTTCGGACCGGACTTAATTCTTGTTTGTTACGTTTGAATCGGGTCAATTCGGACCGGTCCGGGATTGGTATACATCGGACCGGACTGGGTCGGATCTTACCTTAGCATAAATCGGACCGAGCTGGACGGACCTTACGAATAAATAAAAATATTATTTTTTCAAAACAAAACTTTTACTTTTAATAGTTTAATTGTTTAATGTTAAATTAATAACAATTCACAGTTATTAACAAAATTATAATTTATACACGGGTAGAAAGAATTCTCAAACCAAGAAAACATATAAGAAAACGTTATAAATCAATTCGGGCCGGGCCAGCACGATCCGGTCCGAATTTAGCCCGACCCGAATTTCGGATCGGACCGGACTGGGCTTGATTTTTGTTTGTAACGTTTGGACCGGGTTGGGTCGGACCTTAGTATAAATCTAACCGGATTGGACCGGGTCGAAAAAAAAAGTTTCGGAACCGAATCGGGTCGGCAAATTAAAAAAAAAATATCTTCGGACCGGGTCGGGCCGTTTTTTTAAGGCCCGATCTGATCTCTATTATATAGTTTACGAGCTATTGAGCTTTGAGTGAAAAGGACGGACGGACGAACGACAAAGTGAGATTAATAGGGTTTCTTCGGAACCCTAAAAATTAACTGACATATATTTTGACTAAAAACGCCATTTTCCAATTTTTATCTATACCAACACGCGTTTTTTTAATTTAAGCCTTGTTACTTTGATGTAAGATCATCAGTGACGTAGTAACAGGGGGTTTTGGGTACAAAAAATATTCAGTGTTCTAAAAAAACGTATGTTTTGAAAAAATATCAGTTCAAAATACCTTCCAAAATTTAACACATACCTATGTAAATATCCTACCCCTCCAGAAATTTTTTCTTGCTACGCCACTGAAGATCACCATAAGCTTTTCGTATTTTTTGAAACTAACTTTAATTCTAGTGTCAAAAAAAATGATGACGCACCCCTGATACGTAAGTAAGTATTTGCCGGTGTCATATGTCTTTAGCTGTAGAGAAATATGTATGTACACAGTAGATTTGTGCTTTTCATAAGAGCGGAATGTCATTTTATATTATAACAAACACAAGATATTAAAGCGGAGTGTAATATTTCGTTTGTGTTAATAATCAAGTACTCGCTGCTTTTATTACACGCTTGATAATTTATTATGTGACCGTCATTACACCAACGCTTTATGTGCTGTAAAAATGTCTGCAAAAGCTGATTCTTTTTGGGCTAAGATTAATTTCCCTGAATTATTGTCGTATGAGTTGTTATATTACTTATTTTTATTAATTTTTGTATGCACATATTTATCAACCATTCTATTCCTATATAAGGTGGGGCATTTAAAGTGTTACAGAATTTTATCTCAGAGCCATCGCATATTTGAAAAAAATGTTTAAACCAAAAAATGTTTGGTTGTTAGGGGGTAATCGAATATTAATAATATATTTTGTTTTAGTATGGCCTTCAAGGTTATTTGAAGACCAACATCATTTTTTCAAATAGGAACCTATAGTTTTAATTTAATAATCTTATTCTACGTGAAAAAACACGAATCTTTCATTGAAAAATTTTTTTTGAACAACTTAAGCTTTACATTATATCTATCAAAATAATTTTGAGAATTTGCAAATTCAATAATTTTTTATTCAGAAATCATCAATTT
Source organism: Sialis lutaria (assembly GCA_949319165.1). NCBI lineage: Eukaryota > Metazoa > Arthropoda > Insecta > Megaloptera > Sialidae > Sialis > Sialis lutaria. The sequence goes on from OX439241.1 coordinate 11,516,122, forward strand.
TAGAAAAAATTACAAAATACAAAAAATGTTTATTTCGTTCTAATAAAACTTGGTGAATTTTTCTAGAATTTTTTTTAACATTTCGTATTTTTTTTTGCTGAAATAAAATAAATAGAAAAAGTTTTAAAAATTTTAAAATAATTTTTCAAGATTTACTAGACCAAAATAAACATTTTTTTTTATTTATACTTTTCTTCTAAAGTTTATGGTTTCTGAGTAAAAAATTCTTGAAAGTCCAAAATCTCGAAATAATTTTGTTAGATACCTTGGAAATCTTAGATTGTTCAAAATTTTTTTTGAGTGTAAGATTCGTGTTTGTTCACGTAAAATAAGATTATTAAATAAAAACTATAGGTTCCTATTTAAAAAAATAATGCTGACCTTCAAATATCCTTGAAGGCCCCACTAAAATAACAAATAAATATTACTACCCCTTCAAAACCATACATTTTTTGGTTTGAAAATTTTTTTCAAATGTGCGGTGGTTCTGAGATAAAAATCTGTAACACTTTAAATGCCCCACCCTGTATATGTATTAAAGCTTTAACCAGGGGAAGAAGGGAGGTAACCACCCATATGTCCGGTATTATAAAGGACCTAACAAATTTGCAAGCTTGCAAGCACTCTCAAATGAGATATCAAACTTATATGACAGTTCTCTTTGAGTTTTTAACAGATAGTTGCAGGCGCATAAAGTTGGTTTTTACCATTTTTTACGCAAGGTTACTAAATACACTTTAGTAAATATACTTTACATACCTTTTTTTACTTTCTTTATATGAAACTATCTATCTAAAACTTCAAGATAACTGTCATATAAATTTGATACCCCATTGGTGAGTGCTCGCAAGTTTGCAAATTTGCTAGGTCCTTTATAATACCGGACAATAGATTATTATTTTAAGATTGCAGTTAAATCTTATGACACACCTCAAATATATCGTAAATTTTAAACTTTTTTCATTTAGAATGATAGAAAATGAAAATTTCGATAATTTTTCTATGAAGTTATTTGCAGGCATATTTTTTATAAGAAATATGTATTTACGTATTGATACAAATTGATAAACTAATAATTTTATAACATTAGTTTGGAAAAAATTCTGTATGACTTATCAACCACACCCTGCTGGCCTCAATTAGTCCATTATATAAAACTTTTGCTGTATTTAAATTTCAAAATATGTATAATATAGTATAGAACTATATGTAGTGCAGTGGGTATCTTTTTACATGGATTTTTTTTCTACGTGGTGCGATTTTCATGGAAATTCCGGAATTCCTTGTTTCGGCGAGTATAATCTATCTATTTAATGAAAGCTGACAATTCAAGGAATTTAAATATGTAAACGTTTTATTATGAAAATCTTCGTTTAACAAGATTTCGCACCAGTTCACAACCGGGCCGAGTTGTATTTTCAGATAGTGACGATTATCTGACGAAATTGTTTTTAAAAATACTCGATTTCTTTCAGATTTTCAAACTAATTTTCTTTGTGTTTTTTATTTAGGCATTCAAATTTCGTGAATTTTTAGAGGCTTTTTTCGCGATTTTCGACCTATTTTTATTGATTTATTTGGTTTAACGCGGTTTTAAAAAATTATGGAACGTATCCCTAATTTCAGAATGTAAACAATGTCTTATTTAAGCGAATTTTATACACGATTTACTGTTGAACGAATCTTCCGCGAAAAAAGAAACTAATATAGATATATAAATCTCAATCAAAACTTTTGCAACTATCCAAAATATAAGTATAGCTACATTTTGATACTAAAAAATTATTGACCACAAAGCCAAATTTCATATTACATCTTCCCCACAAAAAAATTATTTAAGTAACGTCTTAAAATGAAAAATTATGGTTGTCTTCTAACAATTAGCTAATGTCGGACGCTGGTCCCAGGAGTATATTTACTGATTAAAAGACATTTTCTCTGTTAAAAATTGAACAATCAAGTAGTACCTACCTACTCATCCTTTAAATACAACTACTTTAATATATTACATTCTTATTTCTAAACTTCCGTGTACACCTACTTCTGATGCTTTTATAAATTAGAGATAATGCTATCATTTAAAATAATGACAGATCTATAAGAAATATACATACATATGTATGTATATTTACTTAATCTCAGTAAATAAACTAACAATGTATATGCGGGCACTAAACAATTTGTTAAATTCTTTTATAATCCTGAAAGCGAACTCATTGTAAAAAGTTTCATATATATTTTTTACCTAAAAATGACATAGGCTTTTTATAATATAAATGAAAGAATCATTTTCAAATTAACTATTTTTCTACAAGATTAATACAATATTTTTTTTCTCATAGATGATTTCTATGATTTTTTTGTAATAATTATTTATTTATTTTTTATTGTTGAATTTTATTCTTCAGTTTATACGCGATGCGAATATGTTTCAATTTCTACTTATAGAGTAGTCGGTATATATGGAACACCATTCATGTTTTAGGTAAGAAAACTATGATATTATTTAAAACCAGCCCTTATCATTTTATTGGACAGAAAATTTTATATTTAACGAGTTCGAGCAGGCAAAAATATAATTCGTAAATGAAAATAAAATAAAAATAAAAAATCGAAAATCAGCCTCTTAAAAATTGTGCGTGTAATATGGACCAGAGAGGTCCATATACACGCTTATTACCATAATACACGACAGTGGCGTAGATAGCTTTTTGCGATGGGGGGGGGATGAAATTTTTGTAGGTGTTGGCAATTCTGAAAACCTTTTTTTTAGTCATCTAAAATTTGGAAGACCTTTTTTTTTACTCCTTCATTCCTATTTTTTATATTTTTTTATTTATATTTCATATTTTTTAACATACGATCCCCTGTTTCAATGTCATGGGGGGGGGGATATGACAATATTAAATCATCTTTTATATGGTCAAAAGTTAAAAAAAATGGGCTCTTGGGGGGGGGGATTGATCCCCTTCATCCCCCCCCCCTATCTACGCCACTGATACACGATTATCTATATTAGGTGGTTAAAGCATTTGTTTTGTTGTTTTAATTTCAAACTTACATATATATATATGTACATTGTCACTGTAAAAAAATATCAGTGTCGTAGAAAGGAGTATGCGGACAGAACCCCATAATGAAGATTTGTACTGAAAAAAATTTTTGCAGAAGTGAATAGTTGTGAAGTACTGGATATTTAATATACTTTTCACACTATTTGCCTCACTACGATTTTGGTTAATTATTACACTTCATGATCGTGATACTCCATAATGCCAAAAATTGCTATTGCCGAGGCAAAAATTATTACGTGGATTAAAAGCACTGTTCTTACAGCCAAACTTTATACCTACATTTTTAAACAGCAATACAATAAAAATTTAAACGAACTTATCTTAACATAAATAATCAAAAATGACAAATTTCATTAAATTACCCTCAAATACATACCAGTAGAGGTGTAAGCTTACATACCTACAAATTAATTTTGTTTATAAAATTTAAATAGAGCAGCAAAAGGAGGTGTCCATATTACCCGCCTGTTCCATATATACCGACTTTACTATAATTCCTGATTGGGAAATCCTCAATTGCAGGTTTCTTAAGAATGTCTGCACCTCAACCATTTAACTTGCCTATACCATAAAATATTATACTCCTCTAATTTTAAACCAGCACTAATATTGTACAAACAAATACATATACATGACACACTTATATGCATATTACATTTTGTTGTAATATATGGACAATTGGACATACATACATTTCCTAACATACAAGTTTATATACCTATATTAAATGTAAACATTATATAGATTTTCTCATCTCCACTCATATCATGTCAGAATGATTTCGCACGTGAGTTAAAATAAGGTTCTTGAATACAAGACACTGAAACCACAGTGACACATTAAATTTATTGCAGTAGTATATTGTCAGTTTGCCGGGTTTATTGCACGGTTGACAAATTCTCATTCGCAGCTCCATTTTGCTTGTTTCAACAGGGTTACTACATATATCATGTTATTGATCGCTCATTTAACCACTTTACCTTACATTACCAGTCAGTTTGGTCATCCCTAAATGTCAATCATCTTGAATTAGTTCTTAAAAAACAATACTAACTTCGAACAAAGACGTTTCGTCATATCAGTAATATTTTCTAGTTTTGCTGTGATTTCAGTTATTTTTCTGCTGTCTTTGCTGTTTTTCGTTGTTTCTGATATATACTCGTAATAATTCTTCAGTGTTATCTAGAACTGTATTATGTCTCTTGTACACCAAATTGAGAAAACATATATATGCTGATTTCAGTTGATTTATTATTAAAACATTAATGGTCTAAAGTAGTCTAAAACTCTAAACTATAGGTAAATACTAGGAAGAGTTCTGACAACTCGAATCGATTTCTAATTAATTATTATTGAAGCCATGTCTCACTCAAGCTGTATTTTCTGATTTTATCAATCAATATTAATAAATATACTTAATATTTTTATTTTATTTTTTATGTTTGCTAAAAATAATACATTTTGAATAAATCGCGTCACCGCCGGTTTGGTTAAAACTGGCGACGCTGTCATAACTCTTGGTTGAGTATCTCTCAGTCAAAACCGAAACCTATCAAAAAGGTTTCTGCGAGATATCAAACTGAAATAAAGGTTAATGTTTTTTATATTAATTAAATATAAATTTATTTAATTTGAAACGATTAGATACCCTGTACAAAGTGTTTGATAAGGTTTTGGTCTGGACCGAATTATTTAATACTGGGTGCGATTTTGGTCTAAAAGTTTTTTCAGATCTGGGAGAAATTTTATAAGCAAGAGCAGGGTACCTGAAAGTAAAACTTGGTGACGGTCCACTTAAAAGGAGTATTTTTTTTATATAATGACCGAGGAATAATAATTCATAAATATACGATACGTTAATATTTAAAAAGTTTCAAAATAAATTTAATTATTTTTTTATTTTTACGATTGACTATTTGGTGGAGACGCTATTATGGTGGAGGCGCCGACAGTACCTTGTTTGTGTATGTGCTTTGTTATGGGGTTCAGAACCAGAGATACAAAGCCAATCAGTTGTCTAGATAACGAATTAATGACCACCGTGAGTATAACAAAAATGGGTTGAAATTGGAAATTTCTCAATACATATCATCCGGTAAATTTTTATAAAACGTCGTTATAGTGCCTACTTTCGATTCATAATTAATTTTTGCTCTTATACTCACGATGGTCACTCGTCCATAAAAATCAATAATCTGCCCCTCTCGCCTTTTTCATTTACTTTTCTTATTATTAATTTGTTCTATACTTGCCTTTCTTTGTTCCATAAGTGTTTACACAACTAGTTGTAGGGTAAGAAGAACAGGCATATGTGTGGCCTTAGCTTTATGCTGGTTTTAGACTAAATTAAATCAATTTAGGGATAAATAAGTATGATGCCTATACTTACTTATAAAAATATTGATTTATTTTGCGGAGTTAACAGTTTCGTCTACTGAACGAATTTCATATATATTTATTTAACAAAAGTTTACCTGTCCTGCTAATGGTCATTTGAAAATATCAATAATATTGATGCCCGGTATTATCAACCAATTTAAAGCTCCTTTAGTGCTTAATGCTCCTTTAAAGTATATTTGGTATATTACAAACGTGATTTAAATCAATATTTAAGCTCTCAACGAAAAATAGACATAATATACATTGTAAAGAAATACTGCAGATAATTTAAAATCTATTTAATTAAATGCATTATGCTTGGATCTGTTCATAATATGACAGTTAGTTAAAGGAGCATTTAGTTAAAGTTGATAATACTGGGCGTGAAATCGTCCCATTGCATCACTGAATTTTCTTATTTTATAGTTACAATGTAAGGAATACAGTTAAGGACTTAGTTTTATTTTTACTGCATGTTCAAATATTAAAATAACTCAAGCCAAAATATTATTTCAAGTTCAAACTTAATTCGTTTTTCTTTTAAATTTAATTTATATATTAATAGTAACAATATAATATTAATACCAACAAAGGCTATCGCTATGCTAGTGCATGTTCAGTTAAGCTAATAATAATAATTATTATTATTATTATTAGTTTAACAAAGAGTAAATATTTTGATAGATAATAATTTTGTGTAGGATACAATATACATATGTACATTATGTAATGTTGTCAAAACAAAATGTATCATCAACAAAGTCGTATATCTATCATGAATATATCGAATGTATTGGAAATTGTTGCTAAATATAACTAGTAAATCAGTAGCGGCGCGTGAGCTGTTAAGAAAATCAAATTGTGGTAGGAAATAATTTTTTTATAGATACAGGATAAGTTAATCTTTTTTTTTACTAAGCAACTATTTTTTCACATTCAATACTACAATGAGAATCTTTTAATTTAATTTTTTAACTTGATATTATAAATATGTTTGTACATTTTTATTCAAATATAATTATAAAAAAATTGGACTAGGCTTTAGAATTTAGACAGGACTAAACTCAAACCAGGGTACACTCAGACCTACTCTAAACAACGGCATCCTATTAACGTCCGCTCCGAGAAACGATTGGCCAACCGCTCCATGTAACGACCTTCCCCTATCCCTACCACAATACTGCTATATTTCTGCGCGAAATTTAAATTCACCAATTAACTTTAAAGTCGACACGGTGGTGGATACCCCTCTAGCTGTCGTTGTTAGGAACTTTTGAATTATCGATGCCGTCGCTGTTCGTAGAGCTGAGTGTATATAATTAAAATGTCATTAAAAATGATTTATAAAATAACACAGCGATCTTAAAGCAGTGATGATTGGTATACATCATAGGAAAGATAACATCTTTAAATTACTATTCCTCCGTTATAGGCGCACAGATTACATGCGTAGTCCACTCTTTTAAACACTGTATTTGATTCGCGTTATAACTCACGATATCGCATTAAAATACTTCAACTAATTAACTAACAAACTACTCAAACGAGCGCGTGTGTAATGTGTATATTAGGGTATAAGTATTAATTACAACAGTTTTTAAAATAGTAGTCTATTTCCACTACTCTAAAATGTAGATCCAATTCATAAAAATTTGACACCTCGCAGAATGTGTTAGTTTGAGTTTTCATATAAGTCTAGGCCAAATTATTTATAACATCATGCATTCCTGGGGGGGGGGGGGTATTGTGACGTAGTATTAGGGAAGGTGCAAGATTTTGATAAAAGAGAGTTGGGTTGAAATAACGAAAAATTGCTTGACGTATGTAAAGTTCAAATATTTGTTAATAAATTTACATAACAAAATTAGTTGCTTCCATTATAAAAATAACATATTTAAATAAATTCAACATCGACATAAATAAGATCTTGCATTGTGATATTATTCATTTTCATTAATATTCAAGCAAGTATACCTGAGGTCGATATTTTTGTAATTTCATTTTTTGCTTCAAAGAAATTCTGAATTTTTTGTTTTACGTATCCCATATTCAAGTTGACAGCGGTCCGTGGCGCATTTTCCAGAGATATATTCTAAATATGCAAACTATTTTCCTCCACCAAATCGATACAGGTATTAATTTTAAATTCGTATCTTCGTGTAGATTTGTTTTCTCTTTCACTTCGTTATTCGCAGAAGCTCATAACACGTCGACTTTCAGAAATTAATATAAAAAATGAACGTTTGACTTCATCGATTAACGCAAAGCTGAACTTTAATTAAAGTTAATTAGATTAATAATAACCTTTTTTTACGATTGACTTATAAAAATACTTCATTTTTATTGTACTAGAATAGTCGGTATATATGGACCAGGCGGGTAATATGAACACCTTTTGTTGCTCCATTTTACATTTAAGCTTACACCTCTAAATAACTGCGTCAGTTGACAAGACAGTGTTCCAAGTACCGGTATGTCATTGAGGGCAACTTAATGAAATTTGTCATTTTTGATTATTTTTGTTAAGTTAGTTTAAATTTTTATTGTATTAAATTGTTTAAATTAATTATATTGCTGTTTAAACATGTAGGTACAAGAGTTAGTCGTATGAGTGCAGTTAATTCACGTAATAATTATTGTCTCGGCGGTAACAATTTTTTTTAATAATATTTGTGACGCCAAAATCATAAATATCGAATTATAATATAACGTATCTTAATAAAAGCGATTTTGCACCAAAATGTTTTCAAAAACAGAAACAAAACAGCATCAAGGGCAGTTCTAATTTTGGTAAAAAAAAATTAACTTCATTATCACAAGACCGATAACATGTGCCTTTAATGTCAAAGTTAGGAAACGGATCTAGAACTCATTGTTGCCACTCCTGGTTAGCTAGTCCTGCATCCCTCTCAAACTTCATTCAATACCATAATGATTGGTGCGTTACTCGAATACAGAATTATTGCCTAAAAGATTATGAATTTTTCAAGGAGTAGCATATAATACAGCAGTAGGTGTTAGCAAGGATTTTTCATCGTAACGAATAATTATTATGAAATATATTTCAATTTTCTTTATAATGAAATATTAATTGTCAGAATTAAAAAAATCAGTCACAATGACCCATCGGACCAAAATATAAATCTGGCAACTCTGCATGTACTTGATAAAAACACCAACAAAACATTTTTCAAAAAATTGCTCATTTTACCAACACGAGTTGAAAAGTTTAGTTTTTTGACAAAATTTTCTTGATGGAAAACTGCCTTAAATCAAACAGTTTCTCTACTATCTTTGAAACATTCATATTATGATATAAATGTCAAGTACTCCTATATACTTGCGTGATTCGACCTTTTCAAACGACCGTTTAATCATAATCATATCACATAACTATAATCTGCAACTGATTATAACACAAAGACTCATTTATCTGTTGACAGGCCGAAGTACAATGGTTCCAGGACTCATTCCATCTGGACTCAACGGACCGGAGATCAATGGAGAGTCACGACGACAGACACGTCCTAACGATACGCCGAGTGCAGGCGACAGACTTCGGCAACTACAGCTGTCACGTGAAGAACTCTCTCGGCGGGAACAAGGGGTACGTGCAACTGACCGGCAAACCGTCACCCGCCCGTATCGTATCCGTCACTCAGCACTCCTGTGTACCCGGCGCACACAATATAACGTGGCACATAGACAGTCTGCCTCCGCTACAGGAGATTAGGGTGCTCATTAGAAAAATGATGGTAAGTGTCGTTTATAATAAAAGAACCCCGCAACTATCCTTATGGAAAACTGGTCCCGGTTAAATGTTACGAAACTCTGCTGAATGATAGTCCTCAATGTGTAGATCAAAAAAGTCAATGGAACCTAGGTTTGAAAATTCCACTATTCTGAAGCTACAGTCTTCTGAAGTTATCGAATCCACGTACTCGATGAACAAAAAGATCACTGATTCACGGGCATGGAAAAATGTATTAATGTATTTTCGTACGCTGAATGTGAATCCGTTGTCAAAATAGATGCATCATCCTTCAGTCTTCAGAAAATCGACACCTTCAGAAATTTGAAGAATGGCGATATCGGTATGTACTGCTTGAGTGACATAAGACATAAGGTGTTTCAGCGATTTTTTGAAAACTTGGGGATGCTGTAGCCATTCTGGTGTCGGATAAATGTTCGGCATGCGTCAAAACGTGAGATGTTTTATGTTGCCATTCTTCAGATTTCTGAAGGTGGTTCAGCGATTTTCTAAAGACTGAAGGATGATGCATCTATTTTTACCACGGATTCACATTCAGCGCATTACCAGTGGCTTGGTCACTGTATAATGAATTTTTTTTCCATGCCCGTGAATCAGTGGACTTTTCATTCATCGAGTTTATGGATTAGATAACTTCAGACGGCTGTAGCTTCAGAACAGTAGTTTTTGAAGTGAAACTTTTAATGGGACAATACAACATTTTATATAGGGAGTGAACTCGCAAATCAATCTGTTAGGTCGATTTCTGTAAGGTAGATTTTTGTTACCTCGATTTCTGTTAGGTCGATTTCTGTTATGTCGATTTTCATATGCATCTTGGCTTTTGGGGGGTGAACAAAGCCCACGGTGGCGGTGGTGGGGGGCTGTAAAACCCCCTATGGGAAATGGGGGGGGGGGCAAAGCTTTCGGTGGTTTTTATATGTATCTTGGCTTCTGAGTATAATTATAGGCAGCGTACAAGTTTTAAGGCTTCCGCGGTGAGTTTTATATGCTTCTTGGCTTCTGGGTATAATTATAGGTAACGTACAAGTTTTAAGGCATCCGCGGTGATTTTCATATGCATATTGGCTTCTGGGTATAATTATAGGCAATTTACAAGCTTCAAGGCTTCCGCGGTGATTTTCATACTCATCTTGGCTTCTGGGTATAATTATAGGCAGCGTACAAGTTTTAAGGCTTCCGCGGTGATTTTCGTATGCATCTAGGCTTCTGGGTATAATTATAGGCAGCGTACAAGTTTTAAGGCTTCCGCGGTGATTTTCGTATGCATCTAGGCTTCTGGGTATAATTATAGGCAGCGTACAAGTTTTAAGGCTTCCGCGGTGATTTTCGTATGCATCTTGGCTTCTGGGTATAATTATAGGCAGCGTACAAGTTTTAAGGCTTCCGCGGTGATTTTCATATGCATCTAGGCTTCTGGGTATAATTATAGGTAACGTACAAGTTTTAAGGCTTCCGCGGTGATTTTCATATGCATCTTGTCTTTTGGGTATAATTATAGGCAATTTACAAGCTTCAAGGCTTCCGCGGTGATTTTCATACTCATCTTGGCTTCTGGGTATAATTATAGGCAACTATACTGTAGTGTTTAATTTATATTACAAATAATTTCTGTTTTAGTTGTGAGTAAATTTTCTGTCTATTTCCTCGTTGACAGTTTTTACATTCCGTAAAAAGTTTCACTTCTAACGCTGTTAGTTTTCGACTGACGCTTTCATTTTCAGACCTAGGTTCCATTGACTTTTTTGATCTACACATTGAGGGCTATCATTCAGCAGAGTTTCGTATCATTTGACCGGGACCGGTGTTCCATAAGGGTAAATTGAACTCCAAGTACATCTAAATAACTTAATTTGACTTCGCAGGTAAACGATACCCACCAACAAGGTAAATGGCACGACATCATTCTAACACCATCATCAACCGAAAGGTTGAACCACATCATGTCCTACTGCATGCGGGACCTGGAGCCATCGTCAGGTTACGAGCTGATGATCCAAGCAAAGAACAAATACGGCTGGAGTGAGTTATCGGACATGCACCACTTCTTCACGCGTGATATGACTAATGCCGTACCAAATATTGAAGATATGGAACTAACATCTAACAAAACCGATCGTGTGTTTATGTCGCTCTATGTACTTTTTATTAATGTCATTTTATGTGTGATAAACTTTGTCATTTAGGTATACTGATTTTTAAAATAAATTAAAATACATGTACAGTAAAAATATTTGCTTGATGATTTTTTTCAGTCTTTCCGTTCACCACATCAAAACATCCCGTAAATTATTTAAGCCATAAACTTGAAATATAGTTTTAAAAAACTTGAAACATAGATTTAAAAAAAAATAGAGAAAAAATTCAAAAGCTATTTTTTAATATTTCGGTGTACGTAAATTTTTAAACTCAAAAATGGTGCAAGCAAAAAGTTCGTAACAGTAATTTCATATACCCACTTTGGTACTGGAGTCAAAAATCTCAAAAAATCGTGTATGGGCTTTGATGATACTATTATTGACAAAAACTAAAATCAAAAATAGTATTTCAAAATGGGGAGGAAGTCTAACTCCTCCACCTTTCCCATTGATGCGTGTAATAGAACCGCTAGCTAGCACATTGCACACTCCTTTAGCTGGCTCTGTTGAAGCTAAAAATCTAGGGTAAAATATCGAATTTTAAAATTTTTTTTTCGAGAAAATTCTATAAATAAAATAATTACGTAATTTTACCATTTGTCAAAAAAAATAAAGGTTTTTAATAGCTATAGTTTCTTGAAGTAAAAAAAGATTACTATTGTCAGAAAATATTCTAAATCTCAAATGGAATGATTAGTAAGAAACATTTATAGTTTGAAAATAGTTTTAGTAAAAAATCAGAAAAAAAACACATCATAAGCCAGGTCCACATTGATAAATATTTGCATTGTATTTAAAATGTTTACGTGTGAATTGAAATTTACTCATGTATGGATGAAACAGATTTAACAAGTAGGTATACTTATACACAATATTTTTAGCGTTACCAAATTTGTATATTGATTTTTCTAAGTACAACAATACGCATTCAACAACATAGACCTGCCTTAAAAACGAACCATTTGTATATAAACTTCTTCTATATTAATCAAAAATTACATTTTATACAAATATACAAGTTAAACTATATTAAAAAAATAAAAATTATGAAGGAGATGGTGGAGCTGAGGAACTTGGACTCAAAGAAGTTTTAATAATAGGAGGTGATTGAGAATGGGACAAAGACCATGCTGGATTTGGACAAAAACTATTATCAGGTAAAAATGCACTTTGGTCACTAGTCAACCCAGAAAATATCTGATGTTCCCCAGGTTGATTATACTTTCCAAGTTCAGCTTCGTACAACACCGTATTTATTACATGCTGAACTGTAATTCTAGCATGTTCACTGGGTAGCTTTCGTAATTTGAAGGCAATCTGTTCACCAAACACAGAATATTCATCTCTCTCACTGTACATCTGTCTCATAATGGAACACGCCTCACTTATTATCGAATTGCCTTTTTTCTTCTGTTTTGACGTAACGTCGCTTTTCTTTGGTAACGCGAATTGTTTTTTGGTTGGAGGACTTTCGCTGTTCTCGCTATGATCATCACTTAAAGCTGGCTTTGTTAATTCAACCTTCACAGCTTCGACAAGAGGTGTGTTGTCAATGCTTGCATCGGAATCGCTTTGTTCCTCTTCAACGTCGGAATGCTGCAATTAATTGATTTGTATTTTATCAATCTATGTGTCATACAATAGACGTTCCATGCTGTGAACCCGGTTGGATATGGTACCTTCCATACTGTGACTCTCATTCCTCAAAGCACAACTATAATTTATAATAGAACTGATTGGGCCAGCGCGATTCACAGTACGGACATTCACAGTAAGGGGCGTCTACTGTATTCATAGAGATATAAAATAAATAACTACAATGGAAGAATTCGGGATGATAGAAATCTTAAATTAAGAAAGTTTATGGATTCATAACAAGCCGCTTAGTCCATTATATGAAACTGTAACCAAAAATGAATACAGTGGTACCTCGACATACGAGTTTAATTCGTTCCGCAACCTTGCTCGTATCTTGAATTACTCGTATCTCGAAGCAACTTTTTCCATACAAAACAATTGCTCATGTTTTTCTATAATTTCACGTTTTAATTCAATACTCATCATCTTTTTCTTAGCACTTGCCTTTTCACAAACTTTCTTCCGATCCATGGTTATAAAAATAAATGAACTACCGAACTCGTATCTCGAATTTCGCTCGTAACTCAAAGCAAAAAATCACTCGCTCGCCGGCTCGTATCTCGAAAAACTCGTATGTTGGGGCACTCGTATGTCGAGGTACCACTGTACTTCCAGTTCACAGACGTCGATTGAAAATTTATAATACGCAAATATATGCTTTAAAATACAATTTAATTTGGTCTATAAGAGAGATGATTTTTACAAATAGACGTTTATTTAATGAATTATCATTGAAATAATTTAAAAGTCACTAAAATATAAAATATTTATTTTACAATTCAAAGAAATTTATATTTTATTTTAGAATTCATATTGACTTTATGGAACACATTTTTAAGCAACATGTGTTGAGTGAGTTGAGTCATATATTATTCCTTGCCGAAAGTTGAAAATAAAAAAGTTTCAGTTGTATTCATGGTTATTAATAACCGCCATATCGCGCGAATCTGAAATTTTTATTAAAGAGAATATAATAGCCTTAAAAACTACACTGAAGTAAGAAGTTTCTGAACACATAATTCTCTCAATAGGATATTTGACACTATTAATAATAAAGACTAAAATGTTCTTAATAATGTATATATTACTATAATTTACAATCAAGTTTTTACGTGAAATAAGTCAGTATTTTAATAATAAACCTAATTTTAAAATTTAATATTTAACCAATTTGTCACGTGATCGCAAACGCGTCTGGTATGACGTAGTTACTTACTAAAAACATCAGAATACTCGATCCCTATTGGTTGATTTCAGTTTGTTGAGTAAACAGTTACGTCCCGCATACCACGTGACTTTGAATGCGCGTTTTGGCGGGAATTTTTTCATTTTAATAGAAAAAGATTTTTTTCAGCGTTTTTCGGCATTATTTTGGAACAAAATACTAAAAAAGTATTTATTATGCACAATTTACAATATACAGTGATTCCTCGCATAACGTACGTAATTCGTTCCAGGAGTAAGTTCGTTAGCGAAAAGTTCGTTAAGTGAAATTAGGGCGACTTCGTGATACGAGGAGAGTTCAGGCGGCAAGATGATAATACGATGCCGTCCGTTGTGTGAAGCGAGGTTCGTTGTGATAGTAGTGTAATGAACAAACAGAAAGTTCGTTGTGTGCAGAGTTCGTTATGCAAGGAATCACTGTATTTTAAAATTTAGTCAAATACCCTATTATTACAAATATTTATCCTAACCCTACCCTAACTGAAACAAAAAATATGGTTGCCAACTACAACTTCAAAAAAATAACGTCACCAGCAGCGCCGGAATGATTTTTTTTCTTCGGAAGGAAGTTAGAACGCAGGTAAGACAGTAAATTTATAATTAGAGATTAATTATATTGTGTTATAATATTTTGATATTTGACGGTTTTTAATCCGTTAACTCATCCGTGTATGTAGGTATATTTTGTCGTAATTTTGCCTGTATTGATTATATTAACTGAAAATAAATAAAACTGATACAATTATTTATTAGCTTCATGACTAAAGTGACCAGAATTCTAAAACCTTGATGCGGACCCACCCCCAATACAGGTTTTTTTGATAATTTTTTTTTTTATAAAAAAAAATGAAAAAAATTTTATAATAAAAATTTTGACGACCTTTTTTTTAGTCATTAAAATTCTGAAAACCTTTTTTTTTTTTTAGTCCAAATTATGAAGAGCTTTTTTTTTTTTTAGCTCCTCACCAATAATTTTTTTTTCCTCCAACAACACACAATAATGATAATAATATTGATATAATATTGTTAATGTCTAATCCGGGACGATTTCCGGGACAATTTGTTATGCGGGACAGACAACTCAAATCCGGGACTGTCCCGCACAATCCGGGACGTCTGGTCACTTTATTCATGACTTAAGATACCTTAGATATGGTTTGAACATGTGACAATCTTCCTGATGAAAAATGACGTGAATGTTGCTGACAGTGTGTAGCTTGCAAGGGCTGTAAATTCTGCAATGGTGTAGTAATATACTTAGTTAATGACTTCATTATATCTATCCGAAATGCGAGCTTTTGGCCTGGATGAAGCGTTTTTATTGTTGACAACAATGACTTGAAGAAGACCATATCATCAGTTTCTGGTTCATCATTCTTGTCTTGTGTTACATTTTCCTGAGATTCTATATTATTTGTTAACGTGTTATCTAAACGTTTTATTTTCTTCTTAAACTGTATACTCTCACTTGATCTAGTATTTTTGAGTTTTAATCTATCAACACTATTTTTTGAGACGTGTTCTGTAGAAGTAGAAGTGGAACATTCCGTCGAATCAATGATGTTACTTAAAAAATCCAGTTGCTTTGCATGAACGTATGATTTTACAAGTTTTGATTTATCTACTGGTTTTTTATTCTTAACAATTCGTTTATGACGAACGAACGCATCTCTGATATTTCGCCATTTCGTTTGAAGGTTTTTCTCTAAAATTAAAATAAAATACCAATATCATATACCTAGTTCAGTAAATTCACCGAAATAACGAAAAAAATGGTAATTGATGATTTTAGGTAGAAAACATACTGCATAAAAGTTTTAAGGAATTTAATGTTACTTATGCCCGGTATTATCAACCAATTTAAATCTCTTTTAGCGCTAAATGCTCCTTTAAAGTAAATTTGGTGTATTACTAGCATGATTTAAATCAATATTTAAGCTCTCAATGAAAAATTTACATAATTACGTTGTAAATAAATACTGCAGAAAATTTAAAATCTATTTAATTAAATGTATTATGTTTGGATCTGTTGATAATACGACAGTTAGTTAAAGGAGCATTTAGTTAAACTTGATAATACTGGGCGTTAGGGTGTTTAATAAAAAAATAATTTTCTAAATTTGAAATTTTGAAAATATGCATAGATATTTTTAATAATTAAACTCTACATTATGTAAACTAATGTTGTAGACTTGTAGAGCATAGTTTATCTCGTTAACTTACCCCTCAACGTTTTTCAAATTTTTTGGTACTTCTATATTATATTCCCGGCATTTAGGTATAATGTATTATTACTTAAGTCTAATGTATTATAAGTACTTATAACATACTAGTTGACCCGACAGACGTTGTCCTGTCTTAACTATGAATATTGAATTCGAATTGGTAATACTTTACTATAAAATTAAAATATAAAATTAAAAATTAATAGGGGTTGATCGTAGAAGGGTGAAAATTAAGAGTAATATGAATTTTTTTTTATTCTAAGGTCATGACAAAATAAAAATAAAAATCTTGCCAAAAAAAATTAAAGTTTTTAATTAATATATAAAAAATAGGGGTTGATCGTAGAGGGGTGAAACTTTAGGGTTGTATGTATTTTTGTATGATGTATCATAAAAAAATAAAAACAAAAAATTTTGTCCAAAAAAATAAAATTAAGGGTGGACCACCCTTAATATTTAGGGGGATGAAAAATAGATGTTGTCCGATTCTCCACCCTAGCCGATATGCACGCTAAGATTCACGAAAATCGGTCGAGCCGTTTCGGAGTAGTTCAATTACGCACACCGTGACACGAGAATTTTATATATTATATTAGATGTAAGTATAATCAGCGCCAATGTGGGTAAAGTGTGTACTATTAATTTAAATATTTATTATTGCATATTAACCTAACAAAACTAACCAACCCAATTTCGCCTCAATAAATCATCCTAACCAAGGACCGTTAGATTAAATCTTTGTAATTATCATGTTGCAGTTATCACAAATAATGACCGAATAAACTCGTACAATAATTACCTATTTATAAATATTTAAATAAATAGTACACACTTTACACACATTGGCGCTGATCAAATCATACACTGCATGACAATTGCCATCTGCAAATGCCGGGGGTATAATAGACACAGTGGCGTACCCAGGATTGTGTCATGGGGGGTTTTCAAAAAGAAAAAAAAATTCTCTTTGAAATTGGTAATGACTTAAAAAAAAAGGTATTTGCAAATAAAGGTACTTGTCAATTATGGTCCCAATTTTTGAAAAAACTAAAATCACTAGGAACGAACCAGAATTCATGCGTAGATAGGCATATGTCATGATGAAATTAGCGCCAATGTGACAAAAGTTTGCACTATTAATTTTAATACGACAATTAAATTTTTAAATATTAATTGAGGTAGGAAGTGAAATATATATAACCCTACTAACCCACCTAACCCCTAACCGTATTAATAACCTACCCTAAGTAAATAACACGATTTCGCCCCAAAATTATAATAATTACCTTAATTACCTATTTAAAAATATTGAAATTAATAGTACAAACTTTAGTCACATTGGCGCTGATTTCATCATACGTGTATATATAATACATGACATTCACCTATATATAGACGAATTTTGTTTCGTTCCTAGTGATTTTAGTTTTTTCAAAAATTGGGACCATAATTGACAAGTACCCAAATAAATGTTGGTTTAAAAATAAAGATCAGATGTCTGCGTACGCCACTGAATAGACAAGTACCATTTTTTACTTCGGTATAGACTATAAACCTCCTTAACATTCCATTTTTTTTTAATTTATTTAATTTTATTTTAATTTTCTGGCTCAGCCTGTATATGACCGTATAAGAATGTAATCAATGTAATAATGTACATTATCAATTAACTACAACATTAAATTACGCGCCTACACGATTATAGTCATTTATTTATCTATGATTATAGTTCTCATAAGCAATTCTAGAGGGAGCGCGTCGCGTTATTCCCATAGAGATGGAAATATATAAAGTTCATATCTATGATTATTCAAAATTGAATTTTGAATAAATTATACTTTGTTTTACTCACCAATTTGTATTTTTGCAATGTCACTTTTTTCATTAAAATTAGGTGCAAACATTTCACATAATTCAATCCATCCATTTTTTCTCGACAATCGGCTTTTATAATCTTCAACTGCTGGATCCCATAAAGCCGGTCGTTTACGTACTTCATTAATAAATAGCTCTGCGTCAATTGCATCCATTTTAATGCGCACTTCACAAAACAAAAAACTGTTCGCGTTGTTAAAATATTATCGCATACAAGTGTCCGATAATAAAATACGTCCGTTTGGATTAAACATACACAAAAACATTCAATGTATTTGTGTTTCTGTTGTTTGTTTGTTTTCTAGATGCGCAAGTGTACATACGACAGTTCATTCAGAAAGGAACGGTACGTTTCTCGTATGACATTGCTTAAACGTCAAACGGCCACGTTGCTATGGTGTACATCATACGTTTTTTCGTCGTAACAACAGTGTTTCTCAAACAATCAGGTAAAATATTTTTTAACATTTATTTATTATTTATATTATTTTATTATAATAAATATAGGTCTGGTAAATACAATAATTATGAAATGTATTGCAACAATACCCAATAAAAATATTAAATCGTAGATCACCAAATCACCATCGCATTTACATTAGATTGACGTAGATCTAAATTTTAAATAATCAATGTAGGTATATGGATCTGATAAGAACTACGTAGATCTAAAAATTAATTCGGCACCCATCTTCATTTCTTAGATCTACGTCGATTACCCATAGATCTCCGTAGATCTATGGTAATCCAACGTAGATCTAAATTAAAAAAAATAGATTTATGCGCGGCCGCGGATTTTATTTTTTCTACGTAGATTCTAAAAAAAATCGGATTCTTTTAAAAAGTTTAAAAATTTAAGTTAATTTTAAATGCATTGTTTTACTATTCATGAACTTTAATTTTTACTAAAGAATTGTGTCCAAAATCTAGTTACGAAAAAAAAATTAGAAATCTTACTGGTCATTTCGGATGGAAATATTGGATAAAAATCTTCTCAGTAATTGAAAAAGGAATCAAAAGAAATTAAATTTTGACGTTTTATTCCGGTTTCTATAAAATTCCGTATTCACCGCCAATAATATCATTACCTACGGTCAAGCATTGCTTATTACGTCCAAGCAGTCTAAATAAGTTTGCAATGCTGCCAATCCACGCCAACCTATTTTTTAGTTGTCAATTTTCATTATTGATTCCGTCTGAATCCGGTAAACGTCATTCAGATTAAAAATTGGTTATGTATTTTACATTCAGGTTCCGGAATAAAGCAAAATAGTATGTATTTCATTTCATTTGATTCTTTTCTCAATAACTGGGTTGGACATAAATTCGCCCGATCCTATTTTTTCATATCCGCTATGTATCTGTATCAGTTTGATAAGGATATTTTTTATGAATGGTATGAAATTGAAAGTTATGAATAAGTTTTTAGTGACAAGCCGCAAAAAATATCTATCGATCAAACATCGACCCGCCAGTTGTGCAGCACTGGTTTAAACCGCAACCTTCGGCTGCCGCATATACCTTGCCTTCAAATGAACAACACGGCAATGCCGAGTTTAGATCGGTCACGTTCGGCTTATGTCGTCGCTGTGTAATTAGAGCGGATGACAAATATCGAACGTGTCTAATACCTTTTAGTTGGCTCTTATAAATAATATCCATGATTTACATACGATTTTATATTATTTTGAATTTTCGGGTTTATATTTACTTACACTTTGAATTTGATTTGAAGTTATGTTGGCAACCTTGCCAGTAATTCAAAAATAGTAACAAATGATTTTTTAAATTAAATATAAAAATTAAATGAACATACCTTCCGTTTTTGTCTGACTCTTCGATCTGCTAGAAATTGCATACTTTTATATGCAAACCATTTGCTGACATATTTACTAATACCATTAGTTGATATCCGCGATAGTTTTTCTTTCTTTGATTCTCTAGAAAAGTGTGATAGAAGATTTTTTATTTTCCTTTCTATTTCCGCCTTATCTATATGTAAGAAATCCGATATTTCAGTTAACGCTTCATTCCTTCTATTTTTATTTTTATAACCACTGTTCCTGTTGTCCCATAACACAGGACGCGATTTATACATTTCAATAAATTTTAATACAGTATCATGACTCCAATCCATATTTAAAATCGTTTAAAAACACCTGATATGTATGACACTTTGGTACAACTACGTCAAAAAGCCAATCGGCCTCGATTACAAATTCGGCTTTGACAAAAATCGACAGCCGTCAGCAAACTTCATGAGAAATTATATGGCAACTGTTGAAAGCCAATTCTCGCGCACTCGATTGTGCTCGTGCCAGTTGGCAATGCCGAATACCAAGGCCGCTTCAGTGACAAATGGTAATAAGGGGCGGCCTAGGATTTTTTCCAGGTGGATTAAGGTATTAGAAAGCAACAGGTTCCACCAGCTTTGAAAATTCTTTAAATAAAATAATATTATTATACAGTGCCTTCCAAAAGTTCCAGGCCACCTAAATAACTTTTGAATAATTTGAAATTTATAAGGATACAATGGTGTCACAAAGTCTATTATTTAACCACAAAAATACCCACTTGCGCATTCACGAGGGATGTGAGGAGGGGAAGCCAAGAAATCTTAAAAAGCACGTGGAGTTGAGTGAGAGCTCATTCGAAAGAGATTTCTGAGATAAACAACGCCGGGCAGACCCGTATTTAGAAATTTGCAGCCTCTAGGCAGTTGCGAAAATAAATATTTTATTTGAACAAAAATAAAAAAGTATGTCGGATTAGATTTTAGATATCGGTGGCCTTTTTTAGGTTTTTTATGGTAAGTTTATTAAAAATATAATAATGAAAAAAAATGTTGAAGACAAAGTTTCCACCAAAATTTGCCGCCCATTAGTTTTTGTCGTTCTAGGCAGTGCCTACACTGCCTGCATGGTAAATCCGGGCCTGACGCAGGGTCACCAAAGTCTCTACGATTTTTTTTTTAAACTATATTCAATTTATCAAACTCATTTTGTACCTTTAAATAAACATTTGATATGAACAAGAACCAATAGTTCAATTAGAATTTATTAAAAATATAAAAATGAAAAAAATGTTGAAGACCCTTTTTTTTCAAAGTTTCCACCAAAATTTGCCGCCCATTAGTTTTTGTCGTTCTAGGCAGTGCCTACACTGCCTGCATGGTAAATCCGGGCCTGACGCAGGGTCACCAAAGTCTCTACGATTTTTTTTTTTAAACTATATTCAATTTATCAAACTCATTTTGTACCTTTAAATAAACATTTGATATGAACAAGAACCAATAGTTCAATTAGAATTTATTAAAAATATAAAAATGAAAAAAATGTTGAAGACCCTTTTTTTTCAAAGTTTCCACCAAAATTTGCCGCCCATTAGTTTTTGTCGTTCTAGGCAGTGCCTACACTGCCTGCATGGTAAATCCGGGCCTGACGCAGGGTCACCAAAGTCTCTACGATTTTTTTTTTAAACTATATTCAATTTATCAAACTCATTTTGTACCTTTAAATAAACATTTGATATGAACAAGAACCAATAGTTCAATTAGAATTTATTAAAAATATAAAAATGAAAAAAATGTTGAAGACCCTTTTTTTTCAAAGTTTCCACCAAAATTTGCCGCCCATTAGTTTTTGTCGCTCTAGGCAGTGCCTACACTGCCTGCATGGTAAATCCGGGCCTGACGCGGGGTCACCAAAGTCTCTACGATTTTTTTTAAACTATATTTTATACTAACGTAATTAATAATAATAACTTATTAAAAATAGTTACACCAATACCTCGCTTTGCGTCGTTTCGTTTTGCGTTTTTTCGAAGTTGCGTTGCTGCTGAATTAGTACTAATTTTCACTGTGCGTCGTTAGATTTTCAAAGTTGCGTTGTTTTGGGTTCGAGTCTTTAACTTTAACTTAGTATTTTAACAGAGTTTTTAATTTAATCTCCAAACAAATTTCCAAAGCGATGTGTTTGATTGACGAAGCTATGGAGATTTTTTTTAAAAACGATCCTGACAGCGGAAGGAGTTTTAAAGTGTCCCAGGCGGTAGCTATGAATATCAATTGCTACAAGGTTTATTTTACATTGAAAAAAAAAGCTGTTCAGCAAACATTGGACCATTTTTTTGTGAAAGAAAGCCGACTTATGACAACAGCCACTATGGACTCATCAGACAGTGATTAATTTTTATTTTGTTTTTATAAATTAATTGAATATTTTATTTTGTTTTAATTGAATTTGTTTTTTTTTTGTTTTTTATATGTATGTAATAAAATTTTATATTATTTTTGTTTTTTAAATGTTTACTTTGTTCAATTTTCTTTTTAAAAAATAGTATTTTTGTAACCTTGGAACCTATCTTCGATCTTTACATGGTTTGCTATAAAAAATCATAATTCACTTTGCGTCGTGTTTTTTTGGAACGTAACCACGACGCAAAGTGAGGTATTGGTGTATTCACATTTTCCCCTGCACAAAAATACAGAAAAATATTATTACGGATTAAAAATTGCTGGGAAAACTTTATGTCCTTGTAGGGTGAAATACATAACAACTATTTCATAACAAATATTTTTGTATTTAATTATATTATCATACATTAGTACTAATAAATACGTTATTCATATACTAATATGTAATTTGTGTAAATCAATTAACAAAAGTTCATGAAGATTGTAATAATTATTATAAAACATAATCAGAATCATATCCTACCATTAAATATACAAAAGTTTAAGCAACGGTATTTTCACAACAGTAATTGTATAACTTTCTCGTGAGCAGTTTGTGTTTCAGTTTATATCTACACAGATAGGCCTAAATTATAGATATACAAGTATAAATTTACAAAATGTGGATTTATCAAAGAGTATGTTCAAGATATAAAACAAAATGATATTTCACAATTGACGGTATATAGTAATTTATTTTTATTCAGTCATCCAAAAAAGACGAAAGTTTAGAATGCGCTGTACACAGGTTTCATAGTTTGGTTCATTGGCAATGCTTTTTAAATATAATTTAATGTCTTATTCTTTTTATAAATACTATAGCCGTCAATTATTCAAATTCATTTTGTACCTTTAAATAAACATTTGATATGAACAAGAACCAATAGTTCGATTAGAATTTATTAACCATTGGATTTTCGAAAATTAAAAACAATAATGAGATTATCTTAAAATACATATGAGCATATCAAATGTCACTTATAAAGATTAACTTTGATTTATCCTACAATTATTTTAGAAAATGTATCTTTATATTTTCACTACGTCAGAACTAAATTAAAATACGTAAGAAATAAACAGGTAGAATTAATGCGAATTCTATGGCAAAACAAATTCATCAAATAATTTTATTATTTTATTTATAAAAATCAATCCTAAATGATTTTTATTATTATCGTTTAAATATTGGGATTTTTTATGATGTCTTGAATCAGTCAAATTCGCAAAAAATCACCATTTTTTTAAAATATAGTATTTGTAAAAGAAAACTTATATTATCTTTGGCCATAAATCTTATATATAAAACATATACAGGTGTTTAGTCTTTGCTTTATTATTCGTTTTAAATATAATATCATCGGCTTTATTTTCAAACCTCGTATTAGGTCAAATTTTACAAAAAAGTTTAAAAGTACTTACTTTAAATTTATAAAAATATAATGTGTCGTAGAATTTCAAGGTATGTTATAATTATAATTCTTAAATTGTATTTGCCGTATTTTTTTTTTACACCAGATGACATTAAAAAATAAAAAAAATATAACGTTCTGAGGTTTGAAAATTAAGCCTACAATATGCATACATCCTTTTAAAATTATTATATCGATAATAAAACAAAGACACAGTTAAAATTAATAATATGACTTATTACTATACTTAAATTTACACTAATTCAATCATTTATAACTTGTTCGAACCAAGATTTGTTTATAAATATACAAATATTCTAGGTATTTTAAAAATTAACAAAAAATATTATTAAATAAATAAATATAAAATTATGACACTTTGCACCTTTCGATAATAAACTTAAAACTGATATGAATTTAATAATACCATAAAATCATGTAAATTATCTATTAGAAATTATAGATAATTTATTTATTGGATTTATAAAAATAATTATTTATATTTCTTGTATCTATTGTTGTGTATATAAAATTATATTCCACCAATAAAAAATTTATCATGACTTAATACTTTTGATTTTCATTGTACTAAATAAAAAATAATTAAAATAAAAAATATATCTTTTTCGTAATTATATTTACTTAAAATATTAACAATCTCTAATATCAGAAATAAAATATTTCAATGTCAAAAAAATTTATAATAAATAAATAAACGTAAATAATTTATTAATATTTCAATAGTTTTTTTCATATCCCAATTATAATAACGTCAAATATTCCAACTAGAGAACATTTTCCATTTTATTCAACATTTATCCTATTACTCGATTATATTCTCACAATGTGTTCTAAACAAAAAATATTAATGCGTTTATTGTATTTATAATATAACACAATTAGCTTAAATATTTATGTTCAATTTAAATAGTTTCATATAAATGTATATACAAAAATATAAACAAATTGTATTGTACCATTAAATTAAATTCGTATGCAACTATAGCTTAAAATTAAAAATTAATTCTTAATCGGAGTCAAATAAAAATGGCAATAAAACAATATATAAAATATATATACCCATAATATCGATCCCTAACCGCCAAATTATCGACAACGACAAAAAGTTAATTATACCTACAGAAGAAGATATTTAAAAAATACTTTTAGTTTTCGATGTCATCCACAATAAGTATTTAAAAATTTAAACTTTATTAATCATAATTTACGATAAAATTGTTTACATCTTTTTCTGTAATTTAAAACACAATTTCGACAAAATCATCACTTGCAGTAATAACTCAGCGATTAGGACTCGGTATACTTTAATTTAAAAAAAAAATAATTGATGACCTTTGCATAATTTATATATTGCATATTGCCCTATTATATTTTACATCGACATCCAATTCTTTCATAGTTAACAGTATGCTACACAAATATAGTCATAATCTTTTACTATTTTAACACATTGATCATTTATGACCCTTATTTAAATATATTTTCACCTTAAAGAAGATTTTTCTCGAACAATTATAATTTTAACGTTTCACAATTATTACTAAATGTAAAATGTACCTATTAATTAAAATAATTGCTTTAATAACGCTATTCACACATCATTCAAAACATTCCTTGGTAACTAATCGATTTCCACTGAGATAAATTTGCTTAGTTTTCATTCCAAATCAAATATACTGGAAAAATTTATAAATTCTAGTTCAAACGGTAATAATTAAATTCCTCCTCAGTCAAAATTTACAGTATTCTCCTCTGAAGTAGTATGAAATACAAATTGTAATCTTTGTTAAGTTTTATGAATATTTGAAGAGAAATAAAAACTAAGCATATGGCAATACAAACATACACTACCCGATTCATTGTTTCTTTGCTATATGTTAAAACTACTCACTTTTAGAAAATAAATAAAGAAAGTATGATGAAGATTCAATAGAAAATTGTATAATATTTTTAGTAATTATTATTTAATAACTACAAATTCATTTTATCTCAGTACTTATTAAAATTGTTTGTACTATCCCTTTATATCATTGCGTCTATCATATTTAAAAATGTCTATTTAATATTATTATCCTTAGAAATATATTCTCACGGTAATGTAAACACACTGGTAATATTAGCTTCAGTTCTGTTTATTTCACTTAATGATACTAGTTCGAATGTTAATAATGTTGGTATAATCAGAGTGCTATCTGATCGTGAGTTAATTATTTGTATATAATACTGCACTACGAATTATCTAATATTGAAAAAAAATTCAGTTGTTGAGTAAAAAATCACAATTGTAAAAACCCTGATTATAATATTTTTCGGTACTGATTTTTCATCAAAAAAATTGTTATAATATAAATACTTATTTGTATAGTATCGAGGAAATTCCAACTATCACCAATCTAACTATAAGACATATTGGTACATTTTTAAAGGAATAATCAAGCCATCCCATGCTTCACTATTAAATAAACTATCAAATAAATTAATTCATGTCTTTCTAATTCAAGTAAAAAACAAATATTTTGCATATAAAACTAATCCTTGCGTTTATAAACCAAGGAATGGCTGTTTTTATAAATAAATTCATACAGTGCGTAGAATATTACACCATTTTCAAGCACTCTATATTTTTATTTATGCACACCAAATGTGTATTTACAATTAAGACAGATTTTCACATACATACACCATTCTTTATCGCTATCAATTTCACAACTGAGATTTTAATATCATTTCCTCAATCAAAACAATACAGTCTTGTATGTGAAAACCAACCTTCATGAGGTAATTTAATACAATAGTAAGACAGGATTCTCAAAAGAATCTAATATGTACATAAAAATACAATGATCACACTATACTGAACTACTGACATTCCGATATGAAATAAAATTATTACATACACAGAACATTACATTACAGATTTGTGTGACGAAGTATTTAAAATAAGTGCATGATTGTAAATAGAGGTGGACGATTGTTGAACAAACAAAATATTCAAATGATTTGAAATCCCATAGTCAAATGATCATTTATCATTTGAATGTATTCAAAGTGTTCTCTTAAGACTCCAACATATGAATCAAGTAATCCAATTAATCCTTCATGAATTTATAAAACTTTATTTTGTTTTTTAACCCATTAACGCCGAGCGTGTTCATATGAACACACTTACACGTGTCCCCAAAAATTGTCTATGATAAAGATGTTTTTATCTAAATTGAATGTTTATCAACACTTAAAACTGAAAATTCCGGCGTTAATGGGTTAAAGAAGCGTCTTATACCTTTCAACAATAACCATTAATTCGGTTATTTTTTTTATATTTAGATTTATAAACTTTTCAAAATAATAAGTTATACACGCTATTTACTAAATACATTATTCGAATGCTTAGTTTTCTCAATCGAATATTTCGGATCCCAAGTTATTGGAATAATCATTTGATTTCGCCCACCTCTAGTTGTTTTGTTTTGAATTTAAAAGATGCTGTTTTGATTATAAATTTTTCATTGTGCTGTTATTATCTTATTTATTGTTAGTAATAAAAGATAACTGAAAAAGTTAAAGCAAATCCAATATTATTAAAAAAGTTTTTACGTAGCTCAAAAAATTAATTCTATGTATGTAGATCAAATTTATCTAATTTTCTGAAAATTTCGATTTGCGTTGATTACCATTCATAGATCTATTTAAATTTAAATGGATCATATAAAGACTGTAACTTAAGTCTCACTTACAGTGTAACTTTACAAAAATATTTAAATCAGTTAATAACAAAATTTAGATCTACATAGATTGAAATTTTTTTTTCCGGGTTAAGGTAAGCTATTGTTAAAAATTTTACAACAATGAGTCTAATACATGCAATATTTTCAATTAAGAAAAATTTAAAAAGCTTTATCATATTATAAATTAATTTATCAACCCTTCCTGAGATTTGTACACTGTTTTACTATTTATTAACATAATCTTTATATATGCAAAATTAACTTACAGATCTTTCTGTGAAGTAAATTGAAACTTTATACAATTGTCATTATAAAATACAATCCGGCAATATTTTATTTCGTATATTTTATATTTGTATATTTTCACCGTTAACTTAAATCAGTAAAAAATATTGTTTTTTTATCGCTTTAGCATCTCATTTCATAGTGATTCTTTATTTTTTTATGTCTTAGAGAACTATCAACAAATCCTGTCCCAGATGTCAAAATATATTAAAAATTATAATACATTTCGACAACTGGAATAAAGATGATGAAAGTTAGTTTTCTGCATTCTTACAGATCACAAAATAATTTGAAATGCTAAAACGATAAATAAACAAAACTTCTTACTCTACTTGAAAGTAGTACTACGAAAATTATGAAAAAAATTACAGTCTTATTCACAGAAATAGAACAAACTTTATCCGACCTGCCTGCTTGCTCTCACTCTACCTCAGCCTTCACTTTATAAAAACATACCATACCGATTGTATGATTTCAGACCATTTCAGTTACTATACCATATTACATAAATAATCAAATATTCAAATATACTGATCAAAATTTAAACCTCCCGATTAATGCACAAATGAAACATTTAGTGAAATTGGAAACTGTAAATGTGTGGTTATTTAAAATGAAATTGTAGTGAGCATTAAAAACATTCGGCAAATTGAACTTCTAACTTGTGCTTGTGCATTAATCGACAATGGAAAAAATAAATATTTGTGTCCACACCATACGCATGTTTTTTATAAAACTTCAATTATTATATGTATTCGTTCTGTGAACGTATGATTATGGAAACTTACTAATACAGTAGAAATTGTAAATATTTGTTATTTTTAGTAAGATTGTATTCATACAATATCTTTATGTTATCAACTACCAAAACGAAATACTTCAATCACTATTAATATAATTATAAAACTACAATACACTACGTTTTCAAGTCAATCGCAACTTTCATTATACCTTAATAGTCGAGTTAGAAATGTACTAACTGTGTAATATTAGTCACTTGTGATAAATAGTTGTATAACAAAAATTGTCTATGCGCACGTTTGTTCTAGAAATAAATAAAATACGTATATGCATAAAAAATGTACAACATACATAATATTGGAATGTTGATATATATATAATCGCGAGTAAAATTATAGTTATTAATTATGATTAACTAGATCTGAATAAGCTACGTATATTGCAATCTTATAAAAAAATATTATTACATAAAATGAACAATTCTAATGATCCCAAAACAACACAGTACTGTTTATACGGATTTCTTACAAACTAATTAATATTTACAACTTACAGATATACGATGTAATCTTATGAGAAAAAACAATACGAATATTTTTTTCATATTAAACATTATCATAGTAACTTAGGATTGTACTTAATATAATTGATAAAGGTTGGTAATTCAAGTATTAAATATGTATGTTACACATTTTAATAAATAAATAACAGGGAATAAAATCATATTTACAAAAAAATAAAGATCAATATTCTTCAATAGCGATTGGTTCAGTACTTAAATTGTTGACGTGACTTTTAAAACAAGTTGTACCTACTTTGATTACAGTTCGGTAACGGCATACAGTTGTCGATCGACATCTTGATTTTCGTAAAGAGCTTCAATATCATCTCTCCTTTTTGGAATGTGTACGGTAGGTTTCATCGGATCCATCGCTTGCCTCGGAGGTCTCTGAAGCGACCTGAACTGTGCCAGGTTTGCGGCATTGAGCGGCATTTCATCTGGGACGCGCGGACACGGTGTTTCTCTCAACTGTGCCTTGGCTTCATCCGGTGTCAACGGAAGCGGCCGTCTGCCGAGCGTACTGTACTTTGTCAGAGTCGCTGTACGTTGGGTGTTTGTTCCGAGATTCGAAGCTACGCCGATAGCGGTGTTGTAAACACAACCACGTGCTTTGGAAGTCAGTATATCTGTTTTTTGTGGTTTGCCCGCATTTTCAGGATCGTAGATCTGACTAGAAGTAACGTTAGGCTGATTGGTAGCAATAATATTCGGTTGGTTCGATTTACGTTGTTTATGCTGAGACGTGAGTGTGTAGTAGCTGCCAGCGAGTGAGGTCCCGCAGGCAGGAGGCTTATCTCAGTAGAAATCAGACGATTCCAGAGTCTTGCATTGTTTGCTCAGAGTCGCGTACTTACCTGTAACAAAACATACATAATGTATCATTCAAGGATTTACCATTAGGCTAAAAATACTACAACCTAAAGTTTTGTGGTTATAAGAACGTTGCTCATTGAAAACAGTTTTTTACAAAGTTATTTTACTTATATACTAAGAGAGCCCCAAATTTTTGTAGCCTAATGCCTTTTATTACTTAAATCCAACCCTGATTCAAGTGTTTAAATATCTAAGTACACCCTCATTCAGTAGATAAATAAATATAAAAATATAATTATAAAAATAAGAGAGGTGACCTACATTAATTATGAATTGGTCACCTAAAAAAAATTCAGCCAGCATTCGAAAACATGGACCAAAAACATAATGACAGAATATACAGGTTTCACATTTATTATTTGTAATTTGAAGCATCCGTATTAAGTTAAATTCTGCATACTTTCTTTTCTATCGATATTTCTCGAAAACGGTTTATCCTGACAAATAAGCAAAGTATGTTTTTGCGTATTTTGTGTCATATAACCTTAAATAAGTGCCCAACTTTATAAAAAAATTAAAGAACAAAAAATACTAGATAAAAATCGATGGACCCACTGGCCCCATACATTCCTGGTCTAAATTGTAATTGTTTAATACGAGAAATCGATAACACTTATACAGAATACCAAATTTCATAATTTTATCACAAAGGGTTCTCTAGATATTAAATAAAAACTCATTTTGAGCAAAATCTTTGGAGGGTTGTAGTTCCCTAACGAAAAATTTCCGGACATATGTTTATTGGAAGTTTTTTGCTTAAAATATTTTTCTCAATCTACTGTTTAAGTTTGGCACGACAGCAGTGTTACCACCAGGCCGGTTTTTAGATCCATAGTCCGGGTGACTAATACATTTGTCCGGTTTTTTTCATTTGTAATGACCTTTTTTTGCTACTATTTTTGCTGTTCACTTATACTTTTTTAACAAAATGTTAATTATTATTGTATTTCTAAGTATTTATGCTGTATTTATGTTATTTATTTCAAACTTTTTTTTTAATGTCCGGGTCACGAATGTTGAAAAGGTGGCAACACTGCACGATAGTGCTGAATCACTCTGTAGAAGAATGAATTTGTTTAAATAAATATTAAACAAACAAATGAAGAACAATACCATTATTGGGTCCGGACAAGTCGTG
The DNA here is from genome assembly GCA_949319165.1 of Sialis lutaria. Lineage (NCBI taxonomy): Eukaryota > Metazoa > Arthropoda > Insecta > Megaloptera > Sialidae > Sialis > Sialis lutaria. Next base: position 11,547,435 of record OX439241.1, read on the forward strand.
GTGTGCTGAGGCATGGGATGGCAAGCGTCCCAGTGTTGCATGTCCGGAGCGCAAATGACTGATATGGCTCCCTTGTCCATCTCGTCCGAGTGTAAGACTATGTCGGTTGTCGCATCCATCTCTGTAACCATCCATGCGGTACATTGTATACACACTGCACTAGTTCTAGGCTATTCATTATACTATACTATAACTAATGTGTTTAAAACTTGTCATATACAACCAATATTTGTCACAAAGTGATGAATAAAGAATTAATGTTTTATTTGAGGTGGTGTATCACAAGTTTACTTTTCAACTAAAATGGTGATGACTGATTTAACTGGTATTAAAATTGATAACAACTAGCAAATAAAATACCAACATAAAATTTACTATTTTGAAATTTAGCAACCACAATTGATTTGTACGAATATAAAAAATATAAGATCGAAATTATGCACATGCAAAGAAAATAAATAAAAAATATTTCAAGAATACGACATTTTAAATATGTAATTTTTCTGTTTAGATAATTTATTAATTTTTTTCTTGTTAAATTATAATATATATTTTCCAAAAACTTTTATAAACTTACCTCAATAATTCTACTTATAAATTCCACAATAAAATAATATCACTCAATACGTATTTTGACTTCACAAGAAGTCCTCATCAGGAGTCTGATAATACTCATTATAGGCTACTGATGAGAACTTCTTGTGAAGTTGAAACACGTATCGAGTGACATTATATTATTGTCGTTGAGGTGTACATGTACTTTTAAGTGACTAAGGAACCAGTTTCTCCGTTTTCTGGTTGTAAACAATTTTAAACTATATTTTTTATCATAAACGAATATTTATTTCCCTAAAAATAAATATTGGTCTTTTAACTAAAAAACTTTTTTTAATGGGATATAAATATATTATTCGTAAATTGAAATAGGATGGATATTTTGATTTAAATTGGAGCAGGTTGGCTTGTTAATAAAAATGTAAAAATGCAACATAAATTATAAAAAAACACTATCATGTATTTGCTGCATATTACAAAAAACAGATGTATAAAAAATATATATGAAAATATTCGATTTTCATTTGAAAAATAGCTGAATTCTTTTCAACAGAATATGTATTAATTATTATCAAAATTAAAGTGAAAACTTATATGCATAAAATAATTCGCATTATTTAATATTCATTTATATATATCTTTTTTGCTAAAGAAGATAATTTGCATTCAACATGCGATATTCTAACGATAACAATCATGCAAATGAATTTCACGTCATACGGTAATGTTAAAGTAATGAAAAATAATTCAGTTCCATAATAATATGTATCATAATTAAAACAAAAATCAAACATTGACGTTTTTAAGGGGGGCAAATGGATTACGAGAATTTTATTTTATTCAATCTCGATGATTAAACTAATTGTTTAAATTGATTCTTAACTTTGCTAAAAGTTTAAATCCAATTGTTAAGTTTGAATTATCTAATGTCTTTTTATACAGTTCTGAACACTTTCATTCATTAAAACAAATGCCAATCATCTTAATATGTTAGAATAATACATTTTTTATAGCAGCTATTTAATCATTTTTGATTAGGAAATTAAAAGAAAAATTCTCAAAAAATTAAATACATTATAAACTCATTTTTTAGGCAGTTTTAAATAAAAAATAAAAATTTAATTCATCATTACCATAACACGAACTTCATAAAAATAATAATTTAAAAATATAACTGAATTTGCATATAAGAATATTCACATACAAGCAAACGTGCTCAAATTTTCAGATGAAAATAAATATTAAAACTAAATATAATGTTGCTAGATAAAATGTAAGATGATTGATTATCTAACTTATACATGAAATAGGAATAAATATAATATTATTAAGGCACTTACGACTAATGTTATCATACAGCGCAAACAACAATAAAAAACACACCGCAATGTTTTTATTTTAACACAACCCTGCCGTATTATTTAAATAACTTCATTGTATCTAGCAACAAATGACTAAATAAAAAATAAAAAAAAGCTGCATCATGCGCAGGCATGCTCACAGTTCATCAAAGAACTGAAACGGCAGTGGGGCCGTAGGCAGCTGATGAGACTGGGGGCTGGGCCCCGCTTTGTTCTGCAGTTTCTCAGCGGCCAGCCTGTGCTGGTCCAGCTGCAAAGCGGCCACATAACTGGGCGGAGGACCCAGACTCCCAATCGCATCCACCGCTTTGGCCGCCGCAGGCACTGGAAACGATGTTGAGTACGACCCTTGGCTGCGATGATGATGCGGGGGCCCTCGAGGAAGCGTACCAGCCTGCAGCGTCCGTGCAGCAACTGCTTGCGATGCTGCTGAACCAGATGGCAGGAACGGGTCTGACTCGTCCACGGGTGAATAATCTCGTCTTTAAGAGAAATATTAACAGTGTTATGATAGTAATATATAATTTATTTTCACTTAATTGGTTGACAAAATAAATACAATATTTATACAAAAATATAAAAAAACGGTGCCTATACCTTGTTTCATAAATGATAGATATCCAACAGTTAAAAATAAATTGTAGGTCTTGCCAAAGTTCTTAACCGACTGTTTAAAATATCACCTTAATTCTGGTCAAATACTATTTTTTTTGCAAATTTTTATTGTTTCTTCTTTGTTTTTTACAATATATCTATTTTAAGGGGGAAAGCCACTGTGACGGAAAAAAAACATTTTTTTAAAGTATAAATATTCATAAATATGTATACAAAAAATTGAGTTTAAATTTCGAAAATTGATGGAGTTACAGTCAATTTAGTGAGACGAGGTAGCACGGCCGGTTATGACATAACAAAAACATTAAACAAGTTTATCTCGAAATGACATTTTTCGACTTGGTTGACACGATTACTCAAAGACTAATAAACCGATTTCATATTTATTTTTTTTATAATTTTTGTCATTGTAGTAGCTATCATTGCATGTAGCCGATTTTTGAAATTTTGATAATTACTATTTTTAAAACCGCTCTAATAAAAAAAAATAATGAAAAAAATTTCAAATGATCGCTATTTTGTGGGAAAAAAAAAAACGGCTGTGTGCAACGATAGCTACATTCATATAGATATTGATAAAAATTTTATTTATTTTTTCATATAATCCTTCTTGAAATTTCGAGCGAACCATAGAGAAAAATATTTTTTTTGGTCGTCACATCGAGGCTCATAACTTCGTAAATATTTAATATTTTTCAATAAAAATTGATATTAAATAAGTTGAATATATACTTAATAAAACGTCCTTTACCTGATTCAAAAATAATTAGTTATATCTGTGAAATAAATTTCCAAACATTGACAATGTTTGACCCGTCACAGTGGCTATCCTCCTTAAATAACTACAAAAATAAAATTTCATTGTACGTGATACATACCGTTTACGTAAATAAATCCATGTATGGCTTGCTAGACATACTAGTATGGAGAGTAGTAAGCCAGCGACAGCCAGTGACAGTGTGAGTAGAGCTAAGCCGAGGAGTGCTCCACCACAGAGACCCTTCATAGCTGACACCCATTGTGTGTAAGGTGCACGGCAGTCAAGCAGCGCTGCTAGTGAAGCCAATCCTCTGTCTGCCGCATTCACCTATTAAACAAAATTAATTACAAATATTAATATAATATATTAACTAAGTTTCCCGACTATTAAACACATTGTAGTATCTTACTTGAGGTTCCGACTCTGAAGAAGAGAAAGAAGACACAAGAGTCAAAAAGTCAAGTAAGGAAATATGACATTAACCACAAAAGCCTACAGTAACACTGTCTAAAAATAATTTAAAATTAAAAATTTTATAATTTATTTTGCATAATTTTACGAACCTCTGTTGTAAGTGCAGACAATTTAGGTTGTAGTTCTCTATTCTTAAATAAATCCAGTGCTATCGGTGTCACGGTCCCCAACCCCATTCTCATCCGAGCTACATTCTGTTGTGCTTCTCTCAGCTTTTGTGTGAATGGATTAGCTCGATGAGGTTCACAATGAGTGTAATAGTGAACAATTTCCGGTGATCCAACTAGGTACGACGCAACATGACTATCTGGGTCCACACAAAAGTCAGCCATCGCTACTGTTATGGCTAAGCCGCCAGCAGCTAGTAACCAAGCAGCTGCAGAACCGATAAGAGCCAACACTGATGTAGCGACCAGACATCTGCGTGATCTTCGTGCAGCTCCGGCGAGAGCAGCTCCGCATAAAGCAAGAAGGGCAGATAGAATGCCCATAGCAGCTGACCAACGAATCATTTCCCATCTACAAGAAACATAAATAATATTATCTCACAATTTTATTACCTTACAAAATATTTACAGTGATATTTTGTGAGGAATATAAATAAACTAGCGGAATCCCACGGCTTCGCTCGCGTTAATTTCAAAACTAATTACAACTTTCCATAAGTGGTAGGGGATGACATATAAATTTTTTTTATATTGATTTTTATTCATGACTTATAAAAAACGTAAATATCTCGGATCTTAGTTAAAAATTGTAAAAACAAACCCCTCTACCCTTGCCATTAGAGGTTGAATATCGATTTTTTTTATTGCAGTTTATTTCGCCCGACTCCATCATTATAACGTAAGCAGCTATGCAGATAAACATATCAAAACACAGACCCTGTCTACCCCCGCCATTAGGGGTTGAATGTCGAAATTTTTATTTTAATAGATGACTATTTTGCCCGAATTTACCTTTATAAGTACAGCAGATATGCAGATAAACATATCTAAAACCATCCTCGTCCTCGTCCCAGGCTATTAGGGCTTGAATATCGAACTTTCATTTTTAATTGCATATTAATTTGTCTGAATTTACTTTAATATCATAAGCAATTATGAAGATAAATATATGAAATTTTTACCCCCCCCCCCCCCATTCCCATAGGGGTTGAATTTTCGTAACTGATATTTGTCTTGTAGAGTACCTACTTGTGCCATGTTTCATTTGGTGAATAAAAAAAAAATATATTTGACAAATTTTTCAACCTTAAGGGTTAAATTTTGAGAAATGCTGAAATAATTGTTTCATTATTTATATTATATTGTAGAGTATGTTCGATAAGTTTCAATTAAATGCGAACAAAAAAAAATATTTTTTTATAAAAACTTTGACACCCTGTTTTAACCCCGTAGGGGTTGAATTTCGAAAAATCCTTTCTTACAAGGGAACCTTTTCAGGTCGAAAATTCGTATCGAGTTTAAACTTTGTATATAGTTAGAGGAGGTCAAGGTAAGTAAGAAAAAAATTATCATAGCTGCGGTAAAACGGTTTAAGGGGGTGAAACACCCCTATGAAAATGTGCAAAATAATCATATTTTTCAAATAACTCTGAAACTAATGAAGATTTTAAAAAACTTATAATGCCAACTTTTCATGATTTTTTATGCTCTTTCGAATGGCGATAGTCAAAATTCAAAAAAATAAAACCGTTAACCCCCACCCCCCACCCACCCCATTATTAATTACAGATTTTTTTTTCTGTTAACTAAAATTAATTGTAGTATTTAATAGTAATCCAAATATATAAGACATATTTCACAAAAAAATTGTTTAACCCTTTCATCCTCACATTATCATATTTCGAAAAATATTAATTTAATTTTTTTATTACGTTAGCGATAAGAAAAGTATTGAAAAAGTGTTGAAAAGTTACCAATTTAGAAGGATATTTACATTTCAGGACCCCTAGAATCCAGTAAATGTTTTTTAGCGAATGTTAGTCTAGAAAACGGCCGGTTAAAATCGTTATTAGTTATACGTTTGTTTCTTGTATTAGTCCGATTTACTTTATATGAATTCAATCCAGCTTCAAATATGAATTAATTTTGAATTTTCTTCGAAACTAATAAAGATATAAATAAATGTTTAGTACAACATTTTCTTGAATTTTTAAACTCTTTCGAATGATTATAGTCGAAATTCGAAAAAAACGAAACCGTTAACCCTGACCCCATTAATTATTTATCATTTTTATTTCCATTGAATAAATTTTAGTATATTATAGAAAAGTAATTTATATCCATCTTAACTACAAATTTTCATTTAAATATTTTAACCCTTTCATTGCAATTAAAAAAAACAGTTTATTTTTATTTTTCTTATTAAAGATGACAAAATTATTGGTTTCGGTCGAAAATGTTGATGAGAATCCAAACATACAAGTGCCAAATGTAAGTCGATGGTTTTCCGGCAAATTAACCAAATGATCTCAAAAACGGCCGGAGTTATTAATTTCGACTATAATCATTCGAAAGAGTTTAAAAATTCAAGAAAATGTTGTACTAAACATTTATTTATATCCTTATTAGTTTCGAAGAAAATTCAAAATTAATTCATATTTGAAGCTGGATTGAATTCATATAAAGTAAATCGGACTAATACAAGAAACAAACGTATAACTAATAACGATTTTAACCGGCCGTTTTCTAGACTAACATTCGCTAAAAAAAATTTACTGGATTCTAGGGGTCCTGAAATGTAAATATCCTTCTAAATTGGTAACTTTTCAACACTTTTTCAATACTTTTCTTATCGCTAACGTAATAAAAAAATTAAATTAATATTTTTCGAAATATGATAATGTGAGGATGAAAGGGTTAAACAATTTTTTTGTGAAATATGTCTTATATATTTGGATTACTATTAAATACTACAATTAATTTTAGTTAACAGAAAAAAAAATCTGTAATTAATAATGGGGTGGGTGGGGGGTGGGGGTTAACGGTTTTATTTTTTTGAATTTTGACTATCGCCATTCGAAAGAGCATAAAAAATCATGAAAAGTTGGCATTATAAGTTTTTTAAAATCTTCATTAGTTTCAGAGTTATTTGAAAAATATGATTATTTTGCACATTTTCATAGGGGTGTTTCACCCCCTTAAACCGTTTTACCGCAGCTATGATAATTTTTTTCTTACTTACCTTGACCTCCTCTAACTATATACAAAGTTTAAACTCGATACGAATTTTCGACCTGAAAAGGTTCCCTTGTTAGTGGGTGCTTACATCATAAAAGGAAGGCACCTACGAAATTTCACGTTTCTAGGTCCAGGGGTTTGGGCTGTACGTTGATATATGAGTGAGTGAGTGGTTAAGGACAAACTCTTTTATAGATATAGATTTAATAACATTTAAACTATTACTCACTTTGAAGCTGCCGACTGCGTAACACCAGGTATTCCAACCCCTAGTTTGACAAGAGGTTTAGCAATCTCTTTTGCCGCCCTTTCCGCATTGGTTGCGTTTCTTTTTACAGCACTTAACGCGGCGTCTAATTTAGCAAGTGCTGTTGTATTCGATACAGGGTTTTCAAAAATATCACCTAAATCTGTTAAATGGGGTTGGATTGAATTTGACAAAGAGTCGCTTATGGTCCGAGTCTATAAATCAAACAAACAATTCAGTTAGGAAATATTACAATATTATTGCAGGTGTAATTATGCTATTAGCATAGGTAGGCACAGTTAATCCAAAATTTAACTTCGTTAATCATTAACTCGTTAATAAAAAAATTAACTTCGTTAATTGTTAAAATTTCGAAAATTTAACACAGTTAAAATTAACTGTTAAAAGTAAACCATCCAAAACGTATACTACTTTTGGCGCCTTTTGGTATGGGATATATAAGTATATAAAACAAAAACAAGTAGATAGATTAATTAATTTAATTATTACAATTACAAGTGACAGTAGCGACCCGCCCTGGTTATGATGAAATGAAGTCGGTTAAAAATGGCGCAAACGTTAAAAAGTCAAGTTATAATAACTTGTATTCACTGGCACATAGCAAGTAATCAACAGGGCCGCTTTATTTTTAAGAGTTTCTCAGCTCTAGATTCTTGCTCTTTTGAGCAACAGCGCCGTGCCCACGTAATTCTAAAATGAACGGAAGTTAACAAGAGCGTTAACATTTTTTTGAGTTAACTTAAAAGTTAATCCATTAAGCATTTTGTTAACTTCCTTAATTAACGATTAACGGATTAACGAGTTAATTCCCATCTATGACTATCAGGGTTTTCAAGATAAGATTATCAGGAAGATGTGACTTGTACCCAGAACCCAAGAATCATTAAATTGTAAGTTGTAAATGTATTTTCCAAATATTTGTAACAAAATTCACAAACAATACAAGAAACATGTTTTGCAAGCAAAAATCTGTTCAACAGATGTTCAAAACAACCACATGTTTGGGTTTAGGAAATGTTATAAATTTTTACTGCATGAGTAATATTATCTTTTACTTAAATACAATGTTATTTTAGTACATAAAATAAAACAGAAAAGATATTTGACAACATACCTGATTTCTAACATTTGAAACAATATTAACAAGTTGTTTGGCAGATGATAAAACTTGCAAACATCCGTTATGAAGATCGTCATTCGCGTAAAGTCCTAATCCCGTTGTTGCAGCGCAAAGTAAAGCAGCGGCAGCCAAAAATAATCGTGGGGCTGTAAGCGGGGCAGAACTCTTCCCTTCCTTACCCCCCTTCCTTCCTCTATCGCTGGATTTGTGACTACGTCCTTCGCAACACTTACTCGATAAATAAAGAAGTAATATTACTAACGTTACTAAAAGCCATGCTGCAGGTATCGATGCTATTATACCAAGACTCTGAAACAAACAGGCGTATTATTAATTTAAAATATCCTAAATTACACCTTTTAATACATACCTCTAAATAAACTTTTGACTGGATAGCAAACGTACTATTCACTTTCTGCAAAGTAATATTGATATGGGGCAGTTCGTGCAACAACTTGGCCAATTGCGAAGGAGTGTAATCACCGTCAGAGACCCCCATCGCAACCACCCCAGGTCACGTCACATATACTGAGTCTCTCTGCAACCTGGGGGGACGTCACTCGTTCTACAAAGCAGATTACAGCCACGCAAGATCAGGTCATCCTGTTCATCTACAACTCCTATGCTTGAGCAACTGTAACAATAAAAAAATATTTATAATTAATACAAATATGTATACAGGGTGGCCCAAGTAAAACGAAACGGGCGCGCTTTTGGTCACTTAAAATAAGATTTTGAAAAAAAGCTCGAACATGTCGATTTTGCTTTCAAGGGGGACATCTTTTGCTATCAAATTTTTGCAAGAATCTTTTCAACCTACAGTGCTATGAGCACAACCCTTAAAATTTTAAATAGCATGTTAGGGTAAGTGATACCTCATTTGAAAGGTTTTTTTCATTCTAAATACGGTGCTCCTTTCTTTTTTTTTTCAAATCTGTTCAGTTTTAGTCAAGTTATTTACATTTTTAGTTCCATGAATACATTGATTTTTTGATCAACAAAACAAACATTTACAACTAAAATTCAAAACAAAATAGGCTTATTTTCTTATCAAATAATTTAAAAAAATTTACCAACATCCAAAACTTTAATTAATTCAATAAATGTCCAAATTAAACTATACTACTTTTTTAAACTTTTTTTATTTAAAAAAAAACGTATTTTTCACGTAAAATCAAATCACTTTTAAATAAAAAAATATACAAAATATCTACTCAAAAAAAAACAAAATAAATATTATAAAATTGCCCCCTTGAAACATAACAACTTTTGTCTAAAAAATATTTCTGTAAGCAGCTTAATTTTCGGAATTTAAAAAAAAATCATAATATTTCATTTTGAACATCCGGTATAATAAAACGGTCGATTTTAGAAACCGTTCTTTTACGATTTTTATGTTAATTAGGGTAGTTTATCTTTGAACATTATATTGTCATTGCTATGAACAGAATATTTTAACAGTATGCAGTTCTTTAAATTTTAAATACAGTAGAAACCGATTATAACGACATCTGTTAATACGACGTATCGGTTTTAACGACTCAAAATAAAAGTTCAACTGAATCCGCATATAATTGCATTTTTACCTGTTATTACGACTATCCGCTTTACGACCTAATATGACCAGTCACTTCGATGTCGTTATTTCTACTGTATAATTATTTAGTAAATTTTTATTTATAATATTTTTATTTATAATATTTTTAGTATTAATAAAAAAGCAACTAAAAACCATTTCAAGTTTCGATTTATGGATGGACTATTGAAAACTAATCAAAATTATGAAATGACACATTTTAAACACTGCCGGTAATGATAAACTTATCTATAATTAAAGGGTTTTCCCCAAAATTTAATACTCATCAAATTTTATCTACATTTTTTTTAAATAAAATTACAACTGTATGAACAAAATGTAGTTATACGACAAATGTCGTAGTAAATGTAATTCTAAGCAATTTTTCCTCGTGTATTTGTCATGTCAGGATATTTTATCGATTTATTTGCAATTAAATATAAATATAAATATTTATTAATTCAAAAAATGTACTACAATGAAAAATATAACATACATAACATAAATATTATTATATTGAATTGGACATTCGAAGTCATTGACACAGCTGATGAATTAAAACACAATTAATCAAAATCATGTACCCATTTTATTAATTGTTTTAATTTAATAGCTATGTAGAATAAACTTTAGTGTATGGCTTTAAATTATTGACGCCTTTTTTAAGATCTTGTATACTTTACACTTGACTTATGTCCAATATTATAAATAATTTGCTTTCGAGCAAAAGCTAAGCCAACGTTAACTGCAGAGTATGAAATATAAATGACATCCCACTGACAGTACTAATCAATGTTCTAATTCAGGCTTGTCAAACCCGCGGCCCGCATCAGATTTAAAAAATAAATAAAAATATGACACAAAAATTATATGTGGCCCTTGACTAAACAGACTTTGCGGTATACGGCCAAAGAAGGTCAAAAGGTTGAACACCTATGTTCGAATTGATCTTAACGCATGTACTTTAAGTAGAAATAAACAATCTAAAAGTAGTAGTGACAAATGTATATGATAAAATTCAGAGCATTTGCATTAATTATTACACATTTATTACCACTGTTCTAAAATCTCGAGTAAATTTATAATGATTTCACTTAGGTTTTGCTTTAAAACAAATCTATATCTATAAAAGAGTTAGTCATATATCAACGTACAGCCCAAACCCCTGGACTTAGAAACGTGAAATTTCGTAGGTGCATTCCTTTTATGATGTAAGCACCCACTAAGAAAGGATTTTGTGAAATTCAACCCCTACGGGGTTAAAACAGGGTGTCAAAGTTTATATAATTTTTTTTTTTTTTTTGTTCGCATTTAATTGAAACTTATCGAACATACACAACAATATAAAAAAAATTATTTCAGCGTTTCCCAAAATTTTACCTCTAAGGTGTTAGAGGGGGTGGAAAAAAATTTTTTTTTTTTTGTATTCACCGAATGAAACATGGCAAAATTTGGTACTTTACAAGACAAATATCAGTTACGAAAATTCAACCCCTATGGGAATGGGGGGTGGGGGTAAAATTTTTATATATTTATCTTCATAATTGTTGATGAGATTAAAGTAAATTCGGACAAATTAATATTCAATAAACAATGAAAGTTCGATATTCAAGCCCTAATAGCATGGAACGGGGACGAGGATGGATTTAGATATGTTTGTCTATATACATTACATGCTTTACTTATAAAGGTAAATTCGGGCAAAATAGTTATCTATTAAAATAAAAATTTCGATATTCAACCCCTAATGGCGGGGGTAGACAGGGTGTGTATTTTTTATATGTTTATCTGCATAGCTGCTTACGTTATAATGGTGGAGTCGGGCAAAATAATCTACAATAAAAAAATTCGATATTCAACCCCTAATGGCGAGGGTAGACAGGAGGTTAGTTTTTACAATTTTTAACTAAAATCCGAGATATTTACGTTTTTTATAGATAATGAATAAAAATCAATATAAAAAATATGTCATCCCCTATCACGTATGGAGGGTTCTAATTAGTTTCGAAGTTTACGCGAGCGAAGCCGCGGGATTCCGCTAGTTCTTTATAATATCTGACATTATTAACTAGGTGGAATCAGTAATTTTTTAAATTATAATCACTAGTTAGTAGGATAAGAATATAATAAATGCAATAAAATATAAATATAATTACATACAGTCGAAACTGGTTATAACGACATCGTTTAATACAACATATCGGTTTTTACGACTATCGGTATTTACGACCTAATATGACTGGTCCCCTCGTATAACCAATTTCGACTGTATTTATCTAAAACTGTGTAGTATAATATATTTTAGTCTAGAAGGAATTATATTTTCCCGCCCCCATATTTCCATCGATTCAACGCCATTTTCCCGTTATTATATGCGTAACATTATGAAAATGAGTACTCTATATTTTATATAACAAAGAGCTCTGAATATTTGATAAGAAATACAAGATTAAAAAGAATAAAACAAATGTGACGATAAGACCATTTGAGAAAGCCCCTTTTCACGCAATCTATATTCTGTACACCACCCGTTTCCATTCTCGTTGACAACACCAATCATATTTTTAAAGAAGCAGCGAATCATGGACGTCAAATCTCCTACATCCGCACTTCTTTATTCACGACAACAAAAACAGGAAGTGTCGACCGCCGCCAATGGAGATAACCGTAAATAGCTATCACGTACGCGCGGGTGTATCATTAGTCGAGTAGCTGGAAACTTAAACACTCAGCATGTACCAATCATATCTGCTACCGGTGAGCGTTGGGAAAAATGCAAATAATAATGCAGGGCCGCAGTACCGGACTGGACATGCCGACAAATCTCCACGAGGCTATACGAACTTTTTAGAACTACGCCTTCCATGGCGGTATTGGCGAGGGGGGGGGGGGGTAAATTCGTGTGAACAAAACACCAATATAGTATATTTTATAATAACCCTTAATCTCTCAGCTCTTAAACACAGTGATAAAAAACTTAAGCTAATTTTTTATAGGTTTTATACGAACTTTAATCTTTCGTCCCGTGTTACAGATGAAGGGTTATAATAAATCTCATTCGATCCTGCGGGAAAAATCCTAATCGACCATCTATCTAATACGTCACTGATGGGATTTTGGGCCATGGCGATTTGCTTTGTACCAAAAGAGCCCCGTTCTTATATTTATAAACGTTTAACACATCAATGAGATAAACCCCCAGTTTTATCAAAATCTGTTATTGATAACATGTACAAATGAACCAATCAGAACCCAGCATGTGTACCAAGCTGTTAACACAAACAAACTGATAGAAGAAATCGGATAAAAATCTGTTAGAAACTATAATAATGAAAACGCGTTTAAACTGCATTATTTAAACATTTATTAAATTTTATTCCCGTGAAAGTACCCCGCTTAATTGAAATTTTGAACACCTTTTCATAAAATTATTTAGAGGAATTTTCTAATTAAAACGGAATAAAATCCGAAAAAAATAAAATTGAAAATAATAAAAATGAACGCCAGAAAATATTAAACCTCCCAGTCCGACACTGCAGGGACGGGGAAACTGGAGGACTCAACACAGGCTTATGCCCCCAATGTAGGCCATAAAGAGTCATTCACTCTTCTTGTTGATTCGATAATTCGAGTTCCAGAAATTTATTACAGGACTAAAAAAAATCGTTCAATATTACATATACCATATAATTGCTAATAAACTGAAAAACTATAGTTATTGTTAGTAACTTTGACTTCTGGATGACTTGTAACTTTCAGTGTTAGAGTATAACTGTTTTGGTCTACACTTTTACCTATTTAAACCAAATTATTTATTACCAAAACACCCACAGATAGTGAATCATTAAGAGCATTAAAATCGAGCAACTAAGGCGACCGCACCGCAACGTTTCATAAAAATACTCATATCCGGTATTATAAAGAATTCGCGTTCAAGCAAAATCTAAGCTAACTGCGGGGTATTAAATATAAATGACAACCCACTACACACACAAAAAACTGTATTGGACCAAGAAAATCTTGTTTTGTATATAACGAAAATAATATTTTCTTAATATAAGAAAAGTACTCTATTTCTTCGTTCAAGAATACTATAATTGGTTTAAGAATATATTTCTTAAGAAAATATTGTTTTCGTTATATACAAAACAAGGTTTACTTGGCTCAAGTAAACCTTTCTACCTGTGTAACAGTTCCAATAAATGGTATGGTATATATCAGGGCTATGCAACCTTTTTGTCTATACAGACACGGTACAAGATTTTAAAAACACCGCGAAGGCCCATATTTATACCACTAATGTTAAAAAAAAAATTCAAATGTAATAAAATGTAATCTAAATAGCCTTAGGTACTTTATTATCTTTCAACCTTTAGTCCAGTGAGAGTGGGGTTTTTAAATCCACCAGGGGCGCCACGTTTCGCGACCCCTGATATATATAAATAATTCTTGATTCATTTCGATAAATAGAAATCAGATCTTCATGCAGTAATGACAAGTGTACATACACCAAAAAATGCTTCGTATTTATATGATTATACATTGATTACCACTGCTCTAAAATCTCGAGAAAATTCATAACGATTAGACACCTCGCAGATAGCGTTAGTTAAGTTTTTATTCTAGAACTAATTCATTATACTATCGTAATACAGGAAGTTGAGTAGGACACGTAAAAAGAAATCATTCATTTACGACGGAATTTTGTTCTGACAATGGTCATTATAGGTAGAATTTCATTCAATTTGAAATTGAAAATTTTGGATATTTTTGGCTTCTGAGTATAAACCGTATCGGTTTGGTCGTTCTATCACACATTGCGACGAAACGTTGACCGATAGAACGACCAAACCAACACGGTTTATACCCAGAAGTCAATATCAGTATCAAAAATCACCGCGAAAGCCTAAAAGCTTGTTAATATTATATTACGTCCATTATTTTCATAAAAATATTTTACACACAAAACTTTCGCATACATTCATAAAATATTGATATAATATCGTGTTACAAATAGGTATAAATAACAAAAAATATATGTTAAAATCAGCTGTGTCTATACAGCACTTTTCTGTCCTCCTGCTACCCTACATGTCCGTCACATGTGTTCGCCCTCATGTTTCATTTGAAACGTTCGCTCAATTGGGCACAGTTCATCAAAATAACCATCCAAAACTCACTCATTATACTACATCTAAAATTCCCACCCAACGCAACATCGTTATCATATATCTACATTTATCACAGCGGTCTTCAACCTAGGTTCCACCAAAAAATATGTATTAGATCAGGCACCCCCCACCTCCTTTTTTAGGGAAAAATGCAACAGATATGAATTTTTTTAAATATTCCACATGAAAATAAAGAATCCTAAAGAATTACAGTTTTTCCTTGTACATCTAGGGTTGCCATCCGTTATCTTTTCCCTGGACACTGTCCTCTTTTTAAGGTTGTCCGGAGACGTCCGAGGGGATTTTTCAAATGTGTCCGGGGTTTATAAGAAGTTTACCTACGTAAAAAGGTCGTCAAAATTACTAGACAAAAATTTTTCAGTTTTGTTTATATTATTTTCTATGGCATTTGAAATAAAAATGCACAAAAAAATCTAAAAATCAAATTCGACATAATTTAAAAAACTATGCAAGAAACGCTTATGATTCAATCCCCCACTACATAAAGTTTTACAAAAACCCCCTCCCACCCTCACTAAAGATTTACGTATATAATGGATTCTCCCTTAATAAAAATCAAAATTAATAACTCAGTACTTATTTCATTTATTTATTTATAAATAATGTTTTATTTTATTTAACAATTCGTGAAAACAAATTTTGATAAAGTGCAATTTTTTAATAAAAAAATATTGATAAAATATAATCATTTATTATAAATGCCGTAACACAAATTCAGAAATATTGATATTAGATTAGAAACGATTAACTCATTTATATTCATAACATTTTGATCCATATTCCAGTATTTCCCTATCCTAATATGTAGTACACGAAAAGGGCTTTATCCAAAATTATACGAATTGCTAATGTTGTAATATCTTCCCCCTCCTTACCTAATTTTCATTTAAAGTGGTAAACGTATGAATACTTCAAATAGGTTCAATTAAAAATAGTTAAAAGTATTTTTTATTTAATAGTTGATTTTAACGAGTACTAAATAGGTACTTTACTTCAAGTGTGTATATTTAAATAAAACGGCCAAGTGTGTGTTGGGCACGTGCATGATAGGGTTCCATAGTCATTCTCACTACAATTTATAAAAAACGAGTTTATTTAAAAAAAATTCATAAAAAGTACTAATAAAAGCTATATTCTTTCAGTTTTTTTGAATCGATAGTTTAGAAATTAGAAGGGAGAGGGACGCTCTAACAACGACATTGAAAAGCAAATATATCGTTACTGAAGGATTTAAATCGAAAAGTCATTTGACATTTTTTGTTGTATTTTAAGAGATCTATCTAATGACATCCCACTCAATAAAATAAAAATGAGTTCACTTTTCAGTCTACGGGAAGGGGGTCCAAAAAAACGTTGACAGTGTTTATTATAATTTTCAGTGAAAGTATTAAAAATGAGCTACATTCTTGAATTTTTCAGATTTTTTTGAACCGATAGTTTACATTAGAGGGGGGGGGGGCGCTCTGATAACGACTTTGAAAAGCAAATATATATTTACTGAAGGGTTAAATCAAAAAGTCATTTGACATTTTTTGTTGTATTTTAAGAGACCTATCTAATGACATCCCACTCAATGGGGTAAGTAAAAAATAAAAGTGAGTTAACTTTTGAGTCTAGGAAGGGGATCCAAGAAAACGTTGACAGTGTTTATTATAACTTTCAGTGAAAGTACCTACTAAAAAAGAGCTACATTTTTGAATTTAGATTAGGGAGGGGGAACGCTTTGATAATGACTTTGAACGCAAATATATCGTGGCTGAAGGGTTCAAATCAAAAGGTCCCAAAACATTTAATTTAAAGTACTTGAAACTTCAAGTACTTTCACTGCCAACTACTTTTGCTTACTCTGGGTGCACCTTTAAATGCAATACCTTAAAAGGGAAACACGCATATTATTTTGAGAACCACTGTCATATTCTATTTCCTATGACTAAACTAACACTTTAAAATTATCAAAAGATGCGATATATCATTCCAAAAATAATCTACTTAACATAAATCTTCGAATATATCAAATAAATCCGTTACATACAAATACAAATATTTACATTGCTATTACTCAAAAAATGTATACACACAATACATAGACTTATATGCATACATAAAAGTTATAACAAGCAAGCGTGGTGGCGAGTTCACACACACACATACACATACGTATACACATACACCTAGTAGCGTTCTAGCAGCAGATCGATTGTAGCCACACCCCAGTGGATTTACCACCCCCGTCTATACTCTTACTTATTTACTACTCTACTAACTGTCAATACTACGGCCTTCCCGATACAAACAAATGACTCATATTAACATGCTTTCTTACTTCATCTTTGCATAAATATATATGCAACCATACATACACGTGCTTGTATTTGGGATATTTTATGTATTTATTTATAAACACCCTAAGCCAGATCTGTGCAACCTTTTTTTTGCTGAAGGGCCACTTTGCATCAATTGATGTAACCTGTGAGCCACTTGTCCATCATTAAGGAGTGGTTTATCCTCTCTTCTTTTCTCCGAAAGAAGAAGAGAAAATAAACATCTTTAAAAAATACGTCTTCGTTAAAAATATTATACTAATTATCACAAGCCTGCAATAAAAGTTTTGTACTCTTGACCCGTCTATGTTTTTACGTATTTTTAGGCGCTGAAAACGAATTTTACAATAAAAAACTTGCTGACCCACAAAATTTTTTGCTATCGTAAAAATATATATGATTTTTTTTTAAATCAGACTTATCTCTTCAATTTGATTTTTTTGTTTAAGACCATTTTTGACCGAAATATTTGCAATCAAAGCAAAACTTTGGACACATATAACTAGAGAACAAATGATTGCAAAAAAATCTATGGGTCAATTTGAAAAGCTGAATGTTTTTTCTTCACAGCTTGATCAAAAATTATCGTATATGTACACAGAACACAAAAAAAAAAT
This sequence comes from Sialis lutaria, assembly GCA_949319165.1. Taxonomy (NCBI): domain Eukaryota; kingdom Metazoa; phylum Arthropoda; class Insecta; order Megaloptera; family Sialidae; genus Sialis; species Sialis lutaria. The sequence continues at coordinate 11,565,479 of OX439241.1, forward strand.
CTGTACCATCAATATTTTTTTGTAATCATTTGTCAAATATTACGGGTTTCAAAAAGTATAAAATACTTTATAGGGAAAAAAAGAAAAAAATTAATTTTATTCTGTAGGCTTTCGTGGCCGTGGTCCATAGAAGCTAACTTTTCGGGCTGTTATCCACGTTGTCGTATTCTTACACTTGACGTTTCGACTCTCATGTCGAAGTCTTCTTCAGAAATGAGTTTCAGAATCACTTCTGATGAAGACTCCGATATGAGAGTCGAAACGTCAAGTGAATACGACAACGTGGACAACAGCCCGAAAAGTTAACTCCAAAAAAAAATTAACTTTAAAAAAAATGCAGAAACATTTTGGTCCCTTCATTTGTATGAAGATAGTATGCTTATACCATAGCTCCCACAAGGGGTGAAAGAAGGGAGATATTGTCTAAGCTAGACAAGCTTAAATACCAGTAGATAAGATTACAGTGGTTTTAAAACAGTGGTTGCCAACACATCCAATTCCGTTCCTAATTCATATTCTTATGCGTATTTCCAAATTAATTATTTTAAAATATGTTTCATTATATTTTGTTTTGTGCTATAAATGTTTATGAACACTGCTTTAAGGGTTAACATACTTGACCGGAAACCGAACAGCCAGCCAAGTCAACTTGTTAGACATGTAATTCTAAATTAAATTTTAATTTACCAATTGTACATGTTGAATGAAATATAGCAAGACCGCAAGTTTATCTAATACAAACTAATTAAATCATGCCAACATATTATTATATTTATATCAGTACTTGTTCCACTTATTAAATAACAATTACTTAATTATAATAAATTATATAACTGTTATCCGCTGGAATTTGTATTTTTTATCTAATTAATTTTTCGTGATATAAATAACCTTACAGTTTTGTATTTGATCTACATCAATTTTTTTATAATATCGAACATTAATTAAGTCAACCGATTCAATATACAAATAATCATTATTTAAATTGTTAAGATGTATTGAGACTTACAAAACACCTGTATGTAATTATGTGTTTGTTTGTAGTTTCTTGATTATCAAAGCAAGCTTGAAATCTTTAAATTTAAAGCTCACCTGTTGTCAGAAACACGCAAACTAGAGGAAATTGTTCTCTAACCTTAAATGTACATCATCAATCAGATAGGCTTTGCCTTTTCATACCTAAGTGTATTAAATGATACAATCCATTTGATCAGTGATGTCTGCATTTAAAGCAGTAGCGTAGCAAAAGAAAATGATGATACAATATTATTTGAGTAAGATACGTTATTTATAATAATTATTTTCAATTGAGTGTAGATATCACAGAATGGTTTAGTTTTACTTCCTCAATTAGGGAGAATCTTATTTTTTTTAGTCAAAAATAAGTATACAACAGTGCCGTAACTAGAAGCTCGGGGGCCTCGGGGCAGAATGTGTGTAAGGGGTCCTTTTTTTCGTTGTTACCTCAGCACTTTTAATGGTATTAATTATAATGACCTTTTTTCGTTGGCATCTACCTATTTTTACATCTTATTAATTTTAACCTTTTTACACTGGTGGTAGTTACGGCGCTGGAATACAATTTCATGCTGAAATTCATAAAACTTCCAAAATTATGAGCTTTTAACGTATTCGGAGTGCAGGTGTAAAATTTAGGACTCTTTCTCATTTTCACAAATGGTTGACATGATAAATACGAAACAGCTGACAAGGGAACCATTTCAAGTCGAAAATTCGTAACGAGTTTAAACTTTGTATGTAGTTAGAGGAGGTCAAGATAAGTAAGAAAAAAATTATCTTAGCTGCGGTAAAACGGTTTGAGGGGGTGAAACACCCCTATGAAAATGTGCAAAATAATCATATTTTTTCAAATAACTCTGAAACTAATGAAAATTTAAAAAAATCTACAATACAAAATTTTCATGATTTCTTATTTTCTTTTGACTATCGTCATTTGAATAATAATTTTTTCTTACTTACCTTGACCTCCTTTAACTATATACAAAGTTTAAACTCGTTACGAATTTTCGACTTGAAAAGGTTCCCTTGTGAATTGATTGACTTTTTGGTTTGGTCAAACCAGAGCAACGATATATTTTTTTAGATGACCTGGAAGCAGTTTTTTTTAATTATCTCGCCAAATTGGGCGCCCCTTAAAAATTACTTTTGCGCTCTCCTACAGTTTTTGAAGACATTTTTTTAGTTTTTATGTCACAGCGGACGTCCCCCCCCCACTTAGTCCGCCAGTGTCAGAAAGATTGATACTTTTACTATGCCAACCCGCTGGTTATGAACAAAGGGCTTCATGCGACATGATGGTCGAGGACGTTTAGAAGCCATATTTATGATCAAAAAAATAAATAAAACAAACTACGCTTTATTCAATGATAAACAAAAACAAATTCCAAGTTTAAAATTAATTAAACTTACGTAGATGGTTTCATTAATAAAAAATTATATATTTATCAATGTTTTTAGACCTTAAAATGATATTGCCCCTAAAATTTTATTTGTGTATACATTATAACATATATTAAGCATACTAATATAACCCATCCTGCATTTTATGACTTTTTCCAGCATGAATATAGATGGCAACACTGGCACCAAATTTGGAATTTAGCTAATACATGAACCATTTCTGGTTACCGATAGTAGATATCGTTGTGATCTATTCTTATGACGATTTTGTTATTCCATATAGTAGGTATAGTGGGGATATATGAGTTGTTATTGGCGAGGAGATGTCGTTAAATATGGGCCGTGCGGGGAGCGGTGAAAAAAGGAAAAGAGGGGAAATTAAGAAGTTCTTAAAGCATACATAATGTTTATGTCATATGATATGACATAATATAACTTAAGTAAATACATATCGCACCCCCGCAAAAAAAAGTCACAACTCAAAAAATGTAGTATGAGGAAATAGGAATAAAAGAAATATTATAACAATTTAGGTAAATCAAAATTGTAAAGGCAGTATACATAGTATAGGAAAAGGACCGGTACACACAGTGTCGTGGGGGGGGGGGCGGTCAAAGAGATTTTTTTTTAAAAAAAGGTCTCCAAAATAAATGTTGCAAATTTTGTTGGGAATAATATTAATATTGATTTAAAAAAAAGATCACAGATGTCATGGAGGAGGTGACCCCCCCCCCCTAACACCCCCCCTAACACCCCCCTGCGTACACCACTGGGTACACAGTATTTAATTTAAATATTTTACTATTCCTGTGATGTTTGAAAAATAGTAACTATAAAACGCTTATAGTGATTAAGTATTTAAAAAAAATTAAAAATGTGACATTTTTTAAGAATATGCTAGTTTTGACTGCAGGTACACGAAGTACATTAATGACAAATTTTAGTAGAAATATATAGTAATTTGGAATCATTCTACAATCTACATATTATATGAAATATGAAATTTATATATTTATAAATTTATAAATTTATTATATATACATATTATATGAAATATGAAATTTGAGAAATATGAGTTGTGACACTTTTTTGCGGGGGTGCGATATATCATATATTAAACATACTAAATGATTAAATCATATATTAACTATTAATATTTTAAGAAACGAAAATTGTAAATCAAAAAACTAAACAAATCTTTTATCGTCGTGTTTTGATTCCATGATGTCACAAATAGCATACAAATGTAATTTATACAAAAACAGTAGCCGTTTACGGATTCGATTTTTTATTAATTTTGGTCATTAATTTAACAATTAAATATTTTGATTGTAAATTCAAATATAAAGAAACATTTCACCAAGAAAAGTAAAATTATATCGAAATTGATTATGATTATTGCTAGTGTTTCCTCCCGGGAATTCCCGGGAAATTTTGTAGTTTTTTCAGTTCCCGAATCCCGGGAAAAATAAAACTATTTCTCGGGAATTTCGGGAAATAAAAATAATCATTGAAATATATATACTTTCTACTGCAGGGGCACTTATATTGTTATTATATTCAATAATGTATGGTATGTACTTTTAGTTAAGAATATGGTTTTGAAGTTAAATTTTTGTTTAGCACATCTGGATGTAATTTAAAATTACCTTTCTAGCTTGAAATTCTTGTAAGGGTTGTTTTAGCTGTTTGTGCATTGTATTTTTCTGAGAAAGAATAAAAAATGCATTTTAAAGTTAAAAAGAAAAGGTTAAAATAAGAATATATGACTCATTATTTTTTTCTTTATACTTACATAAATAACATTTTTTCTTAAAATGTAATGTTATTGTTTTTAAATAATCACCGATTAATATTAAAATTCAAGAAGTGTCCTTAATTTTTTATTATTCTTATTATTACTTTTTAAGAGAAACTATGAAAATGTAAAAAATATATATAAATTTCGAGAATTCCCGGATATTCCCGGGATTTTTGATTTACTGAACGGATTATATTCTGAGTTTCACTAATGGATAGAGTGTTTCACGAGAATATTAACCCAGATAACACTATATACCGTATAGGTATTTTTTTTTTCTGAGGAGAAAAATGCGTCATGCACCGTCAGGGGGCCGGCGTGTCGGACTCTAACCGACTAAAAAACTCCCCACATCAGGCAGAGATAGATAGGGAAATCAATGTTATTTCAGAATTATGGAAATATTAATATTTGCTCCCCTTATAATTATGGCAAGCGTATATAAAAAGCTTTTATAAATATGTTATGTGATTACATATGTATTGTATATAATAAAAAAATCAAATTTAAAATTTTGTTTTTAAATTGGTCATAAATAAAAAATGATTTCACTAATTAATAAAAATTTTATTTATTTAATTGTGACGATTAATAGTTCTAATTTTTTGATACTTGAAATTTCTAAAACGGCTTAGTTTTTGTAGTACTATATACTATATAGATTACTTTAGATGGAATAAATTTTTGTTATTAAGAGTTATCAATCAAAATGAAATAAGGTTGTAGATTCTAAGATTGATTTTTTTGTATTTTAATAATTTTAAATAACATATTTTGGTGTTTTTAACCAAGAACAAAATTTCAAAGTAATAATAAATTTTTGATGCATTTTGAGTGTATCGTTATAGCGTTTTTGAAATATCTCCGGTTTGTTTATGTTGTAACAATCGTATTAAAAAATCGTAATTTGTTTAATGTGGCTGTTAAAAAAGTATTAAGACATGAGATTTTGTACATCAGTTTGTACCATTCAAAACTATCTTTTGATGAAATAAAAAAAATCTTAACATTAAAAACTATGTTTGGTTATATATGGTTATATAAAAATATTACATATATGTACATGAGTCGAAATAAAAATTCTAAACACTGCAGAGATTTTAACAGAAATTGTGAGACAAGAAAATATTGCTTATCCAGGTATAAAATGGTAATATATCTCACAGTAAAAATACACAGTATTTATTTGAACTACTGTCCACAGATGTTGTTTTTAGTGTAAACGTTGGCATCACGGGGGTCCAACTGTTACCGACTGAGAATGAGAAAATTTTTCTTTATGTAAACGTCGTTTTTAGTAAGGTTCAACTAGTGCTAGATGGCAGCACTAGTATTAAAAAGTCATACCAAGGGTGAGGAGAGCGAGCGGTAAGAGGAGCATTTCAAAATCATTGTCGCCATTTTCAATGCTGCAAATGTATTTGTCGTATTTGTGCTAAAAACTATTTTAACTGTGTTTCGACAGTATATTCTGTGGTTTCGACTTTAAATTGAATAAGTATGTCTGATCAGTTTAGTGCTAATAAAAATAAACATTTATGCTAACAATAAGTGTCCCGATTTGACTCACAAGAAATCTGACAACCCTATGAATGATCTGTTCGACAGTATAAACTACAGTGAAAAAACTCTAAAGTGGCAGAATGTTCTATCTTGTTTTGTTACAGAAGAATCCGAACATTGAAGGTATGTTAACATAAAATAATATTTATATTTCTTATAAAAACATTTTAAAACAACAATATTTATGATTCACAGGATCTTCTAAATTGGAATTTTAACCGGAATGACAGTTCCTATCGATCACTTTCAATCAAGGGATGGTGGGCAACGATTCAAGCTGTGAAGAACGTTTGGCAAGAGATTAAATCGTCAGGTGTCAGGATAATGAAAACGCCTTAATCAGGACCCATCATCAGAATGATGTACCGGACAACAATAATTCTGAGAAAACTATAATATCTGGACCAGTGTTATTAGTAAAGACAGACATTGTATGTGTACATTCTGTACACAATGCTTGTTACCAAGATTAAGCACATTTTATTATCTCATTTGATATTTCGCTTTCAATGTTGATTAAAATCTGAACAATATCCAGTTTTGATTAAATCTGATTTCCATTAAATCTTTTTGTGGCCTTAATCACATAATGAAGATTTTTATGACTTATTTTTTAGGTATACATTTAATGTAGTTGTAATTTAAAAAAAATTAACATTAATCAATTAAATGAATATCGAAAAAGTCACTGTTAGTAAATAATTTCTAAAATACCAATTAGCAAATGCAAATTGTTTGAAATCTTGAATTTTATGTAAGATATAAAATGAAATATTGAATAAGAAACAATGCAGTTGTAGTTGTTACTTAATTTGTATGAATATTAAAATTTTTTATTAAGATATTCCTTGGTAAATTAAGAAATTGAAGAGTAAGTCCAAATTTTGTAAATAAATAACAGAAGAGTAAAAGAAGCTCCAAATAAAATCCTCAAATACCTGCGAGCAAAAGATATCAAAATAAAATAAATGTATTTAACAATGCAACTATAGAAATTGTACTCGCAATGTTTTCAGAATTTTGAATGAAACTTCTTTTGTTATTTATTTATAAAATCTGAGCTTAGGCCGTGGCAATACGCTTCGAGTCGACTTAGACCGAGTTCACAGCACCAACCAACTCGCATAAAATAATCACATGTAGACATCAAAAAGCAAGATAGTATACAGCATGCTATCTTGCTTTTTAATGTCTACACGTGATTATTTTATGTGAGTTCGCTGGTGCTGTGAACTCGGCCAAAGTCGACTCGAAGCGTATTGCCACGGCCTGAGAAATTTTACAAATCATGCAATATTTATATTTTTCTATCATTTATCAAACCTTGTTGCTTCCAGAGAAATACCTTAATTAAATATGATAGATATTGTATTAATTATAGTTAATCTTTTAATTAATTTAACATTTTTTTTTGTTTTTCCAATTTATATAATATATTTATGTTTGCATGCTTTCTAGAAAAAAATGATAATAAATATTTGTAAAAATATTTTGTTTTATTTCAATTATTTTCATTACAGATTTACAGTTTAAATGCAAAATATTGTAATTACAATAAATTATATCATATTTGGTGATATATTTTATTGTAGTTGCAATATTTTGCATCTAAACTGTTGAGTATAATACAAAATATATATTGGAATGAAAAGGAATTTGAATTTCGCGCTACGGAATGATATAGTTAGTTCAACAGTCGCCAGGCGGCAGCACATATTGCGATCAAAATTTTTTAACGTTGAGTTGAACACCCGTGGTTGGCATGGTGTTTACCCCCACTATACCGAAAAATAAAATTTCCCCTTAGACGAATTTATCATGAATACTCATTTAAACTGTAAACAAACATAACGCCATCTAGTGTTTTCAGATTGTATCAATGTTGAATGCATTAAAAAAATAAACCCGTGTCGCCATCTAGAACCATGCTAGTTTGAAACTCCTCATGGGACATATTAGTATGCTTAATATATGATTATAAGCTTCGCTGATTCAAAAGCTTATAAAAATTATATCAGTGTCTATAATAGTGATTCTATAATAAAAAAAAATCATGACCCATCGCTGCATTAAGTATATAACGTTCAGTAGCAACTACTTTTTTATTATTTACTGTTAGATCGCTTCAGGCTAAATTATTATCATTAAATTTCATATAAACGTAGTGAAATCTAGTCCACTTTTACGACGTTATGAAATTTTATGTAATTGTTATGCTTTTATCAAATGTACCATACATAAGATTTTTGTCTTTTGCCAACTACTGATATTTTTTACATTACAAATACTTAAAATACATTCTATTGTTCTAATAAATAATGAGTTTGAACAGGGGTCAACAATGTTTTAAAAGACCATAATGTACTGGCAGCAGTCTTGAATGCTTCAAAAGCAGATTATATTGTTTTTTGAATTGATGGGTTGTTTTTTGTAACTCGTAAACTTATCTTACTAATAAAACAACTGTATTAAATCAATTTAATTATCAAAATCCACAAATAGAGTTTATTTTTTTATTGCACACCCCAAGCAGGCTCTGCTTGGAAGTGTGTTCTACTCTCGTCCTAAAAATTTTTTTCGTATATAAATTGATAAAATGAGTATTATATCTTAAATTTCTTCAGTATCTCACTTACATTTTTACATTTTCTGATAGAAAACATTACAGTCTCCATTTTTGCTTAGTTTAATATCGATCGGTTTTAATTTTCTGTTATAAAAATATAAATAAAGTTCAATTTGTCGATTTAACCCGCTTTTTTGATAGAAACGCCGAACTACAGGCTACAATTCGAAATAAATTTGCACCAATCCTTTTGAATTCACTTCATCTATTATCAGAATAGAACCCTATTAAAACTCAACAAAATTGGATAACTAGAAGTAACGAAATTTGCAGTTTATTTAAACAAAAATTCATATTTTGACAAGAATTTTTTTTACAAATAGAGTAGTTGCTATTTATAATTTATTAATAGTAGTAGGCGCTATTTCTTCGTATGTCACTTCAAATTCCATAATTATTATATTGTGTTAATTAATATATAAATACATGTACATCGATACGTGCTGTATTTCAATTATTTTATTCAAAGCCAATCAATCTTTTTAATCAAGATACAATCTGGTAAGTTTGCATTTTTAAAACAAATATATTATATACTAGAGTTGGGCATTTTAGTTCGTGACAGAGAGCGCTCTTTATAGTTCAATTGTCTTTAATGAACTAGTTCGTTCTTCTAGTTCTTTTAGTTCATGAATTCTTTTTTGTAACTATATGATGTCAGTATTGTCAGTTCTGGAAATGACATTCAATCAATGAAAGATGGCCGCCGTTGAGTTTTGATAAGTCATAACATAACCTTTCATATAATATTATAAACATTCATAATATACATAAATTTTTCATATAATATTGCACAGGTAAATTAGAGATTAGTAATTGTATCTTGTATCATACTTACGTATTAAAAACGCTACTGCAAAGTAATTAGGGTTTATATTAAAAATACAAATTAAACAAACTATCAAAATATAAACTTGCATTTTTCTGATATGCAAGCTATAGGTTCTATATTTTTTCATTATTTATTATTTATCGTTTTAGCCTCCCAAAAATGCCCCTATAAGCTATAATAAATTTTGAACATTGACTGTAACAATGAGACAAAAAAACAAAATTTGGAATGCTAAAACAATAAATAATCATTTTTTTACAAGTATGTAACTTAACAAATTAATTAAACAAACAATATAATGAAATCAACAATTAATTAAATATGCACTTCTTTAAGTAACTAATTAGTCTTTTTATAACAGTTAAAGTAATCACTCATATTTTGTTTTTGCTGCGGACTAAAAGTCTACATATTATTATGTAAAAAAATTAAACTTGAAACTTTTTTAGATTTTAGCAAAGTTCTTCTTTCATTTAATATTTGTCCAGTAGCTGAAAATACACGCTCACATGGTACAGAAGTAGCGACAATACAGAATCTTTTTAAAACGTAACTATATAAACGAGGATATAATAACCTTCTTTCTTCCCACCATTGTAATGGGTCCTTTTTTCGGTCTAAATATTCCTCATTCAAATATTTATCTAATTCCCTTATTCCCGCTGCGAGTTTATTTTCTGGTCGTGTAATTTTCATTAACTCCTGATCGTAGTCATTCCAGATACTGCTTGTATTGTCCGTACTGCTAGATTCTGGAACAATAGAAGTTTGTGTAGTTTCGTCTTGGCCAGGTAATTGTACGTGCCCAAGTTTGTTGCGGAGACCTTGTAATGCGTTATTATAGACTTTTTGATTTCTAAAACCCCTCTGCTTAAATCGAGGGTCTAAAATTGTACACTCGGCGTACAACATATTTTGTTCTAAGTTTTGAAATCGGGTCTCCATTCCGCGTTTTAAAACTGTGAGTAACGCCATAACTTTCTCGTTTTTAGGAAAGCATTTAAACAGGAACCCGAGGAGCAAGTTGCAAAATACAATAACCTTCGACAACGTCACATTTTTTTCAGCACTTATTTCTTTGGTTACTTCATAGAAGGGTTTTAATATTGGTAGAATTTCCTCTATGATGATCCAATCTTCTTGACTCAACGCTAGATCACTTCGCAAGAGTGCAATCGTAGTGATCACAGAATCTTTTATTTTTATAACTCGCTCCAACATATCGTATGTTGAGTTCCAACGAGTTGGAACATCTTGTTTCAATTTTAACTCAGGTACGTTCATCTGTTTCTGAGTTTCTTTTAGCTTTTTTAACCCTTGTGCACTTCTATGAAAGTATTCGACAATGGATTTAACTTTTGAAAGAGTATCCGGTATCTCTTTCGTAGCTTTTTGTACAACTAGATTTAATAAATGAGCAAAACATCCCACAGATCGCCACTCACCTAATTTAACAGCTGTGATTATATTTGCAGTATTATCACTAACAACAGCAGCTATTTTGTGAGAAATTTGCCACTCAACCATGATTTCTTTTAAAAAATTGCATAAATTTTCACTAGTATGTCTGTCGTTGTATTCTTTACAGGTAATCAAAGTAGAGCAAAGCTTAGTGGAAGCATCAATAAAGTGCGCTGTTACTGCTAAATAGCTTTCGTTATTGCGAGAGGTCCAACCATCTGTTGTGAGGCATAATGCCGGTGCAGCGTGTACTTTGTCTTTAATTTCAGACAACAGGTCGTTGTATATACTTGGTAATAAATTATTAGACAACGTCTTCCTAGAGGGTAGTTGATAATTTGGACAATGAGATACAGCTTCGATCAATTTTCTAAACTCCGGTTCTTCGACAATTCTTAATGCGTGATGTCCTTTCGCAATCATTTTTACAACTTGATTATCAATTTGTTCTACTTTTCGAGCTGGTGGAGGTTTACGAACAAACTGTGTGATCGTTGGTTGTGATGATACCGACGTAGAAGGAGCGCTGTCTGAAGTACCTTTGTTAGATTTGCTCGACGGTGCCAGCAGTGGTTGTCGTTCTAGAATCATTGGAATCAAGGGATGCTTGACTTTCATGTGTCGGCTGAGATTGCCTTGCGAACCTCCAGCGATACTAATCGATGTTGCACAATATTTACATTTAGCCTTTTTTTCATCTTCTTCACTGAAATGACTCCATATTGCACTATGTTTCCTTTTGGTGGACATTTCAAAAAAAATCAAAATTAAATAAATAGTACTGCAATCAAGTGCGGTCACTACAGAACTAAAGTTAAGCACAAAAGTTGACAATAAACAAACTGTACTCCGAATTTCAAATCAAATCGATCGTTAAAATACAACAATCAAAATAAAAATTTTAATCAATGCTTTTTATTGTCTCAAACTATTTTATGATGAATCTGTATTTTTTTTTTCGTCTCATTGTTACAGTTTATGTTTCAGATGTTGAAAAAATTAGTACAATATGAATATTGTTTCTAGCGTCATCGGCGAGCTAAAAGGGGGCTCGCGGGGTTCGCGCGATTTGCATTATTTTTATAAACAATAATATCGTATAAATAACGTAAATTTAACTATGAGCGACCCCTTGTTAAAAATTGCATATTCACCATTGTCTAATGACATTATTTAAAATAAAACAATCAATTCATTATTAATGATTTTTAAAATAATCTTCTTATACTAAATAATAAATAAAAGGTTATTTATTATCATTTTAGCGTTCAAATTATTTTATGATGAATTTTATAATTTTGATGTCTCATTGTTACAGTATATTAGGGCCAATTAAAGGGCATCTATTAATTACCGTGATCTCAAAATGGGGGGGGGTCCATCAAAATCTCATTTAGAGGGAGCCGGGGGTCATTGAAAATCTCACGTCAACATTTTTATTCAAAGAATATACATTATTATTACAGATAATACAAAAAAAATCTTATAATAATCACGTAATTATGTGTCAGAATATTCCATCCATATTTTATGATGCATCTATATTTTTTACGTCTCATTGTTAAGGTTTTTGTTACCTACAGTACCTATATGTTCTATAATATTCTAGATGCCGAAATATATATGAAGTAATGCGCAGCAATGCACATTGCACAGGAAAATTTGATCGGCACAATGTATCTGAACGCATTTTTAAAAGATAGCGGGAGCCGGGAACTATTGAACTAAAAGAGTGGAGCGTATACGAACTAGTTCGTCTAGTTCTCGTATGAGAGCGCTCTTTTGAACTAGTTCGTTCGTGAACTACACAAGTCTATTATATACGTCATATAACCTATAAACGTTACATTGTTGTTTCATTTTAAATGCTAGACATCAGGTGAACACAGCTGTTATCGCTGCAATATGTGGATGTATTTATCTTTTTAATTATTATTAGATATTAATTAATTTATTTACTTTATACATTTTACAAAAAAAATATGTTATATAAAAATTGTAAATTAAAATGATTGTTGTTTTATTACAATACATCCTAAATTTAAATAAAAATAGGTAATAATCGATTGATATCAAGATTCATTGTTGATTTTCTAAAAAATCTTAATGAGTGATAAACTTCATATTATATATTTATATTATATTAATTACCTACAATCTTTTTTTTCAAACATCCTTTTATGTTTCACCAATTATATTGTACCTGTACCGTATTTATTTGATATTATAAGTTAATACATTTTTTTATGTTTAAGGGGTGTGCATTTTATGGCCTAGCCATAGTATTATAGCCTTTTACTTTGTATATGTTTTTTCTCAAGAAATGGACAAAGTAATATCAGTAATGAACACTTGCTAATGATTATAAAATGATAAGTACTACTACACAAACGTTATAAAATACAGAATCATAACATTTTAAACAAAAGCATTTACATAAGAAAATACACTTTTCTTGATAGTGTGCCGAACCGCGATAACTAATTGTTCGCTGTTTTTAAACAAAATGATCAATTATCATCAAATCATGCTATTAAATGCATATAGATTAATCTCCAGTAATGGTAGCAATCAAATATCAACAAATAATTCTAATTCAGTAAAGGACCCCGCAGAATCCTTATGGGAAAGGGATTTCGGTCAAACTCTTTGAAACTTTGGATTCTGAGTCCTAAAAACTCAAACTTTTAAGATATAGCCTTCTGAAGTTGGGGATCATGATTAGAGATGCCACGAATAGTGATTTGGCCGAATACCGAATACCAAATATTCGGCTAGGCTCTCGGCCGAAGCGCCGAATATTCGGCCACCGAATATTCGGCGACACTTAGTGAATTTCGCGGGCGTATTTGTTTCATTTGCGAGTAGGTCGTGTCACATTAATAATCGTTATTGACGAAAATTTTAAGTCAATAATGATTAATTTCAATAATTATTATTATTTTTGAGAAACATAAAACATAAAAACATTTATTTTACCAAATAACAAAAGAAGAGGACAAAAATTTCGAAAACTTAAAAAAGAAGACACGTTTTCTATAGAGGACAGTTGGCCAAAATAGAGAACTGTCCTCTTCAAAATAGGACAGATGGTCACCTTAATATAATACATTGTATATCTTTAAAAATATCACTGTTTGTTCGTGAAAAGCTTTACGAAATGGTACCATTTAATAAAAAATCACCTATTTCGGGAATATAATAGAATTTGTAGTGAAGACAATAAACTGGCAGTTTGTTTGCTGTGTAACAGCAAGATCTGTGTAACAACAAATGCAAAAAAAAATTTTTTCATTCATCATAACTTACCACTGATAGATTTTAAGTATTAAATATGCTGATTTTTTGTAAAAAAAATATTGTGAGTAATATTTATTATGTGCTTTTTTCACGATTTGGTATTCGGTATTCGGCTGAATATTGAGAACTATTCGGCCGAATACCGAATAGTAAAAAAAGTAGCCGAATAGGCCGAATACCGAATAGTAGCCGAATATTCGTGGCATCTCTAATCATGATTGTCTTTAATTTACAATATTTTTTCTGTAGAACCTTAAATTTCGCTCAACTTTTTGTATGTGTTAAAAAATTGGTTTTTAATAAAAAAATGTAATAATAAGATTTAACTCTTGCCATTGGCTAAAGAATTTAAAAGTTTACTTTTTTATGGTGACAATCGTCTTTAGGAACAGATACAAATAGTTGTGCGAAAATTAAGGTTCTACAAATTTTTTTATTGTAAATTACAGGCGAGCATGATCCCTAACTTTAGAGGGCTATATCTTAAAAGTTTGAGTTTTTAGGACTTAGTGCCCATTGGCACTTTTAATATACTCATCAACGACTATCAGAATCCAAAGTTTCAAAGAGTTTGACCGAAACCCCTTTCCCGTAAGGATTCTTCGAAGTCCTTTAAGTTAAAAATGGGTATTGTTCAAGACTGATGTCAGTACCTTATCCCTATAAAATTTTGAAATGTGTGGCAGGTCGGAGAAAAAAATATAATTTAACAAAACATAAAATATCTGAAAAAGCTTTCTGCAATAATTCAATATTTTAGACAAATGTATCATAATGGAAAATGTGAAAATCGATTTTTAATAAGATTTCTATAAACAATTTCGGAGAAAACCTACAACGATTGTGCATAAAAAGTAATAAATTGATCCTGAGCAGAGCATCAGAATAGTAAGTACGTAACAATATTAAAAAATGCACTAGTATTGAGATTAGGCTATAATTTGGGGACCGCTAAATAATAAATGAAAAACCTTTTTGTAAATATTGCTATAAATCAGGTCTCGTTTCGGTTTTTTAAACTGAAATCATGTATCGATCTCGTCTCGTAAAAAATCAGTCAGGTTCGTCTCATCTAAATTTACTTTTCGTCTCGACGTTACTAAAAGCGGATTTTAAAATAAGTATATTATGCCAAATTCTGATACGGGTCTATTTACTCCGACCATTAGTTACGCTACTGGAGTCGTCATTTCACAAATGCCAGTCTAGAGAGTAGTATGTTTAATTTAAATTAGTATTCGAGAAGACAGAAAACAAAAATGAAATTTCAAGAAATTCCAGTCATGTTTAGTAAAATATTCTCTTCTTTTTTTAATTCCACTGGAAACACGAAAATAGCTTCTTTTACTTTACATATGCAGGTGTGGATTAAACCAATTATCTGCAAAAATTCAGACATACATATCATATCTATAAACCTTTATAGAGCCGGGATTTCAGGGGGGCATTTCGCCCTCAGAAAACTGGTATAAAAGGTATCTTATATCATTGATTGATCATAGGCAAAGTGTCGATCACGGGGTGAGCCAATATATTGGCTTTCCGGGCCTCTAGAGGTTAATGGTTTTTTCTACAATTTAACATACTATGTAATTTTTCTGATAGGTACATTCAATAATGATGTAATGATTATTTTTTAAATTTCAACCCCTTGCTTCGCAAGATTTTGGTGATACCCTCCCCTTTCATTACGTAAAATTTCCAATTTTTACTTAAAGATATATCAATTATTTTTTCTGTATAATGGACATAATTTTAAGGTCGATTGTAATAATTTTTAAAATGTAAATGCAATAGTCGATTCTGATTTAAATTAACATTTTTTTTTAAATAATTAGTTAGAAAGAGAAAACACTTCCCCCCTCTCCTATATAAAGAGTCGTAAAAAATCGATCACCCTCATTCCCTTACCTAATTAATGGACACTCCTAAATCCTAATTCACACTGGGTTAGTATTTTAGTCGAGTGGTGAGTGATTTACTTACCACTAAATGTTTTAGTAATGAAAAGTGTCTGGACTACATACAGTACATTAGTAAATAGCGTGCGTCAAAATGAACAAAGTACAGCGTAACAAAGTAAAAATAAATAAATAAATTTGTTTATTTGTAATGGCTATATTAGAAGACGTGGAGGAAGAAATTAACGACAGAAAAGAAAAAAGAATGCGTATAAGAAAATGGATCAATAGGAGAATGCACTAGGAGCTATGAATGCCCTTCTCAAGAAATTAGAATTAAAAGATCCAGATTAAAAAAAATCAACTGACGTTATAAAGGACAAAAAAAGATTATTTTTTGGTATACAGTTTTAGTCAGTTTTTCTTTTTCTATTGATTATTTTATTTAATATTTCGATACTTCTTCAAATTCGTGTTTAACAACCTTCTTGAAAACTTAAACATATACATTTTTTTTAAATCGTAAGAGACCTTATATAATGTTGATATTCTTAAGTCTGGTATCATAAAAGGGCTAACAAATTTGCAAGCTAGCAAGCACTCTCAAATGAGATATCAAACTTATATGACAGTTCTCTTGGAGTTTCATGAAGACTTTGACAAGTTTCGCGCACGCGTTATGTAAACACAAACGGTATTAAAATAGTGGTAATATTATGAAAATTGTTTTGTACAACTGTATTACAATACGCAGAAGTATCACTACTCTAAATTCCATAGCAAATTCATAGATAATATCACAAAATTAACACCTCATTTGTGAGTGATTACTAGCTAGCAAATTTATGATACCGGACATTAGAAACATAAATTTTAAACGTTTTCTGTTTTAAGGATTTATAAATAATTATAATTCTTTTTTTCGAAATTATTTCGAATTGTTTTTTGTTCGTGTTTTGTCATGTCAATTGAAATTTCAATCATTGATATTATAATTAATAAAATAATTAAATACTTTTTTTAATCGACATACAAGTACTTTATAGATTTTAATATTTTTTATATCAATATTTTCTATTTATGTACAAAATCAAGAATCATTTATTAACATATATGGATAGTGCATATTAATTAAACAAATATAAATATGTACGTAATACATCATACTTGTACATATGTGTAATGTATTTCAATGAAATATCACAGACTTATGTCAAGGATAACTATGTAAACTAGTACAAATTAACTACATACATTTATTAGATTACTTAAGTTTATAAAAATTATAATGAATCAAATGCTTTATGATTTAGTAAATAGGCTCATTCATTATTTATTCGGACAATAAATATATCTGTTCATAAATAATCAACATTTTAACTTTAATATGCCCGTTAATACGAATTTTCGACTATTTAAATAAAAAATGATCAAAATATGGCAGGAAATATAATGATTATAGCAATCTACTAGATTAATTAACAGGAACAAATCCTGCAAAATAAATAATAATTTTTTTTAGTACATTGGCAGTCCTTCAAAATAAAAATAATTATAAACAATGACAATTTATCGTATGTTATTTATAAACATAATAAGGAGTCTGCCAAAAATTCAAAAAAAAGTCTTGGGTAAAGTTTTAGAGTAAGAATTTACTAAATTTAATTATAATTAAGTAGTTAAAAATAATACCATTACCAAATCATTAAAATCTTTTTGTATAGATCATTTTTCTGTAATCAGACGAGTCATTATAGAGTTATTTGAAGGACAAGTTGCTAAATAAGAAGTACATATATGTATTTACTATATTAGAACAACATCAACGTAATGAGGTAGAACCAATTATTACAGGGTTGGTTTAAAAAAATTTGTTTCATTGTTTAAATAATTTTTATAGCCATTATTCGGGACCGTAACCTTAAGCTCTGGGGCCCCGGGGCAGCAAGTGAGTGAGCCCCTCTCGATATGTGTAAAAAACACACCTTTCTTTGGTTTACCTCGGTATTTTTACGTATTACTATTTTATTTTTATAAACCCTCTTTTTTCGTTGCCACCTAACTATTTTTACATGTTATTAATTGTAAACTCGTAACTTTTTTACACTGTTGCGGGGCCCCGGGACGCTGCCCCGGTGGTAGTTACGGCCCTGTCATTATTACTTTTATCTACAGACATTTATACCGCAGTCCTACTTTACAGCAGTGATTCACAAACGGCGCACCTAAAGTAGATACGTCAAAGAGGTGAAAAAACTGATTCAATTAAAAAAAAAAGATCTTTAAGAATGAAAAAAACATCCATACTACGTTATTTTTTAAATTTTATATTAGTAGGTATACCTTTTAAGAACCGCTGGACTAAAGTTAGTGAAATTAGATCTGTCGCAAATAATTAATTTATTTGGAAGCCAGTAATACTATATAGTATTAATTATCAGCTATTTTTAGTTTAATTGTATTTTACATTCTGGCAAAGAATAAAGAGTATATAGGACTGCACACCAAGACGAGATTTTCTTCGGTTTCAATCTCGTTTTTGTCACGTTTACGAGACGAGGCTAAGACGAGACCTAACTCAGATGACTATACAATTTCCACGAAACGATACATATCTAACTTTCGTCTCGTCTCGTGTGCAGCTTTAATAAAGAAAAAATAAATCTCGCTCTAGAATCATTAGGGTAAATTATATGAGTTGCAATTAGGGTAACCATCAGGTCTCAGGTTTTAACCCGGAGTCTCAGGGTTTGTATACTGTTTCTCCGGGTTTCATTTTCATCTCAAATCCAAAATTTTATAGGTATATTAAAAAAAAGAAGGCAATTTTTTTTTCTTAGGGTTTGTCAGAGTTGACATAATCTGAAATCGGTCACCCTAGTTGCAATTATTACTTTTATATTTGCATTGTATTCTTATTGTGTATAATTTATATTTATTGTATTGTCTCTGGTTGTTATATCTTATATCTGGTAAATCTTATCAGAAATATTTTCTGTATGTATCAGTTACCTACAATAACAAACAACAATATACATTACACTACAAGATATGGATGTTTTAACAATTGCAAACTAAGTACGTTAGCAAATAATAAGCTATAAAAATACCAGATAGGTACCTACGAGTAACTAAGGTTAAACATATCCATGACATTATCTGAATAATCATATTTAGAAAATATGCAAAAGCAAAAAAGGTTTTTTTAAATCATTATTTTTGTGCTTTCTTATGCCTTATTTAAACCAAACTCCCGGGAAAATGTAGATCTGCAGAGATCTACTCGGATCTCGACAGATCTGCATTTTGGGACAACATCATATTTTTCACTGGTTTTTTATCTGTGGAGACTTGCAAAGATCTAAAACGATCTACAAAGATCTCTAAAAATCGTTGTAGATCGTAAAGAGATTAAAACTTTGAAAATCATTAATTTTCAACGTTACAATGATCTTCAGAGATCTTTGTCGTTGTAGATCTTTGTAGACTGTTATAGATCTTTGCAAGTCTCCACAGATCAAAAATAAGTGAAAAATATAATATCTCAAAATGTAGATCTGTCGAGATCTGAGTAGATACAAAAAATAGTCACTTCTGAAATATATTTGAAATATAAAACTCAACAAAACGCCAAAAATGAACCATATTTTCCACTGGTTTTTTTATCTGTGGAGACTTGCAAAGATCTACAATGACATACAAAGATCTCTAAAAATCGTAGATCGTGATAGAGATTAAAACTTTGAAAATTCATTTAATTTTCAACGTTACAATGATCTTCAGAGATCTTTGTCGTTATAAATCTGTGTAGATCATTTTAGATCTTTGTAGACTGTTGTAGATCTTTGCAAGTCTCCACAGATCAAAAATCATTGAAAAATATAATGTCTCAAAATGTAGATCTTTCGAGATCTGAGTAGATCTCTGCATATCTACAATTTTTTCCTGGGCTGATAAACTATTATGTATTTATATCTGTGTTATGTCGGTTTGGTGAAAAACAAGCTTTTATAAAAGTACTGATGAATATTACAAAAAAATCATCCTGACTTCTGAAATATATTTGAATTATAAATCTCGACTGAACGCTAAAAATGAACCAAAGATAATTTATTTATCACATGACTGACCTAAATTAAAAAAAAAAAATATTTTATTTTTATAATAATTTTAAAGTGAACTTATTTATAAAATATCTACTATGCAAATAAAATTATAAATAATCTAATGGGGCTTTTAAGAGTTGGTGCGTTGATGGATTTACTTTATACATAAAAGTGATTATTTCTGAACGTGGTAGTATTACTTATTAACGCAATTTTCTCCCTGTGTTTTCTTAGTATTCCAACAATATATACTACAAGAAAGTACTTATAGTTATCATGAAAAATTTATCAATTGAAATATCTCTACACGTTTTGATTTTCTTAACTCAAACGTCTAGTCCCCAAAAGAATAAATTTCCAAAGGACCCCCGGAATCCTTATGGGAAAGGGGTTTCAGTCAAACTCTTTGAAACTTTGGATTATGATAATCCTTGATGAGTAGATCAAAAGTGTCAATGGGCACTAAGTCCTAAAAACTCAAACTTTTAAGATATAGCCCTCTAAAGTTGGGGATCATGCTCGCCTTTAATTTACAATAAAAAAAATTTGTAGAACCTTAATTTTCGCACAACTATTTGTATGTGTTCCCAAAGACTTATATAATCGATTGTCATCATAAAAAAGTAAACTTTTAAATTCTTTAGCCAATGGCAGTACTTAAATTTTATTATTACGTTTTTTTATTAAAAACCAATTTTTATTATAAAACAATTGGATTTGTTTATAATTAAGAAAACGTAACAATAAGATTTAAGCGTTGTCATTTCTCAATGAATTGTAAAGTTGACTTTTTTATGATAGCAATCGATTATAGATATCTTTGGGAACACATACAAAAAGTTGAGCGAAATTTAAGGTTCTACAAAAAAAGTATTGTAAATTAAAGACAATCATGATCCCCAACTTCAGAAGGCTATATCTTAAAAGTTTTAGTTTTTAGGACTTAGTGCCCATTGACACTTTTGATCAACTCATCAAGGACTATCATAATCCAAAGTTTCAAAGAGTTTGACCGAAACCCCTTTCCCATAAGGATTCTGCGGGGTCCTTTCCAAAAAATCTATCAATATAAATGTATTTTATTTAATTCAGTAATACTCTTTTCAAATGAACATAAAAAATAACCTACCCCTAAATGTACGCCACTGTGGTAGTAAAATTGTTTTCAATTCATACAGTTACCACTTTCCATTTTTAATCTCTGAAGTATGCTTTTAGAATATATATCATTAATTTATACGTATTCTCTTTTAATGTTCCATTGTGTAAAATAATATAAATAATTTATATAACCATTATTTTCTGCACTGATATTAATCTATTTTTTACAAAAATGCACTTCCTGTATGTAAATGTAACTATTTATTGATAAAATATTAACTGCTGACATTTGTATTTTCATGCAAAATCATGAAATAACTCCAAAATATAATTACTTAAATATTTTTTCAGAAATGTAATACTTTTAAAATAATTATAATTAGGTATGAGGTACCAGGTATATAATAATATTTTTTTACATATCTTAATTATTACTTCATTTACATTACAAAATAAATATTTATAAACAAAAGACTTTAACTATTGACTGTAGCTATAAATAGCAATGTACACAAAATATTAACTTTTATTTACTGTAAAAGTTATTATGAACTGTGTAATTTTCTTCTCAAATAAGATGAATTTTTGATATCTATTTTGATCTTCCGGTTACTAGTTGACAATTTTGCGTTTTCCGGAATGTTTCAATATTTCCTATTTACATATTTTTTTATATATATAATTGTGTGAATGTGTATGTGTACATAATAGGTATATAATATATATCCATTATTTCATATATATGTATATACATTTACGAAATATTATTCTATCTATGAGAAATGCACGAGGATACAAATGTATATTATAATATTGATCCTATAGCAATTATGGTAGAATACCAATTATAAAATGTTATAATGAAAACACAATAGCCGGTCGTGTACGAAAGCACATCGACTCCAGCGAAATAACAATATTTGAGATTGTACAACCCTATTTTATCCGAACATAGAGATTGTAAACAGAATCAATCATAAAATCTGAAAATTATGAATAGCTACATATGCAAAATAACGTGGAAATGTATAAACACATATATTGGGATCTTATTTGAAAGATATATTGAAAATAACTTACCTGACATTTGTGTAAATATCCGTACTTTGCACACAACACACAAAACACACCCTAATATCACAAGTTGTTACTCACTACTAGTAGAAAAGAGATGGCTGCAAGAGGAACGGAAGTAGTTGATAATGAAGTAGATGAAGTAGCTTTCGAAAAACCCGTCTCGAGTTGCTCGGAGCGCATGCAAATGCAAAGAAATAAAAAGAGATAAAGTACGAACGTCACAGTATTACAGTTTCATTTATTTCGACTTATTATTGCAAAAATAAATGGAAGTGCACCACTGCACTTCAAAAATACATATTTGTCATCTTAATATAATTAAATACGCAGCTGCAAACTTGGAAATAATGTAAATAATACAGTATCGATATTAAAAACAAACCTATGCGCATTCATGCATATACACTGTCTTTTATTATCGAGAGAGCTGAATGGTCCCCAGATTATTGCGCTAAATAATCTGCCCGGGAATATTGAACCCACGAACCCCACGACCATGTGTGTGATGCTGCGATTATTTCAAAGATTAATTGATTCATAGTAAATGTTCATGGTACTTAAATGCTATAGAATAGTACAGAACACATCTCTCTATTTTTAACTAACAATGTACAGAGCTGTATTAGATTAAATATACACTAAATATGGTCAGAACCGGCTCTAATTTTTACCGCCCTAACCAAACAAATACTTTAATTGATTTCCTTTGAAATACAATAAAAGTCTTACTACCTACTGAAATTATATAGATACAGTCATGGGCGTAGCCAGGGTGGGGCAGGGGGGGGCGCTTGCCCCCCCCCCCTAGCTTGTGGACAAAAAGTAATAAGTAAATCAGTACATTGTCTAAACAGGGATATTTCTAGATTTCTATGATGTCCATTGGATTTTTGAACGTAATTTTATATTTTGGATCCAGAAAATCTTATATCAAAGTTTTTTTTAATCACAATCTTTTGTTTTTACATGTAAACTAAAATTTCAGGGAAAATTAAAAATAAAATAAAAACATCTAATAAAGACCATACCGGGTGTTTTTTTTAAAGACTTTCCAGCGGATTATTTCCAAAATAACGAATTTTCAGAGAAAATTTGTCAGACAAAAGTTTCATGGATTTGAGGGGGCTAAATATTGACAACATGTGTTGACCTTGAAAAGGTCACTATTATGGGCTTTTTAGGTTCAACTTTTCTTTTTCAAATGTAAACCCATATTTTTGTTACAGATTCGTAATTAACTAGAAAAAATAAGTAACTTTTTTCTGAAAATGTCAATTTTGTATGATTTGGAGCAAAACAAACAGTAATTTCTGTATTTTAAATAATTTTTTACTCGAAAACTATTGTTTTTTTAAATAATCGCAAGAAGCAAAAAGTGCTTAGTTTTCAACAAGAATTATCGGAGAATTTTTACTTATTTTTAATTCGTTTTTTTTTTATTTCGAAAAATTTCTTTAAAAACAATTTTTTTTTAATTAATAATTACTTTAAAAAAAATTCTGAAAATCCTTGCCGAAATCTAAACATTTCTTTTCTCTTGTAATATTTTTTTATAAATTGGTAGTTTTCGAGTAAAAAATTATTTAAAATCCAGAAATTACTGTTTGTTTTGCTCCATATCATACAAAATTGACATTTTCAGAAAAAATATTTCAGACAAAAGTTACTTATTTTCCCTAGTTAATTACGAATCTGTAACAAAAAATATGGGTTTACATTTGAAAAATAACCTAAAAAATCCATAATGGTGACCTTTTCAAGGTCAACACATGTTGTCAATATAGGTATAGCCCCCTCAAAGCCACGAAACTTTTGTCTGACAAATTTTCTCTGAAAATTCGTTATTTTGGAAATAATCCGCTGGAAAGTCTTTAAAAAATTGTTTTGTTAAAGTGCTGTGAATATAAATATTCTGTCCGCGCAACCACCGCGATAAGCGAATTTTATTTGATAAAAAAAAAAAATAAAAAAATAATTAAATGTGTAAAAATAAGTTGGCTCTGAAATTTTTTTAATTTTTTATTGATTATTAACTTTTTACTCTACATAATAAACAAAAAAATAAAATAAAAAGCTTGTAAAAAAAAATTTCCACATCGGGACTCGAACTCGGGATTCTTAGTTTACAATCTCTGCAATATTTTTTTTGTTTTTAAAATATCAACCAAACGGTACTTTATATCGAGAAATCACAAGAGACATAATAATTTTGTTTTATTGAGAGGATTCCAAAACATATTTGATATTAACAATCCGATATTTAATACCCGAGATATGATTTTTTTTCGGTTTTGAACGGCCGCCATTTTGAAACCCATAAAGGAATTTCGCTGACTAACGAACTTAACCGAGGTATTCGTGAGATCGATTTTTTAACCAAGTTTCAAAAAGATCGGAAGTAATCCTGGAAGGCTAGAGAGTCCACTCGAAACGGCAGATATACATATATATATATATATATATATATACATACAGTTTTGAACGGACCTCATTTTCGTGATCTCGAGATCAAGTTTGATAAAGATATATAGTTTTTTTTCCGAAGTTGCGTCATGATGGTGATAGCAATAGCTATATTTTTCTTCGAAAAATTCGCTAAAAGAATAAAGATCCACGGAAATTAATTTTGATCTGATTTTTTTAAACTAAAATATGTTACATAAAAAAAATTTTGCCCCCCCCTAAATACAATTCTGGCTACGCCCATGGATACAGTGCTGAAACTATGGTGGAGTGCCGCGTAGATTCCTCCTAACGAAATAAATATCTCCCGGTCGAAATATAAGAATTTTTATACCCCATAATATTATACATATAGTAATTTTTTTTATTTATTCCCGAAATCCCCTCAGACCAGATACGAATTTTATAAATTTTCCAATAAAGGATTCACTTTTTTCCAATTGGGATTGAAGATCAGCATATTTATTAGAAAATTTTAAATATGTACCAATAAATACACAAAAATGCAAAAAAATGGTGTATCCTGCAAGTGTGACAAAAACAATTATACCCCAAAATCCAATTATATTTTTGGATTTTTTTAATACGTAAATATTCGTATATCAAATTTATAAAGTATCATAACATTCTTTTTAAAGTGTTTTAATAATTTATAACAAATAAAGGAGTAGAGTTACAGCTATGAGTGTAAGGATCTTTTTTATTCGAAAAGACCTAAAGATGATACAAAAAAATTATTGATTTCAAAAAACATTTTTTTCATTTTGTAGGGCCTTTTTGCATTTAAACAATATCCGACCAAGGTTTCAACCGGCACCTTGCACTTTTATAATCAGGGCAACCTCCCCAATAAGATACAAACAAAAAATTCAATCGGAATAATCTCCCGAACGACTGCGCTCTACTATGTTCTAGTCTAGTAGTGAAATACAGCAAGGGTGACCAGGTCATCAGAAGACGGCAACAGTAAAAATTACAAATATTTATGCGAAAAAAGATCTTCATTTTCATTCCGCGAGACCAAATTTAAATATTAAAAAAATATATTCACGCGAGCAATTTTTATTTCTCAGGGTTACTCAGGGCTGGTGTAATCTAAAATCAGGGTTTTTAGGTAAATACATTAAATAATTTGTTTTGATACTCAAATGAATCTTAAACCACTTTTCTTATCAAAAAGTTCTTGTATTTTCATTGTTGAAATACAATTTTACATTGTGCAGCCATTATCATTTAATATGTTCGTATCCGTATATCCAATATTACTATCCATTCGTTTCCTTTCCTAGCAGCCTGTCTACTTTCATACAAAGAGTACATTCTGTGTACGTGTACGAGTATAAAACAAACACAAAGAAACCCTCTTTTATTCCCTATGTACTACTGCTGCCAGTTGTAGCTGTGTCTAGCACCAATTCCAGAGACGGCTTTACCAGTTTAGCTATTTGTGACTATCAAATAAATTGGTTATGTTACAATACTCTGTGGCATAGCTAGTGGTTGTGGTTGATGAAACCGGCTTCCGCCTGAGGCGCATAAGGTTTAAGAGGCGGCAAAATTGGTCAGAAGATTATAAAGTGACTTGAAGGAAAAAAGGTCTTCAGAAACTGAAAAACTAAAATTAGGGCTCGTAACTCGGAAACTGAAAGTGTTATAAAAAATCTAAATACACCAATCAATTCTACGCAAAACAGTGTTTTAAGAAACCACCTATAAAAAGTACTTATTTACTTTCACAAAAAAGTTATAGCCATTTAAAGAAATTCAGAATTTTCAGTTTTTTGGGTATACCGCCTAAACCACTTAAAATTATGAATATTTTTTGGTGTAGTAATAGTCATCACTTTCTTACAAATAATTCATCTCATTTAACCAAACCTGTATCTCTTATAGATACTGAGATCCCCATGCTGGAAAAGTTATCTGGGACACCCGATATATGGAAGGTTGTAATTACAGTCAAACCTCTAAACAATGACCTTCCGATTAACGTACGCTCCGAGAAACGACTGGTCAACCGCTCCATGTAACGACCTTCCCCTATCCCTACCACAATACTACCGTGACTGCTATGTATATAGGCTATATTTCTGCGCAAATTTTAAATTCGGCACGGTGGTGGGTGCCCCTCTAGCTGACGTTGTTAGGAGATTTTGAATTACCGATGTCTATGTTATTCGAAGCGACGAGTGTAGTTTCATTAGATCCGGCAAGAAAAATACCACGAGAGTGGGGTTCTATGGGAAAAAGAACCCCCTATTTCGCATAGGAACCGAGATATTTACGATTTTTTCCGACTTGATTTACCATTATCGTTACTGAATATCCCGTATGTTATACCTAACGTAACAAAATACATCCTAAGACCTGGCCAGAGAACATATCCATGAATTAAAAAAAATCGGATATAAGTGGTTTTCGAGTGATAAGCGCACAAACGGACAGACAGACAAACAGAGATACGTTGCGTTTTATATATGTTATAGATGAAAGCTGATATTAAAATTATTATTAAAAATAAATCTGCTATTACTTTTGTCCAGTGGCCAAACTGCAGAGTGGCCGGATTAGCAAAAATCCTGGTGGCCCGTATGAGGTATCCAGTAAATCTTTTTTTCCTTTTTTGTCACGACTCATTATTTATTTTTTGCAGAGAGCCTCACCTTCAAAAGTTGCCAGGGGATCCAAATTAGCAATTACGCCACTTACGCCATTACTTTTGACCCCTGGTGAAAATTGAAAATCGGCGCCAGTGTTGTATAACAATTTTATACTACAGACCTACAGGCCACTTTTGATATTACATTTTTAATTAATTACTTAATTTTCAAATGGAATTTTATCGCTTTTAAATAATTTAACAAAGAAAATGACTCACACACCTTTCTTTTAGCATAAGTTCTTGTAAATTCAATAATTATTATAACTAATCTCCATAGATACTAAAATACTAATTAATAATATAGAGTAAAATTAATAAATAATAAATATTGCTTTGTGGGTTTTTTTAATAAAAAATATAATAAACGTATCATTAATATCAAATATATCAATGTCAAATTTTAATAGATTTAAAAGTGCGTATACTTTAAAAATATCAATATTTTTAACTACGTTAAAAAGTAATGAAAGAAGAAAAATGTAAGATCATATTTTTTTAAGTATTTTAAGAAATGATGTGATTACTTTCTAATTAACGAGAATTAAACAATTAATTTATTCAAAACGGAAAATATGGTCAACCACAAGGAAATATATTTACGTTTTAAAAGAAGCGGGTTTAACCCATAGATTACAACAACGAATATTGTACAAATATGGATGTGTAAATTGACATTCTTAAATTCTATGAATTTTGACAGTAATTCGTAGTAACTTTATTGCTTTCATAATATTTTTTTAATATTAAGCTAATTAAAATTGTGTGACAATTATCATTTGTACTATGAACTATACGTACGTAATTCTACATCACAACATCAATTAGTATTGTCAGTCATGTCAGTGTTTTTAAAATAATGTGACATAATTTTCAATATTGGAAGGCCACAATGAAGTAATTTAAAGTGATAATAACAAATTTTAAGTTGTTTAAATTATTTAAAAAATACTATTTTGAAGTTCCAGTAAAATACTACTATGTGGTCTTTAAATGACATTTAACAAAGGATTTCTAGAATGTCAAATAAATATATAAAAACCAAAACTTTCTTTAAGAACGATATTTAGTTCATATAATAAATAATGTTTCGTAGTAGAAGTTGGTTTGGTGGTGGTTGGGGTCGCCCCAAAAATCTACATTCAATAGAACATTTAAAATATCTATATAATGTACTGTCTCGAAATCAAACTGTATCGGAGCATAATCGAGGATTGCTCGTGGAGACATTAAGAAGCATAGCAGAGATTCTTATATGGGGTGATCAGAATGATTCTTCAGTTTTTGAGTAAGTACATTTACATATATATCACAACCGAATCAAGTTATTTAATTTTTTTATATTTTTAGTTTCTTTCTTGAAAAAAATATGCTCTCTTTTTTTCTTCGAATCATGAAACAACGCAGTGGTGGTTCAAGCTATGTCTGTGTTCAACTTTTACAAACACTCAACATTTTATTTGAAAATATACGGAATGAAACATCATTATGTAAGAAACTTTTACAATTATTAAAAACGCAATATTTAATATATTTGTATTATTTCAGATTATCTTCTATCAAACAATCATGTTAATTCTATAATTGTACACAAATTTGATTTCTCAGATGAAGAAGTGATGGCATACTACATATCATTCTTAAAAACATTGAGTTTAAAATTGAATGCCCACACAATTCACTTTTTTTATAACGAGGTAAGGATAATAGTGTTTACATTTTTGTATACTATTCTACTTACAAGAGGAGGTCAAGAACTTGAAAATGAAGTTTGAGATCAGACTTCGTGTGATGGTAGTGTACCCTTAAGTTGTTAACATACTAAAATATAGGCTCTAGTTACCGAGCCAATTCCTAGAAAAAAGGCTCTAAAGTTTTAACAGCACCTTATATACAAAAAAACGTTACCCGTTTGTAACTAGTCAGTTGGTTAAGGTGATAGCACGTCGGCTCTGCATGTACGAGGTTTCAAGTTCGATACTCGTTGCGGGCATTTTAGTTTTTATTTTTTACCTAAATTATTATTTTATGCATTTTTATTAAACAATTTGTTGAAATGGTGAAAAAATATCAAGTTTTTTACCGAAAATAATAATCATAGGCAATAATTATAATTAAAAAAATATTCATTTACATTTTGATGACATGAACAAAAATGATAATTATCATTCCAAAAATCAAAATATATCTTGACAACAAATGATAATTTTTTTTCACTTTATCAATTTATTTCATGCTTTTCAGAAAAAATATTTATGTAAAGAAAAAATAGAAGTTTCTTACTATTTAATTTTTTTTTAATAGAAAAATTTGTTTTGGGAAAGTTTTTTACGAAGAATTTGTGAAAAAATCATTTTTCGAAAAAACAAAAATTAAAACTAAAAAAAAAAAAAATTTCCGAAGAAAAAAGGTAAAAAATTGATATTTTTTCACCATTTCAACAAATAGTTTAATAAAAATACATAAAATAATAATAATAATTTAGAGAATCGAACTTGAAACCTCGTACGTGCGGAGCCGACGTGCTATCACCTTAACCAACTGACTAGTTACAAACGGGTAATGTTTTTTTGTATATAAGGTGCTGTTAAAACTTTAGAGCCTTTTTTCTCGGAATTGGCTCGGTAACTAGAGCCTATATTTTAGTATGTTAACAACTTAAGGGTACACTACCACCACACGAAGTCTGATCTCAAACTTCATTTTCGGGTTCTTGACCTCCCCTTGTTAGTGACGTAGCTAGAGGTTGGCAAATGTCAAATGATAATTCATAATTTTTTTCAGCATACAAATGATTTTCCACTCTACACAGAAGCAATAAAATTTTTCAATCATTCTGAATCCATGGTTCGTATAGCAGTAAGGACGCTAACGTTAAACGTATACCGTGTAGAAGATACTTCTATGCTTGGCTTTATCAGAGATCGCACAGCTGCTCCTTATTTCAGTAACCTCGTATGGTTTATTGGAAAACATGTACTTGAGCTAGATAATTGTGTCAGATATGATATTGAGTAAGTTAATTAATTATTTATGAAGTGTTTACAATCTAGATAATTATCACAGAAACCATAAACCAACAGTTAAAAAATAACTAATCAAATCATAAAATTAATTAAAGGATAAAATTATATTGATAAGAAAAAAATCAAAATCTAATTATAGTAAAAATTGATAAACTGAAATGAATAAAAAAAAACAATGAGTGTGTACTTATGTACACGCGTTAGAAGTTATACTTCTTTGGGATGATTGAAAACAACTACGAATAATCTTAATAACAATAATCTGCTGTTTGCTTTAAATATAATTAAAAATTTAATTTAATTATAATATTTAATTAATATAGGCAATACTCTTTACAGTTGTGTTATTTAAGTAAAAATCTTTATTGCTAATTTTGTTAATACGCTATAATTTTTTTGATATAGGCAATACTCTTTACAGTTGTGTTATTTATTCTGTATTTTCAGTCTCGGGCTATATATTTCACCGCATAAAATTTCGTTACAATTTCGTTACATTACTAATTTCATTTCCATTACATTACTGATTTCATTTCCGTTACATTACTCAATTTTTACCCTCAACGTCCCTAAAGAAGTATAACTTCAAAATATTTTGAAGCATGAAATGTCTACTTTCTAATGCTTTTCACAGATTTAAATTTTATTTATTTTTTGTTAATTTATGGAGTTTTAAAACAGAACAAACAAAAATGCAGTTTTTTGTGAATTTTAAAAGGGTGCATGGGATTAAATATTGTATCTGTTCATATAATTCAAAAGCATTTGAACATTTTTATTGATTTTCATGAATTGGTGAATAATAGATAATAGAATAGAATGTTTGTTTTATAGCTCCATAACTCTGTAAAAAAAATTCAATCTGTGAAAAACATTAAAAAGTAAAGATCACACGCTTTTTTATTTATTTCTGTATGATTTTACCTTGCCAGGTTTTCTATAAATATTTTTTCAATTCATTTTTGAATTAATATATTTTCAATTATTTATGTACCTAATAATTTTTTTAATTTATTTCAGCCATCAATCTCAAAACCGTTTATCCGATTTAGTAGCAGAACACTTAGACCATTTACACTACCTTAATGATATTCTCTGCTTGAATATTACCGATCTAAATCAAGTGTTAACGGAACATTTACTCCTCAAACTACTGATTCCATTATACATATACTCATTGATGAACTTTAGCAGTTCAGTACACATTAATACAACACTAGATTTATCTCTAGATGGTGTAACATTCAGTAGCGATAGTTCAAAAGCATTTGCCGATAATTTATCTTCACTGTTACGAAAATCGCCATATCATTATCGCCATTCTCCAGAACTAACGGCCGAACAACAGACAAATCCAAGAGTATCTTGTGTCGTAGCGCTATTTCTTTTGTCACAAGTGTTTTTAATAATAACGCACGGTCCGTTAGTTCATTCTCTAGCGTGGGTCATTTTAAATGCAGATGTTTCTGTTTTTAAACATGGCGCTACTGAAATCTTACAATCTTATAGAGACACAAAAGAAAGAGAATCAAATGTTCAATCGGAAGAAATTGAACAAGATTCTGCTAGTGTAAGTAATTGTAAAGAAAGAAATCATGTGAATAATGAATCGCCAGTTATTTCAAAAATTGAAAATCAAAATATAACCGACGAAGAAAAAGAACTATTGGTGTCGTCTCCGAGATCAAGTACAGTTGATTGTTCTGTGAATGCATCGCAATTGTGTGAAGGACACGAAGCCGCAGCAACGTTAGTGCAAGCTACTCGTAAGCCGTTTTTAGAAACGATACTCAATGCTCTTGATGTATCTGAAAATGACTACTCTGCACTCTTTGCTCTGTGTTTATTGTTCGCGTTGGCCAATAACAAAGGTAAGAACTTTATTATCATTACACTCAGAGATCAATATAATGGTACATAAATAAATAAAATATATTTTAAGGATAAAAATCTACTTTTCTGAATTTTTTGTAAACTAATACATACAATTATGAAGCAATTTGAAAAGATTTCAAGCTTCATAATGCATTTTTATTTATTTATGTAATTAAATAATTACACTTTAAGGGGGATAGCCACTGTGACGGGTCAAAAAATTGTCAATGTTTGGGAATTTTTTTCACAGATATAACTAATTATTTTTAAATCAGGTAAATGACGTTTTATTAAATATATATTCAACTTATTTAATGTCAATTTTTATTGCAAAATATTAAATATCTACAAAGTTATGAGCCTCGATGTGACAACCAAAAAAAATATTTTTCTCTATGGTTCACGAAATGAAAAAAATTAGTTATATGAAAAAAATAAATAAAAATTTTATCAATATCTGTATGAATGTAGCTATCATTGCACCTAGCCGTTTTATTTTATTTTTTTACAAAATGGCGATCGTTTGAATTTTTAAAAAAATTTTTAAGACCTTTTTTTTATTAGAGCGGTTTTAAATTATAAAAAAAAATATGAAATCGGTTCATTAGTCTTTGAGGAATCGTGTCAACCAAGTCGAAAAATGTCATTTCGAGATAAACGTGTTAAATGCTTTTGTTATGTCATAATCGGCCGCGCTACCTCGTCTCACTAAATTGACTGTATCTCCATCAATTTTCGGAACTTAAACTAAATTTTGCGTATATATACTTATGAATATGTATACTTTAAAAAAATGTAAAAAAAAATGATTTGCTTTATTTTCCCATAATTGAACACAAAATGATTAAAAGTTAAAGCAAAAATCACTAAAACCTAGAGATTTTAAATATAATATGAGAGCTTTGATTAGTTACCATTTTTTCTCTAAAAATATTTTTCATCTTACACAAATCAATATAGATTGAAATAAAATTATATTGAGGGAGTTGGATAGCTAAATGTACAATTATTTATTATTAAATCAATAAAATGAGAAAATAATAAGTTTCTTTATTATAAATAAGATAGAATATTGATTAAACGTATTGTTGTAGTTACACATTCAAAGGGTTACAGTTATATTGTATTCGTGTTTGATTTATTTTTTCAAAATGCAAATTCCTCGTGAATTTAATCAA
This sequence comes from Sialis lutaria, assembly GCA_949319165.1. NCBI lineage: Eukaryota > Metazoa > Arthropoda > Insecta > Megaloptera > Sialidae > Sialis > Sialis lutaria. The sequence continues at coordinate 11,598,869 of OX439241.1, forward strand.
AACACATTTCAAGTGTATAAAATATCTGATTATATTAAAAGCGGAAAATATAAATTAGACAGTTCAGACTTTAATGCAAGCTGTCATAGAATAAAACGACTAAGCGATTTATGTATAATTGTGATATCAAAATCCTGGCTAAAAAATCCAGTAATCAATGAAATTGCGCATACATTGAATGGATATCTACTTTGGGAATTGCTACCATGTGATTTGCCGCTGAAAATTACTGTACCTGTAATAAAAAGTGATGTGTATTGGCAAAGATGTTTTAAATTTCGATGGCCTCTACTGAAACCTAACCGTATTTGCAATCAATTCAATCCTGAAATTGTAACTTCGATATATTCTTCATTTTTAATGTCTTATAAAATACCTGATAAAATCTACAAAACATGGTGACAGTTATTTCTTGAAAAATACTTACAACAAACGCTTGAGAAAATAAAACCAGAAAATTATGTTCCCGATGATATCAATGATTTAATTAATTTATGTTTGAATTATGTAACCACATTAAAGTTATTTCAATTGCAATCGCCTACATTTCCAAATGAAGATCATATTCCAATTAATACTATAATTTCTGGTTTACCGCATTTGAATGAAGTTTCGCTATACTTTGGTGAATGCAACGTAGGAATAGATTTTGATGTAAACAAGTTTTCAGTTTCCCTGAACGATTGCAGACATTTAGGAATAGCTGTTGGAAAAAGCCAAATACAATATCTTCAAATAAATCGCACAAATTTAGACTGTTCTAAAGTAGTTTTGTTGTTACAAGGTTTGAGTGAAAATAAACATTTGAAGATTTTAGATTTATCACACTGCATTATTGGAGATAGGGGAGCTATTGCGATTTCCGAATATGCAAAAACCTGTCCAAGCTTACATACGTTATTACTTATCAATAATCAAATTGGTCCGAAAGGAGTCGAAGGTTTTGAAACTGCTTTGTCTGAATCTAAATTGTTATATTTGGATTTGTGTTTGAATAGAATCGGAGAGGGTTTTAATTCCATAGCGAAAGGTATTGAAAAAGGCACAGAACTTCAACGTTTAGGCCTTGCTGGTTGTGGACTCACAGAAAATTGTGATTTAATAGGAAATATCTTAAGTAAAAATATGACGTTGCTTAATATAGATATTAGTAATAACGATTTAAGAGAAAATATTGGAACAATTATAATTGAAAGTTTAGAAAATAATACTCGACTGAAATTCTTAGATATAAGAACATGTAAAATTCCTTATACACTGGAAACTCAGATTTACCAACTACTCGATAGAAACCAAAAATCTGAATGCACCACAAAGTTTAATACTCAATTTAAGATGAATAAAGAAAAATATGAAATTGAATTAAATAAATTAAGAAATAAAAATAAAATAGAAAGTCATCTGTTAGGTTGGAGTCCTTCTAGAGAGCCAAGCGGTGTCATTACAACAAAACGAATAAAGAGTTCTAGACGAAGCAGCATAGAGTCATTGAGGCTTGTTAAAACACCAGATGATGGTTCTAAGAAAGACGTTGATATACGTGTGATCAAAAAAGAAATGAAATCTTTAATTTTGTTTTGAAACTTTTTAGAACATATAAATTGTATTTTAATAAACTATAATTAGATATTAACCAGTAGTAAAAATAATTATAACATTTTTCTTGTATCTATATTTATAAGATGTTTTATAATAAAGGTTATTAATATTTTGTAAAAGAATTCAAACTTTCACGAGTAGAAAATAAAAACCATTCAAAAGGCAAGAAAGAAGTAATGTTTTGTAAACAGACACATGTAGAAAGTTAAATACATTATTACATTAAATAAAATATGTCTTATGTAACTAATTTTATCATATATATATTTTAAGAAAAATAAAATAATTAGTACCAAAAAAACTAAACAAAATTTTATTTTTTCACCCTATTGCAAAATTTGATACATGGCATTTAGTTGGTTTTAGCCACAGAACATTAAATATTTAATTTTCAAATATCAATAAACATGTGTTCAATGTTTCAAAATGATATATCTAAAAGTAATTTTGTAAAAGAATCCCAAAAACTATCTAGACTTAACATCTCATTGTTACAGGTATCAATCCTGACCTGCTATCCCCTATACTTGGCACAACCGGAGGCGGTGTGGCTTTGTGTGAACATCTGTTACGATTAGTGACATTTGCATGCCAACCGAACAGTGGCGTGCGACTTGTCACCCTCGCTCTGACGTTACGTCTCTTATCTAAGCTGACTCCGTTAATGACAAACACTCATAAACAGATATTAACAGCAGCAAGGGAACAAAGTACAGCTGCTGTACGCAACTTTTATAAAAGTGAAGAAATTTTTCTTGACATGTTTGAACACGAGTAAGAAACAAACATTTTATTTAATTTTGTCCATTAATTAAAACATCACTTATATATTTTTAGATATTTTGAAATGTCAAAAGGACCTTTAAATGTTGAATGGTTATGCATGGATGCTGCAATACTTTTACCTCCAACAGCTACTCCAATGTCAGGAATAGAATTTACTAAAAGACGTCCATGCGGAGAGGTAAAATAAAATGAACATATGATTTTATACTATACATTATATGATAAAATATTTGCTTTGTTTTAAATTTCACATATTTTAGGTTGAAAGAGCACGCCGTGCAATAAGAGTATTTTTCTTAATGAGGGATTTATCAATGAATCTAAATGGAGAGCCGGAAACGCAACTTCCGTTGACGAACCCACAACAATGTATTCAAGTTAATAATGTTTTAGATCTCAGTAAGTATGATTTCTTTATATGGATTGCATTATCAACAACTGTCAAATGAGAAATGTTTTTTAATAGAAAATCATTTTTATTACAGATAACAGTGATTTAATTTCGTGTACAGTTATAATGAAGGATGGGGTTAAGTTACGCAGATTTTTGGTTATCGATGTGATTCAGCTAATATTAGTGGAACCTGACACAAAACGTTTAGGCTGGGGAGTTGCAAAACTTGTCGGATTCCTACAAGATATCGAGGTAATTTCATCTCCGACTATTACTTAATATTCAATTTTTGAAACTTATTTATAATTTGTATTTAATGTTTTATTTAGGTGCTAGGAGACAAAGACGATTCACGTTGTTTACATATAACAATTCAACGGCCTTTATCGAGTAACACGACAAACAGAGTTCCACTATTATCTGCCAAATTTATTTTTGATGATCACATTAGATGTATGGCTGCTAAGCAAAGATTAACGAAGGTAAGTTTTAAAAAGAACATCTAATAAATTATAATTTTATTTAATTGTTAAAATAAACAGCTATACCTTCACGAATTTAGGTATAGGGGGGCTGTTTTTAAACTTTCGTTGCTACAGAAATTCTTAGACTAAACTAATTTAGAATCATAATTTTAATAGGGTCGTATGAAAGCACGACAAAAGAAAATGCAACAAATCGCACGTCTGCTAGACATACCCGGAGCTACCGGTGGATTTGTAACATCGACCCCGCTGAGTGTAGGGGGTCAGGCAGCTGGCTTAGCTGCAGGACTGAACGCACTGTCCCGTGCTGCTAATAGGGGGTTCAATCGAGGGTTCATGACAAGACCTGGAGCAGTACTTAGGATAGGATCTCCAAGCGCCACTGTCACCAAGGACTCGGAAACAACTAGAATGAGAGACAGTAAGTCTCCATCATCAGCAGCTAGAATTGCAATCAAAGGTGGGCAGCAACAGGTTGTTAGGTCGAGAGATAATGTGGGAACAAAACCAAGGTGTGTGTATCAGAACGAAATCTTCATTTTATCTTAAAATATTTTTGCGTAGTTCATTTTTATAATATATTATATTTATGATTACAGATCTAGGGAAGGTAGTCCAAGAATGCCAAGGCCACGGTCTGAAGAAATTCCATTAGAATTAATAAAGAAATCGGGCTCTATAAATACTGGTGACAAATTCTCATCTTCACATGCACAAACATCAAAAACAGTTAATGAACAAGACTGTATTAGTGAAAATGTAATAGCGGAAAAAACAGAACTTCAAAATGATTCCAATTTGAAAAAAACTTCTGAAGAAACATCTTTTATTGCTCAACAAAATGAAATGGCTGTGAATAGTTCATCTTCAACAGGTGCAAAACGAAAAGGAATTGTTGAAACTGTTTAAGTATTCTATTTTGAACGCTTTAGGGAAAAATGTTTTTTATTTGTATAGAAAATGTAATTTAAATAAACAGTAGATGTAAAGAATCTTATAATGTAATTTAAAATTTTAAATAAAATGTTAAAATATATTATTTTTCATTGTACTATTATTTAATGCTGGAGAATGTATGAGATAAAGAACATACAAAATATTGAAGAAAGAGTTGGGTAACAAAAACTACAACACCTAAAACAAAAAAATTCATAAAGGAAAACATTGTTTTTGAAATAGACATTTTTGGCTTAAGAATTATTGTACAGTACAAGAGACAATCGAGGAAAATTAAGTGAATATAAATATGTAAGCAAAAACAAAATTTATAGTACGTATATTGACAGCAGTCACAGTTGTCACAGTATGAACATAGACTATGTTTGGCACGCCAAACTTATACAGTAGGTTGAAAAAATTATTTTGAGCAAAAAATTTTATTTAAACATGTCTACGAAAATTTTTTGTAAGAGAATTACTGCCCTCTAAAAAAAATAATAAAATAATTCTTACGAAAAATTTTCGGACACGTTTAAATAAAGTTTTTTGCTTAAAATAATTCCTTCAACCTACTGTTGAAGTTTGGCACGCCAATTTTGAATTATCCTGAATTTTAAGCTTCTTTCACTTTTTTTGAAATCTCTCAAGGAGTAGTGGGAAGCGATAAAAAAATCGAATAAAAGGTACAAAAACTAGAAAGTGTTAGCTTTAAAATGCATTTTAGAACATCAAAATCCATTCAAATTTCACAAAGATACAGCAGTTTAAAGAAAAATTGAAAAATCAAATGTATTTTACGTGTTAATAATATCCAATCACTTTAAAATTTTTCATTTTTTTCGTACCTTTAAGAAATTTGGAGTGACCTTAAAGAAATTCGAAAATAAGTAAATTAAGGGCCACCCTAGTGTATATTCACATGTAAATTAACTAGTGTACCATTTTAGGATATTTCTATAATATTTTTTTTTAAGATTAAAATTCGTAGTAGGTACATACAGTCATACAGTTTATTTAAATTTAAGTTAATGACTGAAACGGTAAAGGTTAATCAATAAAAATCATATTTGGTTTTAAAATGATTCTTTTAATGTAACTTTGATCTAAAACATTTATTTAACAAAACTTATTAATATTACATGTATTTTATATAAATTGTAAATAACGACAATACAAAACAGGGTTAAAGCATTGAGTTGTTTATTCTTTTAATTACTCTACCAAAATAAACAAATTCCAAATGTATTTTGTAATTAAAAGTTCTTCTTAATATAAAGGCTTTTTTCTATTTTTTACTCTGCGTAAATTAACTAGCCCTTATTATGTTAGGTTATTAAAGTAAAAAGTTTTCATCGTTGATTAATCAAATAAAATAAATTAAATTAAATGAAAATACTTCAACAAATAATATTAAAGTTTACTTCAATATAATATACAAAAAATATATTTTTAATATATGCATTGTAATTACATATACATTTTTAAACTACAGAATTATATCTAACAGTTATTTCTTTGCAAATTGAGCAATCAACTATTCATAATAAACAAAAACAATTATTTAATTAACGATTTTTTAACTCGATTAGAACACTGAAAAAGATAGACGTAATAATTTAAGCTTCCTTAAATGTTAAATATGATTCAGTAGTAGAACATGATTTTTAATATTAAATTGTTAAAATAACACTAGAACAGCTTTTAACCGTTAATCACCAGGTGATTAACAGTCAAGTATTATTTCTACTACATGTATGCAGTATAATAATAGTAACTTTTCCTACTATTTATTTCTACTTACGAATTTTTAAACTAGCTTCAATAAATATTCGTGCTGACTAGTGTTACAGAACGAACTATCATAATAAAAACAATGAGTGTGTACTTATGTACACACGTTAGAAGTTATACTTCTTTGGGATGATTGAAAAATAACTACGAATAATCTTAATAACAATAATCTGCCGTTTGCTTTAAATATAATTAAAAATTTAATTTAATTATAATATTTAATTAATATAGGCAATACTCTTTACAGTTGTGTTATTTAAGTAAAAATCTTTATTGTCTATAAATGTTAATACGTCATAATTTTTTTGATATAGGCAATACTCTTTACAGTTGTGTTATTTATTCTGTATTTTCAGTCCCGGGCTAAATATTTCACCGCATAAAATTTCGTTACATTACTAATTTCATTTCCGTTACATTACTGATTTCATTTCCGTTACATTACTCAATTTTTACCCTCAACGTCCCTAAAGAAGTATAACTTCAAAAAGAAAATTATATTAAATTTCACTGGTTTAAATAGAATAAACAAAACATAATGATTCATCAAAGCAGGGATATTTGTTCGGTTTTTTTAATTTTAATGGTTAAATTACGAGTTGCAGCGATGAATTGTTTAACAGTAAAAAGGAAAACTCTTGTAGACTGAAAAACATTAAAACTATACATACAAATTCACACATAAACGATATATATTCTGTGCCGTTTGTTTTACACATCAAAATAATTTTAAATGTTTTATTGAATGATTGACGATATTGTGAATTACATACTCTTCAATTAATATTAGTAGATATTAAATCTATATTTGTATGAAGCGCTAAAATTATTTTATTATATTACGAAATTTCAAAAACTAATATTTATTTTTGATACAACCATTTAATAGTAATTATTTAATAACAAATATCAGTTTCATAACATTTACATTTATATACAGTGCCAGCATAGACGACCAAACATTGCATAAAATTATCATATAAATAAAACGCATTACTTCTGCAATAATTTCATCACTTTGCACTTAAAATAACAAATAAATAATTTTCATACGTTAAGTTTACAATATAAATAATTTGGTTCGGATCGCTAAAGTATAATTTTTTGGCACCCTATCAAATACATTATCTATCAAGACTGCCGACACTGATCATGTAATAAGTGAATTTTATTTACAAAAGAGAAAACTTAAGCGGTGCGCGTAATAATATGTATTCCCGATTCCGTATCCACGGGTTCACTGAGATCCCCTACTTTTAGAGCAAATGCAGCTTCTTCAAATGGTTTCTGCATGGTTCCACGACCAAATGGTCCTAGGTCTCCACCACGTCGGTACGAAGAACAATCCGAATATTTTTCTGCTAGCTCTGCAAATGATGCTCGCCCTTGCACAATCTGCTCACGATATGCTGTAAATTATATTTTAACTAAAGACTAACAACATTAAAAACTAAAGATACAGTACAACCACTTTAATCTCTGCTAATGGAGGTAAGGAATTAAATAATAATATAATTAATATTCTTACATTTGACGAGTTCTAATGCCTCTTCTTTACTTCGAGTGATATTTTCTTCACGCCAAGAGGACGGTCTCCTTGAATTACGATGTTTCACTAGTAAATGAGAACACTGTACTTGTTCAGGACCACTTGTCGTTACTTGTTCTGCAGGTTTATCTGGCACATCCCACTGAGACTCTTTTGTATAAATATTCAAATAGTAGTGTTGACCTGAAGAAAATTATATATTTTTTTTTAAATAAAATTATTTTTAATAGATTATCTTGTTTCAATTCAAAAAATTGAACTGTTCAAATTTTACATTACTGATGTATTTACATATTGTAGTAAAATAAAAGGAATGAAATATTTACAAATTAAATTGTTTTTATTAAGAATACCCCTTCAATAACATAATTATAATTATTATTGAAGTGTAATTCTTACCAGTGGATCGACTTAAACGTTTCTCCCAACCACTTGGCAATTGAGCTTGATCATCTGCCATGTTAGATAAATGTATTTTTTACCTAAAATGTATAATAAAAACACATACAACGTATACCCAGTATACAAAATCCTTAAATGTATTAATTATTCCTTAAAACAGTACATAAACTATTTGAATTTTGTGACTGCCATAGGTCAACGCGGGAGCAGAAAACGAAAAGCAAATTCCATAGAGGAAACAAATCTTAATTTTCCTTAGATTAAATATTTGACATTCAACCGACTTCAACGTAACATAGATTATATGCTAATGTAAAATGATATCTTGAAATTATAATTTATTGTATTTTAAATATTTAAAAAATAATTATAAAACTGTATATATATCACGAAAAATGAAAATAATATTATATTAATTTATAATAAGATTTCTTAAAGGTGCGTATACGTATATTTTAGGATATATTTTAAGTTAACAAAAAAGATGAGGTTAAAATTTATCAATTTTTCGTGAGGAGTTTTTTTAATATTAAATTAAAAGTTTCATCATTATTTTCAACACTTTCTTTAGTTATTAAGCGTATGAACTTTATCTTACAATTTAGAAATACAACTAATGTGAAAGCGTATTTATAAAAAATTATAATAACCTAAAATTATGAATTTTCTTTATTTATATAATAAAACGATTGTATTTTATAAAGGACTTATATTACCTCTACATAAAACAAAATAAACTGGATTTCCTATATTCTGTGATATAGTAAATTACCTATATTGCAAGCATTACCTGTAATTTTGATTTGTTTCGATTTTCATACTTTATATGCAAATTGAATACTTGTATTTAAAGCTCAACATTCCCAACTTATTAAAAAGTACCAGCCTATTGAAAAAATAAATAAATATATTTTTATTTACAGTACAATGATGTTCCGAGGAACAATATTATTTCGAAGTGCTCGTTCATATTCGAACGCAGTAACTGCTGCACTAACCAAAGACCAACCAGCATTGTTTCGTACATCTGAAAATAGCCCTTCTAATCATTCAAAAACTGACTTAAGTCAATTTTACTCTATATCAAATGATACAAAGGCCATATTTCAATTTGGAGGCTTTCCTAAGAATTTTCAAATTCAAATAAAGACATTTTGTGAGTCATGTTTAATGATTAGAAACCCAGCTTTAGATATAATAAACTGTCTAAAAAACACAGACTACACAAAACCTGTCGTACGGTATGTAGTGTATGGAAAACAAGGAACCGGTAAATCGTTAACGATGGCTCACATTATGCATTATGCATTTGAAAACAATTACCTGCTCGTCCACGTCCCATGGGTAGCAAATTGGATGCGGAGAAGTAAAGAGTACACAAATTCAACAACTAGAGAAGGTTATGTGGACTTACCAATAGATGCAGCTGCTTGGTTGATTCATTTCCGTACACAGAATGCAAAGATTCTTGCGTCTCCAGATCTGACAATATCTAAAGATTACGTTTGGTCTAAACGAGAAATTACACCGAAAGGCGCAAAACTTTTAGATCTAATTGAGCACGGAATTAATAGGATTAAATTCGCTTCTGATTGTGTTGTGAGTGTTGCGGAAGAAATTAAAAAACTGAGTACAGAAAAACGTTGTAGAACGTTAGTTGCGATAGACGGATACAATGCGTTTTTCTATCCTCATACTCGTGTGTATACCGATGCTAAAGTTGCAGTTCCGCCATCTAAAGTTACGTTAACGGAAGCATTTCTAGAACTGACCAAATATAACTGGTGTAATGGTGCAGTTGTAGTAACTGTAGATGAATTAGCGGTTCCTGAAATCGCCCATGGATCTCCGTACCCGTTTGAGTTACTTGGGAAGGCTGGTTTCGAACATTTAGATCCATTTATACCTGTTAGAGTTGATAATTATACTAAAAAGGAGTTTGAAAGCTGTATGATGTATTATAGAGATAGAATATGGTTGCAGACTCCGGGTGATATCGAAATACAGAATCAAGAACTAGAATTTTTAAGTGGTAAAAATCCTTTTAAATTAATGCAACTTTGTGCACCATTGTAGTTTTATTTTTAATTAATAAAGATGATTGTTACTAATTTTATAAGATTTATTGTTTTATTATACATATACACTATTTTCTAAAAGTACAGTCGAAACCGGTTATAATGACACGTTAATAATAGTCCAGCTGAATCCCATATAATTGCTTTTTTACCTTTTTTTACGACCTAATATGACTTGTCCTCTTGATCTGTCATAACCGGTTTCGACATATTTTAGAATTCATTATTTTTACAAGCTTTTTTAAATACATACTTTATGACTTGGACTGCAAGAAAATATACTATATAAGTAAATATATCTTTTGCTCTCTTATAATTTTCATTAAGATTTACCTAAAGTAAAAAATCACTTAATTTATAAATGAATTGAGTTATACTTCAACAAATTCAGATTCAATTATTATTTTCTATTTTAAAAATTATATAGTAGTTCAAAAAAGATTTAGTAATTTTTGAAAGAATCCCATTTCTATCGAATATATTTAAAAAAACGTATGCACCAGGCCCGGATTTAGAAATTCGCCGCTCCTAGGCAATTGCGAACATTGCCCCCCCCCCCCCCCTCCTCAAAACTTCTTCAATGGTGAAATAAGTTTGGTACGAAAAGTTTTTTCAATCAATAAAATGCACCTTTCTGAGAACAAATATTTTATTTTATTATAGTCAGTAGTTTTATTATAATCATGAAGTATTTGACATATATTATTCAACAATTACAAAAATAAAACAAGTTTTCAAAGTTTCCGCCAAAATTTGCAGCCCTTTAATTCTTGCCGCCCTAGGCGCGTGCCTACTCTGCCTGCATGGTAAATCAGGGCCTGTATGCACTACTGATATTTACTTCAAAATAAGGAATAATTTTCCCTATTTAGGTAACCTTTGGTATAATTAATTAAAAATTGTATTGTAGATTAAAACAGATACCCCAAAAAAATATTCTTGTAACGCTTCTGTTTAGTTATATAGCGATTATCGCAGAAACCTTTAATTTCTCATTTTTTGTCTGTTTACTTTACACTTAACAGAGTAAGTTGTGTAATTAATATAATGTACTTATTAATTTACTTCAATTAAGGATACAAATATTAATAACAGACGTGCAGGAATTTTTGTCAAGGAAAATAACAATGGCGCCAAAAAAATAACTTCATAAGCCCACCCACTAATTACAAATAGATCCCTAGTAAGTCTAGTTTATAATAACTAATTTTACTTAAAATTCGGAGGAAACATAAATATATGCACTGTACACGCATATTAATTTTATTGATTATTTTTGCAAGTATGAGTCATTATTTAATTAGCATTCACGAATTCACGCACTGTTTTAACGATAAAAAAAATTTAATTAGAGCTTACTTTACAGTTGCAGTTTTATTTTCTTTTAACCCTTAGTGTGCACACCTTCACAGCGAATCATTTCGTGCACATGGGGTCAAATTGACCCCAGGTCATTTTTGACCTCGAATATCTCGGTAACTATGCATTTTTCGGAAAAAAAGATTAAGTCAATTTTTGCAGTGAATCGATCGAACTTTAAGGCCGTGAAGTTAGATTTCCAAAAAAACCATTTATTGTAATTCAAAAACGTGCTCAAAGTTGACCCTTACCTGTGAATGATGTTCAGGTAAGAAAAAAGATGTGGGGTCAGCCTGACCCCGTATGCACACTAAGGGTTAAACGAATATAATTATTTTTAAATATGATTAAAAAATATTATTTATAAAAAAATGCGTAAAAGGTATATTATCGAGCGATACAACATTCAAAAAAATTAACTAACAATAGAAAAAAAAGTTTTGAATCCTAGCGAATGTACAGAATTTTATCAAAATAATATTTAATATTTTTTTTTCATTTTCAACTCACGGTTGATTAGAATTTATTAAATATAATTGCCCTGTTCTTTCGTCACTTAATTTTGTAAATTTCTTTCGGGGCGCACGTGTATAAATTTATTCCTACACGAAATTTGAAAAATGTAACAATGAAAATTTTTAATCTGTTGAGCGCATGCCGCCATCCTTCTAAATAACGAGACAAAAGAACACGGAAAATGATCGAATTAAAAAACAAACGAAAATTCTTGTTTGAATTTCATTGTTGTGACTTAACCTTTTCAACGTCACTCAACATTATTCGACAACAATAAACAATTTGAATTTGAAAATGATAGAATTAAAAAACAAACGAAAATTCTTGTTTGAATTTCATTGTTGTGACTTAAGGGCAGACTAACGTTAATTCGTACAAAAAAAGGCACATTTTTATGAATTTTTTCCGACAACACAGTTAATATTTATTTATTTAAACTAATGGTACATCAAAGTATAACATTCGAAGAATATTTTGTAAAATTTTCATAAATTTTTTTTTAAAAATACAGCAATGGCGGCAATTATTTGGAGGCGTCTCGGAAAAAAGTTGAATTGCGGTGCCCCTCATAACTCGGTCCTGGATCACCTGAAATAAAAAAATAAAAAATTGTTCGTTAGCTAATCGTTTTCCCCAGGTAACGCTGGGGGGGTTTTTCGAAATTTCAATTTTTCAATTTTTGGGAACACTTTGAAGTGAAAATCGCGATTTTTGCCCAAAAAAATCGGGTAATTTTTTATTATAAAATAAAAAATATTGACAAATTTGAAAAAAACTCTCCAGCGTTACCTCGTAAATTATGTACAGAAATAGTCTTCAAAATTTCAAAAGAATCGATGCAGTAGTTTTGAAATTATAAGGGGCACCGACTTTGAAAACGTGAGTTGTGGGGAAAACGCTTTAAAGTTTTAAACACTAAAAAATTTAGAATAAAATATTCATAAGTTTTTTCGGCTTACCTCACACTGAATCATCGATGCCAGGTCCATAAAGGATGTTGCTATCGTCCATAATGTCTAATGCATCTTTTTGCTCCTGTCTCCGACGAATTTTGCCTTCTTTAGTTTTTTTTTCCGCTTTACTTATACGCATGGAGTCAGTTGATCGCGCCCATTCATGAGCGCTCGGTCCACTTTAAACTGATGTAACTTCGTTAGTTTTGCTCCGATCCGTGTAAAATTTTCACACAATATTCTTGAAAAGTTTTTCATTCAGAAAATCGAATAAAAAAAAATTGGAAAAAAAATAATTTAAATACGTTAGTCTGCCCTTAACCTTTCCAACGTCACTCGACATTACTCGACAACAATAAACAGTTTGAATTTATTCAAAAATGCAAAAAACAATGTTTTAAATTTTACATCTATTAATTTATGAACCTCACTGAATGAATTCTTTTTAAAAATATAATTTCGCCTCTGTATACACTTATGTACATATGTAATGTATATCCAATGACCTAAGTTCTACTTAAGAATCCAGCATTTGTATACATGTCCCTGACTGTAAATCGCTGTAGCTGTAAATAATAGTATCTTTCAAATATTTCTCCTCGGACACATCCCAGTCTTCTTAAGAATTAATTACTGTGCTGGAACATATCATAAAAATACAATGATAGCACTGTTTTGACAGAAGGGTAAAATAAAGGCCATTTAAAAATCTTACAAGCTGCTCGATTTCAATATAATTTTATTTAAATTAATAATACTGTACAGAACCGCGTTTTTATTTAAATATTTCCATTAGTAGATTAACTAATTAAAATTTAAAAATAAGAACTTTATCAATATTATTGTGTATAAATATGAAGGTTTTATCTAAAGAATTAAATTTGTTTTTTCAGTCTATACGTCGTTTTACAGGCAGGCAATAAAATGCGTTTTTTAAATGTTTATCTGTCTGTCTGTTTGTTCCGATTTTATACGAAAACTACTGAACCGATTTTGATAAGACTTTCACTCTTCAAAAGCCTACGATCATAGTTTAAGCTATCTGATAATATAATTGATTAACGCAGAGCCGGCCTTTAAAATTCCGGCGCCCCGAGCGAATTTTTTTTTGCCGTCCCCAAACGTTTTGACCGAAGACCTTTTTTTTACTTAATTTCATTCATTATTTTGATATTTTTATTTATTTATTTTTTAAATCCCATTCTTGTTAAGAAAAAATTTCTAGTAAGAAAAAAATATTTTTTTAATATGACTAAATCATCAACTTATATTAAATAATTAAGTTAGGTATGTGTTAAGAGAAAATTATAATTGATTAGTTCTTCTCAGACTCATATACCTACTTATGCATGAAAATGAAAAATATTCGTTTTTGAAATAAATGCAAACGAAGCCGTAGGGTCAGGGCCGGATTTAAAAATTTGCCGCCCATAGGCAGTTGCGAAAATTTGCCGCCCTTTTCGATTGAAAAGTGAATTTTTTTTATGAATTTTATCAATCAAAATCTGAAGACCTTTTTTTTAGCTTTTTTAGTCAAAAAATGTTACTAATAATTCTGAAGAGCTTTTTTTAGCTCTCCCAAGTAGAATTTATATCTATTTTTTTCCATACCAAAATTTGCCGCCCCTAAAAATTTGTCGCTATAGGCAGCTGCCTACATTGCCTGCATGGTAAATCCGGGCCTGCGTAGGGTTTTCTATACTATATATAATATTATAATAATTGAAAAGTTCATCTTCATGAATATTATTTTTTATGTTTTTTAAGAAAATTTAAAAATACATTTTGTACAATTTTTATTTTAAACAGATAAAGTAAAATTAACGTTTTATCATATTTTAATTTCCGGTAAAATACTTATTGTTGTCATCATTTTTTATATTGCTGTTAAACGGGCGAAAATTCGTATAGTCTTTCACTATAGATTTTCAAAAGGAACAGACCGGAATAGTAGTGTTAACTCCAAGAGGAAATTTACCAATTCCAAAGAAAGAAAATATTGTTTATTTATATTGTACGTTGCCCCACCCCCTTATTGATTAAACATTATCTTATGTTTATTTCCCTCTATTGTAAAGATGTTTTACCACGGCCCACGGCCCCTATTAAGACACAACGGGGTCCGTTTTAGTGATTATGAAATCAATCCTATTTTTTAAAAAGGTTTTTGTTAAACATTTATGAAAATAGATTTGAAATATGAAATCCAGCGACTACTATTAATAAATTATTACAAAAAAATATGTCCTTCACCCATATATATATATATATATATATATAATATATTAGCACATGGTGTATTGGAAATTGGAATCAATAAGATAATCTACAATCGATTGCATTATTATTTTAACCGTTTGGTATAATTATAGATACTGCATGCGTTAATCAGACTTGGTGGTATGTGAATGTTTATCCCCCTCCCCCACTAAAATAATCTTTACTATAAGCAATGTGGGAGCTGTATTCAGACCCTCCTCTGTTTTTTACTTGTCATCTAAGTTTACATAAAAACTATAAATACTTACATATTATAAATTTTGTCTTCGGCATCGAGAAAAAACAAAACTGAATTGTATTTTAATGAAATATGTTTTATTTTCTTGTATCAATTAAGTTTGCTTATCAAAATGATAGTTATTAAATTATTTAATTTTTTTTTTAAATATTTATCAAATATTTTAAATTCATCGATAGTCTAGATCAGGGGTTTCAAACATTTTTGTACCTTTGAGCACATTATAAAATACCGGTATGGCGACGGACACAATGTAGTTTTCAAATCATATAGTTGCAACGAATTTTCAACAGAATAAAAAATATCAGATTTTGTAATTTTTAAATTTTAAACCTAAAAGCACAAGACTGTTGACGCGTATAAATAATAATAAATAAGATAAATGACATACAAATCGGTCGAAAGGCCCGTCCATGGACATAGTTGGGAACCACTGGCCCAGAGGCACTAACATAATTAAGTATTGTTTTGGCTCGAATCCATTGTTGAATCATTTTAATTATTTTATACGGTGATAAAAATATTAATTTTATTAGATTTGATTTGATATAATAAATAATTTATTAATATAATAAATAAATAAATATAAAAGTTCTGAATGAATAACTAATCAATGCTCAGCTCAGTCCAAACTCTTCGACTTCAAAAAATTAGGGGTAGGATTTTCCGAAATTCATATCCATCAGGGGGGGAGGTAAACTTTTTTTTTGTTGATACAGCTTTATATAAGGGTGAATTCAAGCAAAATATTCTTCTATTAAATACACATGTATGAACTAATAGGGGTAAATAATTGTACCAGATTAATAGTACAAATGGTAATAGATTTTATAAATTATATAATAAATCTTCATAAAAATGAACATAACACGGGCGAAACCGCTTGTTTAATATATGTATTTATATAAAAGTTCATTTTAGGCTTTTTCTAATTTAGATCTACTAGTAGGTACCTAATAAAATTAATAATTGTATTCCGCATTTTTTATAAATAATATATATTTAAATAATACCAACAAATATTTAAAAAAACTAATAATTATCAAATATATCCTAAATCCTACCCTGTACAACAATAAGATAAATCATGGTTTATTAATTTAAATTTATATGCAATCAATAAACAACCGGTAAGTTAATAATGAATTCAGTTCAATTGTTGACAAATATTTACAGCCATATTAATATAAATTAATTTTAATCATCGTTTAATATTGTCAAATTAATAATAAATTATATATAATATAACATAAAATCGAAATGCATTAATATAAATATACTATAAAGTAAAAGAAAAACATTTAAATATCAACAATACAATTAACATGAGCAGCGTTTATTTAATAATAAATGCATAATTGGTAATTACGTCTTATCTTATATAATAGTGATATCTCATATATGTAATGCATGTAGTATATAAAGTTGTTGATATGAGTTTGACTCATGTAGTTTGTGACGTCAGCGGCTTGGGTACCGCCATAGCAGCGCACACAGAAAGATTCAAACTGCTGTACTGCACGGTACCACAGTTGTCGAGAAGCTGTTGGGCAGTATACGTCAGAGTGTAGTGTAGTAATTGTTGTTAGTTTGATCACAACAGTTTATAAAGTAAAGTTGAGTCAAGATGGCAACGGAAGTTGAAAAGAACGTAGCTGCAGAAACAAAGGAAACAAAAGAAGAAGTGCCGGCCGACAACAAAGCTGCCGAAGTTACGGCGACCGCCGAGAAACAAGATCCAGCTACAGCGGAGGCTCCTTCTGCAAAGGAGCCTGCGCCACCCAAGGTCACCGTTCATAAAGCTAATTTTGAAAAAGATGTCGTTTACTTGTACCAATTTAGCCGTACACCACAACTACCCTCGATGTCACCGTATTGCCTCAAAGTTGAAACTTGGCTCCGGTTGATTGGAATGAAATACGAGGTTAGTGACATTTTTTTAAATATTATTTACTCTTTATAACCCATCTAACACCCTATTTATTTTATTTTTAAATATTTATATTAAATACAAAAAAATTCAAAAAAAAAATATATACATATCCCATATACACATACATATATATATTTAGATGTGTCTATATGGGGTTGTTGCCCTGCGCGTTACTGACAGGGTAAGCTTATATTAGAACCAAAGGCAGCCATTTTAACTGCCGGATTAAAGGTTCTTGTCACCGTACAAAATATAATTACTATCCCTTATATTTAAAAAAAATCAATCTAGGTATATGTATTGAATAATGCTATCACCAATATTCAATGTTAGTTTAGCCGGCAAACTATGACATATACATATATGAACGTTAAACAAATATTCTGTTTTCTACACCCTCAAAAAGTACACGACAGACGATCTTATCTTAAATCTTGATGAATGAACGCTACCGTCGAAATCACCGTGATTTCAATTCTGATTTATTTGTTTCGAACTATCAGAAAAGATATATTTATTCTGGAAATATCGAAGAAAGAATTTAGGGTATGTATATGAAGTATGCATACTTCATACTGCACACGCCTATTTATACATACATGGAAATTAATGATCGCGTGATAATTTCAGAAAGAATTTGAGGAATCTAGAACAAAAGCATCATGAAATTGACTTCTTTAATTGATAAGAAATAAGTCTTTTTGTCTTGATTTTTATATGTCATGAAAATTTCCAATTATATTAAACAATTTTGATATTTAGGGCGTGGAATCTATTTATATATTTTTTTGTATGATAGTTATCTTTTTGATATTTTAAAATTCATGTAAAAATTTTATAAAAACTTAATTTTACATGTATATTTGAAATAATATTTAATATATGTAAATATAAAATAAAATTGACATATTTGTATAAGCAAATAAAATAGTATTACTTTTTAATTCCTATGTATTGATTGGAATTTCATTAAATTATCATTAAGGCAATTCAGGTTTGTTAATATTACATTTTATTCATGTCATTTAAATGTTTATTATTCCTCAATGATTAATATTTATATGTAAATGAGATTAACTTACATCACTTCAAAAATAAAAATAAAAACTTTGTAAACTAAAGAAAAAAAATGTAAAATCACCAATAATGCTATTATTTTTAGTTTTAATGTTTATGTATGTATGTCAACACTATTCCATTTATTTTTCTTCATCTTTCCCAATTTCTAGCTCCAGTGTTATTTTTAATATGGTATTTCAAAAGTCGAAGAATTATTCTTTGTTCTAGCATGAGTACGTCATTCTTAAAAAGAATAAATATTAATTTATCAGTGTTAAAATTTCCTTTAATATATTGATTATATTTTTACTATTCGTTGAATTTTCTTAGAAATGATCAAACAAAGAAAATGATGCATACAGACTTTTATTATAATTGAAATGAATTATCTAAATAAATATATTTCGCTGAATCAGATATTAGATATTATGTTTTATTTTGCTTCTTGTAGACCGACTATAAAAGGACTTGCGTGATACTTAAAAATAATGAATGAATCCTTTTTTATTCAGTGCATTGATCCTGTTCACTTTTTCATGTTTCGTCTGGCTTATTTAAATTCAAGTGTGGGATTGGCAGATGTATATCATTGTTTTCTGGTCGTGTGAACAGAAATGTATATATCATAATTTATAATGGTAATATTTTACTCTAACACATTGATGTTGCTCTCGAGCATATGTTAAATTTTGCATATGCTGATTTATATTTAATTTAGTAATAAAATTGACCACATTTGGTAAAGTGTAAATGTATTAATTTGTTGTGCGGGCGTTACCAACATTTGGTAAAAGAGAGCCACGTATTATAATTGTTTAATATATAATTTAACATATAAGCAGACAATTTTCCAGTGGAGGGGTAGCAAAAATTTTGAAATAAATTTTTTTCTTCACAATGAGATTCAGTTATGTCACCATTACCATATAAGAGCTCTTTTTGGTCTTTGCAAATTAAACATGAATAAAATAAAGTCTTCCTTGCAAAAATTTGCAATAAAACTTCAATACAAGCCCTTACGACCCAATAAGTCAAGGCAATCAAATGTGTAAAACATATAAATATTAAAAAATACAATAAGTACTATTAACATGAATATATAAAAAAAATTTTAAATAAGAATTTAGAATATACCGTAAAAATGCGATCTTTTTATAATTATTAAGTATTTTTGAAATATTTATATATTTCTGCATGAATTAAATATTTCGAACAAAATCTTCAATATGATTATATAGTTTTCGATAAATGGTCACAGCAAAGAAAATGTAAAAAATAATTTTAATAGATTTGGATACAGAAAAATGCTCTAACATTTGAAATCAGGTTATGTTAGGTAAAAAAACATCAAAAATCGTAAAAAATAAATAAAAAATTATTCGCTTTTGCTTCTAAATGAATAAAAAAAACGACTGTACAATAACCCATATTAAAATTAAACATTTTTTGTACTTACAAATATTTTTATATCATATTATTTAACCTGTTATATAATTTTATCTGCCCTATTTTGGGTTGAATTTTTGATGTTCCGTATAAAAAAAACTGACGGATTTGTGCAGATTTATCGAACGTTCCATACATCCTTTCATGAATCATAGTGAAGAGGCAGGTAAGCTTTCAGACGGGCTTATACGGGTGCAAATATCGATTTTGAGCGTGTTTTCGTCGTATTTCAAATGGGTTTCTTGTTTGACCATATTTTGGTGAAAGCACTTCCGGTCTATGAAATATGATTGCGTGAGTTATTTAATTTAAAATATTTCGTTCAAAATTTCTCCCTAAAAATATAAGTTTTTAAAAAATAGGGCAAAATAATATAGATACAGTTTGGTATTTTAGTTAATTTTCTTTGTTCGATTGATTTTTTTCAAAAACTGTTTGAATTCCATTCTTCTGGTGTTTAGAGAAATTTATATGTATATAATATTACATGGACTTTCCTATATATCATAATTATATGTAACAGCCTGTATATGGAGCACAATGGGCCCTAGTGGCCTAAGTGCCGGAGCCTCGCTCCACCCCTTCATACAATCATAACACTCTGATATTTTAATAAATATATGTACTTATTCAAAAAAAGTTTGTCTTTATTCACACACTGACTGACTCATCAACACCCCAAACCCCTGGATCTAGAAACAACACATTTTATGGATATTATTTTATGACGTAAGCACTTAGAAGGAATTTTCAGAAATTCTTTGTGGGGGGGGGGGTAAATATATTTTATATCAATACGTTTATTTTTATGACTAATTTTATTATAAAGGCGAATTTCAGACAAAATATTCTTCAGATTATAAGTATTATATTCAATTTTATAAAGTATTTATATGTACATGGTTATAAAAACGAATACACGCGGGTGAAACCGCGGGTGAGTTGTTAGTATTAAATATACATACATATATACAAAAAAATAAAACCAGAAAATATTTTGTGAATCACAAAAATAGTAGAGAATTTAAAAACAATCTCGTGTCAAAAGTCAGACAAAACTATTCTGAATAACAATGTGATACCAAACTATGAATTTTGTATTAAATTGAGATGAAGATTATCTGTCTGTCTAGTAAATGTGATTATTTTAAAATATAGGGGTTCTCCCATAACGTCATATGGGCTGTGAATATGCGGGTTGACTTTGTACTATTTCTTTCTAGTTAATTGATAAAATTAGGTGGAATAAATTGATCAATACAGGATTAATCGGGGTCTTTACTTATTGACCTTTTATTCTCATGAGTATTAATAGTTCTTCTTTGTTAGATATAATTGATTCAAACTTAAAAAAAAACGAATTGCAAATAATTGTTTATTTAACTTAAAATTAATCGGTCTATATTGTACTTCATATAAACTGTTTCATATAAACTAAACCAGGGATTCCTAACGGGGTTCAAGTGGACCCCTTGAGGGTTTATGAAAGTTTTAAAAGGTTCTAAATGTTGGGAACCCCTGAACTAAACTGTTCATTTGTAATCATACTTGACTCATAAACAGATCTTGGGTCAATTTTAATTTAGTAACTCGTGTCTTCTTTTTTTACTATGCAGGTATTTTATTTTACAAGATTTGGTGCATATATTTTATGCATAAGACATGTTTTATCAAAATTGCTTATCCCTGACCGTGAAGCAAAATATTCCAACCGCTACTGATAGCGGTAATAATATTATCGGCCGAAAGTATTTCAGTACTTATCATTTTAAAAACAGTCAACTTAACCCTCTTAACGTTTGCACTGATAACTAGTATACATAATAATGTTTAGCTGATTAATATCGTTGCATGATTCGTTAGCCTGTAGAGAATTTGCTAAATGAGATGAAATAAAATAAATTCATAAATAATTAAATGATTTTAAAGTTTGCAAAGTGTACATAAATTTCTATAGGAAACAGGAAGCAAAAAATAATTAAGATACTATCTTAAAATTGTAAAAAAAAAAAAATTGCAAGACTTCCCGTACGTATTGAAAGGAAGTTATTGTAATTCCCCCGGAAAAATATTTGCGAGTGCCCTCGATTTGAAACCCCCTTACTCATGTTTAACTAGTTTTGGAATGATTTATGTACCTATGTACGAAATACGTGACATTTTTTTGGTTCGACGATATATCTTATCTTTTTGTTCGATTTGTCTTCATCTTTACTTTTATAAGAAAAGAAACACTGATCCGATTTTCATGTGGTTTTCTTTCTTAAATTAAAATTAGTTTTATTACCTAAATCCTAACGCCCAGTATTATCAACTTTAACTAAATGCTCCTTTAACTAACTGTCATACTATCAACAGATTCAAGCATAATACATTTAATTAAATAGATTTTAAATTATCTGCAGTATTTCTTTACAATGTATATTATATCTATTTTTCATTGAAAGCTTAAATATTGATTTAAATCACGTTTGTAATACACCAAATTTACTTTAAAGGAGCATTTAGCGCTAAAGGAGCTTTAAATTGGTTGATAATACCGGGCATAAGTGTTACAATAAAAGTTGTTGAGGGAAAACCCATTTTAACTTACATCTAATTAGTTTTAAATTTATTTTTTATGAGTCATCCTGTATTTAAAATACAAATATATTTTTTTTAAACAATGAAAGATAACATTATTTTTTCTATTACTGAAAATAAAATAAATATTATCTATAAACAGCTTTGTATATCCTGTTGTATTATAATTAACAGCTTTGTGACTGCCTATTAATTATAACTTACTAGCTCTTACCCGCGGCTTCGTCCGCGTGGATTTTAAAAATCTAATAATATTAAAACTGACAGACAGAGTTATTAAATAATATATTACTAAATAATATTAGTATGGATAACTAAAATAGAGGTAGAAATATTGGATGGAGCTATTTGCACATACCGTATGTGTATGCAATTGATTATTAATTTACACATACTGTATGTGCATGCAATTGGTTATTTGCACATACCACTAACTTAACGTAAACTAACCTACCCTAACTTAACAACCTCACCTAATTAGGTACATAAACAGTATGTGCAAATAGCCAATTGCATGCAGATACGGTATGTGCAAATAATCACATTCAAAAATATTTTTTCGTTTATATGTAACAACAAAATCAAAAAGATCAAGTGAGAAATACCAGTCTTACATTAAATTTTACAAATTAGAAATAAAATATAACAATTTTTGATTTTACCATAATAATTATGAAACCGCAATTTCAATTCATTATCTAAATTAAAATCATTTCAATGCAATCACGAATGTTTAGAATAATTCTAAATAAAACACATTATTTACCTGGAAATTGTATAGTTCTATTAATATCGTACTGATGTGTTTGTGTTGGTGTACATTGTAGAACCAACCGCTAGTTTACAAAAATAAAAAAACCATAGCCGCCAATTTTTATAATCCAAATAACATCTTGTTTAAACATTCCTATCAGCCGCTTGTAAATGTAATTAGTTTTACTGTATATATGTACATAATTATCAATTAAAGTTACAGACCCCTTTATACAAATAAAAATAAATTTAAAAGATTTGTAATTAGATGCAATCATTAACTAATTCAATTATAATGAAATACGTACACCATGTAAACTAGATACAAAATATAAGTGCTTAAAGTTATACGTCTAGCACACTGTAAAAAAAGATTTAATGGAATATTTTACTTTTTTAATTATTAAAAGTAAAAAAAGTTTAATTTAATTTGAAAATTGAAATAGTCAGAACGGTATATAATAAAAGTAACATGTACCAATTTGTTCAATGTAATGTCAGAGCTAGTTTTTCATTATTTTGAATAAATTACACGTGAATATATTCTTTTTATAATTTTTATAGTATTTAAAAGGGTTGAAGTTTCGAATAATTACTTTTGAAAACGTCTCTATATAGCCAATTCTGTAGAATTTCAATAAATAGAGCACTTTCGGTAAGTTCTCTCATTAATCGTATGTTAAAAACTCTATTTTTAATATCCATTTACTCAAAAACCATACGTCCAATATTTTAAATAAAAATTAGTAAAATATACGAGTTATCCATAAATAACATTTTATCTAGATACATTGCTCTAATGATCTAATAACCTTAACTATAATATCACTATATATTTTGGATAATATATACCTACCTGTATAATAAAATTTGTTATTCTCATAAATTGATGATACAAAATCTCGATTTGAATTATATTAGGGCAGTTTTGTATTCAACAAAAAATCCACATTTCATCGATGAGTAAAAAATGCAATTCATAAAGATATACAGTAGGCCCTTCAGCCGGTTCTGTTAAACGCTACAAAAAATATTCATATCTATCTTCAAAGGCAGGGCAAAAAAACAACATGAAAAATGACTCGGAAAAAAATTCCTGGTTCTTCGATGCTAACAGGAAAGATAAGATTTTTCAAATTGCCAGAATATGTGATATTATTTTATAAAATTAGTATTTATTGGTATATTTTTGTGCAAGTGATTCATGACTGACCTGTAGATAAAAATTCTTATCTCATAATTCGCGAATAACATTAAATAATTTTTTTATTGAGATTATTGAAAATAATTAGTAAGATTTTTGAATCGAGTTGTATTTTTCGATTCTAGGTTTAAGTGGAAAAATGGGTCGAAAAATTGCTGATTTTTTTCGATTTTTTAAATTTGTTTTACTAATTATATAGGGAATAATATGTTATTGTCCATAAAAAAAAATCATCGCCGCATGATATAATTAATAACAAAATGGGCACCCTTGAAAAAATTTTGTTGAAACACGGCTACACTCAAACTTACCCACTGAAATTGCGAAAAATGAAAATTGCTTGAAGAAGTTTGAATAAACTCGGTTCGAAAAAAAAAGCGATTGAAAGTTTGAAATTAGAATTTTTAACTTGCTGTATCTTCGTCAATTTTTAATGTTTTGATTTGTAATTTCTTGGAGATATTTTTGAATGCATGTACTTTAAGAAAATATTATTTAAAAATCGCTTTTTTTTCTATCTATCATAGTCGTGTTCCCCTTTAAGTACAGATATTAATATTTGACATGTATGTATGTAACTTTATAATCTCCCATTTCATAGAAATATAATATCCCCATTTCACCCAAACCATCACGTAAAATGCATTTCATATCTGTGACAAATCGAAATCAATTAAAAAAAAGAATTTCACTGATACAAATCAAGGATTATACAGGTAAAAAAATACCTATACGGTATTTACAAGTGCATTATAACTTTAGTACGGTTATGTTCCTTATCTATGGTTTTAGTGAAATGTCACCACCCGCTATAGACTGTTGTAGAGTCTCTTCCGGTTGTCAAACAGTTATTTGACCCCGGCATCCGTTGTGTGTGTGTGTATCCTGCATTTGCTTTTGCTCATAGCCATTTGTGAACATGGCATTCCTTGCATTCTTTGGATTTGCTGTTAATTGATTTTATTTATTTATGACCGATATTAATTGCTACAATGGTTGCTGTAGAATTTAAAAACATGCGTTTTTTAACGAATGTTTGCAACTAGGGTGAACGCATCTATTTCTGTCATATTTTTATGATAACTTACTGACAAGTTAATTATTATTTTTATAATTACCATATGTAAAATGTAAATGCATTTATTTGCTATTAATAACTTATTTTCAGTGCAAATGTGGCTCTAAATTGGCCTATTAAAAATAATTTAAATGGACTCTGGATTTGGAAAAAAATTAATGTTGTGTGTGACTATCTTCCTTTTAAAAGAGATCTTTCAAAATTCTATCCTTAAGGAAGAGGGGGTATTTTAAGCTTGGAAATACTTTTAGATTTTATTTTAGATTTTTTCCCACATATAATTAGTTTACCTGTTATTTTTGGTTTGATTACTTTTAATTTCCGATTTTTTAAATCCCTGTAAGATATATTTTATTTGTTATATGCATTTGTTAAAAAATAATTTGATGCGATAACAGATAGTTACACTCATCATTCTGCTATACGACGGCATCGGTAATTCAAAAATTCCACACACGACGGCTAGAGGGGCACTTTTAACGTTGATTGGTGAATTTAAAGGCGCAGAAATATAGTAGTCACGGCGGTATTATAGTGGAATGGAGGAAGGACGTTGGTTAGAACTGTCGGCACATTGTTTAACGGAGCGGTCGTGTAGTGGATGGTCGTATAGCAGAGTGTTGAGTGTATCGTAAAAAATAAATAACTGAAAGTAATTTTTTGTATATACATATTTTCTTTTGTTTTAAAAAAACTCTTAAATTATCTATAATTTACTATTTACTACACAAAAGTCAAAATTCACCCCAACCTCTAATCATTCGAATAAAGACTAATTTTAATTTAAAAAATACAAAAAGCTTCAACATCTGATAACAAAAATACTTGTTATCATTCTGTTCAACAAACCGGAAATACCTGCCTTTTGTTTTATTCCATGACATCCTTTAAACTCTAAACGTTACCAACAAATAATTATCCTCATCCTAGCTACATTCGACCACATCTAATCAGACCGAGACGATACCACTGAACAACGTAAACCTCTTCTAATCATCTCAATAAATCAAGTGAATTGTACGGTACCTATATATAAATATAGAAAGCCATGTATATATTTGTATAACAAGATAATTGTGAGACAATAATGCATGACAAATGACACTAGTTTTATTTAAACAAGAAGATGCATTAATTATTGCAAGCGATTAACCATTAACACCGATTTCATAATTATTGTGAGTAAACATTAAACATTACCGTGTGTGCTCCAAATTTTGTGTGTCAGTGACCTACCGTTCTATACTGTTCTTGCTTCTCTTTTGTTTTCATTAAATACTAATTTGTTTTTGTTATTTGTAACTTACAATTAGTTGGTCACCATTTTTCTTGTTTATGTTGAACAACAATTAAAACTGTAATTATATTTTTTCTAGTTCAGAAAAATTAACTTCTACAAAAAAACATTATACTGTATGCACAGTTATCTGCCCATCCGCGGTTTCGTCCGCGTTGTATTCTTTTTTTTTGTAATTTATAAAATCTAATATCTTTTGGACTGTACCTAAGTCTGGAATAATTTTTTGCTTTCTTACACAGGTAGAAAGGTTTACTTGAGCCAAGTAAACCTTGTTTTGTGTATAACGAAAACAATATTTTCTTAAGATAAAAAATATATTCTTAAACTAACTATAGTATTCTTGGACGAAGAAATAATGTAGTTAGATTAAAAGTTCTTTTCTTATATTAAGAAAATATTGTTTTCGTTATATACAAAACAAGATTTTCTTGGTTCAATACAGTTTTTTTTATGTGTAGGGTTGATTTTATTAAAAATTCCTTCTTAAAAGGTGCTTACATCATTAACCCTTAGTGTGCACACCTTCACAGCGAATCATTTCTTGCACATGGGGTCAAATTGACCCCAGGTCATTTTTGACCTCGAATATCTCGGTAACTATGCATTTTTCGGAAAAAAGATTAAGTCAATTTTGGCAGTGAATCGATCGAACTTTAAGGCCGTGAAGTTAGATTTCCAAAAAAATCATTTATAGTAATTCAAAAACGTGCTCAAAGTTGACCCTTACCTGTGAATGATGTTCAGGTAAGATAAAAGATGTGGGGTCAGCCTGACCCCGTATGCACACTAAGGGTTAAAGGAAGACATCAATAAAATTTCCTTTTTTTATGTCAATGGACTTAGACAGAAATTCCGAAATAATTAAAGTGGTCCTTCGAAAAATTAGAAAGCATTTTCATTATAGTTTTGCTCAGTAACTAAAGTAATATATGATTAAAAACAGAACATAAAAAAGTAACTAATTTTAATTAGTTTGACCCCCTCCCCTCCATTTTCCCATCGTACACCCTATGTGTGGTTGTATAGCAATTGTAACAGCAATTGATTTTTGGGTGTTTTTTGTATTATGTACGCAGTATAAATTTACATTTATTTTTATTTATAAAAAATACCTACTTTTTTGGCTTAAATAACTTCTTCAGTTATAGCTATGCAATATTCCGTATTAAAATTTAACGCTATCTGCATATGACACATGTTATTGTAATATTTCGAAAAATAAATATAAATAAATCTGATGTCAATAATTTTATATTTGCACAATATAAAATACATATATAAGGATTATAAAAATAGAACATTTCCAACAAATATAGAAAACTATTTATATATTTTATTTACTCATATATTTACCTGTTGAACTACAGGTTTCAGCGTCACGCGATTACCTGTCGGATAAAGTCAAAAGTGTATTAATTTATATATACCGTATCGATACAAATCGTAACTTGTTCTAAATTTAAATCTTAATGTATACAAGGATAAATCGAACAATATTTACATGTAGTATCAAGTACAAATGCATTTTTTATCTTCAAAACCAGATATTATATCTGGGTGGATGTCGGAATGTCGCCATATCAATTTAAGTACTGTTTTTGTCAGTGTGATCAGAAATAAATTTTTTCTCCGGCTTGTATAATATGATAGTATAATATCATATATCCTATGTTACTCGGGAGATAAAAAAGAAAACGTAGTTGAAAGTTTTATCAAAATCGGTTTAGTTATTTATGAAATTTGCTTTAACAAACAAAATCACAAAGTTTTCGCCAAATTGTCGATCTGGATATCAAAATAATAAATTAAATTAAGTCTCAATAGGTTTATACAGGCTGGTCCGGTTTGGGATACAGATATCTTAGGAGCTGATTTCCTGACTCATTGTTAGTAAGAAATTGTGCGGGAAGGGAGGTCTATCTTCAACACCCTCTGAGGTACAGAGTACTACCAAAATAATGATAAAAAGACCCCATATTAGAGGTACTTTTGGAGAAAAATGACATTTTCATAAAAAATTTCAAAAAAATTAAGATATTTATATTTTTCGACTTTGATGAGCCATAACTCGGAACTAAAAACACGGATAGCAATAACCGTAATACTGAAAATATATTAGTTAATTACCTATGGAACTGACTCATTTTGGTTGCTCTAGATACGTTACTTAGGAAGTTATGAGATAATCTGTTGTAAGAACTACTCTGAAGGAAATTTTTTAAACACTCTGTAGCTCAGAGGGTGTTAAAGATAGACCCCCCCCCCCTCCCGCACAATTTCTTACTCACAATGAGTCAGGGAATCAGCACCTAAAATATCTGTATCCCAAACCGGACCAACCTGTATATTGACGTTTATTTAATTAAGGAATTCTAAATAATATTGCAGAAAGACGCAAATGTACATGAACTCTAACCCGGAAAACATTCAAAAATAAAAATTTCGTCGTTTTCGATCCAATTATCGCATTATTAAAAGTTACTACTACTTATAAAAACTTCAATGTTTCAAACTCTGCATCCACAAATTAAGTGATTTAAACATCAGACAAAAACTCTATTTCCTGTTGCCTTGAAACAAGCCAATCAATTAGAGAGAATTTGTATTTAATGTCGTTCTAATTACTTACATTAATATTAATTGTTGTAGTTTCACCCAGTTGCTAAAAGAGTCATGCAATATAGACAAAAGAAAGTGTATCTTGAATTTTTTCCTAAAAAATCATCACTGTTAAATATCAAATATTCAAGTTTGTTCTACCTAGGAGATGATGTCACGGACACGGATGACTTTTTATATAAGATTTAATAAAAAAAAACGACAAATGTATTTTTAGTACCTGCTGCATGTTTATTCACAAAATAAACAAATATTTTTATTTATATAATATGTATGTATCGTACGCTTTAATGAAAGAATTGGGTTTAATTTTTGTGTGGACTTTCGGAAATGATAATAAATTAGATACTTGCATTCTTGAATTATGAATCATAGTTTTAATATTAAATTAGAGTTGAACAGTGGTGTCAAACTCATATACATATGAACAAAAATCATCAAAAGAGTACACCCTCTTCCTTCTTTAAAATTTCAATTAAAATATTTTTTTTGCTATGCAAATGTGAAAAGGACATTTTATATACCAAATATCGTTTAAAAAGGTCGATTTTTTAAGCAAATATATTTATAGAAAATTAATTTACAAAAAAAAATCACGTAGCATGTGTCGTTCTTGAGATATCTTGAAAAATATCTATTTTGAGATATTACCCTCCCCCTTACACATGATTTTAATGATATTAATATGGGACCATCTACTAGTCCGACCCAACCAATCAAGTTTCAGTAATTCATGTGTTATTCGTGTAGCAAGGATTCAGGGGACAGACAGATGTGTTTCTCTTTGAAAAATGATCACATAGTTTCTCGTATCTTTCAGATAGTGACGAAGAAAAAAAATGACCAAAAAAAATTGGTATTCTTTGAGAAAAACTATTTATATTTCTTTTATTATTTGCAATGTTTTAAAATTTTATGTTTTATTATTTTAATTAATGAAAACAACCGTATCTTTGGGCCGGGGATCATGTATTTGATACCACTGGAGTGTATATACAGGAAATTGATATTGAGATACAATCTTAGAACAGGAAATGGCAAAGATATTATTAAAAGTTTTTGAAAATTAGTTTTAATTAGAAAAGAAAAGTTTTGCGTGACATAAGAGCATATATGTATTTCCTACGCAGTTGTTTTACAAGATTCAGCAACGAGGTACAAAGATGAATAATTCCTAATGCACGCTAAACAAACGATTTGCATTCATTTAAAGAAAGGCACGACAAGGTCGTACTTAAAAAGTTCTGGGCCATGTGCAATATTTAAAAAGAACATTGTGTATGCATGTGCGTCTATAGAAATTTATCCAGGGGAGGATTTAGGTGAACCATATAGTTTTTAATTCCGTATATGTATATGAAATTGATTTTTTTCGAATTTGTGTTTTTTATGAAAATATCCATTTTGACCTTTTTTGAATCCGCTTTGAATATTTTTGCTATGGTGTCTGTGTGTCTGTCTGTAGATGCTGTAATTTAAAAACTACAAAATATACACAGGTATAATGGTTTACTTGAGCCAAGTAAACCTTGTTTTGTATATAACGAAAACAATATTTTCTTAGATAAGAAATATATTCTTAAACCAACTATAGTATTCTTGGACGAAGAAATAATGTAGTTGGATTAAGAGTACTTTTCTTATTTTAAGAAAATATTATTTTCGTTATATACAAAACAAGATTTTTTTGGTCAAATACAGTTTTTTTTTGTAGAAGAGTGAAAATTTATATTTAAAATCTATTTTCCTCAACTTAATAATCGGAAACAGATGTTTACTTTTGTAAATTTTTATATTATTTTTTAGAAAAATTGCTTTGCTATTTTAATTTAACTTAAGATATTACCGGAAATACATACAAATTTTATTTTATCGTAATCTAAAGTTTTGAGGATCCTTGAATTACATAAGACTATTATCTCAATAACGTCTATATGTATCTGTGAACACTCTAAAGATGGCAATATACTTAGGTATTAATTAATGAAGCTGGTACCCTCTTTGACTCCTTTGTCTACGCACATGTTTGTTCACATTGTTAATGAGAATAATTAATTAATTCTCGAGATGAAAATCGGTCGACTTTGAAGCAAGTATTTGCTCAAGAATTGTATTATTGTTTATAATATTTTCATTGGAGTATTTTATGTATTTACATTAATTCATTGTTTTTCTCGTGTTTATTAGTACGCTGTGAAAATATGCGAATAAATTATAATTTGTTTATAATATCTATGTTTACTCGTTGGTATGTTTGACTTGTAATACAACATAGGAATGTCTAGTATTTTATTTTATGATAGTGTTAACACTACATTGTTGATTTCTTGATTTTGTAATTATGTAATGACTTAATTATTTTTATCTGTCATGATATTTAATTTACGGTTACAGGTAGATTCAATAATAAACAAAATATGTTAGGTATTGTTGTTTTGATTATGTAAAAATGTATTATAGTTTTTACTTCAGTACATTTCCACAGAAAAAAACTGTATTGGACCAAGGAAACCTTATTTTGTATATAACGAAAACAATATTTTCTTAATATAAGAAACATACTCTTAATCCAATTACGTTATTCCTTTGTTCAAGAATGCTATAGTTGGTTTAAGAGATTATTGCTTGTTTAAGAATATATTGTTTTCGTTATATACAAAACAAGGTTTACTTGGTTTGAGAAATCCTTTCTGCCAGTGTACTATGCCGATTTTTTTAATTCAATATTTTGATAGAAACATCTATTTTGACCTTCCCTAAATCCATTCTCACTATTTTCGCCATAATATCTGTGTGTCTGATTATTTGGAGACGCTGTAACTAAAAAAATGATATTTTTTAAACGGAGTGAACAAGAATAAACTGTTTTAGATAAAAGTTGTAGACAATTAATTTTGTCATATCTATGATTTGTGTTCTATTAATGTTTTCTATTTTTTATCATTTAGCCAGAAAGATTACAAAAAATATTAGAAACAACGTATACGAAAGTCATGTGGCACCTATGGCAGCTTTTTTATAACATGCATGATTGTCTCCCCAAAAATGTAGGTTTTTCCATTTGAAAAACAAAAGTTGACATCACTTCCGGTTTCACCGGAAATGACAGAAAATAAATAATATGAGTTTTTTTTTAATTCATTTTTATTTAAAACTTCAAATGTAAAATATGAAGTTGATATAAATCTTAAATCTTAAGCTTAAATTATAATGTGACCATTTATATTTTAATTGAATTAAACATTTCTTCATTGATATAGAAGAATGTAATAATGTGTAAAAGCAAACAGTAGTATATATATGTTCTTAATGTTTGAAGTAACACCACTTTTCCATTTAATAAGAAATGACCTTTAAAAGAAAAGCTAGAAAATAATCCTTAAAATATAGCATCATGAAATTTTATCCAATAATGCTATACGAACACAAATTGCGTGTTTTATAAAAACAATTACTTTTTTATATTTTCTGATAATCTAAATAATTTGTAAAATGAACTTTTAAAAACCCTGAGTACCTCGAAGCATAATAATAGCTTCAATTAATAAACAGAGTGTGATGTTTTTGTCTGGCATTTGTCTAAAGGTCTATCAATTATTCACAGTAATGTATTGGCAGATGATGTTTGAAAACAGGTCTGTGTCAATAACCAAAGCACTCTTCAATTGCACAACTAATTTAAAGCCTTCAAGTGGAATAACAGTGACTCATCATACATGTATCATTGAGGTAGGGAAGTGATCTTCTATTATATTTATGTGGGAAGTTTTTATTTTATTTTTTTAAATGTTTTTTCGTTACTCACACAAAAGTCCCATATTTTATTTTTCTAATTTTAAATATTGAAGTACTACATTAAAATTATATTTGAACTTCTTCAAACAGTGTTAAATATTGTCAAACGTGCAGATATAAAAGTAGATGAGTATTTAAATCCCCAAGTGTCGCAAGTTATCACCACAAGTACACTCACAGTGTCAATAACCCTACACTTTCTTCCCCCTTTTCTTATTCTTAATTCATAAATGAGACGTTCAAATGCGAAAGAACAAAAAGTAGAGGAAATGATGGTTTTGTTAACAGACTTACTATAGAAAATTAAATATGATTTACTAACACATAAATTATCTATAAATAAATGAATACATAATTGCGGTTTTATTGATAATTAGGTACTTTACAAATGAGATAAAAAAATTATCAAAAATAGCGTTATATCCGGTGTTATAAGAGAGAACAAATATTTTTAGTTTTCAACGGAATATTAATTCTACCCAAGATTAGTAAATACACAGGTTGCCTCATGACCTTTTGACCAATCAGCTTGGGCACCCCAAATGACGTCATACGAAGCTACAAATGTTATGATTGGACACATCATTTCCTCTCTTCTCTTTTTTGCACCCCAGATGATGTATTTCCCTCTCGAGCCGAGCCATGAGGCTACCTTATACTTTACATACCTTGAATTCTACCTATACTTTATCAATGGATTTGTTTGGTAATTTAGATTAGTGATACTTCAATTTACAATAGTACAGTTAGTGACTCTGACAGTTTTAATATCGTTCGTGTTGATGTTAACTTACCGCGCGTGCGAGAAACTTGTCAAACACTTCAGAAACGTCACGAAAACAACCTTTTTCTATTTTAATCACAACATTTATCTGTATAGAGTTTTCGAATAATATCCTAGGGAGTCTTATATTTCAGGGCGCATCTATAATATAGAGAATAAAACAGTGATTCTCAAACAGTATATCGAGGCATATGTATGGTATTAATCAGGGAAGGTACTAGAATCTCTTACAATTTAGTTGAAGAACCACTGTTGTAGAGAGATGTTATAATAATTACTTTTACAGATCCAACGTTCTTAAGTTTTTATAAAGCAATTCTACGTGATTCTGCGCGTAATCTTATATCAATTTTAATTGCCCGCTTTACTGTTAGAACAATTAAAAGACAATTAACTAAAATAATTTAAGAACATCTTAACACGTTTTTACTAATAGATAAGTCCTTACAACTCAACGTTCACATTTATTATAAATCAAACAAAAAATGCGATTTATAGCGGTAACAATATTTGATATCTATCATAACAAAGGCATGTGTATTATTTTGGCTTTTGTCTTTTTCGATAAACGAATCGTCTGCGAGTTTTGTACTTCAATAAAAATACATAGGCGTGTTTAGAATATCTTATATTTAAAAAACACGGGAAAATAAGTTAGGTGAATTGTTTATATAATATATGCTGCAGTATTTATTTACTACAAGTTAAAAATTCGACAAACATAATTAACTTGTGTAGTCAGTCAGATTTGATTTAATTGGTTGTATTACTAATGCGGTGTTTACACCGAAAAAACAAAACAGAATCATCGTGTCTTTAAAATACTTCGTATTTAAAATTGTATAGGTTTTCTTGCTTTTTGGTCATAAAAACACCGTGTTTCTGTTTTGTTTTCTCGGTGTAAACACTGCATAACTTATACCTACATGTACAAGCAGTATGTGTGGTCGCAGCCCAAAAGTTAAATTAGTGTACGATTTAGCACATTTAATGCTTTTTTTTAAATGTAGAATTATTTCCTTCTGACATGATTACAATTTTTATATAAGTTTTATTTATTTATTTTCATTTTAAAAAAATCAAATGATAGTACATTCAAAAGTAAAACTGTTAATAATCAAAGAAAGATAACTAAATACCTAACTACATATATAAAATTTCTGAACTAGTTGAGTATACATTTTTGGATTAATAATTATATCAACGCCGCCGTGTACAAGTACTTAGCACATATAGGTACATACGACAATTTATAAATAGTGAAAACACGTGGCGAGTGCGAAAGATGGAAACCAAACTATGCATTATACGTTCTTTTAAATTGTTTCTCTGGAAAATTCTATAATATAATAAATACAAATTTTAAAGTTTTCATGGAAATCGAATAGTATTTTTAGTGTTTAAAAAAGATATAACGAATTTACCTATTTTGTACAAAATACGAAAAAATTTTAATAAAAAATACTTCCTTTTGTTTCAACCGACATTGAACTTTGACCTTTAAAAAATCTACTTCACTTTTGCAATGTCGGTCAAAATATCAAGTATCATCAAAGTTTGTATGTTTACTCTCTATGTAGAGTAGTATACTCCAATAAGAGTTACGACAGCGCCGCCATTTTTATCCAAAATCGACCGTGAAGCAATTTATTAAAAAATGGAATTATGTACACTGCCGTGCAAAAGTTTTTGGACACCTGTGATTTTGAATGAAAATATACAGATTTCAGTCAATAAAAATACACAAAATAGCGAAAAGAATATGTATACTTGCAGTCAAAATAGTAAGTATAAAAAAAAACAATTTCTCGTTAGTTTGAAAGACACTGTGCGTTAATACTTTCAACTTGAGTAAACCTGACCTTTCGAGTATATAATTCGATAATTTTCCTTAACATAGAAAATTGTAAATGCTGTATTTTAGATATGCTAGGATTATTACAAAAGTTGTATTTAGTACTCTTATCAACATTTAAGATTTTTTATCAACCATTTTTGCAGTTTTATATTTACAATACGCAAAAAAATTAGTGTCTAAAAACTTTTACACAGCAGTGTATTATTTTTAACAAACAAAAAATAAAATGAAATAAAAAACAACCTGAATCGATTCATTGTAGTAGCTAAGTTATAAGTATTTTCTGATTTTATCAATTTCAATTTTATTTATTTCTACTTGCTAAAAATAGCATATAAATGAATTTTTAAATAAATCGCGTCAGCGCCGGTTTGGTTGAAATTGGCATCGATGCCGAAACTTTTACTGTTAGTATTCTCTAGTTTACTTTATAAAATATTCAACAATTGAAACAGGCATAACTACGCCACTGGGTTTATTAACTCCCAGATACCAATCCAATATTGTGTGAAATCGATGCGATATATGATGGCAGTAGACAACACATCTGCTAGCTGTAAAAACATTCCTCAGTTTTTGTGAGTCCACCATGTACTCATCGTATACACATACTGTTCATGGCAGTTTTTTTCTTCGCTCTATATTTTTAGATGACTTTTATACAGTATGTGTTTGGAGCTTCATTATAGTAAAAAATTACTTTTCACTCACGATTACATTGCCGTACATCTACTGTGTGTAAGTGCTACAGTCGTTTTTTCTTCTTCATCTCTTGAACACAGTATCTATGCAGAATTTTATAGTATTTATTTTTACAGTGGGGTTTAAAATATTAAGTATGTCAGAGTTTTATAGCTCACGAAGCTTTTTTTATATAAAACGTGCATTTAAAATCGTATACTACGTAAATAAAATGTATATAATTTTATTTAGGTACAGCATACTCTAAAGTTTTTAAATCAATGATACAGGCAGCCCTCGAAAATGTGTATACTAAAGCAGAGATACAGCTAGAAAAGTTTTTCTTTCTAATTAATCATTTTAAAATAATTCAAAACGTGTCGACTCTTAAATCAATTCAGAATTTTAATGGAAATATTATTAATAAATTACACTGAGGTGCTAGGAATTCCGATTTTTTTATGCGGTGTTTTAACCGAAAAAACAAAACAGAAACATCGTGTCTTTAAAATACTTCGTATTTATAGTATAGGGTTTATTGCTTTTTTGTCATAAAAACACCGTGTTTCTGTTTTGTTTTCTCGGTGTAAACACCACATTAGAATTAAATATCATGAAATAAATTGATTAAAAAAACTTATCAAGATAATTTTCGTGCATGTTAATTATCACTTCAAATCCTTAATAAATAACTAGTTAGGTATATGTAGTAATTTTACTATAAATTGTATGACAGTCAAAGACTGCCTGCATGTATAAAAGTATTGTAATACCGTTGAAAAATCATGTCCGAGATAAGAGCAGATTCTGACTGTACTAATTTCAAAACGTAAAGAAAAGTTGTTTTCCGCATGGCGGCTGTGCGTGTGTGAATTTTTTTCGTTCACGATAACTAATGTAAATATGCACCGATTTGAATTGTTTTTGGGGAAAATGTTTATCTCAGTGAGTTCTCTAGACCTATTGAATTTGATGCTACTCGAATTAGGGGTTTCCGAAATATTCGAAATTTTGTACCTGCTATCGTCGAAAAATTGAATTTTTCAGTTACTTTTAATTCGTTGTTACTTTTTTAATGTAATGTAAAAATTGCTAAAAACTGTACAGAAAATGATGGTAGCAAACTGCCTATATTATACAGTTTACTATAAAAATTTAAAATATAATAACAAGGACTTCTAAATAATAATGTAATATTATTTTCGAATACAACTATTATCCATGATTACCAAAATTATATGTTTTAAAAAAATATGTTATAATCAAAACAACAATATTATCAGCAATAAAAGGATATGATTGTATGAATGGATAATAATAAAAAAATATTAAAATGATTACTTTAAGATTATACTAATTCACGTTACTTATTTTATAATTGTGTTAGTATGATCTAGGTAGTAAAAAGTATCATCATTTATTTTAAACCGTCTAACCTTCATTGAAGTAATTATCCAAACAAAGAAACACCTGATGGGAACCATGAGAAATGAATGTTTTTTTTTCATAAACAGTAACATTGTGTTCTATTTTCTGAATCTTTAGACATACATTTTATTAATTAATTTATATGATTAACTTGCATTTCGATATGGGATTAAAACAAAGTACTAAACATAAATTTACTAAGTCGTTTGGGATATTTATTATATAGGAGAACTAATGAAAAATGAACTATGATGTTATGGTTGTTATTTATTTTCAAAAGCACTGTGTTTTAATATTATTAAGCGGTTTTAATTTTAGAAAGGAATGTAAGGCAAGTAATTGATCCATCCTCTTCTAAAAAAATAAAATCATAAAAATGTCATTCATGTATATCGTTTTTTTCTTCTCCTTGTCTAATTTTCACAATCAACTAGTGACTAGTGTATCTAAAATAAATATACTAAAAAATATCTTAGGGTTATTCGATCATTAGAGCAATGTATAGATAAAAGACTAAAATTTTAATGTGTTATTTATGGATAACTCATATATTTTACTAATTTTTATTTAAAATATTGAACGTATGGTTTTTGTGTAATTGGATATTAAAAATATAGTTTTTAACACACGATAAATGAGAGAACTTGCCGAAAGTGCTCTATTTATTGAAATTCTACACAATTGGCTATATAGAGACGTTTTAAAAAGTAATTATTAGAAACTTCAACCCTTTTAAATACTATAAAAATTATAAAACAAATATATTCACGTGTAATTTATTCAAAATAATGAAAAACTAGCTCTGCCATTAAGCAAATTAGTACATGTTAGTATTGTATACCGTTTTGTCTATTTCAAATTTAAAATTAAATTAAACTTTTTTTTTACTTTTAATAATTAACAAAGTAAAATATTCTATTAAATGTAGGTACATGTGTTCTGAATATCAATTAAAAACATAATTTTTCGAAACCAAAACTTTTTTATATAAACTTTAAGTCGTATTGGCAATTGAATCACATATAATGCAACAAGTTAAATCAATAAATTAATAAAAGTAATAATAATTCTAATAAAATCGTAATATATTTTAAGCTAATTTTGTATTTGGGGGGGGGGGGGGGGGTTAACTACATTTTTGTGTACTGTTGCCTAAAATTAAACAACACTTAATTAACCATTGTACAAAAAACACTTTGTATATAATTTTTTGTAGGTAAAAGTAAAAAATAAAAAAAAACATCGAAATAAAATGGTACTTATACTTATATATTTCTTAAGCAAATCAGAATTCCAAGGATCAACACGACGAAGTTCTTCTATAAATTCAAAAAACGTCGATTCTCAAGTACGAATAATTTTTGTTAATAGCCCATATTCCCAGATGTCTATGACATTCTGTCATGTTGGGTGTGGTTACATTCAATTTCATTAATTGCACCATGATGTCATAATTCATATCAATAATAAATAAATTAATGCATAAGTACTATATACAGCTACCGGGGGGTTCCGAACTTCTGTTAAAAGGAATATTTAATAAACAACGTTAACATTGTTTTCAAAATGAGTGATATAATATGACATATGTAAATCCAGATACATACATAGATTTAATTTTATACCCGATAACATCAAACATTTTGTTTGTTTTCACTTATCTCCTTCCGTTCTTAAAAACTATTTTTGGCATCTTAATTTATGAAATGTACAAAATATCCTTCCGTGGCTTCGACCGCGTTCATTTCATTTGTATAAACATTAATAAATTTATTTACCCCTATTAGGATTGAACTTAGAAATATTGCGATACACGTTTATCTTATTTTAATATAGAAGAATAATTTGTTTGAAAATCAACTCAACCTTCCTCCTCCCTAAGGAGCTGATTTCCAGAAAAGTCCTTTACTATATTAAGAAGTCAAAGTTCCTTGAAGAAACTTGTTCGATTTGTTATTTCTTCTTTTTGCTTTTATACTGTTCCTATTATAAATGTGTAACTGCGTGCAAGGAACTTCTATATAGAAATATAAAACTACTATTAATGTTACAAAAACGAATAAAACCAAAGCATAATTTGGTCTATAAATCAACAGCTGATCTACAAGTACATAATTATCTACGTTAACGAGCACATTAAAATTTTGACTCAACAACATATCGTTTTTAATCTATGGCACATCACAAAAGGATCTCAGAGAAGCAATTTTGTTTTATAATTGTTACATCTTAACTTTCGTAATTAATTAATGTATCCGAATATAATGTTAATAATAAATTAGCGGGGTCTTGCTTTGACTTTTCGTCTAATGTTTCATTTTCTATTATGTTTTCCGTTTCTTGTGGTGTCGTGCGCTTGCGCGCCGCCACGCGCTCCCGTTACCATGGTGACTATCCGGGACACTTCGGGCGTGTTCTTTCTTGTTCCCAATGATTGTTTACAGCGAGTTACTAACAAAAATACACCCACGTACAAAACATACATGATAATATATTATCTGAACTAATTTGTAACGCAGGTACTTATATATAATTTAATTTGTTAATATTATATATTTATAAAACATAATATTAATATGAAGTATGTAAGTAAGTAAGTTCATATGTTTTTTTTGCAGTTTGTATGCAACAAAAAAACAATACTGCCGTGCTAAGCACAAAAGCGGTATCTCAAAAAAAATCATAAAGTTGATTTTTATGGCATCGAATAGCTTAAAAATATACGAATCCAATGAACTAAGCCAAATAGCGATATCTTATTTAAAACATATAAAAAATCCCTTGAAAAAGTTTTTCCTATCTCAGGTTTACCTTAAATTACTAAGAGAATTATAGGTATATCAATAATACGTAGGCGAATAACTGTATATTTTGATACCGCCAAAATTCCCAATATAATGAATAAATTCCATTTAATAAATCAAAAAAAACAATCTGTAAAGTAAAAATAAAACTATTTTAATAAAACGTTGATTTTCTCGAAACTCGCCTTTACTGAGATACCGCTTTTGTGCTTAGCACGGCAGAATAGGTGTTACATAAATTATTATATGTTGTTAGAAAAACTTCAGTTACAGCCGGTCGTTATAGAGAAAGGTCAGATCTACAAAAGTTAGATTTGATCAAAAAAAATGTATCACGTATTCACGGCCTACTGAGGCTCTCAGAATTAATATTTTCCTTTTTTTGTCGAGCTTCAATTGTTAAATTATTTTTCAGTGCCCAAAACTACGTAAGAAAAACAGAAAAAATACTTTTTTTCTATGGGCTTGTGTAATTAATAAAGCATTAATTATTCAACAATATACATTTTTTTATGGATATACCTAATACCTACCTGTAACTCGATCTTCCGTTGCCTCCACCTGGAGCATGTTATTAGGCATAGACATTCTTTAATCAAACTAATGAAAACAAAATACCTCCCTTAATCCCTCACTTAGCGCGGGTTGACACACGCATTGATCCCTGACGCTTTGATTAGTCTCTGTCAATTACTCTCAATGTAGAGAATTCTAAATCTCTGAAACTTTACCTCTAACGTCATTTGGGCACTTTTGATTTTTAAATTATCTTTGATAATGAATCGAAATATTTTGACTGACGTGAGTTAGATAAACCTTGTCTCATTATGTCTCGGTTTTTGGAACTGAAGCTTTCTCATCTTAGTCTCGTGTGAATTTTGATATAATTTTTTCTATTTATTCTTGTGTAATAAACAAAGAAAATTTGTATATTATAAAAATCTATATATTATATTTAACTTTAATGGGTTTCGATCTCGTTTTGAAAGAAAAATCTCGTGTCGGCGTTACGGAAGATATTTTTTAGCGCAACTCACGAAGTGATAGCGCTTATATGCTTTATTTTATGTCTATCTTCCACCGGTTCTAGTTTAGCCCATTTTATGATTTTTCCCGGTCATGACCCCCTCCCCCTCAAAATTTTTCATAAATGGCTTCATGTACCTCGTTGGATTGATTCACGAATCGATTGGCAAGGGTATTTTTTGAGTTGTGTCAAGTGGATTGAGCGGCAACACCGGATTTACCATGCAGGCAGTGTAGGCAGCTGCCTATAGCGGCAAATTTTTAGGGGCGGCAAATTTTGCTATGGGAAAAAATAGACATAAATTCTACCTGGGAGAACTAAAAAAAAAAAAAAAAAGAATTATCAGGAGCGTTTTGTCACTAAAAGAGCTAAAAAAAGCTCTTCAGAATTATTAGTAACATTTTTTTACTAAAATTCCTAAAAAAAATCTTCACTTTTCAATCGAAAAGGGCGGCAAATTTTCGCAACTGCCTATCGGCGGCAAATTTTTAAATCCGGCCCTGGCAACACCTACGTGTGAGTTTTGATAAAAGTTTTAGTATTAACTATTTTATGTGCTTAAGTATTAATATATTATTAAAGAAGAAGAAAAAGAATTCTTAATTTTTACAATTCACATTAAATTTTGTGTAATACGATACTACATCCATATAATCAATTTAAAAAAAATCCTGATTTTTTTTGTACATCATTTAATTAAGTACGAGCGAAAATAGCATTGTCCGTCCTCATTTAGTAATAATGATGCATATGTAGACAAACGGTTTACAAGCAATTACAATTAATACAGATCACAAGACAGACAGACAGAGGCACGTCGCATTGTGAACAATCAGACATGATTATTAGGTCTGCCGACTTGTCTACACGCTGCAAGCTATCTCACAGCTCACAGTGCACTTCTTATTGTGCTGTATATTATACAGGATGTCTATAATATCTTCTAGTGCGAATTTAGCCATGAGTTGTTATATATAAATATAAATCAATTTGTTTATATAGCCGGAAAATAAATTTAAAATTATTTCATTAAGTAATCAACATCTATTAAGCGTTTAGGCTTTCGCGGATGATTGGATTCTGGGTATAAGTCGATTTGATCGTTCTATCTACCAACGTTTCATTATTCATTACAGTGGATATCATGAGGACTATATTAAAAATGTCTGATGATGTTCATTTTAGTATGTGACGAAACGTTGTCCTATAGAAAAACAAATCGACGCAGCTTGTATCTAGAAACCAAGATTTAAAACATCTTTATTTTTGTTACTAAACTGTTTTTTAAATACTTTTAAAAAAAATCTGGAAAAATACTTTTGACGTTTTTTCATCACCAAAAAAATGTTTTTTCTAAACAAAGAGTCTCTCCTTTAATTTGTACTGAACTGACCCCAAAATTAGTCCAAATGGGATTA
Organism: Sialis lutaria; assembly: GCA_949319165.1. Lineage (NCBI taxonomy): Eukaryota > Metazoa > Arthropoda > Insecta > Megaloptera > Sialidae > Sialis > Sialis lutaria. The sequence goes on from OX439241.1 coordinate 11,642,008, forward strand.
TTTAAAAAATATATATCCCACAGTCAGAAATAAAATGTTTTTAGGAAAATTTTGATTGTTGTCTTGAAAATGATTTTATTTTCGCATATCGTCGCTTATCTAACAACTAACAACACCACTCAAGTCATTTTTACCATGTTTACAGGAGAGCGAAAAAATCGTGTATGTTTTATATAGGCTACCGGCTTGCGCGCTGTCACTATTTTTTGAATTCTGGTCTCTTATTGTCTGAAACGTCTAGAATGTGATTGATAGATCGACGCGCAATGAGTAGCTTTATCCAATGACATTAAAATGTAAAAACCGCTAATTTTCGACATGAGCGGTATTATGTACATATCTGTGTGACCCACAATCAGAAAAAAAATATTTTTATGATTCTAATTTACTTTGGCATCATAAAATTACGCTAATGTGTACTTACCAATAATTACTTATAGTAATGAACAATTAAATTACAGTTAAAATTATAAATATAATTTAATTTTATTGGCATTATTTACTACGACTAATTTTATACTTTTAATGATAAAAAGTTTAAATATTTAAATATAATAATTTAATTACCTCTCAACAAAAAAGTTTATAATAGATACTGAATATCGAAATTTTATAATGACAGCAATAACATGATTAAATTAAGTAATTAATTAATTAAATAAATAAATAAAAATAAAATTTGCTCGTTTAAATTGCAATTAATTTTACTCGTAAATGAGTATATATTTTCTATACAACGTTTACAGTATTCAGTTATCTGCCTGTGATATAAATATACTTTTGGGGTAATAAAAACAATCATAAATATTAACGCTTATTAACAGATGTTGAATTTATATATAAACAAACATCATGAATGTAATTATCTCACATTAAAACTTTTGGTAGTTACCACAGGCGCCGATAATCCTGTAGAAATATAATACATATACAATTTTGAAAGCTTTAGAATAGAATTTATAGTATTTATTTGAAGTATAGTATTGTACCCTCAAACATGACTTTGTTAATATTTCAAGAAAATCATTTTATATCATCTATAATCATTAGTGTATCGTATCGAAATGGGAAAAAGGAACATTTATGGAATCAACATTGTCTCAATATTGTCTGTCAATCTTCTATAGCTACTGAACCGTTTGACCTAGAAAGCTGAGGTTTGACATAATTATAGTAAATAGTAGACCAACAATTGATCTTTTAATAAGAGAACTTAAGGGGGCAGACCCAGTTGCGACTTCCAAAAAAATCTATTTTTTAGGATTTTTTTTGGCCACGCATTAAAATAATTAATATCAAATGTAAGATATGTATTTACAGAAAATGTTATATTTTTTTATGGCAAAATATTAAAGGGATACAGCAAATTTGGGAGGGGTCCAAAAAAGTGTTTTGCCGTGATCATTGCTGTTCGTCACTGTATCATTAGAAAAAAAATGGATCATTAATTAATGACATAATGCTCCGGATGGACGAAGGGATTTGAAAATTTTTGAACTTTCACATAATGGCGGGTGTTGAAAGTCAAAGTTATTTATTTCACTCAAATTTCACTCGCATTTTCGGTTATAAAAACAAAAATTTACGTTCAAAATAAAACTCCTTTGTCCATCCGGAGGACAATTATGTATAGAATAAGTCAGAAAAATTTCAAACCGATCGGCAAAGCTCAAGTTACAGTGATCACCGACTTTGTCTGAAATTTTTAGAGAATACTTTTGAAATATTCTACTTTGAGAAAATGCAATAAAAAAATATTGATTTTAAAAACTTTTTTTTAATAATTATGACTTTTAAAAAATATGTAATTTTTTTGACGCGAGTAGTTGTGATGCATAATCGGTAGATCACGAACGTCTAGTGTCATGGGAACTGTCTTTAAGACATCCGGTTTATACAGGTGTTTTACGCATGTCATTTTAATACATGAATCTCACATATAAATCAAACTAGGTAGGGGCAGACGAGCTAAGACTGGACTTTTCAGGGATCGGCTGAAAGCTGTTGTCTTCAATAAACATCCCGTTCTTTCTTCCGTGCTCTGATATACTAGGGTCAGACAGAATCCTAAATAACCGGACTGTTTTGATAATCCCAGTCGGCTCCTGCTGATTTATGAAGGGTGGGGGTGTTACATATGCATATATGGTTAAAGGCTCTAGCCCATTAAGATGGTAAAAATCCCCCCTCAACGGATTTGGCTGAAATTAGGTACACTTATTTGTCATTATAAAAAAATAATTTCTCCCGAGTTACAAGACCTGAAACGCTCTCTGTCGTCCATAACCTCAAAAAATGTGTTTTTTATTTAATATTTTTTTTCTCTGCGAGTTTTTAACCGAATTACTTGAAATTTGGACTGGTAATAGATTTTATAAAGATGAATGACCACATATTTTTAAAATTATTTTTGGCGCGAAATTTGAATTTTTATAGCAATAATAAAATTTAAAAGGGCCATATCTCGGCTCTCAGGGCCCATGTAGGCTAGATACTGCAATTACATGTGTATCTTATCAAAAACTAACATCTTGATTTTTTTCATAATTTTTGATTTGGTGCGCCGTCCTCAAAAATTCAAAAAACCGTATTTTTCTGATTTTTTAGTTTTTAATTAATGTGATGAAATTATAAATAAAATCTGTATAATAATATTTTCTCAAGAATGGCTTGCTCATAAAATGACCAAAAAAAATTATTGCCTCAAAAAAATTTCAAAAATCTCAAATAAAGGTTTTCATCAATTAAATAAGCATTTAAATAAATATGAGTTAATCGTCCCGCAAAAATTCTGTTTTTATTTGTATATATAAGGTTGGGCTAATTTTCTAACTGACCTCGACTACCCCCCCCCCCCTTTTAGTACTCTCAATTCTAAGAAAAAACGCCCATGAAACTATACCTCTACATTTAACTTTAGTTCGCCGCATTTTTGATTGAAAATTTTATGTTTGATTCCCTCGAATTCAATATGTATACATGTTAATATACATGAAAAGTTACAATTTTGCATTGATTTTTTTTAGCAAAACAGCAACCCAATGGTTTTTGGGTACGAGGATTCCGAATTTCACATCCATTTTTTTATTTTATTCTTGAGCGCCACCTGGTAGCCCAAGCAATAGACTGAAAAAAGAGGTCAAACTAAGAAAAAAAATACACCAAACTGAATTTTGGTGGAGACTTTTATTTTGATATTCTAAGCATAAACTAAAAAATAGCCCTAATTTTGGCAATGGGATTTCGTTTTTAAGGGGTAAATGGGGCAAATTATATTTTATTTGCAAATATCTCAAAAATTACCAATTTTTCAAGGAACATAGTTATGAAGAAAATTGTAGCTTATAAAATTCTACACACATAAGATATTTATAATTAAGAGCGCAGTGAAAAATCCGAATTTATAGGGGCAAGCAATTTTATGGTTGATTATTATAGATTTTTGGGCGTATAATTCGAAAAGAATAACTCGGTCTGGTGAAAAGTGGTGCGACTCCCTTAAAATAAATGTTGAAGGATGAAAACCACGTTTCCAAACATTTTTTCAATTTTTCACAAAGTCGATGACGGGGTGTTTTTATGATTGATATTTGTTGGAGACACTATCACGATAGACGAATCGATTGGTACCACAAATACAGAATTTGTATATGGAATACTCTTTCTCGAGGGTTTAAAAGACGTAAAGATGCTATTTCGGAGAAATTATTTTAAAAATTAATAATTTTTGTTAAAATCCTGATTGGCCTCAAATTGTTCTTGAAGTTCTAAAAAATAATAAGTTCTAACCATAATTTTTTTAAATATTACTTTTTTAACCAATGAAAGTCGGTAATATTTAGGGGTAAGAAACGATTTTCATTGGTTAAAATATTAATATTTTAAAATATAATTTGCCCCATTTACCCCTTAAAAACGAAATCCCATTGCCAAAATTAGGGCTATTTTTTAGTTTATGCTTAGAATATCAAAATAAAAGTCTCCACCAAAATTCAGTTTGGTGTATTTTTTTTCTTAGTTTGACCTCTTTTTTCAGTCTATTGCTTGGGCTACCAGGTGGCGCTCAAGAATAAAATAAAAAAATGGATGTCAAATTCGGAATCCTCGTACCCAAAAACCATTGGGTTGCTGTTTTGCTAAAAAAAATCAATGCAAAATTGTAACTTTTCATGTATATTAACATGTATACATATTGAATTCAAGGGAACCAAACATAAAATTTTCAATCAAAAATGCGGCGAACTAAAGTTAAATGTAGAGGTATAGTTTCATGGGCGTTTTTTCTTAGAATTGAGAGTACTAAAGGGGGGGGGGTAGTCGAGGTCAGTTAGAAAATTAGCCCAACCTTATATATACAAATAAAAACAGAATTTTTGCGGGACGATTAACTCATATTTATTTAAATGCTTATTTAATTGATGAAAACCTTTATTTGAGATTTTTGAAATTTTTTTGAGGCAATAATTTTTTTTGGTCATTTTATGAGCAAGCCATTCTTGAGAAAATATTATTATACAGATTTTATTTATAATTTCATCACATTAATTAAAAACTAAAAAATCAGAAAAATACGGTTTTTTGAATTTTTGAGGACGGCGCACCAAATCAAAAATTATGAAAAAAATCAAGATGTTAGTTTTTGATAAGATACACATGTAATTGCAGTATCTAGCCTACATGGGCCCTGAGAGCCGAGATATGGCCCTTTTAAATTTTATTATTGCTATAAAAATTCAAATTTCGCGCCAAAAATAATTTTAAAAATATGTGGTCATTCATCTTTATAAAATCTATTACCAGTCCAAATTTCAAGTAATTCGGTTAAAAACTCGCAGAGAAAAAAAATATTAAATAAAAAACACATTTTTTGAGGTTATGGACGACAGAGGGCGTTTCAGGTCTTGTAACTCGGGAGAAATTATTTTTTTATAATGACAAATAAGTGTACCTAATTTCAGCCAAATCCGTTGAGGGGGGATTTTTACCATCTTAATGGGCTAGAGCCTTTATACATATTTTATATATGTGGGGTATAGAAATGAACTACTTTGTTATTTTAGATATATGTAAATATTTGTTATCTAATTAATGTTAGGACACACTTGTAAATATATTTCTTCCTGTTGATTTAAAACATGATCCAATTAGCATGCCTTGGATTGTTTTACAGCTGTATTCAGTTCATTCAAAATCCAAGGCATGCTCTGATTCTGTAATTTATTAATTGTTTGTAGGAACTTTTTTGACCAAACATTTCTATTACATTAAGCTCTAAGTTTTCTTTTTATATCGTTTTTAAGTGTATTTAAGAAATAATACTTGCTCTAAAAATAGACAAATTGCTTGATGAAAATAACTTGAGCTTTAAATAATACGAACAAGAATTCTGTTATTTTAAACCAATTTTGACGGTAGATAATGTTGGCAGATCATCTAATTGTAAGTTTAGGTATGGCTTAAGTGTTCTATAAGAGACACTATTCTAAAACAGCACTGTAACAAGAGAAAGGTGAACGGGATATTCGCCCCGGACGCAAAAAAGGAAATTTTAAAAATAATAAAAAATTTTACGAAGAGAATAGAAACACAAAACATTTTAAAATAAAATAAAAATAGAAAAATCATCGTCCCACAATCAACAAGGGCTCAAACTTGTGTGTTTTAAAATGGGAACTTAAAAAAAAATATCACACTGAATATTTTTAACTATCTTGCAAAATTTTTATTGATTTATTTTTTATTTGTTAAAAAATTGTAAGAATTGTATTCCCAAGATTACCTAACGGTTCGACATTTTTGACTTAGTTTTTGAAAAAAAATAGAAAAAATTCAGACTAATTGGTTTTAACCCTCTTAATATATAGAAAAAAACATAGATAGATTTTGTTGGGGGCGTTAATATAGTACAAAATACACAGAATATCCCATAAATTTTATTACCATATTTGCTTTGTTAGGCATATTTGTTAAAAATAAATCAAATAAAAATTATAAAATTTTCCAACTAATTTGGATTGGGGGTGGGTGGGGTGTTAAAAAAATCAATCTACTCCATGCGCAGAAATACCTATAATTACAATGTTATTGCGTACACGTTACACGTACAATTTATTCGATAACAGATCGTGTACTAAACATTAATCAAACGATGACAAATCTATTTCAAATTACAGTGTATATACATTATACATATATAGATAGTAAGTAAATTAGGGTGGGTTTTACATAGTACATTTACTCGCGTCGCGTGGTTACCTTACAGGAAATGTGAATCAAAGTCATCATATTACTGGGTGTTTTATTACATGCACAACCCTTCCATGATACGCTTTCCTCCCTGGCGAATGTCATACATGTGGAATAGTTTAGTGTTGAAAATTACATTCACTTGTGTGTATCAAACTGGAAAAACAAATAATTGACATGCGATCGTGAATAGCGGTATCGGATTGAAGATATATGGCGTGTTGGAAAACAAGTGTTATTTTTATTAGGCCATTTTTTTACCTAAATTCAACAGAATTAGCGCAGAAACATGTTAAAAATATTATAGATACCTACTTGCTTTATTAAAATAACTTGTCCTGTTTGATGATATAGTACTTCGTAAATTTGTAACTATAAATCACAAAAATGTCAGTCTTGATTTACGTACAACAATTTTAGATCATTTCGATTATTCGTTTAGTTAGTTACAAACTAAAGTACATATTTTTTACTGTAATAATGCAGACATTTTTTAATATGTACAGTGATGCCTCGCACAACGAACTTTCTGTTCGTTTATTACGCGACTCACTCAACGAACTGCAATTTCACTTTGCCGCCCGAACGCTCCTACGTACACGAAGGTCGCACACAGTCGATGTTCAAACTTGCACGAACATGCATCAACGCGCGTCGGTCGTTCTTTTCTGCGCTTAACTCTCACACGAGTTTGTTTTAAAAAATATAATTTTGTGTGTCAGGATTTGACAAGCCTCTGTAGACTGTCCTAAATCTGATTGTGAGTCTGACTAAAAAATAAAAAAAACGTGTGTACAATCTTTTTTATGTTACAGTACCATATTTTATGCTACAGAACGAATTAAAAATTTTAACATGTCTTGTTATGGCAAAACGCGTTTCACATAACGAACTTGCTCCTGGAACGAATTATGTTCGTTATGCGAGGCATCACTGTATATTATTTCATAGGCGTTCACAGAGGAGAGTAAACTGACCCCCCCTGCAATTGATGCAATACTGCACTTTATAATCTACTCGCGAAACAAATATTATTGATCTATTATTTTTCTAAAAGGTTTCTCTTCTTGTAAATTTTTTTTGCGGATATCCCCGTATGACAAATAAAAGAAGATGTTTCGTAAGATAATAATTAATAGGTTTTATTTTATTGGCAAAAATACGACAATATTGTGATAATAAATTTTATAACCATGAAAATATTATACCACTATGTTTTAATTTGTGTTGAAAATATTGACTTTTATTAGTTATCTTGGAACCGTAAATATTGTCCTAGAGCGATATCTATTTACAAAAATATAATTTAAAGATATAAAACAGGGTGGCCAGTTTCTGGAAAACCGGGAAAAGTCAGGGAATTTTGTTGGAAATCAGGGAATTTTTATAAAAATGCAAAATCACACAAATTCTCGCAAATATTTAAAGAGTAACGTTTTTTTTTAGGTTTTTTATCTAAATTTTTTAAATAAAAAACAGGGAAAACGGTAAAAATTCTCCTGGAAAACTGGGAAAAGTCAAGGAAATTTGTTCCAGAGAAATACTGGTCATCCTGTAAAAATACATAGATTGTATACGATTCAATTCAAAAACAACAAAAGGAGGGGTTTTTATTTTTAGATTTGAAAAACATGATAAGTACAAGTTAATTTTTTTCGGTCCCGCATTTATTTTCACATACAACCCCGCAAACCCTGATTAAATTAAAACGAACAAAAAACTAACTACAAAAACAAGTAACACATGTTTTATCTTGAACGCTCCCTTAATTTTGAGTCAACTAAAATTTGTCATGGGAGTAAAAATAGACTCTTTATTTAACAAGTAAATTAATACACATATTTCAACTTTTATCATGTAACATAGGCGCCAACTTTACATTTTACCTAGGGCGAAATTTTTATAACTAATATTGAATCTAAAGCGGTATACTGCTACAGAAGGGGGGGGGGGGTATTTTCCTAAAAAAATGTGGAATATTAAAAAAAAAACTTAAGTAACTGAATGAAAAAACATCTGCCAAGTAAATGCACAGTGCTTCCTCGTGCTAAATTCATCAAAGGTAGTTAATTATTGAACAATTTAAATAAAAACCTATTCAGATTAACTGCCTGTCATTGGTTAATTATTATGTCGTATATTCTGAATTTTTTGACAATTTCAATCAATATCATTATTTTTCTGCTATACAAATGTCAAAATGACATTTAAAATGTCAAAGTAAATAGCAATTTAAAAAAAAATGGCGATTTTCTTAAAGCAAATTGAGATAAATCTTTGTAAGGGAATATTTTACAACAAACATAGGTAACCTATATTATATAATATTATATAATTGAATGCTCTACAAAAAAGGTTCTATAAAATTTAAAAATGGGACCGTCCTCAAACCAGACCCAATCAACCAACCAAGTTTCATTAATATCGGTTCAGTGGTTCATGAGTTATGCGTGCGACAAGAATTGGGGAACAGACAGACACGGAACAAAAAGTGTTTGTCTTGACTTGAAACGGATAGATCCGGTAAAATTTTTAAAATCGGAGAACAAATTTTTTGTTTGTTTTAAAACGATAACAAAACTTCTCGTATTTTCGATATTGCGAGGAAGCAATATTTAAAAAATATATATTTGAAGTTGATGATCTAAATCTAACAAGGGGAACCTTTCAGTGGGCCGGTTTGGATTTTCTTCATATTGAAATATGTTGTGAAGGAGGGTCCCCTGATAACACCTATACCCGGTTTTGGGGGCAGACGGGCAATAGTTTAAAAATTATGACCCAAAATATATTTTAATGTTGCATATATACTTATATGTTAAATCTACCCACACAAGCGTTTGTTTGCCACCTTTTTTTAAATATAGTTCCCACTTTTTTACGGTGGTGGTGGGGGGGGCTGTAAAGCCTCCTATGGCAAATGGGGGGGGGGGTTGACCCCCCCCCTTTTAAAGAAAGTTTCCACTTTTTTACGGTGGTGGTGATGGGGGGCTGTAAAACCTCCTATGGGATATGGGGGGGGGCATTCCCCCCCCCCCCCCCTTTTTAAGATAGTTCCCACTTTTTACGGTGGTGGTGGTGGGGGGCTCTAAAGCCCCGTATGGGAAATTGGGGGGGGGCAACCCCCCCCATTTTCCATAGGAGGCTTTACAGCCCCCCCCACCATCACCGTAAAAAAGGGGACAAACAAACGCTTGTGTGGGTAGATTTAACATATAAGTATTATATATGTATATGCAACATTAAAATATATTTTGGGTCATAATTTTTAAACTATTGCCCGTCTGCCCCCAAAACCGGGTATAGGTGTTATCAGGGGACCCCCCTTCACAACATATTTCAATATGAAGAAAATCGAAAGCGGCCCACAGAAGGGTTCCCCTTGTAAGCTTTAAATGCCAAAGTCGTAAAAACATTTTAATTTTTTTTGAGCACCCTTTATTGGCCTGTAACTTTGTAGAATGTACATTGGAACATAAAATTTATGTTGAGATTTTAAGCTTTATTTTCCTTTAAAAAAATTCTTTATACGATCATTTTTACAAGTACATGTTTTTGAATATTGCAACAGAAATTAATGAGTGCAGGTTCACAAGGTAACAATTCCCCCTGGAATCGACGCCTATGTCATGCAATATAACAACGTGCTATAAGTAAATTACACGTATCACAGTTGTAGAGGTATTAAATAATTATGTAATACGACCGTTAGGTTTTTTATTTCTATATGGATAGTTTTTCGTTGTTGAGGTTAACAAACACTATGTGCTATTTCTAGTAAAACAAATAAGTTTTATTGCAGTACGTGACTGTAGAACATACCACTAGGAAATAGATTAATGTTGTGTACATTTTTCTGACGCGAACTTGACTCCTTTTTAGAATACTAAACTAGGTCGGATTAAAACAGAACGCGTGGATGTTTGATTGTTATGTAGATTTCTTTATTTATTCTTCAACCGTAATCACTGGAGGTTCTTTTAATGACTTAATTTACAATGATATGAGTTAAGTGTGTTATCTATATCTATACGTTAATTTAATTTATATATAGTGTCGTGTGGACAGTAACGATCATATTTTATGAAATAATCTAGTGAGATAAACAAAAGGTTTTTCATACGACTACAATAAATTTTTGGGGTAGATTTATGTCCGGGGCTAGCAAAATTTACTAGTTAGCAAGCACTCACAAATGTTGTATTAACATATGTAGGTGGGCACAGTTAATCGAAAAGTTAACTTCGTTAATCGTTAACTCGTTAATATAAAAGTTAACTTCATTAATCGTTAAAATTCCGAAATATTAACGAAAGTAAGTTAACCGAAAATTTTACGGAAGTTAAAGTTAACCGTTAAAATTTAATCTTCCAAAATGTTTGAAGACCTTTTTTTGCTATTTCGACAACTTTCATTTGCAAATCCCCCTAAAGTTAAAGGAAGTTAACAAAAGCGTTAACATTTTTTTGAGTTAACTTACAAGTTAATCCGTAACAAACATTTTGTTAACATCGTTAATTAACGATTAATGGTTTAACGAATTAATGCCCACCTATGGGTATTAATTTTGATATAGTATCTATGGATTTGCTATGGAATTTAAAGCAGCGATACTTCAACTTATGCCCGGTATTATAAAGAAATTACATGCAAGCAATTTGTTTCCATGCAAAGCAAACGCTATCTACTAGGAGTCAAATTGTCTTGATATTTTAAAGCTACAATCTGTGATTGGTTGTCATTTACATTTGACTCCTAGTAGATAGCGTTTGCAAATCGCAAATTTCCATGGAAACAAATTTGCTTGCATGCAATTTCTTTATAATACCGGGCATTATTGTAACACAGTTGGCGAATCTGACAGTACAAAATAGTTTTCATACTATCACCACTGTTTTAATACCGTTGGTGTTTACATACAACGCGTGTGCGAAACTTGTCAAAGTCTTCATGAAACTCCAAGAGAACTGTCTTATAAGTTTGATACCTCATTTGAGAGTGCTTCCTAGTTATGATACCGGATATTAGAGGTTATTTCGTTTACACGAATATTACGAAAAATGTCACGCATACTTTGAAAGCTGATATATCCGAAACTATTAATCGTAAAGCAATAAATAAGACACTAATCGATAGCGTATATAGTCCATTTTATATACAGAAGCATAGAAAGTTAAGCTAATTAAATTAGATATACATTTCAAAAAAATATTTAAAAATGGAAAATGTAATTTGGTAACCGCTACTTTAACTCTATTATTATTAACTCTAGTTTATATCAATTTTAGTGCTTGCGAAGAGAGTTTATTTTGAAAGAAAATAGCATTAAAGATGTTATTGCAAAATATAACATTGTATAAATTTAATATCAAGTTTTATAACTAAACAAATTGTGCTATACAAAATAAAACTTAAGATTATTTTTCGAGAAGTGTGAATGTACAGATATATGTATAAGTATGTAATAATACTCCAATCTACGAACAAACTTTGGCAACAAGGAAGTAAACAAAATTAGCGAGATACGTTCTTTTTTCATGATTGGCATCATATATACATATTTGTTTTGTACTGGTACATAAAATGTATTGATTTTCTCTATATATTATCATGTTATAATAATAATTGTATTTTGTTGTAAGTATTAGTATAATTATAATTCAGTTGTCAAGTAGTAAAATTTTATATGAATATATGCATGAAATTTATTTATTCATCTTTATTTGGCAGAGATATTTTGTATAAACAAAATAAAAATCACTTTTTCGATTAATTAGAATGAGTTATCATCATATAAACTCTCGACAAGACATGTTTCTGTTTCTATTTCTCTGTTAACAAGCCAAAACAGTTTTTTTTTAATTTGATTATAAAAATTTCCATGCGCTTCTGTCACATCACAACCTTGAAAAATTCTATTTGAGAAACATTTTTTTAAATGTGAGTGATCAAACATAATCCAAGATTAAAACGTACTGGCTTAAACCTAGAAACCAAGACACATAAAACGTATTTCAAAAAACAAGAAATATATTTTATATAGGTATTAAAGTAAATTTTCTTTGGTAATTTTGCATTTAATACACGTGTCACGTGTGGCTTCTCTAATTCAGTTGTGTTGGATATAACCACCATTATCCGCAAGGGCGATATAAACAGTGGTATTATGATATATCCTAGGTAATTGGACTTAAAAAGGTCATTACACCGGCTTAGTGCAATATTTGTATGACATCCTCAAGCCTATGAATATTTAACAATACTTACTTTTATGTAGGTATTGTAATAATTACTAATAAACTGGCTATATTATTTAATTATTTTAACATACAGGCGTGTAACGAAACTAATATAAGAGTTGATTTATTAATTTTTGTCAAATTTTACCCCTATTAAAATACATAGGTATAAGAGAAAAAATGATAAAACGCACAACTTAAAATCGATTTACCATTCGTTGTTTAATGTTGCCTTTAAAAGTACAGAGAAAAGGCTATTTGCAATTATTACTATAATACAAAATACATATTTTTAAATGACTCCTCCCCCTTAAAAAAGAGACAAAGCGATAAAGTAGCCAATACCTGTCTCTTTTTGTAGATTTGTAATGACTGCAAACGTGTAACGTGACAAATTAAAATTCTTGAAAAAAGATAGGTATTGGCTACTTTATCGCTTTGTTTCTTCGCCAGCATATTTACTTCATAGTTGGATAGGGAAGGTTCAGTACATTCTATAAGTCTATAGTCTATGGTATATCCTTAAGGCGGTAAACCACCCTAGAGACCGAAAAATTGATCAAATTTCGGGATAGGTTATTAAAAAAAACTATACTAGATATTAAAATTCGGTAAAAAGTTCTTGTTTATACAACATTTGAACAATGTTTTTCAATATTTATATTGGCTGTAAAAAACAAAATGGCGGCTTGACAGCATTTTCCCTGAGACGTCTTTTTTTAGTGCTTCGAGGGCGGTAGCGTTTTATCTGCAATTTTAAAGATATGAACATGAGACACAAAAATTTCGAAAATATATATGAATAGCTACAGAAGTACCTGAGCTTTTGTTTTTAAATCGATTTTTTACAAAATGGCGTCATTTTGAACAGAAAATATGAAAAAACTACTAAAAGTTCACTAAAAAATTCTTAATCACTTTTGAAGAAATTAATATATTACAAAAAAAAACAGGTACTTCTGTAGAGAAAGCAGTCAGGAATATACAGTTAAAATTTGAAGTCGATCGGATGAAAATTGTGCGAGTAAACTTACCGCCCGACTTTGAAACTGTGAATTCGAGAAAAAAGCGTTCTTATTACCAGTAGCACGCGGTGGGGCGTCTGAGCAGCACGCGCACGGATTATGAGGCCCGCGCTACATTCAAAATTCGGGCACTTAGAGACTGGACCCACGGATATTTTTGAAATATTAAAGAACTCTTTAAGCCAAAAAAAAATTCGATTTTCAAAAAATTTTAGGGTGATTTACCGCCTTAAACTTACATAATAATATAATCTCAAAAATAAACGCCAAAAACAGCACGATGTTATTTATAAATAAATTTTATAAAATCAATCAAGAATCTTGTAGTTTTTTCATTAATCAATTAGCATTGGTAAACATTTGTATAATCTGCCATAATTAAATAATGTATGCTTCAAATAAACGCGTGTTAAAACCGCATAAACATGTTAAATAATAATTTTACACCTAATTATTTAATATCGACAAATACACAAACACACCGTGTCAAATTGGTATTAATGTGATTTATATGTACACAATACAATACGTTAAAAGTAAATAAATAATGTATATTTTATTGTAGCCCGTTTGTCGCAATTTTATAACACTCTAAACTTGTTAATCCGGCGAAAAGGAGTTATCTCCTCACCACCTAAAACACTTTTAAACATTTTTTCTTTATCTATTGTACGAGACGGTATATGATATGCGTTAATAGTCACGTAGTATAGCAAACATAATGTACCCTGTCGGTATGGATTTTTTAAGAAGTACAAGGAAAAATGTATCGTGTGAAATATTCGGTAATATGTAATTTGTTCTTGTTAGGAACCAAAACGATTTAGTGCATTAAATAATAATCACCAATCGAGGGAATTGGTGTTTTCGATAAGAAATATTCAACGGTTTATTAACTTCCCAATAGGAAGTTATTGTAATTGGTCCGAAAATCGAAATCAAAAATTTTAACATATTTTCATGTTTCAAGGGCATTAGAGTATATTTACACTATTTTCAGAAAAATGTCTGTGTGTGTGTGTGTGTGTATGTACGTACGTACGTACGTGTGTACGTACGTACGTACGTGTGTACGTACGTACGTACGTGTGTACGTACGTACGTACGTACGTACGTGTCCTTTTTTTCCGGGACGAAATCTCGCGAACAAAAAATGCTATTGACTTCGTTGGGGTGCTAATCGAAGCGTCTTGAGGTGAATATGATCTGAAAGAAAGGATTTTTTGAAATTCAACCCCTACGGGGGTAAAAAGGGTGTTTTTTTCATTTTTATTTTTTTTCTTGATCGAATTTAGTCGGAACTTAGAATAAATACTATACAATACAAATACTGAAACGTGTATTTCAGTATTTATTTTTTATATGGGTCCAAATAGCCATTAAAGGGATGAAAACCACCATCAAAATTTGAATTTCATACTAATAAATACATTTAATAATTCATGTTGCCTTGGAAACAACACAATTCAAAATTTAAACTGTCAGATTAGTTATTCTAAAAATGTGCATTATATTATTGACATTATTAGGATATTAGAAAACTAATATTCATAATACAAAGGTGAGTTTTATTTCTGATAAATTCCATTAAAATTGTTCATATACATATTAAAAAAAATATTTACAAACTATAACATAGTATTATTAATTATGGAAACAATAAATAATCAGTATTCAAGTATTGTTAGTCATACCATGTTGGGAAGTTGATTGTGTGGACCTAAAGGGTCGCACCCCACAGCATTATACGTTATATAGTTTAATTTTATATCCCCGGGTAAAATTGGATCCGGCAGCTAGTTTCATTTTGATTTTGATATTTGAATTTTTTTTACTTTGTAATAGCTATTGAATTTTATTTGAATAATTCTTATAGATAGAGAATATATACAAGACTGGACCCCCCTCCATCGGCACAATTCTGCGTTACGAAATAAAAATTCCTTACCCTGCAAAAGTTACTATTCGCTATTACCTACTTCTAGTCATTTTATAAAGAAAATACTTAGTAATTTTATAGGGGATTTAAATCTTTTTAATATTGTTTATAACTACTTTTACTATAAAACGAACATTAAGAAGATATTGTCCAAAAACATGGTTCATATTACTGCATATACAGTCTCTAAACTTATCCTAGTGAAAGTCCCATCAAAATCGGTTCAGTAGTTGAAAGAAAGAAAGGAACATAATATGTACCATCTATCAAAATATATTAATAAATACATATATATATTTTTTAAACAGTCTATCTATAGTACCAACTTTAGATTTTCCATAACTTTAAACAAAAAATACAAAATTTCGTAGTTCAGTTAAAAATAAATAAAGTATATCATGAATTGGATAGCTACCCCAAAGGCTTGTTTTACTGGTATATAATAAAACTGGATATGTTTACAAATCAAAAATCAAACATTAAAGTAAACAAAAGAATCAATTATTCATTTTAAAAACTGGCTTTCATCTCTATACTATCCAATACGGTTCACGAGAGTGCACGCTCGACCCACAGTGTGCCAGTGGTACATACCAATAATACCAAATTTAATTCTGACCGGACAAAAGTATTTAGACGAATAAATTAGCATACAGAAGTATACATATTAAATGAGAATTATAAAAAACTTTGAAGTTATATTTAAATATAAAAAGTCGTATATGCCATACCCACCATAAGCACACGGTTGAAATAAAACTTATTTTGTTTTCATTAACCATGCGAATTAAATAAATTAAAAAAAAAGTATAGTAGAAACCGGTTATAACGACTCCGGTTAATACGACGTACCGGTTTCCAACTTCTATTACGACTATATCGGCTTTTACGACCTAATTTGGCCGGTCCCTTCGAGGTCGTTATAACCGATTTCTACTGTATTTAATTTACAATAATCAAACGTAGTTTGACACCGACTAAAACTGACTTGTATACGAATGAATCCATCTTTCTTTTATACATCTAATTGTAAGCATCGCTCTGACATGTAATCTGACTTAATGCATTTCATTTTTCTCTTATACATATACCCATTGCTCTCTCACAAATATAAGCACACCATTGTTAACAGTTCATCTTGAAAACCTAGCTTGCTTAAGAAGTGTCACTTCAAAAAGGTACAAAAATGCTGAAGAATATAAACAAATCTAAAATTAATACATAGATAGTGTGTCTGTATGAAAATTAAAAATCAATACCAAATGTTCTGGTTACATTCAAACGGGTAAGAATTGCACATCTAGAACATTTAAAAAAATGTATTCCATTTAAATGACATATAACAATAACAGAACAAGGTTAATACGGTTTTTATTTACACAGCAAAGTTCACTCGCGAAATTTGCTTTTTGCTTGATACGAAAAAACTCATGACCGATATCCATAGTAATCTAAACTCATCTGTTGAATAGATACATTATTTTTAATTTTTGAAAATACGACCATTATTCCAGTTAGTTTAATTATACGGGACCAGTGTGCTATGACAATTAATTAATCCTAAATAGCAAATTGAGAACCATCCATGTTCGACAAGATAACTGGCTACGTCGATATATTCTATTCCTAATTTAGCTAGCCGCGTCATGATTTCTTCCTTCCTGTCTTGTCCCCAAGCGCGTGTTTGCAATGAGTAATAACTCTAACTACCACTCACTATGTACACGTCGCCTCGTCATTCAACCATCACGACAGCTACTACTACAGTACGACCATGGTTATTTTGTACATTGGCATGCACAATAAACGGTATGGTATGTATGTGGTTAAAATATCACACATCCTGTCGTTTTTCTTATAAGGGAACTCGGCGGACTTCCCCCTTGAATACTAGGGTTAGTTTCAACTATACTATATGACAGCGTCGTCATTTTTAGCCAAACCGGACGACGGTGGCGCTATTTGTATTATTTTTAGCAAGCATATGGCAGTGAGTAAGACTTCAATCAATCAGATATCGATTAGGACTGTCAGAACTCTTACCATGAATGAGTATCTCTAGTTTCAATAGCTTAAGTTTAGAGTCATTAATTTTCTTTTGGTTGTATCATTAAAATTTAATTTCACCGGGCAACATTTATTTTGGTGCCAATACCTATAGATATACGATTCTGAAAGTTTTCGGCGTAGCTACTGAAACCGAATTCAACCCTAAAATTGCTCAGTTAGTTCCAAAAATGACAGTTTTAAATATACTTTTATGAATGTATCACCAAGCTGTCAATTTTTTGTAAAGTGTACTAATTTCCCTTTTTAAAATCAACTTTTTTTTACTTTTTTACCGAGATATACACAGAAAAAAAACTGTATTGGACTAAGAAAACCTTGTTTTGTATATAACGAAAACAATATTTTCTTAATATAAGAAACATACTCTTAATCCAACTACGTTATTCCTTCGTTCAAGAATGCTATAGTTGGTTTAAGAGATTATTGCTTATCTTAAGAAAATATTGTTTTCGTTATATACAAAACAAGGTTATCTTGGTTTGAGAAATCCTTTCTACCAGCGTACTAGTTTGAAGACAATATGATTCTTTCGGAATAAAAAGTAACAATTGCAAAGTTAATAATATTACTATAGCTGTGCCCGCGGCTTCGCTCGTGTAAACTACGGAAATATTGTTTACGTTTTTTGAAAAATATATATCTTTTTATTCTACACAATTCTTTACTACATTGTTCAATATTTAACGAATTAGGTAGCACAAAAGAGCTGGCAGCAAACTTTTTACTAGTATCGTCACTACTTATTCCTTATGTTACCTAACATAACAAAATATATACTAAACCTAGAAGAATAAGAACACGTAAATCGAATAAGTGATTCTCGAGTGATAAGCGCACTAACAGACAGACTAACATTGCATTTATTTTATAATATGTATAAGAATTATGATAATGAAATTAGATAGGTACTACTGGTTCTCCTGTATAATACCTTATTTTATAATGTGTGTATAATAATAATTTGCACACTCCCATGTGGGTCACTGGCATTCTCATGAAACACTGACTCTTCACTAGCTAATAAAACGTGTATTGTTTTGCAGTCTAACCTTCATTTTATAATTTATTAATTTGAAAATCATTAACATTATCTACCAACAAATGATCTGAAAGAAATAACTATACTAACGTTGCAACCGCAACTGCACAAAAGATTAATGTATGTCTCGTTCCGTCTCGTCTCGTACACGTTACTGAAAGCGAAATCGAGAAAAGTTTAGATAACTTGTGAATTTTGTTAATGTAAACTAGGAACCAATGAGAAAAAAAAATCTTTTATAAATAAAAATCATTTTTATTTATATTTTCGATTAGAGAGGGCAGGGTATTATAATTATGTCATCATAACTTTACTACTGATATTAGATCTACAAAAATAACATTTAAAACTATAATATGATTCATACTCTTGTAAAGTTTGTAGAAAAAATATTTTTTTTATACACACTGTATATTTTATATATGCATATGTGTACGTTGAACTAATAGACATGTATGGTCATATATTTCATTTATTATAAGTGTCACATATTCATGGTCTGTGATGTGTAATGATCTTAAATTAGAAACAAAAGTAAGTGATACTAATTGTGTTAGTTTTCTTAGAAAGTTATTAATTATATCGGAATTAAATTAATGTTTTATGACTGTTTCTTTTATAACTTTTGTTCTGGTTTTAATTACTCATTGGTCATAAAAAATGAACTTGATTTTATTTAAAAAATTAACTTATATTGTCCACTTCATATAATCATACGACATATAAACAAAGAAAAGTTAGAGAAATATTATTTTTTATATAGGTACTTACAATAGGCATGCCAGTAACAAAGTATCATTGAAATTATGATTTTACATAATGAAATAGGTTAAAAAGATTCTAAAAAATGTATTTGTTTTTATATTAAAAGCGAGATTAATATAATTTTTGTTAAAATAAAAATGCAAAATACAGCAATCCACCATGTTAAATGGAACACCAATCAAAGAGAATGACGTCACGCATCAGTAAACGTCATTATATTTTAGACAAATATCAATTCCTCTTACAAGATTATTAGGTACATACCTTATTTAAGAACTTATATAGTTTGGAATTCATTTTTAACACACAAAATAATTAAATTATTGTCTAACTCTGAATGTTTGATTATTGTTGACAAGGAGTGTGACGTCACAAATCTGAAATGTCACCTGCGAGCGTTTTGACGTCAAATTCAAAATTAGTTTTAAAAGAGTCAATTTTTTTACATGTAAAAAAATGTTAAAAAATAGGGACATCTCCGCCTCTGAATATAATAAATGAATTTTAAATTAGTTAAATAAACCAGAAAGTTATGCTGGTATATATCATTTATAATAGTTTTAAAGAAAACTCAATTTATCACATTAACGTCGTTGTTTTTAACAATTTTATTATTTTATGACTGGTAGTTATTCCATCAACAACATTAAAAAATATTGGTGAAAATACCAGGGCTATATCAAAGACAGTAGCAATTATCAATCAATTTAACTTTTCTTTATAGCTGTCAAATTATGCGAGGCGGTGTTTTATAAATACCACATTTTCTTGCGTGTTTACAAATTTATTAATGAAATATTACGTGGCTATCGACCAAAAAATCTACATCCGCTTAAATTTCATTGAATGTTACTAATGCTTCGACAGGTGGGTAATGGTTATGCAATTCTCTTTACACTCAAATATACTTAATAAATTATTAACATCGGAATACCATTTTGAAAATAGTTTTCCACTATTTTATTTTACAAAGTTCCACTATTTCAATAAATATCTTATTACGAAGATGAAAGTTGGATAGAGTATTTATATAAATGTCAAATATATGCAAAATAGGAAGAAGATAGTCGGGCAAAGTTTTTTTTTAATTCAGCGTTCAAAAACATTCTTATAAAATTTTATCTCTGACTAGAAATTTCTCGCGGTTCCTCAATTTATTCGTATACAATTTTATTTGAAAATATCAATTGCAAATTTTCCTTAATTCGGTGAAAACCCTATAAAATCGGTTCAGTAATTTTCGTGTTAAGATAGACAGACACATGTATATACTCAAAAAAATAGTATTGTATAATTAACTTATATATATTTAGGTTTAATTAAGGTTCTATGTTTAGCACACTATAAAAAAAGATTTGATTTCGAAAAATTTTGTTTTTTTTATATTCAGAACACATGTACCTACATTTAATGGAATATTTTACTTTGTTGATTATTAAAAGTAAAAAAAAAAAATTTAATTTAATTTGAAAATTGAAATAGACAGAACGGTATATATGATAATTTAGTAACAAACACTAATTTGCTGTAATGGCAGAGCTAGTTTTTCATTATTTTGAATAAATTACACATGCATATACATATTTGTTTTATAATTATTATAGTATTTAAAAGGGTTGGAGTTTCGAATAATTAGTTTTTAAAATTTCAATAAATAGAGCACTTTTGGCAAGTTCTCTCATTTATCGTGAGTTAAAAACTCTATTTTTAATATTCAATTACTCAAAAATCATACGTCCAATAAAGTAAATAAAATTTAATAAAATATATGAGCTATCCATAAATAACATAAAAATTTTAGATTTTTATCTATACATTGCTCTAATGATCAAATAACCCTAACAACAATCTTAAAGTATGTAAAATATAACAATTAGCTTTGCTTTTTTGAGGGTTAAAAGGTTAAAACTCGTTTTTTTTATAAAATGTTCTACGATTGTCATTTCCCTAGATCACTGTATTCCTGAGATTAACCCTTAGTGTCACCGAGGAAGATGTAATTCTACGTCAAAAATCAAAATATATAGAACAATATTTTAAAATACATATGTCCCAAAAATAGTTTGGAAAATTTTCCAAGTAAAAATATATCAGAATAATAAAATACAAATTACATTTATAAATAATAGCAAGCACTGTATATAATTAACAGTATAACAAAAAAACAACTAACAATAAAATTGTTAAAACCGTCACGGAGTGTTGAACTCAAGGTCATAATGGATTAAACATTTCCTCATGCAGATGTGTCCTAGATTTAATTAAACCATAGGTCAGAGAATTCGCTAAATATCACAAATATCCAGACTAAATGAGTCCTAATTTGTAAGTACATACATAATTACACAAAAGTATACCCACTACATTCGCAAGTATTGACGAATCCGAAACAAAAAGAACTAGTTGTACGTAAAATATTACACACACACAGACACACTCAAGGACGCCTGTTACATTCTTGTAAATCAATGGAATCTTTTACAAGAAAACACGCCCAAATATTGAATCTTCTCCTTTTGTTGTGAGGTCAACATGCACTCGACTATAATCTAAATGTGATCACGCTACCGAATTTAAGAACATATCATTAATAATAAATTATTTTATTATCATTAAATTTTACATTAGTATATTTTTAATTGAATTTGGGGGGAAGGGGGGTTGTCTGGCACTTGTTGAGTTAAAAAGTGTGTTCAGTATTAAATTAAAATGAATGAAATCCATTGTAAATTTCGTTTAATTATATCAATATTTTCGTGTTTTTAAATCGAAGCACTCGTGACGATTATAATTTAGCAAAATAAAACGTTTAAACAAAATGATGATAATTCTTTAAACTTTGACTTTTGTTTGAAACTTTTTTCATTCAGACACATTCTTTTTTAGATATAAACGATAAATGATTTCTTTTACAGAATAAAGAAAATTAAAAAATGTAGAAATGACAATTTAGAAATTTGAATAAGTTTTACTTTTATTTGAAACTTATTTACCCCTTTCACCACTTGCCAAACTACCCCTGCACCCTTTGGTCGACTAAGTTCATCAGTTTCTTAAATTATTATTAATATAAAAATACCCCTGTACCAATATTCGTTGATGAAGAAATGTATATGTCTATTTTACATTTTTGAATATTTTTACTGTACTATTTAATAGATTTTTATTAGAAAATATTTATTGTAATTTTCAATAATACTGACTTTTCCTTAATCAATTAGAATATAGCTAATACATGGTGGCCAGTTTCTGGAAAACCGGGAAAAGTCAGGGAAATTGTTTGGAAGTCAAGGAATTTTTATAAAAATGCAAAAACTACACAAATTCTCGCAAATATTTAAATTTTATCTATGTGACCTTTTTTTAGGTTTTTTTATCTAACTTATAAATAAAAAACAGGGAAAAACGGTAAAAAAATCCCCTAGAAAACCGGGACATTTGTTCCAGAGAAATACTAGCCACCCTGTAATACTAATTCTAGGGTTTTAGGTCTTCTTATAATGATTGTCTCATCAAAATCGGTTTTTATTTTCGTTTCAAATTGGAATTATAAAAATGATCAATTATTAAACGACATATAAAAATATCTTTATTGTATCATACATTCATACATCCAATTGGAGTTTAAACTGTATAGATGAAAACAAACAAACATTCATAAGTACATTCCATATTTATATTGATGAACACATAACCTAACTTATCAAATTTGTTTTATAAAATGAAAATTAAATTAAAAAAATATAACCATCAATAATTCTAAATATAATTAAAATAAAAATCACGAACACATACAATAAATACAGATGGCTATCTCTGAATAATAATAATAATATTTAATTAATTATTTATAAATGATATCAATTAATTTCAATATTAATTACACATGACTGTGATCTATTTATGCACCATCTATATAACAGCCAAGGACGTTTCTCACATTCTTGCAGTAGCGAATTCAATGACTTCTTTCAGCCACTCACACGCCCAAATATTTATCTTCCGATAACTGAAAAAACTGAACTCTGCTATCGATAAATAAATGTCCACGCTACTGCTGAAGTGCACTAATGTGAGATCAAACAATAATAAACCTGTGACTATTTAGCGACAGGAGATAAGACGTATTGTTACGTAAATAATGTCACAGACTAACGCGCAGTTTGAGATGTTGATATATTTATTAGCACGATGCAGTTGTTACAATATAATAATGCTGCATTGTATAAAGAAAAAAAATATACAAATTTAAACGCATTTCGAATTAAGTGAAACTTTGCAATAGTACAAATATTCAGATATATTGGTAAAATGAGTACGCTATGTACACAATTATATTGGAAATATGAAACAGCTACTTAATTGTAAGTTTTTTTCCCTATATATAAGTTGGCATGTTCGTCTTTCTTTGACAAACCGAAACAAATATTTATGTTATTCAATCATTAGAGCAATGTATAAATAAAAGTCTAAAATTTTAATATGTTATTTATGAATAACTCATATATTTTACTAATTTTTATTTAAAATATTGGGCGTATGGTTTTTAAATTATTAGATATTAAAAATAAAGTTTTTAACACACAATAAATGAGAGAACTTGCCGAAAGTGCTCTATTTATTGAAATTCTACACAATTCGCTTTATAGAGACGTTTTAATAACTAATTATTCGAAACTTCAACCCTTTTAAATACTATAAAAATTATAAAACAAATATATTCACGTGTAATTTATTCAAAATAATGAAAAACTAACTCTGCCATTACAGCAAATTAGTATACAGTAGTGTGAAAATGAACCGCAACACTTATAAATTTTAACAAATTATATTGGTTATTGCTATTCTTTTGAACTTAAATGGAAAATATCATATAAATTAATTATTTTAGATGTTTAAGAAGCATTAATTAATCAATTGTGATTCATTTAACGTTTTACTGAAACTTTAATAATTCAGGAAAAATAAAATACCGTTTTTCCATGATTCAGGCAATAAGAACAGTTAAGTATTGACTACTGAAAATTGAAAGTAGGATTAATATAAAACAAGTTTTTTGTCTTAAGAACAAATATTCTTTATTTTTTATAAAAATAAAATATATTAATATTTTGTTGCCCCCCCTTTTGACTTGATCACAGCCTGTACACGGTTTGGCATAGATTTTATCAATTTTTGCTGATAATCTAAGCCTAACTCCTCTGTCCTTACTCTAATCAGAGTTTTTATCAATTCTTCTTTGTTTTTAGGTTTATTTCTGGATATTTTTCTTGATATTATGTACCAGCAATTTTCTATTGGATTCAAATCCGGACTATTTCCTGCCCATTCTAGACAATTAATTTCGTTCTCTTGCAGAAATTTCTTCACCTGAAATAATTTTTACGTTTTAAAATGATTCTAAATAATAGAGCATACATAAAAAAAGACAGGAACATTAAATACATACAGTTTTTGCACGATGGCGGGGTGCAGGATCATCTTGAAATATGCAGTTAGTCGCACCTTGAAATTGTGTTTCAATCGTTGCCACTAAACATTCACTTAATATTCTAATATTGACCTGTACCTTTAAAGTGTCAGTAATAACGTGAAGTGGATCTACACCTTTGCTTGAAAATACCCCCACACCATTACAATCACGGAAAACTTCATTGTTTTTTTTCAAAAAAGCGTATATTTTAATTCTTCACATTTTCTTCTTAGGACATATTGAATACCGCTGGTGCCACAGACATTAAATTTCGATTCGTCCGAAAAAAATCACCTTACCCCACTCATCTTCAGTCCAATTTTGGTGATTTTGAGCCCATTTAAGTCCAGTTTGCCTCATTTTTTTGGTTAAAACAGGCTTTTTGCGTGGACAATACGCTTTTAAACCCATTTTTTTAAGGCGACGCCTCACAGTAGACACACAAACAGTGACTCATGTTGCTCGATTCCACTCACCACACAGTTCTCTCGATGTCCTGGAGCTATTCTGTAGGCAAAGTCGCTCCAGCACATGATCATCCCTCGAAGTTGTTTTTTTGTCGACCACCTCGTATTTTATTTTCTGTGGAGCTAGTTTCCTCAAATTTCTTCAAGAAATGGCTTCATATTGATGGACTACACTTGATTCGAGTGCTTATTACTCAAATTGATGAAAAAAAAATTTTTGGAGCTAAAACAACAGCTTTTTGTTCGTTTGACAATAATTTTTAATTTGCCATTATTACGGGGTTCACTTTATTACTAACAAAAATAAACTGAAATAATTTAAATTTTCGACATTTTTTATGTGGATGGGGTAGTAAATCAACCCAGGTAATAAACTTAATAAGTGAGTCAATCAATGATAATCACTTTCCAAGAAAAACAATATTTTGTTTAATCCGAGGTAGTGTTGCGGTTCATTTTCACACTACTGTATGTTACTATTATATACCGTCATATCTATTTCAATTTTCAGATCAAATTAATTTTTTTACAGTGTGCTAGACATATAACTTTAAAATGTCTCTAGTATGTCTCAAAATACAAAAATTAAGGGAAAATTATTGTAAGCCAAAAAATTAGTTAATAAAGAAAATTACCCGTAAAATTTTCGTAATCAGCTTTTTTTCAATCAAGTATAATTCTTTTTTTATTGCGTTGGTTAATGTTAATGTATAACGTTTAATCGTCTTGGCTTCTGATCATATAGTTCATAAAAAAATTAAGTCATGTTTTTCGAATGATTCACTGAATTTAAAAATGAAATAGTAACAAAAACAGAATCTGAAGGAGTCTTAATGGTTATTTTCCTCACCATTTGATAGGGCAAAGAAAAGGGTGGATCGCACTTTATATCCATTGATGCAATGTAATATGGCCATTCAGCAAAAAGGTTGAACGAGCCTAATATATGTAAATGTAGTACATTCCACTGGAACAGAAAATCCTATAACTGATGTTTTGTGTTTATAAAAATTTACTTTATATTAAATAAGTATTTCCGGGTATCACAGATTCAGTAAATTAAAAAGAAATACAGAATACCTATATTTTATGTCTCAAATAATTTTATTAAAATTTATATCAAACACAACATGATTTCGGTAATAATTGCCAACAACGTAGACATTTGTTTACAAAACTTATCAAATTGTCCTTCAGAAGCCTGTATTTTTATGATAATTTTCCACGTACACTTTTTCTTCCGCGTATAAATAATAACAGTACGCCACTGCATATAATTTAAGCACAATCTTCTATGATTTTAAACTGCGATTGATAAAATTGACTATAAATAGAATAAATGTAAAAAGTTTATGAGTAATGATCTATTTATACAATAGGGACATGATTAATGGTTGTGTTATTAAAGGAAATGTATAAAATAAATTCGCAACAAGAAAATAAAACTCATACCGTATTTTCTACCGTGCATCCTATATGAAACACATTCGTATATCAGGGGTTCCCAACATTTGTGTACCCTAATATACCGGTATGGCTTCGGGCACCATCTATTTATATTTGGATATAGTATTTTCCATATTTTCTATTGTTGTACGTAGAGTTTTTAAGGGAATCATAAAAATATCACTTTTTGAAATTTATTTTATTTTAACCCTGGAATGCTACCCGTACAGGTGTACCTCACAATGTGTGTATTTTATACGTGTGGAAAATAAGTAGCATTCAGATTAATCTGAAAGTGTAAGTGGTGCCATCTGTTGGCGCGTCTGAATAATAAATAAGGACAAATTACGACCTATTTGAATGATGCTTCCACTTGTATATATTCTCTGCTGTCTAAAACTAAATCAGTGAATAGTTACTGATTTATCAGTGAATAGTCACTGATATATCAGTGTCTGTAGACTTCTCTGCACTGTGAAATAGTGAAAAGTATTCCACTGTTAATGAGTGTACCTATAATCACTGAACAAATCAGTGAATCAGTGAGAACTGGTATAGATTTCTGATTTACAGTGACTTTTACGTTCACTAAAGGAATCAGTGGAATTCTCACTGATTCAGTTTTAAGGGGTTACATACAGTTAGAATTTTCAAAAAATAATTTTTTTTAATTTAATTTTCGTAATGTACATATATTTAAGTACACACACAGAAAATTTCAAGTCAATCCGGCAATTATTTTCGAAGTTGCACGCATATTTGTAAATACGTTTCAGAGCGTTTGAATGTAGGAGGTCGGAGCGGCAGCGCGTTTTTCTCAAATCTGTGTTTTTAATGTCGGTGATCACGATTCCTCGGAAACGACTGAACCAATCAGTCTCAAATTTTAACACAAGTTTCTTAAGTATATTTTTTAATAATTAATCGAAGGTTTTTTCTCACCGATAATATTTTTTTTTATAAACAATTTAAGGTCAACATTTTTGTTAAAAATCGATTTTTTTTTTGAGAAGCCACCATTTTGTCAAAAATATTTATTTTGCGTATTCCTTCGATTAAGTACGCAAGATTATACATTACTTTAACGAAATCCGTTTGGGTTTTTTATTTTAAATGATTCAGTCGAGAGATATCGTGGTCACCGCCAGTCCGCAAGGCGCCTTTTTTGAGAGGACCTCCTGGAGAACAGCTGTAGCCGCTTTCGAAATTATTATTTTTACAAATAAAAAATGTTAAAATACAATTAAAAGTTACCATAATATGTGTACAAATTTTTACATTAATATATTTAAAAGTCTTCTCTTAAAAAAATCTTGAAAAACCCCTTTTTTGGCCTTCTGACTGTATGTAACCCCTTAAAGAGTATGTTACGGGCATAAGGTTGGGAACCTCTGTCGTATATGAAGATGCTTTATATTAAATATATATGTATAAATCTACATACGAGTGTAATACACTTATGATTCATTTCAAATTCCAAGGATATGCGATATTTTATCACATTTATGTTATTCGTTTTCTTTTAAAATGTAATTCGTGTTCTGGATATGTATTAGGTTTATTTAATAATAAAATAATGAAAATAAGTGATTTGTTAATACATCTTATGTCAATCATTAATGTACGATATGAAATAGAAGATAGTTTTCGTATAGAATTTTGATACATATGCTAATACATTATTTAAAATTATGTAAAAATATATGCGCATTAATAGATATTATAAGATATAAATAGAATTGTTGTTGTTAAAAAACGTAATCGTAATCACAATAAATTCAATTTTATTTAAAGTGTTGATATCATTTGATATATAAATATTACACAACTTTTTGTTGTGTGAACTTCATAAGTATTTTGTATAGAAGTTTCGTTTTAATCATATCCTGTAATTTTGTTGGTTTCTTGTGTTATAAAAGAAAATATTGCCCTCACCATGTGCTTTAAAGTACCTATATAGACAAGTTAGGTATCATTGGAAAGGTCTTGGTGTGGTGTCGTGCCTTATTGGGGTTCCAGGTCCCCCTTTCTTCCGGTTTAGAAGTTTTGTTTTGTCTTTTATTTATGTATGTAGCGAATGCTTCGTGATAGTTTTATTTTAAAATTTATGAGAAAATTGGCACATAAAATATAATTGTTAATAGAAAAAAAATGCCGCTCACGAATTGTGTGTGTGTTTTTTTTATACGATTTAATTCAAAAAGTAAAAACATGTTTGTGAATGGATAAATAATTTTTTTACATGTGAATATTTTATATTTGGAGGTTTTTTGGCATGCAAGGCAGAGTGATTTAGATTTTGAGTTGGCAATTTTGTCTAGTGCTTCTCTTGTTTGAACTTTTTGTATTTGTTTTATGATAAAAATTAAATTTATTTTATACTGTGTATTTTTACTTATTTCTTTTTAATAAAATCAATTGATTATGTATGCATTAGGAGTTTTGAAATAAAATAAAAAGTGAAATTCGTTTTTTTTTTATATTCAAAATAAATACTCACGCCGTTAAAAATGTAATCACGCACGCTCACGATTCAAGATCGCTTACAAACGAATCGGCATTGTTATAACAAAAACTTTTTATTTGAACTGTTCAAAGATTTATTACTTAAATTCCACTTCAAAAAGATAAAGTACATCATGCCAACAAATAGATATATTTGTTTTACCACAACAAACAATTTTTATCTCTAAAACTATATATCTTTAAATATATTCAGTTAAAATTGTTAGATTTTTTTTATAAAAATTTTAAATCATTTTTTACTATTTGCAAATTTTGATTTAATTAATAATAATATTTTTTCTGATGGCAAACTTTGATATAATTTTGACTACCATTTTACTTGCCAATTGCTAACATTAATCTTTTAACTTTTTAAGAAGATTGACACTATGGAGTGCGGGGCTGGCTTTGTGGGGAACAGTGCGGGTAAGCGCATATGGATAAGCATAGAGTGAAAGCAAGGTGTCTCTCTCTGGAGCATGCGAAATCACATAGATGCGTCTCTCTCTCTCTTTTTCACACACTTATCATTTTTTAATTAAAAACGCGGTTTCTAATCATTCTGAACATTTACAGATATCTTTGTAAATGAATAAAGAATGTATGCTCAGATTTTCATAAAATTTTTTCTGTCACATCACTTTGAAAAGTCCTGTCATGTCTCGAAATTAAGTAGTTCTCATGCATAAAAGCTGGTTTACACGCTACGATAAATCGTAACAATTCGATTGTTACGATACATTGTTACAATAAATCGAAAGAGTGTGTACTGTTTACATGCAACGATTTCTTGTCCAATATTCATTGTCGACCGCGGTATACTCAGTCAGTTTTTGTCATGGAGGAAGTACTGTTGTGATCGTTTGTTTAGCAAGAAAAGTGAAAAGGTCACGAAGACCTAGAAGAAAGTGGAGCCGCCAGTGGTTGCTGAAGAAACGAGTACCTATTTTCTCTAATAAAATTATTGAAAAAATTGCGAAATGAACCCAATCACTGGCGGAATTATTTAAGAATGTATGAAGAGACTTATGTTGAGTTGTTAACAACCTTTCCCGTGAACAGCTAATGCAAACAATCAAATCGTAGCAATTAAAGTCTTGGCATCTTAGGACGCCGCGCCGTCCGCACCGGCCGCACCGTCCGCCAGACACGCAATACTGATGTGTGTATATTATTTTCAAGGTTAAAAAAACACAAACTGTATTGCGTGTCTGGCGGCCAGCGCGGTCGGCGCGGCGTCCTAAGATGCCAAGACTTAATGGTTGCTACTTGTTTACACGTTCCAACTTGTCGTTACGATTTGCAGAAATTGATGCCGGCCGGCAACAATCATCCAATCCAATTCCAATAAATCGCTACAATGTCCTGTTTACACGCTACGATAAATCGTAACGATTCGATCGTTACGATAAATTGTTACGATTTATCGTTGCGTGTAAACCAGCCTTTAGAATGCATGTTAATTTGTTAATTTAATACTATTTTCCTAATGATCTTAAAATTTTGCAAGGATTTTTAAATATAAATGTCTTATTATTTTTAAAGTTCATCGAAATCTTCTTATAGAGACAAAATATACAATTCTCATGAAGATGTAACGAACCTTAAAAAATCGTACTTTCAACTAGTACAGTGGTACCCCTAAGTAAACACAAATACAATTAAAACATCATATGTAGCCATACTGTACATTAAGCTATGATATACATAATTATTTTTATCAGTTGAAACCGCCGCGCATACATACATCTTTGACCTCTAGATATTTTTAATTAGTCTATGGATGGACGGAAATTCCAAACATTCCTTAAGCACATAATGTTTGTTACTGTTACTTACATGCGGGCCCGTACTTACTATATAGGTTACTATCGCAGTTACTTTATTCATACGTGAATAATATGGAGAGCTTATAAGTTATTGGTTATTGTACGGGTGGAATTTGAATGAATGGATGAGAACCGTTTTTATACATTCATTAAATCGACGAACTAAAGTTGTGACTGTTATAGTACGACAGAGGGGAAAGGGGGGGGGGGGTAATAGTATTAGAATAAAGTACGTCACTGAATTTTCGATTATTAAACGGTTAAATTAATTTAACCCTTAATTACTCGCGCTGGTGTATTTTGTGTATTTTCTGCGATTACTAAATGCAAAAAATTTTGTGGGACTGTACACCCCCATCTAACCTTTGTTTAGTCATTCTAGAGTGTGATAGGAATCCGGCAGTCAAAATTGAGGATTGTAGCAGTTTGTATTAATTTTTTACTTACTAAATGTAGGTGGTATTAACGCACAAATAGCAGC
The DNA here is from genome assembly GCA_949319165.1 of Sialis lutaria. Taxonomy (NCBI): domain Eukaryota; kingdom Metazoa; phylum Arthropoda; class Insecta; order Megaloptera; family Sialidae; genus Sialis; species Sialis lutaria. The sequence goes on from OX439241.1 coordinate 11,673,532, forward strand.
ATCCTAAGCGAAGAACCGCGTTTTTGAAGACATTAGCGATGCTGCTGATGGAAAACATCTTGTCAAAAGAGCGCAATTAAAAAAAAAAATTACCAACAAAAATCAAATTTTTATTGTCCGATTTATTGCAAGATGAATATTGAACAGTTTTGTGTACTTTTTTAGATTTATTTTGGTTAGTTTTTCTTTCTAATCCTTAATTTGTAGTTAGGTTAATTTTAAGAAAATTTTTATTAGTTCCTCAAAAATAAATACTACATAATATGAATTGGGCAAAACCATTAAAATAATACCTTCAAAATTCCCAAAAACTAGCTTTTTTATGTGGTGTATAAAATAAACCGCGCGAGTAACTGTGTTAAGCATAGACATAGAGATATAGACAGCGCATTCGTATTTAACATAATGGTGTAATATGGGTGTAACATATGTTCTGTAAGTGAGAGAGAGATGCATGTCGTTTGGAAAATAACATATATGATTTCCAAATATCTTCTGTCTCTCTCATTTGACACGGCTCTTTTTACGAGTCAGATGCGCTGTCCATTTCTTTATGTCTATGGTGTTAAGGTATTTCACGCGATAATTAAGGGTTAAAATTTTACTAAATATAAACTGTTTTATATGAAATGTTTTTTTTTTTTTTTTAGAAAATTTTAAATAGCGGAAAATGACAAAAACGTGAAAGTAATAAATAAAATTATTAATTAAATGATAATATATTTTTTCTATCAAAAAAAAGATTTTACTCATTTTGATGGTAATATGGGTAATAATTGATAATATAAAATCATTTTGTCTTGCATTGAGAAAGGGAGGTCCATTATTATTGAAAATTTGCTTACGACGTACTTGAATGGCCCCTTCAATAAATTAATTTGTTATATATTTGAAACAAAATTCACTTGGATTTATTGATTAGTTCTCTAATATCTATCGAAACACCAAAATAAGTATCTTTATTTTTAGATTTTTTTTTCATATAGAAAAAACTGTGTAATATTTTTCTATACAGCTAAAAAATAAAATAAAAATCCTCTACTATATAGGAATGCATGTATCACATAAAATATCAAATTTCACACCCATATTAATGTCATATTTTACCGTATATATTAAGCTTATTCTTTTACTCTATAAGGCTTCTGCGCTTATATGCATTTCATTGCCTTATTTTTGTACTATTTACATTACATTGTTTACTATTATGTATAAAGGTGCCTACATACGTAACTACATGCTTGATAACACCGCTTGATCAATCCGTTTGATCAAGCACGCACAATTTCGTTGCGCCACCACACGCACAAGCATATGCTTGTACAAGCGGCAGTTTGTTATCACATGTACAGCTGCACACAACAACGTTTGCTTGTACAAACATACACGTTCTTGGTACACACGTTGAGAACGCTTGTGCAATCGCGGATTGTACAAGCGGTATGATTAAAATTCAATCAATCTTCAAGCGGATTGTGCAATCATAATGCTTGAGCAAAATTACCATACACACGCTACAATATGCTTGATCAAACGGATTGATCAAGCGGTGTTGTCAAGCATGTAGTTACGTCTGTAGCCACCTTAATAAATAATTAATTTTGTATTTTGCATACCGAGCATCGCCACTTACTTATTATCGTATATGATATTTATGCATCAGAAGAGAAATATTTACACTCGTCACGTTTGTTATAAAATATCTGAAGATTCTTCAACACATGTGTGTCGCATTATCGCGCTGTTTTCTTAGAACCTAAACTGTTTTAACCATAGAGATAATATACATATAGAGACAGTAAGCTAGCTGAAAATACTAACTTGATACTAAATTATACAGAAAGAGAGAAAAAAATGTGAACCGCTATCTATCTTTGTCAAACAAATCAGTTTGTTGAGAGACACAAGTAGGTTCAGATTTTTCTGTCTCTTATTGTTTACGATTAATGTCCACATACATAAAGTGCTATGGCTCACTGACTCTATGTAATATTTTCTCTATGGTTTTAACTAACAGCTTTGCAAATCAGAGGTTTGCAAAATGTAAGAATATAAAAATACAATTCTCGATATGAATTAAATCTTTTTTATTTGATTGAATTCCAAAGAACGCACATGATCACGATTTGACCTTTTCGCCCCTCCCATCAGAATATAAATTATATATCATGTCATCCCTAAGCCATGGTCGTATATTATTATACTATGATGTCTTAAAAGTGGATTATGGTAACAATATTATTCAAAATAATCTTCAGAAACTAAGCTTATTTTACAATACTATAAAAAATATATTTACATAATATCATTTTGTATTTATACTTAAAAATATAAACAACTAGATAAGAAATTGGAAAAAAAGGAAATTATGTCCGTCTGTCTGTCTGTCACAGCCTTCTAACCCGTTTATGTCGGGTATTTTAAAGGGGCTAGAAAAATTTGCTATTTAGGCAAGCACTCACAAATGAGGTATTCATTTTGTGATAGTATCTATGAATTTGCTATGGAATTTAGAGCAGTGATATTTCAACGTATTGTAACACAGTTGGCGACTCTAACCGTATACAAAATAATGTTCATAATATCACCACTGTTTTAATACCGTTTGTGTTTACACACAACGCGTGCATGAAACTTGTCAAAGTCTTCATGAAACTCCAAAAGAAGTGTCATATAAGTTTGTTACCTCTTTATAATACCGGATAATATTTAAATTAAATTAAACTGGTTGTTTAAATACGAGTATACGGAACGGGACACTAATATGCGAGATTCGACTCGCACTTGACAATTTTTTTGAGTTACAGCCTTTATAGACAGATATGATGGAAATAATAAAAATCTTCATTTATTTTCATTATTTATAAATAACGGTTAGTATAAGAAAGTAAAAAAAATATTAAACAAATGTTTTTCAATTAAATATACTGTCAAACGGTAAACAATTTTATTAGTTATCTTTATAAATATACTCATTGTTATAATTGTCTTCATGAAACTCCAAAAGAACTGTCATATATGTTTGTTACCTCTTTATAAGTAATACCGAATAATATTTAAACTAAGTTAAATTGGTTGTTTAAATATACGGAACGAGACACTAATACGCGAGATTCTACTCGCACTTGACAATTTTTTGAACCTTTACAGACAGATATGATGGAAATAATAAAAATCTTTATTTTCATTATTTATAAATAACGGTTAGTATAATAAAGTAAAAAAAATATTAAACAAATGTTTTTCAATTAAATATACTGTCAAACGGTAAACAATTTTATTAATTATCTTTATAAATATACTCATTGTTATAATTGTTATAAAATAGCTTAGTAATTCGTCTGCATGACATCAGTTTCCGCCATCAATTATTAATGTTGTTTGTAAACCACGTTGTCTGTTTTCTGTTATATGCATCTTTCAGCACTGGACATAATATTAATTAAATGCTTCGTAACTTTTTTTTCGACTGCATGCTCGTTTGAAATGTTACTAGTCTCATCTTCATCTCACTTCGTTTATAATTGACTTTACTATGTTTACATTAGCCCATAGTACATGCAACTTCTTTACACTCTTTTATAATGAATTACTTATTGCGATCTACAAATTGCGAGGGTGGTAAAAGTGTTAATAAAATTAAGCATATTTTTTACTTTCGTTACTAATCAAATACAATAGGTATGGCATGATGACTAATTTAAAAAAAAAAACTATTCTATGATGATCTTACGTGTCTCCTATTTCCAAAAAAAATACGTATTTCTGCAAAAAATAAGGTTTAATCGCAAAAATTGACTCTTTTAAAACTAATTTTGAATTTGACGCCAAAACGCTGGCAGGTGACATTTCAGAGTTGTGACGTCACACTCTTTGTCAACAATAATTAACATTCAGAGTTAGACAATAGTTTAATTATTTTGTGTGTTAATGAATACTTTTTAACCTATTTCATTATTTAAAATCAAAATTTCAATGATACTTTGTTATTGGCTTAAAAAGTAACTTTAATGTCCCAGCTTCTGACTTCTGACTAACTAAATACTAAGATATGTACTAATAATAATAGTTATAAATTAACGCCCAATTTTAAACCATAGATCTACATAGAAACGTTAAAGTTCAGGAGTTTAATAATAACAGATTAGGGGACCGCTATTGCATTGATAACTGCACACTTTAAATATTTTTTAATCTATTTTATTTACATTGAACTTGATTATTTTATATCAATATGTTTATACTGCAGTATTCAAGATATTTTTTACAAAACAGATAACTTAACAAGGGCTTAGTGTTCATTAAAAATAATAATAAAAATATGTGCCTATGATTTCAGAAATCGATATACATAGATTATAAATCATAAAAATTACTATGTATAACATAAGATACATAAAGTTTGTAAGTATCTACCTGAATAGAGGCACAAATTCATTGATTTAAATATTATTTCTGTCTGGGGAATCATAAAATGTTGTCACTTCATGTCTTTGAGAAAAAAGGATATTTTATCTATTTTAAATTGATATATATCAAAGCAATCTACGAAAAAAGTACAGTTTTATGATCCTTATCAAATATTTTACATTTATACGTCTTTCACGAAATTTCACATTTTGTTGCGAAAAAAATCGTATAGTTTTAAAAGGGCTTGTATTTTAATGCATTTTTTTAATAAAACAAATATATTTAACTTAAAGCAAATTATAATAGTTTCCACTAAAAATAAATACTTTGCACTAAACAAAAATATCACTTTGCACTTGACCTAAATTTAGACCTATCAGATTTAAAAATTACATATTTATATGATATATTTGATAATTTTATTGTGATTTTTGCGATATTCTATATTTTTAAAAACGATCAAATATTTGTCTTATGCATTAAAAAATAATAAAAAAGTATTAACATTTATGTTTGATGTACAAAGTGAATACTATCTTATATAAAGCGCAATTAAATATAACTCTTTCAAATGTACAGGTAAACAAATTATTAAAAAAATATATTCTTGCACATCCTGTGTTATTTCATAATTCGCATTTTTAAAAAGAATTGACCTTAAAAAACAAATGAATAATGCATGATCTAATTGGTTGTATTAAATGCGGTTATAACATTGTAAATAGATATAAACGGAAGTTACAAAATGTTATCTTGCATTGATATGTTTGTTTGAGAGTTAAATAGTTAAAGATGACCTAACAAAAACTAGTTTTAATTAGACTTGACACATGCATGGAAATGTAAAAAAATATAAACATTTGTTCAGATTCAAATTAACTATGAAAAATGTTGAATAAAATGTGTTACTTTGAAATTTTCTCAAACCATAACTTTAATGATTTTTGTGCATTTGATAAAAATTTATTACCAATTTTGTCATCTTTATTACTTGTCCGTGTGTAACGACACCATTCAGGTATAAGATATGCAGATCTTTGAAACCGGTAATGCTTTAGCCTACTATATTATTCTTTATGGGTATGTACCCCATACCTATTAGGATTTTAGAATTTTCAAACCAATTGTTAAAGTTAATCCCAATATGAAAATGAGTTTTGTCAACCAGTGACTTTATCTTCTATGTCTGCATGGTTACAGAATGGATCTAGAAGTCTCGATGTAACATTTTTGAAATTCCTACTTATTTTAGTATAGTACTTATTATTTTTAATGAGTAAATACTTAAAATGAAGTAACAAAGATATTCTTTCATTATATTATTTAAACCAGATGTTTAAATAATTTTATATAACGACGAAAGCCTTCATATCTCGATTCAAAATTTGAAACAATAGGCATGATGATTAATTAAAAAAAAAACTATTGACTCTTTTAAAACTAATTTTGAATTTGACGCCAAAACGCACGCAGGTTACATTTCAGACTTGTGACGTCACACTCCTTGTCAACAATAATCAAACATTCAGAGTTAGACAATAATTTAATTATTTTGTGTGTTAAAAATGAATTCCAAAGTATATAAGTTCTTAAATAAGGTATGTACCTAATAATCTTGTAAGAGGAATTGATATTTGTCTAAAATATAATGACGTTTACTGATGCGTGACGTCATTCTCTTTGATTGGTGTTTCATTTAACATGGTGGATTGTTGTATTTTGCATTTTTAATTTAGCAAAAAATATATTAATCTCGCTTTTAATATAAAAATAAATACATTTTTTAGAATCTTTTTTAAACTATTTCATTATTTAAAATCACAATTCCAATAATACTTTTATTATTGGCATCATGCTTATTCTAGTCTTATTATACCTATAATGCGGTGTTTACACCGAAAAAACAAAACAGAAACATTGTGTCTTTAAAATACTTCGTATTTAAAAATGTATAGGGTTTATTGCTTGTTGGTCATAAAAACACCGTGTATCTGTTTTGTTTTCTCGGTGTAAACGCCGCATAATAATTTATTTGAAATAAAAAAAATGCAATTGATTACTAAAATTTTAGTCTAATTAAAAAAATGGATATCCTCGATTATTTTTTCGATTTTGAACAGCCGCCATATTGAAATCTGTGAAGGAATTAACTGAAATCAAATTTTCAAAAAGATAGAAAAAAACATTTTAATTGCATGGTCACCCCTAGTATATGAAATCAGTGTAAAAACAAACCTAGTTAAAATAATAATAATAACATTTTGTTTGATTAGTCTCTATCAAGTAGCATTACCGGGTAATTATAATTACACGTGTTTCATCCGAGTTTCCACAAAAGTGAGACGACATCCCCAGGCGGCGTTGTATCAGTGTGGGCGACTCCATCGAAAATGATTTATTATATTTTAATTATATAGCGCCACTGAGATTAATGATGCTGAACAAAATGATTTAATTTTATTAGGTGTTTTGTAATCCAAAAGGCGCCTAGTACTTTCTATTACAGTCCTTATATTATTGTACTAAAATTTAGGTTCAAGGGATTACTTGTATAGTATGTAAATAATTTAAATAAGGGAAATTGGAAGAATTTGAGAATAAATGTATTCCAAGAAACAAGAATTTAATTTTCGTCAGAAATACTAATAAATATTTTACTTCTTAAAATCTTTGCCTTTACTTCAAAATTCGAATACAAATATTTCTCGGATAATTTAATGTTAAAAGTTTTTACTTGATGTCTAGAAATGGTAATATTTTATAATCCTGTCGAGAAATAAAGTTTATAGTTTCTTCCATGAATTTGCACTTATAGTTAAACCTGTATATTTTTCAGATGTTTCTTTTTTAGATGTTAAGAGTAAGCTATTTCTAATTCATAAATGAAAATGTTTCTATTATTTTACTGCACCGATTTTGATGAGATTTTCATTATAAAAGAGTCTAACTTCTTCAAATTCAATTTCCAAATAAACGCGTTGAATATGTAGTTTCTAATAAAATTAAATGAATTCCCTGAAACATATAATATGTTTACAATAAGACGACAGTACGAACGGTTTCATAAAATAATGCTGGAGCAATTAAAAGTCCAGTGCTCTTTGTGTTGCTAGTAAACTAGTGTGTCTTCTTTCTTGCGTTGTCGGTCCGGTCGCCCCCCTTTATCAACTACTGCTGCATATATTCTCAAGGACACATCACCGATCGTGTTGTTTATATTCATGCATGCATGTGTTTGGTGTGTACGCGACCAGTGGCGCCGTCAAAACAGAATCTAGAGGGGACCATTATTTAAGACAATAAAATGAATAAAATTGATCAAATATGTTTGACAATTGACCGGTTATCATTTATCTACATGATTAAACTAAATATATTACATAATTGGTCCTTCGAACCGGATTTTCTACATTTTTGATCTTACGAATCGAATATTTTACAACTTGATTGTTAAGTGGTGGCCAGTCACATCAATATGAAAATATAATCTGCTGTAGCGATCTGGGGGTTATCTATATCTATAAAAGAATTTGTCCTTAACCACTCACTTACTCACTCATATATCAGCGTACAGCCCAAACCCCTGAACCTAGAAACGTGAAATTTCGTAGGTGCCTTCCTTTTATGATGTAAGCACCCATTAAGAAAGGATTTTTTGAAATTCTACCCCTACGGGGTTAAAACAGGGTGTCAAAATTTATATTAAAAAATATTTTTTTTGTTCGCATTTAATTGAAACTTATCGAACATACTCTACAATATAAATAATGAAACAATTATTTCAACATTTCCCAAAATTTAACCCCTGAGGGGTTATGGGGGTGGAAAAATTTGTAAAATATATTTTTTTATTCACCGAATGAAACATGGCACACGTAAGTACTATACAAGACAAATATCAGTTACGAAAATTCGATATTCAACCCCTAATGGCGAGGGTAGACAGGGGGTTAGTTTTTACAATTTAACTAAAATCCGAGATATTTACGTTTTTTATAGGTAATGAATCAAAATCAATATAAAAAATATGTCATCCTCTTATATCACGAGTTCTATTTAGTTTCGAAGTTTACGCTAACGAAGCCGCGGGATTCCGCTAGTTTTAAATAAATACGTGGACTCAATCTCCGCTAGGTAAATCAACGTGGGTCCTAATCAGATGATTATTATATTAACAATAAATATTGGTTATTTATCCCGCCATCCCTTCACTTATCCGCCCTTGATCATGGTATATTATTGAATATCCGTTGTATCTGATGATCCCCTACAGCCGGTACTGGCGCGTATTGTTTAAATACAGCAACGTAGAATTGGCTGCTGTTCTACACCGATTAATTACTATATTGGTTGTATGTTTTTTATATATGGGTTGTGTTACTTGGAGGAAATTAAACATGTATATATGTAGTTGTCGAGTTATTTGATTAAGCGTAATTCCTAAATAAACATTTGCTCTGTAGTATGTGTAAGAAAAATAAAGAACTACTGTTAAATGTATGTACACTTAACAAATAGCCATAAAAAATTCTATCTTTAAAAATTGTATGAGTGTAAACATACGGTCATATTACCCATTAAGCAAAGTGCATAGAGTAAAGAAAATTAGATGACCCTTCTATTTTTTTTTGCCTATAAAATATACATTTTTTTAGTTTCACATAGAAATGGTGAAATTCGATTAATTTGACATTTTTGATTTCAAATCAAATCTTTCTTCAATTATTTTTCTCTACATTTCTTTCTATTTTCGATATTTGGCTCGATTAATTTATTTAAAAGGGAAAAAATTGAAAATGAATGATGACTTGAGTTATCTTCAAATCTAAACCTGTCAATTTGGTTTTAATTTTTCAAGTTAACTTTTCCTTTTAGGATGACTTCTAGTTCGATTTTAAATTAATTATAAAATCATTTTTTATATTTACAACCTTTCAAATGTTAGTTAAGTTTATCAGTATTTCTTAAAAACGTATCTTATATCTTTTCTCAATCAATTTTACTCTACCAAATATATTTCCGCAAACAAACAAACAAAACAAAAAAACAGTAAATAACAAAACACTACTGTATCATTTCGTATTATAAACATTTGTTTGTGATACAGAACAATATAATTGATGTCTACATATGTGTGTGTGAGGTATACCATGTATGTATGTAATTCTTTTCTATTGAAATATCCCAAATATCATGTATTACACGCACGCACGCACACGGTGTATGTGTGTGTGTGTGTGCACATGTATAGGCCGTTGCCATGGCGATGAAGGCGACGCGTGCGTTGTGCGTACCAAACCGCGCCCATATCTCCTCTGTCAGACAGAGTCAGCCAGGCAGTCGGCAGAGTGCGCTGGTGTCGCCGCACGCTATCTGTACGTGCACCGGGCGAACTAAACGCCAGCAGTTCTCAATATGTATTTACCTTTAATAAATTTATCCCAATGAAAATAGTAATATCAACTTAATATAGTATTATACATATATTTTCGAGCCTTATTTATTTGAAAATCAAAATTAAAACTGATGACTATGGCCATCACAACATTTTAAATATATTATTATACTGAAAAATTTTTTGGAACATAAATTATAAACAATTATATTAGGCAACTTTTATTTAAAATATTTTTTTCTTTTTTATACCGTTTCAAAATAGTTTTAATAAAAATGTATTATATTTTTCATTTTTTTTTTTTTTAAATATCAACAAAAGAGCGTTCACAGATCAACTGTTCGAATTAAATTTTTTTTTTTGATTGGTATTAAAGTTAATTATAAAAACAAAAATGTTAATGTTTTATTGTTTGAGAACTGCTAGAGATACAACTCACGAATATATGAATGTATTGCATGCGAAATTTTATTTAAATCCAATTAACAATTTTAATAGCACACTCATACATGCTCACACAGTAGATTTATGGTCCGGGACGTTTTTTGTTCCGACAATTCGACCTGTGTATTCACTGGTCACGTAAATTAACCTTTAATACATAGATAATGTACAAGATTTAAATTTGTTGTTTTTATTTTAATTATCTATATCCGTTATCCTCTTTCTTCATTTACTTACCGTGTGAATTGAAACATTATTTTGTATGTAATTTACATATTTACATATGTACATACTTTTGTATATTTAATGAAAGTTTTAAAATATTTATTTTAATTTTTCCGTCATTCAGATTTGAATTTTAAACTTTATTTCTTATCTATGGTTTTTGGCGCCGAATACCATTGTTGTACAAATTTAAAAATAATATAGATATAAAGATGACAGACATGATTTATGCGAAAACAATGCGAACGAAAATTATTTATATTCTTAGAATTAATTGTTATTAATTTAATTTGTCATATATGTATATAACTAATTTATGTTTCATTGAATTCATAAACTATGTACATACTTAAAAACCATATGCATTGATTAGTCATAGTAGGCACAGTACTTTATTTGATAATAAGTAGTTTGTAGAAATTTATATTTAATGAAACTATAAACTATTCTTGAACTTCTACAAAACACATGAGATAATCATTTTATGAACGGTTTACAAATCAAATTAACTGATATTTTATTAATTTAACAAATAGGAGAGGGGGTCAAGGCACAATTTCAAGCCAGGACCTTTCAAATAATATCTTATATAATTTATAGAAATATAGATTCCCAAGAAAAGTATAAATAAAACTAACAAAATACTTTATTTATTTACAGAATGTGGACCACAAGATGAAGTATCGCTCAAAGAAAGGGTTACTACCCTTCATTGAACTGAACGGCGAAGAAATCCCCGACAGTACATTCATCCTGCGTGAACTGGCACAGCGTTACAACAAAGACTTGGACGCAGCTTTGACGGCTGAGCAGCGCAATGTTGCCCACGCCACAATCTCCATGATTGAGAACCATTTAGCTTGGGTCGTCCTGTGGTGGCGTACCAAACACCCAGACCTCATGCTCCGTGGATACAAAGTTAATTTACAGCACGCCACTGGATCTCGCATACCAAACTCTGTCCTTAACATTATGTTCAGGTTTTCGTTCACTCGTAAGGTACTGTTGATGTGTTTTTATTTTTTATCGAAATTCTTTATAGTTAGTAGTCATGTTAATATAATAATACAATGTTTATAAAAAATAATTGCCCATTTTTATTTTGGCATACTTGTTGAAAAAACTTTTAAAGATTTATTTTTTTCATTTGAAAAAATTATATTTTTAATCTGAATAATGTTAATAAATAATTTTTGAATTATTAACTATCAAAAAGAGAAATTTAAATAAGTCTGGGATTTAATGTGTTAATAAAATCAATGTAAAATGTAATTATAATTGAACATAATATTAATGTTTATTTTAGTATTTTTCATATCAGCAATACACCAAAATATCCTGGCAATATCACATTTAATATAAATATTTGTGTTGTAAGTTAACAGTATTGTATTTAGAATTCAGGTTTATTTACTTTATGTAATATTGCATGACTAAATGTGTTGCATTTATTTACCTATAGTATTTCAATTCCAAAAGTGGTTAAATTATTAAGTAAAATATTCTGTTAAATAAATATTGTGGCCAGGCCTGGATACAAACTCCAACACTGGCCCAGGCAAAAAATAATGGACCATTTTAGTCTTTAATTGTTATGGCCATAGGTGCCGACACTAACATAATTTTCCTTCTTATTTTTCATCTGTTTTAATGAAAAATTTAAATTTTAGCCATGAAATTTTAGTAAAACAATTTTAATTTTAAATTTCGTTAAAAGTATATTTATTTTATGGAAAATGACGTGAAAGATGAAATTTTTAAACCACAGACCTGTATCTCAAACCTTTTTCAAGATATGGTCTCTCAATGTTATAATTCTTTCAGAATTTTTTTTTTAAGACAATTTTGTAGAAAAATTGCTGTACTTAACTTTTAAACCAATTGTTGGAATAATACACCGATTTCAAATCCGTCAACTAAAATTAATTCCGACCACCAATTCAAAAGTTAGAGCGATTTTTTCCCAAAATTTGAGAAAAAATTATACTTTGAGAGACCATATCTCGAGAACGATTTGAGATACAGATATGCGGTTAGAAAATTTTAACTTTTCACATCATTTTCATTAAACGAAATCTAAAATTAAAGTATTTCATGGCTCAAATTTATTCATAGAAATATCAACAGTTTTATTTATTGCTCTACGATTATTAGTTCCAGAGATATAAACTATCAAAGTGACATTTATCATTGCATTCGTGCTCCCGAGGTTACCCCAGTGAAGACGTACTTCTACGTCAAAAGTAAAATAAAAAAAACTATGTTCACTAACTTCAGTTATAATTTAACAGTTTTTTATTTTAAAAAAATTATTTGAATACCTACTTTTATACTTAACCACATTAAAAACATTTCCACATGCTTATAAAATAAAACAAACAGTAGCAAATTAAATTATTATTTTTACTTATCATTTCTGAGCATAAGATTTATGCCAAACTTGATACAAGGAGCTTTAGAAAGTAGCAGTAGAATGTTTAATATTCAACGGGGGGTATTGATGGGGCAGTGGTTTCAGGGATCCAAGAAGCTGAAGGCACAAGGTATGGGCGTACACTCTGCAGAAGAAGTGCTCGAGTTCGGACAGAGCGATCTTAATGTTTTATCCGACATGCTTGCTGACAAACCATTCTTCTTCGGAGATGAACCAACTACTGTAAGTTTTAAAAAATGTTAATAACTATTCAAAATTATAAAACGAAATTTATTAGGAATTATAATATATTTTCTTTTTGCAGTTGGATGTTGTAGCTTTCGCCAACTTGGCTCAAATATATTTCATTGACAAAGAAATCAGTTTTTCACTTCGGGATTACATGACTGAAAATTGTGCCAACTTGGTAGGACTTGTAAACCGCATGAAGGAACGTTGTTTCCAAGATTGGGAAGATATCTGTACATCGCTGGACCTTAACTCACACTTACCCAAACCAGAAAAAGAGGCAGAGAAAGATGAGAAAGAGGGTGCTGACAAAGAAAAACAAGCCCTAGAAAAAGATTCTGACAAAGATGTTGAAAAAGAAAAAGTACGTATTGCTTATTAGCTTATTACAATCATTACCTGGTTTTACCAAAATGTTAGTTCTAACTAGGGTTGTCATTCGCCCTCTTTTCCCCGGACAGTGTCCTCTTTTTAAGAAGTTTACCCACGTAAAAAATGTCATCAATAGTACTAACAGTAAAAAATTTTGGGTTGGAAGCAATGAAAAAAGGTCTTCAATATATTTTGAATGGCATTTGAAATAAAAATCTAATTGAAATAACATACCTTTTTTTATTTTTTCAATTTGTCTTCTTTTTTTAATGAACGAGTCCTCTTTTCACACCTTGAGCTACTGGCAACCCAAGTTCTTTTTTTTATAAAAAGGGGGTTTGTCTATGAAACCCAAGTTCTAACAGCCTTCTAAATATTGGACTCTGGTCTATTTGAAAATTAATAAGACTGTAAGAATTAACTGGGTATTAAAATGTTTAATTTTGTTTCAAGTATGTTTGTATAAAATAATTAAATTTTGAATATAATTTTAGGCGGATGAGAAAGAAGTGGAGAAAGAAAAGGAAAAAGAAAATGACGAAAATAAGGAAAAAGATTCCAAATGAGCAGTATAAGCAGTAAACAGTGGCACATGTGCTAACGTGTGAGCAAACATATTTCGTTAATTCAGGTTATCTTCAATATTAATATCAATAGTTTACGTTCATGTAATTTTTCTCTGTATGTATTTTATGTTAAAACTGTCTCTCACATAGCCCATGATGTCCCCATGTTCAGTAACAATGTGCAAGATTTCTAGTTAATAAGACTTGTATTACCCACATTTTTATATAAAAAAACATTAAAAGCCAATTATCTTTAAATTTCATGTGGCTTTTTTAATATCTATTGGACGTTTCTTTATTATTCGTAAGACACACACATAATATATACGTATGTATGTATCTATAAATATATTTATATATACATATATATATCCCGCCATTACTGCTAAAGAAATGGTTCTTTTATTTGTAAAAAATATTTGTAGGTAGATTTTTTTATTATTATAAACGATTCAGCACAGTGCCACATTGTTTAACAATCAATAATCATCATAAATAAAGAAGCTGGTTTGGTTACGTAGGTGTGATTGGCCAGTGTATTAATAATATGCTCTCTATGTGTACATGTTACTCATTATTCATTCATTTCTGCAATGTGACACTTTGAAGAATATTCATTAACTATAACTGAATCATATATTCCAATGTCTTGCATTTATAATAATTAGCTTTTAATCTCTCTGTCTATCATTTCATGGCATATGTTTTTCTTGTTCGGAAATTATATTTCTCTTGTTCTCGTCATATGCGAAGCTATCGCAGACCACTTAGTTGAGAAATGTATGAATGACTGCTATTAGGGACGACAAGAATGATTGAAATATAATTTCTTTTAGTGAATTTGTTTTCTTCATCTATTCATACATAAGAACGAGTTGAAAATTATTGTAGATTTTTGTATTTTTTTAAATGTTTTTTATAATTATGCTTAACAATAATTTCGATGAAATATTTAAATTTTAATATTATGTAAAGTATATTTGTCATTTTAAGCTCAAACTTTTTTCTGGTTAGATACCGTTTTTAAAAAGATATGTTTAAATTAAATTTACAACTGTGTTGTACACTAATATGATTTGAATAAATAAATTAAGATATTTTAAATTGTTTTTCTTTTTTTGTTTAATATTTTCTTCTTGGATTTTATTTGAAAATATCATCCCATATAAGATATATTACATACACCAGAATTTTGTTTTAGCTCTCATGAAACAGCGAAGTAAATCATCATCATCATAGAAAATACAAATTTTTATATAAACTGTTTGTTTCATAATGCCAATGTCCATGTTAAAATAATTAGGTGCTTTTGGTGTATGAGTACGAAACATTGCGTTGTTATAAAAAAAAAATCATTTTTTTAATTTTTCATTTAATAATAAACGATACAAAATTAAATGTTTTATCCTTTATAACAATAGAAGGACAAACCCGTTTTCAATATGACCAAATATTACAAAATAAATTTTGTAACTACTTTTGCTTATTAACACAAATAATCGTTATATAAAATGACAAACACTTTGTATTTGTCTTATACCTTATACCAGTTTTTTTATAAGAAAGTAAATTCAATTTACGTCTGAAACATTAAAAAAAAAGTTCCATTATATTTAAATGTATATCGTTAAATATAATTTCAGTTTCAATGTGTCATTGCTGATGAACAAATGTAGGTAATAGAATAAAAGTAAGTATAAATTATGTTAATGGTGGGTTTTAAATAAATATATTAATAAATTAGTATTATAATTTAAATGACAAAGTCTTGCTAGATATTGTGTATAGGGAAAACTGATTTTTGGTACTGAAAGTCTTTGAATTTTTCGTAGCGTTCCCAGATGACAAAATATAATAATAATTTAATCATGAAATTTAATTAAGACAAATTTTAAAGGTCGAACCCTAAAAAAATTAATAAGTCACGGGATAAGATGACCAAATACCCTGTTTTTGCCAGTCCAGCCATCCTGTATGCTATTTTTTAAATTTTAAATAATACTCAAGAAAAAATTTAATAAATTGATTTACGTAGATCAAATTAATTAATATTTTTAAAATTTCAATCCACATACTTTGTTCAACATAGATCTAGATCTAAAATTTAATTCAATCTAAGAAACAAAGATAGATAAGTTCTATTTTATTTTCAAGATTTAGATTTCCATTTTGTATGATAAGCGAGTTTAAGCGACACATCTAAATTTTGAAAATGCATCTTACTTGAACTTAATTTTTTTTCTGTTTATTTTCTAGCTATTATATAAATGAACTGTTTTTAAATATTTTAATTAATATAAACATTCTTGTTTTCAATAAAAAGTGCATTTAGGATTTATGAATAAGAGGTAAGTAATAGCAAATTATTAATAATAAAATTATTATTTATTAAATTATTATTAAATTTATTAAAATAATAAAAGTAAAAAGAAATATCTAAAAAAAATTGTGCCTTTTTTTATTTCAAAGATATTGCCCGGTTTATATTTATATATAGAAATAGTTCTACAAGTTATATAAAATTTAAAAAATAGATATACCCATAGTTCCCACAAAAGGGGGGCTGAAAGGGCTCTAGCCTAGGGACCCGTGGCTAAAAAGGGCCCCGTGCGGCGAATCAAGCTTTTTTTCGTTGTAATCAAAAAAATTTCTTAACATGAAGGCATGCGCCAAAACTTCTAGACTGGGGGCTCATAATAGAATATGGGCCTTGGATATAGTGAGTTGTAGAGACCTCCCACGAAGGCACGAGCCCTTTGTTTCTTCTGACTTATATAATATTATCATAATATGATATTAATAATATGATAATAATAAATAATATTAAATAATATGATACCTATTTGTTGTAGCTGAATATTATTAAAGGTACAAACAAACAAATCATTTACTAACTAGCTATAAATTCGTAGTTGGGATTATTTAAACGACAATGTATAATTTATCTGCTGCTTATTTAAAAATACGCAATCACAATTGAAATAAACTCAATACGCACCTGCAATGTATCCTAGGATTACTAAATTCAAGATACACTCAGCGTTCTATAATACGCCCATCCACAAGACGTCCGATCCATTAGACAATGTTCTAACAGCTCTATAGAACGTCTTTCCCCAACCCCCACCATAATACCATTTTGACTGCTATATTTCAGCGCGAAATTTAAATTAACAAATTGACGTTAGTCTTCTATGTAGTTGTAGATTTTATAAACAAAACTTGTGTTTTGGTGTGACTCAATGTGGAAAAAAAATGAAATTCAATACAAATTTTCGTTAAAATTGAAATATAATAAATACATAGTATAAAAAAATGTGTAAGGTACATTTTATTTGATTTGATAATTCGAAAAAGATTAAAAAAGGAAATAACAAAAATAAATTATTGGCATATGATTGTAAAGAAATCTATACATTTTTCATCCAGTATTAAAGCAACGAATTACAATTGTCTAGAGTTCAATTCTAAAAAGTCAACAAACCAGGATCTCGTTCACCAACAGCGCCATTTTTATTATTATGTATCTGTCAACTTTTAGGCATGGTGGTGGGGGCCCCTCTAACCGGCGTCTTGTGGAATTATTGAATTACCGATGGCTACGTATTATAGAACGCTGAGTGTATCATTTTTATAATTAACTTCATCTGTGGATAACCTAACTATTTTATCTATGGATTGTAAAATGAAGCTGTTTTCCGGACCCGCAAAATAAAATTAGTATTTATATACGATATCTAATATTAATGATTTGAAGTACTTAAAGAATGCGTGCAATTAAGTGTTTATTATTTTAATAAGTTGGTTTTAAATATAATCATACAAAATGAGTTTTTCAAGTGATGAAGTTAACTTTCTTGTATACAGATACTTACAAGAGTCAGGTAAATATTATTGTTATTATTGTGATATTATAATTAGATAAACTTTTCCAACTATGCATGTTTACGTCATTATACATTTATGTATGATGTACTAAAATAAATTTACAACTATATAATAATTATGACAACATTAAATATTGTTTTTATATCCAGGTTTCCAACATTCAGCGTACACGTTTGGAATCGAGTCACACATATCCCAATCAAATATAAATGGAGCGTTAGTTCCTCCCGCTGCCTTAGTGAATATAATTCAAAAAGGATTGCAATACACAGAAGCTGAAATAAGTATAGGAGAAGATGGCACGGAGCAACGCCTCGTCGAGAGTTTGAGTCTTATTGATGCTGTTATGCCAGATGTAGTCGCTAGCAGACAAAATCAACAAAACCAACAAAAACAAACCACAAAAGCCGAAGTTCAGGATACTAATGGAGAAGAAGGTATTATTTTAACTATTTTTAACACATATTAAAATTTTGTGAAACGAAATAATAATATATTTTTTATTTCAGCCGTTGCATCGACACAAAGTGAACAAATGGAAGTTGTTGATAGCAGTATAGAAATCCCGCCGTCTAAAGCTACTGTTTTAAGAGGCCATGAATCCGAAGTATTTATTTGTGCGTGGAACCCTACAGCAGACCTATTGGCGAGTGGTTCAGGAGATAGCACCGCACGCATTTGGGATATGTCGAACAACACCACCAGTCCTAACCAGCTCGTTTTAAGACATTGTATACAAAAAGGCGGAACAGAAGTACCAAGCAATAAAGATGTTACTTCACTAGACTGGAACGTAAGTATAAATTATAACTACCATTTGAACTCGGAACTAATCTAAACAACTTAATTTCAGTGTGACGGAACGCTGTTAGCTACAGGAAGCTACGATGGTTACGCGCGTATTTGGACAACAGACGGACAGTTAGCAAGCACATTGGGACAACATAAAGGTCCTATATTTGCACTGAAATGGAACAAACGGGGCAATTACATATTGTCTGCAGGTGTTGACAAAACCACAATTATTTGGGATGCAGCTAGCGGCCTGTGTACACAACAGTTCAGTTTTCATTCAGCACCTGCTCTTGATGTGGATTGGCAAACTAATACGTCCTTTGCAAGTTGTTCTACTGATCAGTGTATTCATGTTTGCAGATTGAATTGTGACACGCCTATTAAATCATTCCAAGGACATACTGTAAGTTTTGTTTGAATTTAGTTGAGTATATAAGTAATTGAGGTTTTCTGACAGGATATAGGGTTAGATAGAAATAATTAAATTTTGAAAATGTGCCAAGTAATTGCTCAGTGCTTCTTCGTGCTAAATTCAGCAGAGTAAATTAATTAAAAAACAATTTTAATATTTACTATTGCATACAAACATAGGTGGGCATTAAGTTGTTAATCAGTTAAGGGAGCGTTCAAGTATTACGTAACGCAATTTTTGGAGATTTTTACCCCCCCCCCCCCCCCCCTCCCCTATGTAACGCGCCGTAACGTTTTTCTGTACCCCCCCCTCCCCTAGTTATGTAACCACTAAGTGACCATTTTACCTAAAACTGTTACGTAACACATAGTTCAAAACCCCCCTCCCGCCCCTGTAACGCATCGTAACGTTTTACAAGACCCCCCCCCCCACCCCCCAAATTCGTTACGTAATACTTGAACGCTCCCTAATCGTTATTTAACGAAGTTAACAAAATGTTTAACAGATTAACTTTTAAGTTAACTCTTAACTTTAACTTTCGTTAAATTTTCGGAATTTTAACGAATAACGAAGTTAACTTTTTGTTAACGATTAACGAAGTTAACTTTTCGATTAACTGTGCCCACCTATGCATACAAAAGTAACTGCAGCAAATATAGCATAACACAGCCTGTTGCTCCTATTTGTTTGTTTATATTTAAATCAATTCTCCATGTATTAGACAGAGACAGACATAACATTTGTTAAGTGCCATTCACAATTGACTTAGTGCAGAACTTAGTGGTAGTGCAGTTGCAGTGTAGAAGTTTGGAACCAATAGATCCATTATATCGTTCACATAAGATTAGTGCAGATGGCAGTGGTAGTTGGTAGTGGCAGAAGTTTGCAATCTCCAAACTTCTGCACTGCACGAATGCAACGCTATTACAACGACCAATCATATCACGATCACGCAACAAGTTAACATGTACATCTTTAATCTGTGGTACATATTACCAATTATGAAATTACATATTATGTAATTTCATTATTAAGAATCATTATTTATTTTAAGATTTATACGTAATTAATTAAAATATTTTACTGTAACTTTATTTTCATCGATGTATTTGATTTTTCATATAAAACATTTAATTTTTTGTTAATTTAATAATTGTTGTTTGAATTTTTGTTGTGACCGCTATTCTGCACTACCGCTACACACTACACTGCCACTGCAACTGCACTACCACTAAGTTCTGCACTAAGTCAATTGTGAATGGCACTTTAGACTAACTTTGCAGCAGTGGTGGCAAACACGCGGCCCATTAGACATAATAATAGCTATGTTAATTTTTTGTTCTTTTGTAAATTCATTAAAAAAAATATAATAGGTATTTTTGAATATCCTTAAGAGGCTTTTTTGTTCGCTTAAAATTGAGGACCGTTTTAAGAGGAGGTGCAGCCCACAGACTATATGAGTGACACCACTGTCAGTAGTCATTCGATACATATTTGTATTGTATTGAAAATTTCAATATTTGTGAATTTTATTACAATTAAAATTTGATATGATGAATTTTAATAAAATTGAAATATGTTGTTAATTTGATGTATTTTCAGAATGAAGTCAACGCCATCAAATGGGATCCACAAGGAAATTTACTGGCTTCATGTTCAGACGACATGACACTGAAAATATGGTCGATGAAACACGACAACTGCGTCCACGATCTCCAAGCCCATTCGAAAGAAATCTACACCATCAAATGGTCGCCTACAGGCGCAGGCACACAGAATCCCAACATGAACTTGATACTGGCATCGGCCAGCTTTGATTCAACCGTACGATTGTGGGATGTAGAGCGAGGAGTCTGTATCCACACGCTCACTAAACATACAGAACCCGTGTACTCTGTGGCTTTCAGTCCAGATGGTAAATTCCTCGCTAGTGGTAGCTTTGACAAATGTGTTCATATTTGGTCCACGCAGTCCGGACAGCTCGTTCACTCGTATAAGGGGACCGGTGGAATATTCGAGGTTTGCTGGAACTCCAGAGGAGACAAGGTCGGAGCAAGTGCCTCCGATGGCAGTGTATTTGTATTAGATTTGCGTAAATTATAAGTACTACTTTTAGATTAATTAGATTACGTTTTTTTTAATTGGTTTCATTGGATCAAATGGATAAAATACATTCTTTATAAATTATGAATTTGTGTTTTATTGAATGTTGGTTTGGTTGTAGATTTACTGCAAAAAGTGAACGGGTTACTGTAAGTGTCAATAAATGAGTCAATTATTTTGAAAATGACTTATAGTCTGTTTCATTTAAGTTTGCAGCAGTTACCAGGGGATTTGACTGTATGATTCACGATTCATACCGTCAATTCATCAGGCAACCACTGCAAACTTAAATGAAATAGACTGTAAGTTCCAAGAAGACTATACAAGGAGTCGACTTCCTATACCGCCCTGTACTTAGCAACGTCAAGCTATATTGAGTAATTTCTCATCCACCCCCTCAATGCTCGCCATGCTCAAAATCGTTTACCACGCATATCGTCAGTGGCAACGGTGTAAACAAGATGCGCAGAATGATATTGCGCATGGCCAGTATTGAGGGGGTAGAGGGGAGATTACCATGGATTCTTTGACTCTCCTTCCATGTTAGTCGACTCTCCTTGTATAGTCTTCTTGGTAAGTTCATTCGTATTAGGCCATTTTCAAAATAACCGGCTCAAATATTAAAAAAAATCAAATGTTTACCGTCTCATGTATTAAGTTGATGCATTAATTCATAGCGTTTTTATTAAATTTAAAATTTACTTTTTTAAAATAAACAGAATATATTATAAACTATGAACTAATCAATAATAATTTATATCATCCTGTATTGTTTATGAATGACTTCCAACATTCTGATAATTTTTTGATTCCATGTTTAAAATAATCCAGTAGTTTGAAAGTGAAGAAATCGTGGAACAAATAAAAATCTGATCAGGAGAATAGGGTGGATATAAAATAACCTCCCAAATGAACTCTTGGTTATCCAATTCACTTGATGTTTTTCCTGGTTGTTCGACTTTGCCCACGGAATGCTAATTGGTTACAATTCGTGAATTTAAGCGTTTATCAGTCTGAATATGGAGAATTATTCATGTCAAAAAGGTCCTCTTTGAAACGAGAAAACTATTTCTGTGTCGTAATATTCTCAGAGGTTGTTCTCTTTGTAAACAAAATAATACAAAAAATGCTATGAACTTATGTACGAACCTAATATTTTATTCACTTTGTGCAGTAACATTTTCTTAAATGGCTTTAATTAAGAGAATATTTATATTTTGATATACATATAAATGTAATCTTGAAAAACAATTTGTATATTATGACTTAATCTTAAAATTCAAAAACTTTGAAATAAATAAGTTTAAAAATATTAGCAGTGTTAAAATATATATATTTAAAATGAACAAATAGCTACATTATATTTATAGGTCTTTTATAAGCTTTTAAATCTAAATGATCGTAATATAAGTGTATTTTTTCATACATATATTTAAAAAAGAATAATAAATTATCATATTGTCCATTATAAGATTTTTCACACTGTCCGTCCTGATTTTCTTTCACGTAAGTAATTTTATTTGTATCACTAAAAAAATAATCTAGACCTTTATATTCTTCAGACGCTTTCCACGCGTTGACGTGAACTTCAACAACAAACTGATGTACGGCTTCTATGGTCGCTAAATACCAACGTGGGCTGTTTTTCTGGTGTCTCCAAAACTGAGATATTCTATTTTGTAGCACAACTGATTTTATTCTTCGTATCCGTTCATCTTTATAGATACCTTTACTTTGATTCCATGTACTATCTATAAATACAGCTCTCTTGATCGGCAGATTTATTCTTGTGTAATTTATTTCTGGTGTATTTACTTCGTGCTCCGGTTTTAACAATCTTTTCAATAAGGTTCCATTGTTGTGACACTTTGTTGTTTCAACTTCATATTCAACCTGTTAAGATTCATTATAATAAATTAACA
This sequence comes from Sialis lutaria, assembly GCA_949319165.1. NCBI lineage: Eukaryota > Metazoa > Arthropoda > Insecta > Megaloptera > Sialidae > Sialis > Sialis lutaria. The sequence goes on from OX439241.1 coordinate 11,696,726, forward strand.
AACCTTACTTATTTAAAAATATATATAACGTAAATGTACGGATCACCGACCCTGCATGTAAAACCGACCAGTATAGTTTTTTTTAAATAATTCAAATTTAACGGTTTCTACATAGCAAATGTATTTCAACAATCATGTAACAAAGAGACAACATTTTTTGATTGTTGAAATACGTTTGCTATGTAGAAACCGTTAAATTTGAATTATTTAAAAAAAACTATACTGGTCGGTTTTACATGCAGGGTCGGTGATCCGTACATTTACGTTATACTGTAACTTACGTGATCATTAAATATCTTTTCTATTGTTACTGCATTCGCTGATGGAAATATTAATACTGTATTTTCAATGTCATCATACGATGGAATATCTGGATATGTATAAATAGAAACATCATATGGAGCTAAAATAGCAGCATGTACAGCAGTACTTTTTCCATCGATTTCATGTTTATGTTTAATTATATCGATTTTGAAAGGAAGCTGTTAATAAAACGTGTTAATTTAAATAAATTGGTTTATTTTTTTACGTTTTATACCTGAACGACAGGCAACTTTCCTGATAATTCATCAACAGGAATATAACAAGAATAACAGAAATATTTCCTTGATTTAAAACATTTCGAACAGGGGCTTCTAGCTTCAACCGAACTTAAAATAGAATTGTCATCTATTTTCATATGTTGAAAAGGACTTTTATCTATAATATTTTGAGTCAATGTCTGTTTAGGATGTGCCATAATTGTTTTATTTTGTACAGCAAACAATTTTTATTCATAAATTAAAAATAACCATCAAAATAAAAAAGATGCTGGAATTTTATCATGGGATTAAATGCTTACAAATATGTTTGTTTTTACTAAGTAGTGTATCAAATGTTACGTCAATTTATAATTTTTTATAATAAAAAATATTTGAAAAATTAAGAACAATAACCATACTTTTTCACTTTTAATGAATTGTCAAATGTCAAAGTAAACATTTTTTTTAATCTATGAAATATTCAACCAATAATATTAATCACATGACCCATTTGATGCAAAATCAACCAATCAGAAATATAAAATGCAGTATCTATGGTAATTATTTATATTTTTAATCTTTGCATTCGTAAACGTCATAAGCAGTATAATTTTATGATCTATGACTTGAAACTTCGACGCTGTCAGTGAATCTGCATCGAAAATGGTGTCAGTGTTGTTGATGTGCTTCGCGAATGTAGTGCTGTCATATTAACTGTACAATATTTTAAAATAAAATAAAAACTACAGTGTTATCCAATAACTTTGCCTACAATTTAAGTGTGGTTAAATAGTTCATTTGTAGTTTAGTTTCTGGATTAATCGACTATTAAAGTTAAGGTATGTTGTTACATTTGCTTATGCTATTGACCAACAATGATCTACTTTTCAACCTGTGCGATTTTAAGACATCTGTGTACACGTAAATATGTATTTTTGAAAATATAAAACTATTATATATACGTTAAACCCTTAAATTTTCATTTTTATAATTATTGTGTGTCATAATTTTTGCTTTTTCTGTTTTTGCAACACTCATAAAAAAATAATCTTTTTAATTTTGATGTAATATATTGCATTTTAATCAATACCTACTAACGGATTTTATGATTTTTATTTTGAAATAAGGTATTGACTTCGTAGATTATAAAATTAGATATATTATTGTGATTCATATAATATGTGTTAGATAATTTGATGAAGTACCTACGTATTAAGTGTTATTTCTTTTCATTTTATTTTTATTATACAATTTATAATATTGAGGAACCTTTTAAAGTAATTGATTTACAAAATGTATTCATTCATTTTAATATTAACCTTAAATTTTAAATAGCAGTCGTATTAATGGAACCGGGATATGCCGAAATATTTTTTCTCATAATATAATTTTGATAGTATATAATTATTGAATTATTTCTTGTCACCATTATAATTAATGCAATTATATTGATATTACAAAAGTTTTAATTACTGGTTACTAATTGCTATAAAAATATGTGAGTTGTATATTTTAGTAACGGTTTCTGAATTTAATTGTAAAATGTGTCCCATTACTTTCTTTAGAGACTGTATTTTACTAGAGTTTTATAGAATGTTATTAAAAATTTAATAAACCCTCGTTTTAACGGGTTTTTAGAGAAAGGATGCCCAGAAAATGAGTTGTACAATTTAATTAATTCTACTTTGAATTAATCCAAATCAAAATTTATTAATTCAAGGAAGCAAAACATTTTATATGTATATTCAAATACCCCAAATTTTTATTTATTTATTATGAGACGGTACAAATATGTAGGTACTTACAATTTACCTATGCGTAAATAGAAGTCTAGCATTTTTTTATAAAACAATTCATTAAATTATTTTCTTTTTTTATCAAATTTATTTTTACTTACTAAAAGGCCCCTTTTCGCCCAAATTTACTTCGTTAACACCGAGCTTTGGGCATTAGTCAGATCCAAGCTAATTTCTAAATGAATCGCATATGTATTTTAACCTATTAAGTAGGTCATATACCCAATAAAGACATTTTTAATAGAAAATATTGTCTAATACAAAAGTTAAATATTTTTATATCGTGTTTTTATCAACTTTTAAATTATCATGTAACAGCCGGCCTACCGGAAAAATGGCCGGTTGCTTACCGGTCGTATCCGGGCCTGAATAATTTTATTTATTGGATGTTTTAAATATGAACATATTTCATTCTTGTGATCAAATTATATTGATTAAAGTTACATTTTGTCACTCCACATGTCTTGGTTGACATTTTTTTTGTCTTCACGGTCAGAAAAGTTTGATAAACACTGCTTTAGCATTTTTAGACCGAGAAGGACGGTTGTAATACAAATTAATAATAGATGAGTTTAACTACAATACAATAAACATTAATTTAAATTGGAACAATACGGTCACTAGTGTAACATTTTGTCATCATATTAATGCATGTACATTACATGTATTATTCTACCAATTTTTGTATTGAAATTAATATTTAATTAATTAATTAAACATATTATATGACTAGATATAACTTTAGTCCGCAAAACCCCATAATATATGGAATGAAAGGGAGATTTGGGGACCTGAAAAATTGTAGAAGAGGGGTCCTAAAAATATTTTTCAGTGGGACTTTCAAATTACAGTATGGGCCTATATTCATTCATAAAATTAAAGTATTTTTTAGGTACATAGGTACTTAAGTTATAAGTAATACACGTAGCTAATAAGTACTTACCTACATAATTGTTTAACATTTTATTTAAATTTATTATATTCTTATCGTATTTTTAATTTGTTTGTTATTTGTTATCGTCATATTTTTTTACTTATTTTTTGTGAATATTGTACATATTTATCCATAAATTTTGTAGAATACCTACAATTTTATGTAGTTCTACATTTTATTAAATGCATTTACATAATTACTTATTTTTTTACAATTTATTAAAAAAATGCAGACATACTTTTTTATTAATTTATTTTATTATTTGAAAAATGACATAATATTTTCACTTATGTATATAATCTTAAATAAATGTTTTAAAAAAAAATAGAAGAAAATCAATTGCAAACAATTAAAATGCACCGAGCGGAAGAAAAGTGAATAGGTTGTAAAATATGCTAAAGCAGAATAAGTTGAAATTCTACCTGATGCTTTTTTTGTTTGTAAATACACATTAATGACGTAAGCATGCAGCAGCGGTGATTCATTGCAGTTTATTATTTACCTTTAGTTTTTAATGTTTTTCTTTCTTTTATTGTTTGATCGCATTTTATGGCATTTCTATTTTTAATAACGTGGCAAGTATTACTATTTTAATTGCTCTTGATTGAAGACTGGAGTGAATGTAAATCCTCCAGAAGCCAAAACGACTGATATGAAATAGTTTAAAAAATATTAACAGATTCATTTCACGTTTAAAAATGTTTTTTTTTACTGGCATTTTTTTGGCAGTTAATGACTTAAACTTTTCATATTAAAATTCATAACTTGTAGGGATTTTAAGCTCTATATATAGAGATATTTTGTCAAACTTTGAAATGTAAAACCAATATTGTATTCTTGTTGTAAAAGTAGGGTTGCATTAATTTAAATATCTTATTAAAATTTTATATTAGTTAAAAGTTTAGAAAATAAACTCTTTTTTTATTACATTTGTTTTTCTTTTCATTTTTATAACAAAAAAGAATATCTAAATGCCTAATTTGAAATTTGATTTCATTTATACATTTTCTTACCGTTTATATAAAATTAATGTGTTTTAATTAATTTAGCAAACAATTCTATGAAAATAAAAAAAATCGATAAATATTCGAATTATTTGAATTTTTAAAATAGAATTTTTCTTTTAAAATGACTTTATATTTCTTTATATTCTGTCAAACTATTATTTATTTTGAAAGCAAATCTGCACATGGCAGTTATTTTTGTAGAAAGTATCAAAAAAGAATTTCGTCAGTACCGGTGACAGTATAATTATTTTTTATATTACAATTTACAATCGTTACTTGAATTTAAACAATAAAATGTAATGTCGACATTTTATTGTTTGCATCCATGACGAATTTAGAAACAATTGGCGTTTAGTAATACCTACATAAAAGAAAAGTAAATGTATCAAAGCATTTACCAATGATATTTACCTAAATAAGTTATTGGCGCATTTGCACCCAAGCTTACGTTCCTCCAATAATTTTCGGCCATTAACCCTATAACGCCTGAATACATTATATTTTCGGTACCTACTAGATACATTTTAATTAAACGTTACGAAAACGTCACGCTCGACGTTATAGGGTTAAATCAACACCAATTTTTATCATAATACAAATACCCCGACTTACGACGCTTCACATGTACGTATAAAAAATAACAGTGCTTATAGATTAATGGAATCGAAAATGACGTAATTCTGAACTCTGTATAATTGTATTTTTGCTAATTAAATAAAACATCTTTTTACATATGTTTATGAACATACATTTTCAAAACTCGTGGAGGGAATCCACGAATGAAATGTGGGATTGATGTATTGTACATCGCCGTTAGTTTTTATATATCCGTATAGTTGAAAGGAAAACAACTTATATCATATTTAAACAACATGTGACCATGATGCTGTTGTGTGGGTGGTTTTAGCTGTCTAGATGTCAGACTCGGAATAAACAGTAAATTTAATTAAAAATTGCCCATTTTCCATTTTATTGTAACTACAGTAGAAACCGGTTATAACTTATAACGATATCGGTTAATACGACGTATCGGTTTTAACGACTAAAAATAAAAGTACAACTGAATCCAATATAATTGCATTTTTACTGGTTTTACGAATATCCGCTTTTTACGACCAATCTGGCCGGTCCCTTCGATGTCGTTATAACCGGTTTCTACTGTATCTTTAATAGTACAGTGATTAAAAACAACAAAACACTGGAATAAAACAACAAAAAATCAGTCCAAACGAATTTTGGAACTAACTATAAGTTTATGAGTCTACATTAAAATAAAAATAAGAATAAATTTATACTGATAGGGGAGCTTATACCCCCAACTATGAGCCCAATGGTTAAAAAAAACGTTTTTTTTTACAAATATTTTGTATGATTATGTAAAAAAATGAAAAAATTAAAGACCGTGAAATTCTATACAAAAAACGTTCCGGCTTATGTTTTCATATTTACAGCGGTTTTTGCGTAAAACGCTATCAGACCTAAGCGAAATGCGTTGTACGCCGTTATTTTTGCAAATTTTGAAATTCTCTGGACTTTTACGTACATAAAATTGAATAACTTCGAAACAAATAAAAGGGTCTTAAACAAAATGCATTTTAAAGAAGGCGAGTACAGGTTTATTTTATATTAAGGATCGATTACATTAAGCGAGTTTAGAAGTGGGCGAGTCAACTAGTACAGCGATAGTGATAATAACACAAAACTTTCCACTCGCTCAGTAGCAACTAACTAGCGAGTAAACAATGTGTTGTGAATACATTTTGTAGACACTGAAATCAGGAATCATATTTGCTAGTTCACTAGCAAATATGATGACACACGGCTAGTTTACTAGCTAACAAGCCCACACATCAGCGAGTTATAACGAGTAAAGTAGCCCGGCTTTTGTTTACAATCTGCTTGTTAGTTAGTGAACATGATTACGCTGTGCGAGTTTACTAGAAGCTTCTAAACTCACTGGTTTGTAGCTTGTAAACTCGCTTAATGTAATCGACGCTTAAGGTTGTTGTTCACTGAAAGTCGTGGCATCTAGCGAAATTTAGCATGAACTACAGGGTTTTGATATGTCGGTAAAAAAGAACAAATAGATCTGGCAACAATTTATAATATTAGACAAGAATAGAAGATTCATTTTTAACAATATTATAATTATTACTGTTGCTGACAATAGTAATAATTATAATAACAATAGTAACTATTATTATTATAAATAAAAACATTAAATGTAATCAATAATCACTTGATATTTACAACACTCGTCAGTTTTCAATACCACGTTTTTATATTTCAAAGATCGCGCCGAATGCGCTGTTGCCATATCGTATATTTACGTCATGTGTTCGGGAATTTATCAAAGTTAAAAATTAATAATTATTTAAGGAGATGGTAAATCATTCTAAAATTTTATATACACATTCCTTAATTACCAATCTATAACATATCCGTTTTTGGTTAAAATCTGACGTTTTAATACACGAATTAAATGAATATCGAATTCCAAGTTGATCCCTATGCTTGCAATGTATAAGAGGCCAACTTTGCACGTTTATAATTAATAAACGAAATGGTAAACTGACCTGAATTTTTTTTTACAAATGCGAACTAGCTTACTTAACACAATATTAAAATTTTAACAAATTCTGTAGTGATCGATTTTAGTGAACAACAACCTTAAGTTAATTTTTGTTAACTTAAAAAAATATATTCAAATCAATACAAAAATATGTTTTATTTTTATTTTATTAATTACTGATAATCATTTAAAACTGAAACTATCGACGAGACTTCTTATAAATAATGACGATACCGTCTCGATCTTGTCTCGTAAAAATGTTATAGGGTCTTGTCTCGTTAAAATTCAAGTAGAATCGTCTCGGTCTGCAGCCATATAATAATATAGGTACACATAAATTTTATTTTAAACTGAAGAGTTAACTTTTACATAATATATCTACTTGTATAAAATGTACATATGTTCGAGGAAAAATGACCCCGTGGGAGCTACAACGCCCCTACGCCTCCACTACCGAATACGCCCATGAATATATCTATCGAAACTACACAATATACGAGTATATATATTTTATATTTCATTAACAGCTGAACACGAAACAAGATAACGACATGAGTAAATAAATAATCAAGTTAATTAATTAAATTTAATGTATATATAGGATTATAACGTACGCCCCTGCGCGTGGACAGTTATTGGTGACAAATGACGTAGCTGAGTATATCAATACATTCATATGAATAATAATAATTTGCAAATAAATAAGTTTAACACGATAGCCGTTGACGATGGAGTGTTTTCGACAAATGGGCTCATTCGACACGCTCCACCTATGTAATTGTCATTAATTATGACCTGGAAACATCACTGCTGCTAATCATGATTTAATTAACATTCGCGATCCACGAATGCTTTCTGTGAACTTGACTGCACAGTGCTTGTCAAACTGTTTATTTATTGTGCCGGAGTGTGATATGTCTGTTTTTAGTTTGGATCGATTATACTGTTAATTCTTAAAGGTGAGTTAACCTTATTTTGTGTAAATTTTATATGGAATGTAGAGGATTTCAATGTATTATACATTTTTATTAGAAAATATCAATTGATTTTTTAAATACGAGCCTACCGTAAATCAACTATCTTCGTATGCCTAAATTTATAATCGAATCTTACGTTTTTGAACAGTGAAAGTCTCTTCAAAATCGGTTCAGTAGTTTTTATGTTAAGTCGGCACTAACAAACAGACACAATTTTGCTTATAAAACGATGTATAAACTAAAAAAATCTAAATTATATTTCAATATTCAGACAGAGATTTAGGTATATAAAGACAGTGTTTTAATTTTTTTATTTTGAATAAAAATAATACATTTGTGAACTATTATCTTTCGTAATATGGGCTCTGACTTACGGAACACCTGTATTTTCACGTTTTATTGATAAATTTTCTAAATAATAATAATAATAATGTTTTGACTGATTATTGTAGGTACTGGATTAAAAAAATATGAAACAAAAAATTAAATTCTTTCGAATAATTTTTCTTCAATGTTGATAGGTGCTAAACTAAAATGTAAAATGTTATCGTTTAACTTTCAACATCGACATTTTATTCTGGCATAAATTTAGTTGAATTAAAAATAGATGCAATAAATAATAATTCATTTTCATTACTCAATAAAAAAATGCTTCCAGGCAACTATAAATATTACATTCATCTTATGTAACATATATTTGTTTTAAAAATGTTTATAGAGTACTCATATTATATTGGTCATGTTTCAGGGACGGGCTAGTCCATCCTTTCTTTTTAGGGTTCCGTAGAAAACTAGGAACCCTTATAGTTTCTCCATGTCCGTCCGTCCGTCCTGAAAAATTTTGAGATAATAAGATGAAATTTGGTACACGGCCGTAGATTGATGACCCAAAAACAGAAATGATAAGATTTTTGAAAATAAAATTTTTTTAGACCCCCCTTTTATAAAATGAAAAGTGTTTTCAAAAAAAAAATTTCACCTACACCATTGAGTGGGGTGTCGTTAGAAAGGTCTCCTAAAATGCAACAAAAAATGTAACAGAAATTTTTAATTTTAACCCTTCGATCACGATGTATTTTCTCTCCAAAGTCATTAAAAAAGCGTCCCCCCCCCCTCTATTTTCTAAACTATCAATTTAAAAAATCTGAAAAAATTCCAGAACGTAGATTTTAATTAGTACTTTCACTGAAAATTATAACGAACATTGTCAAAAATATTTTGGACCCCCCTTTCATAGACTGAAAATTGAACTTTCATTTTTTTCCCCACTTACCCTATTGAGTGGGGTGTCATTTAATAGGTCTCGTAAAATGCAATAAAAAACGTCAAATAACTTTTTGATTTTAACCCTTCAGTCGCGATATATTTGCTTTTTAATGTCGCTGTCAGAGCGTCCCCCCCCCCTCTATTTTTTAAACTATCGATTCAAAAAATCTGAAAAAAATTCAGAATGTAGCTTTTAATTAGTACTTTCACTGAAAATTATAACGAACATTGTCTAAAATATTTTGGACCCCCCTTTCATAGACTGAAAATTGAACTTTCATTTTTTTCCCCACTTACCCTATTGAGTGGGGTGTCATTTAATAGGTCTCGTAAAATGCAATAAAAAACGTCAAATAACTTTTTGATTTTAACCCTTCAGTCGCGATATATTTGCTTTTTAATGTCGCTGTCAGAGCGTCCCCCCCCCTCTATTTTTTAAACTATCGATTCAAAAAATCTGAAAAAAATTCAGAATGTAGCTTTTAATTAGTACTTTCACTGAAAATTATAACGAACATTGTCTAAAATATTTTGGACCCCCCTTTCATAGACTGAAAATTGAACTTTCATTTTTTTCCCCACTTACCCTATTGAGTGGGGTGTCATTTAATAGGTCTCGTAAAATGCAATAAAAAACGTCAAATAACTTTTTGATTTTAACCCTTCAGTCGCGATATATTTGCTTTTTAATGTCGCTGTCAGAGCGTCCCCCCCCCTCTATTTTCTAAACTATCGATTCAAAAAATCTGAAAAAAATTCAGAATGTAGCTTTTAATTAGTACTTTCACTGAAAATTATAACGAACATTGTCTAAAATATTTTGGACCCACTTTTCATACATTGAAAAGTGAACTCACATTTTTTTCATTTACCCCATTGAGTGGGGTGTCATTTGATAGGTCTCTTAAAATGCAATAATAAAAGTCAAATGACTTTTTGATTTTAACCCTTCAGTCACGAAAATTTTGAAAAATACTTTTTATAAATCGTAGTGAGAATGACTACGGAACCCTATCATGTGCGTGCCCAACACGCACTTGCCCGTTTTATTTATAAATAAATTTAAAAATTCAAAAACGTGAATTTTACATATACAGTAGAAATCGGTCCTATTAGTTCGTAAAAGCGGATAGTCATAATAACCGATAATAAAACGGGCAAGTGCTTGTTGGGCACGCACATGATAGGGTTCCGTAGTCATTCCCAATACGATTTATAAAGAAAAGAGTTTTTTCAAAATTTTCGTGGCCGAAGGGTTAAAATCAAAAAGTCATTTGACTTTTATTATTGCATTTTAGGAGACCTATCAAATGACACCCCACTCAATGGGGTTAATGAAAAAAATGTTAGTTCACTTTTCAATCTATGAAAAGGGGGTCCAAAATATTTTTGACAATGTTCGTTATAATTTTCAGTGAAAGTACTAATTAAAAGCTACATTCTGATTTTTTTTTCAGATTTTTTAAATCGATAGATTAGAAAATAGAGGAGGGGGGGACGCTCTGACAGCGACATTAAAAAACAAATATATCGCGACTGAAGGGTTAAAATCAAAAAGTTATTTGACGTTTTTTATTGCATTTTACGAGACCTATTAAATGACACCCCACTCAATAGGGTATGTGGGGAAAAAAATGTAAGTTCAATTTTCAGTCTATGAAAGGGGGGTCCAAAATATTTTTGACAATGTTCGTTATAATTTTCAGTGAAAGTACTAATTAAAAGCTACATTCTGGAATTTTTTCAGATTTTTTAAATTGATAGTTTAGAAAATAGAGGGGGGGGGGGCGCTTTTTTAACGACTTTGGAGAGCAAATACATCGTGATTAAAGGGTTAAAATCAAAAAGTTCTAATACATTTTTTATTGCATTTTAGGAGACCTTTCTATCGACACCACACTCAATGGTGTAGGTGAAAACTTTTCATTTTATGAAAGGGGGGTCTAAAAAAATTTTATTTTCAAAAATCTTATCATTTCTGTTTTTGGGTCATCAATCTACGACCGTATACGAAATTTCATGTTATTATCTCAAAATTTTTGAAGACGGACGGACGGACGGACATGGAGAAACATAAGGGTTCCTAGTTTTCTACGGAACCCTAAAAATGGGATACATTTGGACTTTTATTTTGAGTCGTTAAAACTGATACGTCGTATTAACCGATGTCGTTATAACCGGTTTATACTGTATTTTAATATTTTACAGTTCACTGAAATTTTGATTTATGTTCGTAATTGCTGCCGTTATAAAAGATCTAAGGGATAAAACACTCATAATATTAGTGGGAATAATAAGTATATTAAATTAATACCGTTAGGAAAAAAATTGTCATTTTTAAGAATGATAGGTGAGAGGCTGATAAATGAAATGTGGTTCACAAATGAGATAGTAATCAAGATGTATAACAGTACACTCTTACAAACAATCAGTCGAAAGTAGATACGATATTATAACTTCGTAGATCTAACGGGCGGAATATTTTAAAACTGAATTTGATAGTAGTGCCGAGTTTAATTTATGCAAAAAAGCTACTACTTATAGCACTACTTCCACCCCTAATTTAAATGGCAGCGGTATTAAGAGGTAACCTCAGGATCAATATGTCACATTTTGAAAACCCATATCTCCCTAACTAATAATCATATAATAATAAATAAAAAACCAATAGATAGCTTATATAGTCTTATTTATAATAAAAACATTTTAACCATTCATCCCTCAACCCTTACAAATACAGTAGTATAAATAGGTAAAGCTAATTTTCACAAGATTTTGTTCATACAGTCGACAATAAACGTTACTATTAATTATATTTGTTATAGCTTTGGGTCCAACATAATTTAAATCCGCCTCTGTCTGTAAAAACCATACCCATACCTACTTGATCCTCGGTTAGTTCTTGGCAATTATCTATCTCCTTAATTGTCACTTAATTTTCAGGACTGAAAATTAACAGAATTCTAGAATATGTAGTATATAATTACCTAAAATGAATATATATGTGTAACATTACGTATGATAAGATATTTTACTATGTACACTCAGCACTCTGTTATACGACCATCCACTGCACGACCGCTCCGTTCCACGATGTGCCGACAGTTCTAACCATCGACCTTCCCCCATCCCCACCATAATACCACCGTGACTGCTATATTTCTGCGCGTTTAAATTCACCAATTAACGTTAAAGTCGGCACGGTGGTGGGTGCCCCTTCTAACCGTCGTGTAATGTAATTTTAGAATTACCAATGCCGTCGTACAGCAGAGTGCTGAGTGTACCTTGTCTCGTTGTTTTTTTGTAATTACCATCAATACCAGTTTAGAAGAGATTGCGAGTTTCCAATTATGTCTAATGTCGATAAGATTGTCTGGATTCGATTTGTCTACGGGAGCGGGTATGCGCCGGCGATTGTTTACTGTCCGGAATCCTATTTCGTGGTTACACTGTAAAATATATTACGTTGTAGAAACCTTTTAGTTAAGCAAATACCATGAAAATTTAATGATTTTTCGTATAAAAGTCTTTATATGTATAGTTAGGCATATAATTACTTGTACAAGAATCAGAAGAAAAAAATTTATTCGTTCCAGGAATCTCTGGGCTCCTGGGTTTCTTCTAATTTCTCCGGGTTTTGTAATAATAATTCATTTACATCTCAGGGTTTACAGTAACTAAAGTCTGGCCACTCTAGTTCCAAATAAGGAATTAAAAAATATTTAATCTTAACATAATAATATTTGATTGATTTCACCTTCTTTTTATTATGTGTCATTGAAAATCTATCAACGTGTGGAGTATATTATACACAAGAGAATGAAAAGTAAGAAATGTACCTACATTATGCAGGTTAAATATGAATTTTATATAAAAAAAACTTGATTAATTATTTACTATAATTTTTTTACTGTAATAAACGCCATTTGTTAGTAAATTTTATTTTCTTTACGTAAAAATCTTATATAGTCGTACAGTAAAATTTTCGAAAAAATCATGTTGAAAATTTAATTTTTTAACATTTATTTTTAAATATGATTTTACTGTGCAACTATATTATATATATGATATTTTTGCATATACAGATAATAAAATGTACTCACTAATGATGTGATAATATATGTGGTATTATTTAAAAAAATACCCACGTTGTGGCCAGTGGCGTAGGGGAACAGAAAAAATGGGTCAGATGAGCATTATTAAGATGAAAAAGTGACAATTGGGCTTCAATACATCGGGGGCGCAGTGGTCGACCTCTAACTACGCCACTATTTTTACATTATTATCGAAAAAAAAAATGCAGAAATCATTTTTTGGCGAAGTTAAGACCCGACAATAATGTCCTCAGATAAAAGCACCCCAAAAGTATTAGAGTATATTTATCAATTAATATTCCAATTATGCTTGATTTCTTTAATAATTTCAAATATTTTTTATATACATATGTAAATACTAGTTATAGTTTAATTTCTATTAGATATATTATTTTTTTGCGCTTTTGTGCCAATTATGCTTTTGCACATAATTAATAACCGGTATTACAAAGTATTTTCTCTCGAACAAAAGCTAATCGTAAGCTAAAGCTATCTGCGGAATAATACTATAAATTGCAACCCACTAACAGTTATAATCTGCAATCTACAAGCAGTAGTGAGAAGTGTACACCATAAAATACATAACATACAGTAGAAACCGGTTATAACGACATCGGTTAATAGGACGTATCGGTTTTAACGACTCAAAATAAAAGTCCAACTGAATCCAATATAATTGTATTTTTACCGGTTATTACGACTATCTGCTTTTTACGACCAATATGACCGGTCCCTTCGATGTCGTTATAACTGGTTTCCACCGTATATACATTTATTACTACTGCCCTAAAATCCCGAGCAAATTAGTGTTAATTTGACTAGGTGTCAACCTAGCAGATAGCGTTATCTTAGCTTTTTAAATTAGACAATATAGACATGCAAATTTACTCGATTTTGTTTCTGAGTGACTAAACTAAGCAAGTCAATTAGAAAGTGTACCAGATAAAATATTGTTTCGATTTTTTTAACTATTAGGTTTTGTTTTGATGCAAAAAATAACTCCATCTTTCTATATGTATACGAAAAACTTTTATTCAAATATTCAGTATTTTTCATTCATGTACGATCAAACTAATAAAAAGTAAAGTTTGTCTGCGATATAGCGCTACTTTTCTTTTATTCATACATGTATGCTTGCTGTTTCCGACAGTGTAGCATTGGCATGGGGTAAATGGAGGCAAGAAAGAAGAGATGGACAGAAACAAACTACGAACATGGACCATAACTGCTTGTTATAGATTATTTACGACACCGCGATAGTCCCCCACCACCCCCTGAATGAATTGTTTGCGCGGGTGACACACGTGGGCCCGTGTGAGAGAATGTCGGTCATAGGGCGGTGGATTCTGTCTGGATCGATATAAATGCAATGTGTCGGGATGCTTTCGCTGTGCTCGCGTCTTTGTCCCGGTTATACGTACGTACTTTGTGTCTGCTTGCAGGGGTGCTCCAGACGTCAAATTATAACACTTTACTTTGCTAACTATTTATGTTTCGATTGTATAATTTTTATGCAGGGATGACTCATTTAATTTTGTAATTTTATATGGTATTGTTAGTGTTGAGGAATCAGGTATGGGTTTTATTATTTAGGAGAGGCTCAGCAGCCAAACTGATTAAGGCTATACTTTTTACTTTCTAATACATAAAGAAAGTATTGTTAACCTATTTTTTAACTCGAGAATTTTATCTTCCCTGTGCGTTTGTCCGTCTGTAGACGCGGTTATTCAAAAACAACAAAACATTAATTTTTTTTATTTTTTGAATTTTTTAAAATTGTTTATATTAGAAAAAAAATGTTTTAAATAAATGTTGTAGAGAATATTATTATTTATAATTTATGTCTTATTTATTTTTTTCTGTTTCTTATCAAATTAACCAAAGAAATGTTTTTAGTTATATTTTTAATACAGTAAAAACTGGTTATAACGACCTCGAAGGGACCGGTCAAATTAGGTCGTAAAAGCCGATAAAATACAATTAAATGGGATCAGTTGGACTTTTATTTTGAGTCGTTAAAACTGGTAGGCCGTATTAACTGGAGTCGTTATAACCGGATTCTACTGTATAAAAAATATATATTTGAAATAGTTGATAAAAAAGTTGTAATGAATGTTATTTTTTATAATTTATGTTCCGTTCATTTTTTAGGCAGAAAGTATTTGTAATATAATTAGAAATACATTCACTACCCACATGTAAGAAAGTCCCGTGTCGCCCACTGTAGCTTTTGCTAGTTGTATAAACTTATAATAGTATACACTTTTCCATTTATTTGCCAATTAGTTATAGAAAAGTTTCTTCCATTTACTTCTATGTTAGTCTGTTAAAAATCATTGATTTTCTTGACTAGTTACTAAGAGGACTTACTTATTTTGGCTTCTGAAACAATAATATTTAATTATTGTTCGACTGACTTCTCTAAACACGTCCACCAGGGCGTTATTGCCCGATCTATATACATGAGGCTAGTTTTTCAAAGTTTGCTAGCAAACTAGTAACTCTAACTCCGTGTGAACTAAACTAGCTTTGTTTTTAAGCTAACATCTCAAACCAGGGTAGTTTAATAGGATGTGGTTCTATCCTGGCTTGAGATCTAGCTTGCTATATCGCTCACGTTACCGGTGTGTTTGTTTTGTCGAGCGTACTGTTCTACCCTTATTTGGAATAATGTATGTGAATATGAACTTTAACTAATGCCTATATTTGACTGCCAATATGGTGTGCATTCATTTATTATAAAGATCTTAGTGGAGCCCTTATAACTTATATCTATAACGAACCGCTACTGCTTGCGTTTACAAGTCAATGTACTGTAGAGGATTCGTGTGAAATAACCTTTAGAGATGCTGGGGTCCCGGATACAGACATCGTGTGTGAGCCAGACGTGCAAAAACGTTCGTTGAAGAGAAATTAACTATTAACACAATCTATTCGACCCTTCGGTAAACCTTAATTCTGTTGAATCGAGATAAAGGTGACTACTTAACTTTAATATTATGGGGGATAATTGAAGTGGGTAATTAACTGACGTTTTAGTTTTATTAGTCCCCGTGTCTTTCAGATGATTATAGGTATAATATAAGTATAATTTGTTAAATACGTCTGACTATTAATTTTAAATGTGTTCAATTCATTCATTATAATTTGTATATTTATTTATTAGAAGAATAAATGAAAAAATATAAGACTTTTTTTTAATCACACGAAACCGAGACGAGAGTAATTTTAATTCAAATAAGACGAGACCGAGAAAAAGTTGGTGTCCCCGTTACTACGCCACTGCCTAATGAAAATAAATTTGATTACTCGAAACGCCTATAGATTTAAAAAAAACTGATCTAAACAAACTGTGATTATATCACTGCTACTGTTAACTGCTATTTGTCTTAACTGCTCTCTGTGATCACTGCTATCTAAAAATCACTATTAAGCCCATCTCTATATATGAATGGGTGGCTGGATGGGTAGATAAGGCGTAACTGGATATACATACTAAATTATATTAGTCACGAATATTTATATGTACTTGGTAAATATTTATAGTTATTACACAACGTATTGAAAAAGCAAACATTCATTTGCATAAGCAAACAAAAGAAAATTAAAGCCATTAAAATTATACGTTCTTATCAGATAAAAATCATTTGTTGATTTTGAATTTGAAAGAGGAAATTGTATCCAAGGCCAACCAAACAAAATAAGGAACTAATATTTTTATAGTTTTTATGCAGTTTGAAATTCCCAAAATAATGTATTATACATTTACATGTATTTAGACAATGTTTTGCAGTAATGTATCAACCCAACCCACACAAAGCTTATTTTGAACGTTTTTGAGGCGGACAAAAAAATACATTTATGATTTTTTTGGAAAAAAATAATTTGGCGTTTGGTTAGTTAATTAGATATATCTTCCAGTAAAATGTGAAAAACACTGAAATTTAAAAACCATTCTCTCTACAGCCAAAGTGTTTTTTTTTAAATTATAATAAATTATAATTAAATTATAATATCCGACTCCGACTCTTTACTGTACAATTTTTTTTTTAATTTCCGTTTTAGTGGAAATTTTTTTTGAGTGATTTCCGGTGATTCGGGTTCCGGCCAGAATTGAAAATTTCAAATCATTGTACTTCAAAATTCAAAACAAACAAAAAATAATAAATGTTTAAAATAGTAAAAACAATTATTTAATTAAAGGAGTCGGAGTCGATACCTTTTTTCCGACTCCACCCAAAATTACTAAAACTCCGACTCCGACTCTCCGACTCCACAGCCCTGGTTGATACATTACTGCATAACAGAGTCCATTTATGCTTCAAATTATTATAAAAATACACTTGTCATTTTACGTTATTCATATGAGGAATATAAATCTTAAATCATATAGATACGTCAAAAAAGGATTATTTTGGGAACTGGAGATGGATAAATGCTCTAGTTAAAAATTGTATTTTGCCTGTACTGTATATACAATTATACATATGTAATTATGTATTTATGTAATAATATTCTAATTAATTGAATTATATTAATTACAAAGGCTATATGTGTTTGTGTCAGGGTTGGCAAAAACCCGGGTTTTTTTAAAAAAGCCCAGCCCAGCGGGTTTTATTGGGTTTTAAAGCTGGGTTTTATTGGGTTTTTTAAATTAAGTAAAGACATATAAATATATATTTTAAACACAAAAAAAATGTATTCAAATGATAATGATGTAATTGCGTCTAAAAAAGAAAATTATCCTCAGTATTTTCATTATATAAAAAAGGTCCTTCGAATTTCCAAATACAGTTTTCTATAATATATCTTTTTTGAATTGCCTAGTAACAAAATTAAAAAAAAATACCATTTTTAATATGTTATTTAACTGTTCGAAATGGTTTCCGGTTTTTTCAAGACCTATTTTGAAACTCGACAAACATAATTAAATGTTTATCTGGTAATGCCCAGTATTATTGAATAAAAGATTTAGCAATAAATACGTAAAAATATTTAAATAATTTAATTTTAATTTAATATTCAAAGTGGGTCTGAAAGACAAAAGATAATAAAGAAAACCATACATGACTTTCATGTTCCATAATATTTTTCTTATACTATTTAAAATATTTTTAAAAATATTAGTTCTGTAATATCCTCAATAACAAAAAACAAAAATGTAGAATAAGAATATGAAAATTTGAATTAACTTGCATTAGGAAACGTCAATTAGAAAATGTAATATTTTATTATTTAAAATTAAATTTTGAGCATGTTTTTCTCTCTTTTTAATAGCTGCTTTCGATCTATAAATAAATAAATGTCCTATCAGTTCAATATTAGGTACAAAATTTCAAATATTTCCAAAACCCCTAATCCGATAATCCCAAAAAATCAATAGGTCTAAAGTACTTACTAAGACAAACATTTTCCCCAAAAGTAATTCAAATTTTTACAATATACTTATCGTGAAAATTCTTCACCCAGACAGACACATGCATAGCCGCCATACGGAAATATCAGTTCTTTACATTGAATTTATATGTATAGTACAATCAGAATCTGCATTTATCTCGGACCTAATTTTTCGACGGTATTACAATACTTCCATTTCTTACAGAGTAAAAAATATTTAAATCCTTTATTCGAGAATGTTGGTTATTTCTAGAGAAATTATTTAAAATATTTATTTATCATGAGTTTTAAAACAGACAATTTATTTTTGAGAAACATTTTTGTCATTACAATTTTTTTATTAATCCAAAATTATCCATCCTAACTGTAGTGAAGAGTGTTAGTATTAAAAAAAATGGGGTTGCCGTCATTCTAGATCTTCTCTCATATTGTCGAAACGAGTGATATTTGATAACTTTTTTAGGACTAGACAAAAATTTATTTGTTTTAAACTTTTCAAATCAGAGTCTGTATGTATAGGTACAATTAGTCATTACCACTGTTATTTTAATTACAAATAAAATATATAGGTCTGGAATGATTGTATTATAATTATTTCGTTACAAAATAAAATATTTCATTCAAATATACCCTAAAATAATGAAATTTAAAAAAAACCCGCTGGGTTTTTTTAAGTCAAGTTGCCCAAAAAAACCCGGGTGGGTTTTTTTGGGTTACCCAGTGGGGAGCCAACCCTGGTTTGTGTTCCACATTTTGCTATGATGAATAATTTAATACGAAGTACACTTTGAAGTTTTTAATTCAAAAGAACATCTTTTCATTCGCAAATTAGTGCTTCAAGCCACAAGTTGCATAGACCTGCATAATCAGTGGCGCGCTATGACTAAGCAGAAAATTTCTTTTATCAAAAAAGGATTTATTTTTCTACAAAAATAAACTCTGTTGTTAGCCCCTCTCTAGGCCGTTGCTTTAGGCATGTGTGCTCTAATTTGCCTTTTGTATAACGCATCACTGCGCATATTATAGTTTATATATTATACCAGCGGTAGCTAATATATCAGTTGAAATTTAAATTTTGATTGTTCGTTGCGAATTTTAATAGTCCAGGAAAAATAGACATAAAAATATAGAAGATCGGACAAAATTTGTAACGAGCTAAATTTTTGCATACACCTTAGTATAAAGGTACTTAATAATGTGTGAAAGTTCCTCATTGATTTGACGTGTGCAAGTGTCAATTTTGCGGGGTCAAAGTTCACGAAAACAGTATTTTTCAAATATCACGAAAACGGTGACCTTTTCGAGTAAAAATGTATCTTACTAATTTGTAGCTGAGATAATTTACTACAAAAACAAACTTAAAGTTTTATGTAGGAGAAACCGTTCATGAATTATAAAGAGTTATTTATAACTCCACGCACTTTTCCATAGCATACGATATCGTTCTATGTAAAATGTAATATAGAACTGCAGCTTAAACATATATTCCACATAACCAGAAAGATCGAGATAACTCTTTCTGTTCCATAAGAATCGAAAGTACCTTAGTTGACAATACTTTAGACAAAAATTAACCAAAATTACTCCGTCAGAACAGAGTAAAATGGGATCAATTTTTTCTCTCGCCATTTTCAAAGGATATAAGGAAACTATGTGATCTTGTCTGAAAGTAGAAAACAATTATTTATAAAAATTTTAAATTTCCACTTGATATTCCCGTTTCAGATGAAAGCACACACTTTTCATTCCATGTCTGCCCTAAATCTTTCAGTTCATGAACCATTGAACCAACTACAACATTTATAGTAAAATATTCCTTTACAAAAATACATATCTCTTTGCAGAAAGCAATCACTTGACTTGGCAGACGTTTTTAATAATGTACAACAAAATGTTAGAGATAGATCACCAAGTAGATCGTACTTATTACGTATTTAGTCATCCGCCCCTGTATTATACTATGTATAAAATAACGATTCACAACTGTTGTAGGTATGTATCTAATGTAACCTACGGGGCTATGCGTAATTATCACATTAGTGCTTTTACGTTGGAGTTTTGGTTGAGAACAAAGAAAAATCATTATAGTTGAGTTAGAGTAATTATGAAAAAACTGAAGATTAACTGTATATTTTGATATCGTGTAGAATTTTCTTCTTAATTTGATGTAGGTGTATGCTCATTAAAAAGACACCAGTGATGGTGAAGATGCTATATTTTTCCCAGATCGATGTAAAAGTAGAATATTATAGCTGTATATTTGAACGTTTAATGTGCTAAAGTTGCTATGAAAACAAATAATAAAAATTGATGTGCTTTTAAACAAACTTATGCCCGGTATTTTAAAAGAGTTTGGTCTAGATCAAATTGAATCGTTATTGAAATGGTAATGTAAATTGCAGTTTTGTCGAAAAAGAACATGTTTGGATGCCAACTGCATGATCTTATGTCGTGTTTAGACTTCAGACCAAAATGACAACGCAGCAACACTGTGATTTAAATTTAAAAACACTTCGTATTAAAAATTTATTTAGTTGCTATTTTGTAGCAATCAGTTAGTACTTTTTTGTTTTGCAATTAATTAACCGTAAACATTGATTATTTAGTTACTAAAGTAGTTATATATATTTTGCATCGCGGCTATATAACTTTTGAATATTTTCCGTATTTTAGCGAATTCTTTCATAATACATTTCGTCGCTTATCTAACAACACCGCTCAAGTCATTTTGACCAACTTTACAGGAGAGCAAAAAAAACGTGTATTTTTTATATTTTGAGATAGATTTTGCTTAGATTGGAAATGGGTTTTGAATTCTGGTCACTTATTGGCCGAAACGTTGATTGGTAGATCGCGCAAATGAATAGCTCGATCCAATGACATTCAAATGTAAAAACCGCTAATTTTCGACTTGAGCGGTGTTGTTAGATAAACGACGATTTAGCAGTTAATGCAAAGTTATAAAACTTAGTATAAACTATTTTTGTTAATAAATTGACAAAGTTGACTTATAGCCCAGGAAATAAAGGTTTTAACATAAGAAAAAATCTCTGACCACGCTGGATTTTGGTAGAGACTTTTATTTTGATTTCTGAAGCATACCCTAAAAATGTATTTTTTAGGGAGTAAAGGGAGGCAAATTATATTTTTTTTGTAAATATCTCAAAAATTATAAATTTTTCGATTAATTTTTTCTTAGTTTAACCCCTTTTTTAAGTCTATTGCCTGGGCTATATACTTATTCACCGAAAAGTAGTAATACAAGGAATAATTGGAATATCTATAAAATACCACTATCTTCAAAAATTGAATATCCTTCCTAATTATATTTTGAAAATTTATAGCAGAAAAAACTTTTACTTCATGGAAAACGTGGAAAAATAACTGTTATAGTGACAGCAATAAAGTACATTTGCGAGATAACGTTTGTAATAATGATCTTTATTGGATCATTTTATGGTAGCTAATAAATTTCAGTGTATGTATACAAATGAGTGGAGAAAACTTTATGACAGTTTAAAATAAAATGTTTATTTGATGTCTCGAAGTATCGATTTCAATCCATTAACAGGTAACTGATAATAATTAACACCCTGGCATATAAATTATTTTTTAAATATTATAAAACGCATTTTTCACTAATTCAGACCAATTCGAAATATTTAAACAATGACAAGAGTAAAAAATTTTTATATAAATTATATTAATAATTATTCATCCTAAATACAGTATCTACAGTCGGAGAGACAGACACACTACACTAATGGCGAAATTAGTCAAAATGGATTCAGGGAAAATCGAATTTGATATATCCATCATTTTTGACTTATTTTGATATATTTCGTATAAGAAAGTAAAAAAAATGGGTAGAAAGATGTCGTCAAGAGAAAACGCAGTGTCAGGACATTAATTACAATTCATATATATTATTTCATTTTCTTCTTTCTTTTGTACTTTACGTCTCGTCACTTTCTTAATTTCCTGTAGTTAATTAAATTAAATTAATTCTTACTAGAACGTGCTATTAACCACTCGAAATATATTTGTTTATAGAAGCACTTAATAAAGAAGTAAGGCGTCGCCCAAGCACACCCTGTCTCGGCTGCACCCTCGCGATTTTGTATAATTGAATTCAGATGTCAAAGTGACCAACTTACATTTATATATATATTTTTAACCCTACCCACGAAGTGGTAGCGCTTATATATATGCTCTATTTTCCGTCCGTCTGTCCGTCTTCGACAGCGATATCTCGGCCCCCTAACCACATAGAGACCTCGGGTTTTCGTTAAATGGTAGGTCTGTGGTTCTAGTTAAGCCCATTTAGAAATTTTTCCGATCATGAGCCTCTCTCCGGCCACAGACAGGCATAGTTTTCTTATATAGCTTCATGTATCTCATTGGAATCGGAATTGATTCACGAATCGTTTGGCAAGGGTATTTTTTGAGTTGTGTCCAATTGGGTTTTGAAATTTTTTTTTAAATTAATTTGTATATACTTGATTATTTGAATAATGAATATTAAAATTATTAACTCAGACAGTGCAGAATTTTCTACAGGTTTGAATATTATGAAAATGTACAAGATGTCAAATTTTGACAGTAGCTAGAATATAATGAGATATGTGTATTAATGAAAAATACTTTAATAATAGAGGGGGGGCTCTTCCCCTCACTCCCAGAGTGGTGTGAGGGGAAGTGGTTGCATAAAGGTCATGCAAAATATATATGGAAGAACTTTTCCGTTATTAAATGCCCCCTTAAGTTTTAAAAACAACTGTATATACTTTTATCCTCTAAAATATTCTGCAACGCCACTGCATAATACCCTCGTTTTGTTTAACAAAGATTGTGTTAATAATATTTGTTTGAAAAACATGAATTTTCTCCGAACGAGTAAATCCAAAAACAAAATACGATATTTTTGAAAAGAGAATAGAATAATATTTTTTTAATACAAAAAAAAATGTGGGATTTATTTTCGGAACTGTCCATTTATTAAATCATAAATCACATGTATTTATTCCACATTTTGCCTTCATGAAAAAGAATAACAAATGTCTATAATAACAACAATAATATGAGCATTAATGTCGTAACAATATAATTCAATTTGACATGTTTATTTTGTGTTCTATATTTATAATTCTAGGTAGTGTTATGTTACTCTCTTATCATATATACACGTGTAAGCATTTGGATTGATTTTTCGACCCCGACACACCTCCTGGTCCCAGTGCACCGATCTTGTTGCATGATAGAGAACGGTAAATAAGTAAATATAGACGCGTGGATCGGAATTCTTGTTTTCTATCACACATTAATATCTACTGGTAAACGTGAGTGTACCGTGTGGGTACAAAAAATATGTCATTTTTAACCGACTTCAAAAAAGGAGGAGGTTCTTTCTTAATTCGACAACTATGTATGTTCGGGCATAACTCAGGTAAATGTGCATCTATTTGGTTATTTTTAGCGCAATTCACCAAGGGTGGTAGCGTTTATATGCTCGATTTTCCATCCGTCCGTCCGTCTGTCTTCCACCACGAATTCTCGGCTCCCAGACCACCTAGAGACTTCAGGTTTTCGCTAAATCGTAGGTCTGTGGTTCAAGTTTAGGCCATTTTAGAAATTTTTCCGGTAATGTCCCTCCATCCGGCCACGGACAGGCATAATTCATTTTATTTTGAATTATGCCTGTATATTAGTGTATATAATATTTTTCATATTGGCTTCATGTCTAATTCCTACCTCGTTTGACTCTGTATTGATTAACGATTCGATTGGTAAGGGTATTTTTTGAGTTGTCTTCATAAAGTGGTTTGAGCGGCAACACCTACGTATGGGTTTTGATAAATATTTTTATATTTTTTTTAAGAGGTGGTCCCATATAAATTTTCTTATAACTAGATACGTCCAGGGTGACTAGTTTCTGGAAAACCGGGAAAAGTCAGAGAATTTGGTTGGAAGTCAGGGAATTTTTATAAAAATGCAAAATCACACAAATTCTCGCAAATATTTAAAGAGTGATGTTTTTCTTTTTTAGGTTTTTTATCTATTTTTTTTTTTAATAAAAACAGGGAAAAACGGTAAAAATACTCCTGGAAAACCGGGAAAAGTCAGGGAAATTTGTTCCAGAGAAATACTGGTCACCCTGACTTCACTTAAAAAGAAAAAAAATAAAAAACTTAAGAAAATATGTAACTTCGACATTCAATTGTTTTTTGACACCGCCATCCCAGAAAAAATACTGATACTTTGCCCATTTAACAGGTCTTCTATAAGCTTCAATAATAATAAAGTTAGCAATGACCACTCGGTTCCCGCAAACATCTGTATATAAAAACTAAAAATACTAAAAAGTATATTTTTAAGTCGACTTTTATTTATTTTGTTTAAGTTTTTTATGTTGGATACAACACAATTGTGCAGTTTTATACAATTTTAAAATACTTCTGTTTTATTTTGTTGCAATGTTACCTGTTACAGACTATATGAATTGTTAAAGAAGATAGAACTACACATACGTTAAGACAAGTAGTCGCAGTTGAAAATTGGATACCTATACCTTTTTCACTGCTACATTTTTTTTATATTTTTTAATTTTCTTAATGTTGCTTTTTAAACATTTTAATTTATTTCTGAATTGATCTTGATAATACATATCTACCCTCTCCCTTTTCTTATCTAAAACATATTTCAAAACATCAGTATTATTTTTAAAATAAATTTTATTAGCTATTGTAATTTAATTATAAAAACACATGTTTCGTGTTTTTGGTAGCGTGCCAGTGGTAGCACCACTGGACTCGTGCAAAATGTGTTTTATACTCATGTGTTTATTAGTCAACAAGTATAAAACTTGTTGATATACCTGTAGGAATGTAAGAAGTTCTCTCTAAACTTGATTAAGTACCTACTTTGATGTCAATTTTATACATTGTGTTTATTATCTATGAGCTAACGATTCTGATAGTTTCTATTTTATTATACTTATATAATTAATCACTTTTTCTGTTCTAAAGAAAAAACGGAATTCGATGAAATGTAGATAAAATATGTAAAATAATAAATGTTGACTAAACATATCAATATTCTCTAGTCTCTAGGGGCTGCGATATAGAATGAGGAATTACCCCACATCCCCCTTCCACCCCACGCAAAAACAACCTATAAAATGTAAGATCTAATAAAGTTTTTTTTATTGTACCTTTATTTTTTTATACTCTCGTAAAAATCTATGAACTCTTGTATTTTTATTATACAAATGTAGCTATATGTTTTCATGTATATGCTACACTACAGATATTTAGACATGCAGGCAACGTATGGTTTTTAGGTCAAATATAAAAAAAAATAATGCAAAAATAATAAAACTTATATTTATTATTATGTGTGCTTATATTTATTTTTTTATATTTTATTTGTAATTGCTATAGTAGTTCTGTTAACAGTGGTGTAAGCAGGATTTTTTTGAGGGAGGGGGGCAAAAGTATATTATAAATAAAATTGTATTCTGTATTCTAAAAAAATGTATCATTTTTTCGCCGGGTGATTACGAATCCTTACAAGGGGTGGAGAGTCAAACGAGACGTTCCGTTTCTATAAAGAAAAATACTAATTGAATGAAAAGTTTTATAATAAGTTATTCTTAATTGTCATTTAATGAAGAACTTTAAACAATAGTAAGAAAAGTTAAAAAATACTGAATGTAAGTTATGTAATTATATAAAAAATGCTGTTTTAATTGTGGTCTAATTCCCACTATTTAAAAATTTTAATTGTATATAATATTTGTTACCTTAATGACTCAATTTTTATTAAAAACGCATTTAAAATGAGTAGGTACCTTCTTCGGCATTATAAAATGGTTCATAGTAATAACATACATCCGTATTTGAGTTGTTCTGAAATAAAAATGACTAACTCCGTAAACAATTAATGTAAACTATTGATAAATAAAAGATAAATTTAACAAATAAAATAATACAGTTAATTATCAGTTTCATCACCTTATATTTTATAAGCTAGAAATTGAAAATGTACGTAAATGCGAAGCGACTTAAGTCGAGGAGCCGTAACGTTAAGAAACCGGTTATAACGACATCGAAAAGACCGGTCATATTAGGTCATAAAAGCGGATAGTCATAATAACCATAGTAAAAATGCAATTATATGGGATTCTGTTGGACTTTTACTTTGAGTCGTTAAAATCGATACGTCGTATTAACCGATTTCTACTGTATATACAGTTTGTTAAAATATTTATTTGGCAACTTTTAAATTTAATAATTCATTAATTAAGGAATTGGTTTCTTCAAACGTAGCTATTTAACTTAAGTGAAATTAGTCTGGCTTCATTTTGGAATATTATTTAACAAATATATATTAGTTCGGCCCTGGATAAATATAGGTACACGTGTATTTATATCATTTGAAATGTGTTCCTATAACGCACGGGGTTAACATATTAGAGAATTGGGATCACAAAGTCCCTTGGCAACTCTTCTTCGAACAGACAACATATATAAAAAATAATACATTTTTAAAGGCGCAGTCTGCGCCACCCTGTTAGTTTAGATGTGACTGAAACACCTCCAGGGGATTGTAGTTTCGAATGTTGGGAATAATTCAATCATTACTTTGAAAAATTAAACACAGAGCCGTCATGTGAGGACATGTGTATTTTTTTGTATTTATTTATTATTTAGATGTTTAGAGTTTAGATACTTTATTTGATTACTCATTTCTTGAAATGATTATTTAATTTTAAAAGTATGAAAACCCAGTAACGAACTAGGGGGGTAGTTGTCCCCCACTTCCCCTTCCCGGGCCCATGTGTAAAAAATTTGTAAGTGGAAACCTATTTTTGTTCTTCAAATAATTTCATTAAAGAAACGTTGCCAAAATTGCTTAAAGAGCATAAAAGGTCATCATGTATTACGTGGACATTTTGTTTGTTATTAATTTTGCTAATGAATAAAAATTTTAAAAATCTTATTAAAATTTTATATTTTTACTAAAAAAATTATAGTAAAATTCCCGTACTGTATCATAACCGAAGACAACAAAAAATTGTGGTGATAATTGCCAATACCGCAAAAAAAATCCACTATTGTTTACATATTGATAATTTAATTAATCAACCTCAATTTGTTTGTTTACATTATTTTTCGTCTTACTTTATTTCATAATACTTTTCAAATAAAAAACTCCATCTTTATCTATATTTATATCAACAATAAATGAATATTATTATTATTGTCCGGTATTATAAAAGCACTAACGAAATTTTTTAGCTAATAAGCATTTTAAAATGAAAGTAGCTATTTGCACATACTGTTTATGTACCAAATTAAGTTAGGTTGTTAAGTTAGGGTAGGTTAGTTTACGTTAGGTTAGTGGTATGTCCAAATAACCAATTGCATGCACATACTGTATGTGCAAATAGCCTCATCCTTTTAAAATGAGTTATTAAACCTATATGACAGTCCCTTTGAAGTATCATGTAATGTACCGTTGAAATTGCTTGTTAGCTTTTGTTAGATCCTTTATAATAATACCGGACATTAAGTCAATTTTTTAATCGCTTTCAACGGAATTTTTATGTTCTCTAAATCAATAGTTTCCATATGTATATGAACATATAATACCTACCTACTCATAAATATATATGTAAACAAAAATTTGCGATGAAGTTGAACAATATCTGTATGTGGCTGCAAACCTAGTTCTGTATATTTGTTGATGTTAGCAAAAGCATTATTTAAATGGATTACTTTGCTTTGATGTGGTCGTGAAAAGTTTTAACTAAAACAAAGTCTTGTTTATATTGTTTTGTATTTATTTTATTCTCGTTTGTCCGTAAAATTATCATAATAAATAAATAATGGTATAACAAATGTATATAGTAAAATATTTTTAAAAAGTCAAGGAGTTTTATCTTTTGAGTGTTCTTTAGCTCTACTTCAATTAAAAAAAAACATTTTTGCCGTTATACACCTTTATCACTGTCGATTTGTGTTTTGTTGGTGAAAATACCCATATATTGGTTATACAATATACGGAAAAAACTCAGTTATAATCAATACCTACAAAGTTATTTAATATTTGCGAAATTTTGTATAGATGCATAATTTCTTATTCTGGTAAACTTTTCTCAAAAATAATTTTTTATATTATTATGATAAACAGAAAATGCAGTTTACACCACTTTTTGTGTGTTTATCAAGTCGAAATGCGTTAAATACAAATTAAAACGCATTTCGAATAAAGTGAAACTTTGCAATAATGCAAACATTCAGATATATTGGTAAAAAGAGTACGCTATGTACACAATTATATTAAATTATATTGTTTACTCTATTTCCCTATATTTGTTGGCATGTCCGCCTCTCTTTGACAAACAGAGGCTAGAGCGAGACAAGTATTAAAATGTTTCTAGTATATCTCAAAATACAAAAATTACTGTTCGGTACCATAAAGGACCTAGCAAATTTACAAGCACTCTCAAATGAGATATCAAACATATATGACAGTTTTCTTGGAGTTTTCTGTAGACTGACAGATTTCGCGCACGCGTTGTATGTAAACACTAATGGTATTAAAACAGTGGTGCTATTATGAAAATTATTTTATACGGTCAGAGTCGCCAACAATACGTTGAAGTATCACTGCTCTAAATTCCATAGCAAATCCATAGATAATATTACAAAATACATACCTCATTTGGGAGTGCTTGCTACCTACAGGATGGCCAGTTTCTGGAAAACCGGGTAAAGTCAGGGAAATTGGTTGGAAGTCAGGGATTTTTTTATAAAAATGCAAAAACCACACAAATTCATAAATTCTCGCAAAAATTTAAACATGTGACCTTTTTTAGGTTTTTTATCTAAATTTTAAATAAACACAGGGAAAAACGTAAAAATTCTCCTGGAAACCCGGGAAAAGTCAGGGGAATTTGTTCCAGAGAAATACTGGCCAGCCTGTACCTAGTAAATTTTTCTGGCCCCTTTATGATATTGGATATTATTTGAGTAATCAAAATATAAAACTTAACTCGATTTTTTATAAGATATACATCTACCAAAATTTTATTTCAAACTAAATGAAAATGTTCCAGTAAGTTCGAACTATAGCACCAGTTGTATCACTAAACATAAAAAGTTGACCTATATAAACTTTATAACGATTTTCCGCCAATATTTTTTTGTAAGATGAAAACATAACCATACATATGAATTCGCAAATGGATGTATCAATGGCATACCTAACTACACCCCCTCCCTCCCCCGGCAGTACATTTTAATATGGGTTCTCTACAGTGGCGGATTTACCCAAAAAAGGCTGTAAAAAATTGATATATTTAGAGTCTTTGGGTTTTTCTTAGTCCTGTCACCCTGTAGCTACACCACTGGTGTTTTGTATGCAATATATGCATTTATTTTCCCACATGTTATTATTTGAGCATATTTCGTACGTGCAATGACATTTTAATACAAATTCAATCTTTTTAAGCGAACTCAAATGTAACAACATGAACGTGATGTGAATATAAATATTTCTCTTCATCTTCTTATGTAATACTTTTGAGAGTACGTCTTTACATTTTAGTGTGCGCGCGAATTTGAAGTATTACGTTTCCGGATTTTATTTATGTAAAATCGATGTGATATTATGTAAATATTTATGTATATTGATGTTATTTTTCTTGTACCGTTAGCATGCATATGATCTTAATAATATTTTTAATATGTAAGTTAAAAATTTACATTCTTCTTGGAATATTGATATCCAAAAGGAAGTATCAAATTTTTATCGTATTGCACATTTTATAGATCTTTTAGCAGGTATTATGGTAACGAATGGGTTAAATAATGAGCGATTAAACATTGTAATAGGTAAACATATTATAAAACAATTTCATTTTCATTACTATATGATAGATTTTGTTTTTATTGTTAAATAAATATTATGCTTATTTAATTTATTAATGTCTTTATCTATATACTACCTACATAAAATAACGTATCCTGATTGATTAAAAGTTACAAGATTCAACCCCTAATGGAGGGGATATACAGGGGATGAGTTTTTGCAATTTTTAACTATGATAAAAAAATATATTTCACTCTGTCACACGTAAAAGGGTTGTAATTGATTTCATTCGATTCAACGGGAAAAATATCACGGGGGTGGGAGTTTTAGAAGGAGAAACAACCCCCTATCTCGCATAGGAGCCGAGATATTTACGATTTTGCGTAATGAATTTGTATCAAAAACAAAACTAAAGAAACATTTAATTTTCACTCACTGTCACGTGTCAAATACCAGCTAGTGATTTTATTTTAGAAAAATTACTGAAGCTATAGCTACTATCACTTTTCATCGATTTTTTAAATTTTAACTTCAACAGTAAAAGTAATAAATTGCAGAATTTATATTGTACAATTAATTACTTTGTATTTTTATTCCGACGTTGCGTCGTTTATTTCTTTGTTTTATTTTTCATCCGAACGAGAATTTACATACGGTACATACAATTACTAGTGAGTTTTATATTACAATATTCCAGAAGTTCTTAAACTTTTGTGACAGATATAAAATATATTTTAAAAAATAGTAATCGAATTCCGACCTCCCATACTTTTCTTAATTTTAAATGAAATGTTCACTAATTCTATTTATATAAAACGAACCTTTGAGGCATTTCAAAATCAGCAGAAAATTTATTTCCAATTTTTATAAAATATAAATATTTAAACCTACCGTTATAGTTGATAAATCATGTATACAAAATACAATCATACCCCGAGTTACGGCTTATCATATTTATGTACAATTTAAATTAATATCATTTTTCGAAGTTTCGGATTTATGCAGGTTTGTACACGAGACAATCTTAAATTTTATAAACGACAGTCTCGTCCGAATTTAAATCAATCGAGTCTCGATTTCGTTTTGAAAAAAGTCTCAGCGTGCATCTCTATATTTTCTTCTGTAGGCTTTCGTGGCCGTTGTCCATAGGTGCTAACTTTTCGGGCTGTTGTCCACGTTGTTGTATTTTTACACGTGACGTTTCGCATCTCAAAATCACTTCTGAAGAAGACTCCGACATGAGAGTCGAAACGTCAAGTGAAAAGACATATCTATACATATTTGTCTCTTTAACGGAATGATACGATCAACCCGATCGGCTTACAATATATAAAATAACAGTACTTCAACTAACGGACATTAGTGAGTTACCTGGACCTGAAGGCGATTTAACCTTGGGGTGATACATATGATTTTATATTTGTAAATCAACTGATCTTTTAAATTTTCGTAGGTTTACTCCTTTGGTTGCATAGTTTGAGAACGTATGCAATAGACATTAACATAAAATAAGTATTGTCTGGTGGTGCGACGAGGTTGACATTTTTGTTTTTGTTTTACAGACAGAGAGCTAATGGGACATTAACAACGGCAGCTCGGTGCGGTGACTCAGTATGGAGGCGTAACCGGCGTGTGTGTGTGTGTGCCTGTGTGTATCATCTGTATCCAGTGGTCCAGTGCGTTCACAAGGTGAGTCTGTTCGCCGACAGTGGGCGTGCTTGTGGGTAGATGCAACACTGTTATTTATTAGAGTAAAGTCGGTATATATGGAACACTATTCATGTTTTCGGTAAGGAAACTATGATAATGTTATTTAAGATCAGCACTTATCATTTCATTGGACAAAGAATTTAATCATTTAACGAGATCGAGCAGGCAAAAATAGAATTCATAAATTAAAACAAAATAAAAAATCTGAAACAATCGAAAATCAGTCTCTTAAAAAACGTGCGTGTAATATGGACCACAGCGGTTCATATTACACGCTTGATACCTTAATACAGGATTATCTATTCGCAGCGTGCGCGATGACAGCGACAACTAATGGGTGGACTTTAGTAGCAACTTGGTTGGACTTTGACGTACTAACAAACAAATAATTTCAATAAAATATCGTAATATATACATTTTAGACGATTATTTATGACTATTGGCTATGCGCACGAAGTCTATTAGCGCCGCTAGCGGTAATAGGGAAGGATTGAATGGATTTAACTCTATTTTTATCATTGTTTAATATGTTTAATACCGTGAAATTTTTTATTAAACAAATATCATTTAATTTAGCTGTTTGTATATAATAGAAATAGTATAGCATAAAAGGTGCGTGAAAATTATTTATTTTGGGTATCTTTTTCTCTTTAATTATGACGTATAATAGATAAATAATTAATTCGTTTACATTGACAGCATAACCTCAAATTTTGGCGCCGATAATTTTACAATATTGCTCACCACGAACACTCGTATCGATATTATTTCTAACTCCACCCCCTTGCACATAGTCTATAGTGGAATTAACCATGTTGACCTTTCTATTTTCAGTTAAAAACGAGTCTATTAAAAATGACAGTTAGTCCACCCAAAGTGTTATTTTTTGCCACGTTGTGCGCTGTGATCGATTTCGTTTCCCCCACTACCTACTTTGCACCCAGCGAATATTAGGTGGCTAAATTATTATTTTTTTTTAATTTTGTTGTTTTTATTTAAAATGTATATGTTGTCACTGCAAAAAAAAACAGCGACGTAGCAAAGTGTACGCGCGTAGAACTTCCGTAATAAGCACACCATTTAGTAGGCATCATCATGCATATTTGTACTAAAAAAGGATTTTTGCGGAAACGAATAGTTGTGAAGTATTGTATGATACTTTTCATACTATTTGCCTCATCACGATTCTGGTTAATTATTACACTTCATAGCCGTATAATACCCCCTAGTCTATAATACCCGCAACCACGTGTATTTTAAAAAAATGTTATTGCCGAGATACAATAAAAATTTAAACTAACTTATCAAAAATGACAAATTTCATTAAGTTGCCCTCAATGACATACTGGTACTCCAAACACTGTCATGTCAACTGACGCAGTTATTTAGAAGTGTAAACTTAGATGCATATTAATTTTGTCTTTATAAAATGTAAAATGAAGCAACAAAAGAGGGTGTCCATATTACCCGCCTGGTCCATATATACCGACTTTACTCTAAATATTTGTGTAATGTAAGGGTTTGGATGTTTTAAAATTGAAAATAAAGTAAAGTAAATAAAACATTTATCTATATGTACACTGCCGTGCAAAAGTCTTTGGACACTCATTTTTTTGCGTATTGTAAATATAAAATTACAAAAATAGTTGATAAAAAAATTAAATGTTGATAAGAGTACCTACTTAGGTAATTACAACTTTTGTAATAATCCTAGCATAATATCTAAAATACAGCATGTACAATTTTCATTATATATATGCCTGAAAAGTCAGGTTTACTCAAGTTGAAAGTATTGGCGCACAGTGTCTTTCAAGCTAACGAGAAATTGTTGTTTTACTATTTTGACTGCGAGTAAACATATTTTTTTTGCTATTTTAGGGATTTTTATTGACTGAAATCTCTATATTTATATTCAAAATCACAGGTGTCCAAAGATTTTTGCACGGTAGTGTATTAAATAATAAACCATAGGGGTTTGGGGTTAATGACTTCTTGTGTTTCAATAAATCTTTACATATTATAAAACTAAACATCTCTGCCTGTCTGGCTGTCCGTTAGTTCGCATATCACTCAAAAACCACTTATCCGATTTACGTGTTTTTTTCTTTGCCCAGGTTTTAATATATATTTTGTTACGTTAGGTAACATAAGGAAAAAGCAGTGACGATAATACTAAATCAAGTCGGAAAATAGTTTGTCAATACGCTGCCTAAATCGTTAAATATTGAACAATATAATGTACTAAAGAATTGTGTAGAATAAAATGATTTATATTTTTTCAACTATGTATATTTTTCAAAAAAACGTAAACAATAATTCCGTAGTCCACGCGAGCGAAGCCGCGGGCATAATAGTTTATAATATAAACTAAAATTTAATACTAGACTTGGCACTTTATAATTCACTTTGTTATAATTAATGATTTAACTAATTGGCAAACAATTACAAAATATCAAATATATTTTGATTACGGATGTAATTAATTTATGAGTAATTGTTTTAATATACGTAGAACTATATTTGACGTAATACTTGTAATAAATTGAGTATTGATTAGTTATATAACATTGTAAAAATAAAAACAATAATTTTATTAATTCTACAATGGACAATTCAAATTGTACAGACTAGTTTTATTATTTTATTGTTATATACTCGGTTATTTCATTTTTGATAACAGTATCACTTAAAGTCATAAATTACGCTACAATAGGAGATATATTTATGGAACTAATTGCGTTGAAAAAAAAAGAAAATATGTATGAAATGCTGGTTGCTTTCGTTCTACAAAATTTCATTTTTTGATGACGACATATTATTTGTAAAGAATTTATGCTCTTTTTGTCAATTGGGGTTCTTCTTTTTCGACAGTTTAAAAGTGTTTGTGTTTTGTTATATAAATGAGTGCACGGAATACAAGGTAGATTAAGATGTTACTAATGAGCCGAACATAGCATATAATGTCACGAACTGGGAATTATTTATTGTAGTAATTGTTTAGTGACTAAACCTGTTAAGGTCGTTAATATATAATTAAAATACTAAACATTTGTTTTATTTTCTGAAAAATAATTGGTTCAATTCTGTACTAATTTAAGGAAATAGTGAAATTGGTAGCTTTTACTTCTAATTTATCCATATTGTTGTTATATGTAATTGTAAAAGTCAGAGCATAAAAAATATAACTAATTAAATTATTGTTAATTGTAACATTTTATTAATTAAATTAATATATAGTTTTGTAATACCAAAAATAAAGTTTTACGATATTTATATTATTTCTTGCGTTTATAAGGAAATAGCAAAATAAACATTCTGTAATAATTATTACTAGAATACAATTTAAATATTTATCTATAGTGGGCTTACTGTTAAAGTTGAGAATTACATAAAATAAGTTATGAAATAATAGCAATGTCATGGTTTATTAATCATTAAAATTTATCAAATATATTGTTAAAAATAGTAGCCCACTAATCGCTTTACAAAATGCTCGAAGATGAGCAACATATAAAAATTCGTCATTAACTCAATCTACAGGTGTCCCGTATGTCAATACCCATAGGGATTTATATTATTATTATTTATTATGTTGCAAGTACAACAACGTTCATTTATAAATTTTTGAACTATTATTTTCCCTGCAAGTCTTGACTTACGGGACATCCTATACTTGAAATGTGATGTGCAGTCACATACTTTTGATAATAGTCCCCACGATATTATTTAAGTACATTTTTAATTCGAAGATTTTCATCTGTTACAAGGAAAATGCAACAAAAAATTAGATTCTTGATTGAGTCCGACCCTGTATTAATGTATAGAAAATAAAATACACCAAATTAGTTTGTCCTTAAAATGTAAATACCACCCATTTGAAGGCGCCATTTTTACATAATAATGTTTATGAAATATGCCACCTACGATTTAGACAAATTATGCAAATTCATAAATATTGCGTATTATTTAAATTTAATCATTTGTTTAGTATTGAGGTTGAACGATCTATTGAATCAACATTGTAAATCGAATTGAAATCAGAGCTGAACATCTGTTTCGAGTTTGTTGTTTTAAAATGTAATTTGATTCTACTTTAATGCAGAAAGATAGCGTCTATTTTCGTCAAATAACTGTCAGTGAAATAAATATCAGACTTTGTTTGAAAAAAAAAATAAACAAACAGTTTGAAATTTTTTAATTAGCAGTTTTAATTCATTATTTTTGTTATATAATATACATTGTAACATAAAGAGAAACGTTGGCCAAATCGATGAATAAAAACCTACATAAATAAGACCGCAGAAACCGTTTAAACGGTTTCGGCAAACTTTGACGTCGGTCAAAAACTGACCTTCGATTGGAAACTAACCATTAGTGTTTCCAAATTCCCGGGAATTTTCCAACGCCGGGAATCGGGAACATTAAATCGCAATTCCCGGGAATATCAGGGAATTCTAGAACATATATTTTTACATTTTCATAACTTCTTTTAAAAACTAATATTAAGAATAATAAAAAATTAAGAACAATTTTTTGAATTTTAATATTAATCAGTGATTATCTAAAAACTCTACTTTTACATTTTAAGAAAAATTGTTAATTGAAAATTATAAAGAAAGAAATAACGAGTCATATAATAATGCGAATTATATTTATATTATTTTTTTTTTTAATTTGCCGTCTCTAGCAAAGTGCGCCCCAAAGTGGGCGCTCTCTCTGCAAATGGGCAGTAGTAACACAATATAAATTATAAAATCAAATACTATTTTAATAGAATTTTAAAAACAATCATTGAATGCAAAAGTGCAAACTGACAATTTGAATTTTTACCATAAAATTTACAACCTTTTCTTTTAAATTTAAAATGCATTTTTTATTCTTTCTCAGAAAAATACAATGCACAAACAGCTAAAAAAAACTTTACAAGAATTGCAACCTAGAAAGATAATTTTAAATTACATCCAGATGTGCCAAACAAAAATTTAACTTCCAATTCTAATCCATATTAATTATTTTTATTTCCCGAAATTTCCGAGAAATAATTTAATTTTTCCCGGGATTCGGGAACTGAAAAGACTACAAAATTTCCCGGGAATTCCCGGGAGGAAACACTACTAACCATAATGTCGCTGATTCCTAAAAAAATCTAATAAAATAGATTATGTCGATTTAAACGTACATTAAATGAAATTTATTTATATAAAACACTCGTAAAATTACGAAAATAGGCACTTACTGTTTGTTTCTCAGCGGTTAAACGTGGTTTTATCCAGACCTACACCAATGCAACTATGCATCTTCATTATGATCTGTACTGTATATTTACCGGTGATATCATTGTTGAGTCAGAAATGTAAAGAAACAAATTGTTCTCAATTCACGACTAACATATCCGCCGGCTACTTTCAAAAAATAATTTAAAATGATTTTGTTCTAAAGAAAATATTATATAACATGAATTATTAATTATTAAGAATATAATCAGGGCCAACAGAACAGAAAAATTTCAAGTGTCGAGTAAAAAAATGGGGGGAGAGTGTAGTTAAAAATGTTATAAAATGAAAAAAAAGATCCAGTTGAAAAACTGACGTTTATCAGCAAGTATCGTGTCATCATTGTGTTAAAAATTCCACTCTTCTGTTTTTAGGGTTCCGTAGAAAACTAGGAACCCTTATAGTTTCTCCATGTCCGTCCGTCCGTCCTGAAAAATTTTGTCATAATAAGATGAAATTTGGTATACGGTCGTAGATTGATGACCCAAAAACAGAAATGATAAGATTTTTGAAAATAACAATTTTTTAGAACCCCCTTTCATAAAATGAAAAGTGTTTTCAAAAAAAAAATTTCACCTACACCATTGAGTGGGGTGTCGTTAGAAAGGTCTCCTAAAATGCAACGAAAAATGTAACAGAAATTTTTAATTTTAACCCTTCGATCACGATGTATTTTCTCTCAAAAGTCATTAAAAAAGCGTCCCCCCCTCTATTTTCTAAACTATCAATTAAAAAAATCTGAAAAAATTCCAGAACGTAGATTTTAATTAGTACTTTTACTGAAAATTATAACGAACATTGTCAAAAATATTTTGGACCCCCCTTTCATAGACTGAAAATTTAACTTACATTTTTCCCCACTTACCCTATTGAGTGGGGTGTCATTTAATAGGTCTCGTAAAATTCAATAAAAAACGTCAAATAACTTTTTGATTTTAACCCTTCAGTCGCGATATATTTGCTTTTTAATGTCGCTGTCAGAGCGTCCCCCCCCCCTCTATTTTCTAAACTATCGATTCAAAAAATCTGAAAAAAAATCAGAATGTAGCTTTTAATTAGTACTTTCACTGAAAATTATAACGAACATTGTCAAAAATATTTTGGGCCCCCTTTTCATAGATTGAAAAGTGAACTCACATTTTTTTCATTTACCCCATTGAGTGGGGTGTCATTTGATAGGTCTCCTAAAATGTAATAATAAAAGTCAAATTACTTTTTGATTTTAACCCTTCAGTCACGAAAATTTTGAAAAATACTTTTTATAAATCTATCATGTGCGTGCCCAACACGCACTTGCCCGTTTTATTTTATTTTTTAATTTTAGTGCATTTTTCTATATGAAAAACTGGATTTGTTTTTCATTTTATAACTTTTTCAAAAAAGCATTTAACTTAATCTCAATAGAAATGTTCAAATGATCATAACTCTTCGAAAAAAAATCGTAGACCTCAGTGATCACGCATTGTTTTCGTCTTGATAAGCCCTCGCGAACGAGCCCTCACTCAAACCCGCGTGCCATTTAAGATTTCTTGGCACCCCCTCCCCCCGCCCATCATGGATGTAGAGATGGGT
The DNA here is from genome assembly GCA_949319165.1 of Sialis lutaria. Classification (NCBI taxonomy): domain Eukaryota; kingdom Metazoa; phylum Arthropoda; class Insecta; order Megaloptera; family Sialidae; genus Sialis; species Sialis lutaria. The sequence continues at coordinate 11,735,722 of OX439241.1, forward strand.
GTTTTTGCTGTTAAATAATATACTTGGTGATTCCTTGTATCTTTTATAAATTTCAATCCTATAGGTATTTTAAACCATTGAAAAGTTATATAGGTGGCCCCGAACTTTTGTATAACATGCATTTATTATATTTGATAATACAACCGGTTATAACGAGATCGATTAATACGACGTATCGGTTTTAACGACTCAAAATAAAAGTCCAACTGAATCCCATAGAATAGGCATATGGTGCCAGTAACAAAGTATTACTGAAATTATGATTTGCTAAAATAAATATACAAAATACAGCAATCCGCCATTTAAAATGAAACACCAATCAGAGAGTATGACGTCACATTTCAGTAAATGTCAAGAAATGAAAATGAACCTCAAAAATGATTGACTTTTATTTTAGACAAATATCAATTTCTCATACAAGATTATTAGTTTTATTAGGTGCTGTTTTTACACTAAGAGACCGCACACCATACTTATACACTTTGAGATTCATTTTTAATACACAGAATAATTAAATTAATGTCCAACTTAAGTCAAACGCAAGTGTGACGTCGTAACTACGAATAACACCTGCGAGAGCGGTTTAGCGCCAAATTCAAAATTAGTTTTAAAAGGGTCGATTTTTGCGATTAAACCTATATTTTTTACAAAAATAAGTATGTATTTTTTGGGAATATGTGACACATAAGATCATCATAGTTTTTAAAAATAGGCGTCATGCCTATTGTATTTTTACCGGTTATTACGACTATCTGCTTTTTACGACCAATATGACCGGTCCCTTCGATGTCGTTATAACCGGTTTCTACTGTATTATTAAACTAACCTTCAAATGAAAATGAAATTTCATATTTCAGAATAGTCTTAGCCTTGTTTCACACATACGCGGTTCCATTCGGTTCGGTTCGTTTTCGGTTTCAGCCGAAAACGAATCAAACCCTTTCACACATACACGGTTCTCATACGGTTCATATTAGGTTTTATTTTTTTCCGTAAACTCAGTAGTTATCATGAAGAGAAAGCAAGTTGTTGCCATGTTGTTTCTCTATAAAAAAATTAAAAAATGAAGGAGGAATACTAGAATTCATTGCGAGCACACTCTCATCACTTTACAGCAGGAATTTGGAGCATTCTACACTATTTTCCCGAAGCTAAAGAGCATGAAGACGATCCACATCAACATCTAGAAAACCGCTCATTTTATTAGAAAATCCGCGACAAAACTTAAAAAAAAGTAACACTCGTTATCAGGTTAAAACCGAAACTAAACCGAGTATGTGTGAACGCGTTCATTGCTTTGTGTTCCCTGGACACGAATTGAAACCTGATGAAATCTGTCCGTGTGGAGGGAGTATTCAGTTCTGTACGGTTTCTATTAGGTACCGAATACAAACTGAATCACCGTTTCACATGTGTCGGCAGCGACCGAAAACGAACCGAACCGAATGAAACCGTATATGTGTGAAATAGGCCTTACGTATACAAATTGGTTATATTTAGTTTTATGATTATAGCCATTTCTTTGTAATAATAAATCACACAATTTATCATCCTTCAATTCATACTATTTCTCGATTTATATTTGATCATTATATTATAACTATCTATATTCATATAACAAATCTGAGAAAAGCGCATCGTTAAAATGTCATGAGGTGCTAAATTATTCACGTATATGTATTTATTTACCATCGTTGTGCATTTGTTTAATTATAACAAAAGACTATCCGGTGCAGGCACGATTGCATATCATATGTTATAGCCTTGACGTGTTACAGCATCTAGTTGAAGGTTTCCCAATTGTTTGGTGTTTCTGATAACACCATAATATCAATATTAATTAATTTAAGTTTATACGAACTTATAAATGTTGTATCTACAAGTATTTCATGTATTATAAGCAATTGGGTTAATTACTTTGAACATGATTTAACTTGTTTCCTGACTTCTTACCGAGAGATGTATATCAATTTGATATCCGTTGAAATACAGTGAATATATTTACAAAAATTATATACAGGTGTCCCGGAAGTTAAAACCATTAAAAAAAGAATAAAAATTAGTTCTAACTTATAGAACACTTGTATTTTTTTAAGTTTTTTAAGACATTGGGAAAGGATTAATTATATTTTGTATCGGTTCTAGACACTCTTAACATTTGTCTAAAATTTCTTCAATAAGTGATTGGAATTTATGAAATTATTTATAATGGTTTTAAGGTCATGAAAATAAGTCATTTAACAATAATTATATAGATTGTAGACGTATTTTATTGATAAAATTTGTAATTATTTTATGTTGTTATAGAGTGAAAGTGACCTAAATTTAGGACATTTTCGTCGATAATAAAATTTGAAATATTTATTTTTTTGTCTGAAAATTGTTAAACAATTTTGGCTTAAATTGTAGTTTAGGGGCAGAAATTTCGAATGCCGATCAAAGTTTTTTTCTGTTGGGGAGAGGGGATCAAAATTTGTCTTGAAAGTAATAAAAAATATACAAAATGATGCAAAAAAAAACTATTTCATATTTATTCCTTGGTTGATTAGAAACATTTCCAAAATGTTGAAATTTTTTACTGTTCTTTACCTTGAAAATGAACTTTAAAAAATACTAAACATTACAGTCAAAATTTTGGCCCGCCTTTAATGAGTATAAAGAATCGCCCATCAGAATTTGAAAACTCTGCCTCAAAGCTACTATGTATTTATTTAAGCCCAAAATAAATTCATTTCTATCTTCACAATCTTTTGTCTTTACTCTGAATCGCTTCACACGAAACGTGCAATATATATTTTATAAAATAATGTACGTTCATCACATCCAGAGGGGAGTCAGTGATTATGATATTTCTGACATTATTTTACCATAATAGACGGTGCAAGATGCAAGCTAGCTTTAATAACATGCACTTTTTATCCAGTAGACCTTGAGGTAGTTAATTGAATTTAATCTTACATCTAATACATGTGCATTTAATAAATATAATTTATTAATACTCAAGGTATATAAAGACAAGGTAGCCTCATCAGCTCCTTGATCAATCAGCGCTGACGCGAGAATTGACGTCACCAGGAAGACATATTCAAATGTTATAAATGTACATACATATAATAGAATATCAATTACAAAAAATTCCTTTACTTATTCTTGTTTTCGTATTTCTTGATATTTTAACAACACATTCGATATTGCAAAATCATAAAAAAAACTGTCAGAATCACATAACGCATTGCCAGCTAAATAAAAGTAAAACTGACGTTTCCCGAAGAGACCAAATTGTCTGTGACAGCTTTTTTATGATTTTGCAATATCGAAGTTGCACATGTGTTGTTAAAATATCAAAAAATACGAAAATAAAAATAAATTTATGAATTTTTTGTAATTGATATCTATCTATATCTATAAAAGAGTTTGTCCTTAACCACTCACTCACTCACTCATATATCAACGTACAGCCCAAAGCCCTGGACCTAGAAACGTGAAATTTCGTAGGTGCCTTCCTTTTATGATGTAAGCACCCACTAAGAAAGGATTTTTCGAAATTCAACCCCTACGGGGTTAAAACAGGGTGTCAAAGTTTATATAAAAAAATATTTTTTTTTCGCATTTAATTGAAACTTATCGTATTTTTATTACTCTAAAATATAAATAGTGAAACGATTATTTCAGCATTTCCCAAAATTTAACCCCTAAGGTGCTAGGGGGGTGGAAAAATTTGTAAATTTTTTTTTTTTGTATTCACTGAATGAAACATGGTATAAGTAGGTACTCTACAAGAGAAATATCAGTTACGAAAATTCAAACCCTATGGAAATAATAATAATAACTGTTCGTGATACCTATTAAAATAAATTCGGACAAATTAATATTCAATTAAAAATGAAAGTTCGACGGGGACTAGGATGGATTTAATCTGCAATAAAAGAATTTGATATTCAACCCCTAATGGCGAGAGTAGACGGGGGTTAATTTAAATAAAAAAATTTAACTAAGATCCGGGATATCTACGTTTTTTTACAAGTAATGAATAAAAATCAATATAAAAAAATGTAATATGTCATCCCCTATTACTTATAGAGGGTTCTAATTAGTTTCGAAGTTTACGCGAGCGAAGCCGCGGGATTCCGCTAGTTCTATTATATATTTGAATGTATCTTCGTGGTGACGTCAATTCCCGCCCCAACGCTGATTGGTCAATGAGCTGATGAGGTTACCTTGTCTTTATATACCTACCTTGATTAAAACCAAACAAATTCCTTATAGAATATTATACGTGATGTTTTTTTTATATATTTGATGTAGTTATTACTTTTATAAGAATTGTTTGTTTTTATTTGAGTATGATTAGTTTATTGATTTTTGCACGTAATAAACATTGTTTGTGTATATGTAATAAAATAAATAAATAAAATTTATAAGGTTACATATTTGTAACGGGGTATTCTTCAATGACTAACGACTAACATCCCCCCCCCCCTCTCCAAATACACACGCATTCTAAACTGAAATCCTGGATACGACACTGTAAAAAATACTTATATGAAATGGTCCCAGTTATAGAATTTATTATAGCGATAGTTTTTTTTTAATCGAGTAAATTGATGTCAGTATGTTAAAACATATTGATAAAAAATGGTTTTAAGAGTATTTTCCATTCAATAGAATGAACTAATGTTTAATAGAGTAGGCTTTTAATTTTGTAATATAGAACTAAAAGAATCAATAAATAAAACATTATTTGGTACTTAATTCATATTAACATTATAATATACAGGGTTGGGCAATAGTGTTTTTTTATTCGATATCTCGTCTTGTTTAAGAGATGCAAAAATATTCAAATTTTGAATCATATTAATTAAATGGGAATTGGATAAGTGGGAATCTTCTATAACTAGAATTCATACTGAGGTTCCGTCACTTCGGTACCAAAATATCTCTATTAGTGAGACTTATAAAACATCTCTATCTGCAATTTCATTTTTGATTTTTTTTCGATAATTAATTAATTACCTCTCTTACTGGATCAGTTCAGATTGATTTCCTCTACAACTGAGAGACAAGGCAAAATTTAAAAAAATATTTATTTAGGGAAAAAATCTCTATAATCTTTATAACTGAGATTAGTTCTGTTTTAACTTCTATTAGTCGGACCCTCTGTAAATGAGACAATCACTTGGATGAACTTGGATATCCGGGAAATTGGGTAAATGGGACACTTCTTTAAGTGGGATAAAATAACTGGTCCCTTGATATTCCATCTATCCTGATTTCACTGTACAAGTAAAAATACATATAATAAAATTCTATTGAAATATAAAGTAGTCCCCAAAAAAGGGTTCATAAATTATATATTTTTTAAAAGGGGTGACATATTGATTTCTACCTTATTTAACTTCCGCGCAGAAGGTTTTATTTTTGAAAAAATATATTTTTTAACATTATTTTTAATTTTTTTTTTAATTTCATTTTGATGTATAATACCCTTCAACTAATGTTTACACAATTTCGGGTCAATCCTCAAGGCCCCCTATGTTTGTATTTTCATGAAAGAGCATGGCGTCGAACGGGCAATAGTTTTGTTGTTGTTTCGTGGATGTTGAACTCGCATTGTTGTTTTACATATTGTTTAGACGTACACAGTCACGGTTGAAATACTCATATAATTACACCCCCCCCCCCCATCACACACATGTAACGTCACGCAAGGTGTTTATTATTTAATGTAGAATTAGTTCAACTTAATGTGTGTTTGTAAGTATTGAAACAAATCGACATGGTTTTGATAAATTGTTTTGTTTGTATTATAATATTAAAGGCTCATTAAACGAAATAATTTACCACAACGCATTCTGATTTCTCAAATTCGAGTTTTGACGTATTTGGCTTATTCGGAAAGATCGCAAAGCTGTGTTGATATTTTTTAAATAATCGATCGGAACGCGTTTTGGCAATGTGAAAATACCACAACGCGTTGTGGGTGTTTTATATCAATGCAGCAGAGGCAATGTAATATTTTTTGAAAAAGTTATTTTTATAATAAAATATTTATTATTTTTGAAACATGCTACCCCCGCCCTTCAATAATATTAACGGATAAACTAACCAATTTGTTCAGTTTTTAATATATAGTTTGCAAAACCTACTTAACTATATGTATATGGTGCACAGAAAAAAAAACTATTGGACCAAGAAAACCTTGTTTTGTATATAACGAAAACAATATTTTCTTAATATAAGAAACATACTCTTAATCCAACTACGTTATTCCTTCGTTCAAGAACACTATAGTTGGTTTAAGAGATTATTGCTTATCTTAAGAAAATATTGTTTTCGTTATATACAAAACAAGGTTTACTTGGTTTGAGAAATCCTTTCTACCAGTGTGAGTCGTTTAAGGTGGAATAGAATTTAATAAAAAATTATTTAAAAAAAAGTTTATAAGAACATGATGTGTCCGGAAATTCTTCATAAGGGAGCTATTACAGTTCTCACAAAGATTATACCCAAAATAGTTTTTGCTTTTATTTTATTTTGCTTTAAGTTTTATCGATCAACTGTTAAACTTGTTTCAAAAATTCGGTTTTATCGTATACATCCCTGCACTTGAATTAGATCGTTTTACCGAAGTTCTACTATATTGTTTTAAATCAAAAATTGTTGATTGTTAATAATAAAAACATATATTTGTGAATTAGATCGTTATTATAATAATACAAACATATATTTATGAATTAGATCATTTTACCGAAGTTCTACTATATTGTTTTAAATCAAAAATTGTTGATCGTCAATAATAAAAATTATGTATTTATGATACATGTATGTATATTTACCTACATAAGAGAAATTGTGTACAATATTTAAGGTTTCTAGGTGATCTGAAAGTAGCATACTTTTCTTTTATTTTATGCGACTAAATACATCATACATATATGTAGTATATATCGTTTAATATGTGTAGTGACAAACCAAAATTATAAGTAGTATCTATACTTAAAAATATTTATTCGTTTTGTTCATATTAATATGTTTTACTTTCTTGTGAATGATATTGGAAATATACAGTACATAGTAGGTATTGTTATCAAGTATTGTTATTAAATACAACCGTTTTTTCAACTTGTGGCTATTGACCCCAGTTTGTATCGCATGGAATTATTATTTTGATTAATTTCATTAAATATATATCGTTATTAAAAAAATATACTTCAGTTGTTCTTTAGAAAAGTTGTGCTGTATATTATATTTTGTTGAAAATATTTTTTTAAATAGTTAAAGAATCAATTGCTAAAGCCTGCATGTAATGACTTTTTTCAGCAATTTTTAGTACTGAAACAAGTAGTTAAAATATAGATGGCTGAAAATTTACACTTGGTCATTTTTGCGTCCAATTTTAAGCTGCATTTATTAGTGAAAAATAGAAAATATTTTTCTGTCAATTTGGTAATTTTTAGTGATATTAACGTTCGGTAACAGATTTTTATAGTTAAAAATTACTACTTTGTTAATTTGTGCTAATTTGCGTAATTTTGTGTTAATTTTAATTGTTATTTTGTACATTTTGTTTTAAGACAATGAAATATATTATTTAAGTTTTTCTCCATGTTTCTCTATAATGTTAGTTTTATTGATTTAGTCAAAAACATTTTCATGTGTAATACAGGTTGATTATAAATGTGATTTTTCGATGTATTGAATATCCCTTTTCTTTGTAGCGAATAATTTATTAGTTTAAAAAATTTAGACAAATGCAAGCTATACTTATACAATTACCTAGTGTTTCGTGAAATCAGCTTCCAACGTAAATAATCGAAAATTTTGAAAAACGCGCAAGAACAAAAGTTGTGTCTAACATTGTGATAAATATTTTTTTTTTAATGTTTTGCCTAAAACCAATGGTTCATCAGTTATAAAGAAATAAACGATTAAATTATTTATAACAATTGATCGCGCTAGAATTTTTCAATCCTGATACTTTGGCTCAATCTACACATAATCAATGTTCATGATTTTAGATAGGTAGACTTAATATTGAAATAGATAAAAATAAAAAGTACAAAATAAAAACTCTAAAAACATCAAATTAAAATAAATAAATAAAATTGAACTAAAACATACAATAGCTGTCCGAAGGAACCAAACGGTTCTATAGATAAAATTATATTTAAAAAAAATAACCCTCTTATAAATCAGTGATCTCGATACGCCTCTGGGCTTAAAGTAGGCAACATGTAATAATATGTAATATTTAAAACATTAACAAATTTAATTGATTTTTAACGCTTAATATAGTAAATGGAATAAATTATATCATGTATGTGAATAATAAATATAATAGCAGAGTTACTCAAGCCAAATAAGGTACGCGTAAGGCAAGGTTATTAACCTAACCTGTTGTACACATGGCTGTGCATTATTACACTTAAGTAGTACTTATACTTAAAATATACTTATAATCGTTTGAGTATTATTTAAAATTAAACATTTATTTTATTAATCAAATTAAAATGTATGGGGTCATTCATAAAATACGTCACGAAAAATTCACGCACTTTTGATTCCTCCCTACTCCTTTATCACGTTGCATCACATTTTTTTCAACCCCTTACTTAAAAATAAATACATCACAAAACCTGGGCCCTCCTAATTAATGATTATATTTATGAACGAAAAAAATAGATCATTAAAAATTACGTCCTTTATATTTTTATATCACGACTGGAAAAATGATAAAATAAAATCTAGTGTTTATGAAAAATACAGATTAAATTGATCAAATGTAACGTCATATTTATTCGGATTCCTCCCCTCTCGTCGCCACATATTAACACGTTAGGTTAATCCCCCCCCCCCTTCTAAAAGCTGTATACGTATATTATATAGGCGCAAAATGATTATGAAATGAAGATGACTATTACCAAATTTTTTTTAGTTTCCTATATATTTTTGAAATATGTATTTTTTTAATAGGCAACTCGGGTGCAAAGTGCAAAATTAATCTATAGGTTTTTTACCTCTAATTCAAGTTTTTTCATTTCAAATTCAATATTTGAAAATAAATTGATATAATTATTTTTTTATTTTTTAAACTGAAGAAACTAAGTACTTTTAAACAATTAAACAATAAATATATCAATTTATTTTCAAATATTGAATTTGAAATGAAAAAAATTGAATTTGAAATGGAAAAAATTTAATTTGAAATGAAAAAACTTGAATTAGAGGTAAAAAACCTATAATACAGCTCTGTAATTTAGTAACGTAATAAATAATAATAAAGGTGCTTATACATTAAGTAAACATTGGTCGTATAGATATTTGGCGGCGAATACTTTACAAACAGTGTCTGCTTGTTATTGATACATGAGTATGTTCCAATTTAATATTGTGCAATCGATAACTAGACATTCTGATTAACTATTGATTCATACATCGAGTAATTACTATAATGATATTTTTAAACCCCTACATTATAAAACGGGTACAATCAAATTTCTAGTTAAGAAATAAAAAAGATTTAAAACTTAAAAGTGTAAGTGACACTACTTGTTGTATATTCTGTGAATCACCCACAAATGCCATGACGCTCGCGGCAATAGAGTTGGGAACCTCTGGTATAGGGCCTGTATTATTTCATGGTTTGTTTTTTTCTGAATCTTAAAGAACCGGATAAACTTGCATCCTTTCTATAATAAAGATAACTGTACATAACATGCGTACACATTTTGTACGTAGAACTTTTGTAAACAATTGTAACGTTGATTTATCTTCTTTACTTCAATTAGTAGATAAAATATGTAAGTATAATATTATTAAAATTTTGAATAATTAAAAACTATCATCTTGAAATACTATGTAAGTATTGTAAAGCTTTTTTTTTAAATTTAGACGCTCTAACTCAAAAACAACATAACACAGAAGAGTGAAAAATGTTAAGATTAATTTTTATCTGGGAAGAAACCCTATTATTTTTTTAAACAATCTTGTAACCGGAAACCGATTTTCACTCTTGTATTTTTTTATCGTGTACTCTTAAAATTAAATACTTTCTATCGAGTAAAATTTTATTAATCATCATAATTAATCAAATAATAAATAAACGGCTAAATTGTCAGCAGTCTGACCTTTTAAGAATATTATTTATGCAAAAATGATGTGGTTTATTTGAATTTCAACTTTTTATTTAATTTGGACAATATTAGTAATGAATTTATTTTTGACAAAATATATTTCATTTTTATGCATATTTATTAATATTTTATTTGAATATTCAAAGGCGTATTTATAAATATATTATTATTCATATATATTATAAAAAAATGTTGTAAAGTGAATTTGCATGAAAATTGGTTCTATACTTTAGTATTAAAAATAATTGATTTGTAGATCTTATGAATACAATACATATCGAATATACATAATAATAATATGTGGTAATTCGATTCATCTGTTTATTTATCTATATTATAATGTGTACACAAAATAAATAAATAAATTCATATGCATTTAAAAGATTTAAGTAACTTACTTTCTCGATATAGTTTATTTTTGTAGCAACATTGCCATTATAGTATATATTTAATATGTATATCTCTTTAGAATACAGTAAAAAAGAGGTTCATAACCTTTTGGAGTATAAGGACCATATTTAAGTTACGTTTAGTGTTAGTGTGACGTTTAGGGCCATAGTCAAGGGTAAGGGATTGAAACCCCTCTCCCGAAGTTAAGGGGGGAGCCTGCTTTAGAGGCTTCAAAAAATCGATTTTTTTTTCATAAATGTCTTCCCAAACTATCCAAGAATGTGTCCCTAAAATTTCAGACGCAAATTCGAAATATTTTCGGAGTTACAGAAGAAATAGTGAGCAAGCGTCGAGCAGGTATACTAGCGGCCGGATTACGATTTTTTATATACGAAAACTTTGACGCACGATTTCTCGGTTTTTCATTTTTACGATTTTTCCTAATTGGCGGGAAAGATTGGGAAAAAACTAAACTTCCTATCGAAACGAGACAAATGCATTATATTCAGGATTAAATTCTCTTCTAGTTGAACCTAAAAAACCTTAAGAAAGTTAAGATTAACCCACTTTTTAAACAATCTAAAGTGATTTTTTTTTTTTTTAAATAATTTTTTTTTAATTTGCGAAAAATTGGTGAATTTTTACTTTTTGTTGAATTTTCTTGGTTTAACTAGAAGCTATACTATTAAGAAGTGAAAATGCACACTCGAGACGCCTCGGCGAAATGCTTGTACCGAGCATAATATGAAATGTATCTTAATGAAAAAATTTGAGAAGACTGCTAAAATATATAACAATAAAACCTGAAAGTTTTGTTTCAATCGGATATTTTTTTCCTTCCCGAAAAAATCCTTGAAAAAATCGATTTTTTGAAGCCTCTAAAGCAGGCTCCCCCCTTAAATTGTAACGTGAGCAAAAATAGTATGCGTTCGGGCTATATTGGTGTTGATTGATGAAAATTAAATACCCGCCTCTTTATTTGAAACTCGCGCCGGTCCTGTGTCCTCACACATGGATACGGAAGTTAACATTCTTTGTATTGTTCTCTAATAACGGCGTGTATGACTCAATTTCACACAGTACCGATGTTATTATTTCTACGGCCCGGCCGCCTTCTTACACACTCTACTTAACTTCTATTACATGTAATATCATTCATATTTTGTTAACGTTCAGCTTTATAACGCATTTGTTTTAACAACACACTTGTTAATTGTTGAGTTTTTATTTACTCGGCTCATCTCTCTCTCGCATGATGGAACGACGCGGAACACATTAGTGCTGGAAATATATTCTTTTATAAATAACTTGACATTTATATATTCAGTGTCGTTATTTTTTATAACTCATTTTGCCAGCAATAAACATGAAACAGTAATAGAGCAGGAGAGAGTCGTTTTTAATATTTTTAGCGCTCAAAAGAATAATTAATAATTATGTCAAAATTAGGGATGCACACGAGACGAAAAAAAAATGAAATTGAAGCCATTTAGATAAGTCTCGTCACATGTGACAGTCTCGTCTGATCGTGAAAAACGAAACCGTCACTGTCTCGTCTTCTACACGTAGCTAAGACGAGATCAAAATTGATAAATATCTTATTTTTTTTAAATATTTTCCCATTTAATAAATTTTGAAATATCCATACTAATATTATAAATAATATGAAAATGTGTCTGTTTCTCTCTTACCTTTTCACGGCTAAATCGCTGAACCGATCTTGATGAAATTTGGCAGGGAGATAGCTTGCATCTTGAGGAAGGACATATGTTATAAATAACATATGACATCTGGCGTGCAAATGCAAAACTAACTAAAAACCTGTAGTGTCGACTATCATACTGAAATCTGTATTACTTACCTAACCTAACTTAATGGTGTTGTTTTCACTGACTTAAATTTCACGCGAACGAAGTCGCGTATAACAGCTAGTAACAAATATTGAGTATAAATTTTACTTTAATTCGTTTAAAATTAATATCAAATTCTCGAGATTTTTATATCGTTTCGGTCTCATATCGGTCTCGTTTCGAGACCGACAAAAATCTTATCTTGACGTATAGCTCTAATCATATGATTTTAGCATTATCTAAATTATGAATGAATCTGGTAGATATTCAAATGTATGAATTAAAGTTAAATAAATTGCTACAACCACCTGCCCATGATTTAGTATATAGAACATAAATATCTTTGAAAATGGGTAGAACATAAATTAAACATATTTGTTATCTAAAATATTATATGCACGTGTAATTTAAATCTGTATTTTAGAGTCTAACCATGACTAATTTATACAGGGTGTCCCAGATCAGTGGCGGCGTGGGGGGGGGGCGGTGGGGGCGGCCCGCCCCGGGTGCCAAGCACCAAGGGGTGACAAATTATTCTTTAAATACTCTGGAAAGTGTGTATAACATGTCATTAAGATCATAAATAAAAATAAAAATATTGAATTGACAACAAAAAAATAAAAATAAAATGAAGGACAACTCTTTTTTTCTAGAAGGGGGTGCAAAAAACCAGAAAACTTAAATTAATATTGAGTTGAGAACGAAAAAAAAGACAGCACTTTTTTCTAGAAGGGGGTGCAAAAACCCAGAAAACTGCTATTAATATTGAGTTGAGAACGAAAAAAAAGAGGGGGGGGGGGGGGGCAAAAAAAACCGCCCCGGGTGTCAATCTACCTTACGCCGCCACTGTCCCAGATCGACCGGATTTGCTTACCACGAGATTCTTCATTGAATAAATTTCAATAAAAGGTCCAGTAGACTTTTTTTATGACTCGAAATAATCAAAGTTTTTAGCTTCGGAAAAGGGGCCATCAAAACGTGTTTCCTCATCGGAAATCGGAAATATTATTTTTTTAATGGACGATTTAATAACTCATTAATTCCCAAGGGTAGAAAATAAAATTAATTTGATGTTTTAACTGCATTTTATTACTAAATATGTATATACTCAAATAACTGTTTTTGAAGTAAAAAAATCATGTTTTTATTTTATTTTTTCAACAAAATGTGTGTTTACGAAACGTTGGGAAAACAGAAGTTATTACTTAGTGTGGAATAGTTTAAAACAGTTTGCGTGATGTTAGCAGCAAAAAAAGTCATTTCATCAATGAGATATTTAAAAAAAAAAACACATTTTTTTTAAATGTTTCGTTTACGCAACGTTGGAGATTAATGAGTTAATGATATCAAAATCTTTTAACTATAAAATGTACTTATACCTGTCCGCTCCGGGCCTCAAATGCTAGGAAGGTTCTACATTTGAGAAGGTGGCATGCAAAAAAAAAGTGAATCGAAGAATTTTTTTTGTTAGATGTCTCAAAAAATATTCGTACATGATATTCCATAACATGCCACCGATGAGTTAGGGATGAGGGGGGGGGGTATAATTAACATTCCGCCCCAGACCCAACCTTCCTTCGTCCTTCACTGATAAGAACCCTACGCCTACAGAATGCTTGTAGTTATGAGATTTAATATATTTTTTAAATAAAATGGTACAATGTACAGCAGTGCAAATACTTTTCTGTAGATGATACCTACTATAATTTCTGTGGGTAAATAACAGCACTAATAGTTGTGTGACTTCCATTATGAAAATGTATGAGCACAAGAATGTTATAAAGGTAATTTTGTTTGTCCGGTACAAGCAAATTAGTTGTATATAATTACCCACATGGGAGAAAACCGGGCAGTAATATTACATAGATATACAGCATTTGTATACATAAAAAAAAACATCTGCGAAGTAAATGCATAGTGCTTCCTCGTGCTGAATTAACCAAAGGTAGTTAATTATCAAACAGTTTTAATAAACACTGATGAAGTATTCAGATAAACTGGCGGCCATTGGTTAACCATTTAATTTCTATACAATCAATGTTTTTCGTATATTTATTAATTTTTGAAAATTTCAATATTTTCCTACTACGCAAACGTCAAAAAGACATTTAATATGTCAAAGTAAATGATTGTAAAACCAAATGAAGATTTTTTAAATGAAATTAAGAACATTTGTAAGGGAATATATATTTTACAACTAACATTGTATTTGTTATACAATTTCAACGTAACATGTGTCGTTTTTGAGATTTTTGAAAAAGTAAATATTTTCACCCCTCCCCCTCACACATGATTTTGGAATGGGGCCGTCCTCAAATCAGACCCAACCATCCAACCAAGTTTCATTAATGTCGGTTCAGTGGTTCATGAGTTATGCGTGTGACTGACAGACACACACAGACAGACAGACACGGAACAAAAATGTTTGTCTTGATCTGAAATGAAAAGATCAAGTTAAAATTTTGAAATCGGAGAACAATTTTTTTCTCATTTTAAAACGATCACAAAGCTTCTTGTATCTTCGATATGACGAGGAAGGCATTACAGTCAAACCTGGATAACTGGAATCTCAAGTGACCAGTTATTTTATCCCACTTAAAGAGGTGTCTCAGTTTCCCAGATATCCATGTTCATCTAAGCTAAGGGATTGTTTCATTTACAGAGGGTCCAACTAATACAAGCTAAAACAGAACTAATCTCAGTTATATAGAGATTTTTTCCTACATATTTTTTCAATTTTGTCTCGTGTCTCAGTTATAGAGGCAATAAATCTTACCTGTTCCAGTAAGAGAGATAATTATCGAAAAAAAAAAACAAAAAATGAAATTTCAGATAGAGAAGTTTTATAAGTCTCACTAATAGAGGTATTTTGGTGCTGAAGTGACGGAACCTCAGTATAAATTATAGTTATAGAAGTTGTCCACTTATTCAAGTCCCACTTAACCGTTTCACTGTTTTTAAAAACGCAATTTTGAAACAAAAATACAGTAGTTTTTTGTAGGGACACTTTGTTTTATGTATCAATTATTTTATATTCTATAAATACTTGCAATTAGTTGCAATTGATATATTACATATTTTTTGTAAGAACAACTTGTTCAAAACCTCCGACATACGTCACGTGATTGTTAAGTTATAATAGGGTACCAATTACCATAGGTTATTTAAATTAAAGTACCTTGTACTTGACATTGTATTATTAGTGACATTACTCGTAAATAAATTCAATTACATCTCATGTTATGTAGCCGAATTACATACTGAAGAACCACGTGTGTCAGGTTAAAGGTCGGTAAATGCTAAATTAAATGATTGTTTATTGAAAATATGTAAGAAAGAAATAACATGACATCAGCATCCCTATCGTATGAATCATTATATTCTTGTAAGGTGTATTTTTTATAATTTAGCAACACCTGGTTTATTCAACTGACAATGAATGTTGTCATCACAGTGACATTTCATGGTAGTATAATTAATGTAATAACTCATGGGACTCATGGTGCATTTTCCGGTCTGATAGAAATTGTTTTCAGATATCATGAATACCTATAAAAATGGGACAGTTACGTATAATATAATAATTTCAATTCAACTGAAATTATGATTTTAATAATAATATATTAGATTTCAATGTTCGTCATTATTTTGTGATTAGGAGAGATTCTTCGAACATGAAACTAATTTAAATTAGGTGGTTTGCAGGTACGTCTTAAGCGGAAGTATAAGGGGTGCACGGCACCCGAATTACAGGACATAGAGGGTAGAGATTAGACGATGACAAAAATTATATGTGTGGTCTTTGACAAACTGAGTTTGCGCTATGCGGCCCAAGAAGGTCAAAAGGTTGGACACCTATGCTTGAGGCAACTGCCTAGGTCAGCGGTCGGCAGACTGCGGCTCGCGAGCCTCATGCGGCTCTTTGCACAGTCGTTTGCGGCTCTTCAGTGATTTTAACTATTCAATTCTTTTGTATTTTTGCAAGGGCGCCATTTTAATTAAAATTCTAAAAAAAGGAAACTAGAACTGAATGTCTAAAAAAAGGTAATTACAACTGAATGTCATTACAATTGACAGCATTTATACATATGGCTCTCTGATACCTTTGCAATCCTGTTTCCTTAACAACTTGGCTCTTCTAACTTAAAAGACTGCCGACCCCTGGCTAGGTCTAAAGAGCTAGACCATTTTATTTTGTAAGACGTTTTTTTTAATAAAACAAAATACAGTAGAAACCGGTTATAACGACATCGGTTAATACGACGTACCAGTTTTAACGAGTCAAAATAATAGTCCCATATAATTGTATTTTTACCGGTTATTACGATTATCCGCTTTTTACGACCAATATGGTGTCGTTATAACCGATTTCTACTGTAACTCAAAAATTGTGATTTTTCAAGAGACACGTTTTAAGTTTTGAATTGGTATAATTATAATATGATAATTTTCAAATATATGTTCTCTCGTAGTTAATTAAAGAATCTAAGATATGTTGTTCTTGCTATATAAAATAACTCAAAAATATAAATTTTTGAACTATGACATTATTGCAGCAAATGCGAGCGATATGTATAAGAATTATGTAAAAGTGCCATATGCAAAACAATTCCTTTTATCTTGTCTGCTAAAAATACAACCAACATATATATTTATTTAAAAAAAGACGTCATATGTAAATGTTTAAAATTTTACCACCCGTATTATTTTGTATTTCGTTTTCCACGCGTTTATTTCGTCATTTTTGTGTGGAATTTACCTTGTTTCAATAAAGTGGCAATTTTTAATTAAAATTTTATATTATTACAATACCCCTTTCGGTTGTCTTATGTGGGTAATTTGCAATATTAAATCCATTAAAGTGGTGACATAAACAGGGGAATTCAACATTACGTTTTATTATTTAATGCTGGTTACGAGGCGCCACTGTGAATCAGTATGAGAGTGCACACTGAGGCAACTAGGAAAGCTTTTACTGGAGGAGTATCATTAAATAATTGGAACACATATTTCAAAAGAAAATTGAAATGGAAATTAAAACCATTACCTTAACTAGGTCAATTCGTGATTGTTCCAGTCCACCGTTCTTTTTAAACCGTAATGCATTTATGCTTTTACGTCTACGTATCTGTTTTTTTAATTTGTTGTAATTTTTATTGAATTAATTTTATTTTGTCTAGCTAATGTAGAAGGTTAAAATAAAATAATTATTTTTTTAAATATTTTTATCTAAAGTTCATACTTCAATACAGGTGACGTTTAGAATCTTAAGAATTCAAAATTTGTTGATCGAAGATTTTAATAATAGCAAAACGTTTACATATTTAAATTCCTTGAATTGCCAGCTTTCATTTGATACCCCACTTATCCAAATCGATTTTTTTTCGGTTAACCATCCCCCTTTCAAAACGCCTAAAACATTAAAAAAATATTTTAAAAATTCAGGTCTATTATTGTCACATCATTTACAATAATTATGCCAAGTTGCAGCTCTCTAGGTTAAACTGTTCAGTAGCTAGAAGGCTGTGACCACTGACACAGAGACAAACAGACACATTGTGGTTTCCATAGGTGTGCCTTTTTTTCTTAAAACAGGAATAATTGCCTTTTTACCGGTTTTTACGACCTAATATTACTGATCCTCTCGATGTCGTTTTAGTTTTAGTTTTAACCGATTTCGACTGTATATATTCTTGTGATATATGTATATTGGTTAATTTATATTAATTAAAATAATACTTATTTGTATAAGATAGGTAACTATTTTAATATTTTATCTATAATATTAATATGACATAAAATGTACTGAGTCATAGTCATAGGCACATTTACTATAGGTACACGTTTTTATCTTTTACAATAAGATTATCAAATTTTCTAATCGCACTTTCATTCAATCTAAATAAAATACGTTTTAAATTGATGTTATTTAAAAAATAAATATTAGTGAAAATACTATAATTAGGTGGTGTATTATTTATAATTAAATATTAACATTATTAATTAAACTTTATCATTTTATTGTGTTGTTTACATTTCATAAATTACTTATTATTATTTATTTGATTACATTTAAAGACATATTTAAGATTAGTGTTTTATGTTTACATTTTTAATCATAATTAGCACAGATTAATGGTTTGTGTGGATAAACGAAACATTATTATACATTTTTGATAGTTTTGTATTACCGTATTAAAATTATAAATATAATTCATTACTAAAATATAAACTGAAATGACTTAATAATGCAATTTAAGTATTAGGGTTGTTCTGCAGACTTGATCCCTAGTTTATTAAATAAATGCTTTTGTATATTATGTGGCTATGACCATGTATTCTATTTTGTACACTTGTCACTACTGCTTTTAGATTGCTGATTTCTACTTAACAAAGTCGCATTATCATATTTATAATTTATACCACGCATCTATCAGTGAGCAATCATTTATATTTAATACCCAGCGGTGAATGTTTTCTTTGCTTTTGCTTGAGAGCAAATTCTTTATAATAGTGGACATTAGTATAATACCTATATTGATATTTAACAAGAATATATTAATAAAAAATATGCAAGTTAAAATTATATTAAAGTTGGTTTATTTTTTAATTTTAGATACGAACAGTAATTAAATACATGAGTAATTATTGTTACTGACTGAAGAACAGCAACCAAGCAAGGATCAGTGGTCAATGGCAGGCTCTGTTTCATCACTACAACATTCGGAGGAGATGGTTACAAGGCGATGAGGCTACTTCTTAACTCAGAAAGTGGAACTAACACCGGTACGTATTTAAAACTATATACATTCCTTATTTGACCACATAGTATTCTGAAACTATAAATGACCCAAACTTCAGATTAATCTTAAAATTCTAATTTTGCCTGTCAAAATTTGACTTTGATTTAAGTGTAGTAAATTGGTCCACTCATTTGTTAGACATCGGTGTTTAAAATTTGTTAAAAGATAAAAAAACATAAAACAACACAAATTAAATATTACTTCAACTTTGATTTATAAGAGATTCTACTGTATAAACATTTAGAATGTTTGATTTATCGAACTGTGTATTTCAGGAGGCGTTTTGGACGCCGAAAATAACAACAACTGCATTAGCAGCTCCACTGTCGACAGTGGTGGCGGGGACTGTTCTACAGCAGAGCTGGCGCTACTTGCCAAACTGGAGGAAGCAAACCGTTTAATCGAGGCTGACGCCAAGTCGCTTAATTCACTCTCAGGTACATCAGGCCATTCTCGAAAAAGTTCAGACACCTCACAGATATCCCTTACGTCTGGTGAGTATTCAACAAATCATTACACTATTATAATAATAATAATAATGTTTAGTAATTTTACAAGCACTTGTATCATCTTACGTACGTATAGGTGTTT
The DNA here is from genome assembly GCA_949319165.1 of Sialis lutaria. Classification (NCBI taxonomy): domain Eukaryota; kingdom Metazoa; phylum Arthropoda; class Insecta; order Megaloptera; family Sialidae; genus Sialis; species Sialis lutaria. The sequence continues at coordinate 11,755,489 of OX439241.1, forward strand.
GTGTTATTTCTTACTGTACAGATTGTTTTGTTTTTATTAGTACTTTAATTATTAGTTAGACAGTAGAAAATAAAATACATATTATAAAAATGGTCACATTTACTGTGAAACTACCTGCTAGCTTCACGCAAAAAATGGCCCTCAGAGTTAAAAAAAAATAAAGTTATTAAATAAGATACAAAAAGTAATTTTGTATAAAATGATGTATCACTATTTCCAATATAACTTAAGTATTTTTGAAGATATTTAAGAATAATCAAAAATCATATCATTTTGATGATCTTATACTCTATATTAAATAGATTATGTGAGTGATTCAGTTATACATCCTTTGCATAAAATGCTATTTGTAATTTAATTAATATAATATACGTTCATGGTAAACATACTTTTTAAATCTGAAAACCAATTTTATATAGTTTATGCCATTATCGCCTGTGTTTTATATAAAAAACATCTTGCGAACTTTTATTTAGAACTAATTGAACCCTACAAAACTTCCATACATCATTTTGTTGTATCTTTTATAAATTAGGCCAGCGTTTGGGTTTAATATATATTTTTTAAACTTGAACAACTATTTTAATCACTGATTAGCTCTTTGTACCCTTATAATACTTTTGAGATTTCAAAAAACTTTTTATAAATATAGATGTTTTTGTTTTCTACTGTATATAGTATATTTCGTATAATTTTTACATAAAAGCAATCAATATATCAATAACTAACATTGACCATTTACTACCGTAGGTACAAGTTCTAGTCAGGAACGAAGCAGCGGAAATGGAAGCGGAAGTGCGGCCGGCGCTGAGGGCGACGTGGATGAGGACCTGTGGACGACGTGGGGCCGTGTTGTCAATGATTGGGACAATTCGTGGAAGAAGCGCAACGCGTGGGTGCGCTCGCTCGTTCGCCGCGGTATCCCTCATCACTTCAGGGGTATCGTGTGGCAAATGCTGTGTGGTGCGCATGACTCGCCAGACAAGAAGCAATATGCTGATTATATCAAGGTATTTGTTTAAATTAATTTATTAAGTTAAAAAAATTTGCAGACCAATACTTTAAGATAATTCTGTATGACATTTTAAACATTTTCTTCATTGAAATTGAAATACTCAACTATATTGAAAATAATTTGAAATATGTTCATTAAAAAATCCAAATGACAAATAATTTAATTATGTTTTTTTTTTTTATTTATAGTCAACGTCAGCATGTGAGAAGGTGATTAGACGTGATATTGCAAGAACATATCCTGAACATGATTTTTTTAAAGAGAAAGATGGACTTGGGCAAGAATCTTTGTTTAACGTTATGAAAGCATATTCGTTACACGATCGTGAAGTAGGTTATTGTCAAGGTTCAGCTTTTATTGTCGGTCTACTACTTATGCAGGTAATAACCAATTTAAATATGTGCTATTAATAACTAAAAAGACATTAATCTGCTTTGATTTATAAAATACAATTTAAAATTACAACACTATTTTCTGTATCTCAATACTTTGAAGTATATAAAAACTTTAAAAAAATGTAATATTTAATTATGAATATGTCAGTGTTCTTGGGTTAACATGAAAAAATTAAATTAAGAATTATTTCAGTCCACAATAAATAAAGAAATGCTTAAACTCTATGGTAGGTTTAGAGTTGCATGCCGTGACGAAGCTTTTAGTTTTTAGTCTTAGTCATAAAACAAATCGATGCCTTAAATTTGGGTGACATGAAACTAAGACGATATCAACTTTATTTTTAAGTCTCCTCAAGAATCTTAGATTTAAAATATTATCAATAATTAGTTAATATTTACTCTGATATCAAACTTTAAATCCATAATTAATTCATTGTTTAAAAAAATTATTTGTTTATTACATATAAAATAATAAGTAAATACACTTAATTCTGTTTTTACATGGTAGATATGTTCCAGAAAAAAACGTGTAAAAAAAGACATGAAGTACATAGAAAAAAGGGGATTAGTTACATATCCTTTATATGTAAAAATAGGTAAAATGAAAAAAAAATATAAATTAAATTTTTATGTGCATTCATGCACAGTTTATTTCATAAAAATAAAAGGCAATTCAATTCTTAAAGCAAAAGTAACATAAATATAAAATTATGGCAAGTTTAGGAACTGAAAACTCGTACAAGACTAAAATATATACTTAAGCTGCTATGAAAATAAATTAGAAATGGGAATTCCCTAACTACATATTTTATAAATAACAGATAAAAAAAATTCCTAGAAGATTACGGTCGGCAAAATTATTTTTCTTTAAAATTTCAATTACATAGCTTTTTTAATCATGCTAAATCGAATGAAATCGTGTAAAAACGGAATCAATTTTTTTTTCTAGACCATGTTAAATCAAAACCGTGTAAAAAAAGACCATGTAAAAACAGAATTGGTTGTATATTTAACGTTTTAAAGTACCAAAAAGACAAAACAAGACTTATCTAAATCGTTTCATATAGAACCCTAACTAGATTATTAATCATTTATTCATTTGCAAACATATGGAGAACATTCATTAAAATATTAATCTGTATCCGGTCTAACCAGAATTAACTGTATATCTATATTGCCTAGATGCCTGAAGAAGAAGCTTTCGCCGTACTAGTTAAACTAATGCAAGAATATCGTATGCGTGACATGTTCAAACCGAGCATGGCCGAGCTGGGTGTGTGTATTCACCAGCTGGAAGGTGCCGTCAAGGAGCAAATACCTGAGCTGAACGCACACTTTCAAGCGCAAGGTTTCCACACGAGCATGTACGCCAGCAGCTGGTTTCTTACGCTGTTCACAACAGCCCTGCCCCTGCCACTGGCATGTCGTGTCATGGACGTGTTTCTAGCTGACGGCATGGAAGCTATTTTTAGAGTTGCCCTTGCCCTGTTGCAGTTGGCTCATGATGATTTGCTGTGTCTCGATATGGAGGGAATGCTTAAGGTGATTTTAATTTCATAAATTATGTTGATTACACTGGTAAACAGCCATTTTGGCGCAAAGTTAAGATAATGTTTTCTTGGGTAATTTAGGCTCACTGATTCCGAAAATGACCATCATTTTTTTTTCCTAGGTCTAGTTTTCGAGATATTTGGAAAAAACCGTTTTTTCAAAAATGCAAAAATTAAAAAATTATAACCGTCATTTTTTATTAAAAAATTTCATTGAAAAGATAATTGAAACTTGCTATGTATACTAAAATAATATTTCAAAACATTTTCAAGTACATTTTTCATGAGAATATGGAAAAAAAATACGTTCAACAACAAAAAAACATGGATTTTTCATGCAAAATTGGTCATTTCGCGAACTTTGACGTGCTGTTATTTGCAAAATTTCCAATGAATTATGACATAAATTATCATGTCTGCCATTTGACATATCAAAATTTCAAAACAATCGTATAAAAATTGTCCAAATTATGTTCAATAATGTATGACTCGGTCGAAAAAGCGCACATTGTACCTTCAGAGATCAATGCGATAAAATGCCTGATTTCTTAAAACAGCATAATAAGGAACAGTAATATTGTTTGATATTTTTTATTTTTTTAATTCTAATGATTGTAACAGGACATTAGTCTTGATATTAAATTTCCATCCACCCTTATTAATCAACATCAACAAATTGTCTTTCCATTTTCTCGTGAAAAATGTACTTGAAAATGTTTTGAAATATTATTTTAGTGTACATAGCAAGTTTCAATTATCTTTTCAATGAAATTTTTTAATAAAAAATGACGGTTATAATTTTTTAATTTTTGCATTTTTGAAAAAACGGTTTTTTCCAAATATCTCGAAAACTAGACCTAGGAAAAAAAAATGATGGTCATTTTCGGAATCAGTGAGCCTAAATTACCCAAGAAAACATTATCTTAACCTTGCGCCAAAACAACATTTTTTTTCTGTTGACCAGTGTTATGATTCGTTTTAAGCCAATCCAAAACTAAAATTAATAACCATTATCAAGACTGTATTATATTTTGAAGAATATTATGTCACTTTCTATGGCCATAGATTAGACTAACCTAACCAAAATGGTGGTTATTACAGATGATCGCTATAGGTTTCCTAAATTATGCTAGTGGTCTAATTTCAATTTTTTTTTTAAGTTTTTAAGAAGAAACTTTTCTGTCATCATCAATTTACTGAAAATTTTAAGAATTCCGCATAATTCAATCTGAAAATTTCAATTTTCTCATGAACTTTATTATAAAATTACTTTCTTCCAGTATTATTTTTTATTTTCAGTTTATTATTATAAAATATTATGTTCGATATCAGTTTAAGAATACAATTTAATATAGGTACTACATTAAAAATTAATCTAATTTTTAATCTTGGATATTAAAATTTTGTTTGTATTTTGTAGTATTACACAATATGAAAAAACATAAATAGGTATTGTTTTACAATCTTGCAAATGATTAGTCATCAAAATCAAAGTAGTGTTTTACTTACAGCATATTGTGTAGAAAAAATATATATAATAGCAATTTACATTATTTGGTTCTGATATTTACATTAGTTATTTTTTTATAGTATTTTCAAAAAGAATTACCTCCAAGAGCTGAGGCAGATCCTGATAGTCTAATGCAAGCAGCTTACAATGTAAAATATAACGCCAAGAAAATGAAAAAACTCGAGAAAGAATACATTGTTATCAAGACGAAAGAACAAGAAGAAATGGTAGAGTTAAGAGTAAGTAATTAAAAATTAAATATTATTATTTTATTTTAAAAATACTAACTCTGGTTTTACATTTAATAGAGACTTAGATCTGAAAACAAGATGTTAAAGCAACGTTGTGAGCTGTTAGAAGCAGAAAGTGCTGCTCTGGCTGATCGGTTAGTGAAAGGTCAAGTGAGTCGTGCGGAAGAAGAAGAAACCACATTCGCTGTTCAGCGAGAGCTAGACGCACTGCGTCATACTCACCTCGAAACTTTGCATCGTTTGGAAATGATTCAGGACGAAGCTAGAAGTCTGGCTTTAATCGTACAAGAATCTGTAAGTAGTAATATATTTCAGTATTTTGTTGTGCGTGTTTTATAATATTTTTACTGGTTAAAAAAAAAAAAAAACTGTCACAAGTAAAATAGTTATCAAAAAGTAGTTTAAGTACATTTTCATGTATTTTTCTTATTTTACATTAAAATATATAAATAAAATCATTTATTAAAATTAAGAATGATTTAAATGTTACTTCTTTTACATTCTTTAGTATTAATAACTTTTCAGCAACAAAATTGTACAGTCAATATTGAATATATACAATATGTATACATACATGAGTATGTAATTGTATATGTGACATTCTCTGTGTGCTATTGTTTAAGGAAAAAAGTTTTGACCATTTAAGTAGATGACCAATTAGTGCTAAACGGGCCAAACCCTTTATCTAAACTTTGTTCACTTTTGTAATCTTGTTTTCAATACAGGTTTCATTATATTATCATTTACCTTGTGTCAATAGTGCATTGGAATTCCATTTATGTAGACACATTTTATTGCTGTTATTCACCTAATTTTTACCAAAAATATTTTAATTTATATAAAATTGAGTTAACTATGAAGAATATATTTAGTAAATTTCAGGTATTTTTAATATTTAATTTGATTTAATAAATTGGTTACAATTTAAATGTTTATTTTGAATATTATCGATATATTTTTAAAAATAATTCTATATTTTGTAATTTACTCTACAAATTATAATTTTTATTTCAGTAATTTACTTTTAATAGATTTTTTACGACAAAAATTTTAATTAAAATCAAATATAAAAATATGTAATGTTATGTAATTACATTGTTATTTTTTTTTTTTGGGAATTGTAGAAATATAATATTTTTTATAATATAAAATTAAATTGTACAATTCGATACAACTTTTTTAGAATTATTAATAATACTATAACAGGGTGATCAGTTTCTGGAAAACCGGGAAAAGTCAGGGAATTTGGATGGAAGTCAGGGAAAAATGCAAATTCTGCAAAAATATTTAAATTTTATCTATGTGACCTTTTTTAGCTTTTTTATCTAAATTTCAATTATAAAAAACAGGGAGAAACGATACAAATTCTCCTGGAAAACCGGGAAAAGTCAGGGAAATTTGTTCCTCCCTATATAATAATATTTAACGTAGATAAATTTTAATTTATTTTATTTTTTACAGAATTCTTCAAGACAGTCATCAATCGATGAAGTATCGTTAAAACAAGAGCAGCTAAAGCAGCGCGATGAGTTAGTAGAATGTTTACAACAAGAGCTAGTTAAAATACGTTTACGAGATGCCGAAAGCGATGCGCTCGTACGAGAATTGCGCACACGAATTGTCGAACTCGAAGAAGACAAAAAGACATTGCGGGAATCACCACCCGATAACAGCGTCGCACATCTTCAAGAAGAACTCATCGCCGTTAAATTGCGTGAAGCCGAGGCTAATCTATCCTTAAAAGATTTGCGACAACGTGTATCTGAACTCAGTGCACAATGGCAGAGACATCTACAGGTAAAAGTAATATATATTTTTGAAGTTATCTTTCTTTAGGCGCGTTGAGGGGAAAAATTTAGTAAAGTAACGGAAATGAAATTTAGTAATGTAACGGAAATGAAAAGCTATATGACGAGCGCTACACAGTGGACTTGGTAGGCATGATATATTGTACATATTGTCTATAGATGATTTTACACATTACCACAGAATAAAGATACAGAAGCGACACTTCGTGTTAAAAAAACTGCAACCATTTTTACATACACTCTATGGTATAGATATTGTGACTTCATCCGACATTTGATTGGTCAAACAGTATCTGCCTTCTGATCTGATTGGTTGATTATTACATCATAATATTCAAATTTCGTGATTTATAAATATGGACTTTGAAATAATATGCAATAAAATTTTAACTTGATTAAATAGTATAGTGAAATAATGTTATGAATTATTAAATAAAATATTAGCGTTCTTTATAAATTGTGCGTTGCTTTATTTTATTCGTTTAATCAAGTTAAAATTGAGAATATTTGTAGTCGTTTTTCAATCACGCCAAAGAAGTATAACTTCTAAAGCGTATACATAAGTACACACACTCAATGTTTTTTTAATTCCATTATTAACGCCTTTTGTTTAGGATCATCGACAAGAAGCTTCATCTGGAGCTGAAAGTACGCCTAAAAAATTACTGTTCTGGGAAAACAGAGGTAATGAAACACAACGTCTCGAAGAAGAACTGATGACAACTAGAATACGTGAAATGGAAACATTAACAGAACTGAAAGAACTTCATCTAAAGGTCAGTCAAAGTCAATTAAATTTAATTAATCATACTAAAATAAAAAATGTCTTGTTTCCAGGTTATGGAATTAGAAACCCAAGTTCAGGTAGGTACCAATCAATTGCGAAGACAAGACGAGGAAAATAAGAGACTACGTGAGGAACTCGAAGTATACGCCGTCAAGGAAAGGGAATCTATTGGTCGTGATAGAGAACAGCAGAGACGGTATGCAGATCTAGAGGGTAAAATAAAAGAGGAGCAAGTGTTGGGCCGTATCCGTGATGCTGAGCATGCACAAACTGTCGCAGAGCTTAAACAGAAAATTAGCAGACTTGAGCTGAAGGTATGTAGATTATAATACCCTATCTTTTCTGTATATTACTTTACTAGCAGTTTCCTGCAGCTTCGCCCGTGTATATTTTAAAATCTCTGAATATTAAAGTTAGATAATGATTTTGTGGATTTTTATGTAGAACTCTACAAAACGTCTGCATATATATTTGATGTATTTCTTATAGTTTAGACTTTAAAACTAAAGTACGGGTTAAACAGTCCACGTATTAATTTTTTTTACTTAGACAGCTAGCGTATTGATATATAGTATGATATATACTTTGTAGCACTTTTATTTCAAACAAATCCACACACATTTTTTAAATATTAGCATAGATCATTGGCTCCCAAACTTTTTTGACTTACAGCGCCCTTTTTGGAATAAGATTTTCCCATGGCACCTTTCCCTAAGTCAAAACATAACATCATGTAATTAACATGTCAAACAACTGCATTAATGAACAAATTCATTTATTTATTAACATTAAATTAATGAGCCTGCAGATCCGCGGCGCTCCTGTTAAGATGCTTAGGAATACTTTAGGAACCACTGGCATAGATAATAGATATATTAAATGTTATCTTATTGTGTTTCAGAATGAAGAGATGTTTACAGAAGGGGAATTACGTAGCAGTCACCTTGAAGATAGTGATCAAGTCAGGGAACTGCAAGATACAGTTGCAAATCTTAAAGCCGAAGTAAGTTTGTTAAATACTTGAATAATTTAAACAATATGCTTTTATTTATCATGTATGCTGTGGTATTAATACAACCAATGCTCTTTATTAACAAAATATTAACATTTGTTTTCACTTTTAACTAAATAGAAAATAACAATATCAATGCTAGGTATTTAATTGCTAAAAAAAAATTTTTTTTCATAGGATTCAAAATGATTTTTTTTTTTTGTTTTTTCAAAATTATGATATTTTACGATCTAATAATTATTTACTTTGTACAATTATTTTTAAAAATATCATAATCAAATAAACAAAACAATTGTATAAAATAAGTATATTATTTGATAAACATATTAAAAAAAAGTAATTGTATTTATTATAAATACTATGTGAAAATTAAACCCCAAAAATTGTTTTCTATACAGGCATCTAGCTTAAAACAGATCTGCTTATTGATTATTATTTTCTTTGTAAATTTAATCCGAGTTCAAATTTTATATCTATAAATATATAACCAATTCTTATTTTTGTATTTCTCATTCACTTTTATAAAAGGCTTAACTTACATGCACACACATCTTTGTACAAAAGCAATGTCACATATTCACCAACACATATTACATTATTATCAACTTTATTTGGAAAACCGACTGAATTTATAAAAACATTTTGTATTTGGCGACATATTACTCTATTATTATCAACCATATTAACCCTTAGCTGCTCCACTTCTCCAGAATAACATATCTGCCACACTTGGGTCACCTCGTACCTCATACACTAAAATGCTAACTACTCGTAAGCTATGGAGTATTTTAATTCAATAAAATTCCTCTATCGTCTTCGAGCGATAAGGAATGCACTTCAATTGGTTATTTAAATGAATATATAATATTTAATATATTTAAAAAATGTTAAACCTTGTAAAATTTAAACAGCTTACATTAAAGTTGAAAAAATGTAGGGTGCCTGGTACCCCACAATGACAGCTAAGGGTTAAGTCAGTGGTCCCCAACCCTATGCCCGCGGGCACCATTGTGCCCGCCGACCGTTTTACATGTGCCCGCCGACCGTTTTACATGTGCCCGCCGCTGATTGTGAACGATAAAAAAATAAGTTTTCAGCAACATGTTTTGTAATTTATATTACATTTTTAGTAACTAATTAGAGAAATATAAGCGTATTTATTTGAAAAAAATATTTGTTTATAAATATATTATATCATTTTACATTTATTTTCTCAAATTTAACGTATGTATACCGTAAAGTACAGCCAGAGAAATATGTAACAATTTAATCTTTTTCTGGCTGTATGCAATTACAAAAAATCACTTACATTAATTCTAAAGATAAATTAAAAATATTTTGTTGATGCAGATTTGTTAATAAAAAACATTTGTGCATACATCAAACATTGCTCAAATTCGTTCAACAATATATAAACAATGATCAAAGTTTTAAGAATAGCATGTTTTACCAGTCACGGCTTACGTAGGAACTAAGAAATATATGTAAAATTCCTCTGAACCTTTTTGTAGATTACAAAATATTCCATCAAAAAGCGAGAGCATACATATGTCTGACTTTTTTAGTTTAGGCGTGAGAAACGCCTGAGTCTCTAAATCAAAATCGCGATTTTGATTTAGGCACCTTGAAAAAATTAATGGTGCCCGCCGCCCAACCGGTATTCTAGAATGTGCTCTTAGGTACAAAAAGGTTGGGGACCACTGGGTTAAGTTATTATTAGTGTTATCCTTAATATATATAAAGCTCAACGTCTGTGTGTCTGTCTGTCTGTCCGTTAGTGCTCTTATCACTCGAGAACCACTTATCCGATTTACGTGATTTTTTTTTAAATTAATAGGTACATTCTCTGGCCAGGTTATAGGCTATATTTTGTTACGTTAGGTAACATAACAACTAAGCAGTGACGATAATAGTAAATCAAGTCGGAAAAAATTTTGCCGACGGCGCGCTGTTTTGCAATACGCTGCCTAAACCGTTGAATATAGAACAAAATAATGTATTAAAGAATTGTGTAGAATCAAAAGTGCTACAATAAAGTCCGCGACACCATATGTATATCTTTTATATTTAAGCCACAATGATTGCTTTTATGTTACAAAGAATACATAAAATATTTAGGTTCGGTTTACATGGAGTTTTGACCTGCAAAACTTCAATCCTTATCGAAATAAATGATTTCATCGTCATAATTACTTAATGTAGATATAATTTACATTTTACAGAATCCGATTTGGTCTTTTGGTTTAGGAAATAACGTGTTATATACATATTATTCGCGAGATTTCGCGCGAACTATCTAAAGCGACGCGCGGGGTGGCGGGGTGAGAGGAGATACAACGCTCGGCTAGCAGTTGTTTATTTTGCGCAGGGCAGGGGGCAGGCCGGTATTCTTTCGATTGTCAATTGTTTAATTTGTTTTCAATAATTAAGTTTTAAATTTAAATAGAACAAAAATTATTTTTACTTTTTGTTCTGATTCGCTTTTGTTAGGTAGGTAATTTATGTGTTGTTTGGTTTTTATAACTAATCGTGTTTATACTTAATTCAACTATATATTTTTTAAATCCTAAACAATATTACCGCGAGCGAAGCCGCGTGGGCCCACCTAGTTATGTATATAAATTTCAAATCAGTTTTGTAAATTATTCTATAGTTACAGCCCTTTTTATAGAATAATTATAAAACGATATATCTAGTTTTTTTGTAACTTTAATATATAATATTTGACCAGAGCGGGAACTGAAATTTAAAATATTTCTACGTATTTATGTATATTCATATATATTTCTCACGTGAGCTACCAAAAATGCTGCTGCAAGCTTGCAATAGACAGCTGAGAGACCATTTTACTAGAAAATGTACGTTTCATAGTTTATGTGATTAACAGTCCCAGAGTACTATGTTACAAAATACAAAACTTTTATTTTTCAAACTTCTAAATGTATATTTTATTCATTAAATGTAAATATAAATCTCTTTTAGCTACAACAAAAATATTTATTTTATTATTATAAAAAATAAGAAAACCACAAAACAAAATTGATTTACAAGCAGATTATGAAATATAATTTTTAAACCGAAATAAAATATACAAATACAAATAAAAATAAACAAATAATATTTCTTTAAAATGTAGCAAAACTTGGTGCTATATTGTGCTTTATTGTTTAGTTTCATTGATTTAATTTGTTCACTAAAAAAAAACGCATGACCTATTTTAAGCAAGACTAGCCTGTATATACGATGCAAAACCAGTCACAACAATATCTGTGCGCATGGATATATTCACATTTGTAAGGAAGCGTTTCTTATATCTAGTATCCTCCTACGCCGATTACCAGCCCGGACACAGAGCCGTGGAAGTGGCTCGAGTAAGTCATAACAGTTGCTTTTTATATTCGATGTCGCATGCAATATATTCAGTGTATTCAGGTACGTCGAGAAACAACTAAATTGCTGTCTGTAGCATCTCGAGTATTGACATAGGACAGAGCTTCCCAAACTGCATGCTGCGACAAACCAAGAGAACTCGACTACCTAATAACATAACAAATTTAAATTTTGGGGGTCAAACTTTACATGTTTGGTTAGACAGGACAGACGGACGACAAAATGCAATTAATAATTTCTACAAAACCTTGCATAACCTTAAAAATGCATAGACAACATAATTCAACTGACATTCACTGCTTGCAAGTAGTTTCTTTATACATAATAACTATGCATTATTGAAATATATAATGTAAATTGACGTAATCTTATTGAATTAATTCTTGCTTGTTCTTGATGTGCCTGAATATATTAATTATGTGTATATATATATATAAATTGCTGGCGTGTGTTACAGATCATTAACATAGCAAATAGATAACTCGATAACTGTATTGCATTCCAGTTATGCATATGTATATTTATGTATATGCATGCTTGGTGTACCTATATATGTAAAAATAGATGTAACAATTTTATTTATATGGATAAGTGTATTTTAAACTTATTGGATGCATACAAATATATCCCGTGAAAGATTAGACTGGGAAGCTGCAGAAAATGCTTCTCAAAATTTATCATTACTATTCCCACATAAGAGGCAATCGCAGCGAATCTAAATAAGAGTCTTGAACTTTAAATAATTGAAAAATATTTTTCAAATTTATTTTTCCCAGGAAAAAGTATTCTATTTACATAACCAAATTTTAGCATTGCTTATATGCTTTAAATATGATATTTTTTTAATTACATACTTATGGTTCACACTTCACATACCTAACTGCAGTTGGCGTATAAAAATAATAACTCAATATCTAGTTTAATTCAAAATTATGTTTCAAAGATTTTTTCTTAGTTCGTTTTTTTTTTTCGAATTAATAGATATTTTGTGTTTGTAAGTAATTAGAAAGCCAATGGTTTTATATTATTATTTATGTATGTATTTGCATGTTTGTTTAAATTTAATTATAAATAAAGTTTGGTTAGTTGTAAAAATATTATTTATATCGTATGTATTTACTGTAAGGTTTTCTGTAGAACATTATTTAATTTATATTTGCAATATCAATTATTAATGTTCATAAACAATGTTAATAATGTAAATATTGTACATATTTAATCTTACAGCCAATATTTACTGATACCTACTATAATAATAATTTTTGTAGTTAGTGCAATTTTAACTAAATACATAATTGTATTTTAAATTTTATTATTTCTTACTGAGAAATACAAAATATAAAAAGATGTTCTGAAATTTAGAAACAAGTACTTTATTGTAAAACATCAAATAACTAATAATATTTTGAATCTGACAGATCATGAGATTACAATCGTGGAAAGATTGGTCGGACGGAGGGAAACCGATACGAGATAGAATTCGTTCATCATCGATTGACAGCGGAGATATAGACGACTCTCGCTACGCAGACGATCCTTCATTACATTTGCAGCTATCCATCGAACCGTCGACGGCAGTCTTGTCACCCGACAGTGGAAACCCATCTCCTAACGAAACCCTACAGCCAAATCCATCACTGAATAGTAAAAAGTGTAATATGTCTAGTGATAAAGTATCTCTCAGTGGTATTACTTTACAAAGCAATAACTCTACGACAGATACAAATGTTAAAACTGAAAATTCTTAGAATTAATTTTTATAAATTACACATCATTGATGATACTCATTAGATTTTGATTAATTGCAATAAAATAATGAGGATATTTTATTTATTTATTTAAAAAAAATTTTAAACAATTTATTTCTGTATTGATATTTTAATTCATTTTAAAACAAGTATACAATTTTACAGGATTTCAATTTTAAGATTTTATCTTTTCTGGAGATTATATTGCAATTTAATATTCATTCTAATAACAAAGTCAATTGTAATTAGAGTTGCCAACTTCGATTTAAAAAAATAGTTAGATTAGATGTACGCATGTTTATATAAAAAAATAATAAAGTTGAAAGTTTTGAAAAAAAAAGTACGTATTTTCTATTATATGAATCTACAGTGCTCAATTATGGTTCACTGTAAAAAGATGTATGTTTGTATTTTATAAAATTAAATAAATTAGTGTATTGATGGTTATAGTAAATAAGCAGACAAGTCTGAAATTAATGTCAAAACAATTAGATAGTTTTATCTATTTGCCGCTTTTTATAAGTGTATGAATGTGGATGTAGAGATGTCACTTTATCAACGTTAGTCAAGTGTATGGATGCCTGGTAACTTTGACCAGAAGAATCGTTCAAATATAATAGAATAGGCATGATGACTAATTTTTAAAAACTATTTTATTATGATCTTACGTGTCTCCTATTTCCAAAAAAAAATACTTATTTCTGCAGAAATTAAAAGTTTAATCGCAAAAATGGACTCTTTTAAAACTAATTTTGAATTTGACACCAAAACGCTCGCATGTTACATTTCAGAGTTGTGACGTCACACTAATTGTCAACAATAATCAAACATTCAGAGTTGGACAATAATTTAATTATTTTGTGTGTTAAAAATGAATTTCAAAGTAAATAAGTTCTTAAATAAGGTATAATAATCTTGTAAGAGGAATTGATATTTGTCTAAAATAAAAGTCAATCACTTTGATGTTTACTGATGCGTGACGTCATTTGCTCTGATTGGTGTTCCATTTAACATGGCAGATTGCTGTATTTTACATTTTTATTTTAACAAAAATTATATTAATCTCGCATTTAATATAAAAATAAATACATTTTTTAGAATCTTCTTAACCTATTTCATTATTTCAATGATACTTTGTTACTGGCATCATGCCTAACAACAATCTTGTTTTTGAATTTTTTAATATTTTAAACCACTTTAACAATATATGTAATCAAAGAAGTATAAATTATTATATAAATCAACTCTAATCAAAACTAAATAACAGCCTGACGGCCGTTTGTCTTACTAGAATTCTTGATAACACGGTCTCCATTCTTGCGCAATTCTTCCCACAGAGTTACCAGACAATCTTTACTCAACTAACGTTGTACATTTATTTAAACAAAGACATATTTATTTAATTGGTAGGCAACTCTAGTTTAGTACTTCATAAAATATTAATAATCATACTCGTACCATACTTACATATAACATACCAAACATATATCATTTAAATATCCAGAAAATACTTAATGGTATTATTTAAAAAGTAGTAGATAAAAAACTAGTTGTTAAATATAAGTTATATAGAAAAATTATAAAATTGATATTGAGAATTGCACTTTTATCTTGTTTGCTTTTATCTAATTTATTTTTCTATCATATGTGATAAAAAGTATTTAAGTCATTTACACAATAATCAAATAGTATATAATTGACTTTTTTTAATTTTATAAAAATAATTGAGCTTACGACTAAAGAAATGTTTATATAAATTGAATATTTACTTACAAATTATTTAAACTATATTATATATTGATTATATGCAGTATTGTTAAATTTTTTTAATACTTATTTAAATAAATACATTGTTTACTTATTAATGAAAAGTATTATAATTATGAAGTGTATTTTAAATAACACATTTTAGTAAATTGTATAAATAAATTTATTTCTTTTTATTTAATCATTCTTTTCACATATTTATATTTTATTTGTCAGGACCATTTAGGTAAACACATTTTCCTAGAGAACAGTGCCGGATTTACCAATAAGCAAAAGAAGCAACTGCTTAGGGCACCCGATCCCTGAGGGCACCATAAAAGTGATATCTGGGGGCATCAGCATAAAATTGCAGTTAATAGGGGAAAATGCAAAAAGGTCTTCCGAATTTTGGTAACGACTACAAAAAAAAAATGTCATCAGAATTAAAAATAAGGGCCTTTAGATGGTTAGTGCTTAGGGCATCACATTGGGTAAATCCGGCACTGCTAGAGAACAAAGATCTTTGGTAGAGGCAAAAAAATGCAACTTCCTGTTGAGGATACTGACCTTTTTTGTGTTTCTTCTGGCATAAGTACGTTCAAATTAGACTATTATATAAGATAACTGCAGGTAATGAAACCTTTTTAACCTCAAAATATAAAAATAAAAACATTGCATGTATTAAAAAAAAAAATCAATTATGCTGGGTTTACATGTGCATGTTTCTAGTGACGCCAGCATGCACGTCAGTGATACTTGAATGCCAGTTAACGTTTACACGTAGCCCCACTTTTATGTCGCCATTTCATTTTCTGTTGTGTCTACTATGCGGGTAGGTACGGTTATTAACGTTATTAAATAAATTATTTTAAATGTCTATTGAAAAATTCGGTTGGCTTATCTTATAAATGTCATCAACTCCTGCTCCGGATTATTTACTCTTATTTATTTTGGTCAACTCTTAAAGTGTATGCATTTCTTAGAGACCGTATCTTTGCTTTGACTTCTTCCTTTTCAAATCCTTCAATATTAATTTCTTTTGCAATATTTAAATATGCACCTTCTCGGGCAATCCTATCTTTATAGGATTTTGAAAAAACATCCCATAAACAGGGATGCTTTTCATAAACCTCAAAAAATTAATATAATAAGGTTACCATTCCACTTTTTTTAGTAGCCATTTAAAAAAATTCCAATACACCACATTAGTCTGACCTCGGGTTGCACAAAGCAAAATAATTCACGATTAGTTAATCACTTGTTTTCAAAGCATTATTATGTCAATTCTAAAAAACAGTCACGGTTATGATACATATTATAAGGTAAAAAATTGTTATATTTAGTGAATTGTTCATTTACAAATTGAGAACAAGTTTAGAATAAAGAATAATCATGGATTGAAATTGAAAACAACTGATTAACTAATCGTGAATTATTTTGCTTTGTGAGACCCAAGGTGAGTCTTATAAACTAAAACAAAAAAATATATAAAATCCATCAAAGTTTTAACCATATATTTATATATCAGAAAGTATCAGCATTAAATATAAGTTGGGGGGTACTGTCTACCCTGAGTAGCATTCTAGGGTTAAAATATTCAAAAATTCTGAAACCTCAGCTGATGATAAGACTCCATTGAAAGTATGGCAAAAAAATACAATGATCACAAAAATAAAATAGGTAAAAATAAATACATTTATTGACTATTTTTAATTTCTACAGTTTGTTTATGTGTTTTCATATGTCTACTTAAATGACCTCCTTGAGTATACCGTTTTGAGCAAAGTTTACAGCCAAATGGTTTATCACCAGAATGTATCACAAGATGGCCTTGCAAACTCTCACTTCTTAAAAATGCTTTACCGCACACGTTACAAACATGTTCTTTAAGACCAAGATGTTGTTTAACATGTACTTTAAGGTGACTTGACGTAACAAATTTTTGTTCACACATATTACAGCAAAACGGTTTTTCTCCTACAAATAAAAATAGTTTAAGATTGCTGAACGGTTATGAACCATTTATACTACATACCATTGTGAAACCTCATATGCGTATTCAAATTCCCAGCATGTGTGAATCCTTTATTGCAAACGGAACACTTGAATGGAGTTTCTCCTGTGTGGGACCGCATGTGGTAGGTCAAGGTGATACTTTGCGCAAACGCCTTTCCACACAATGTGCAAACATGTGGCTTCTCACCTGAAGACAACATGTAAGGATTATTGCTCATATAATTGTCATACTCGATACCAGGAGAGTAGAGAACCGACAAATAAATGGGACTTTTAATTTGTTACATAAATTTAAATATTATACTAACTGTTACTCGCGGCTTTGCTTGTGTGGTTTTCCCACCGGATTGAATGAAATTTAGTAGAACTCTCCATACATGATTGGGGGTGAAATATTAAATTTTTGTTTTGCTTTTTAATCATTGTACAAAATCATAAATATCTTGGCTTCTATGTGAAATAAGGGTGGTATTTCCCCATATAACTTCCATTGCAGTGATATTTTTCCCACCAAATCAAATGATAGTAGGTGAAATATTATATATTTTTTTGCTCATAATTCATTATAGAAAATCGTAAATATCTCGGTTCATAGTTAAAAATTAAAAAAAAAAACATCCTTGTCTACCTCCGCCATTAGAAGTTGAATGTCGTCTTTTTTATTTTTTTGAAAATTTACCCCCCACCCACCTTTAAGGGTTGATTTTCCAAAAATGCAATTTGTCTTGTAGAGTATTTGTGTCAATAATATTCAAGTGAATACAACCAAAAAATTATGCTAAGTTTTAAGTAGATCTGACCAAAATAATTTTATTTTTGCCCATACAAACTTTAACGCTTTTTAGAGGTTGAATTTTGGAAAATCCTTTCTTAGTGGGTGCTTACATCATAAAAGGAAGACACCCATGAAATTTCGCCTTTCTAGGTCCAGGAGTTTTGGCTCGGCGATGATGAATCAGTCAGTCAGTTAGGACATGTTATTATATGTACGTATATAAATTACCCGTGTGCGTTCTGATATGACACAATAACGCATTCAGCTGACCAAACGACTTGTCACACATTGTACAAGAATGGGGTCGTTCACCCGTGTGTGTGCGCTTGTGGACTGCGACAAGCTGCAGTCGACTAAACTTCTTGTTGCATATTTCACATGAATAGGGTTTCTCTCCTGTATGCTTCCTTCTGTGTAGCTTCTGTAAATATTTATTAAATAAAGTCCAATGTTGTATAAACCAGGGCTGTGGAGTCGGTACAAAAACCTACGACTCCGACTCCTGTATTTTTCCTGTAGTGAATTACGGTGATTCTGGTTACAGCCAGAATTGAAAATTTCAAATCATTGTACTTCAAAATTCAAAACGAACAAAAAATATTAAATGTGTAAAGAAGTAAAAACCATTATTTAATTAAAGGAGTTGGAGTCGGTATCTTTTTACCGACTCCACTCAAAATTACTAAAACTCCGACTCCGACTCCACAGCCCTGGTATAAACATTTAATTTTTAATATATAAAAAGCTTGATACTATATTGACATATAGAACATTCTATTCTTGATACCAACCCTGCTGAAAACGGCTCATAGATTCTTATAAAAAAAATTGTATGAGAAAACAGTGTGTATCTGTCACTGGAAACCCTCATAAATACTCATAAAATAAAAAATAGTCGAAAAATGTTATGCTCATAAAACCCTCATAAAAAATCATATTTATGATATTTTCTTATCAGAAATTCTATGAGAAATGCGCAATTTATAAGATTCTATAAGATGATTTTTTTTCTTGTTTTCTTGTAATGTATGAGAATTTATAAGATGATTTTTTTCTTGTGGTGTATGAGAATCAATAAGAAAGTTTGTTTCTTGTGATCTATGATTTTTAATAAGTCATGTTTCTTTCTTGTGGTGTATGAGAATCAATAAGAAAGTTTGTTTCTTGTGATCTATGATTTTTAATAAGATGTGTTTCTTTCTTGTGATGTATGAGAATCAATAAGAGTTTTTCTTTCTTGCGATCTATGATTATCAATAAGTCGTGTTTCTTTCTTGTGGTGTATGAGAATCAATAAGAAAGTTTGTTTCTTGTGATCTATGATTTTTAATAAGATGTTTCTTTCTTGTGATGTATGAGAATCAATAAGAGTTTTTCTTTCTTGCGATCTATGATTATCAATAAGTCGTGTTTCTTTCTTGTGGTGTATGAGAATCAATAAGAAAGTTTGTTTCTTGTGATCTATGATTTTTAATAAGTCATGTTTCTTTCTTGTGGTGTATGAGAATCAATAAGAAAGTTTGTTTCTTGTGATCTATGATTTTTAATAAGATGTGTTTCTTTCTTGTGATGTATGAGAATCAATAAGAGTTTTTCTTTCTTGCGATCTATGATTATCAATAAGTCGTGTTTCTTTCTTGTGGTGTATGAGAATCAATAAGAAAGTTTGTTTCTTGTGATCTATGATTTTTAATAAGATGTTTCTTTCTTGTGATGTATGAGAATCAATAAGAGTTTTTCTTTCTTGCGATCTATGATTATCAATAAGTCGTGTTTCTTTCTTGTGATGTATGAGAATCAATGAGATGTGTTTCTTTTTTGTAACGTATGAGAATTTATAACGGAGTTCCTTTCTTGAGATCTATGATTTTTAATAAGTCATGTTTCTTTCTTGTGGTGTATGAGAATCAATAAGAAAGTTTGTTTCTTGTGATCTATGATTTTTAATAAGATGTTTCTTTCTTGTGATGTATGAGAATCAATAAGAGTTTTTCTTTCTTGCGATCTATGATTATCAATAAGTCGTGTTTCTTTCTTGTGATGTATGAGAATCAATGAGATGTGTTTCTTTTTTGTAACGTATGAGAATTTATAACGGAGTTCCTTTCTTGAGATCTATGATTTTTAATAAGTCATGTTTCTTTCTTGTGGTGTATGAGAATCAATAAGAAAGTTTGTTTCTTGTGATCTATGATTTTTAATAAGATGTTTCTTTCTTGTGATGTATGAGAATCAATAAGAGTTTTTCTTTCTTGCGATCTATGATTATCAATAAGTCGTGTTTCTTTCTTGTGATGTATGAGAATCAATGAGATGTGTTTCTTTTTTGTAACGTATGAGAATTTATAACGGAGTTCCTTTCTTGAGATCTATGATTATCAATAAGATGTGTTTCTTTCTTGTGACGTATGAGAATCAATGAGAGTTTCTTTCTTGTGACCTATGATTATCAATAAAATGTGTTTCTTTCTTGTGATGTTGAGAATCAATAGTAGAGTTTCTTTCTTGTAATCTATGAGAATCAATAAGATATTCAGATACAACATTTTAAGATGTGTAGGTATTTATAAGATAATCAATTTTACATTTTTCAATACAAAGAATTCAATACAAAAATTATGTTGTTGTATTATAATCATATTCTTAAACTAACACCCTTTTGAATTAAAAAAATAATAAAAATAAACATTTATTTGGCTTAAATGGTTATAGTTTTAAATGCTGGTTTATATATTTTTAAATTAAGTAGATGTTTTTAACTATTTTTATATACTACAGTGATACCTGAAAATAAATGGAAATAAAATTAATATTTATGTCATTGGAGAAAATATGTTTTCAAAACTTCCATTAACTTAACTTACTTTTTTTCTGCTAATCGTAGATGAACAATTTCTTTAATCTTTTTTGTATTTTTCTTCTGGATAGTATTTTCTTCTTCCAATACTGTGTACAGTAATTTCTTTGATGGGAATCTTGTGCGTTCCATGGCTATTTTATTATTTATATCATCTAGTGAATCTATGACAAAATTTAAGAAATGTTGAAAAGAAAAACTGTGTGTGTGTTTAAAAATGTGTAATATTAAGATGACCAAACTTATTCCTTTAGGGAGTTTTGAACTCCTTTTTCGTAGACAGTACTCCTTATTTTAAACTGCACTCCCAAATTACTCCTTTTCGTGATTTTATACTCCTTTCTATTTCCAAAAACAAAAACGATTGCTAATACTTCATATTATTTAAAAACTATATAATATAGCAACTTATTTTTTTAAAGTAGTATGAACATATTTGGAACGCTAAAACAATAAATATCCAATATTTCAATACCGGCACATAAGTACTTATTAACATTTTGTGACTTACCTTCTGTAAAAATAATAATAAAGTATTCGGTTTTTCCCCGACTTTCACATCAAATTTAAGTTTATTTGCGATGTAATTAATTCTTTAATTAATATTTACTGCTTTTGATTATCCTGTTTTCACAAGTTTTATGTACGCGAACAGTTTAATAAATATATTTTTACGAATAATATTAATAAACAACTCAAAGAACTGTGAGATCCGAGCGTTCACACGCTCGAAGCCAGTATAATCCCCTCCACAATCAGCTACAATGTCTAGTCGCTTAAGACGGTTTCGCACTATATAGACACAAACACGATATTTTAAAAACTTCGTATTTAAAAATACATAGGTTTTGTTTTAACTGTGTTTGTTGTGTGTTTTGTCTTAGTGAAAAACCATCTTTATTCGACTTCTTACCAAAAGGCAACGTTGATAGCTATATGTACTTTGTATACGACACAGTGGCTCGCCCGGGGGGGGGGGGGGGGGGGGGGCAGGTGTTACCCCTGCCGAATTGGTTAATATGCATTGTTTATTTTAACAATTGTGATGCATAAAAAATAAAAATAACATACAAAAAAAATTACCCCCCCCCCCCCCCCGAAACATTCAGTTTTCTTAAATTCTTTTGAAAAAACATCAGTTCAAAATACCTTCCAAAATTTAACTCGTGTTAATGGTCCCCCATAAAAAAATCCCCCCCCCCAAAAAAAAAAATCCATCCAAGTTTTCCTTTAAAAAATAGAAAACAATGTTTGTCCTTAAGTTATTACTTTCAGTTCAGATGTTTCTTATTTAACCTCATAAATATAATTAATTATTTTTCACCATTCAATGCTGATGTAATCTTACACACTCTTCATATTTATTCATATACATATATATATAAAGGGGTATACGAATTTATCAGAAAACATTCTACTTATTAAATCTCATATAATAAATTTTATACTACAGACAGACACAACATTAAGTTATGCATATACAATAGTTAGACAAAATACCTATAAGTTCTCATAAATCTTAATAGTTTTGTAAGCTATGCTCATAAAAAGTGTTATTTCCATGAGAAAAAAGATGGCATTTGTCACTGGAAATACTTCACTATTATTATAAAATTAAAAGTATTCATTTAAATAATTTATCAGCAATGCACTCATAGTACCTTATAGAAAGACACAACTTTTTGTGTATTTATCTGATAAAAGTTCATAAAATGCACTTATCCGTTCATCAGCAATTGCTTATAGAACTTCATAAGCATGTTAACTTTTTTTATGGATTTACCTGTTAAAAGATTATAAATTCATTATTAGTATTTTACTTATAGTAGCTGATAGATATTATGTTAACTTTTTTATGGATTTACCGGTTAAAAGATTATAAGTATTTTACTTATAGTAGCTGATAGATATACTGAGTAATTTTCTGTTAACACCTCATACATTTATTGGTTACTTTCCTCATAAAACCACATACACGTTTCATTCTCATTAAATATGATAAAAGTTTTATAAGTATTTGCTGATAAATATTCGATTTCAAAAAAGTCTCATTGATTCTCATATATTGACCTATGAGCAAACTTTTCGTGGCTCGTAAAATCCTCATAAGTTTATAGATTCTCATAAAATTCAAGCTATTCCAAGCAATATTTTTATAAGAATTTATGAGTTTTTTTCATTAGGGAAATACATTTAAATAATATTCTTACATATTAACATTAAAAAACTGACAAGAAAAATACTAATTCTTCTGTGTTATTAACTACGAAGATTTCTCCCTTTTAATGCTATTGCTATGCTCTCGCAAATACTTCAGAAACAGTTTGGGTTCGATTTCACAAATAAGCCGCATTATAATTTAATATAGTAGGTATGGTCTACATATTCATACTTCTGTAACAGGTACATATCAGCTTTCGACATTATAAAATCGTTTTATAAAATAAAAAAATTTAACTTTGTGCGCTAAAGTATTCATCGTTTAGGTATATTATGTATTTAAAGATTGATTCTTACCAAATATGACTTACAGCTAACTATTTTCCCACAAGTTTCGCATTGATGTATTTCTTTACTATTTTTGAACGACAACTTCTGTTTTTTGTCAGGATTTTTGAATACTTCATTTTGTACTGCGTTGCCTTTTTTAATATCACTTGTTTGTATTGATATTGAATTGTTTTCTTCTCTCTTTTCATCATAAGTTATTTCAATTTCTAGGAAATCACTAACACAAGAGTTTGCACTCTCAATTTCATCTTTAATTTTTAAAGAATTTGTATTTTCTAATTCTTCTTTAATTTTCGGTGTTCCTTTGTTACTAAATCGATCTAAATTTCTTTTATTCGACAATATATCTTTAGTTATTATTTTACTATGTAATTTTTTGTCTGCATCTTGGCATTGTCTTCGAAAATTATATACAGAATTTAAAGTGTTAACACACTTAGAACATATTTTGTCTGGCAGCCCATCATATTCTTCAATCTAAAAAATATATATTTATAGTAAAATTTTTATTAATAAGAAATGACATAAACATTACCTTAACAGAAGTACATTCCATCACAATTTCAGAAAATTTCAAGTGTTGTTTCTTATTGACACTGTATATTGATCGCAAACGGTCAGTTATATTTAAACAAGTTCTACATATTCTATCGGAACTTGAAGTATCTTCCATATCAATTTGATAAAAAATAAATTAAAATCAATATTAATATCGCTCAAGGCGTGTTATTCTGTGACGTAAACTGCGTATGTTAAACTCTTATATTTCACACTAAAACTTTAATTGTTTAATAAAATACAGTATGCATCATAATTTCATTTATAAATCTTTTTACATTTTGTAAAAATGTATCAACTTCATGTTCAACGCATATAGCTGTAACTCTTTTTAAATACGTTTTTGGCCCTTTACAGGGCCGTTTGCAAAAGTCGAATCAAGTAAAATGAGTTATGTATGTATATTTAACCTCCAAAACCGTACAATGTACGTCCTTGGCGTTTCAGCGCGTAAACAACATCCATTGCGGTGACAGTCTTCCTCTTGGCGTGTTCTGTGTATGTTACAGCGTCTCTGATTACGTTTTCAAGGAACACTTTCAATACACCGCGAGTTTCTTCATAAATCAAACCGGATATACGTTTCACACCACCACGGCGAGCTAGACGACGGATGGCGGGTTTTGTGATACCCTGGATGTTATCACGTAACACTTTACGATGACGCTTGGCTCCTCCTTTTCCCAAACCTTTGCCTCCTTTACCGCGACCAGTCATTGTTAGATAGTTTTTATCGAATCAACAAGATATCAAGTCAGCAACAACGTGCTAGAATAATGTTACACTCGAAAACAACGTGCTTATATAGCAATATTTAACTCCGCCCAGCACTGAGAAATGCAACCAATGAGAACGTTCTATATGTCTATATAAGCAAGGAAAGAATGATATTTCTGTTATTGTGTTATTGAACAAATTTTGATATTTGGTAAAAAAAATACTTTGCTATGGCTCGTACTAAGCAAACCGCTCGCAAATCTACTGGTGGAAAAGCTCCCCGTAAACAACTGGCTACTAAAGCTGCACGTAAAAGTGCGCCTGCGACTGGTGGAGTGAAGAAACCTCATCGTTACAGGCCAGGAACCGTCGCTCTTCGTGAAATCCGTCGTTACCAGAAGAGTACTGAACTGTTAATCCGTAAATTGCCGTTCCAACGTTTGGTTCGAGAGATTGCTCAAGATTTCAAAACCGATCTTCGATTCCAAAGTTCAGCTGTGATGGCATTACAAGAAGCTAGTGAAGCTTATTTGGTCGGTTTGTTTGAAGATACCAACTTGTGCGCCATCCACGCTAAACGTGTCACCATAATGCCCAAGGACATTCAATTAGCTCGTCGTATTCGCGGTGAACGTGCTTAAATTATTACAATACCATTCATGTCAGTCAAAAACGGCCCTATAGGGGGCCAAAATTAACTAATAAAGAGTTTTACATAACACCACTGAAATCATGAAAATCTTATCTAATATAACCTTAAACCTTAACTAAAAAAATAATCATTTAATGTTTAAAAATAAAAACATTAATCGAAATAGGTGATACATTAAAAAAAAAAAGAAATTGAGCGACCTTAATAAAATTGAACCATTATAAAATTTTTATATATTTTAAGAAGCTCTATTCTTAAAAATATAGCAAACTAAAAGGTTTTCACCTAAAAAAAAATAGTTTTAAAAAGGTGCCATCTTAATTCATTTTTTTTTTTTTACAGATTTGACTAATAAACGCATATAAGTTTTTTATCCACGACTTATGTATAATACATGCATAACATACGTAGTTTTTACTATATAATGCGATATATTAATCTCAGAGGGAACTATGACGAAAGAGAAATTTTCTGATTGGTGCATTAGAGGGCAATAATGGTCATTATTGACCTCTAAATCATTATTGCCCAAGGTTATTAAACCTTGATTATTGCCCTCTAATGCACCAATCAGAAAATTCCTCAAAATAAATAATACCATGGAAACAAAATACACAAACTTTAAGTTTAAAAAATTTATTTACGACTGTCAAATAAAACACCTAGTGTTTGTGTATTTGTATTGAGATGGATAAAAATTCTAGTAAAGTTGTTGATAGTACAAAACTTGTTCAGTTTATTAACTGTAATATTACTAATTTTAATATTTTTGGACACCACAGAGTTTGTGTATTTTGTTTCCATGGTATTGTTTAATTTATATTAATTTGAAATTATAACAAAAATGCTTGTATTTTGTGTTTGCATTTCTTGTATTCAGTTGTGTTTTATTAAAGTAATTAAAAGAGTCGTAGATAAAGTACAGTATACTACTCGCAATAATGGCTATTATAACCTCGGAATTTTTTTCTCCCTCGCCGCTAGGCGGCTCGGTTCGAAAATTATTCCTCGGTAATAATAGCTATCATTATTGACTCGTGGTATAATATACTATTATTACTTCAGTATAATAAATTATATTATTAATTTATTTTTACCTAGGTATATTTTGTCTATCGAATCATTACTCATTAGACAGTATTTTAATGTTAATCTCTTTATGTGTACAATATAAATTACTGTGAATTTTATCTAGTCATTTTTTTCGATACAAAGTAGCCTATGTCCTTTCTCGAGATGTAAGCTATCTCCCAGCCAAATTTCATCAAGATCGGTTCAGTGATTTAGTCGTGAAAAAATAACTAACAGACATAGTTACTTTCGCGTCTATAATATTTATATGGATTTGATTTTGTTTCTGACGTTTTTTTAAGAAATGATATTACTTAATACGACACTGACATATGTAATTATATTGTAGTTATGTTTCACAGAATATAATAAAATAAAATAAATAACTTTAAAATCAATGGCGTATCGTATTCGTGGAGTAATTGACCGCTTTCTAATCCTCACTTTTGCACCCCTACTATTTTTTATTACATTTTTTTTCATTGTCATGATGATTTTGCCGCCTTTAAAACTTTGTTTTGTGCCCTCTTTCTATATTTTTACTCTTGATAACGCTATTTTGACTTACAATAGAAACCGGTTATAACAACATCAATTAATACGACGTATCGGTTTTAACGACTTAAAATAAAAGTCCAACTGAATTCAATATAATTGCATTTTTACTGGTTATTACGACTATCCGCTTTTTACGACCAATATTACCGGTCCCTTCAATGTCGTTATAACCGGGTTCTACTGTATTTTGTCATCCCATATAGATCTGGCGCTCCCGATGAGAGCCAGGTTCGCAAACCCTTAGGTACACCACTGCACAAAATGTATTTCACACACTAATTCAATTTTTGATACATCAATATATCCAATCTTTTGGTAAATTTACCAAAATAATACTCAATTGAGTATTATACTCGATTTACCAAAAAAAAATTCATTACAAAAAATTGCTCAAAATTTATTTCCCCATTGCTTAGCATGGTAACATTCAACACAGATTCTGTCCGTTCGACCATTCGATTTTTGATACATCAGTGTATCCAATCTTTTAGTATATCGTGTATAATGTTTATAATTTAGTAATGATACACTTTTTTTCTTGATATTATAAGTGTTAAATTCACTATATTTGCCGGAATATTTTAGTATGATAAGAAAAACTCGAGTTGTAGCGAATACAAACTCGTATCTAATGGTTTTAACGATAGCTAGCATTGAAACAAAAACACTAATTAATGATTTATTGATTTTAACGTGTAATAATGTTTGTAGTGATCAACCTAGAAGCATTATTCAAATATTTCATTTCATAATTTTCCTATAAATCAATAAAAAGTATGTCGAGTTAAGTCAACTATGAGCTCCAGAAACGATATCTAGAAACGGTCGTGTTCTCTACATGGTTCTGATGAATGCATGACGTTCTGCGACTGGTCCGAGTTGTACTCATTGCATATTTACATTTCGTGTGTAAGTATATTCGTTTGATATTTATCAATTACGTTCGTTGAACATTTTTATTAACAATGGCTGAAACAAATGAACCATCTACCGATACGGCTGCTGCTGTTGCTCCAGCTACAACTCCTAAAAAAGCGAAGAAGACCGCCGCTAAGAAACCAACGCATCCAAAAACATCTGACATGGTAAACAGCGCGATCAAGGATCTTAAGGAACGTGGAGGTTCCTCACTTCAGGCTGTTAAAAAGTACATCGCTGCCAATTACAAGGTTGATGCTGAGAAACTTGCACCATTTATAAGAAAATACTTGAAAGCCGCGGTCACAAGCGGTGCTCTTGTGCAGACAAAAGGCAAAGGAGCGTCCGGGTCATTCAAATTAGCTATCGCATCTTCGAAAGATACTGGCAGTACCGCTGCCAAAAAACCAAAAGCTAAACGTGCCGCTTCTGGTTCTGCTGCGGCTAAAAAACCAGCAAAGAAAACCCCAGCTACAAAAACTGTTGCCACAAAATCGAAGAAATCCACAACACCTAAGAAAAAAACACCAGCTGTCACCGCTAAGCCTAAGAAACTTGTTGCCGCTAAAAAAGCTGTGGCTAAGAAGGCTAAACCAAGCACTCCGTCAAAGGCGAAGAAAGCTACAAAATCACCGAAGAAATCGAAAACACCTAAACCTAAAAAGACTACAGCTGCAAAGCCTACAAGGAAATCTCCGAAAAAGAAATAATTTCTTCATATTTGAATTTGACGACGTTATGCATTTTAAAAAAGTTGGCCCATTTGGGCTACAAAACTGTTCATGAAAGAGTTAATACATTAAATACTGGTTGATTTTTTAAAACATAGTCGTTCGAAAAATAAATCTAATTGAATTTTTTTTCTTTTGATTACAAAAGTACAAGGTGCCCGTTAATAATTATTTTTTGCCCATGTTGAGTTAGGAGAGTGAGAGAGCAATATGGAAAATTGCAGAGTAGAAAAACGCGCCATTAAAGTAATGGTAGTTGCCGGTAAGAATCTTGAAATTGAAGTAGACCTACCATATTGTTAACATTCATTTAAAGATTACAAAAAAATTTATCAAGTATGATAGATAACATTAGTTTTAATACTTTTAATGTACCTATACATTTTCATAATTGAAAATACGTTATTCCAAGGTTTTATGAACATTTAAAATTTTATAAGAAATAAAGGGGTATATTTGCAGTCATGAGTAAGGAATTTTTTTACGCGAAAAGACCTAAATATGATACAGAAAAATTTAATTTCAAAAAACATATTTTTTCTTTTGTTAGGTCTATTCGCGGTTAAACAATATCCGACCAAAATATCGGCTGGCACCTTGCATTAGGTCAACATCCCCAATAAGATAAAAACAAAATAACTAATTGGAATAATTTTCCTAACGTCTGCACCGTTTGATTGGTTTTATCGATTAATTTGAAAAAAAAGATATGTTGTAGATATAATCAAGAGTGATTTGCAAAAAAATATTAACTTCCAGAATCCATAGTATCTATTAAAAAAAAATAACTAAGTTAATCTTTGGCATACCTCCAATTTATTTATTTTTAACATCTACATATATACTGTTCTTTTTTTTTAAATTTTTTAAAATATCCGTTATTTTGAAAAAAATAAATATATATGTTTTTTTTTTTAAACAAGTCGAAAACTATTATTGATTTGACAAAAAAATGTATTCGAAATCTTTTGTAATTCAATTCTCTATAGAGATGTATATTACTATTTTTTTCGTATCTTCAATAGTTTACGAGTTATTGAGAATTTTAAAAACAAATTATTTGTTATAAATATCACTAAATTAGTTTTGCATTTTATAATAATGCTAATAGTTTTAAATGATATGTTTTGATTATAGTTTATAATTATTAAACCAGTGGTTCTCACAAAAAATGTTAGATTTTCAAGACACACTACACTGCTGCTTTTTGGGAAATATGCATCAAACGAATAATTGGAAATTGGGAAAAGTAAAGTGGCGTATATACTTTGAAAAGTTCGCGGCACCTTGGTTGAGAACCACTGGCTAAAATCTATAACTGCAGTTGTATGTTATTTATCATTAATATTCTCTAAAGTCCGATATTATAAATAACTAACGATATCTGCAAGGTCTTAAATCAGTGTTAGAACAGTGTTAATAAATGTATAAAAATGTAAATGATATGCATTTTATTAGGTAGGTACACTTGGCAGCACCTATGTTATTAAAATTCTCATCCCGATTTAATGTATTGTTATGAATTAAAATGACAAAATTTATGTTTTTTACGATGCAAATTAAAATTAATTATTCTGTATAAAAGTTATGATTGGTTCTATCTATTCTATTATTAACAAAAAAAATTATGTATCATAATCAAACGGAGCGTTCCAGTATACAAGAAATTTGTGTAACAGTGGCATTAACTGCGATTAAATGTCTCCCTGTCTGTTACCTTTTCACCGCTGAACCGATCTTGATGAAATTTGGAGATAGCTTGCATCCTGAAGAAGATAGGCTACTCTGTACCCCGAAAAATGTATTAATTATACAATCGCTTAAAAAATGGGTACATATCTGACATTTGAATATTCATCATCTGACAGCACATATATATGTTATATGTATCTTATTATTAAATAAAGGACAGGAAACAAAGTTGTATGTAATATACAGTAAAAAAATGTTTTTGTTGCACTCTGCTAACATATATTATGCAAATAATCATCCTTAATATATATAAAGCTCAACGTCTCTCTGTCTGTCCGTTTGTGTGCTTATCACTCAAGAACCACTTATCCGATTTACGTGATTTTTTTTTAATTCATAGGTACATTCTCTGGCCAGGTTATAGGCTATATTTTGTTACGTTAGGTAACATAACAACTAAGCAATGACGATAATAGTAAATCAAGTCGGAAAAAATTTTGCCGTTGGCGCGCTGTTTTGCAATACGCTGCCTAAACCATTGAATATACAACAAAATAATGTGTTAAATAATTGTGTAGAATCAAAAGTCTTACAATAAAGTCCGCGACACCATATGTCTAACTTTTATATTTAAACCACAATGACTGCTTTTATGTTACAAAGAAAACATAAAATATTTGGGTTATGTTTACATGGACTTATGACCTGCAAAACTTTAATCCTTATTGAAATAAATGATTTCATCGTCATAAGTTCTTAATGTAGATATAATTTGCCCTTTACAGCATCCAATTTGGTGGTATAGTTTAGGAAATAACATTAAATAAGTTTTATACGGTAAAATATTATTAATAACGCGCGAACTAAATACGCCGGTATTCGATCTCCCTCGGCTCAGCCGTTGTCATTTGACCGTCAGTTTTGTTTCAATAATTAATATTTTACAATTTTTTTATATTTATTGTAAATATTTTACAATTTTTTCCACCCCCTAACACCTTAGGGTTAAATTTTGGGAAATGCTGAAATAATTGTTTCATTATTTATATTGTAGAGTATGTTCGATAAGTTTCAATTAAATTCGAACAAAAAAATATTTTTTATATAAACTTTGATACCCTGTTTTAACCCCGTAAGGATTGAATTTCGAAAAATCCTTTCTTAGTGGGTGCTTTCATCATAAAAGGCAGGCACCTACGAAATTTCACGTTTCTAGGTTCAGGGGTTTGGGCTGTACGTTGATATATGAGTGAGTGGTTAAGGACAAACTCTTTTATAGATATAGATAAAATATTTGAATGATATTAGTGTGGCAAGTGTAGATGTCCCTAGAAGTTTAAGAACCGCTGTTATAGAAAATAGTAAATATCCCCTGTCTACCCCCCAAATTTTACTATTATAACTATATTATCATAATTTATCATATACAGATAATTTATTATTATATTAATAATTAAATGTAATATAATTTATTGATATTAATGACAAGTGTAAGTAAGTAACTCTAATTTGAAATAAATTTGGTCCCTATTGGGACCGTTTGTTGTCATAATCATTTACGCCTTCTTTTCAGTCTTCTTAGGTAAAAGAACAGCCTGGATGTTGGGTAATACACCGCCTTGAGCGATAGTTACGCCAGACAAGAGTTTGTTCAACTCTTCATCATTACGGATAGCCAGTTGTAGATGTCTCGGGATGATACGTGTCTTCTTGTTATCGCGGG
Source organism: Sialis lutaria (assembly GCA_949319165.1). NCBI lineage: Eukaryota > Metazoa > Arthropoda > Insecta > Megaloptera > Sialidae > Sialis > Sialis lutaria. The sequence continues at coordinate 11,787,480 of OX439241.1, forward strand.
CTGCATTGCCGGCCAACTCAAGAACTTCAGCGGCGAGATATTCCATTACAGCAGCCAAATACACCGGAGCACCAGCACCCACTCGTTCGGCGTAATTGCCTTTACGTAAAAGCCGATGAATACGACCAACGGGGAATTGAAGACCTGCTCTGCTAGAACGAGACTTTGCCTTCCCTTTAACTTTACCGCCTTTACCACGTCCAGACATTGTAAGTAATATTTATTAAACGGACAGAATAAACTTCACAGCTGGTTAACAGAATAGAATATACTTAAAAAAAACATATTCTCAAACTTATATAGACATACGCGAGTAACCGTTCACTTTCTCTGTTACCATTGGTGCACCACGAACCAATAACAACGCGAGACGTCAACAGCGTAACCCTCTTTTCACACACAACTTTATATAATTATGGGTGCTCGAAGTTTTTACAGCATTGTTCTTGTGAACTCTAATAGTTCTCTGTTACATTTGGTTTACTTACTTGATCTACAATTATGCCACCTAAAACAAGCGGTACAGCCGCAAAGAAAGCTGGTAAGGCTCAGAAAAACATCACGAAGACCGATAAGAAAAAGAAACGTAAGCGCAAGGAAAGCTACGCTATCTACATTTACAAAGTATTGAAACAAGTACATCCAGACACTGGTGTTTCAAGCAAAGCCATGAGCATCATGAACAGCTTTGTCAACGATATTTTTGAACGTATTGCGGCCGAATCTTCTCGACTCGCTCACTACAACAAGCGTTCAACAATCACCAGTCGGGAGATTCAAACAGCCGTTCGACTTTTGTTACCCGGTGAACTCGCCAAGCACGCCGTCAGCGAAGGTACCAAAGCCGTCACTAAATACACAAGCTCAAAATAAATTATGACAACAAACATCAGGCTTCAGGAATAGAAAACAAATGGCTCTTTATAGAGCCTAATTTATATCAAAAAAGAGTTTTTGTTTATAATGGTTTAATTATATAAGTTTTATTAGTAAAAAAGTAAACTATTTTAATAAGGAAATGTATGAGTAGATTTTTTTTGTATAAAGCAATATTTAAGCCAGTAAATAAAAATTTTAGTTTTAAGTACTATACAGTAATACAAATTAATAAGTACTGTACTTACAGACTATTTAGAGGAATAATTATATTCACTTTTTTCTTAATTTTTATCCTACATAGAACGAATATACATTTAATTTGTGTAAATTGAAGCATCCACATTAAATCAAATTCTGCAATACTATATATTATCACGTAAACAGTTGACATTAGTTTTTATTTTGCCTAAAATTATCTAGGCAAAATCTCTAGCTCCCTCACGAGGGGTATCCGAACACATTTTTGCTTGAATTGTTTTTCTCGTTCAAGATAGAAAGAGTACACAGGGCCGGCATCAGTCTAGTCTTCTAAACTCTCTCCAACTCACCTCACTTTTTACTCGACACTCAAAATTTATCTGTTCTGCCGGCCCTGAGAATACATATTAATATTTATTTTAAAATGATACTAAAGTCTTGATACAGTCGTGAAAAGAATTTGTATGACATAAGGGTCCCGAAGTATGTATTATGAAAAATGTTTGAAACCACATAAAGTTGCATTTTTTAATAAAAAAAAATCATATATTGAATCAATATTATACTAAATATTAGTTCATATTTTAATTGGGACTTTTTAACCTGGAATATAACGTATTATAGATATTCACAAAAATTGTTATACATTATCAGGGTGTCCACAGATTTTGTAAAACAAAATTCCCTGACTATTTTTTTTCGAATCATTCAACTTTAAATATTTATTTAACTTTTTTAATAAAATAATCCTTTTTTTTAAATTAGATTTTTAACGCATACTTTGTAATAAGTGTCATCGATAAGTCATCTGGTACAATATTTAACCACTCAAAAAAGTTCGGATAAACATCATAATTCAACCACTACTATTAGAAGAACTGTTATTCTAGTATTTAAATGAAAATTTTGTTTTGAATAAAACTTAAGTCTCTACTGAAGCTTTGAACTATAATCAATTATGCTTAATAATTAAGCAATAAATGCTTACTTAGTTTTTTAAATGAATATAGGTACTCTTCCATATATTCTAATAAATTCATCAATTTTTCAGAAAGTGGACTTCCTAATCATATTTTTTTAAATATTTACGCATTTAGCTGTAACTCTTTTTAAATATAATTTTGGCCCTTTAAAAGGGCCGTTTGGTGATGTAAAATTAACGTGCTTAGCCTCCAAAACCGTACAATGTACGTCCTTGGCGTTTTAGCGCGTAAACAACATCCATTGCGGTGACAGTCTTCCTTTTAGCGTGTTCTGTGTATGTTACAGCGTCTCTGATTACGTTCTCAAGGAACACTTTCAATACACCGCGAGTTTCTTCATAAATCAAACCGGATATACGTTTCACACCACCACGGCGAGCCAGACGACGGATGGCGGGTTTTGTGATACCCTGGATGTTATCACGCAAAACTTTACGATGACGCTTGGCTCCTCCTTTTCCCAAACCTTTACCTCCCTTACCGCGACCAGTCATATTTAGATAGTTTTTATAGAATCAGCAAGATACTAATATCAAGTCAGCAACAACGTGCTAGAATAATGTTACGCACGAAAACAACGCGCTTATATAGCAATATTTAACTCCGCCCAGCACTACAGAATATGCAACCAATGAGAACGTTCTAAGTGTGTATATAAGTAGGGAAAACATAATTTTTCCGTTATTGAACTTTCGACATTTTATCGTGTTGCTTGTGTTCATATCTTACTGATATATTAAAATAAGAATTTGGCTATGGCTCGTACAAAGCAAACTGCTCGCAAATCTACTGGTGGAAAAGCTCCCCGTAAACAACTGGCTACTAAAGCTGCACGTAAAAGTGCTCCCGCTACTGGCGGAGTGAAGAAACCTCATCGTTACAGGCCAGGAACTGTCGCTCTTCGTGAAATCCGTCGTTACCAAAAGAGTACTGAATAGTTCAATCAAATAAGACTTTTTCCCGGAACTAATTCGGACCAAAATGATTTTTGGTGGAAACGTTCCACTAGTGTCCCTGATCATCCCACAAAAAGTCCGAGCTGATCCGAGTTGTGCTACCGCCGCCATCTTGAAAAAATGGCGGACGGGTCACGTTTTTCCATAGTTTTTCGTGTTTTTCTCTGAAACCGTTCATTTTACGAATACGGTGCAACGGACTTTTTTTGTAGAGTATAAAATTTTCTTTAAAATAAGTCCAAGGTCGTTAAGATCGGTTTATAAATACCAGAAGGAGTGCCGGTTTTTAAAATCACAATAAACGGAGAAAATAATATTTCGTATTTTATTTCAATTTTACTTGACTCTTAATGCTACTATGATAATTTTATATAGAATCTTTATGAAATAACATAAATTTGTGCATATAATAAAACCAAAAACACGAAGATTAACATAATGGTAACGGAAACAGGGTTAATATTCTTAACCCCTGCATTAGTGTGTACCAGAATAAGATATATGTCTACTACAGAATTGATGTAAAATGTTCAAATTATAATGATATTTTATTAAATATTGAGAATATAATACTTCGACACCATTAAATAGGTACTTGATGTTTTCAGAGACGGCTTAAGAAGATATCTCAATCCAGGCGTTTCTATGAAAATTTGGCCCATTTAGTGCAAATATATGTAATTTATATATGCTGCGTATTTAATTTCCAGTTAAATAACATATGTAAGTCAATTTTCATAGGGACTTACCTAGGCAACTACAATAAATGGATACAAACACATGGCGCAAAAATTATATTTATAATATTATTTCATATTCATACAAATTTTTTCAATTATTTTAAATATGTTTCTCAAAAAATTTGCAAAGCTAAGGATTTTGTATTTACTTGAATTTTATAACCCTGACCATTATATAATTATATTATAAAGCCGTCAAGTCTTCATTTGATGTTTTTAATAAATATTAGTGAGTACAGAAAAAATCGATTTTAGTTCAACCATGTCTATCTAACTACAGCGAAGTCAAAAATTGTATTAATCTCATTTGGAATGAGAAAAAGATAAAAATTTGATATCACTCATATTCCAGCCTATTTATAATTCCATCGTACCTACTTACTTAAAAAAAATCATGTGAAAATTGACTAATATACATATATTATTCAGCTGGAAATTAAATACATAACATGTAATAAATTACATATTACACTAAAATTCAAAATTTAAGGATCATTAAATTTTTCAATATTTTTAGGAATGTTTGAATAACTGTATCTCCGCGAAAAATGGTCGTAGAACAGTTTAAAAAAATGGGATCATTAATGTGTCCATGTTTTTTTTAAGTTAAAAGTAAATTATCTGTGAAACCCTGAATCGCACAGATTTTTTTCTTTGTACCGTAAGCGATCAAACATGCCATATTGCTATTAGAGAGATAAAGGGTCACTCTAATTTTCCAACTTTTTAAAGATATCTTTGAATGGCTGTTTCTCCGTGAAAAATGTTCATAAAACAGTTTTCAAAAAAGGTTTTAAACTTAAGCGTTCTTGTTTCCAATCATTACATAAAAATTTTTTGTCTTCAGAATAGGTAATCTCTTTTTTGATGAATGACCGAAAAAAAAATTACTACAATTTTGAGAGCCTCCATGGTCTGTGGTGCATTTTTTTGATCAAATATAATTAATTATATTTGTACATCAGACATTTCTCTTATCTTCTCTTCAATTTAATTTTTATTTGTATTACTATACGACCATAATTTTGATCGATTTATTTGCGTCCAAACGTTTGTTATTTCTCATCGTTCTGCATTAAAATTAAAAAAGTTCATTTTTTATCAGAAAAAAACATTTTTCTGATAACATTTTGAAATAAAATGTTATTTGCGAAAGAAATAAAAGTGTATTTGCACTAAATGGGCCAAATTTTCATAGAAACGCCTGGATTGAGATATCTTCTTAAGCCGTCTCTGAAAACATCAAGTACCTATTTAATGGTGTCGAAGTATTATATTCTCAATATTTAATAAAATATCATTATAATTTGAACATTTTACATCAATTCTGTAGTAGACATATATCTTATTCTGGTACACACTAATGCAGGGGTTAAGAATATTAACCCTGTTTCCGTTACCATTATGTTAATCTTCGTGTTTTTGGTTTTATTATATGCACAAATTTATGTTATTTCATAAAGATTCTATATAAAATTATCATAGTAGCATTAAGAGTCAAGTAAAATTGAAATAAAATACGAAATATTATTTTCTCCGTTTATTGTGATTTTAAAAACCGGCACTCCTTCTGGTATTTATAAACCGATCTTAACGACCTTGGACTTATTTTAAAGAAAATTTTATACTCTACAAAAAAAGTCCGTTGCACCGTATTCGTAAAATGAACGGTTTCAGAGAAAAACACGAAAAACTATGGAAAAACGTGACCCGTCCGCCATTTTTTCAAGATGGCGGCGGTAGCACAACTCGGATCAGCTCGGACTTTTTGTGGGATGATCAGGGACACTAGTGGAACGTTTCCACCAAAAATCATTTTGGTCCGAATTAGTTCCCGATATGGGCTATATTTCTGCTTTCCTTACTGGACTAGAATTGTTGATCCGTAAATTGCCGTTCCAACGTTTGGTTCGAGAGATTGCTCAAGATTTCAAAACCGATCTTCGATTCCAAAGTTCAGCTGTGATGGCGTTACAAGAGGCTAGTGAAGCTTATTTAGTCGGTTTGTTTGAAGATACTAACCTGTGCGCCATCCACGCCAAACGTGTCACCATCATGCCCAAGGACATTCAATTAGCTCGTCGTATTCGAGGTGAACGTGCTTAAATTACTACAATACCATTCGTTTCAGTCAAAAACGGCCCTATCTTAGGGCCAAAATTATATTATAAAGAGTTCTACTATTCATGAAATTTTTTTATCCAATATAACCTAAAAATAATCTATACGTAAATGGGATAATCGTTTTAAATTCATGAAGTACTGATTATATACGTTATTTTACTGAACACAATATGATTTTGTTGATAAAAACCCAAGTATAATTATACTTCTCACGAATGTTATGAAAATAATTTTAATTTAATAAATCAATATAACAACTGTTAGCAATATAGTGTACATAATTTCTGATAAAATATTTGTGTATTTTATCAATATAGGTACTCATAATTTACTATAAATATTATTCAGATACTATTATAACTTAATTAAATTATTTATTTATGTTAATGTAGGTATACTTTGTCCATTGAATCATTACTCATTTAGACAGCTTTTTAACGTTGAACTTTATTGTATTGCTTATACTTTACATATACATTTACTTTATTTTATGATATGTCCCCCACCCCATTGTAACTCGGTACAAACTGGCTCAAAGAATCTGAAAAAATGGTAAAGGGGTCTTTATTGAGACTACGAACGACAAATACTAAAATCAACAATATCATTTCAAATTCGGGAGAAATAAGGAGGGGCGGCATAGAGTTATTATTTTTTATTTTCATATCTAAGCATGTAGAGTGCCAAAATTTAGATCTAAATAAGTAAAATTCGACCTCAAGTTTTCTATTTCAAAAATGCACCTATAAGTTTGGAGCCACTTAGTACATACTTAGGAAATCTATACACTCGTGTATGTCTTGACCAATTTTTATTTATTATTTTTGTTTTCTGTGAATATTAATTATTTTTCTAAATTAATTTTTTTCTTTATTCTCTACTTAAATTAAGTGATGTAACTTAATTTTTTGAAACATTACTACAGCTCATCTAAAATTATACAGATACATGTATGTGTAAATTATTAACGAGACGGTATTACTTTTCATATAAGGAGTATTAATTCTTTTGTATTCATTTATATAATTAATAAAAAAGCAAAAAACTCGAGTTAACACAATTTAAAAGTTGTACTGAACAGTATTAATTAAAGATTGTAGTCAAATTGTGAAATGAATCATTATTAATTTTGCTTTAATAAGTACGTAATCAAGATTTCTTCAAAATGACTATAATTTCATATAAGTGGAAATTATAATTTATTAATGAATAAATGAAGTTTAAGTTGAATAAAGACAATTTATTAACGCAAAATGATTGCTAAAATTAGCAATGTTTTCTACACGGTTCTGCTGCATGCATCATCATTCTTATCAGCGCGACTGACGTTTGCATATTATTATTTCTGTCTGTTTTTATATACTCAGTACTTAATTGCAAAATCGTTATTATATATTATAAACAAATTCTTGAATATTTCAAAATGGTTGATACAAACAAATCTTCCGGCGATGTTGTCGCTGCTGTAGCTCCAGCTGCAAATCCAAAGAAAGTGAAAATGAACGTGACTAAAAAACCGTCTCATCCTAAAACATCTGAAATGGTAAACAACGCTATCAAGGATCTTAAAGAACGGGGCTGTTCTTCATTACAAGCTATCAAAAAATTTATTGCTGCCAATTACATGGTCGATGCTGAAAAAATGGCACCGTTTGTAAAGAGATACTTAAAAGCCGCGGTCACCAGTGGTGCTCTCGTGCAGACAAAGGGCAAAGGAGCATCTGGTTCATTTAAATTAGCTGTTACCAGGAAAGACTCCAGCAATACCGCTACTAATAAATCTGTAAAAAAGAGTCCTGTTGCGAAAACGACCACCGCGACTAAGAAACCCTTAGCACCCAAAATAATGTTATTAGTTTCCACAAAATCAAAAAAGACTGCAGCTGAAGCTAAAAAAGCTATAGTGAAAACAAAAACTAGTACTCATTCAAAGGCGAAGAAAACAACAAAGGTACCGACAAAACCCAAAACACCTAAACCAAAGATGATAACATCTGTAAAGAGTGCGAAAAAGTCAACACCTAACAAAAAATAAATAACGTCTTGCATCATTCATTAAAAATACCATCGTTGTTTTCTGTACAAAAAATAAAAATGGCCCATTAGGGCTACAATAAAATTCAAAGAGTTTTTACAAGGGTTGATTATATTTATATCAAAATTGTTATGAAATTAGGCATTGTCAAACATCTAGTGAAATCTGAAACACCCCTAGAGTTGTTGGAACAATGTTCTCAATCAAGGTTTCGCGAGAATTGGTAATGAAGTTTATTATTATCTGTGAATATAAAAAACTATCCATTTTTATATTCACAAATTATTCATAAAATATATTAAATAAATTTTATGAAATTGCCCCTAACCTTAAAAACTCTTCTCATTTAACCTAATCTCTATTTACAGATTCAGAGAGCCCTTATATTTAGACACCATGTAATATATTAACATGAGATTCATATTTAAATATGAATTTACTGACTTTATACTCAATAAATAATATAACAATAAAAACAACAAATAAGAGTCGCGTGTTGCATTAAATAATAATAAAAACTAAGCTAATATAATACAAATCCCCTAACCTAAGGTGACAATCCGTCCTCTTTTGAAGAGAACAGTCCTCTAATTTGACCAACTGTCCTCTATAGAAAACTTGTTCTCTTTTTTTGTTATTTGGTAAAATAAAGATGTTATCCATAAAATTACAAAAAATAAATTATTTTATTTTTTTCAAAAATAGTAATAATTCTTGAAATTACATATACAGGGTGTCCAAGATAAGCGTGCAATGCATGGGGATATCCTAAACGGTAAGAGATACAGATGTGGTTAAATGAGATGAATTATTTGTAAGAAAGGGGTGAGTATTACAACATCAAAAAATATTAATAATTTTATGTGGTTCAGGCGGTATACCCAAAAAACTGAAAATTCAGAATTTCTTTAAATGACTATAACTTTTTTGGCAAAGTAGATAGGTACTTTTTGTTTGCGGTTTCTTAAGGCACTTTTTTGAGTAGAATTGTTTGGTGTATTTAGAATTTTTATATCACTTTTAGTTTCCGAGTTACAAGCCCTCACTTTAGTTTTTCTTATGGGCCGCTAAGTTGACTATATCATATTCGAACGTGTTTTTTACTCTACTTTACAATGATATGTCACATGTCATACTTATTATTAAAAAAAAGTAAAAACCTTTTTTTTTAATAGTTTATTGTTTTTAAATATGCATTTGTTATTTTCATTGTTGTTATTGCGATTTTTGTTTAACAATTTTTGTTTTTCATGGCTTACTTAATTGTTTGTAATAAAATACTTTATAAATATCACCAATATTTAGTACTTCGACTTATTTTCTATAATAAGTATGTCATGTGACATATCGTTGTAAAGTAGAGTAAAAAACACGTTCAAATATGATATAGCCAACTTGGCGGCCCATAAGAAAAACAAAATTTAGGGCTTGTAACTCGGAAACTAAAAGTGATATAAAAATTCTAAATATACCAATCGATTCTACTCAAAAAAGTGCTTTAAGAAACCGCAAATAAAAAGTACCTATCTACTTTACCAAAAAAGATATAGTCATTTAAAGAAATTCCGAATTTTCAGTTTTTTGGGTATACCGCCTGAACCACATAAAATTATTAATATTTTTTTATGTTGTAATACTCACCCCTTTCATACAAATAATTCATCTCATTTAACCACATCTGTATCTCTTACCGTTTAGGATATCCCCATGCATTGCACGCTTATCTTGGACACCCTGTATATCTATAAATTTAACTGACTGAAATTGAAAAAAAAACTGAATTATTAAAAATTGTTTTGTTTATTGTACAATACATGCGAGTACATATTTGCAAGTTAACGTATCAATTCAGTTTAAAAGATTTTAAAAATACGTTTTAAGTACTATTTTTGGTTATACTAATCCATTGAGATAAAAACGCTTTCCGACATTTTTTTAATAATTTCTTGTCTTCTATAAGCTTTCATGTCTTTCCAGGAAATGTACACTTACGTTGTGAAAAACAACATTCTAAAATAATAATAATATAACATAATGTACTGATATTATTGACGTGTAAGTGCACAACTCTAATTTGATATAAATCATTTTCAGATTTATGAAGCCAGTAGTTACTGAGTTAGAGGTGGGGGGGGGGGGGCAAAATAAATTACTGCTTGGAGCCCCTTGTTCCCGCCATTTTTAGGTTAAAAAAATGGATGAAATTTTACTGATTGAGATCCACATTTTAACACTACAAACGCTTTGGAATGTATATTTTTTTATTTGCCCCTTACAGGCGCCTTTTTTGAATTAGCAAAAAATAGAAATAATGTCATGCACAGTTTAGTTACACATTTTGACGTGCCAAATTATAAACTGTTATTTTTTTTAATTAATAATAATTTTAACTATACAACTTCAACATTATGTTTTTGTTGAGTAGTGTAGTTATTTTATGTAGCGATATATGTCCGCTTATTATGAATCACTTCGATTAAGGTGACTACTAAACAATTACAAGAATGTATGATGTATGTTAATAAAATATGAATATACAATATAATGTAAATATTTAAATATCGCTTCGAAAAAAGAGTGGTTTTAATCAACTTTATATATGAAAAAAATAAATTAATTGAAACATGGTAGTATATAGATCTCGGAATTTATAATTTCAGTTCAAATAAATTTTCCATTACAAAAAAATATATCAAAATTGATTACTCCATTGCTTAGCATGGTAACATTCAACACAGATTCTGTCCGTTCGACCATTCCATTTTTGATACATCAGTGTATCCAATCTTTTGGTATATCGTGTATAATGTTTATAATTTAGCAATGGGACACTTTTATTCTTGATATTATAAGTGTTAAATCCATTGTATTTATCGGAATATTTTAGTTTGATAAGAAAAACTCGAGTTGTAGCGAATACAAACTCGTATCTAATGGTTTTAACGATAGCTAGCATTGAAATAAAAATACTGATTAATGTTTTATTAATTTTAGCGTGTAGTACTGTTTGTAGTGATCAACCTAGAAGCAATATTCAAATATTTCATTTAATAATTTTCTTTTAAATCAATAAAAAGTATGTCGAGTTAAGTCAACTATGAGCTCCAGAAACGATATCTAGAAACGGTCGTGTTCTCTACATGGTTCTGAGGAATGCATGGCGTTCTGCGACTGGTCCGAGTTGTACTCATTGTATATTTACATTTCGTGTGTAAGTATATTCGTTTGATATTTGTCAATTACGTTCGTTGAACATTTTTATTAACAATGGCTGAAACAAATGAACCATCTGCCGATACCGCTGCTGCGGTTGCTCCAGCTACTACTCCTAAAAAAGCGAAAAAGACCGCCGCTAAGAAACCAACGCATCCAAAAACATCTGACATGGTAAACAGCGCGATCAAGGATCTTAAGGAACGTGGAGGTTCCTCACTTCAGGCTGTTAAAAAGTACATCGCTGCCAATTACAAGGTTGATGCTGAGAAACTTGCACCATTTATAAGAAAATACTTGAAAGCCGCGGTCACAAGCGGTGCTCTTGTACAAACAAAAGGCAAAGGAGCGTCCGGATCATTCAAATTATCCGTCGTATCTTCGAAAGATACTGGCAGTACTGCTGCAAAAAAACCAAAAACTAAACGTGCTGCTTCTGGTTCTACTGCTGCTAAAAAACCAACAAAGAAAACCCCAGCTGCAAAAACTGTTGTCACAAAATCGAAGAAACCCACAACACCCAAGAAAAAAACACCAGCTGTTACTGCTAAGCCTAAGAAACTTGTTGCCGCTAAAAAAGCTGTGGCTAAGAAGGCTAAACCAAGTACTCCGTCAAAAGCGAAGAAAGCTACAAAATCACCGAAGAAACCGAAAACACCTAAACCTAAAAAGACTACAGCTGCAAAGCCTACAAGGAAATCTCTGAAAAAGAAATAATTTCTTCATATTTGAATTTGACGACGTTATGCATTTTTTAAAAGTTGGCCCATTTGGGCTACAAAACTGTTCACAAAAGAGTTACTATGATCAATATTGGTTAATTTTTTAACCATTAAAACCTAGGGAATTAAACCCATGTATGAATATAATAAGTATTGTAAGGTTGATTTTTTCGAATCCCTGATTTTATGGAATTATTCATTTTGACCTGAATCTATTCTGAGTACTTACAAGGGTGATATTATAATTAATTATCGTCTCGAAAGAAAGCCTATTTAAAAAATGATCTCTATCAACCGGAATGATGCCAATCTTTGAATTTTTCAAATTATTTTTGAAACTGTCCATATTATAATAAGTTCTATTAATTAAAAAAATAATTTCATATTATAATTCAAATGGTTCATAACAAAGAAACATCTGCCATCAATACCATGGGACGTAGGCATAATACTGGTAGTGTGGCTGCTTTTAAATAATTATAAAAAAGTAAATTATAGGTAATATAAGCAACGATTTTTATCTAAAACATTATTCTCATTAGCACCGTTTCAAAAATTGACAAAGATAAAAAATCGTTTCCAATTTATTGAAATATAATGCATTAGATAAAAGTTGTGGAGAATATTATCTTAATTGTGTCTCTAATTTTTGCTAATTCAGTTTACCAGAAATGTTATTTTGATAAAATTGAAAACGCGAACACTATTTACTGTCAGCATTACGTATGTATATGTATGTTCCGTGGTAGATATTTTTATTTTATTATCTAAAATATATTTGGCATTTATAACGTACGACTAGCCCGCGGCATTGTACGTGTGGAATTCGAAACCCCCACCCCGGTGGTTTTTTCCCGTTGGTTCGATTTAAATTTTTTACAACGTTCCATACACAACAGTGGCTGATATATTAAATATTTGTTTTCTTTCTGCAAAATCGTAAATATCTTAGCTCCTTTGCAAGATAGGAGGTTGTTTTTCCCTCTAAAACCCCCACTTCTGTATTATTTTTCCCACAAGATCGAATGAAACTAATGAGAATCCTTCAAATGTGATATATTTTTATTGCTATAGAACAGTGGTTCTTAAACTAGAGTCCGCCAAACTTTTACGGGGGTCCGTGAAACATTTTTGATAAAAAATTAATTTACATACAGTACTTTTATATTTCTATTATCAGTGATTAGTATCTAACGACCTTTTTTGTTTTTCTATCAGAGATGGGGGTCCCTGAAAAATAATTGTTCAAAAAAGGGATCCCTAGAAGTTTAAGAACCGCTGTGATAGAAAATCGTAAATAAAACCACCCCTGTCGAAATTTTAATTTTTAAGATTATTTTGCCCAAATTTTAATATTATAACTATATTATCATATACAGATAATTTATTATTATATTAATAATTGAATGTAATATAATTTATTGATATTAATGACAAGTGTAAGTAAATAACTCTAATTTGAAATAAATTTGGTCCCTATTGGGACCGTTTGTTGTCATAATAATTTACGCCTTCTTTTCAGTCTTCTTAGGTAAAAGAACAGCCTGGATGTTGGGTAATACACCGCCTTGAGCGATAGTAACGCCAGACAAGAGTTTGTTCAATTCTTCGTCATTACGGATAGCCAATTGTAGATGTCTCGGGATGATACGTGTCTTCTTGTTATCGCGGGCTGCATTGCCGGCCAACTCAAGAACTTCAGCGGCAAGATATTCCATTACGGCAGCCAAATACACCGGAGCACCAGCACCCACTCGTTCGGCGTAATTGCCTTTACGTAAAAGCCGATGAATACGACCAACGGGGAATTGAAGACCTGCTCTGCTAGAACGAGACTTTGCCTTCCCTTTAACTTTACCGCCTTTACCACGTCCAGACATTGTAAGTAAGTTTATAAAACGAAAAGAATAAATTCCACACCTGATAAACAGAACAGAATACGTTTAAAAAAACATAGTTTCAAACTTATATAGGCATACGTGAATGACCGTTCACCTTCTCTCTTACCATTGGTGCGCTACGAACCAATAGCAACGCCAGACGTCAATAGCGTAACCCTCTTTTCACACACAACTTTATATAATAAAGGGTGCACGAAATTTTTACTACATTGTTCAGTTGAACTTGTTCTGTTACATTTGGTTTAATTACTTGATCTGCAATTATGCCACCTAAAACGAGCGGTAAAGCTGCAAAGAAAGCCGGAAAGGCTCAGAAAAACATCACGAAGACCGACAAAAAGAAGAAACGTAAGCGCAAGGAAAGCTACGCTATCTACATTTACAAAGTATTGAAACAAGTACATCCTGATACAGGTGTTTCAAGCAAAGCCATGAGCATCATGAACAGCTTCGTCAACGATATTTTCGAGCGTATTGCTGCCGAATCTTCTCGTCTCGCTCATTATAACAAGCGATCAACCATTACCAGTCGGGAAATTCAAACTGCCGTCAGACTGTTGTTACCCGGTGAACTCGCTAAGCACGCTGTCAGTGAAGGCACTAAAGCCGTCACTAAATATACAAGTTCGAAATAAATTGACAACCATCAGGCTTCAAAAATAAAACAAAACGGCTCTTTATAGAGCCAAATTTGTATCAAAAATGAGTTATGATGACAATGGTTCTAGTATTTAAAATATTTTACTGATATATATTGATGCAGCAAAAAATCTATTTTAAATTTAAATATTAAACTAGTAGTTTTTAGGTTGTTCCATGTATTTAAGATTAGTTTAAAATAAAACAAAACGGCTCTTTATAGAGCCAAATTTGTATCAAAAATGAGTTATGATGACAATGTTCTAGTAATTTATTGATATAAATATTATTGATATAATATATTTCTTGATGCACCAATTTTGTTCAATCTATTTTACATTTAAATATTAAACTAAACCATAAATGTTAATATTATTCATAAATATTTGCAAAGATTATATCTTGGAAGTATTGTGTATTAATGTGTATAGGTATTAGGTATGATGAACATTGCAACAATTATTATATAGAATCAATACAAAATAAATCCACTGGCATACCGTTGTTTTAGGATTTTCGCTCCATTTATCCTTAAACTAATTTTAAAAATAATGGCAGGAAGTATTCATTTTCTTCCCAGATAAAAATTAAAACCATTAATAATTGGAAGTATGTAGGTTGAATTATTCAATAAACTAAATAAATCATATGCTTATATATATTTAAAATTAGTTTATTTAATTTTTTATAATATGGTATTTTAAGTATTGTAAAGAAGTATGCAGTTTTTTAATGTTAATTAAATATAATTAAAATCAATAGGTCGTGTGCTGACATTTCTTCTACATTTTATTTTAGTTTTTGCTGGTAATTGTCTATAGTTCAGTTATCATTAAGCTGATTTGGTATTATCGGTTTAAAAGTCTTAACCCACATTTGTATTATCTAGTAAGTAATTCTTTTCAAAACAAATATTATAAGATCCACGTAATTTTAAGAGAAGTTCATGATCTTAGGAATATAAATGGCGAGGCTGCGAAGAACTGCTAGTTATAAATAAAATCGATTTTTTTCCATTGGTTAATTTTTTAACTGAACAAACGGTTCCGCACCTAATTTCTTAAAGCAATGAGACTTGCTATTTAATTTTTTATAATGAATGGTTAACATTTAAAAAATACATTCATATTCACATTCCATTAAGTGATAAATTATTTGAGAACAATAGTATCTATCTATATTATTATGTTCTCAATTCTCAACGAACGATTACATAAAATTATCTTGTTTAGTTAAAAATTAATGATTGTTGAAAATGTATATAAAAAATAATGAGTTAAAGAATACGATACACATTAAAGAAATAAACAAAACATATAATGTGCTGAATATAATAAAATACGTATATGTAAACTCTTAATATAATTTAAATAAAAACATCTAGCTAAAAAAGTTATGAGTATTAATGCGTATAGTATGCGGATATTTAGTTATTTTTTAATTGAAATACAATTTGTAAATTTCATTTACAAATAGTTATACGTTTTATGACTTACACGATCATTCATAACAATCTGTATTAAATATTTTTAATGAAATATAACATTTTAATTGTGCCATATAATTCCCCATCGTTTAGTATGGTAACATTTGGCACAGATTGAATCCGTTCGACCGGTCGATATTTAAAACGTCAGTGTATCTAATCTTATTGTATATCGAGTATAATCTTTATAAATTAACAATAGTGTACATCTGTTCTTGATATAATACATGTCTAATTGATTATATTTACTGGAATTTTTGAGAAATATGTGAAAAACTTGAGTTGTAGTGAACACAAACACGTATGTGAAGGTTTAATCGTTAACTTACGATCAAACTATACTTTAAATTCATGTTTTATTCATTTTAATATGTAAAACTGAATATACTGTTCAAACTGTTACTTATTTTCAAACATTATATTTTACCATTTTCATTTAGATTAATAAAAAGTATGTCGAGTTAAGGCAACTATGAGCTCCAGAAACGATCTCTAGAAACGGCCGTGTTCACTACACGGTTCTGGCGAACGAATGACGTGCCGTGACTGGTCTGTTTTGAAATCATTATATGTTTACAATTTGTTTGTGAATATACTTATTCGTTTGCTATTTATCAATTACGTTTATTGATTATTTCAATTATACTTATTATACCAATGGCTGAAACAGACCAAATTGCTGATGCGGCTGTTGCCGTTTCTCCAGCTGCTACTCCTAAAAAAGCGAAGAAGACTGCCGCTAAGAAACCGACGCATCCAAAAACATCTGATATGGTGAATAACGCGATTAAGGATCTTAAGGAACGTGGAGGTTCTTCACTTCAGGCTGTTAAAAAATACATCGCTGCCAATTACAAGGTTGATGCTGAAAAACTTGCACCATTTATAAGAAAATACTTAAAAGCCGCGGTCACCAGTGGTGCTCTAGTGCAGACAAAGGGCAAAGGAGCGTCTGGTTCATTCAAATTAGCAGTCGCATCTTCGAAAGATTCATCTAGTACTGCTTCTAGCTCTGTCGTAGCTAAGAAACCAGTGAAGAAAAGTCCATCTGCAAAAACTACAGCCGCAAAGAAGAAAACTGTAACACCTAAGAAAAAGCCAGTGGCAGCTAAGAAAGCTGTAGCCAAGAAGGCTACAAAAGGTCCAACGAAAAAACCTAAAGCACCAAAACCAAAAAAGGTTGCTGCAACAAAAACATCCAAGTCACCTAGAAAAAAGTAAATAACTTTGTAACTGACACATTGCTTATGTGACAATGAAATTAAATGGCCCATTAGGGCTACAATAACGTTTCCAAAAGAGTTTTTACAATAATTTATATGGTTTTTGGATATTGATGACTTTTTAATCATTGCCTCTTATTCTTAGACTTTCTATTTGAGCTAAATTTCTTCTATATTAAAGTTTTCCGAATAAAGGTTGTATTGTAAACTTACCTTTATTTTCTGCCGAGATAATTTTTTTATGTGAATAATAAAATTTATTAATTAAATTTATTTAGTAATATCATCATCCTCAGATTCAAATTCCTCTTTCTTTGCCTCCTTGGCGGCTGCAGCAAATATGATTGGATCCTACAAAAAATAAAATTATAAAGTCCAGTTTTTGATATAATTAATCCCTGTTTACAGCAATTTTAATCACAGTTACGCTCCTAACCACAGACAGATAGTTTATATAAATTAATAAGTTAGGTTAAGTTAAACAAATAATTATCTGGGTTAGCATATGTTACCACCATAGACATAGAGACGTGGAACGCGTATCTGACTCGATAACAGAGCCGTGTCAAAAGAAAGAGATGGAAAATAGTTTGGAAATATACTTGCCCTTACTTATATAGGAGTATAACTGTTTCATTTTGGGCTTAAATGACAAAAAATAACTAACTACTGTTCTAATGGAAAATTTAAAAAACAGATAATATTGTACATATACTGTACATATTTTGACTAATTAATTGAACAAAAGAAAGTATATATTAATTTCTAGATTTATCTATGTTCCTAAGTTCTTTGCAGATAATTTTTATTGTTTTGTATTTATAATGGGTAATTTAATAAACTTTAATATTGTGTGTTAAATACAATAAGACAATAATACAATAACATTGTTCTGGCTTAGTTTTATAATTTTTATGTTTTTGGGTTTATATTTCAATGACATATTTAAGTTTGATGCGTGAAATATTACCCAACAATTTTGATATTTATAAAAGTATATTTATTGTATAGAAAATGATGTGTAAAGTTTAAATTTTCAAACCGCAGGTCTGTATCTTAAATCATTCTTGAGATATGGCCTTTCAAATTTTCCGATTTTTCAAAATTTTAGAGAAAAATGATCGTAACTTTTGAACGTGTTGTCGGATTTGAATTTTGTTTACAGATTTGAAATCAGTGTGTCAAAATCTATATAATGACACGTAAAATGAGATCCGGAGATATACGTTTCACACCACCAAGGCGAGTTAGACGACGAATAGCGGGCTAAGTGATACCCTGGATTCGGGCCTGGATGATAAAAAAATGAGATCTAGGTAGGAGACAAAATATTTTTGTAAATTTTAATTTTTCAGATTCCTTAAATTTCATTTGATAGCTTTTATTAAAGTCCGTCGTTTTATCTATATATATATTATATATATATATATATATATATCTATATATATATTAAACCATAACTCAATACCTGAAAAGTAAGTTTCCAATATATGAATTTAATTGTGAACTTCTTTCCGATAAGGGTAGGAACTGGAGTTACAAACTCGAAGCTCCAGAAAAATTAAAAAATGAGATATATGAACCAGACATATGGCCCGAAAATGTTATCGTAAAGAGATTCTTTTTTCGTCGACAAGGGGGAGCTTTCCAACAATAAAAATCATCTCAACAATGAAAATATAAAAGAAGGTAAATTTTTCAAAATTAAAATTTTCCATCTAAATATACAAAGTATCAGGAACAAGATAGATGAACTAGAACTGTTACTCAACAAAGAGGATCCCAACATAATTTGTACAACTGAACACTGGTTAGACAACAATGAAATAAATACAATCAAAATCTCTGATTACAAGCTGACATCTTACTTCTGTCGCGAAAATTCCATACATGGAGGTGTCTCAATCTATATAAAAAACAATATAATCTGTGAAAGCGTTATCGATACTAGTCACTTAACGGTAGAAAAACATTTTGAGTGCTGTGTTACTAAATGTGCAAACCTCAACATAATTATAGTAAGTGTGTACCGAACACCAGACAGTGATTTTAACTTATTTTTACAAAGATTTGAAGAACTGATATTATTAATTACACGCGACAAATGTACAATCATTATTGCTGGCGACTTCAATATAAACTTTTTAAATACTTCTGATACGAAATATAAGAAACTTTATAATCTGCTGGTGTCATTTAATCTATCCTGTTTAATCGCGCAGCCTACCAGAGTGACGTGCAACACTTCAACACTCATAGATAATATAATTACTAATATAAACGCTGAAACTTGTCTAGTAAATACCGTCACTACATCATTATCGGATCACCACGCATGTACTGTCAGTTTTGAACAACTACTAGAAATTGAAAATAAAAACACGATATACAAACAATGTAGAACATATACTGAAGATCAACATTTTATTTTTAACTATTTGCTACAAAATGAAAACTGGAGCAGTATTTTAAATAATTATGATGTAAACAAAAGCTATAACGATTTTCATGAAACTTTTATGTATTATTTTAATGTAGCTTTTCAGAAAAAATTAATAAATACAGCTAATCAAAACAATACTAATACTGTAAAGAAATGGATAACTGATGATATCAAAAAACTTTCTAAGGCAAAATACGAGCAATATTTATTAATTAAAGATCTGAAAAGTTGCAATTTTAATTCTAATTTTAATTTTAATGTTAATTACCATGTTTTAAAATATAAATTGTTATGTAAGGATCTAAATAGGCAAATTCAGGTTGCAAAGAAAAGTTACTATGAAAGTGTTATAAAAAATTCTGACAATAAGACTAAAGTAATATGGGACATTATTAAAAGCCAAAACAACCCAACAAATAAAAATAACAAAACACTTAACACTAACATAAGAAGTACAAACGGTCAAATCATAACACATATAAATGAAATAGCAAACGAATTCAATAATTATTATGTAAATTTGACAAAATATATAGACATAGATGAACCTGACCTAAATCAAAGGATAAATACTGCAAATAATTTTGACAGTTTATTTCTTTACCCTTGTACTGATAATGAAGTGTTTAATATAACTAGAACATTAAAAAATAAAAAAACCTTTGGGTGGGACGAAATTCCTGGTACTATTGTTAAAACTTATATACATCTTTTGGCGACCCCGCTAAGACACTTAATCAATAATTGCTTTAGAGAAGGTATTTTCCCAGACAAATTAAAATTATCTATTGTCAAACCTATCTACAAAAAAGGTGAAAAAGAAAACATTAGCAATTATCGGCCAATATCATTACTCTCAAATTTCTCAAAAATCTTTGAAAAGGCTTTATTGAATAGAATAAACAGTTATCTTCTCAAAAACAATATTATTTCTGACAACCAACATGGATTCAAACCGGGTAGTTCGATAGACCTTGCTATATTCAAAACTATGAACATTATACTTAATGCATGGAATGAAAAAAAAATCAGTGTTCTTGCCCTATTTGACTTGTCAAAGGCGTTCGACTGCGTCCACCACGAACTATTATTAAATAAATTGTACGCATATGGTATACGAGGACTGGCCCTAAAACTTATTGAATCATATTTAGAAAATCGAACTCAAAAAGTCGAAATATGCAAATACGAAAACGGACAACTCGTCAAATCTATCTCGGAGAAGAAAAACACTACGATTGGAGTTCCTCAAGGGTCAGTTCTCGGACCATTATTATTTATATTATACAACAATGATATCGGCGTGATTTCCGGTAACAATACTATACTTTTTGCTGATGACACAGCCATTATTTACAACGAAATCAATAAACACAATTTAGAGAAAAATATCAACTCATCATTAAGTGTTTTGTCAACATGGTGCAAAAAAAATGGTCTAAAACTCAACCTAGATAAAACTCAATATATACGCTTTGGTACATACGGGGATTGTGAAAATGAACTTCATTTACCTTACTATGGAAATATACAACTAACAGACGTAGTAAAATTTTTGGGGATACACATTGATAAGAACTTATCATGGAAATACCATATAGAGACGACTGTTACTAAAATAAATAAATACATCTTCTTGATCAGGTCACTAAAAAACACCGTCTCAATAGACATTTTAAAAATCATATACAACGCATACATAGAGTCACAATTACGATACGGAGTAATTTTTTGGGGAAATTCTCCGCACGTAAAAAACTTATTCACAACACAAAAAAGATGTCTGAGAGCGATGTGGGGTGTTAGTTCTCAAACATCTTGCAGGCCCCTTTATAAACAAACAGACATACTAACTATATATGATTTATACATTTATGAATGCTGTGTATTCCTAAAAAAATACAAAGAATACTTCAATGAAAATGTACCTATGCATTCCTACAATACCCGCACAGGACACCAATACAGAGCGACAGCCACAACGCTTGCAACAGCGTATAAAGGGCCGCTAAATTATTGTATCAGGTGTTTTAACAATTTACCAGAAAATTTTAAAGAACTCCCATTAACAGAATTTAAAAAAATTATTAAAAAATATCTGATTGATAGCACTAACTATAGCTTGTTAGAATATTTTAATGCAAATAAATTTGCCTAGGAAGATCCTAAAAATACAACAATTTTAATTCCTAAATTTTAAATTTTAACATTCAATGTTTTAACACCTAAATAATTTTTAATTTTTAACTGTAAATTTAATTTTAACTATATGTATTTTAATATTTGCAATGTATTGACGCATTCTACAACTGTAATAGCCAGTTTCACAGAATAAAGATTATTATTATTATTATTATTATTATCATATTTTATTATTTTTTAAATATCTAATTTTTGCGGGCATTTATAGCTATATTTAAAATATTCAAGTTTTGAAACATTCGCGAAAAAATAAGAAATGTATTTGTTATTAACTAAATTTTGACATTATGATTGATAAATCAAACAAAAATTAAAGTATAGTTTTATTTTTAAATACTTAAAAATAAATATATCAAACATTCAGAGAAAAGCTTTTATATCATTCATGGCAAAGAAAAATAATTTAAATTTCGGTATGTACTGACTCTTTTGTGAATAGTATTGTAGCCCTACTGGGCCAACTTTTTATAAAACTCATAATGTCGTAATATTCAAGTCGCTGTAACTTATTTCTTTCTTGGAGATTTTTTTGTGCTCTTTGCTGCTACCTTTTTTGGTTTGGGGCTTTTCGGTTTCTTTGTCGGTGTTTTTACAACTTTAACTGACTTTGCCTTTGGTTTTTTGGCTACAGCTTTCTTAGCAGCTACTGCTACAGGTTTCTTTACTTTAACGACAGCGGCGGCTGGCTTTTTCTTAGGTGTTACAGGTTTCTTCTTTGCAGCTGGACTTTTCTTCACTGGTTTCTTAGCTACAGCTGAGCTGGAAGCAGCACGTTTGGCTTTGGGTTTCTTAGAAGCAGCACTGGAGGAATCTTTTGAAGATGTCACGGCTAATTTAAATGAACCAGATGCTCCTTTTCCCTTTGTCTGCACTAGAGCACCACTGGTGACCGCGGCTTTTAAGTATTTTCTTATAAATGGTGCAAGTTTTTCAGCATCAACCTTGTAATTGGCAGCGATGTATTTTTTAACAGCCTGAAGTGAAGAACCCCCACGTTCTTTAAGATCCTTAATCGCGTTATTCACCATATCAGATGTTTTTGGATGCGTCGGTTTCTTAGCGGCAGTCTTCTTCGCTTTTTTAGGAGTAGCAGCTGGAGAAACGGCAACAGCCGCATCAGCAATTTGGTCTGTTTCAGCCATTGGTATAATTGAAATAATCAATGAACGTAATTGATAAATAGTAAACGAATAAGTATATTCACAAACAAATTGTAAACATATAATGATAATAAAACGGACCAGTCACGGCGCGTCATGCGTTTGTCAGTACCGTGTAGAGAACACGGCCGTTTCTACAGATCCTTTCTGGAGCTCATAGTTGCCTTAACTCGACATACTTTTTATTAATCTAAATGAAAATGGTAAAATATAATGTTTAAAAATAAGTAACAGTTTGAACAGTATATTCAGTTTTATATATTAAAATAAATAAAACATGAATTTAAAGTATAGTTTGGTCGTAAGTTAACGATAAAACCCTCACATACGTGTTTGTATTCACTACAACTCAAGTTTTTCACATATTACTCAAAAATCCCGGTAAATATAATCAATTAGACATTTATTATATCAAGAACAGATGTATACTATTGTTAATTTATAAAGATTTTACTCGATATTCAAAAAGATTGGATACACTGACGTTTTAAAAATCGACCGGTCGAACGGATAGAATCAGGTGAATGTTATCATGCCAAGCAATGGGAAAATATATTGAATAATCAAAAACTATATTTTTTTATTTTAAATAGGTATTTTTTGTTAATATTTGTAGTGTTAACATCTAGCTTATATTAATTTATATATTTTATTAACGAATTCTAGTCGATATAATCAAAATTAAAAATATAGTTACTTTATACTGTATTTTATATTAAAATTAAACCTTCAAATCATATCCTGAATTTTTATTCGTTCATTACAATATATACATTTGTTATGTTTTTCGTAAGGGGGTTATATCTATTTAAGTTACTATCCAGTTTATCAGAATTGATCGAAAGACACTCGCGCGCAGGATAATTTTAAGGCTAATTTTATGTAACTATATACAATGAGCGATGTATGTACATATTAGTTTGATAGATTTATCAAATACTATTATTTATGCATTATTTGTTTTTATTCAATTAGTAACGCATAGGATCTCGAAATATAATTTATTTTTCTTTTACGTTTTACATAATATTTACATGTTTATATTCACATTAAGCCTAGGTTCCTAAAACACGGGATAAATAAATGAATATAGATTACATATATTTTAATCGACGAAGTTTATATTTAAACGTTCACAATTTTATATAAATATCAAGGTAACAATAAATTTTGTTTTATATTCATAATTATTATGTCCCTCAAACTGCACAAATTCTGCGTTCAGTCCCGAAAGAAAATAAAGAAATAACTTACATACAATGTATAACATGGATAAGAACAACTATTTTTGTTTAAATGTTATCTCTGATATTTATTTCAATTGTACTATTTATTTACTTTTACGTGATTTTAAATGTAACTCCAAAATGTTAAAAAATCGTTTTACAGTACCAAATTAATTTAAAATGATTTGATACGATTTTCTGTTAAAAAATAAGCTTAAAATTGATATACTGACCGCGAGCCACATTAAATGGCTAAAGTGCCGCAACTTAGCGATGTCTGGCCTATACTATAAATATAAAAATTTTAATGTATAAAAGTTTATTAAAAATAATGATTATTTAAGTAAAATTTTTAAATTGCAAAATTATCTTGTATTAATATAAGGTGACCAACCGTCCTCCTTTTGTAGGTTCTCTCCTCCTTCGAAAAGTGTCCTCCTTTTTGATATTTTAAAACTAATATGTTAATCTATGTACTTAATATTTACGTCAATAATGATTTTATTTATCATGTATTAATATATTTAATTTAAATTTAAATTTATAAAAATTATTTATAATTCTGTTTTTGTATATTGTACAATACCTAAATACAAATACATATTTGCAAAAATTAATTCAGTTTAAAAAAAATCAAAAATTCTTTTATAAAATTTTCAAGGTCCAAAAATAAAGTGACATTTTTCTGAATGCTAGGGAGGCTACCCTTATTTTGAAATAGTGTCCTCCTTTTTATTTTTATAATATTGGTCACCTTAATTAATATCATGTTGTTATTGAAAAAAATGTAATGACACCTTCATATGAGGAGTACAAACTTAAAAAGTATATATGAAATTATAGTATAAATATGCAAAGGTAGGTGTACTGCAAATAATAAACAATATGAAAATTAATTCAATTACAAATTAACAGAGTACATATGTACTTATTAATGTATGTATTTTACCTATACCAGTATTTCTATGGAACAAATTTCCCTGACTTCCAGGAGAATTTTTACCGTTTTCCCTGTATTTTTTAAAAAAATTTAAATAAAAAACCTAAAAAAAAGTCACTTTCAATATTTGCGAGAATTTGTGATTTTGCATTTTTATAAAAATTCCCTAACTTTTTCCGGTTTTCCAGAAACTGGCCACCCTGCTATATTTACTACACGTTATAAGTTATCAAATAATATTTTTATTAAGCTCGTACATAGTTTAATCTCTTTTTTGATATTATTTTGGCCCTTTACAGGGCCGTTGACAGTCGAATAGTAATTTAAGCGCGTTCACCGCGAATACGGCGAGCTAATTGTATATCTTTAGGCATAATGGTGACACGTTTAGCGTGGATAGCGCACAGATTGGTATCTTCAAACAGACCAACCAAGTAGGCTTCGCTAGCTTCTTGTAATGCCATTACAGCTGAACTTTGGAAACGAAGATCGGTTTTAAAATCTTGGGCAATTTCACGAACCAAACGTTGGAACGGTAATTTACGGATCAACAATTCAGTACTCTTTTGGTAACGACGAATTTCACGAAGAGCGACGGTTCCTGGTCGGTAACGATGAGGTTTCTTTACTCCACCAGTAGCTGGTGCACTTTTACGTGCGGCTTTAGTCGCGAGTTGTTTTCGTGGCGCTTTACCACCAGTAGATTTGCGAGCAGTTTGCTTTGTACGAGCCATAGCAAATTTTTCAATATAAAATCAAACTATACGAACAAATGTCGAAAGTATAATAATCCTGGAATCATTTTTTCCCTTCTTATATAGACACTTGGATCGTTCTCATTGGTTGCACATTTCATACTGCTGGGCGGAGCTAAATATAGCTATATAAGCGCGCCGTTTTCGTCCATGGGATCATTCTTACGAGCTGTTTAAGCTTTGTTAATTCGCTTATTCTGTAATTTCGATAGCAATTTCATAACAATGACTGGTCGCGGAAAGGGAGGTAAAGGTTTGGGAAAAGGAGGAGCCAAGCGTCATCGCAAAGTGTTGCGTGATAACATCCAGGGTATCACTAAGCCCGCTATCCGTCGTCTAGCTCGCCGTGGTGGTGTGAAACGTATCTCCGGTTTGATTTATGAAGAAACCCGCGGTGTACTGAAAGTTTTCCTTGAGAACGTAATCAGAGATGCTGTAACATATACAGAACACGCTAAGAGAAAGACTGTTACCGCTATGGACGTTGTATATGCATTGAAACGACAAGGTCGTACTTTGTACGGTTTCGGAGGTTAAACACGTATTACTTAATGACTTCGATTACAATTTTATGACTGACAAACGGCTCTATTAAAGAGCCAAAAATAAATCAAAAAGGAGTTACTATTGTACAAATACTCATAACCTTTATAAATAATTCATTTTGTTTGTATCATTCGATATCAGGGTATCCAATTCCGGAAAGTTAGAGAAGCCTAAAGTAGTAATTTATATAACCATAGACTTAAGAGATACCTGCCATATCTTACCATATTATAGTACACAGCTAGTGTTTCTTTTTTCAATATTTCATATCTCGAACATTTAAATACTACAAATATACATTCGAGAAATGAAGTAAATAATTATAAATTTTGAAGTTGATTATTTTTTGTTCAAGCCAAGGCTTTAGTAACTTAGTAGATACTTTAATTAGTTTTGTTTAAAACATATGTAGATAAAAACGATCTTTTAAAAGACAGTATTTATTTAAACAGTAATTATTAGTATTATTACATTACCTCTTATTTAGTAAATAATATCCTTACCAACAAATCAATAAATAGATTATTACCTCTATACCTTTTCAAGTCCAAATTGAAACAATTTCTAATTGAGACTAAACAATTTCAAATTGGGAATAAACATTTTCAAATTGGGAATTACCAATTTTATATCGGTTAAGTTTAAAAACTTAGTATTAAAATTGATTTAGGAATTGAAATACCACATATCCAGTAGTGAAGACAGTAAATATGACTCAAACTGAGTTTCGATTGCAACGGTCAAAAAGTATTGAACGAAAAAATATCACGAAAATTATTTTTATTAATTATACCCGATATGTATATCGCTCATATTCAAAGATTCATATATATGTATGTATATAGTGCATTAAATATGTCTTATTAATTTGGGTAGTTGTATATTATAGAGCAGTGATTTCCAAACTGGGAGGCGCGCCTCCTTAGGGAGGCGCGGACTAGTGCAAAGGGAGGCGCGAAAACTTTAACAGAAATTTAATTTCCATAACATCACATTACCGTGTATAAATAAAAAATATATAATTATAACATAACATTATTTTTGTATACATACATACTATCTGTTTCTGAAAGGGACGTTACTGTGTAGTTTTTGATTGACAACTATTATTGAAAAAGCAAAACTGATAGAATTATCATAAAAAAAATCAGAGTGAAATCATTCCCCTTAAAAGACCTAGATTTAAAGAAGTTTGTGCTAATAAACAAGCATATTCATCGCATTAAAAAAAATTATACGCAAAAAAATACATTTTATACCTTTTTAAAATATGTCTATAATTTTATTAAATAAAGGGGGGGGGGGGGAGGCGCCAGAGATAAAATTTTTTTAAAGGGAGGCGTAGTCACATAAAGTTTGGAAACCACTGTTATAGAGGATCCGATTTTAAATAAAATAAAAGATCTTTAACATATGATAAAGCTCTAGTTTAGGGGTCCGGGGCTAAAGGGGAACCGGTGCTATGAGCAAAAATAAAAATGAGTGAATGGTAATTACGTATTTAATTTTTAATTGAATAGCTGAAAAAAAAGTTAACAAAAAAAAACTTCTTAAGGGGTCACCAAAATTTCCAGTGTACCAAATACAAATATAGTTTATATTATAATACATTATTATTCATTTATTTTCATCTCAAATCTGGAATTCCCAATTTGAAATTGATTGGTTTCAATTTGAACTTGAAGTTGTATAGTAATATCTGTTAATAAACATTGATATACATAAAAATAGTATCATAACGCAATATTTACTGCGTAGATGTCAATCACTTGACAAAATATTATTTATTAAAAATTTACTTATTTTCATTTAAAATTTAAGGAATTACATATTTTATTTGTATAATAGAGGGAATTTCTCTCTAGCATCTGTAAAACGTTACAAAAATTCCATTTTATCCCTTAGACTTTTAGAAAAGTTGTAATTTAAAAAGTCATTTTATTTATACTATTGTTTATGTAAAAACCAGTGTACGTTTACAACTCTTTTTTAACATAAATTTGGTCCCTGAAGGGACCGTTTGCTTTTTGTTATATGTACATTTATGCCTTGTCATTAGTCTGTAGATTAAAAATGTTTACGCCTTCTTTTCAGTTTTCTTGGGTAACAGAACAGCTTGGATATTAGGTAACACACCGCCTTGAGCGATAGTGACGCCAGATAGGAGTTTGTTCAACTCTTCGTCATTACGGATTGCTAATTGCAGATGTCTGGGGATGATACGTGTTTTCTTGTTATCACGGGCTGCGTTACCGGCCAACTCGAGAACTTCAGCTGCGAGATATTCCATCACAGCAGCCAAATACACTGGAGCACCTGCACCAACACGTTCAGCATAGTTGCCTTTACGTAATAGACGATGAATACGACCGACAGGGAATTGAAGTCCTGCTCTGCTTGACCGGGACTTTGCCTTTCCCTTAACTTTACCGCCTTTACCACGTCCAGACATAGTTGATTATTATTAAAAGATCAAATTGAGTACAATACGTCTGATTAACAGAGTACAATAACTTAGAAAACCCAAAGTGCGGGTTTATATAGACAATAGTGTATATCTTTTCACTTTTCAATTTGCTATTGGCGCGACATGAGCCAATAGTAGCGCGCGATGACAACAGCGTAACCCTCTCTACATACAGTACTCATAATAAAGAAGGGTGCACAAAACTGAATTATCACTGTTTTATTGAACTACTCCGTTTCATATCACGTACAGTTTTTGATCATTTGAAAGAATATGCCACCAAAAGTTAGCGGTAAAGCCGCCAAAAAGGCTGGTAAAGCTCAGAAAAATATCACCAAAACTGACAAAAAGAAGAAACGCAAGCGTAAGGAAAGTTACGCTATCTACATTTACAAAGTATTGAAACAAGTACATCCTGATACTGGTGTTTCAAGCAAAGCCATGAGCATCATGAACAGCTTCGTCAACGATATTTTTGAGCGTATTGCTGCCGAATCTTCTCGTCTCGCTCATTATAACAAGCGATCAACCATTACCAGTCGGGAAATTCAAACTGCCGTCAGACTGTTGTTACCCGGTGAGCTCGCTAAGCACGCCGTCAGTGAAGGCACTAAAGCCGTCACTAAATATACAAGTTCGAAATAAATTATGACAACCGTCAGGCTTCAAAAATAAAACAAAACGGCTCTTTATAGAGCCAAATTTGTATCAAAAATGAGTTATGATGACAATGGTTCTAGTATTTAAAATATTTTACTGATATATATTGATGCAGCAAAAAATCTATTTTTAATTTAAATATTAAACTAGTAGTTTTAGGGTTGTTCCATGTATTTAAGATTAGTTTATTTAATTATTAATAATATGGTATTTTAAGTATTGTAAAGAAGTATCCAGTTTTTAATGTTCATTAAATATAATTTAAATCAATAGGTCGTGTGCTGACATTTCTTCTGCATTTTATTTTGTTTTTGTCTATAGTTCTGTTATCATTAAGCTGATTTGGCATTATTGGTTTAAAAGACTAAACCCACATTTGTATGATTTAGTAGGTAATGCCTTTCAAAACAGATATTATAAGATCCACGTAATATTAAGAGAAGTTCATAGTCTTAGGAATATGAATGGCGAAGCTGCTTTTTTCTTATGGCTCCAATGTTTAAGGACTTTTTCAGATGCACTCACTAATGTATCTTCCACGCCTGTATGAAAGTCCCCATTTATTGATACCCCGAAAGAAAAGTTATAAGCATATCTACAAACAGGTACAAAATACATGATATATTTTATATAATCGAATTAAACAAATAATGTACACCTCAGTACATTGTTATCATAATATGTTATTTAAAGTCTTATGGAAGTATTGGAATTATATTTTACATTTATTTTCATTAATTTTCTATAATATCGTGTTATTTTCAATGTAATGCTAATTTTCATAGCATACTATTTATATGATTTTTTAAATTAATTTTGTTTTTTCGACTACCTAAAAAAAGAAATCTATATCTATAAAAGAGTTTGTCCTTAACCACTCACTCACTCACTCATATATCAACGTACAGCCCAAACCCTTGGACCTAGAAACGTGAAATTTCGTAGGTGCCTTCATTTTATGATGTAAGCACCCACTAAGAAAGGATTTTTCGAAATTTAACCCCTACGGGGTTAAAATAGCTCTACAATATATGTTAATAAACGAAACAATTATTTCAGCATTTCCCAATGTTCAACACCTAAGGTGTTAGGGGGGTGGAAAAATTTGTAAAATATTTTTTTTGTATTCATCGAATGAAACATGGCAAAGTAGGTACTCTACAAGATAAATATCAGTTACGAAAATTTAACCCCTATTGGAATGGGGAGGGGGATACAATTTTGATATAGTTATCTTCATAATTGTGCATGGTATTAAAGTAAATTCGGACAAATTAATATTCAATTTAAAATGAAATTTCGATAATCTAGCCCTAATAACATGGTACGGGGACAAGGATGGATTTAGATATGTTTATCTGCATACCTGCTTTTCTTATGAAGGTAAATTCAGGCAAAATAGTCATCAATTAAAATTAAAATTTCGACATTGAACCCCTAATGGCGAGGGTAGACATGGTTTGTGTTTTTAATATGTAGGTAATGAATAAAAATCAATATAAAAAAATGTAATATGTCATCCCCTATCACGTATGGAGAATTCTAATTAGTTTCGAAGTTTACGCGAGCGAAGCCGTGGGATTCCGCTAGTATCTAATAAATATTCACACTTTGAATAATGCAGTTTACATAAAAATATGTAAAATTTTACACTCCATAACTTTTGTACAGGACATGTATTTCTATTATCAGTTTTAAGAGCTCAAAAATCCATTTAAACATATTTTTTTGATTAAACGCGCTTAATTTTCGAGTTCATCACAACTTTTCAGCAATTTAGGTGCACACATTGGAATAACATTTGAAATATTGCAGAAAAGAAAACATTTTTGAAAATTTTGATATAAGGCACTCCTCTGTATCTTAATTTGTCTTGAAGTTATTCAAGAATAATAAAATTAAACTTCAAACGGCTCTAAAAAATTTTCCACAAGGCCTATAGATGGGGACTTTTGTGTACAGTCGTACACGTACTATAATGTATACTACATTGGTACCAAATTTCATCGCACTCCTAATTTGTTATTTTTCAATCCATTCATTGCCTGGACTATAAATAGTATAAAAAATAATGAGTTAAAGAATACGTCACACATTAAAAAAATAAACAAAACATATAATGTACTGAATATAATATAATACGTATATGTAAACTCTTAATATAAATTAACATAATATAATAAAAACATCTAGTTAAAAAAATTATGAGTAATTATACGTATAGTATGCAGATATTTAATTATTTTTGAATTCAAATACAATTTGTAAATTTCATTTACAAATAGTTATACGTTTAAACAATCATTCATAACAATCTGTATTAAATATTTTCAATGAAAATTAAACATTTTAATTGTGCCATATATTTCCCCATCGTTTAGCATGGTAACATTTGGCACAGATTCTGTCCGTTCGACCAGTCGATTTTTAAAACGTTAGTGTATCTAATCTTATTCTATATCGAGTATAATCTTTATAATTTAACAATAGTATACATCTGTTCTTGATATAATATATGTCTAATGGATTATATTTACTGGGATTTTTGAGTAATATGTGAAAAACTTGTGTTGTAGTGAATACAAACACGTATGTGAAGGTTTAATTGTTAATTTACGATTAAACTATACTTTTAATTCATGTTTCATTTATTTTAATATGTAGCACTGAATATACTGTTCAAACTGTTACTTATTTTTAAACATTATATTTTACCATTTTCATTTAGATTATTAAAAAGTATGTCGAGTTAAGGCAACTATGAGCTCCAGAAAGGATCTCTAGAAACGGCCGTGTTCTCTACACGGTACTGACAAACGCATGACGCGCCGTGACTGGTCCGTTTTATTATCATTATATGTTTACAATTTGTTTGTGAATATACTTATTCGTTTACTATAATTTATCAATTACGTTCATTGAATATTTCAATTATACCAATGGCTGAAACAGATCCAATTGCTGATACGGCTGTTGCCGTTTCTCCAGCTGCTACTCCTAAAAAAGCGAAGAAGACTGCCGCTAAGAAACCGACGCATCCAAAAACATCTGATATGGTGAATAACGCGATTAAGGATCTTAAAGAACGTGGAGGTCTTCACTTCAGGCTGTTAAAAAATACATCGCCGCTAATTACATGGTTGATGCTGAAAAACTTGCACCATTTATCAGAAAGTACTTGAAAGCCGCTGTCACCAGTGGTGCTCTTGTGCAAACAAAGGGAAAAGGAGCGTCTGGTTCATTTAAATTAGCCGTGACATCTTCAAAAGATTCCTCCAGTGTTGCTTCTAAGAAACCCAAAGCCAAACGTGCTGCTTCCAGCTCGGCTGTAGCTAAGAAACCAGTGAAGAAAAGTCCATCTGCAAAAACTACAGCCGCAAAGAAGAAACCTGTAACACCTAAGAAAAAGCCAGCGGCAGCTAAGAAAGCTATAGCCAAGAAGGCAAACACTCCATCAAAAGCAAAGAAAGCTACAAAAGGTCCAACGAAAAAACCTAAAGCACCAAAACCAAAAAAGGTTGCTGCAACAAAAACCTCCAAGTCACCTAAAAAGAAGTAAATAACTATGGAACTGTCACATTGCTAATGTGACAATGAAATTAAATGGCCCATTAGGGCTACAATAACATTTACAAAAGAGTTCTTACAATAATTTATATGACTTTTTAATCATCATTGCCTCTAATTCTTTGTTTCTTTGAGCTAAATTTCTTCTATATTAAAGTTTTCCCAATTGAAACTATGGTAAGCTTACATTAGTAAAGAAAAAAAATCGTTTTTTTCGGTTCAGTACATTTTGAAAGACGCGCCTTTACTTGATCTTACTCCCCACTTCAATTGTTTAGTTGTCGTTCCCGCAACACGTCTAACGTTTTGGTTCTTCGCCTTTGTACTCTTTATTTTATTCCAATATAATTTTGAAGTGTAGATTACGAAAAATGGGGATTATTTTAAATTTTAAAGGGTGTTACCCCAAATAGAGTATGCATCATTTTTCTTATAATATAGGCTTCAAAATCTATAGGAATAAAAAACAAACAAAAAATACAGAAAAAAAAGATTTCCCTAAAAAATAATAGATTGACTATTATTTGCATCTATACGTTATCTAGATTTCCTTTTGTATTTTGTCATGTAATTTTTTCCTTAATTCTCACGTGAAACAATAAACTAATTTTCAAAGACTTCTAGTTCTATTTATTTAATTATTATACCTTATAACCTAATTATGAAGTAACATTATTTATAATTTATATTATTGTATCAATTCATCTAGCATGCTTATTACGAGTAGTACCTAGTACCTACCTACCTACATACTATCATACAAGTACCATAAAATGTTATAAATTATGGTAGAAAAAAAATGTAAATAAATTTTCTTTTTTAAATTAATCACCCGGAACTGAACCGGAAAAACCTTTATTTTTTTCGGAACGAAAACCGGAACCGAACCGATATCTTTTTTTTCACTCGGAGCTGAACAAAAACCTAAACGAAAAAATAACGGTTCGAAATTCTGATTTTAGAACCTAAGCTGTATTTAAAAAAATGAGATCCGGAGATACGTTTCACACCACCAAGGCAAGCTAGACGACAAATAACGGGCTAAGTGATACCCTGTCCCTGGATGATAAAAAAATGAGATCTAGTCATCTAGATATGAGACAAAATATTTTGGAAAATTTTAATTTTTTAGATTCCTTAAATTGTCGGATTTCATTTGATAATTTTATTAAAGTCCGTCGTTTTATCATCTTTTATTATTTTTTAAATATCTAATTTTTGGGGACATTTATAGCAATATACATAAAATAATAAAAGTTTTGAAACGTTCTCGAAAAAAATAAGAAATGTATTTGTTATTAACTAAATTTTGACATTATGATTGATAAATCAAACAAAAATTAAAGTATAATTTTATTATTGAAAATAATTTAAATTTCGGTATGTACTGACTCTTTTGTGAATGGTATTGTAGCCCTACTGGGCCAACTTTTTAATGTCGTAATATTCAAGTTGTTGTAACTTATTTCTTTCTTGGAGATTTTTTTGTGCTCTTTGCTGCCACCTTTTTTGGTTTGGGGCTTTTCGGTTTCTTTGTCGGTGTTTTTACAACTTTAACTGATTTTGCCTTTGGTTTTTTGGCTACAGCTTTCTTAGCTGCTACTGCTACAGGTTTCTTTACTTTAACGACAGCGGCAGCTGGCTTTTTCTTAGGTGTTACAGGTTTCTTCTTTGCAGCTGGACTTTTCTTCACTGGTTTCTTAGCTACAGCTGAGCTGGAAGCAGCACGTTTGGCTTTGGGTTTCTTAGAAGCAACACTGGAGGAATCTTTTGAAGATGTCACGGCTAATTTAAATGAACCAGACGCTCCTTTTCCCTTTGTCTGCACAAGAGCACCACTGGTGACCGCGGCTTTTAAGTATTTTCTTATAAATGGTGCAAGTTTTTCAGCATCAACCTTGTAATTCGCAGCGATATATTTTTTAACAGCCTGAAGTGAAGAACCTCCACGTTCTTTAAGATCCTTAATCGCGTTATTCACCATGTCAGATGTTTTTGGATGCGTCGGTTTCTTAGCGGCAGTCTTCTTCGCTTTTTTAGGAGTAGCAGCTGGAGAAACGGCAACAGCCGTATCAGCAATTGGATCTGTTTCAGCCATTGGTATAATTGAAATATTCAATGAACGTAATTGATAAATAGCAAACGAATATATTCACAAACAAATTGTAAACATATAATGATTTCAAAACGGACCAGTCACGGCGCGTCATGCGTTTGTTAGAACCGTGTAGAGAACACGGCCGTTTCTAGAGATCGTTTCTGGAGCTCATAGTTGCCTTAACTCGACATACTTTTTATTAATTTAAATGAAAATGATAAAATATAACGTTTAAAATTAAGTGATAGCGTAAACAGTATATACAGTTTTATATATTAAAATGAATAAAACATGAATTAAAAGTATAGTTTGGTCGTAAGTTAACGATAAAACCCTCACAAACGTGTTTGTATTCACTACAACTCAAGTTTTTCACATATTACTCAAAAATCCCGGTAAAATAATCAACTAGACATATATTATATCAAGAACAGATGTATACTATTGTTAATTTATAAAGATTTTACTCGATATACAAAAAGATTGGATACACTGACGTTTTAAAAATCGACCGGTCGAACGGACAGAATCTGTGCCAAATGTTACCATGCCAAGCAATGGGAAAATATATGGAATAATTAAAAACTATATTTTTTTATTTCAAATAGGTTTTTTTGTTAATATTTGTAGTGTTAACATCTAGCTTATAATAATTTATATATTTAATTAACGAATTCTAGTCGATATAATCAAAATTATAAATGTAGTTACTTTATACTGTACATTATATTAAAATTAAACCTTAAAATCACATCCTGAATTTTTATTCGCTCATTACAATGTACACATGTGTTTTGTTTTTCGTCAAGGGGGTTATATACATTTTATTAACTATCCAGTTTATCAGAATTGATCGAAAGACACTCGCGCGCAGGATAATTTTAAGGCTACTTTTATGTAACTATATACAATAAGCGATGTATGTACATTATTGTACATATTAGTTTGATAGATTTATCAAATACTATTATTTATGCATTATTTGTTTTTATTCATTTAGTAATGCATTGGATCTCGAAATATAATTTATTTATCTTTATACTTTTATATAATATTTACATATTTATATTTATTAAGCCTAGGTTCCTGAAACGCATAGAATAAAAAAATGAAAACTTACAATATATAAACATATATTTTAATCGACGTAGTTATATTTAAACGTTCACAATTTTATGTAAATATCAAAGTAACAATAAATTTTGTTTTAAATTCTTAATTATGTCCCCCAAACTCTGCGTTCAATCCCGAAAGAAAATATTGAAATAACTTACCTACATACAATATATAACATGGATTAGAACAACTATTTTTGTATTAATGTTATTTCTGTTTTTATTTCAATTGTACTATTTAATTACTTTTTCGTGATTTTAAATGTAACTCCAAAATGTTAAAAAATCGTTTCACAGTACCAAATCAATTTAAAATGATTTGACACGATTTTGTTAAAATTAATATACTGAACTAGGGATGAAACGATAAGAGTAAATACGAGTACTTACTCGATACTTTTCTTCCGATACTAAGTACTTTTTGTATCGATACTTTGAAACTAAGTATCGAGTAGGTATCGGTCAAAAATACTCGTATCGGTAATCGGTATACTGATGAAAATGATTTTTTGTGAATTGAATATAGAAATTTTTGAACGCACCGTCACGCACAAAAACAAACAACTGTCAAATATATGAATTAAAATCTACGCTATATAAGCGTCTATCCCTTTTTTACATGTCGTCAAGTATACGTTGTACTCGTTTTAATGGAATTTATATTCAACTGAGCTGAGTGCGCTATTGCTACATTTAACACGTTTCAAGTTCAAATAAAAAATTAATTCTTTTACCCTTAGATTTTTTATTAGAAGTATTGGATGAACTACATGCATATATAATAAGAGTGAAAATGATTTTTTTTAAATAAATTATTAGCCACTAACAACTTATTTTAAAGGTTACAAAATTATTTTTATGCAATTGGCAAATTTTACAAAAAAAAGTCGATCGATACGAGTATGTATCGATACTTTTCAATCGATACCGAGTAAGTATCGATACTTTACGACCGATACTGTAAAAGTATTTGATACCTCAGTGGTATCGTTTCATCCCTATACTGAACGCAAGCCACTTTAAATGGCTAAAGAGCCGCAACTTAGCGATATCTGGTCTATATTATAAATATAAAAATTTAAATGTACAAAAGTTTATTACAAATAATGATTTAAGTAAAATGTTTAAAGTGCAATTGTTATTGAAAAAAATGTAATGACACCTGTATATGAACAGTACAAATTAAAAGTATGAAATTGTATTATAAATATGCAAGGTAGGTGTATTTAATATGTGTACTACGAATAATAAGAATGTTAATTCATTTTCGTGCACTAGGCAACTAAATTAATAATTTAACTGAGTACACAGTTACGACATATTTATTAATGTATGTATGTATTTCACCTACATTTACTACACGTTAAGTTATCAAATAATATATTTATTAAGCTCGTATATAGTTTGAACTCTTTTTTGATATGATTTTGGCCCTATACAGGGCCGTTGATAGTCGAGTAGTAATTTAAGCGCGTTCACCGCGAATACGGCGTGCTAATTGTATATCTTTAGGCATAATAGTGACACGTTTAGCGTGTATAGCGCACAGATTGGTATCTTCAAACAAACCGACCAAGTAAGCTTCACTAGCTTCTTGTAACGCCATCACAGCTGAACTTTGGAATCGAAGATCGGTTTTGAAATCTTGAGCAATCTCTCGAACCAAACGTTGGAACGGCAATTTACGGATCAACAATTCAGTACTCTTCTGGTAACGACGGATTTCACGAAGAGCGACAGTTCCTGGCCTGTAACGATGAGGTTTCTTCACTCCACCAGTCGCAGGCGCACTTTTACGTGCAGCTTTAGTAGCCAGTTGTTTACGGGGAGCTTTTCCACCAGTAGATTTGCGAGCAGTTTGCTTTGTACGAGCCATAGCAAAATTTTTATTTTAATATATCAGCAAGATACGAACACAAACAACAAACAACACGATCAAATGTCGAAAGTTCAATAACAGGAAATTTATTTATCTCCCTGCTTATATAGACATATGGAACATTCTCATTGGTCGCACTTCTCAGTGCTGGGCGGAGTTAAAAATTGCTATATAAACGCGTTGTTTTCGTGCGTAACTTCATTCTAGCACGTTGATACTGACTTGTTATTAGTATCTTGCTTATTCGATAAAAACTATCTAACAATGACTGGTCGCGGTAAAGGAGGCAAAGGTTTGGGAAAAGGAGGAGCCAAGCGTCATCGTAAAGTTTTGCGTGATAATATCCAGGGTATCACCAAACCAGCTATTCGTCGTTTGGCACGCCGTGGTGGTGTAAAACGTATCTCCGGTTTGATTTATGAAGAAACTCGCGGTGTTCTGAAAGTGTTCCTTGAAAACGTTATCAGAGACGCTGTAACATACACAGAACACGCCAAGAGGAAGACTGTCACCGCTATGGACGTTGTATATGCGTTGAAACGCCAAGGACGTACATTGTACGGTTTTGGAGGTTAAGCTCATTAATTTTACATGATCAAACGGCCCTTTTCAAAGGGCCAAAATTGTATTTAAAAAGAGTTACAACTAAATGCGTAAATAATTACATTTTTTATAATGTATCCCCGCAACAATAGTTTTGAATATCTATAACGGTATATTCCAGAATAAAAAAAACCCAGATAATATATGTGGTAACATTATACAACGATTCAATTATAATATTTCGTATACAAAATTATTTCTGATGCCACGATTCATAAGTGTGTAACACAACACCCGCAATAATTAATTATCTAAATAAAATGATTTTTTATACAACGGCCATGTTTTCTATTATAACAACTTTGATTTATAGAGCGTGTTAATACTGTTAGTATTATAAATAAAAAGTAATTTACTATTGAAGAAATAATACAAATATTTTTTACAAGATATTTGGTATCTTGTCAATAATAATTTTCGATATTTTAATTGGATCAACCGTCAAATTTGGGCCGCATGTTGCATTAGATAATAAAAAAAATGTGCAAATATAATATATACTCCTAACCATAAAATCTATATTGTTTTTTATTTTTATACTTATTGCTCACAACCACTTTTTGCGCACGTATTTTATACGACTCCTGATACTACTTATTAAGGAGAAGGTACTCTTTTTGGTTGTACTAATTCTTGAGATATAAAAACTTCCCAGTATTTTTTTTATAATTCCTTGTCTACTATAAGCTTCCCTGACATTCCAGAAAGTGGACACATACCGTAGTGAAAATCAGCTTTCTAAAATAATATAACATAATTTACTTTTAGCGCTAAAGAGAAAATTGGGTAAATTTTTTTAATTTTTATTTATTTTAATTGAATTGCTCCTTGCAGACGCCATTTTGAGTTAGAAAAAAATACAAATAGGGTCAAATTACACTGGTATGGTTACAAATTTTGACATGCCAATAACAGTAAAAAAATTGAAAATGATTTTTTTTAAAGTTTTTTGCTGCTTTTGAATCTCAAAATCGTCACCGAAAGTAATAAACGTTAAAATAATGCAGAAAAACTAGGCAAGGACTAAGAACTTTAATCAAATGTTGAATCAAAATATTTAATTAATTAAAATAAAATATTTAATTAATAAAAAAGACAGCTAGTGCTTTTGTTAAAAAATATTACAATTTTTGATCTTAAAGAATAACTCCTAGAATAGTCCAGTGTAATATTAAAACCCTTGGGGTGCATAAAGCAAAATTAACCACGATTAGTTAATCGATTGTTTTCAATCCATGATCAACGTTAATTCTAAACTTAATCTCAATTTATAAATGAACAATTCGCTAAATATAATAATTGTTTACCTTATAAAATGTATCATAACCGTTGTTTGTTTTTTTAGAATTGACGTAATACTGGTTTTAAAACAACTGATTAACTAATCGTGATTAATTTTGCTTTGTGCAACCCAAGATCTGTTTATAGGGTAGCAACAGTCCTTTTTTCCTCGGAGAGTGTCTTTTCTTAAGGGCATCCGGGGGGATTTTTAAGGAGTTTAACTACGTAAAAAAGGTCGTAGTACTAACAGTCAAAAATTTCGGGCTGGAAGCAATGAAAAAAAGGTCTTCAATATATTTTAAATCTAATTGGTACAATATACACTTTTTTATCTTTCCAATTTGTCCACTTTTTAATGAACGAGTCCTCTTTTCACACGTTGAGCTACTGGCAACCTTTGTGTGTATTTAAAAAAGTGTGATTTGTGACGGACAATATATAATTACATGAATGTATATTTATAAAATATTAATATACAAAATATACATATATTTAACTATCACTGAGAAAGACCCCGGTGATTTTAACTAACTTTATAATATATGGTAGCATATAGATCTATATTTGTTTATATATATTTTCAATTACAAAAAAATATATCAAAATTTATTTCTCCATTGCTTAGCATGGTAACATTCAACACAGATTCTGTCCGTTCGACCATTCGATTTTTGATACATCAGTGTATCCAATCTTTTGGTATATCGTGTATAATGTTTATAATTTAGTAATGATACACTTTTTTTCTTGATATTATACGTGTTAAATTCATTGTATTTATCGGAATATTTTAGTATGATAAGAAAAACTCGAGTCGTAACAAAATCAAACTCGTATCTAATGGTTTTAACGATAGCTAGCATTGAAACTAAAACACTGATTAATGTTTTATTAATTTTAGCGTGTAGTACTGTTTGTAGTGATCAACCTTGAAGCATTATTCAAATATTTCATTTAATAATTTTCTTTTAAATCAATAAAAAGTATGTCGAGTTAAGTCAACTATGAGCTCCAGAAACGATATCTAGAAACGGCCGTGTTCTCTACATGGTTCTGATGAATGCATGACGTTCTGCGACTGGTCCGAGTTGTACTCATTGTATATTTGCATTTCGTGTGTAAGTATATTCGTTTGATATTTATCAATTACGTTCATTGAACATTTTTATTAACAATGGCTGAAACAAATGAACCATCTACCGATACGGCTGCTGCCGTTGCTCCAGCTACTACTCCTAAAAAAGCGAAGAAGACCGCCGCTAAGAAGCCAACGCATCCAAAAACATCTGACATGGTAAACAGCGCGATCAAGGATCTTAAGGAACGTGGAGGTTCCTCACTTCAGGCTGTTAAAAAGTACATCGCCGCTAATTACATGGTTGATGCTGAGAAACTTGCACCATTTATAAGAAAATACTTATAATAATATTTATAAGAAAAGCCGCGGTCACCAGTGGTGCTCTAGTGCAGACAAAAGGCAAAGGAGCGTCCGGATCATTCAAATTATCCGTCGCATCTTCGAAAGATACTGGCAGTACCGCTGCCAAAAAACCAAAAGCTAAACGTGCTGCTTCTGGTTCTACTGCTGCTAAAAAACCAGCAAAGAAAACCCCAGCTGCAAAAACTGTTGTCACAAAATCGAAGAAACCCACCACACCCAAGAAAAAAACACCAGCTGTCACCACTAAGCCTAAGAAACTTGTTGCCGCTAAAAAAGCTTTGGCTAAGAAGACTAAACCAAGTACTCCGTCGAAAGCGAAGAAAGCTACAAAATCACCGAAGAAACCTAAAAAGACTACAGCTGCAAAGCCTACAAGGAAATCTCCGAAAAAGAAATAATTTCTTCATATTTGAATTTGACGACGTTATGCATTTTTTAAAAGTTGGCCAATTTGGGCTACAAAACTGTTCACAAAAGAGTTACTATAATCAATATTGGTTGATTTTTTTAACCATTAAAATCTAGGAACTTTCAGCCAGTACTTGTATTTTCTTAAACCCATGTATGAACATAATAAGTATTGTAAGGTTGATTTTTTCGAATCCCTGATTAGATGGAATTATCCATTTTGACCTGAATCTACTCTATTTTCGTCATGCTGTCTGTCGTTCGATCTATAGACGCTGTAATTCAAATGAGCCAAATTGTAGAAGGGTAAAATTTTATATTTAAAATTAAATATCACCTCGAAAGAAAATCTATTTTTGAAAACGATCTCTGATTGATGTCAATTTTGGAATTTTCCAAATTATTTTTGAAACAGAATTTTTATCCATATTATAATAAGTTCTATTAATTAAAAAAATTATTTCATATTATAATTCAAATTGTTCATAACAAAGAAACATCTGCCATTAATACCATGGGACTTTCTTATGCAGAATACTTGTAGTCAATGTTGTAGTTAATAGTGTTCCTGCTTCTAAATATTTATAAAAAAAGATCTTGCTAAATTATAAATGGTGTAAAATGAATGGTATATAAATTGTAGATAATAATTTAAGTAACGATATATATCTATGTAAAACATTACTCTTATCGTTTAAAAATTTGACAAAGGTAAACATCCAGTTTATTGATATATAATAATGTATTATATAAAATTTGTAGAGAATATTATCTTAATTTTGTCTCTTTAATATTTAATAATTCAGTTTGCCAGAAATATTATTTTAATAAAATTAGAAACGCGTGTACACTGTCAGGATTACGTATATGTAAGTTCCGTGGCAGATATTTTATTATCAAAAAAGTATTTTACATTTATAACGTACTAGTTGTAACCCGCGACTTCGCTCGCTTGAATTTCGATTCTATACCTTTTCAAGTTCATATTGAGACTAACTAATCAAATTCAAATTGGGAATAATCAATTTTATATCGGTTAAGTTTAAAAACTTAGTATTCAAATTGATTTAGGAATTGAAATACCACATATACAGTAGTGAAGACATTAAACATGACTCAAACTGACAATGAGTTTCGATTGCAACGGCTAAAAAGTATTGAACGAAAATTATTTTTGCTAATTATACCCGATATGTATGTCGCTCATATTCAAAGATTCATATACGTATATGATTATTATTTAGGGTAGTTGTATATTATAAGGGGCCCTGATTTTAACTAAAATAAAATCTTTAACATATAAGGATCTAGTTTGGGGGTCTGGGGCTAAAGGGGAACCAGTGTTATGAGCAAAAATAAATATTAGTGAATGGTATATTACGTATTTCAATTTTTAATAGAATAGCCTAAAAAAAGTGGTTTAAACTTCTTAAGGGGTCACTAAAATTTC
Source organism: Sialis lutaria (assembly GCA_949319165.1). Taxonomy (NCBI): domain Eukaryota; kingdom Metazoa; phylum Arthropoda; class Insecta; order Megaloptera; family Sialidae; genus Sialis; species Sialis lutaria. The sequence continues at coordinate 11,830,820 of OX439241.1, forward strand.
TACTTACAAATATATTTTATATTATAATACATTATGTTATATTGAAATAAATTATTAATTTATTTTAATCTCAAATGTGGAATTTACTATTCCCAATTTGAAATTGATTGGTCTCAATTTGAACTTGTATAGTATCTTATCTGTTAATAACCATTGATATACATAAAAATTGTATCATACGCAATGTTTACTAGGTAGATGTGAATCATATGATAAAATATTATTTATTATAAATTTTACTTATTTTCATTTAAAATTAATAAAGGAATTATTTTATTTATTATAGATGGAATTTCTCTCTAGCATCTGTAAAATGTTACAAAAATTCCATATTATCCCTTCTTGAAGTCTAAATTTAAAAAGTAATATGACGTCATATTTTAATATGTAAATTGTGTACGTTCATAACTCTTTTTTAACATAAATTTGGTCCCTGAAGGGACCGTTTTTTTTGTTATATGTACATTTATGCCTTGTCAGTCTGTAGATTGAAAACGTTTACGCCTTCTTTTCAGTTTTCTTGGGTAATAGAACAGCTTGGATATTAGGTAACACACCACCTTGGGCGATAGTGACGCCAGATAGGAGTTTGTTCAATTCTTCGTCATTACGGATAGCCAATTGTAGATGTCTGGGGATGATACGTGTTTTCTTGTTATCACGGGCTGCGTTACCGGCCAACTCGAGAACTTCAGCGGCGAGATATTCCATCACAGCAGCCAAGTACACTGGAGCACCTGCACCAACACGTTCAGCATAGTTGCCTTTACGTAATAGACGATGAATACGACCGACAGGGAATTGAAGACCTGCTCTGCTTGAACGGGACTTTGCCTTTCCCTTAACTTTACCACCTTTACCACGTCCAGACATTGTTGATTATTATTAAAAGATCAAATTGAGTACACAATAAATACGTCTGATTAACAGAGTTCAATAACTTCGAAAACCCAAAGTGCGGGTTTATATAGACAATAGTGTATATCTTTTCACTTTTAAATTTGCTATTGGCGCGACATGAGCCAATAGTAGCGCGCGATGACAACAGCGTAACCCTCTCTACATACAGTACTCATAATAAAGAAGGGTGCACAAAACTGAATTATCACTGTTCTATTGAACTACTCCGTTTCCTATCACGTACAGTTTTTGATCATTTGAAAGAATATGCCACCAAAAGTTAGCGGTAAAGCCGCCAAAAAGGCTGGTAAAGCTCAGAAAAATATCACCAAAACTGACAAAAAGAAGAAACGCAAGCGTAAGGAAAGTTACGCTATCTACATTTACAAAGTATTGAAACAAGTACATCCTGACACTGGTGTTTCAAGCAAAGCCATGAGCATCATGAACAGCTTTGTCAACGATATTTTCGAGCGTATTGCTGCCGAATCTTCTCGTCTCGCTCATTATAACAAGCGATCAACCATTACCAGTCGGGAAATTCAAACTGCCGTCAGACTGTTGTTACCCGGTGAACTCGCTAAGCACGCTGTCAGTGAAGGCACTAAAGCCGTCACTAAATATACAAGTTCAAAGTAAATTATGACAACCATCAGGCTTCAGGAATAAGAAAAACGGCTCTTTATAGAGCCAAATTTGTATCAAAAAAGAGTTATGATGACAATGGTTCTAGTATTTTAAATATTGATATATATTTCTTGATGCACAGATTATGTTCAATCTATTTTACATTTAAATATTAAACTAAACAATAAATGTTTATATTATTCACAAATATTTGCGCATTAAATAAAGATTATATTTTGGATGTATTGTGTATAGATGAACATTGCAACAATTTTATATTAGAATCAATACAAAATAAATCCACTGGTATACTATATTTTTACTGATAGTAAATAATTGTTGTAAATCAACCGTTGTTTTAGGATTTTCGCTCCATTTATCCTTAAACTAATTTTAAAAATAATGGCGGGAAGTATTAATTTTCTTCCCAGATAAAAATTAAAAACCATTAATAATTGGAAGTACACTCATCGCTTGATTAACCGACCTTTGATTTACCGGCAGCTTGATTATCCGACGGGCCAAACGCGCGATTTGCCGACTTTCTCCTATCCCCTCTATAATACTACCGTGATTGCTATCTCTGTGCGAAATTTAAATTCACCAATCAACGTTAAGGTTGGCAAGGTGGTGGGGGCCCCTCTCGACGTCGGCAATTCAAGCGGTTGAATTACCAACAACGTCGGTTCATCAATCGATGAGTGTAGGTTGAATTATTCAATAAACTAAGTAAATCATATGCTTATATATATTTAAAATTAGTTTATTTAATTATTAATAATATGGTATTTTAAGTATTGTAAAGAAGTATCCAGTTTTTTATTAAATATAATTAAAATCAATAGGTCGTGTACTGACATTCCTTCTACATTTTATTTTGGTTTTTGCTGGTTATTGCAGGGCCGGCCTTTGCAGGCTCGGCGCCCCGGGCGAAATATTTTTTTGCCCCCCCCCCCCCCCCCCCCTTTGAAGACCTTTTTTTTGTTGACTCGAATTTAGGTTTTTTACTCCTTATTCAAGTTTTTTCATTTCAAATTAATTTTTTTCATTTCAAATTCAATTTTTTTCATTTCAAATTCAATATTTGAAAATAAATTGATATATTTATTTTTTTATTTTTTAAACGGAAGAAACTAAGTATTTTTAATCAAAAGAAGAAAGATAAAGCAATTGCAGTTGGCTTTAACAATACATATATTTAACAATATATAATTAATTTCTACCGCAAAAAAATCTGATGAGCTTTTTTTTTCATTGTTGCATCTTTCTTTTCTCATTATTTTTAAGTTTTTCATTCTTTTGCGCTTCTTCGCCGCCCCTACTAGCTTGGCGCCCCGGGCGGTCGCCCAGGGTCGCCCCCCCCTAAAGCCGCCACTGGGTTATTGTCTATAGTTCAGTTATCAATAAGCTGATTTGGCATTATCGGTTTAAAAGTCTTAACCCACATTTGTATTATCTAGTAAGTAATACTTTTCAAAACAGATATTATAAGATCCACGTAATTTTAAGAGAAGTTCATGGTCTTAGGAATATGAATGGCAAGGCTGCGAAGAACTGCTAGTTATAAATAAAATCAATAATTTTTTTAGAACAATATTAAACGATTTTTTTCCGTTAGTTAATTTTTTAACTGAACAAACGGTTCCGCACCTAATTTCTTAAAGCAATGAGACTTGCTATTTAATTTTTTATAATGAATGGTTAACATTTAAAAAATACATTCATATTCACATTCCATTAAGTGATAAATTTTTTTGAGAACAATATTATCTATCTATATTATTATGTTCTTAATTCTCAACGAACGATTACATAAAATTATCTTGTTTAGTTAAAAATTAATGATTGTTGAAAATGTATATAAATAAAAAATAGTATAAAAAATAATGAGTTAAAGAATACGTCACACATTAAAGAAATAAACAAAACATATAATGTGCTGAATATAATACAATACGTATATGTAAACTCTTAATATAATTTTTAAATAAAAACATCTAGCTAAAAAAGTTATGAGCATTAATGCGTATAGTATGCGGATATTTAGTTATTTTTTAATTGAAATACACTTTGTAAATTTCATTTACAAATAGTTATACGTTTTATTACTTATACGATCATTCATAACAATCTGTATTAAATATTTTTAATGAAATATAATATTTTAATTGTGCTATATAATTCCCCATCGTTTAGTATGGTCACATTTGGCACTGATTGTATCCGTTCGACCGGTCGATATTTAAAACGTCAGTGTACCTAATCTTATTGTATATCGAGTATAATCTTTATAAATTAACAATAGTGTACATCTGTTCTTGATATAATACATGTCTAATTGATTATATTTACTGGAATTTTTGAGAAATATGTGAAAAACTTGAGTTGTAGTGAACACAAACACGTATGTGAAGGTTTAATCGTTAACTTACGATCAAACTATACTTTAAATTCATGTTTTATTCATTTTAATATGTAAAACTGAATATACTGTTCAAACTGTTACTTATTTTCAAACATTATATTTTACCATTTTCATTTAGATTAATAAAAAGTATGTCGAGTTAAGGCAACTATGAGCTCCAGAAACGATCTCTAGAAACGGCCGTGTTCACTACACGGTTCTGGCGAACGAATGACGTGCCGTGACTGGTCTGTTTTGAAATCATTATATGTTTACAATTTGTTTGTGAATATACTTATTCGTTTGCTATTTATCAATTACGTTTATTGATTATTTCAATTATACTTATTATACCAATGGCTGAAACAGACCAAATTGCTGATGCGGCTGTTGCCGTTTCTCCAGCTGCTACTCCTAAAAAAGCGAAGAAGACTGCCGCTAAGAAACCGACGCATCCGAAAACATCTGATATGGTGAATAACGCGATCAAGGATCTTAAGGAACGTGGAGGTTCTTCACTTCAGGCTGTTAAAAAGTACATCGCTGCCAATTACAAGGTTGATGCTGAAAAATTTGCACCATTTATAAGAAAATACTTAAAAGCCGCGGTCACCAGTGGTGCTCTAGTGCAGACAAAGGGAAAAGGAGCGTCTGGTTCATTTAAATTAGCCGTGACATCTTCAAAAGATTCCTCCAGTGTTGCTTCTAAGAAACCCAAAGCCAAACGTGCTGCTTCCAGCTCGGCTGTAGCTAAGAAACCAGTGAAGAAAAGTCCATCTGCAAAAACAACAGCCGCAAAGAAGAAACCTGTAACACCTAAGAAAAAGCCAGCGGCAGCTAAGAAAGCTGTAGCTAAGAAGGCAAGCACTCCATCAAAAGCAAAGAAAGCTACAAAAGGTCCAACGAAAAAACCTAAAGCACCAAAACCAAAAAAGGTTGCTGCAACAAAAACATCCAAGTCACCTAGAAAGAAGTAAATAACTTTGTAACTGACACATTGCTTGTGTGACAATGAAATTAAATGGCCCATTAGGGCTACAATAACGTTTCCAAAAGAGTTTTTACAATAATTTATATGGTTTTTGGATATTGATGACTTTAATTATTGACTCTTATTCTTTGACTATTTCTATTTGAGCTAAATTACTTCTATATTAAAGTTTTCCGAATAAAGATTGTATTGTAAACTTACCTTTATTTTCTGCCGAGATAATTTTTTTATGTGAATAATAAAATTTATTTAGTAATATCATCATCCTCAGATTCAAATTCCTCTTTCTTTGCCTCCTTGGCGGCTGCAGCAAATATGATTGGATCCTACAAAAAATAAAATTATAAAGTCCAGTTTTTGATATAATTAATCCCTGTTTACAGCAATTTTAATAACAGTTACGCTCCTAACCACAGACATAGTTTATATAAATTAATAAGTTAGGTTAAGTTAAACAAATAATTATCTGTGTTAGCATATGTTACCACCATAGACATAGGAACGTGGAACGCGCATCTGACTCGATAACAGAGCCGTGTCAAAAGAAAGATAGAAAATAGTTTGGAAATATACTTGTCCTTACTTATACAAGAGTATAACTGTTTCATTTTGGGCTTAAATGACAAAAATAACTAACTACTGTTCTAATGGAAAATTAAAAAAAAACAGATAATATTGTACATATTTTGACTAAATAATTGAACAAAAAAAATTACATATTAATTTCTAGATTTATCTATGCTCTAGTTTATTTATCTAAGTTCTTTGCAGATAATTTTTTATTGTTTTGTATTTATAATGGGTAATTTAATAAACTTTAATATTGTATGTTAAATACAATGAGACAATAATACAATAACATTGTTCTGGCTTAGTTTTATAATTTTTATGTATTTGGGTTTATATTTCTATGACATATTTAAGTTTGATGCATGAAATATTACCCAACAATTTTGATTTTTATAAAAGTGTATTTATTGTATAGAAAATGATGTGTAAAGTTTAAATTTTCAAACCGCAGGTCTGTATCTCAAATCATTCTTGAGATATGGCCTTTTCAAATTTTCCGATTTTTCAAAATTTTAGAGAAAAATGATCGTAACGTTTGAACGTGTGGTCGGATTTGAATTTTGTTGACAGATTTGAAATCAGTGTGTCAAAATCTATATAATGACTAGTAAAATGAGATCCGGAGATATACGTTTCACACCACCAAGGCGAGCTAGACGACGAATAGCGGGCTAAGTGACAAAGTGATACCCTGGATGATAAAAAAATGAGATCTAGGTAGGGGACAAAATATTTTTGAAAATTTTAATTTTTTAGATTCCTTAAATTGTCGGATTTCATTTGATAATTTATAGCAATATACATAAAATATTCAAGTTTTGAAACATTCTCGAAAAAATAAGAAATGTATTTGTTATTAACTAAATTTTGACATTATGATTGATAAATCAAACAAAAATTAAAGTATAATTTTATTATTAAATACTTGAAAAATTTGATAAGTATATCAAACATTCAGAGAAAAGCTTTTATATCATTCATGGCAAAGAAAAATAATTTAAATTTCGGTATGTACTGACTCTTTTGTGAATAGTATTGTAGCCCTACTGGGCCAACTTTTTATAAAACTCATAATGTCGTAATATTCAAGTCGCTGTAACTTATTTCTTTCTTGGAGATTTTTTTGTGCTCTTTGCTGCCACCTTTTTTGGTTTGGGGCTTTTCAGTTTCTTTGTCGGTGTTTTTACAACTTTAACTGACTTAGCCTTTGGTTTTTTGGCTACAGCTTTCTTAGCAGCTACTGCTACAGGTTTCTTTACTTTAACGACAGCGGCGGCTGGCTTTTTCTTAGGTGTTACAGGTTTCTTCTTTGCAGCTGGACTTTTCTTCACTGGTTTCTTAGCTACAGCTGAGCTGGAAGCAGCACGTTTGGCTTTGGGTTTCTTAGAAGCAGCACTGGAGGAATCTTTTGAAGATGTCACGGCTAATTTAAATGAACCAGATGCTCCTTTTCCCTTTGTCTGCACTAGAGCACCACTGGTGACCGCGGCTTTTAAGTATTTTCTTATAAATGGTGCAAGTTTTTCAGCATCAACCTTGTAATTGGCAGCGATGTATTTTTTAACAGCCTGAAGTGAAGAACCCCCACGTTCTTTAAGATCCTTAATCGCGTTATTCACCATATCAGATGTTTTTGGATGCGTCGGTTTCTTAGCGGCAGTCTTCTTCGCTTTTTTAGGAGTTGCTGGAGAAACGGCAACAGCCGCATCAGCAATTTGGTCTGTTTCAGCCATTGGTATAATTGAAATAATCAACGAACGTAATTGATAAATAGTAAACGAATAAGTATATTCACAAACAAATTGTAAACATATAATGATATTAAAACGGACCAGTCACAGCGCGTCATGCGTTTGTCAGAACCGTGTAGAGAACACGGCCGTTTTTAGAGATCGTTTCTGGAGCTCATAGTTGCCTTAACTCGACATACTTTTTATTAATCTAAATGAAAATGGTAAAATATAATGTTTAAAAATAAGTAACAGTTTGAACAGTATATTCAGTTTTATATATTAAAATAAATAAAACATGAATTAAAAGTATAGTTTGGTCGTAAGTTAACGATAAAACCCTCACATACGTGTTTGTATTCACTACAACTAAAGTTTTTCACATATTACTCAAAAATCCCGGTAAATATAATCAATTAGACATTTATTATATCAAGAACAGATGTATACTATTGTTAATTTATAAAGATTTTACTCGATATACAAAAAGATTGGATACACTGACGTTTTAAAAATCGACCGGTCGAACGGATAGAATCAGGTGAATGTTATTATCATGCCAAGCAATGAGAAAATATATTGAATAATTAAAAACTATATTTTTTTATTTCAAATAGGTATTTTTTGTTAATATTTGTAGTGTTAACATCTAGCTTATATTAATTTATATATTTTATTAACGAATTCTAGTCGATATAATCAAAATTAAAAATATAGTTACTTTATACTGTATTTTATATTAAAATTAAACCTTCAAATCATATCCTGAATTTTTATTCGCTCATTACAATGTATACATTTGTTATGTTTTTCGTAAGGGGGTTATATCTATTTTAGTTACTATCCATTTTATCAGAATTGATCGAAAGACACTCACGCGCAGGATAATTTTAAGGCTAATTTTATGTAACTGTACAATGAGCGATGAATGTACATTGTACATTATTGTACATATTAGTTTGATAGATTTATCAAATATTATTATTTATGCATTATTTGTTTTTATTCAATTAGTAACGCATAGGATTTTTCTTTTACGTTTTACATAATATTTACATGTTTATATTCACATTAGGTCCCTAAAACACAGGATAAATAAATTAATATACAATACATATATTTTAAATTAAAATATATGTAATGTATATTAAAATTTTTAATCGACGAAATTTATATTTAAACGTTCACAATTTTATGTAAATATCAAGGTAATAATAAATTTTGTTTTATATTCATAATTATTATGTCCCTCAAACTGCACAAATTCTGCGTTCAATCCCGAAAGAAAATAAAGAAATAACTTACATACAATGTATAACATGGATAAGAACAACTATTTTTGTTTAAATGTTCTCTGATATTTATTTCAATTGTACTATTTATTTACGTGATTTTAAATGTAACTCCAAAATGTTAAAAAATCGTTTTACAGTACCAAATTAATTTAAAATGATTTGATACGATTTTCTGTTAAAAAATAAGTTTAAAATTGATATACTGAACGCGAGCCACATTAAATGGCTAAAGTGCCGCAACTTAGCGATGTCTGGTCTATACTATAAATATAAAAATTTTAATGTATAAAAGTTTATTAAAAAAAACGATTATTTAAGTAAAATTTTTAAATTGCAAAATTATCTTGTATTAATATCATGTTGTTATTGAAAAAAATGACACCTTCATATGAGGAGTAGAAATTTAAAAAGTATATATGAAATTGTATTATAAATATGCAAAGGTAGGTGTATTTAATGTGTACTGCGAATAATAAACAATATTAATATTAATTCATTTTCGTGCACTTGGCAACAAAATTAATAATTTCAAATTAACAGAGTACATACTTAATAATGTATGTATTTTACCTATACCAGTATTTCTTTGGAACAAATTTCCCGGTTTTCAAAGAGAATTTTTACCGTTTTTTCCTGTATTTATTTAAAAAGTTTAGATAAAAAACCTAAAAAAAAACGTCACTCTTCAATATTTGCGAGAATTTGTGATTTTGCATTTTTATAATATTCCCTAACTTTTCCAAAAACTGGTCACCCTGCTATATTTACTACACGTTATAAAATAATATTAGCTCGTATATAGTTTAACTCTTTTTTGATATGATTTTGGCCCTTTACAGGGCCGTTGACAGTCGAATAGTAATTTAAGCGCGTTCACCGCGAATACGGCGAGCTAATTGTATATCTTTAGGCATAATGGTGACACGTTTAGCGTGGATAGCGCACAGATTGGTATCTTCAAACAGACCAACCAAGTAGGCTTCGCTAGCTTCTTGTAATGCCATTACAGCTGAACTTTGGAAACGAAGATCGGTTTTAAAATCTTGGGCAATTTCACGAACCAAACGTTGGAACGGTAATTTACGGATCAACAATTCAGTACTCTTCTGATAACGACGGATTTCACGAAGAGCGACAGTTCCCGGCCTATAACGATGAGGTTTCTTTACTCCACCAGTAGCTGGTGCACTTTTACGTGCAGCTTTAGTCGCGAGTTGTTTTCGCGGTGCTTTACCACCAGTAGATTTGCGAGCAGTTTGCTTTGTACGAGCCATAGCAAATTTTTCAATATAAAATCAATGTGATACAGATAGAAACTATACGAACAAATGTCGAAAGTGTAATAATCCTAGAATCATTTTTTCCCTTCTTATATAGACACTTGGATCGTTCTCATTGGTTGCTCATTTCATATCGCTGGGCGGAGCTAAATATAGCTATATAAGCGCGCTGTTTTCGTTCGCGGGATCATTCTAACGAGCTGTTTAAGCTTTGTTAATTCGCTTATTCTGTTATTCCGATAGCAATTTCATAACAATGACTGGTCGCGGTAAAGGAGGCAAAGGTTTGGGAAAAGGAGGAGCCAAGCGTCATCGCAAAGTGTTGCGTGATAACATCCAGGGTATCACTAAGCCCGCTATTCGTCGTCTAGCTCGGCGCGGTGGTGTGAAACGTATATCCGGTTTGATTTACGAAGAAACTCGCGGTGTTCTGAAAGTGTTCCTTGAGAACGTAATCAGAGATGCTGTAACATACAGAACACGCCAAGAGGAAGACAGTCACTGCCATGGACGTTGTATATGCATTGAAACGACAAGGTCGTACCTTGTACGGTTTTGGAGGTTAAACACATATTACATAATTACTGATTACAAATTTATGACTGACAAACGGCTCTATTAAAGAGCCAAAAATAAATCAAAAAGGAGTAGTTACTATTGTACAAATATTCATAACCTTTATAAATAATCAATTTTTATTTGTATTATTCGATATCAGGGTTTCCATTTCTGGAAAGTCAGAGAAGCCTAAGGTGGTCAAAGAAATTAAAATTCTCTAATCAGGGATTTTTCCTAGTTTTTTTTTTCTCGGTAATTTATATAACCTAAGAGATACCTGCCATATTGTAACATAATACACAGCTAGCGTTTCTATCTATTTTCGAACATTTAAATACAACAAATATTCATTCGAGAAATGAAGTAAATTATAATTTTTGAAATTGATTATTTTTTGTTCAAGTCACAAGGCTTAGGTAGATACTGTTTTTAGTTTTGTTTTAATCATATTTAGATAAAAAAAGTTCTTTTATATTAAAGTTCTGTATATTAAAACAGTTATAATTTAGTTAAAGTATATAAAGTTAAGATATTGTATTCTTTGTAATTTTATTTTAGATAAGGTACTATCAATATTTAATGTTGATTCTTAAAGAATAATTTGAAAAATGTGGTCAGGAATAGGACAAAAACAAGTACACATGTACAAATAATATATAGAGATATTGAATTTTATTTGTTATATATTTAAATGTAAACACATTTTTCTATATGGGGGTTACAGCATTTTTGAATACATCAAAGGGTTAATAAGAATACAAATTATGTTATTCCGGACTATGTTAAACATTAATTATTACATTACCTCCTATTTACTAAAAAATAACTATAATTATTATTAACAAATCAATGAATAAATTAATACCTCTATACTTTTTCAAGTTCAAATTGGGAATAATCAATTTTATATCGGTTAAGTTTAAAAACTTAGTATTCAAATTGATTTAGGAATTGAAATACCACATATCTAGTAGTGAAGATAGTAAATATGACTCAAACTGAGTTTCGATTGCAACGGCTAAAAAGTATTGGACGAAAAAATATCACGAAAATTATTTTTGCTAATTATACTCGATATGTATGTCGCTCATATTCAAAGATTCATATATGTATGTATATTGTATAATGTATATGGTGCATTAAATATGTCTTATTGATTTGGGTAGATGTTTATTAAAGGGGGCCCGATTTTAAATTGAAAAAAAATCTTTAACATATAAGGCTCTAGCTTGGTAGTCCGCGGCTAAAGGGGAACCGGTGCTATGAGCAAAAATAAAAATTTGTGAATGGTATATTACGTATTTAAATTTTTAATTGAATAGCCGAAAAAAAAGTTATTCAAACTTTCTCAGGAGTTACCAAAATTTCCAGTGTAAAAATTACAAATATATTTTATATTGTAATACATTGTTATATTGAAATAAATTATTAATTTAGTTTCATCTCAAATGTGGAATTTACTATTCCCAATTTGAAATTGATTGGTCTCAATTTGATACTAGAATTTATTGTATATCAGGGTGGCCAGTATTTCTCTGGAACAAATTTTTCCTGGTTTTCCAGAAGAATGTTTACCGTTTTTCCGTTTTTTATAATTAAAATTTAGATAAAAAAAAAGGTCTCATACATGAAATTTTAACATTTTTGCAGAATTTGCATTTTTCCTTGACTTTTCCCGGTCTTCCGGAAACTGGCCACCCTGTATAGTAATCTCTGTTAATGACCATTGTATCATAACGCAATATTTACTGCGTAGATGTCAATCATTTGATAAAATAGTATTTATTAATTATTTTCATTTAAAATTTAACAAAAAATCCATTTTATCCTTCAGATTTCTAGAAAAGTCCTAAGTCATGTTTTATTTATATTCATACTATTGTTTTTTGTAAAAACCAGTGAACGTTTATAACTCTTTTTTAATATAAATTTGGTCCCTGAAGGGACCGTTGTTATGTTAAATGTACATTTATGTCTTGTCGTTAGTCTGTAGATTAAAAAATATTTACGCCTTCTTTTCAGTTTTCTTGGGTAATAGAACAGCTTGGATATTAGGTAACACACCGCCTTGAGCGATAGTTACGCCAGACAAGAGTTTGTTCAATTCTTCGTCATTTCGGATAGCCAATTGTAGATGTCTCGGGATGATACGTGTCTTCTTGTTATCGCGGGCTGCATTGCCGGCCAACTCAAGAACTTCAGCGGCAAGATATTCCATTACGGCAGCCAAATACACCGGAGCACCAGCACCCACTCGTTCGGCGTAATTGCCTTTACGTAAAAGCCGATGAATACGACCAACGGGGAATTGAAGACCTGCTCTGCTAGAACGGGACTTTGCCTTTCCTTTAACTTTACCGCCTTTACCACGTCCAGACATTGTAAGTAATGTTTATAAAACAAATAGAATAAATTCCACACCTGATAAACAGAACAGAATACGTTTTTAAAAAAAACATAGTTTCAAATTTATATAGGCATACGTGAATGACCGTTCAACTTCTCTCTTACCATTGGTGCGCCACGAACCAATAGCAACGCCAGACGTCAACAGCGTAACCCTCTTTTCACACACAACTTTATATAATTATGGGTGCTCGAAATTTTTACTGCATTGTTCAATTGAACTCGTTCTCTGTTACATCTGGTTTAATTACTTGATCTGCAATTATGCCACCTAAAACCAGCGGTAAAGCTGCAAAGAAAGCCGGAAAGGCTCAGAAAAACATCACGAAGACCGATAAGAAGAAGAAACGTAAGCGCAAGGAAAGCTACGCTATCTACATTTACAAAGTACTGAAACAAGTACATCCAGACACTGGTGTTTCAAGTAAAGCTATGAGCATCATGAATAGTTTTGTCAACGATATTTTTGAACGTATTGCGGCCGAATCTTCTCGTCTCGCTCACTACAATAAGCGTTCAACAATCACTAGTCGGGAGATTCAAACAGCCGTCCGACTGTTGTTGCCCGGTGAACTCGCTAAACACGCCGTCAGTGAAGGTACCAAAGCCGTCACTAAATACACAAGCTCAAAATAAATTATGACTACAAACATCAGGCTTCAGGAATAGAAAACAAACGGCTCTTTATAGAGCCAAATTTATATCACAAAAGAGTTATTGTTTATAATGATTTTTTTTATATGTATTAGTATTTCCTTCCAGTAAATAAGTAGTCACGTCATACAATTTTTTAACATTACTTTGAAATTAGGTCGATTTATAAAAAAGTATATGACACTTCTTAGACTATTTTAATAAGGTAATGTGTAGGAATTCTGATATGATTTTATATTAGAATAATAAAATTTAAATAAATCCTCGGAAATTATGTGTCAAAATGTTATTTTCGCCAGTTTAATCAGTCTATGATAATGATAATCGGTAAATAACAATTTATGTTATTTAGTGTACATTCAGAATACTAATTCGGGAAAGTTATAATTTTTAGTTTGTTTTTCCATCACTATTTGCACAGAATAATTGTCTATTTTTCACTATTCATTTTTTCTTATAAAAAATCGCCTCCCACACTGCGCTGATATTACGTTATTTTACAACGTTGAAATATTAACATTGGCAAACGCGATGGATGTAAAAAGAAACAAATATAATAAATAACAAACGTGACCTGTGTTATAATAATTTGATATAATAATGTAATTATTTAAATTTTATTATTATGTTAAAATAATTGTAAGTTCTTTAATAATAATAATAATTATATAAGTTCTATAATATTTAGTAAATTATTTATTAACTTTTTTTTATAAAAATACATATTTTTCATTATTATTTATAATCAATCATTTTCGTTAATAACTATTTTTAGGAAAAACAATCAACTATTTCATATAAAAACATATTTTTCTATCATTAAATAACGTATGTAATCGTAAATACATACATATCTGTACCATTTAGTCCGTACGAACGATAGATTTTTAAAACATCACTGCAGCTCATTTAATCATATTCAGAGATAGGCGATTGTATCTTTAATTATTTTTCATATATAAAATATAAATTAATTCGTGTCATCTTTATTTTTAATTATAAAAGAAAAAACTCGAGGTATAACGATTGAAAAGATGTACTGAACAGCATTGATTTAATTTTGCAGTCAAATTGTGTCATTAATTATTATTTATTTGATTTTAATTTGTAAATCAGAAAATATTCTTCAAGACGGCATTGCTTTTATTATGGTTTTAATTATAATTTAGTTGTAAATAAATAAAGTTTAAGTTCAGTCAAGGCAATATCTGTACGCAAAACGAACATTAAGGTAGCAGCAGGGGCGCGCCAACCCGAGGGTGCAGGGAGTGCACCGCACACGGGCGGCAAATTTTAGGGGCGGCAGTCGTTTAATAATAATAATAATCATAAAAAACGTTTATCATGTTAATTAATTAAATAATTGTGGATTGTAAAAAAAATATTTTTGTTTAAATGACGAAAATAAATAATGTAGGTAATGTAGGTACCATTTTCATTCGATTACGTTGAAATTTTAACACAATAAAGAAGGTAGATAAAGCTACAAATTTAGTGAATAACATTAAAATTGGACAAAAATTGTTTGTGTTACAGCGCTTTGAATTTTGAAAATTGCTGAATTTTTGCTAAAAAATCGATTTTTTTTCGATTAAAACATGATTTTCGAAAAGAATAACTTTATGAATGTACATATATAATTTAAGGCTTTTTAGTCCAATTAGGACCCATAGCTTCATTCTGAATGATAATTATTTGAAGTCATTGATTTATAAAATATATATACAAATTTGAATGTTTGCATATCGAAAAAAAACATTTTTTTTTGCAATATCTCAAAAACTAGAGCTGATTGAGCAAAATGGTCATTTTTGGATTCAGCGTGTCCAAATTACCCTTAAAAAGTTATTGTATGCCCTGCAGCAAACAAAAAAAAATTTTTTGTCGGCTTGTGTTATGGAAAATGCAGGTAGTATTTTAGAACGAGTACCTACAGTAAATTAAACATTTCTAAACTCCAATTTTGCGCGTAAATTTTAAAAACAAACGGACTGTATAAAACATGGGTCTTTCCCGATTATGCCATGAAATTGGGATTTTTCCGACGATTCGGTCGTTTCATTTTATTTTTCATTTATTTTATTTTTATTTTTTGCAGTCAAATAATAATTTTCAAATGGGTTTAAAAATATGAGATTATTTAGATACATTAAAAATTGTATTGTGTTTTATTGTCGACATATACATATAGGGGCGGCAAATAAAGTCTTGCACCCGGGCGGCAAATTTCGTTGGCGCGCCACTGGGTAGCAGTTTTCTACACGGTTCTGCTGCATGCATGACGTTTCGTGACTGGTTGAGTGGTTGAGAGGCTTTTTATATGTACATATACTAATTGTGTTTGTTGAATTATACACAGTGCTTTATTACTTATTCATATTATCGTTTTTAAATATTATACGCGATTTTTTTAATATTTCACAATGGTTGATACAAAACAATCTTCTGGCGATGTGGTCGCTGCTGTAACTCCAAAAATGAAAAAGAACGTGGTTAAAAAACCGACACATCCTAAAACATCTGAAATGGTAAACAACGCTATCAAGGATCTTAAAGAACGTGGTGGTTCTTCTTTACAAGCTATCAAAAAGTACATTGCTGCATATTACAAAGTTGATGCTGAAAAACTAGCGCCGTTTGTAAAAAAATATTTGAAATCCGCAGTAACCAGCGGTGCTCTAGTGCAGACAAAAGGCAAAGGAGCGTCTGGGTCATTCAAATTAGCTGTTGTTAAGAAGGATCCCAGCAGTGCTGCAGCCAAGAAACTCAAAATTAAACGCACTAGTCCTGAAAAGTCGGTCAAAAAGAGCCCAGCTGCAAAGACATCTACAGCAGCTAAGAAACTTATTACCACCGCTAAATCGACGAAGCCAGCAGCTAAAAAAGCTGTGAAAAAGATTCCTTCAAAAGCAAAGAAGACTACAAAGGTGCCGACTAAACCTAAAACGCCCAAAGCAAAGAAAGTTGTAGCTGTGAGAGGTGCAAAGAAGTTAGCATCTAAAAAATAAAGAAAAAAATATTTTTTCATATCATACTTAAAAAATACCAACGTCGTTTTCTGAATAGAAATGGCCCATAAGGGCTACAATTAAATTCATAAGAGTTTTTACAATGGTTGATTGTAACTACATATTTGTATTACATAAAGCAGGACAATACCAAATCATATATCAAAATTTCAACTTATTTTGATAAAATAAAATAGACGTGAGAAAAATGATAATGATATTCGATTAATAAATAAAAAGTAAGTAATCTTTTTTTGGAAATAATAGGGTTTAGCGTATTTCTGCTTATACATAAGATGAGACATGCCGTTTGTAAGGCTGGAATTAATTTTGATTAATATTTCAAAATTTCATGAAGCAATATACAAAAAAGTTGTAAGTCTAAACCTGATTTTTATGGTTAGGGGATTTGTATTTGAATAGATTTTCATTACAAGCTAATTATTTATTTAAATGGGCATTTAATTTAGTGTCATGTACAACTCTTTTATAATTTAATTTTGGCCCTGAGATAGGGCCGTTTTGGATTGCCGTGAATGATATTGTTGTAATTTAGGCACGTTCACCACGAATACGACGAGCTAATTGAATGTCCTTGGGCATTATGGTGACACGTTTAGCGTGGATAGCGCACAGATTGGTATCTTCAAACAGACCGACCAAGTAAGCTTCGCTGGCTTCTTGTAATGCCATTACAGCTGAACTTTGGAAACGAAGATCAGTTTTGAAATCTTGAGCAATTTCACGAACCAATCGTTGGAATGGTAATTTACGGATCAACAGTTCGGTACTCTTCTGGTAACGACGGATTTCACGAAGAGCGACGGTTCCTGGCCGGTAACGATGAGGTTTCTTTACTCCACCAGTAGCAGGTGCACTTTTACGTGCAGCTTTAGTGGCGAGTTGTTTTCGTGGTGCTTTACCACCAGTAGATTTGCGAGCGGTTTGCTTAGTACGAGCCATAGCAAAGTATTTTTTTTAATCAAATATCAAAATGCGTTCAATAACACAATGACGGAAAAATCATCCTTTCCTTGCTTATATAGACATATAGAACGTTCTCATTGGTTGCACTTCTCAGTGCTGGGTGGAGTTAAAAATTGCTATATAAGCGCGTTGTTTTCGTGCGTAACTTCATTCTAGCACGTTGATGCTGACTTGTTATTAGTATCTTGCTTATTCGATAAAAACTATCTAACAATGACTGGTCGCGGTAAAGGAGGCAAAGGTTTGGGAAAAGGAGGAGCCAAGCGTCATCGTAAAGTGTTACGTGATAACATCCAGGGTATCACAAAACCCGCTATCCGTCGTCTGGCTCGCCGTGGTGGTGTGAAACGTATCTCCGGTTTGATTTATGAAGAAACTCGCGGTGTTCTGAAAGTGTTCCTTGAGAACGTAATCAGAGACGCTGTAACATACACAGAACACGCCAAGAGGAAGACTGTCACCGCTATGGACGTTGTATATGCGTTGAAACGTCAAGGCCGTACATTGTACGGTTTTGGAGGCTAAGCACGTTAATTTTACATCACCAAACGGCCCTTTTAAAGGGCCAAAATTGTATTTTAAAAGAGTTACAACTAAATACGTAAAAATGACATTGTTTTTAAATATATACCAATATACCTACAATATTTTTTGTAATATGTATATTTCAGAATAAAATTTTCGCTATTCCAAATATTTAAATTTAATGTACATATGTACCAAATAAATAAACTGCCATGTAAGAAGAGATATGTATTTAGTTTACGCCACAGAATAACACTCCGCAGGTGATATTAGTTAATTTAATTCTTATCAAATTAATATGGAAGATGACATTTCTAGTTTCGATAATATATGCAGAACTTGTTTAAATATTACTGACCATTTGCGATCAATATACAGTGTTAATAAAAAGCAACGGTTGAAATTTTCTGAAATTGTGATGGAATGTACTTCTGTTAAGGTAATGTTTATAATGTCATTTATAAATATAATTTTACAATTCTTATTTTTTAGATTGAAGAATATGATGGGTTGCCGGATAAAATCTGTTCTAAATGTGTCTATACTTTAAATTCTGTGTATATTTTTCGAAGACAATGCCAAGATGCAGACAAAAAATTGCATAGTAAAAGAATAACTAAAGATACATTGTCGAATAAGGAAAATTTAGATGGACTTAATAATGAAGAAATAGCGAAAAATAAAGAATCTGAAAGTAAAAATTCAAAAATTAAATCTGAAATTGAGAGTGCAAACTCTTCTGTTAGTGATTATAATGATTTTATAGAAATTGAAATCACTAATGATTCAAAGAGAGTAGAAAACAATTCAGTATCTTTACAAAAAAGTGATGTTAAGAAAGACAATAGAACCAATAAAATATTTAAAAAACAGAAGTTATCATTCAAAAATAGTCGAGAAATACATCAATGCGAAACTTGCGGAAAAATACTTAGCTGTAAATCAAATTTGGTAGGAATCAGTTTTTAAATAATATACCTAAATGATAAATACTCGTAATATTATAGACTTAAAGTTTCTACTTACGGTTCATACAGATAACATGGGTGGACCAACGTCACAATTATTAAAAATCATGTGATGATGTGTTAGAGTAGAATGTGCTGTATCTGTAGCAATGTATAGGAATTTTTATTTGACAGAATTCCCCCAATAGATTGCCCTGACCAAAGCTGAGATTGAATCCCTGTTTTTAAATTAAACTAACCTCCTTTCGCTCTAAGGCAAAGAAGGACAATTAACAATTATAACATCGTAATAACGACATTAGTTAATACAACAAATTAGTTTTAAAATTGCCTTTTTACCGGTTTTTATGACTATCAGATTTTACGACTTAATATCTCATCGATATTGATTAAAAATTTCCTACTTGATTATTTATACCGACACCATACATATAACATTTAGTCAGGATTTACCTACTGTGTGATGCCCTAAGCACTAATCAGGTAAAGGCCCACACTTGTAATACTGATAAATTTTTTTTTTTTTAATTTTATTTATTTATTTTTTTTAGTCGTTACCAAAATTTTCATTACCATTTTTCTATTTTTCTCTATTAACTCCAATATTACGCTGATGCCCCCAAAAATCGTTTTTATGGTGCCCTCAGAGATCGGGTGCCCTAAGTAGTTGCTTCTTTTGCTTATTGGTAAATCCGGCACTGCATTTAGTGTTATGTTGTGCAGGTACTACACAAAAGGAAGCATACAGGAGAGAAACCCTACTCATGTGAAATATGCAACAAGAAGTTCAGTCGGCTACAGCACGTTGCAGTTCACAAGCGCACACACTCAGGCGAGCGACCTCATTCCTGTACAATATGTAACAAGACGTTCGTTCAGCTAACTGCCCTTACGTGTCACATCAGAACACACACAGGTAATTTTCCTTAATTTGTGAAAATTTATTCAATATCATATTATATGTATAATATGTGGCATAAAGGTAATATATGATTCATGTAATGTAGAAAATGTATAAAACACCAATGTTCAGGAGTATAACAATAATTTATTTTGAATTTATGTATTATATATGCATTAAAGCCACTCACTTGTTTGTCGGCCCACTACTCCCCTGGTATCGAGTATGACAATTATATGCTATAATGCTTATACATTGTTTTCAGGTGAGAAGCCACATGTTTGCACCTTGTGTGGAAAGGCGTTTGCGCAAAGTATCACCTTAACCTACCACATGCGGTCCCATACGGGAGAAACTCCGTTCAAATGTTCCGTTTGCAGTAAAGGATTTACGCACGCTGGTAACTTGAATACGCACATGAGGTTTCACAATGGTATGTAATATTGATGGTTCATAACCGTTCAGCAATCAGAATCTCTGAAATCTATTTTTATTTGTAGGAGAAAGACCATTTTGCTGTAATATATGTGAACAAAAGTTCGTTACGTCAAGTCACCTTAAAGTACATGTCAAACAACATCTCGGTTATAAAGAACATGTTTGTAATGTGTGCGGTAAAGCATTCACTAGAAGAGAGCATTTGCAAAATCATCTTGTGATACATTCTGGTGATAAACCATTTGGCTGTAAACTGTGCTCAAAACGATATACTCAAAGTAGTCATTTAAGTAGACATATGAAAACACATAAACGGACTGTAGAAGTTAAATAAAAATAGTCAATAAATATATATTTTTAACTGTTTTTTTTTTCATAAAAAATACTTTGTGTGCTCATTTCAGAATTTTGGGACCTAAATGAGGATTTAAAAAACTTTCATATTTGCATGATACTATTTCGAAAGTTTCTAATTGATAGTTTATTTCGTTTATTTTACCAACATTTATCAATAACAGCAGAGTATTCGAAGTGTACTTGGGAAAAAGAGGCTAAGTCAATTTTTAGTCGATTTTAGAGACACTTAAAAATAAAATAAATAAATAAATACTATGAATGAATGAAGAATTTAAAAAATAATAAAACAAATAAAAAATAAACAAAATGTTCTGAGCTCTAGTCGAATTAAGATGACAGTGCCATTTAGTGGCAAATTTAAGTACTTTTCGAGCCATATATGTATTAAGAGGAAAAACATGCTAAATTTCGTAAAATAAAATTTGAAAGATATCATTTTTAGTATAAAAGTACCCAAGATACAAATCATAAAACAGTGATAACTCAAAACTAGAAATTTTGACTTAGCCTCTTTTTCCCGTGTACCCTTCATTTGTAATAAAAGAAAGTATTGTTTGATTAGTTGTTTATTAATTAATTAATAAAGTACACTGACATAAAAAGAAAACATTCAATGCATATATAATTTTAGGCAATATAATATGAGCTTACGAAAAAAAATTAAAAATTAAATTTATTTCTGAAAATTAAAGTATTGCTTGAGATATATTGTTACATCACATAGACTTTATCTAATTTCTTGATGGAGTGAATTTCTTTAGTCTTCGGACAAATAATTTTCCCATTATTTTCAAGTGCCATTTGTTCAAGAGCCTAAAAAAAAGTATCATAAAAACATCTTGATTCATATAAACTCTTAATTGTTTACAAATACAAACAAATATAAAAAACAAATATAAAACAAATATAAAAGCTGACCTGTTCTCCGTATACATATCCATTCGGTAACATCATAGGTTGATTATGTTCATTCAACGGCAAACCAGAGATATGGCATACAAGACGTGACTGTGAACAGTGTGCATATGGCAGCCCCTCCGCAAGACGGTTTAGTGGTTCCTGGCAGACCGGGCAAGCGGCGTTACGTTGCTCTGGTCCTGCGTAACACTGCGTATTTATAAGTTAAGGAATACAAGTATGTACAATTTCTGTAATAATAATCAACAGTAGAGTAATATAAGCAAAAACTTTCTTGAAAGAAAGAAGCTTTTTTTTTCCTAGATATCAGGGAAAAAAATTTGGAAGTCAATCAATATAAAGATTTGTTACATAGAAAAAAATTGCTTATATCTTTTAGTTTCTTATTGAAGAACATGTTCCCTAAAAATGATAGTATATAAAAAGGATATGGAGTCTTTAAAGCTGACAGCCCAGCTTGTAATGCTACAGTAAACACTGACTGATTTGATAGCTGGAATAGACGATATGTTTCCTGTCGAAACTGCTCTATTAATGTATCCCAGCGAGATTCATCAAACATATTTTTGTATTGAACTATATCTGAAACAGAATGTAGATACATCAGTCTCGAGTTGTCTTCCATTATCCTAGGTTATGTTTCGACTTATAACATATTATTATAATTGATTTAACAATACCTGTATCAACTGGAAATGCTAACAATGCCATGCAGTGTTGTATTGATGATAATTGATCTTCTTCAAATATCGAGAAGAATTTTCTAGCATACTTCACAGCATCTACACGTCGATCGGATTTTATAAGTTCAATGAATTCTTGGATTCTTAGATTAAATTCCATATTTGATTTGAGTTTCCTTAGTTTTGAACGATTGTCATGGCACCATGCGAGGCATTTGTCAGTCTCATGTTTAGCTAGAGATTTCTCAACTTCACGAGATACAAGGAAGACATCTGTTCAAATAAATTTATGTAAGACAACAAAAAACTTACTTCTTCAAGTTCTTTTGAGAAAATAAATGTTCAAAATTAAATAATTCCCTATTAAATTATATTATTTTGTATTTCCAAGAGTTAAAATTTTGAAAATCATAAAATTCACACAAAAATGTTTACCAATATTTGTAAGATCTTGAAGTTCTGATTTTTCAGCAAGTTTTGTTGCTGTTCCATAATACCCTTTGCGTAGAAAATATTCAACCAGCATACGATCAAGTCTATGCCTGCGCCACTGATTCACAGCACCCTGAGAAATATCTCCGGTTGCAGTCAATGTCCCGTGCTCTTTTAAGTGTTCTAATCTACGTTTACAAACATATCCGGCCTGAAGTTCTTCTGTTATACTTTCTTCTGCTTTTCTTTTCAGTACTTGAAGTTTTTCAACCTAAATATAGTCATAGTAAATCTCTTTGGTACGGCTTTTTTATGTTTGGATTTATGTAAGTTTTGTAACTGTATATATTTTTCAACAATCAAAATAAATAGGATTTACTGTGCTAAGAAGCACAATAGATAAAGTATTTATAGAGGTATTTTAATTTTTAGAATTAACGAGCTTTGCAACTACATGTCTCAATTGTTGATTGTCTGGATTGAAATTCAATCTCAATCCACCTCTTAACATTTAATGAATTAGTTTAATTTATTTTATAGACTGGGTATAAAGAAACAATAAGTAAATATAAAAAAAAGATTAACTGTGAGGTAAATTATTATACATTTTAATTGACACATAATTTAGCAAAGTTGATAGTTAACAAATAATGTACTTATTTCATATCGTAAATTGGTGTTTTTATGTTATGTTATCTTTGAATAACATGTTATGCTAGACTGTGCCCAACCCGTCACTCGTGAATCACGTGTGGCTTGTGTCATCTTTTGATGTGGCTCATTTTATTAACTCGGGAATGGATATTTGTTTTATGTTTAAAAATTATTTTCTCTATAAAATATAATTGCTCTATAAATATAATAATACCTCGGTTAATGGCCGCAATTGCTGCTTTTATTATAATAGAAGAAAAAAAATATTAAGTGTAGCTGTATAGGTATTAAATTGGACGATGAATTATTTGTAAAAGAAAAAAAAGATTTTGGTAAACTTGGTACGCCACTGACCAGGAAAATATTCGTTTTTCATTACAAATTTTTACTCTTTGTGCATTATATACGTTTAAAATTTAATTATTGTAAAATCAAAATATGTGGCTTGCCTAGTTTTTAAATTCTAAATTAGCTCAAGCCAAGTTAAAGGTTGGGCACCACTGTAGCTAGACATTGAGGTAAGCAGGGTATTGTGTGCATATATGGGTATGCCTATTGGTTCAAGGTGGCTATACAAAATAAGGTCAACAAATAAATAAGTAAATTTTGATGTTTCATGTTTCCAGACATATGAAAATATATTTAAAGTTTTTATTACTTATTCACAGACTTAGCTATTTTACTTTTTTGAATATATTTGTACTTACCATTCCTCCTAATAGTCGAGTGATATCAGTAGTTCCCACATTTTCAGTAGATATTCCTTTTTCAATTTCTAATGCTGCTTGTTGGATGTGAGAAACTTCTCTGTCCAAAGATTTTTGAGCAGCTCGAAACTTTTTATTTAATAATTCATATGGCACCTTAAAAAAAATTTTTTTTTATAACAATTATAATATTAAAATACGAATATTACCTTTAAAGTTGGGTGCTCCAAAGACTTCACATCCGCCATGGAGCTATTTTCTATCAACACTAGCATTCGAGAGAAAAACGATTGAAAATTTTGTCATATAATGAAAACGTACGTTTTGTAATATGGCTCACAGCTGATTTTATTTGTGTCAAAATGAATAGAAGAAAGAAAAACATAACAAAAAAGAACATAGATTAAAACAAACATCATATAAGTACCATAGAATAAATAACGGTAGGCATGTTAGGTTTTTAAATTTTATATAGGTTTTCTTCTTGGGTTTCTATAACAAACTGCTATATTTACGTTATATGGTTTTACGTTGTAGATTGTAGAATTGGAACCGCAGATTAATAATTGTTCTGTTGGAGGGCGGAACGGGCGGAACGTTGATAGGAGATTGAAACTCGAAAATTATCTGTATGATAAATACAGAAAATTGTAAGTACAGTTTTGCAAATATTTTGTTAGTTAAAATTATGGATAAACTTGAATATACAAATTTAAAATGAATTATATTTTTCTACGCTAGTGTATAATATTCAATGAAGATAACCTATAATTCAAGTGACGATGCACATTGTAACCATATACCTCTCAAAGACACCTAGTAAATTTGCTTTTCAATATCGAATGTTGCATAAAAATTATTGTATGCATTAAAATAATACAACACTGGCGTTCAAAAATTTCCGGGGAATGAAAATTTTGCTACTTGAATATATGAATATATGAATAGCACTTATCCATTAAAAGTACTTTTTTTACAACTTTTTCTGTTAATGAAGGCATTCGTTCTATTAATTTCTCTATCGTATCTGGTTTGATCTTTTCCAGGCTTGAAAAATATTTTAGATTCACGTAGAATAGCGCTTCTTAACCTATCGATATAGTTCGTTAAGATCGGGTGATTAAGTTGTTCAATCCATATTTTTAACCCATTCTTTAATGTTTGATTCTTTATATCGTTGATACATTATTGTTAATGTGATCGTCTCCTTAAACCTAAGCAGTTGTTGTATATTTAGGTCCCCCACCTTGTTTTTGGTCGTTTAGATATTAAATTTTTTCATAAATTCATCAATAACTGAAGAATAATGACCTGTTAGTTATTTATATTCAAAACAACAAAATAATCCAAGATATATTCATTTAATTAGGTGTTATACATTTTGTACATTTTTATCAATCTTCAAAATTTTTTGGGAAACAGCAAATAATTAATTGCAATTATCCTGTCCATGTATTGTTACACTGTGATGTAAATCTTATAAAGTTAATATCATTTTAAAAATTAATTAAAATATAAGAGCCCAGCAATTTTTTAACAACTATGGCCGCTTCATTTTTTCCAGAAAGTCCTTTGTTTCTTTCTTAGAATCTTGCCACAAGATTAGTTATACATACATATCAGACGTCATAAATATATTCTTCAAGGTTGCTTCTAAGACTTAATTTTTCATGATTGTTTTGGTTTTCTACAACATTCATTTTATAATTTCTAATTAAAGTGCCCAAATTCCTTGAGAAGGGTACTAGATTTTTTCAGTCCAATTCCTTGGTATGATACCAAGGACTCAAACTGCCCAACTTCTATTAATAAACATACTGATTGTGAGACATAAGATAAGAAATTGGAGATAGCCGCTCCTACATGAGACATTTTATATTATATCTGCAATATTCTGAAAAGTTTACAAACTTGTTAAATAATCATTTATTCTTTAATGAAATTTTATGGCAATTTGTCTCTTAATTCCTAACTGATGCTCTCTCTTATTTAAAATATAACTCATTTTTGATATAAATCTAAAAATCCATAGAAATGAATGGAGCATTGTATTATGATTATTAATTTGTGAATAGAATACATTTTCTATAATTTTCTGAAAAAAAAAAAAATGAATATAAATAATGTGTGCATTGTATTTGACTTATAATGACGCTTATTGTTTAATGTTACCGATTGATTGGTTTGCATGGTCACAGGTTTTGAGTGACTGAAATATGAGATTAGTGTTTTATCTGACAAAACCAAAATACTGTAGTACTTATTAACTTTAGAACTATAGAAAATAAATAAAAGCGTTCTTTATGAGTATAAGCTTACATTATTTTGTTTATTGTTTTACACGTATAAGTTATATTAATATTTATAAGTAATTTGGAAATTAACTTAATTAACTCTTTCACTACGGATTAACATTTTCTTAGAATTAATAATAGTATGTGTATTTTAATGAAACTTATTATAAACTATTGATATACAATTACATTAATATTATAATGTAGTTAGTTACTGTTGTAAGTGTATTGTACGCCTATTTGACTACTGCGTGCATGTTTACGCTCCTATCTTCAGGCTGGTTAATAGAATCATATTTGTATTTTGTCCCTTCTTTCACTCGAGCACTAAGAAAAAATGCAATAATTTTACACAAGCATTTTTTTTACAGAATAATTAAAATGCAAAAACGACCCAAATATATATTGATCGACAAGTTACACAAAGGATTTGTAATTGGTTGTGTAGGGCTTACAGTATATGGATGTTATCTATTAAGTTGGAGAGCGTATCGATATTTTTCTGTTGTGAGACCAGAGCAGCAGCGACTTGAATTGTTGGCAAAGCAGAGTCTGCTAGCTGAAGGAGCAGTAAATGAATTTGATAAAAATTAGTTTAGACATCGGTTATTTTGATGCATAAATAGTAAGTTGTATATTGTGAATATATAATGTATTTTATATAAATGTAGTTTTATATGGTTTGTTAATATAGCTATCCTTTGTTTTTCATATAGATTTGAAAACAATTTTATTCTATAATAGTTCCATTCACTAAAATTAGGCCCGATCTACATCCCTTCACAATATGTTTCTATTACTAATTCATTCACTTTATGGATGTTTTAGAACATCCATAATAAGTGAATGAACTCCCTCACGAAAACTTTAGACTTCTAAATCTTTTTTTGAACTATATTAATTAGATTAATTACCCATTGAGTAAACATTTTCGCGCGTTTTTTTTTAGTGGATTACCATTGTAAGTATTCTACTAAAATCTTGTATATTTTTGCAGATTTATTCCTGATTTTTGGTGTAGAAGTAGCTTTAACTATGAACTACCTGTTTATTCATTCATAGTTTAATTATTTTATACAGAATATTCGTTAAAAGGACTTAAGGGACAAGCACACACACACACACTCACATTGACAACGTATCAACATAGTTTTTTTTTAAATTATAAATTGGAGTTGTCCCATTTTTTTATTATAAATAATAATAATAATAATTCTTTATTTCATAAAACCAAATAAATGGTATAAAATGTGTCATGATAAAATTATAGGAACATTAAAAAAGTAGAGTAAAAAAACTGAGTATTGTTTAATGTTTGATGGTAATTTGTTGTAGACTCTGATGATGGAGTTCACCACTCCCTGGTTGACAAGTTTTAGTCTAGTCTGTGTAGTGATATAATCGTCCTTGCGAAGCGTATCATAAGCATGGTCGGGCAAATGGTTTTTGAAAAATTCAAAGTTTGATTTTAGAAAAACGGCACATTCATAAATGTATATGTCTGTTAGTGTAAGTATATTAAGTTACTTAAAGAGTGGTTTACATGAGTCTTTTGGGTTTTTATTTAAAATGAAGCGTATACAAGGTTTTAGTATTAAAAGCAATTCGTTGACGATTGTGGATTTTCCCCAGAAGATTATACCGTATTTTAAATTTGAATATATGAAAGCGTAGTATACTGATAGTAGAACATTGGCTGGCATAAATTTAGATAGGTAATTTAAAAAAATGAATATTTTGATAATTGTTTGACTAGGTGTTCGATGTGGAATTTCCAATTTAAGTTCTTGTCCATGTGTATACCTAAGAATTTAACGTTATCTGAAATGTGAAAATTTGATTGCTGATCGTTATATTTTCGAGTGTTTCGCCATAGGTTCCGAATTTAAGTATTTGAGTTTTTTCTAGATTAAGTTTGAGACCATTGTTGCTGAACCATTGAGTCATGTCATTAGTAGTCTTATTTATGTTTTCAAGGAGTTGCTGTCGATTTATAGCATTGTACAGTAAAGTGGTATCATCAGCAAAAAGCACTGTTTTGGTGTTGGTTATGTTTGGTAAATCATTGATATACAGGGTGGCGCATAAATCGCTTTACCATTTCAAAATAAAATATCTTTTTTGTAAATTAATATACTTTATTAATTCTTTTTTGTTTACAAAGCGTAAAAATTACAATTTTATTTCGATTATGTACGAAAAATGTTGTCACGTAAATGGCCTCCATTTTCAGCTTCGCAAACACGAGCTCTTTGTAAGGCATTTTCCACGACACTTCTTAGCATCTGAGGCTGTGTGGAATGAATTTCCTCCTGTATGTTTGATTTAAGTTGTTAGATATTTTGAGGCTTATTTACGTACACCTTGTCTTTAAGATATCCCCAAAGGAAAAAGTCTGGTGCTGTAAAATCAGGTGATCGTGGAGACCATAAAAAAATCGGAATTTCGAGAAATTATTCGATCTTGAAACATCGCAATTAAAATTTGCATAGTGGCGTTAGCCGTACGTGCAGTTGCATCATCTTGTTGCCACCAATACCCTGCCATATTTGCTATCTCAGGCTGAACAAAATTTACCAGCATTTCTCTATATCGCTCACCAGTTACAGTAACTGCATTTTCATCAGGATCCTCAAAGAAGTGAGGCCCAATAATCCTTTCTGAGGTTACTCCACATCATACTGTAACCTTACGTGGGTGCAATTGCCTTGCATGAACGTTACGTGGATTTTCGGTACCCCAAAATTTCGTATTCTGTTTATTCACAAGTCCGTCCAAATCAAAATGGGCATCATCTCCCATGATCAAGCTGTGAATAAAGTTGATGTTAATTCTTGCAATTTCCCGAACGTAATTTAACCGCTGTTGCAAGTCTAATGGTTGTACTTGGCTGAACTAGCTCAGCGGTCGGGGAACTTTTTTAACCATTATCCTAAAATATTTTTGCGTAAGTCGATATTACCCCCTCATTTTGAAAAGGAGACAATCAATGTAAATTTAAATTAAACATTATTTATTGAATTAATTTACACAGAAAAAAAAAAAAAAGTTGCATGAAAATAGTGAGTATGTTATTGCAATTGTTGTCTTTTCTTCATAATCTTTTTTACTTAGTTGTTTTAAGCTATAACATGTATTAATGCGAATGCAGTTGAAGACAATTTTTTGCGTCCATTAACTGCAATTGTAATAGTAACATTGTTACCTGTGGCACTGTTTCTGTAAATGCATCTATTAACTGCAGTTGTAATAGTTACACTGTTACCTCTGGCACCGTTTCTTTAAATGCGTCTATTAACTGCAATTGTAATAGTTACATTGTTGCCTGTGGCACTGCTTCTATAAATGCATCTATTAACTGCAATTCTAACAGTTACATTGTTGCCTGTGGCACTGCTTCTGTAAATGCATCTATTTACTGCAATTCTTCATAATCTTTTTTACTTAGTTGTTTTAAGTCATAACATGTATTAATGCGAATGCAGTCGAAGACAATTGAAAGTATAATATAGACCCATTTTCCTGTATAGTCCCATGAGAGCATTAGCTTTATCAACGCCTCCCATATGCTTATTGTAATTTATAATTATATTCGGACAAGGATAATTTACTTTCTTTTTTTCAACTTTGTTGTATCTTTTAACGGTTCTTGTTGGCTGAACTCCAAAAGAAGTACTACCTAATAAAACACATTTTCTATCGACCCATTTGACAGCTATTATCCTTTTCTCGGTATCTGCTTTGTAATCAAAGAATCCTCTTCCTTGTTTCATCAAAATTTTATCAGTGTCAATTGGACATCCTGCTATTATATAAGCTCGCATTGTTCCCAAGCTGAGAATATTCATTTCATTTTTCAAATGCAGTAATAAAGGTAACCTTGATAAATAATTATCGAAATATACGTCGAGCGTTGGGAGTCGGAAAGTGATTTGCATAACGATATAACAGTAGAGACACCTACACCTAATGCGGCAACTTCTTCATTTATTTCATTTTTTGTACCCTTTAGTTGATCAAATGTTGTTCCTCCTTGATAAGGTATAAAAGAACCCCATCTTTTAATGCGTCGATTAACTGCAATTGTAACAGTTACATTAATGCATGTGGTGCCACTTCTATAAATGGATTTATTAACTGCAGTTGTAATAGTTATATTGTTACCTGTGGTACCATTTCTGTAAATGCATCTATTAACTGCAATTCTAACAGTTACATTGGAGTCTGTGGTTCCACTTCTGTAGATGCATCTATTAACTGTAGTTGTTATAGTTACATTGTTGCCTGTGGTACTGCTTGTGTAAATGCATCTATTAACTGTAGGTTTAATAGCTACATTGTTACCTGTAGCACTGTTTCTTTAAATGCACCTATTAACTGTAGATTTAATAGTTACATTGTTACCTGTGGCACTGTTTCTTTAAATGCGTCCATTATCTGCAATTGTAACAATTACATTGGGGTATGTGGTTCCACTTCTGTAAATGCATCTATTAACTGCAGTTGTAATAGTTACATTGTTGCCTGTGGCACTGCTTGTGTAAATGCATCTATTAACTGCAGGTTTAATAGTTACATTGTTACCTGTGGCACTGATTCTTTAAATGCATCTATTAGTTGCAGGTTTAATAGTTACATTGTTACCTGTGGCACTGTTTCTTTAAATGCATCTATTAGTTGCAGGTTTAATAGTTACATTGTTACCTGTGGCACTGTTTCTTTAAATGCATCTATTAGTTGCAGGTTTAATAGTTACATTGTTATCTGTGGCACTGTTTCTTTAAATGCATCTATTAGTTGCAGGTTTAATAGTTACATTGTTACCTGTGGCACTGTTTCTTTAAATGAATCTATTAACTGTAGGTTTAATAGTTACATTGTTATCTGTGGCACTGTTTCTTTAAATGCATCTATTAGTTGTAGGTTTAATAGTTACATTGTTACCTGTGGCACTGTTTCTTTAAATGCGTCTATTATCTGCAATTGTAACAATTATATTGGAGTATGTGGTTCCACTTCTGTAAATGCATCTATTAACTGCAGTTGTAATAGTTACATTGTTGCCTGTGGTACTGATTGTGTAAATACATCAATTTACTGTAGGTTTAATAGTTACATTGTTACCTGTGGCACTGTTTCTTTAAATGCATCTATTAGATTAGATTAGATTAGATTAGGTTGTGATTGATGATGAGGGTTAGATGCCTCTAACACGGCAGCCTTTGGCTTATTGTGTTCTTCATCAATTCACTCATTCAGTGAAAAGGTTTGCCGTTCTTATCAGGTTTAACATCCTTTCCACCAAGTTTTCTCTTGTTAGAGCTTCTCGATAGTTGTCTCCTGCTAGGAGTGCATGTCTCCATTGAGCAAGAGCTTCACAGTCGAATATAATATGGGAGGCTGTTTCGTCCTCTTCATTACACAGTCTGCAGATGGGTTCTTCATCATAGATTCCCATTGTTTGCATGTGTTTCCGTAGGTTACAGTGACCGGTTATCATTCCTGTCACTAGCCTAATTTGTTGTCTACTTAGTTGTAGTAGTTGTCTATTAGCTGTAGGTTTAATAGTTACATTGTTACCTGTGGCACTGTTTCTTTAAATGCATCTATTAGCTGCAGTTGTAATAGTTACATTGTTGCCTATGGTACTGCTTGTGTAAATCCATCTATTAACTGTAGGTTTAATAGTTACATTGTTACCTGTAGCACTGTTTCTTTAAATGCACCTATTAACTGTAGATTTAATAGTTACATTGTTACCTGTGGCATTGTTTCTTTAAATGCATCTATTAACTGTCGGTTTAATAGTAACATTGTTACCTGTGGCACTGTTTCTTTAAATGCGTCCATTACCTGCAATTGTAACAATTACATTGGAGTATGTGGTTCCACTTCTGTAAATGCATCTATTAGCTGTAGGTTTAATAGTTACATTGTTACCTGTGGCACTTTTTCTTTAAATGCATCTATTAGCTGTAGGTTTAATAGTTACATTGTTACCTGTGGCACTGTTTCTTTAAATGCATCTATTAGCTGTAGGTTTAATAGTTACATTGTTACCTGTGGCACATTTTTAAATGCATCTATTAGCTGTAGGTTTAATAGTTACATTGTTACCTGTGGCACTGTTTCTTTAAATGCATCTATTAGCTGTAGGTTTAATAGTTACATTGTTACCTGTGGCACATTTTTAAATGCATCTATTAGCTGTAGGTTTAATAGTTACATTGTTACCTGTGGCACTGTTTCTTTAAATGCATCTATTAGTTGCAGGTTTAATAGGTACATTGTTACCTGTGGCACTTTTTCTTTAAATGCATCTTTTAACTGTAGGTTTAATAGTTACATTGTTACCTGTGACTCTGTTTCTTTAAATGCATCCATTATCTGCAATTGTAACAATTATATTGGAGTATGTGGTACCACTTCTGTAAATGCATCTATAAACTGCAGTTGTAATAGTTACATTGTTGCCTGTGGTACTGCTTGTGTAAATGCATCTATTAACTGTAGGTTTAATAGTTACATTGTTACCTGTGGCACTGTTTCTTTAAATGCATCTATTAGCTGTAGGTTTAATAGTTACATTGTTACCTGTGGCACTGTTTCTTTAAATGCATCTATTAGCTGTAGGTTTAATAGTTACATTGTTACCTGTGGCACTGTTTCTGTAATACATCTATTAACTGTAAGTTTAATTGTTACATTGTTACTTGTGGCACTGTTTCTTTAAATAGATCTATTAGCTGTTGGTTTAATAGTTACATTGTAACCTGTGGCACTGTTTCTTTAAATGCATCTATTAACTGTAGGTTTAATAGTTACATTGTAACCTGTGGCACTGTTTCTTTAAATACATCTATTAACTGCAGGTTTAATAGTTACATTGTTACCTGTGGCACTGCTTCTTTAAATACATCTATTAGCTGTAGGTTTAATAGTTACATTGTTACCTGTGGCACTGTTTCTTTAAATGAATCTATTAACTGCAGGTTTAATAGTTACATTGTTACCTGTGGCACTGCTTCTTTAAATACATCTATTAGCTGTAGGTTTAATAGTTACATTGTTACCTGTGGCACTGTTTCTTTAAATACATCTATTAGCTGTAGGTTTAATAGTTACATTGTAACCTGTGGCACTGTTTCTTTAAATACATCTATTAACTGTAGGTTTAATAGTTACATTGTTACATGTGGCACTGTTTCTTTAAATGCATCTATTAACTGTAGGTTTAATAGTTACATTGTAACCTGTGGCACTGTTTCTTTAAATACATCTATTAGCTGTAGGTTTAATAGTTACATTGTTACCTGTGGCACTGCTTCTTTAAATACATCTATTAGCTGTAGGTTTAATAGTTACATTGTTACCTGTGGCACTGTTTCTTTAAATGCATCTATTAACTGCAGGTTTAATAGTTACATTGTTACCTGTGGCACTGTTTCTTTAAATGCATCTATTAGCTGTAGGTTTAATAGTTACATTGTTACCTGTGGCACTGTTTCTTTAAATGCATCTATTAACTGCAGGTTTAATAGTTACATTGTTACCTGTGGCACTGTTTCTTTAAATGCATCTATTAACTGCAGGTTTAATAGTTACATTGTTACCTGTGGCACTGCTTCTTTAAATACATCTATTAGTTGTAGGTTTAATAGTTACATTGTTACCTGTGGCACTGTTTCTTTAAATGCATCTATTAACTGCAGGTTTAATAGTTACATTGTTACCTGTGGCACTGTTTCTTTAAATGCATCTATTAGCTGTAGGTTTAATAGTTACATTGTTACCTGTGGCACTGTTTCTTTAAATACATCTATTAGCTGTAGGTTTAATAGTTACATTGTAACCTGTGGCACTGTTTCTTTAAATGCATCTATTAACTGTAGGTTTAATAGTTACATTGTAACCTGTGGCACTGTTTCTTTAAATACATCTATTAGCTGTAGGTTTAATAGTTACATTGTTACCTGTGGCACTGTTTCTTTAAATACATCTATTAGCTGTAGGTTTAATAGTTACATTGTTACCTGTGGCACTGTTTCTTTAAATGCATCTATTAGCTGTAGGTTTAATAGTTACATTGTTACTTGTGGCACTGTTTCTTTAAATGCATCTATTAGCTGTAGGTTTAATAGTTACATTGTTACCTGTGGCACTTTTTCTTTAAATGCATCTATTAACTGTAGGTTTAATAGTTACATTGTTACCTGTGACTCTGTTTCTTTAAATGCATCCATGATCTGCAATTGTAACAATTATATTGGAGTATGTGGTTCCACTTCTGTAAATGCATCTATAAACTGCAGTTGTAATAGTTACATTGTTGCCTGTGGTACTGCTTGTGTAAATGCATCTATTAACTGTAGGTTTAATAGTTACATTGTTACCTGTGGCACTGTTTCTTTAAATGCATCTATTAGCTGTAGGTTTAATAGTTACATTGTTACCTGTGGCACTGTTTCTTTAAATACATCTATTAGCTGTTGGTTTAATAGTTACATTGTAACCTGTGGCACTGTTTCTTTAAATGCATCTATTTACTGTAGGTTTAATAGTTACATTGTAACCTGTGGCACTGTTTCTTTAAATACATCTATTAACTGCAGGTTTAATAGTTACATTGTTACCTGTGGCACTGCTTCTTTAAATACATCTATTAGCTCTAGGTTTAATAGTTACATTGTTACCTGTGGCACTGTTTCTTTAACCCTCGGACCGACACCCGGGTCCAGTCAGACCTTTTTCGTTTTCAATCGTAAATTAAATATATTTCTAATTAAGCTAGCGACTTATACTTCCAGGTAGCTTCCTAAAATTTTATTGGCTATCGATTTATAAAACAATTATCACGAAAAGTCCTTAGAAAGGATTGCTATAAGGACATATAAAAAGTACACCTTCGGACCGACACATGGTGTCTGGCTGGACCCCTATACATTTTACATTTTGCATGGAAAAAGAATGTGATATATTTTTGTAATTTTACCTGGCTTTTTTCTACTTCTTTCTAGTTTTTCATAGAAGTTATTTATCCAAACTATTATTTATGCTCACTTTACACATACACACGTATATATTCATGTACACATTTGAATATTTGTGTACAATCTTATTATTATGTCACAAATGAAAGGTTGTAATTTATCTCATTCGATCCGGTGGGAAAAATACTTCGGGATTTTAGGGGTGTGGGGGGCACAACAACCCTCAATCTCGCACAAGAGTCGAGATATTTACGATTTTCTGTAATGGATAAGTAGCGAAACAGAGAAAAATTCAATATTTACAATAAATCTATGTTTTGTAAGCACCCCCCCCCCCTCCCGAAATGTTCATTGTTCTAAAAAAAAACTAATGTTTTGAGAAAACATCAATTTAAAATAAATTTCAAAATTTAAGACATATGTATACCCCCCCCCCCCGAAAAGTACTACCCCCCCTAATTTTTCTAACTACGCCACTGCGTATCATAATTCATCATAAAATTCAGTTTTTTTTTTTAAATAACTTAAAATAAAATACAAAAAAAAAAAATGAAAAAGAAGAACAGTTTTTTTTCATAATCCAAAATCGTTAAAAAAAATTTTTTTCGTTCACATGTAGAGAAACATATGCCGAAACCTCTAAGAAAGGTAAGAAATTAAAAATATTTGCCTACTTGTGATATAAATGAGTTTAAAGGTATGTTAAATTACCATATAAATGCATGTAAATCGGTCATTCCATAAATAACTACACACCCTTTTTGAAATTGTAACCGATTTTTTTTATTTTTACATATGTTTTTAGTACTAGCTTAGGGAAAATTTTAAACAGTCCTTAAAGTTCGAAAAACTTTCTCCCCCCAAAAATATCGACTTTTGAAATTTAGATGTACTTTTTTTTGCAAACGAAATATCTCAAAAACTATCGAAGATAGGATAAAACTACAAGATATCAATTTTATGTAAAAATGTATGAAATTTATTAAAAAAAATATTTCGCTGCACAAAATTATTATTTAAATAATTAAATATTAAATTAAATAAATGCATAAGGGTCCAGCAAGACACCATGTGTCGGTCCGAAGGTATTAGAATCGGTGTCGGTCTGAGGGTAAAATGCATCTATTAACTGCAGGTTTAATAGTTACATTGTTACCTGTGGCACTGCTTCTTTAAATACATCTATTAGCTGTAGGTTTAATAGTTACATTGTTACCTGTGGCACTGTTTCTTTAAATACATCTATTAGCTGTAGGTTTAATAGTTACATTGTAACCTGTGGCACTGTTTCTTTAAATACATCTATTAACTGTAGGTTTAATAGTTACATTGTTACATGTGGCATTGTTTCTTTAAATGCATCTATTAACTGTAGGTTTAATAGTTACATTGTAACCTGTGGCACATTTTTAAATGCATCTATTAGCTGTAGGTTTAATAGTTACATTGTTACCTGTGGCACTGTTTCTTTAAATGCATCTATTAGTTGCAGGTTTAATAGGTACATTGTTACCTGTGGCACTTTTTCTTTAAATGCATCTATTAACTGTAGGTTTAATAGTCACATTGTTACCTGTGACTCTGTTTCTTTAAATGCATCCATTATCTGCAATTGTAACAATTATATTGGAGTATGTGGTTCCACTTCTGTAAATGCATCTATAAACTGCAGTTGTAATAGTTACATTGTTGCCTGTGGTACTGCTTGTGTAAATGCATCTATTAACTGTAGGTTTAATAGTTACATTGTTACCTGTGGCACTGTTTCTTTAAATGCATCTATTAGCTGTAGGTTTAATAGTTACATTGTTACCTGTGGCACTGTTTCTTGAAATGCATCTATTAGCTGTAGGTTTAATAGTTACATTGTTACTTGTGGCACTGTTTCTTTAAATACATCTATTAACTGTATGTTTAATAGTTACATTGTTACTTGTGGCACTGTTTCTTTAAATACATCTATTAGCTGTTGGTTTAATAGTTACATTGTAACCTGTGGCACTGTTTCTTTAAATGCATCTATTAACTGTAGGTTTAATAGTTACATTGTAACCTGTGGCACTGTTTCTTTAAATACATCTATTAACTGCAGGTTTAATAGTTACATTGTTACCTGTGGCACTGCTTCTTTACATACATCTATTAGCTGTAGGTTTAATAGTTACATTGTTACCTGTGGCACTGTTTCTTTAAATGCATCTATTAACTGCAGGTTTAATAGTTACATTGTTACCTGTGGCATTGCTTCTTTAAATACATCTATTAGCTGTAGGTTTAATAGTTACATTGTTACCTGTGGCACTGTTTCTTTAAATACATCTATTAGCTGTAGGTTTAATAGTTACATTGTAACCTGTGGCACTGTTTCTTTAAATACATCTATTAACTGTAGGTTTAATTGTTACATGTGGCACTGTTTCTTTAAATGCATCTATTAACTGTAGGTTTAATAGTTACATTGTAACCTGTGGCACTGTTTCTTTAAATACATCTATTAGCTGTAGGTTTAATAGTTACATTGTTACCTGTGGCACTGCT
Organism: Sialis lutaria; assembly: GCA_949319165.1. Classification (NCBI taxonomy): domain Eukaryota; kingdom Metazoa; phylum Arthropoda; class Insecta; order Megaloptera; family Sialidae; genus Sialis; species Sialis lutaria. The sequence continues at coordinate 11,868,635 of OX439241.1, forward strand.
TCTTTAAGTACATCTATTAGCTGTAGGTTTAATAGTTACATTGTTACCTGTGGCACTGTTTCTTTAAATGCATCTATTAACTGCAGGTTTAATAGTTACATTGTTACCTGTGGCACTGTTTCTTTAAATGCATCTATTAGCTGTAGGTTTAATAGATACATTGTTACCTGTGGCACTGTTTCTTTAAATGCATCTATTAACTGTAGGTTTAATAGTTACATTGTAACCTGTGGCACTGTTTCTTTAAATGCATCTATTAACTGCAGGTTTAATAGTTACGTTGTTACCTGTGGCACTGCTTCTTTAAATACATCTATTAGCTGTAGGTTTAATAGGTACATTGTTACCTGTGGCACTTTTTCTTTAAATGCTTCTATTAACTGTAGGTTTGATAGTTACATTGTTACCTGTGACTCTGTTTCTTTAAATGCATCCATTATCTGCAATTGTAACAATTATATTGGAGTATGTGGATCCACTTCTGTAAATGCATCTATAAACTGCAGTTGTAATAGTTACATTGTTGCCTGTGGTACTGCTTGTGTAAATGCATCTATTAACTGTAGGTTTAATAGTTACATTGTTACCTGTGGCACTGTTTCTTTAAATGCATCTATTAGCTGTAGGTTTAATAGTTACATTGTAACCTGTGGCACTGTTTCTTTAAATACATCTATTAACTGCAGGTTTAATAGTTACATTGTTACCTGTGGCACTGCTTCTTTACATACATCTATTAGCTGTAGGTTTAATAGTTACATTGTTACCTGTGGCACTGTTTCTTTAAATGCATCTATTAACTGCAGGTTTAATAGTTACATTGTTACCTGTGGCACTGCTTCTTTAAATACATCTATTAGCTGTAGGTTTAATAGTTACATTGTTACCTGTGGCACTGTTTCTTTAAATACATCTATTAGCTGTAGGTTTAATAGTTACATTGTAACCTGTGGCACTGTTTCTTTAAATACATCTATTAACTGTAGGTTTAATAGTTACATTGTTACATGTGGCACTGTTTCTTTAAATGCATCTATTAACTGTAGGTTTAATAGTTACATTGTAACCTGTGGCACTGTTTCTTTAAATACATCTATTAGCTGTAGGTTTAATAGTTACATTGTTACCTGTGGCACTGCTTCTTTAAATACATCTATTAGCTGTAGGTTTAATAGTTACATTGTTACCTGTGGCACTGTTTCTTTAAATGCATCTATTAACTGCAGGTTTAATAGTTACATTGTTACCTATGGCACTGTTTCTTTAAATGCATCTATTAGCTGTAGGTTTAATAGATACATTGTTACCTGTGGCACTGTTTCTTTAAATGCATCTATTAACTGTAGGTTTAATAGTTACATTGTAACCTGTGGCACTGTTTCTTTAAATGCATCTATTAACTGCAGGTTTAATAGTTACATTGTTACCTGTGGCACTGCTTCTTTAAATACATCTATTAGCTGTAGGTTTAATAGGTACATTGTTACCTGTGGCACTTTTTCTTTAAATGCATCTATTAACTGTAGGTTTAATAGTTACATTGTTACCTGTGACTCTGTTTCTTTAAATGCATCCATTATCTGCAATTGTAACAATTATATTGGAGTATGTGGTTCCACTTCTGTAAATGCATCTATAAACTGCAGTTGTAATAGTTACATTGTTGCCTGTGGTACTGCTTGTGTAAATGCATCTATTAACTGTAGGTTTAATAGTTACATTGTTACCTGTGGCACTGTTTCTTTAAATGCATCTATTAGCTGTTGGTTTAATAGTTACATTGTTACCTGTGGCACTGCTTCTTTAAATACATCTATTAGCTGTAGGTTTAATAGTTACATTGTTACCTGTGGCACTGTTTCTTTAAATGCATCTATTAACTGCAGGTTTAATAGTTACATTGTTACCTGTGGCACTGCTTCTTTAAATACATCTATTAGCTGTAGGTTTAATAGTTACATTGTTACTTGTGGCACTGTTTCTTTAAATGCATCTATTAACTGTAGGTTTAATAGTTACATTGTAACCTGTGGCACTGTTTCTTTAAATACATCTATTAGCTGTAGGTTTAATAGTTACATTGTTACCTGTGGCACTGTTTCTTTAAATGCATCTATTAACTACAGGTTTAATATTTACATTGTTACCTGTGACTCTGTTTCTATAAATGCATCTATTAACTGCAGGTTTAATAGTTACATTGTTACCTGTGGCACTGGATCTTTAAATACATCTATTAGCTGTAGGTTTAATAGGTACATTGTTACCTGTGGCACTTTTTCTTTAAATGCATCTATTAACTGTAGGTTTAATAGTTACATTGTTACCTGTGACTCTGTTTCTTTAAATGCATCCATTATCTGCAATTGTAACAATTATATTGGAGTATGTGGTTCCACTTCTGTAAATGCATCTATAAACTGCAGTTGTAATAGTTACATTGTTGCCTGTGGTACTGCTTGTGTAAATGCATCTATTATCTGTAGGTTAAATAGTTACATTGTTACCTGTGGCACTGTTTCTTTAAATGCATCTATTAGCTGTAGATTTAATAGTTACATTGTTACCTGTGGCACTTTTTCTTTAAATGCATCTATTAACTGTAGGTTTAATAGTTACATTGTTACCTGTGGCACTGTTTCTTTAAATGCATCTATTAGCTGTAGGTTTAATAGATACATTGTTACCTGTGGCACTGTTTCTTTAAATGCATCTATTAACTGTAGGTTTAATAGTTACATTGTAACCTGTGGCACTGTTTCTTTAAATGCATCTATTAACTGCAGGTTTAATAGTTACATTGTTACCTGTGGCACTGCTTCTTTAAATACATCTATTAGCTGTAGGTTTAATAGGTACATTGTTACCTGTGGCACTTTTTCTTTAAATGCATCTATTAACTGTAGGTTTAATAGTTACATTGTTACCTGTGACTCTGTTTCTTTAAATGCATCCATTATCTGCAATTGTAACAATTATATTGGAGTATGTGGTTCCACTTCTGTAAATACATCTATAAACTGCAGTTGTAATAGTTACATTGTTGCCTGTGGTACTGCTTGTGTAAATGCATCTATTAACTGTAGGTTTAATAGTTACATTGTTACCTGTGGCACTGTTTCTTTAAATGCATCTATTAGCTGTAGGTTTAATAGTTACATTGTTACCTGTGGCACTGCTTCTTTAAATACATCTATTAGCTGTAGGTTTAATAGTTACATTGTTACCTGTGGCACTGTTTCTTTAAATGCATCTATTAACTGCAGGTTTAATAGTTACATTGTTACCTGTGGCACTGCTTCTTTAAATACATCTATTAGCTGTAGGTTTAATAGTTACATTGTTACCTGTGGCACTGTTTCTTTAAATGCATCTATTAACTGTAGGTTTAATAGTTACATTGTAACCTGTGGCACTGTTTCTTTAAATACATCTATTAGCTGTAGGTTTAATAGTTACATTGTTACCTGTGGCACTGCTTCTTTAAATACATCTATTAGCTGTAGGTTTAATAGTTACATTGTTACCTGTGGCACTGTTTCTTTAAATGCATCTATTAACTGCAGGTTTAATATTTACATTGTTACCTGTGACTCTGTTTCTATAAATGCATCCATTATCTGCAATTGTAACAATTATATTGGAGTATGTGGTTCCACTTCTGTAAATGCATCTATAAACTGCAGTTGTAATAGTTACATTGTTGCCTGTGGTACTGCTTGTGTAAATGCATCTATTATCTGTAGGTTAAATAGTTACATTGTTACCTGTGGCACTGTTTCTTTAAATGCATCTATTAGCTGTAGATTTAATAGTTACATTGTTACCTGTGGCACTTTTTCTTTAAATGCATCTATTAACTGTAGGTTTAATAGTTACATTGTTACCTGTGACTCTGTTTCTTTAAATGCATCCATTATCTGCAATTGTAACAATTATATTGGAGTATGTGGTTCCACTTCTGTAAATGCATCTATAAACTGCAGTTGTAATAGTTACATTGTTGCCTGTGGTACTGCTTGTGTAAATGCATCTATTAACTGTAGGTTTAATAGTTACATTGTTACCTGTGGCACTGTTTCTTTAAATGCATCTATTAGCTGTAGGTTTAATAGTTACATTGTTACCTGTGGCACTTTTTCTTTAAATGCATCTATTAACTGTAGGTTTAATAGTTACATTGTTACCTGTGACTCTGTTTCTTTAAATGCATCCATTATCTGCAATTGTAACAATAATATTGGAGTATCTGGTTCCACTTCTGTAAATGCATCTATAAACTGCAGTTGTAATAGTTACATTGTTGCCTGTGGTACTGCTTGTGTAAATGCATCTATTAACTGTAGGTTTAATAGTAACATTGTTACCTGTGGCACTGTTTCTTTTAATGCATCTATCAGCTGTAGGTTTAATAGTTACATTGTTACCTGTGGCACTGTTTCTTTAAATGCATCTATTAGCTGTAGGTTTAATAGTTACATAGTTACCTGTGGCACTGTTTCTTTAAATATATCTATTAACTGTAAGTTTAATAGTTACATTGTAACCTGTGGCACTGTTTCTTTAAATGCATCTATTAGCTGTAGGTTTAATAGTTACATTGTTACCTGTGGAACTGTTTCGTTAAATGCATCTATTAACTGTAGGTTTAATAGTTACATTGTTACTTGTGACTCTGTTTCTTTAAATGCATCCATTATCTGCAATTGTAACAATTATATTGGAGTATGTGGTTCCACTTCTGTAAATGCATCTATAAATTGCAGTTGTAATAGTTACATTGTTACCTGTGACACTGCTTCTTTAAATACATCTATTAGCTGTAGGTTTAATAGTTACATTGTTACCTGTGGCACTGTTTCTTTAAATGCATCTATTAACTGTAGGTTTAATAGTTACATTGTTACCTGTGGCACTTTTTCTTTAAATGCATCTATTAGCTGTAGGTTTAATAGTTACATTGTTACCTGTGGCACTGTTTCTTTAAATGCATCTATTAGCTGTAGGTTTAATAGTTACATTGTTACCTGTGGCACTGTTTCTTTAAATACATCTATTAACTGTAGGTTTAATAGTTACATTGTTTCCTGTGGCACTGTTTCTTTAAATACATCTATTAGCCGTAGGTTTAATAGTTACATTGTAACCTGTGGCACTGTTTCTTTAAATGCATCTATTAACTGCAGGTTTAATAGTTACATTGTAACCTGTGGCACTGTTTCTGAAATACATCTATTAGCTGTAGGTTTAATAGTTACATTGTTACCTGTGGCACTGTTTCTTTAAATGCATCTATTAACTGTAGGTTTAATAGTTACATTGTAACCTGTGGCACTGTTTCTTTAAATGCATCTATTAACTGCAGGTTTAATAGTTACATTGTTACCTGTGGCACTGCTTCTTTAAATACATCTATTAGCTGTAGGTTTAATAGTTACATTGTTACCTGTGGCACTGTTTCTTTAAATGCATCTATTAGCTGTAGGTTTAATAGTTACATTGTTACCTGTGGCACTGTTCTTTAAATGCATCTATTAGTTGCAGGTTTAATAGGTACATTGTTACCTGTGGCACTGTTTCTTTAAATGCATCTATGAACTGTAGGTTTAATAGTTGCATTGTTACCTGTGGCACTGTTTCGTTAAATGCATCTATTAACTGTAGGTTTAATTGTTACCTGTGGCACTGTTTCTTTATATGCATATATTAACTGTAGGTTTAATAGTTACATTGTTACATGTGGCACTGTTTCTTTAAATGCGTCCATTAACTGCAATTGTTGCTTTTGCTATAATAATAGTGGATGTTAATATGAAGTTATAATTTAATATTTAATAAAAACTTAAATACTTACTAAGGTACTACTTACATTTTTGAGTTGTTCCAGGTGTTGACATTCCAGACGTTCCTGGTATATCAAATACTGATATTGTTTGTTTTTTTCTATTTGCGCTTCTTTCCACTTCAGATATATCCATAAAATCAAGATCATCTGGTAGATATTCAAGTTTACGCTTTTTTACATTATTGAAAAGAAATAGTAACAAATTATAATCGATAATAAAAATTAACAAATTACTATATGTTCTAATATTAACTTATCAATAAAGTACTAACAGTGATATTAATTTCTTTTACAAAAGGTGACTTTTTGTTTGATGCAGGAACTTCTAAAATCTTAATTTTTTGCTCCAATTCACTGCATTTTTCTATTTCATATTCAAATAAAGACAAAAAAAATTAGTATTAGAATATGTTAAAAGTGCATATTATTATTTACCTGAAATATCAACTACAAACTTATCGTACAATTTCCATCCTTCCTTCGGAGGTTTCTTTGAGTCCCGCCATTCTATTGCATATAAGCAAGTTCTGGTGAAATTATGCTCTCCACAATTTTGAAACCAAATTTGTTTGCCGATTTTCTGCCGGATTCTCCACCAATTGTTACTAACTTTGCAATCTGTTAAATAAAAAAATATAATTAATAAATATATTCCTCTGTTCGAATTATAATTTTTCTTACCAAACTTAATTCAAATTGTGGATTTCTCAATGATCTTTCTAATTCAATGAAGCCTTCGAGAGACACAACTGGAAAAGTGAAACGATTTAGTTCATCAACTACTGCAGGGTTTGATGTCGATGCTGTTGCTGTGTTAGGTCCAATGTTTTCTGCAAATTGTCTGTTTTTGCATGCAGTTTGATATTGGATTCAATAAGATAGTTTATTTGTTTCTTTAGTTCATCAAATTTAGAATTATGATTACATGGGTTGTGTATAATGAAAATATTTGATTATGGTCGTTTCTTCAGCGCATGGTGTTTACATAAATATAGTGAACTTCGGTTGCTGAAAATTAACGGGGGGCTCCGCAATGGTTATTGATGATATATTATATATATTAGTGCGACCTAGCAGTTTTTCTTCTGATGATGGAGTTTTGTTTTCAAATAAATCGTCATGATTTTGAATTTGAACCTTCTGCTCAACATAACCTGGTCGTTTTCTTTTTAATTCCTTTTTTGCAATAAAGGATTCTTCAGCATCCGTGTCATCAAAATTTGACAATATAGTTTCCATTTTTGATGCTACCAAAAAAAATATTATGTCAACTTGAAATCATTGAATTGATGAAACCCCGTTGCTCAGTTATGCATTACGTTGCAAATATATGACATAAAATTAATTTGAACACTTATCATAGAACGCATGGGTACTGTTGCTTTGCCTAACTGTTTTTCTATATCAATATTAGCACCGGGAATAGATTCTTGATATACTACAAAACTGGCTAAGCATTCAAGCACCAACACTTATTCCCAAATCGAATTGGTTTATTCCTAATGCATTGCTTGCAGCCATGTCTAAAGAAATATTTGTCGTAATTTAGTTATTGTTCTATAGGAAGATGGTACAGGAATTTATTGTTTAGGATATTCATAAGTGGACGCAATTTAGTAATTTTATAATTTACATCCAAGGTATTACTGTCAGATACATGAATAAAGTGCATAATTTGTACAAATCGGTATCTTCTCATAGCGTTATATCATGGTATTCCGCATATCATCCTCAGAGTCCCAGTTTGATTCTTTACTCGGAAGAGTATTATATCCTGACAATCAATACGGCCAAAAAACATTTAATCTCTCTTATATTGATTTTAGGGTCTGGACAATTTAGAAACAATGCGTACTTTCTTTGATGAAGAAATCGCATAAAGTGTCATAAAAAAAAGTTCAAAAAATACAATGTATGTTAGGTATAATTTTGATTCATTGAGGAGTACAACTCCGGTGAGGAACTGTCGGGAAGATCAGTTTTCTTCCATTTAAAACTAGCAACCATCCGTTTCTTTTATGATCTTCAATCTGTCCACTTGGCATCCATTTGAGATCAATGTCGTGTTAGCAGAATATTACAATGTAAAATGTGCTGTTTTATGCCCAACAATGGTTATTAGAGGACATTCGTATGAAGTTAGGTAGGTAGTATCGATTGAGTAACATATTTTTCTATGCTGATGCTGCATTATGAGTGGCCCCTTGTTCGATCATCCATTGCATAGGTCCAATTGCCTCATTCTGCATATTGGTATAAAGTTTGAATTAGTTGTTAAAGATCAAACTTGTGTTTCATGATTCCTTAGAGGACATACGAATGAAGTTAGGTAGTATCTATTGAGTAACTTATTTTTCTATGCTGATGCTACATTATGAGTGGCCCCTTGTTCGATCATCCATTGCATAGGTCCAATTGCCTCATTCTGCCTATTGGTATAAAGTTTGAATTAGTTGTTAAAGATCAAACTTGTGTTTCATGATTCCTTAGAGGACATTCGTATGAAGTTAGGTAGGTAGTATCGATTGAGTAACATATTTTACTATGCTGATGCTACATTATGAGTGGCTTCTTGTTCGATCATCCATTGCATAGGTCCAATTGTCTCATTCTGCCTATTGGTATAAAGCGTGAGTTAGTTGTTAAAGACGATACCCATGTTTAATGATTCCTTAGATGACATTCGTATGAAGTTAGGTAGGTAGTATCTATTGAGTAACATATTTTTCTATGCTGATGCTACATTATGAGCAATTGTTTTGGTAACTGTATATAATAATAATAATAATAATAATCTTTATTGTTATTGTACATAGTACATAAATTGCGTCGAATTACAAATTAAAATTTACATAAAATTACAATAAAAATTAAAAAACTAGAATATATATTTAAAATTTACCCTGACAAAACCTATTCAACAAATTCTCTTATTGAGTAAAAATTTCTCACATAGACCCACTCTTTCAACCTATTTTTGAACTCTTTTACTGGTAGTTGTTTAAGTTCTTGGGGCAGTTTGTTGGACAGTCTTATGCAGCTATTTACAACCCCATTGAGTACATAGTTTTTTTTGGTGTTGCTTATTACGAGGTGTTCCTTTTTCCTAGTATCATAGTCATGCTCAGGCAAATATTGGTGAAACAAGCCTTGGTTGCTCTTCACAAAAGAGGTGCATTCGAAAATGTAGATATCAATGACCGTTAGCAGTTTCAGTTCTTTAAATAAGTGTCTACAGTGTTGGTTGTAGTGTTGTTGGTTTGTGTTACATTGTCATCAAAAAATAAATTGAAGAAATCTATTGGGTTTGACAAACATGAAAGTTCATCAGAAGGTAGTATTTCTTCACAAATTGCAACAAAATTTACATTTAGTTGGGCATCTACCCATTTCGTCTATCTACACAAAAATTCCGAAATTATTTCGTCCAAATTAATATTTTCAATATGTTCATGTTCTATAATGAGTACACCCGGGGCCTTTAGACGGTATTGTGACATTGTGCTTCATAAATAAGATTTTATTAATTTTAGTTTTGAAAATGATCTCTCTGCTGTCGCTGATGTAACAGGAAGCGTCAAAAACAATTGTAAAACCGTGCATAAATCAGGAAAACTACTTAAGATGCAACTATTGTTTATAAATAAAAATTTCGCTAAATAAAGAATACTTGATTTTGAATTATTCGGTAACAATATACATAGTTTTAAAATTAATTATTTGTTGAACTATGTCTTCAGGATAAATATTAGCGAGACATTTTGACTTTGCAACAATTTCTTCTTCAGTTAATCCAATTAATATTGTAGGATGTAAAAACGAAAATATATCATATAGGTACACGTTGCATTCCTTCAAATCTGTTATTTAATTGTTCTATTAGTATGTCTAGAGAACTGTTAAATACCTGTATTTCAAATCTTTTTAAAGGATCTCTAATTGATTCATCAAGTGCTAATTCATCAAAAAATATTTTAACTTTTCGTAATCTTGTATTTTCCAAAGTAGTCTTAATGTTCCAAGATCTTGCAGTTTTTTCAGATTCTTTTAAAAATTCGTCAAATCTTTGTCTCATATTTATCAAATTGATTTGAGCAGTTTTTAATAAATTAATTGCTGTTCCTATATCGGTTTGTGGATTTTGTAAAAATTTTGACACAGTGTTGATTATTGACAATATTTTAGTTTGGAAAACTAGCATCAAAACGAAGTCAAAACTATTCATTTTCTTTTCTAAATTAACAGCTTCTTCACGCTCTGTTGGTTTTTTACTTATAATTATAATATTATTTAAACATTGCATCACTAAGGAAAAATTGTTTTTCAAAGCGGATAAACTGTCAAACCTTGAAGACCATCGAATTGGGCAGAGCGATTTAAGAGTTTTATTAATAGTGTTGGTTTTTAATGTTTCATTTAAAGTTTGCCAACGAGGAAGACTTTCACTAAAAAATACATAAATTGCTTTAACTAAATCATAATGATTTTTGTTTAACAAGATATTTTTTACGGAATCATTCAAAATCAAATTTAAATTATGAGATGATATTGAGATGCACAATGGATGCATATCCACGATACTTTCCATTAATATTTGCAGCGCCATCATATCCTTGACCTCTGCATTTTTTCAAGTCAATATTATTTTCTTAAAATATTTTTATTATTTCAGTTTCAAAATTTGCCGCACTTTCATTGCACATTTCATACAAGTCTAGAGGCTTCCGCGGTGATCTTGATATGGATCTTAGTTTCTGGGTGTAAACCGCGTCGATTTGGTCGTGTTCTCGGCCAACGTTTCGTCACATTACAGTGGACATCTTCAGGGCTCTTCTAAAAGTGCAACGAGGCTTATATATAATTTATTTATCTTTATAGTTTTACATAATATTTACATATTTATATTTACATTAAGCCTAGGTTCCTATTTACATATTACCATAATATAAAATTTGTTTTTATTTACATCCTGTAATAATTATTGTTATCTAATATTTAGTAAAAAAGTTTCAAAAAAATTCAACGAGGCTTAGCGTGTTAATCCTTTAAGTACTAGTGGGGCAGCGGTCAGTGGAGGCTCGGACGCACCTGATTGGTGCGCGCTCAAGCCTGTGCCCTCGCACTGTACACCGGTCTCAGCGGGAGGTGGATGCCGGGCGAACATATGTCACCAAGCGCTGCTGAGCTGGAATCCATCTTCTCTGTTGATGTTGTTTCTGTTTTTGAAAATCTCGATGGATTCTCGGATGATGCGTGGGTAATACCGGGGTGTTCTCGCCAGGACCTCGGTCTCGTCAAAACGGATGTCATGGTTCAGCGTGTGTGCATGTTCAGCCAACGCAGATTTTTCTAACTGCTTTAGACGGGTCTGTCTGGCGTGTTCCTGCACCCGTGTCCCTATCGTTCGTCCGGTTTGGCCGATATACACCACTCAACAGCTGCAGGGAATCGAATACACTCCTTCAGTGTGTTTTGTATTTCAAAATTTCTGCACTAATTTTCATTTTGATTACCTCCATTAATTTCATCAGTATCCATTTTTTCATTCTTGTCAGGTATGTTCACATCTTTCTCTTGATTTTATTCTCTCACACTTAAACACTATTATTATTAACACATTGCAATGCACTTGTACCTTCACCTAAGTCATCAGTTTGTACAATCACTTTTTCTGTATTATTATTATGATGTAGTTCAACTTTGTAGTCTTCTGTAAAATCTTTTTTTTTTAAGTATTCATTTTTAACAACCTATTTTGCTTCTCAGTATTTTCAGCCGTGATTTTCCGTTTTTTTGCTCCACTAATATAATGTCTTTTTTTCTCACTCATTTTTAATAACTTATTAGACAATAAAATTATCGTAACAATTAAAGAAATGGTGATTTTTATATGTACAGTGGAAATTGATGTGCCACTCACATACTTTAAGGATAGAATGAAATCCTTTTTTTTTGCCTGAAGACATATTGTGAAATATATAGTGAAGTAAAATTTTGTGTACTGAAGATAGCATATAGTACCATCCATAATTACTCACATAGATTCGGGCAGTTTATATAGTATAACTACCAAAACTTTCAGCATTTATCATGACACTTGAGGAGAGAGCTTGTAGAATTATGTAAAGTCGCTTAATCAAATTTTCATTTATTCCAGTGATTTCAGCAGAGCAGCTTACATTGTAAAAAATCTTCTAGCAGTATTACCATCATTGGTATTACCACTTATTTGTTTTGGTTTGTCGATGAAGCTCCTTTTCTCTTGCCTTAGCCGTTTATTTTCTTCACGTATTTTTTTGGTATTTATTTTTTATTAAAATCTTTAAATCTTATACAAACAACAAATGCTTTGGCAAAAAAATAAACATATGATAATATAAAAAAATAAACTAAATATTCTGAAAAGAAACAAAATATGTTTTGGTTACAAGGCACATTTGTTCTTGTGACATCTTGATCATTTGTTTCTTTTCGCCCCTTGAAATACTTCCCACTCCCTATTAGACGTACTATCACCCTCACAATTGGTCTGCCACACGAAAGGTCAAATTCGCTTACAACAAAGTTGTACTATTAAAACAAGCATCATCGGTTATCTTTTTCTGGGGCGGAGCTTATGTAGTTACATGATTTTAAATAAAAATACACATTAATTAATTTTACATCAAGTTTAACATATTTAACCCTTTCGTTGCTCGCAAACCGTATATACTCGTAAAATTAAAATGTGTCCCATACGCTCAACACGACTATTTGCGCTGTGTTTAAGTATAAGTCAAGTACTTTCGAGTTACGTTGTCACACGTTACATTAGTATAATATATCTACTTATTTATGTTGATTGCGTATAAATATGGTAACAAAAGCAGTCTTTTAATTCATAGGTTATATATTGTATTAATATAAAATAAACTAAATATACACGTGACCGAAAACTATTAACCGCTCTTCACGAATAAACTTGCAATCATCGAAATACGTGCACACAGCGATAACGAAATCTCAAAAAGTATTGCGCAGTGAAAGGGTTAAATACTAATATTCGGAATACCAAATATTTAAATTTAGTTATACAATTTTTAATAGATTACATGACAATGTAAAAACACAAATATATATGAGTACTATGAACGAAGAGTACTTCTTTATCTAGCAAATGAGTTTCAAATTATCTATCTTTGTTTGGTACATGGAGAAATGATTTAAATATTATTAAAATCAAATGGGCGTGGCTACTCAGTTACTGATTTGCGAATTTGATTTGAAAATGATTGAGGACTTGTGGCGTTGATGGTACTTTGGCGAGGCTTCCATAGGATTCTATGGCGAGGTCTTCAGCTGTGTGCCACTCTCGTGTTCCCATACTCAATTGTCTGAGTCAGCTCCGAAAGCGTCTTAGTGAGTGAAGAAACTATATGCTGGATGGGTTTCCCTGTTTGCTGAGTGAACTTTTTTATCTCTCAGTGTGGTCAAAGAAATCATCTGAAAATGTATGGCTTCTTTATCCGCTAAAGACAGTGGATGCGCTCACGTGTGTGTAAATGCCAGAAAGTAATCCTGTCTGGTTTGCAGCTGATAGTCTTGAATAATATTTCAGTTTTGGAATGTTAAAACTGACAATGTTTTCGCTGGTGCCTGTAGACTTGAATACTTCTCCCATCTCTTCTCTAGTGAACCATCTTGCAACATTTGTTATTTGGCTTAATATTGTCAAATCTTCCTTGTATGTCCCAAAAATTGAATGAAATATTATTTGGGATGTTTTCGCTGGGGTTGCTTTCACACCCATGCACCACCACTCATACTGCTTGCAGGTTTTATATGGTTGAATATACAAAAGTTGGGTAACTTTTAGGGATATTTTGTTTACGATAGTTTTTAAATCAAATTCCTACAAATTCGGGTATTTAAGATAGCTAATCTAATGAATACATTGCTCGTGATCGGGCCAGTCACTTTTCTAAGAAGATTTTTCTGAATTGACTGCCAGGGGACTGACGAGGGTGACATAGTACTGATAAATTACACAACTTCATAAAATATGTATGAAATTTATTAATATTTAATAGTAGAAATCTATTAGAATCTAATAATGGCACATATTTTCAGTCTTAAATCACTTAAGTAACAATTAAATAAACTAGTAATATGTAATAATGTGAGAAAGAACTATCTCCACCTTTAAAACAGCTTTTTAACATTTTTAATAACATTATATTACTTAACTTATAATACTTTGAGGTAGTTCAACTTAACAGTATACATTTTCTGAATAACCAACAAACAATTGAAACAAAAATATGACTCTCTGCCTTAAAGGTACCGATTAACATGGAATTAATAACAATTACTAAGTAATACTAACTAATACTGAAAGTAATCTATCTCAATCTTCAAAATAGCCTTCTGAAATTTTTAATATCGTTATGTTGCTTAACTTATACTACTTTGATTAAGTATTACATAACAGCGTACATATTTTAAGAAATCAACAAATAATAGGAACTAAAATATGACAATCTATGCCTTAAAGGCAAGTAATAAAAAATAGATCTTTTTTCAACAAAAAATAAAAACAATGCTTTATATTAGTTTAACACTACAATAATTACTTTTCAAAAGTTGTTGATAGATTGCTATCCAATTTAGAGTGGTCATTAATGTATTTCACGTAAGTGGATAGTGGCATATTGTCACGAGCGGATATTGCATTTTTATATTTAATAATTATTCATGTTGATCGCGAAATAGGCTGATAAGATTATAGGTCAATTGAGTAAAATATTGAAAAACATCCTTCGGATGTTTTCCAGTAAAATGCACAATACCACAATCAACGATGCAGTGGTTTGTAGATTACAACTAAGTTGCAGTTAACCACGGCATCCTGATGTGCATGACTCTGATAATCTTATCTCCCTTTCCGAGTTTTATGTAAGGTTATAAAAGGGCGCTAAACACCGCCCCGGAAGGCTATTAGTCGATGTAGTCACACCTTCACTCCGATCTAACACTCATCATTGCAATAATTGATTATATGTCCCAGATAACTTTTCCAGCATGGGGATCTCAGTATCTATAAGAGATACAGGTTTGGTTAAATGAGATGAATTATTTGTAAGAAAGGGGTGAGTATTACTACACAAAAAAATATTCATAATTCTTTGTGGTTCAGGCGGTATACCCAAAAAACTGAAAATTCGGATTTTCTATAAATGGCTATAACTTTTTTGTCAAAGTAGATAGGTATTTTTTGTAGATGGTTTCTCAAAGCACTTTTTTGTGTAAAATCGATTGGTGTATTTAGATTTTTTATAGGTTTTTTAGTTCTAATTCAAGTTTTTTCATTTCAAATTAAATTTTTTTCATTTCAAATTCAATATTTGAAAATAAATTGATATTTATATTTTAATTTTTTTAACTGGAGAAACTAAGTATTTTTAAACAAAACAAATATATTGTTAAACTGACTCTATTTAGTTTAACAATATATTTGTTTTGTTTAAAAATTCTTAGTTTCTTCAGTTTAAAAAATTAAAAAATAAATATCAATTTATTTTCAAATATTGAATTTGAAATAAAAAAAAATTAATTTGAAATGAAAAAACTTGTATTAGAACTAAAAAACCTATATATCACTTTTTGTTTCCGAGTTATGAGCTCTAACTTTAGTTTCTCTTATGGGCCACTAAGTTGGCTATGGTATATTTGAACGTGTTTTTTATTCTACTTTGCAACGATGTGTCACTTGTCACATTTATTTTCGAAAATAAGTCAATGTACTAAATGTCAGTGATATTTATTAAGTATTTTATTACAAACATTTAAGTGAGCTATGAAAAACAAAAATTGTAAACAAAAATCACAATAACAACAATCAAAAAAACAATTAACTATTTAAAAAAATACATTATAATTTTTTTTCGAAAATAAGTATAGCAAGTGACATATCGTTGTAAAGTAGAGTAAAAAGCACGTTCAAATATGCTATAGCCAACTTAGTGGCCCATAAGAAAAACTAAAGTTAGGGCTCATAACTCGGAAACTAAAAGTGATAAAAAAAAATCTAAATACACCAATCGATTCTACACATAAAGGGCTTTGAGAAACCGCCTACAAAAAATACCTATCTATTTTGACAAAAAAGTTATAGCCATTTAAAGAAATTCCGAATTTTCAGTTTTTTGGGTATACCGCCTAAACCACATAGAATTATGAATATTTTTTTTGTGTAGTAATACTTACCCCTTTCTTACAAATAATTCATCTCATTTAACCAAACCTGTATAGAGATACATATAAGAGTATAGATACTGAGATCCCCATGCTGGAAAAGTTATCTGGGACACCCGGTATATATATTTCAAAGTCTTAACAATAAACGTATAAAAATATCAATGTGTTGTCTACTCTTGAACTCATTCATCTGCTGGTCTATAATCCTTGTCCTGTTCTGTATCTTGGTTGGATTCTTGGTCTGGGCCTACTTCTCCGGGAACTTGTGCAGTTTTGTGTAAAAAGGTAAGTGCAAAGTTTATTCAGCTTTTATTGTTGTTTGCGTCATCATTGTATTTTGTTACTTGATCTGAATCGGGCATTGGGATTTTCGTCCAGGTTCGGGTACTAAATATATTGAGTTAGTTAAGCTACGCCAAAGTTATACCTTTCGACCGCCCCGGCGTAGCAATATCATCTTCAGAGTCTGTGAATACGGCAGACGTATTTATTAACGTACCATGTTCAGCCGATATTTCTGTCTGATAATGAATATATCCTAGCTTGAAATGATCACATGCGTCAGCGTCGCAGAAACAACTTAGTGGCTTCATTGTAAGATGGTTGGGAATGTAAGCTGAGCCGGTCACCTGATGCACCAACAGTGTCCCCTTAAAGGCGATCATTTGAGACGACTTATCGTTAATCTGCTCGATTTCACAGCCTTCAATCACATTCACTTTTATACCTGGACATCTCTCGCGGATAACAGAAACAAACTCCTTCATGTTAGTTATATCACCTCCTGTACCGATCAATTGATCTGCTGTTCGTTTACAAGTGGCCCCTACACCATCGGGTGCCCCCTTTCCGTGACCAGTTTAATGAAAGTTCCATATATATTGCATAATATTAGGGTACATGTCTTGCAGTTTACAGCCCAATACATAAAACATAGATTTGTTCCTGTATTGAGTACAGGACCATCGCTAAGAAAGTGAATGTTTTGAATACTTGATGGCAGTGATGCCAGCACAGGTTTCAGATGGGCCCAAATTGCTCCAGCGTTATGAGACAGATTAGATAACATAGTGCAGTGCGGAACCGTAGAGTCTTTTAGGTAAACGACCACAGTATGTAATGTGGGTGCGCGAACCGCCAAAATGAAAGCTTTGGATTTCCTGGTTGTATTTAGTACAAAAGTTTTCTGAGAAATCCATATGCACCACGGCTTCGTTTTCAGATAAATACTCTTTCAATTGTTTAATGGCATTATACTGGTGTACTATGTTAAAAGAATGCTGGAAAAATTTAGCCATGTCGTTTTCAAGTTTTTTATGAGATTTGCAGGTAAGATTTCCTGTGTTTCTTTTTTACACTTCATCACAAATCGTTCCTTCTTTATTTTCAGATCATATATGGACTCTTTTTTACTCACCCCTTGTTTCATTAAGATTGGTTTTGAGTTATCGAATTCTGCATAAGTCAAACTTTTTAAGCAACACTCATCACATGTTCTCTCTAGACATCTTTCAAAATATCGATCGCAACAAAGCATTTTCAACATACTTTGATGATTACTCACTGTTGTGAGAATATTTGCCTTTTTTAGAGCAGCAAGTTGAAGGTCCATGTTTTCGTGGACTGTACAAGCACAAGTATCACGGTTTGACAATGTAGGGGGAACCACCCAAAATGGCCGGAGTCGGGTAAATAGGGAATATCCTATTTTAAATGGAATGGTATTTTTAAAGTGTATGAAAATACTTTAAAATTATTAGAAACGACAAAAAATACACAAAATGCTTACATACTAGTTATAGAAATATTTAGAATAGTTTGTTAATGACCATTTTTAAGCAGTTGTTTTTATAGAATAATTTATAGGTATATTATAGCTACTATATTATAACTACATGGGGATCTTAAGTTCCTGAAATCAGTTCGTTTACTTTCAAAAGCTGCAGAGTATCTTCATCAAGTTCCTGCATATTTTTGTTATATGGTTTTCTAATACTGGTGATGTACGGATTGGAAGTGTACACAAGAGTATGAAATACATCCTCAATTGTAGCTGATCAAGAGCATTTCCAGGCATGATGAAGGCAATTACCTTATTGCCATGTAAATGTAAATCACTGCCTTCATTTGTCAAACCATGTATGTATATTAGACGCTCTTGAGGGGATTACTTGCGTTGGCATAATATACTTCTGAAATGATGCGTTTCCACATTTTACAGCGATTTGTAATACGTCACAATGTAATTGAAATCCTGATGTTTCTAAATCAAAAAACGCTATTGCCAGTGATTTATGAGAGAAATTGATGTTTAGTGATAGCTGGGGTAAGTTTGAATTAAAGGTGGTATCAGATGTAACTTCAACACGAGGCATTGTCAATAAACCAATGTGACTTTGATATGTATCATCTTCTGTATGTTCTTTAGCGTTACGAGGTTGATTACGTTTTTTCTTCAAAAATTCTCGTCTAGCTTTAAAACTTGGCTGTTTTGCTTTAATAGATCTGAGCTCAAAAGATTTTTTCGATTGTTCAATGTGTTTTGATAAATGTGATCCAGGACTTGATTTTATTTTTGTAAAAACATCTTGTATGTATTGTTGACGACAATTTTTTTGGCTTACTGTGCACGCAAATCTATAATCCGCCGATTCTGAAGTACTGTGACATTGCTTTGGGTGATTTACGAGACATCATTGAGTTCAAACTCTCATTTGCTTGAGTTGAAGCAGCAGATGAAAATTTTTCAGCATTTTGAGCTAACTTATTGAATTGAACGTAACGCCTGGAGATATGCATTAAAGATGTGCTCGAATCCATATTCCTTAAGTAACATGGTATTTTTATTTTTTTACTGGATTCTGACGAATTTCCATAAAACACGCACGATCTTCCGCGTTTTTCAAAAGAAGTAGATGGCGTAGAGTCGGTTGTTGCGTCTTCCGAGTTCGGTAAATACATTGAATTCTCAGAATCCAACCAATGACTGTTCTTAGATAAAAAGCTTCTTTTTTCCGTTGATATTGGGGCATATAGATCCCAAAGATATGGCGGAATTCTACGTGAATCAACATTTGGACGCGATCTCCAAAATGGATTATTAGAAATTCCCCCAAATAAACCATTACCTGGGACAATGGAGCCATTACCTCACTTTTTTATTGGGGATGAAGCTTTCCTCTTGCAGCCCCATCTGATGCGACCATTTGGTGGGAAATATTTGGCTAAGAGAATATTTTTAACCATAGAGTGAGTCGTGCAAGACGTTGCATAGAAAATTCTTTTGGAATATTGGTTGCACTCTGGCGTATTTTCTACAAAACAATTCAAGGGTTTCCAGAGACTGTAGATAATATTATTAAAGCAACAACTATATCATTAAAACTATATCGCTAAAATTATTAGTGATAATTCTTAAGTAATATCAGTCTTAAATCGTATTATCATATTATACGTATCCTAATAATAAAGAATGTAAATGTACGTATATTAGCGATAAATTGTACGGTTTACAGAATGAAATTCAATCATCCTCAGATACGTTGTATTTAAATATAATTTTGCTGATTTCTAACATTGCGAAATTTGCGTGCTTTGAACTCATGTTCATAACACTCTGTCCCACATACATGCCAAAATGTTGGAATTTAGTAAAAGATGTCTGCTGCACTGTATTTTTTTTGCAGTGATTTTTGCGGCATCCACCAATTTCTCCACCATTCCCTTGATTGATCTTTTTTCTGCTTCTTAGCACTCGGAGGTTGAACTGGTGTGTCATAGATGTTTGAATTAAATCGAATGGGATAGGATGTAGGTGAGGTTTGAAGATTAAGTGAAGTTTCCGGACGGGAAAGGTTAGGTTAGGTTGATGGCTCGTCAAATGGGTATTCATTCAAGTACTCCACTTACTCGAAATCATCGTCGTGTATATCTGTCAGTTGGGTTATATTTGAGCTACTTGGTGTCTGACTTTGACAGCTGCTCAGGACGGTAGCATTTCTGGTTTACTTTCTTCTAATTTATTTATCCCTATGCCAATCTCTAGCACTTTTCTGCTTAATAATGATAACCCATTTCCTTTTACCACATAAATATCTTCATTTATTTTGTTTACTCCTATTTCTAAACTTGTATTGAACATTCCTACTATGGAAAGTGAATTTTGACTACCATATGGTATTAATTCTTTCTCCACATCTGTCGTTTGAATTATTACCTTAACGTGTTATTTTTTAACTTTTCCCGCGTTTCTTGACTTATTGAACCAGAATCAATCAGCATTTCCAATCTTAACCCCAACGTAACTTCTTTTTTGACATTTGTTCTCTATGGTAAAAACATACTCATTATTTCAGAGTCAACATCTGAATATTCGGTTTCTCAAAAAACATAATTTTCAATTCTATGTCGTACACTTTTTCAATTATCTGATCTCTGATTTCTTCATCCACATTCCCATATTCACGTTTTTATTAACTTCCGTAATCTTACGATATACTGATCCAATGTATCATTTTGTTCTTGTTTCGCAGCTCTAAAAACTTGTCTCTCGTATGGTACATTCGTTGTTGCTTTAAAATGGTCATCCAATACCTCCAACAGCTTCTTATTGTTGTGTAGTAGGTTAAAACTTGAAATAATTACTAAACGGTTGCAGGAACAAGAATGATTTATTTTACAATTGCAGCTGTATATATACAAATGAACATAGATTATTAACAGTTTATGTTATCTATTATAAATAATATAATATCTATTACAATTATTAAAATAGATTTTATTCATACATAACACTCATATTCATCTGTATTCAATTTAGGTTCATCAACACTCCCCGGTTATGCGAAATATAATTTTTGCAGGTCTATACCTGTCATGTACAACAATGATGCTTTCTTTTTATTTGGATCTTCTATCGAATTCGTCTTGTAGTCCTATCAAGTCATAAAATGTACAGTAAACTTTCTAACAAAAGTCATAAAAAACCTCGTATATCTTAGATATTCGTCTGTATTAAAAAAAATTTACAAAAAACAATAAGTTAAATAACTTTTGAACAATGTTTCCGCATGCTATGACTTATGTGATATAATAGGGTATTTTCTGTATGCGACCAAACATTTGCCGGTCAAGAATACCAACAATTAGAAGTTGTACGCGAAAGTTGGTCGCACGAATTCAAAAATTGCACCCCTGGCGTGAAGCCATGTTTTAAGATGCGGTAGTATCAGTTACCGAATTGAACCGACTGAACCGCCCATTCCGATAACCCCTACCAGCTGAACACCCGCTTAGTTACGTCGCCTGATCTGCTGAGTGGTCTTGGTTGTGCTGACTTCTAATTGACTTTCTGATTCGGTATTAAATATGATAGATTCGTGTTAATTCTATCTAGACCTGAGAAGAAGAGTCTAGAGAAGAGAAATTGAAGTTGGGAATGACAATTGAAACTAAAAAAAATGCAGTGGAATCCGGTAACAAAAATAAGACAATGCAGAAATGAATAAAACTCAGTGATACCTCCTCATCAACTCCGAGTTAATGAAGACTATGACCAAGAAAACTTCGACTCCAATATCGAATCTTAATACAATGACCTCGACAAGCTTTTAGGTAAGTTAATTATTATGGAATTTAGTTATTTGTTATTTATTATTGAGATTATTTTTGTATTTCTAGATGATGAACAGTTCTTCTGCAACGACTATATACGTGATGATGAAATTCTCCACAAAGAAAGACCCATTTTACTATGTGGGTTGAGTTATAGGATTTGCTGAAGTGAAAATTTTGAGGAACTCAACGAACTGCTTCCAATATTCTCCAATTGACGATGTTTCTACCATTTCCAGAGATGACAAAGTCATAATTACCTAAATGGCAGGAACTTTTAGCTATATATTTACTTACATTTACAGCTAAATGGAAATTCAAATAGATTGTGAACAGTAAATACTTTTTATACCATATGTTAGGCGCGCGGTTTGCATGCGTAAGCCACTCTTTTAAACAGTATTTGATTAGCTATACCTCACGATATCGCACTAAAACATTTCAACTAAGAATATACAAGGAAGTGTTTTTAAAAGCTACTCAAAAGAGCGTAGCTGTTCAAATAGAATGTAGCTGGGGGAAAAAAGGGTATTAGTATTAATTGTAACAGTTTTTAAAAGAGTAGTTTACGTATGTAATCTTCGCGCCTAACGGAGGATTAAACAAAATAAAATATACATATGCAACAACATACTCTGTATTTGTGACACATTATTTTCCTTGTAAAATTCCATTCATTTTCAGATTCCATAATTTTTATTATTGAGCAAATTAATACAAGTTCTAATGATCGAGTAGAACTGGTATTGAATTGTGGTAAATTTGAATTTCGCGAAATTTCAAACGTTCGTTCTGTTTTGATTCTTAGCTAATGTTGAATTTTAACCGTTATGTTTGATGGATGTTATGGATGAAAAACATTATTGTTTTCCATCCAATAACATCCACAATCACCGGCGCCGACTATGTAAAAATTATATATTATACTATGTATAAATTAAATTTAATTGTGATCATTTGGTCGTTATTATAAAAGCTGGATATTGCTTAATTCCCCCCCCCCCCCCCAGAAAAATTTATGAAAATCTCGCCCACCCCAGGTGAAATGAAAAGTCAGCGCCTATGTCCACAATACTAGTTATAATATTGTTTTCATATATGCTACCTCCACGATATGGAGGGTTTTTGGGTGCAAATTGTCCAAAGAATACAATTATTAAGATGAAATTTAACTAAGCATGCAAATGGCAGATATTTCTTCTCTGTTATGAACCATTTGCAAAATTATTTTAAATTTTAAATATTTCTTATAAAAAAAATTAAATAAGAAATATCTGCTATCAGTATCATGGGACTTTCTTATACGTAATATTGGAAGTGAACAGTGTGAATGATTCTAATTAATTATGTAAAATAATTATTTCTGGCTAAATAATAAATGATGGAAAAAATTACATAACAGTACTATATTATGGGTAGAAATTTCAGATTTTTATCTGGTCCCACACCAGAAGTATTTTGCTTTGAAAAGTGCCGTTTTCTCAAATTTCGTGAAATTAAAAGGGGGGGGGGGGGGCAGTCTCAAGTTAGAACTTTGGTGTTTGAATACAACTAATACCCACTTTTTTGTAAAAAAATGACTTGTTGATTCTACCCCTTCTTGCAAAAAACATCCACTTGAAAATGGAATTTTTTTTAAAAGAAAGCTAAAATTTAGGCTGGTATTTCACCCGTTAAGGTGCCTTTTATGGAGCGTTATTGACGCTAGTTTTCTAGCGTCAAATCTTGTCACGTGACCGATTTTAAATTTTTGAATTTTAGCTGTCAACTACTGTTTGACGTTTAAGTGTGAAAAAACAACCAATAAATTACGTTCAGTTATTAAAAATTGATTTACATTTCATTATACTATTCGTAAAGACGTATAAACTCACAAAATAAACAAGAATACACATAATATCAAAGCTACTGACATTAGGTGTCACATGATTTCTAGCGTCAAGCAGTATGAGCTCAACCATGTTGAGCTTTTTCATTTGACGCTGACCAATAGCAAGCATTCAAAATTCAAAATCGTAGCGTCCAGCGGTCCAGCGTCAATGACGCTCCATGAAAAGGCACCTTTAGAATTTTTAGGAAAAGTGTAGAAGTAATCTTGTACACTCACTCAGTGTTCTATAATACGTAGCCATCGGTAATTCAATAATTCCACAAGACGCCGGCTAGAGGGGCCCCCACCACCACGCCTAAAAGTTGACAGATACATAATAATGAAAATGGCGCTGTTGGTGAACGAGATCTTGGTTTGTTGACTTTTTAGAATTGAACTCTAGACAATTGTTATTCGTTGCTTTAATACTGGATGAAAAATGTATAGATTTCTATATATTTATATGCCAATAATTTATTTTTGTTATTTCCCTTTTTAATCTTTTTCGAATTATCAAATCAAATAAAATGTACCTTACACATTTTTTTATACTATGTATTTATTATATTTTAATTTTAACGAAAATTTTTATTGAATTTAATTTTTTTCCACATTGAGTCACACCAAAACACAAGTTTTGTTTATAAAATCTACAACTACATAGAAGACTAACGTCAATTTGTTAATTTAAATTTCGCGCTGAAATATAGCTGTCACAATGGTATTATGGTGGGGGTTGGGGAAAGACGTACTATAGAGCTGTTAGAACATTGTCTTATGGATCGGACGTCTTGTGGATGGGCGTATTATAGAACGCTGAGTGTAGTTCATTTTTTTTAACAAATTGATTTTAGTCACATGTTGATAGGATAAATAGATCCTGAAATATTTTAGTTTCCGCAAACCCTTTTAAGTGCAAGAAAAACGCTGCACCTTGTAAAACAATTATGGTCGCCACACGAAAAAAAAAATTAAATTATTGTCATTTTGAACTGCCAACATGTTAGGGCCAGTTAGGGTAACTGCACACAAAAAATCATTTTTTTAAGAATGGTCAAGCAACCATTTAATTTAATTTTGGACCACTTGATTGACCCGCAAGCTCACTTTATCATGTCAAGAATACTTATTATTAAATTTGAAAATTCTTTACCTAGAAATATTCAAATATAGAAATAATTTAATTAAAAAAAAGTATTAGAGGAATAATCTACCATATTTTATATAATTTGTATTTTCATACTCCTGGGTAACACCGGGTTTTGTCTGCTAAAATAATATACGACATTAAAAATCAACATTCTTCAGTGTATTCTAAATCATCATTATAATAAACAAATAATGTGGGAACATATAAAGACTCTGGTTGATGCAATGATGTATATTTGTCTTTATTATCTGGAATTCCATTTTCGTCCAATGTTTTCTTCACATCTAAAACACGTCCTTCGTATTTCCATGAGTAGTGGTGCCAATGACTATTGAAGTTCTTGGCGCGCTGTTCTTGAATAACTTCTAGCGTATCTTCAGCACACACATTTAGCAATATTTCTTGTCTAATCAGTGTATTGTAAATTCTAATTGGCCGAACGTTCGATGATAATTTTCCAATTTTATACCTATGAAATTACATGTTAAAATATAAGTAACCGTTTTCTATGTAACGACTAACGACCATTATTGGCAGAGACACTGGCGTAACTATAAGTTAGTCCCCCTTAGAATTGTTTTGACTATATCTAATCAATGTTATCTACATTAGTAGGATGTTGTTGGTATGTTAGGGACCTGTTAAAAACAGTAGTTAAATTACTGATAAGGATTTGTTATATTCGACCAGAAAATAATAGCGCAGTCGTTCAGAAAATTACTAATTTTTGGGTTGGTGCGATTATAAAAGTGCAAAGTGTCAGTTGGTATCTCGGTCCCTACACTCATATATGTAACTCTAGACTCTACCCCTATATTTTATATAAATTTTTTAAAGTTCATAAAACCTACGTCTTATATGGGCACAAACAGTTGTATATAAAATTAAAGATAATAAAAAATTTTGCCAAAAAGGTTCTATTCTATACATATTTTTCGTTGGATTCACAATTCACCGAATTCATTAAAAATATTGATCGAGTATTTCAATGAAATGACAACATTTTTAATAATATTAAAGACAATAATGTTTTTATAAAATTCAGATAATCGTTACTCGTTGAAATACGAATCTGACAAAAAATATGTACACAATCTTTTTGGTGGAAAACTTTACTATCTTTAACTTAATATACAGGTGTTCCCATTTTAAGTGCACACCTCTAATAACTTTTTATGGTGAAATGTTATCAAAAAAACTTTTCAGATAAAAGTTGTACGGTTTGGAGGGGGACATAGACGTATGAGGCTGAAATTTTTTTAGATGGTGTTTTCAGGGTGATATGAAGGTCAACTTCATTTTTTTAAATAGGAACCTATAGTTTTTATCAAGTAATTTTATTTCACGTGAAAAAATACGTATCTTTCATTGAAAACTTTTTTTGAAGAACTTAAACCTTTCCAAGATATCTAACAAAATAATTCGAGATTTTTAGAACTTTCAATATTTTTTTACTCACAAACCATCAGGTTTAGGAAAAAAGTATAAAATACAAAAAATATTTTTTTTTGGTCTAATAAAACTTGAAGAATTATTCTAATTTTTTTAACAATTTTTTTTTGC
Organism: Sialis lutaria; assembly: GCA_949319165.1. Classification (NCBI taxonomy): domain Eukaryota; kingdom Metazoa; phylum Arthropoda; class Insecta; order Megaloptera; family Sialidae; genus Sialis; species Sialis lutaria. Next base: position 11,894,912 of record OX439241.1, read on the forward strand.
TTAAATAAAATAAATTGAAAAAGTTTTAAAATTTTCAAAATAATTCTTCAAGTCTTATAAGATCAAAATAATCATTTTTTGTATTTTGTACTTTTTCTCTAAACCTGATGGTTTGTGAGTAAAAAAATATTGAAAGTTCAAAATCTCGAATTATTTTGTTAGATATCTTGGAAAGGTTAAATTTGTTCAAAAAAAGTTTTCAATGAAAGATACGTATTTTACCACGTAAAATAAAATTACTTGATAAAAACTATACGTTCCTTTTTAAAAAAATGAAGTTGACCTTCTATCACCCTGAAAACACCACCTAAAAAAATTTCATCCTCATACGTCTATGCCCCCCTCCAAACTGTTTAACTTTTATCTGAAAAGTTTTTTGATAACATTTCACCATAAAAAGTTATTAGAGGTGTGCACTTAAAATGTATACACTCAACATTCTGCTATACGACGGCTAGAGGGGCACCTACCACCGCTCCGACTTTAACGTTGATTGGTGAATTTAAACGCGCAGAAATATAGCAGTCACGGTGGTATTATGGTGGGGATGGGGGAAGGACGTTGGTTAGAACTGTCGGCACATTGTATAACGGAGCGGTCGTGTAGTGGATGGTCGTATAACAGAGTGCTGAGTGTAACTTTTTGCCCATATGAGACGTAGGAGTGTGAGTGAGAGGCCAATATGAACGTGCAGAGCAGAGAAACGCACTTGTTTGTTAATTAAAATAAAGTTAGTTGTCCGTAAAAATTTAGAAATTGAAGTAGATATATCATACTGTTAACATTAATTTGAAGATTATAAAAAATATATTTAAGATAAACTTGTATAATATTATCTATAATTTATGTCCCATTCGTTTTTTTATCACGTATGATTTAAAAATACCCACACTGTAGACTCTCAGTATTACGAATAAGAAAGTCTAATAACATATATTGCAGATATTTAACCGTTAGCCTTGTTTCACACATACGCGGTTCCATTCGGTTCGGTTCGTTTTCGGTTTCAGCCGAAAACGAATCAAACCCTTTCATACATACACGGTTCTCATACGGTTCATATTAGGTTTTATTTTTTTCCGTAAACTCAGTAGTTATCACGGAGAGAAAGCAAGTTGTTGCCATGTTGTTTCTCTATAAAAAAAATTGAAAAATGAAGGAGGAATACTAGAATTCATTGCGAGCACCCTCTCATCACTTTACAGCAGGAATTTGGAGCATTCTACACTATTTTCCCGAAGCTAAAGAGCATGAAGACGATCCACATCAACATCTAGAAAACCGCTCATTTTTTTAGAAAATCCGCGACAAAACTTAAAAAAAATAACACTCGCTATCAGGTTAAAACCGAAACTAAACCGTGTATGTGTGAACGCGTTGATTGCTTTCTGTTCCCTGCACACTAATAGAAACCTGATGAAATCTGTTCGTGTGGAGGGAGTCTTCGGTTCTGTACGGTTTCTATTAGGTACCGAATACAAACTGAATCACCGTTTCACACTTGTCGGCAGCGACCGAAAACGAACCGAATGAAACCGTATATGTGTGAAATAGGCCTTATGATCCATAAGAAATATAATTTTAAATTATTTATTAACTAAAAGTTTTTTTAAAGAAATGAATAGAACATAAATTATAGTAAATAATATTCTGTATAGTTTCTAACTTAATATTTTATTTTTAATTCACACCTTTTCAAAAAGAATATGAAAAATTCAAAAATTGAAAACAGTAAACATCCGTTTCCGGTTGAAAGATCATTTTCGAAAACAGGAGGTTTTTTTTTTCGAGACAAAAATTATAAGTGAATTTCACCCTTCTGCAATTAATCGTGTTTTACAGAGTCTACAGACCGATACATCATAGCGAAAATGGTTAGAATGGATTCAGGTAAGGTTAAAAATCCAGAAATTGAAGAAAAAAATCGGCTAAACAATACTTACTTATATTATACAGGCTGTCCCGTAAACATACCGACAAACTTTCAAGAGTTTTCGAGGATATTAAAACTTAAACATAAGCAAAACAACCATAAAACACGTGGAACTTCCATGGTTTCGTTGTTATCAATGTTATCGGTTGTGATACCCGCTGGGCCGGATTTTGAAATTTGCCGCCCTTTTTGATTGAATAAAAAAAAAAATAAAGGTTTTTCATATCAATGATCTTTTTTTAGGTTTTCATGTTAAAATTGTATCAATTATTAAAAAAAGTGTAAAAATACCTTTTTTTCACTAAAAGAACCCCGCAATAATCTTATGGAAATTGGGTTTCGGTCAAAATGTCTGGATTTTTGATATGTTCTAGATATCGGTGTTCTAAGCAAAAGTCCTAATGGGCACAAAGCTCAGAATTCAATTCTTTGGCCGCTACGCAGCTTTAAAGTTTTAAAGCTCCATCACAGATTAACTTATTCGCAAAGTCTTTAGAGAGCTTTAAATGGTTTATATTGTTATTTTTAATGTCTGGGTTTATGTTTTCGAGGTCGCTGAATTCAAATCCGATGTCGGATTTTTAAAATTGACAGTTGACAACTGTCAAATAGCTGTCAAAAATTGATGAAATCTTAAAAATCTTACTTTTATCTTATTACTTTATGTTTTCGAGGTCGCTGAATTCAAATCTGATGTCAGATTTTAAAAATTGACAGTTGACAACTGTCAAATAGCTGTCAAAAATCTGACATCGGATTGAATTCAGCGTCCTCGAAAACATAAACCCAGACATTAAAAATAACAATATAAACCATTTAAAGCTCTCTAAAGACTTTGCGAATAAGTTAACCTTTGATGGAGCTTTAAAACTTTAAAGCTTCGTAGCGGCCAATGAATTGAATTCTGAGCTTTGTGCCCATTAGGACTTTTGTTTAGAACACCGATATCTAGAACATATCAAAAATCCAGACATTTTGACCGAAACCCAATTTCCATAAGATTATTGCGGGGTTCTTTGCCGCCCCTAAATTTTTGCCGCTCTAGGCACGTGCCTACACTGCCTGCATGGTAAATCTGGGCCTGGATACCCTTTAAATTGCAAGCAGCGTGTATTTATATTGTAAAATGTTTAACTTACCTATCATCTTTCCACCATGGCTGCGATTTAATAGGTTTCCATTGAGTATTTGGAACGTGGGTGATATTTGGATGCAATTTACCATTTGGACAGTAAGGTACTGACACGCCTGTTATTGGATGAACATAGTATTTTATGTCCCCTGTTTCTTCGTCAAACCAATGGCTGATGTCTTTTCCAGCAAAAGCTAAAATCGGTTTGATGGCAGGATCATCAATATCAAACAAATCGATAAGAGGCGTTAGGTCATACACGTTTCCCAAAAACGATACCCATATGTCTTGTGGTATGTTGTGTAAAGCTATGTCTGAAGGCTTGTAATATGTTGCCATTATAAATTATAAATATGTAAATAAGTCATGACATATAATTTTGACATTTTGTGACTAGATCACAAATCACACATAATTATTTATGATTTGTGGATAAGATCTAAATTAATTTTAAAAATAAGAGGTGTACTCAGCACTGTAACAAAGGTGATGCGAGTGGGGCACTTGCTCTGTGCGTAAATGGTATGCCGATAAGTGTGATATAATTTTTTCCAAAAAGTGTATACAGTGATGCCTCGCGAACTTTCTGTTCGTTCATTATGCGACTCACTCAACGAACCTCGCTTCATACAATGAACTGCATCGTATTTCATTTTGGCGCCCGAACGCTCCTATGTATCACGAAGTCGCCCGAACTTCCAAGGTCGCACGCAGTCCGCGCAGTCGATGCTCAAACTTGCATGAACATGCATCAACGCGCGTCAGTCGTTCTTTTCTGCGCTTAACTCACACACGTGTTTGTTTTAATAAATGTAATTTTGTGTGAGGATTTGACCCTGCAAGCCTCGGTAGACTCTCCTAAATCTGAGTCTGACTTAAAAAATAAAAAAAACGTATGTTATTTTTATTGATTTAAAAATGTATCAATACAAAATTTTACATATAGAGAATAGAAAATAAAATTTTAAAATAAAAAAAACGGGCGTGGAAGGAAAGCTTTCCAACAAAAATGGTTGTTAATTCGCTGCGCTATACTCTCTCCCCAATGACGATTTTTTTAAGCAAATTGAGATAAATCTTTGTAAGGGAATATTTAACAACAAAATATTGACCTATAGGCTATATTATAGGAAATTGAATGATCTGCAAAAAAGATTCTATACAATTTTCACGTAAATGTGTCGTTCTTGAGATATCTTGAAAAAATAAATATACCCCTCCCCTTTACACACGATTTTGATGATTTTAAAATAGAACCGTCCTCAAGCTAGACCCAACCAACCAACCAAGTTTCATTAATATCGGTTGAATGGTTCATGAGTGATGCGTGTGACAAGGACAGACAGACAAACATAAAATTTGAATATGCAAGAAATTGATTTCTATCTTAAAAAAAATAAAGTTGACCCTGAAATGACTCGCTATTAGAGATGCGGTGGCGTTTAGGATGTATCTATTTCTTTTTTTTTAAGAAAAATGAAATACAACCTCCTGTTTAAATAAGGACAAGTATATCCTAAACTATTTTCCATCTCTTTCCTTTGACACCCTGTTTTCGAGCATGATTATTGGATCTTGGATTTTGAGTCAGATGCGCGGTCCATGCTCTGTGTCGATGTCTATGGATTTACACTCAACATTCTGCTATACGACGACATCGGTAATTCAAAAATTCCACTATACGACGGCTAAAAAGGCACCCACCACCGCGCCGACTTTAACGTTGATTGGTGAATTTAAACGCGCGGAAATATAGCAGTCACGGTGGTATTATGGTGGGGATGGGGGAAGGAGGTTGGTTAGAATTGTCGGCACATTGAGCGGTCGTGTAGTGGATGGTCGTATAACAGAGTACTGAGTGTAGTACTTTTCATTGGCGAGAGATTGGCGACAGTGTAATGTTATCGGTAATATCGTACAATGAATTAACATCAACTCAAGAATTAATGAGTGGTTTGACAACTTGTGTAATGTAGTTGTGTGCGGTTTTTTAATGTAAATTGTGGATTAAATACGTTTCTGTGTTATTTAATGGCAGCTAATGTTTAATTATTCTTCTAAATTACATGTGTGTTTAACTAGTTAGTACAAATATATTATAGATCTTTTGATATGGCGTCAATGCACAGATACACCCATGCTATCGTATGCCGAATTCCATTATCATTGCGAACTCGCGCCCAAATTGAGCTTGATGAAGCTCGAAAACAGCATGAAACATTTGTCAAATTATTACGTGAACTCGGTTTGGATGTGATTGAATTACCACCAGATGAGTTACTACCCGAATGTGCTTTTGTAGATGATACAGCGGTTATTTGCAATGGTCTTGCGTTAATTACCAAACCTGGTGCTCCTCATCGAGCTAAAGAAGTAAGTGTTATATTATTTTTAAATTACTTATTATTTAGATGCAGCATTCTGTGAAGACGATAATACACAGTACGTGAGTCTCAGCCTTGCACTGCAAATAAACAAAAATAGTTACAGCTGTGAAGTGTGAGAGCGCATACTTTTCTAGTTTTACTATATGTTACTCTATATCTATACTGAACAGATAAATTTAGAAATAATCTTATTTCATAATGTAGATTATCTATATTTTAATGTATACAGATGAATATTTGAAAATACTTGTGGCAGTTTTTTTTTATGTTAATTTTTTGTACTATAAATGAACATACAATGATAAAAAATTTAACAGTTGTTTATTCATTAGTATTCCATAGGTAGTAAAAGAATAGTCAACAATTATTGTCTATTTAGTATTTCAATGAGGTCATTTCAGTTACAGTTTACCTTCTATAATTCAGTTATAGAATGTCCTTCATTTAATTTTTCAATAGAATTCACAATTTACAATGTATATCAGTGTATATTTAAGCAGGCACGTGTCCAGGATTTATTGAAAGGGGTCACTGAAAAGTTCATGTTCACTTTTCTAATCATACTGAAGATTTGATATATTTATAAAAAAAAAACATCCTACTACATAAAATTACAGTTTTTGTAACTATTTTGACTAATTATTTGAATATTTGACTATTGAATGTTGCTGTGAAAAGAGGGAGAATAAACTGTTAAAAAATATGAGAGAATTAATATTCTTCTAAAATATAAAACTAGAAAAATTGTACCCATAAGAGGGTATAGAAGCTTCTCAGTGCTCTCTTGAATACGCACCTGTACACATAGGTCCTACCTTTATTGCTTTTTACATGCTATTTAAACATTTTATAATGATTTTGTAACATTTCCTGAATCAAAGTCCATATTTGTATATTACCAGTGCACCGAATAGGCCAGATTTAAGATAAAAATATTTTAAAAGATTTTTGTCCAGGTGAATACATGTACTAATGAAATCACATTATAAATTAACATTTATAATATGTTACAAAATTACAATAACCGAATTTTATAATTCTAATTAATTTATTGTTTCATATCTAATTTTCAGGTAGAGACTATACGAGCTGTATTAAAAAAAGAATTAAGTCTTCCTATTATTGAAATATCTGATCCAAATGCTAAACTTGATGGCGGTGACGTTCTTTTTACAGGTAGAAATATCAATATTTAGATCATTAAAATAAAAATATGTGTAGTTGAATGAAAGCTATAAAAATACAATTTCAAGTACTTTGATAGACAAATATATGAATATTATATATTTAATTACAGGTAAAGAATTTTTTGTGGGATTGTCAGAGTGGACAAACGAAGCAGGCGCTCGAGCTGTGGCCGCTGCGTTTCCAGAGTACCCGTGCACGCCAGTCAAGGTAATGAATGACCCTCCTGCGGATAACAAACCGCAGGGATCACCCCTTCTTGGCCGCATCCAGGTAAGTGATGTTGATTGCTCTCCGTCAGAGCATCTCACTTCCTGATATGTGTTGCCAACGCACATTTATTTGCTTCATTAATTTCGCTGATATATTTTTTCATTACATTTTGGTTAAACTTGCAAAAAAGATCAAAATAATCAAAAGAAATAAAATATAATCTCTCCATAACAAAATTTGTGGCCTTCTTGGTATTTTGTTATAGAGGGAGTTGACAGTGGTATAGTTTATAATTATATCCGTTCTTTTTATATGGTGCTTGTTCCGTTAATATAGCATTTTTCAACCTGACATGTAACGGCTGGGCATCGGACATCATTTTATTATTGGTATTTATAGTGTTTGTATTGTTTTTCTTTTTTTAAGGCCTAGCTGTATTGTGCATTAATATATGGTAGTGTAAATTGTGTTATTAAGCTTTGTATGTATTTGTAAGTGGAAAAGTCTGTTAAAGGTGGGGTCAGGAACCTATTTATAAATATATAAATTTTAAATATACCAATACCCATAGGTGGGCATAGTTAATCAAAAAGTTAACTTTGTTAATCGTAAATTCGTTAATAAAAAAGTTAAATTTAACAGAAGTTAAAGTTAACCGTTAAGAGTTAACCATCCAAAATGTTTGAAGACCTTTTTTTTGCTATTTCGACAACTTTCTTATGTACTTGTCATCAAACAATCAAGTTAACGGAAGTTAATAAAAGCGTAAACAATTTTTTGAGTTAACTTAAAAGTTAATCCGTTAAGCATTTTGTTAACTTCGTTAATTAACAATTAACGGATTAAAAAGTTAATGCCCACCTATGCCAGTACCCCACACCATTGTTTTTTTTATTGCTTTTCTGTTGTAAAATAAATTTATTTGTATATAAAAATTGTTTCATATTTACTTTACAATATTTATTGTCTGATTATAATTGGAATATATTACGTAGTTAAAAACAATAAAAATAAATTGACATAAAGTGGCATAATTATGTCACTTAACAGATTAGAGAAAGAATAATTACTTTTTCATATGATTTAAATTGAAATTCTGCACAAGTGCTTCTAATTTTTTATGTCTAGTAGGTATTTATTATATTTATTTAATACTTGTTCGATATGGTATACTTTTATCAATATTTATATAATTGATAATAAGATTATAATATTTATTTTCCAGTTCAGGTCTATTTCTAAATACGTTTTATTTGTTTTAAATTTACATTTTGTTTGTACAGCTGCAAAGTTTACGTGCATAGTTTTTTGTATCATAAAATCTATTGATGTAGTCCTTAATATTTTAAATTAAAAAAATACAAATATTAATACAGAAGCTAAAGGCACTAACTTAATTTTGGTTGAATTTTATACCAAAATAATATTTAGAAAAGGAACTTGAGAAACAATATCTCCTTCCTATGTTCACTAGCAAAGATTCAGTCAATAATGAATTATAAAAAAAAAAATGATTCAAAGTCGTAATGGATTACTAAAAATATTTTGTGTTCTTACACTCTTGGGGAAATAAAAATAAATTAAGCTAATTTTAACTAAACTAATCAGCATATACTAGAAAATAATTTACATCTTTGAAAAAATAATTAAGATCATAATAAAACACACATTATTATCAACTGTGAATTTTTTATCAGGAGCTAATGTCCGGTATTACAAAGGGGCTAGCAAATTTGCAAGCATGTTATCACCTCAAATGAGATATCAAACTTATATGACAGTTCTCTTGGAGTTTTGTGATGATTTTGACAAGTTGCGCAAGCATTGTATGTAAACACCAACGGTAATAAAACAGTGGTGCTATTATTAAAATTATTTTATACGTTCAGAGTCGCCAATTGTGTTACAATACGTTGGAGTATCACTGCTCTAAATTCCATAGCTAATCCATAGATACTATAACAAAATTAATAACCTCATTTATGAGTGCTAGCTAGCTTGCAAAGCTAGGTCCTTTATAATACCGGACATAAGAGTTAAATGTACTTATCAACAAGTTGTATAAATTTTTTATATTTCATGTATTAACACCGTGTAATTTATTTATAGGTAGCTGAATCTCGGCATTTGAAATCATTGATAACTGTGGGAGGACCAGATTTGCTTTGTGTTGGAGCTGGTAAACAATCTCAAGAAGTATTGAAGCGAATAGAGCGAGAAGCGACGTTTAGTTACCAGACATTGACAGTTCCTGAGGATGCAGCAGCTAATGTACTATTCCTCAACGGAATGCTCGTTCATCGTACTGTTGAAGAAATTCCACAATCATATAAGGTAGATATTCAACTTTACTTATACATACGTATATGGTATTAATGATGATTATTCTTTTCAGGTATTTACGGAAAAAATAGATTTTCCACGCCGGTGCATTCCGTTTTCAGAATTAGCTAAAGTATCTAGCGGACTCTCGTCGTGTTGTTTACTAATTAAAAGATCACGTCACATTCGCAGCTTGTGAAATCCTTTGGCTGCGGTTATTTTTGTACTAATTCTTTATTACGGCAAGTACCCTGTGCTTCAGTTCAAATGTACTCTTAAATGGCACAAATGTCTCTATGTATCGCTTGTAAGTATTACTAATGTTATATTTAAAATTAATAATATTAGAGTAATAGTTTCACTAGATATTGTTGAATGTTTATAATTGTTAATCGTAATTTTAGAAAGTATAAAGTTTTATATATTATATGTTGTTGCCACTAACAATTGTTGGGGCTTTCTATTTATTTTCAAAATCAGATTTAATTGTTTAATTTAGTTATTATAGTAAACATTCAATTATTTGACAAATGTTAGGTTAAATTGAGTAGATCATTGGGAAATGTGATTAACATTTTCTTTGTTAAAGAACCATTCCGACAATAAGGGTGAATTTGATCACAATTTTGAAATGTTTCCAGTACCCTGATTTTTTTATTTTGGGTAGGTACTTATTACTTGAAATTAAAGAATCAAATAAAACTTTAATAATTTAACATAATAAAACACACTCAACCCTTAAATTAACGACGGTGTTGGTAATTCAACCTCTTGAATTAACGACGGCGAGAGGGACTCCCACCACTGTGCCGACCTCAACGTTAATTGGTTAATTTAAATTTCGCACAGAAATATAGCAGTTGGTGGTATTATGGTGGGGGTAGGGGAAGGTCGCCAAATCGCGAGATGAGTGTAGTTTTTAATTTATAAATTATATATAATTAATATTTTTTATTTTTATTTTGCAATACTATTTTACATAAAACAATTCGTTTTCGCTACATATATTTAAAAATGTATTTTGGATACTGGGAATATTATTTCAAATTTTGTGACCGGAGTCAAATCTCTTTGTAGTCAATGACATTATTTATTATTGACAAACAAATTTAAACAGTATCGTATATGCGGGTACATCTAAAATAATGATGTATTGGGTATTATTATTAATTAATTAAATATATTAAGATTAAAAAAACTGCTTGCAAGAATCTAAAAAAAATACGGATACTCAAAATATTTAAACAATGCATTTATTAATATATATTTTTGTATATATTTTTATTATTTACACATTATATTAAAAAATCTCTGTTATTGATATTAATTTTATATTAAATTTTTTTAGCGTTAACTAAATACCGGGTGTCCAAGATAAGCGTGCAATGCATGGGGATATCCTAAACGGTAAGAGATACAGATGTGGTTAAATGAGATGAATTATTTGTAAGAAAGGGGTGAGTATTACAACATCAAAAAATATTAATAATTTTATGTGGTTCAGGCGGTATACCCAAAAAACTGAAAATTCGGAATTTATTTAAATGACTATAACTTTTTTGGCAAAGTAGATAGGTAGTTTTTGTTTGCGGTTTCTTAAAGCACTTTTTTGAGTAGAATTGTTTGGTGTATTTAGAATTTTTATATCACTTTTAGTTTCCGAGTTACAAGCCCTAACTTTAGTTTTTCTTATGGGCCGCCAAGTTGGCTATATTATATTTGAACGTGTTTTTTACTCTACTTTACAATGATATGTCACATGTCATACTTATTATTAAAAAAAAGTAAAAAGCTTTTTTTTGTAATAGTTTATTGTTTTTAAATATGCATTTGTTATTTTCATTGTTGTTATTGCGATTTTTGTTTAACAATTTTTGTTTTTCATGGCTTACTTAAATGTTTGTAATAAATTACTTTATAAATATCACCAATATTTAGTACTTCGACTTATTTTCTATAATAAGTATATCATGTGACATCGTTGTAAAGTAGAGAAAAAAACACGTTCAAATATGCTATAGCCAACTTAGCGACCCATTAGAAAAACTAAAGTTAGGGCTTGTAACTCGGAAACTAAAAGTGATATAAAAATTCTAAATACACCAAACAATTCTACTCAAAAAAGTGCTTTAAGAAACCGCAAACAAAAAGTACCTATCTACTTTGCCAAAAAAGTTATAGTCATTTCAAGAAATTCTGAATTTTCTTTTTTTTGGGTATACCGCCTGAACCACATAAAATTATTATTATTATTTGATGTTGTAATACTCACCCCTTTCTTACAAATAATTCATCTCAATTAACCACATCTGTATCTCTTACCGTTTAGGATATCCCCATGCATTGCACGCTTATCTTGGACACCCTGTATAAAGTAAAATTTATAAAATGCTCTGATTAAAAAAATAAACATACATATTTATGCTTGTTGATAACAAATAATAGTAAAAATTACATTGTATATTAATTTTTGAAATTTAATTTCAACGTTTCAAACACAAATTAGATTTATTATGAAGGCCGCTATACACCATCCAATTTTACATCCAATCTGCAGGGGCAATTTGCAGAGTCCCTGCAGATTATATATACAAAACACTAATTATTATAACAGTACCCGATTTACCCCCACTCTACCTCCCTAGAATCGGTTCTGCAGATTGGGTGGTGTATAGAGGCTTTAAGTCTATATGACCCTAAATCGGGCTGAACTGTATACTAAGTATATAAGTTCAGATTAAAGAGAATAAATGAATATGATGTACATAGTTTTCATATTTATCCAAATTAAACATTTGGTACTTGTCTATTATAACTTCCGTAATTTGAAAAAAAAATAAAATCACTAGGAATATAACATAATCAGGTCTACAGATAGGCAAGTGTCATGTATTATTTGAGATAATCAGCGCCAATGTGAGTAGAGTTTGTACTATTAAATTCAATATTCATATTTATATAAGTACTAGGTGGGCCCACGTGGCTTCGCTCTTATCGTCACTGCTTACAATTAGTAGTTATGTTACCTAACGTAACAAAATATAGCCTATAACCTGCCAGAGAATGTACCTATGAATTAAAAAAGAAACCACGTAAATCGGATAAGTGGTTGTCGAGTGATAAGCGCACTAACGGGCAGACAGACAGACAGACAGAGAGACATCGAGCTTTATATATATTATGGATAATTACCTTATGAAATCAATAATACAAACTTTACTTTTACTCACATTGACGTTTATTTCATCATGACATTTGCCTATCTACAGACTGACTATTTCTTGTTCCTAGTGATTTTAGTTTTTTCAAACTGCAGAGGTTATAATAGATAAGTACCAAACATTTTTGTAACCAAACTTTTGAAGTATGAGTATATAAATATGATTTTTTGTCAATCTAGACTCTAGATTGAGTTATTATATTTCCATAAAATGAATGGCAGTAGGGGGAATAATAAATAATAACCCCCAAAAAGTTTATTGAGCTAAATAAAACTAAAGCATAAAATTGAAAATAAATTCACGTATGACCTAATTGACTGTAATAGTTATTTATTCAAAAAATTATAGTTAATTATTAAACAAATTTCGCACAAAAACAACCAGTAATGAACAGTGTATTACAAAAATGCTATAAATATATGACATAAAAATCATAAAAAATGTAGGATGTGTTATCATCCTATGTAGAATTAAATATTTATTCCTAAAAATTGGTTAATATTCAAATATTGAATATAAATGAAAGCTTCAATAACTCAAAGAGAGAAAATGTTTATAGCGTTGCCAAAACTGACAATACATGTCTACGTAAATAATGATTAATTTCAATAATTGTTGTATTTATAATACAATATTGCGTTGTTTTTTTTATCAACTATATAAACTATGTTTCTTAATATTTAAAATATATTTTTGTTAAGTTGAATCTGCCGTTTAGTCAGTGTCAAAAAATATGTTATATGTATTATATGAAATACAAATTTCACCGAAGTAGTCATACGGGAGGGAAAATAAGCTTCATATATATGTAAGTTAATGACTCCAGCAATAATTTATGTTATTTGTAACTTCTATTATAAAATTCAAAGCACAGATATTTATGACTATTAAAATCTTGCTATTTTTCACACCGATTGTCCTGTGAGTTCCTCATTAAAGTAGACTTCCAATTTCTACCTTTTGAAAAAAATTGCGATCATTTTTATCAAAGTTACTATTTGAATATTGCACAATTTTGTAGGAAAATAAAAAGTTTTTTTTTAAGAAGGATTTTTTTCAAATAATATTGAAAGAAGTCGAACTTATTGGTATCTCTAATCAGTATTTAAATATGGTAATACACTTATATTTTTATTTACTTCTATTGCTTGTTTTGGCTGTTACTAAGAAACAGTTGGTTACTGCTGATTTATAGGAATATCAAAAAAGGGTTAATGGTAATATTTATTTACGCCCAGTAAATTGATTATTCACATCATCAATAAAATATCTAAATGCTCAGATCAGAAGCGGACTGACTATTAATGTTCGTATTAAAATTTAAGAAGAAATATTGCTTCCATTAAATTATGTGAAATACAAAGTAAATAATTTTTTAGTCCGCTGCTGCCTAAGAGTTAATATTTTATTAAGTGCAATGTAGTTGAATTTATTTTATAATCTGCACTAGGTATGTATGTATATGATATAAATGCTAGTCAAATTCAAAAATTTTAGTATTAAATAGTTTTCTAAAGTTTAAGGTGCAAAAAAATTATTATTGTTCTTAAATTTAATACAAAATACACTGCCAAAGTTATGTATGTCATGCGAATGAAATATTTAATTATGTGAAAATTGATGTATTATTTTTGGTTGTGTCTGGTATTTTTTTACAAAATGAAATATTTGCTATCTATTAATTTTATAAGCGTTTTTTATCAACAAACTTTTCCATTGTATTTTAGAATTAACTTTTTTATACAGCTCTAAAAAATGGAAGTATTTGTTTTTCTGTTGTGATTGCCGATATAAAGTTTTATTTTATACTCAAGTATTTAAAAGATTTAAATATATTAAAATTAGTTGGCCTAATGATGTTTTATTTATTAACCATTTGATATTAATAATAACAATAATCAAATTTTATTTTGGGTGTACGTGATCAAGTAAAAAGAAATAGATACAATGATTTTACAGGAATAATAATAATAATAAACGGTAACTATAAATTTTTTTAAGCCGTTATAAAGGCTGTAGCCGGGTAAGCATGCAAAATCGGCCTTTGCATGGATTTGGCTGATTATTTTTTTGAAAGTCACATTCTATGTAACATTCAACCTGACCAAATATTAGCTTCCAAAAATTTGTAGTTTTCGAAAAAAAATTTTTTTTTGATTTTCAAAAAAAATTTTTTTTTTGATAATCCATCAATCGAATTTGATGGTGCTTGTGGTATATTATAGAGGTACTTATGACTCATCAGAGGTAATTTTATTATGGTCCTCTGTACATAGTAAACCAGAAAAAAAAATTAATAAAATTTAAAAAATTAAAAAGCACTATGTTGTTTTCGGGGGGCAATCACCATTTTTTTATAAAATATACCTTGTACGTACCCAAACAACATATCAAAATCCCAAACTGATATGAAGGGTATAACATACTCGTATAAATTCGCATATGATCGTATTGGCGTGACGCGGGTGGACTATATGGAGTGCAAGTGTCTTAATACTTTTAAAACATCTCTAATTTGTTGCTAAACAACAGGGCTGAACTAGCCTGGAGAGATCCGGGGAATTTGAAGGGGCCCATGGCCTGACAAAGATAAAATATAGAGGCCGTAACCGGAAATGTATGGGAACTGCCATTGAATCAATTATGCTAATTTTTTCTCATAGTTTGCTTTTTAGAAACATAAAATCGCCTCAGATCGCTTTTGAAATGTTATAATCGTCTTTAGTAGCAATAAATCACATTGCCGCTGCGAACTAACGACTCTTATTGTATAATAAGTTACAGATAGGATTTTTTTTTTCAAAATAAAAATGTTCTTAGAAAAACATAAAAATTTTGAAGCACAAATACTATTAGAGCGATTTTATGTTTTTTAAAAAGCAACCTATGAGAAAAAATTAGCATAATTGATTCAATGGCGGTTCTCATACATTCCCGGCTACGGCCTCTATTTTTTATCTTTGTCAGGCCATGGGCCCCTTCAAATTCCCCGGCTCTCTCCAGGCTAGTTCAGCCCTGTTGTTTAGCAACAAATTAGAGATGTTTTAAAAGTATTAAGACACTTGCACTCCATATAGTCCACCCGCGTCACGCGCGCGCCGCGCCAATACAACCATATGCGAATTTAGACGAGTATGTTATACCCTTCATATCAGTTTGGGATTTTGATATGTTGTTTGGGTACATACAAGGTATATTTTATAAAAAAATGGTGATTGCCCCCCGAAAACAACATAGTGTTTTTTAATTTTTTAAATTTTATTAATTTTTTTTTCTGGTTTACTATGTACAGAGGACCATAATAAAATTACCTCTGATGAGTCATAAGTACCTCTATAATATACCACAAGCACCATCAAATTCGATTGATGGATTATCAAAAAAAAATTTTTTTTTGAAAATCAAAAAAAATTTTTTTTTCGAAAACTACAAATTTTTGGAAGCTAATATTTGGTCAGGTTGAATGTTACATAGAATATGACTTTCAAAAAAATAATCAGCCAAATCCATGCAAAGGCCGATTTTGCATGCTTACCCGGCTACAGCCTTTGCAGGGATGATAGAGAATACAATAACCAATATTTGTGATTTTACTTAGATGTTTAAACACCCGACCACACCTTCAAATTCAACAGAAAATAATAATTTTACAAAAAATAATTAAAATTTTTGTTTTACTTAAAAACGGGCAAAATGTCCAAAAAGATCGTTCTTTTGTGAACAAAACTAAACAAAAATTCGCTATGATGAGTACATCTGGATAAAAAAATAAAATTATATGCGTCATTTCTTAAAAAAATAAAAATCGCGTAGTATTAGTAGGTTATCTTTCTAGGGTTAAAATGAAATAAAAATCTTGAACAATGAAAAAATAATTGTAGAAATATTGGCATTCTTGTTATGAAATAAAATGAAGTGATACAATACAACTCAAGATTTTAACTTTCATGTTATGAATAAATGAAGAAACAATTTGAAGCCAGAAAATCTTCTTCTCCAAAAACGTTAGGATTGATGGGCAAAATTCCAGACGCCTTGAATCCAGAAACCCCTTTCTGAATTGTAGCTGTATCGCAGTAGACTTTGTTGAATATGGAAGCCACATCATACGGAGTAATTTTTTGCAAGGCGTGGCTTTTCATGAATAAATCACACTCCTTCCTAAAGGCGGATTTTAGGGGCCCATAAAATGCCACGTCTAACGGTTACATTCTGTGTGAGGTGTGCGGTGGAATGGAGAGCACAACAATGAAATTATTTCGACAAAACTCATATGCTTCTAAAGACACGTGGCTGTAATGATTATCTGCTATGAGAAGAATAGGTTCAGCCAAAGACGGTTTTGCAAACTTCACAAAATGTTTTAGCCATATCACAAATAATTCTTGATTTGTCCAGCCATTTTTAGAGCAATGGTAAATCGCTTATGTTGGACCATCTTTGTACAACTGAGGTGACATTCTCTTCCTTGCAAAAATAAACATCGGAGGTATGTAGGTCCCTGAAGCGGACACTGCGCAAATGACAGTATGCAGAGGTATAAAAGTATTTATTTTATACTCTAAAGGTTTACATAAATAGTAATACAGTAATAATAATAATATGATATATATATTGTAACAATGGTAAGTATTCGAAGGTTGCGTTGCTAGACTGCTTGGCTATCGTAGCACGAATCCTATATCATCTCTGCTTGGGTGCGCTTATATACCCTGCCGCGCGAGGTAGGGGTAGAGTGTAGTCGAAGCGTGTTGGACTTAGGTAGCGCGCGAGGCGAGGATGGACTTGTCGCGTTACATTCCCCCCCTCTGCTCCTGAAATCGTCCCGATGAAGGAAGCAGAAGAAGTAGGCGTGGTGGTGGCTTTTCGAGGTCGTCCTCAGCGTCGTATCGGATGTACTGGGTTGAGGTCTGGTTCGCGGCCATCGTAGTAAGGTGTGAGTGCTGACGTGTGGAATTTCCCAATCGGCTCCTTTGGGTTACTGGAGTTGGCTATTTCGTATGTAGTAGTTCCGATCTTCCGTGAGATCGTATATGGTCCATCACGACGGGGTGCAAACTTTGCTGTGAATTTCCTGCTGGCGTTACTCAGTAAGTGGGTCTGTATTAGAACCTTGTCCCCTGGAGCATATACCGGGTCAGGACGACGATGTGAGTTGGCGAGTTTGCGGCTGGCATCTTGACTCAATTCCGTTATTTCCTTGGCGCGCTGTAGCGTCGTGGAGAGCTGGCGTCGAACGGGCGAGATTTCGGCGATAAAGTTTTCGGAGTGAACGATTTCACCCTCCCCCTGCACTAATACTGCTCCGATGGCGTTTTTGCTGGCATCGGGTTTAATGCATAACGGCAGCTTGTCGTCTTCTAACATTCGATTGAGCTTCTTTCGTTGAGACGATGGTAATGACGTAGTCTCGTCTGGATGAAACTCAATGGAAAAAAGTTCCAATATGGAGTCACTCGTTTCGCTTGGTGGATCGTACTGGACTCGTGGGTCAATCTTAGGAGGTGTCAGCTCTGGCGGGAGAGCGTTCTCGAAGATACTCCATATATCTAGTTTGGAACAGGGTTCCTTCGGACGAAATTGCGGAGGTGGAGTATCAAATTTGATGAGTCCCCATGACCTAGGTGGCGTATCAGCGAGTGGTGACACTGGTTCCAGTGACAAAAAAATGTTCTAAGAATGGTGAACTTATTGTAGGTTTCTTGGCTGGGACGGGAATCGTCTTCGCAAGGTTTGTATCTTAGCTCCTTCTACTTCTTTTTATCGTGGACCGTTCTGGCGACTTTGGTAGCGCTGTTATTACCGTGTCTTGCGACGGTAGGAATTCGAACTGCTTCTGGGGGTCGTCGGTAAAATACCATGCTCTCCGAGGAAGATTTAGTACAATTCCGGCGGCTTCCAGGAAGTCGATACCAAGAAGGGTACGGTTATCCCTTGCCTCTGGTAAAATCGTCCACTGAATTTGGAGTAGTCGTTGACCTAACTTTATAGGTACTCTCGTAGTTTTAACTTTTTGCCGTCGGTAGATCCCATCGGCTAACACGATGTTAACAGAGTGTTCTACGAGTTCAGCTTTGTGTTCACTTAGTACCTGGAAAAGCATGGTACTGGCGATGCTGGTTCGTGCACCCGTGTCGATGTGAGCGTATCCCTTCACACCAAACACCTCGATTTGGATGGTAGGTACGCTTGAGGATTTCTCAAGACACGTGTCGATCGAGTAGAACTGAGCTTCAGTCGGTTCGGTCTTGATCGTTTTGCAGGTTTCACTGTGTCTTCCGGGAGGGAGTTCTGCTAATAATGCCCGTTTCTGGCACACGAAGTCATCTGTGGAGGTCGCCGGAGACTGTTTCGTCTTGAATAGGTTCAGGTAAACTTGGTAGGACGCACGTGCTGACGAGAAAGCGCTTCGTATTAACGAGACTGCTTGTTCCCATGTTTTAGCTTCATTTTTTATGCCCTGCCACCAGGTAGCTGCTTGGTCGGTTAGCAGTAGAGGTAGGCCCTTTATTGCGTCGTCCTCAGAAATATGTTCGATCTCTTTAAAAATATTGATGGTGGTAAGGAACTCATTCACTCGTTCTTGAGTTCGTTCTCCATTGAATCGTGCCGTGCAATTTGCGAAAGATCCATGGTTAGTGGTTGCTGGCAGTTGGATGCTTTGCAACAGCTTGGTGAACTGGTCTTCTGATAACTGAACAGCCATGCCTGCTTGAGATCTTGTAATGCGCCGCGTTGTGACGAATTTAAAAATATATTTCAACAATGGGTACTTCAATAGTTGATTTTTTGCACCAATGATTTCTTTCACAATCGATTTTTCAAAAATGACTTCAACAATCGATTTATTTTCAAAAATGACTTCAACAATCGATTTTTTTTTCAAAAATGACTTCAACAATCGATTTTGCAACAATGACTTCAACAATCGATTTTTTGCAACAAATACTTCAACAATCAATTTTTTCAACAATGACTTCAACAATCGGTTTTTTCCAACAATGACTTCAACAATCGGTTTTTTCAACAATGACTTCAACAATCGGTTTTTCAACAATGACTTCAACAATCGGTTTTTTCAACAATGACTTCTTCAGCAATGGGTCGTTTTCGGGCCCTACGTTGGGCGCCAATGTAGAGGTATAAAAGTATTTATTTTATACTCTATCATCTCTATGCTTGGGTGCGCTTATATACCCTGCCGCGCGAGGTAGGGGTAGAGTGTAGTCGAAGCGTGTTGGACTTAGGTAGCGCGCGAGGCGAGGATGGACTTGTCGCGCTACAAGTTATATTTTTCCCCCTTTCATAGCTGGTAACTAACCCTACTCTCTTCTGTCCTTTCTCGGCAATGATTGTACCAGGGTCTTGCACGGTACTAATACCGGTCTCATCCATGTTGTATACTTTTGATGAAGTAAACTGATGTTTCTACATAACATCTTCCAAATTTTTGAAGAATAAGCCCACCTCCTCGTTGTTGAATACTGTCACGCGATTAATGCTATTTGCCTCGGGTTGGCGGATAGTTATCGAAGGATTTCTCTTTAAAAAGCCATAAAGCCAATCTTTTCCAGCTAGCTTCCTCTCCTTGTTGAAGTTATGTTTTATATTATTTTTCTCAGCATAAACGTAAGCTGCACTCCGAACTTGGAATGGACTCAACTCATTAAATAATTTGGCTAGAAGTTTTATATTTTCAGTCATACCTTGATCTTCTTCAATTGAGAAAGTGGGGTGCCTTCCTAGAGATGGTCCGGATATAGGAACATTCTTCTTGATCCGTTCTTGCAAAGTACTGAAGGGTATGTTGAACTTCTTCGAAGTTGACTGTATAGTAGTACCATTACGTACAGCTTCTATTGCTTTTTCTAAGTCCTCTCTTGCCCATTTTACCTTAGTTGTTGTTCAAGGCCTGTTACGCGGCATCTAAGCAAACAATAAAGACAATCATGAGCCACTATTTAAACAACAAAATGTTCTAAATTAAAGGTAAAAATTACCCTATGTTTTTATATAGGACAATACCGGTCAGTGACTGATATTACCCGCTTCGAATGACTGGCGTAACCCCATAATGACTAAACAATTTTCATTGGTCACGAAAAACGTATACTAACCTTTTGAAATCCAACCCATCCATTATATACACTGACACATTTGTAATAATTGGTAATTGAAAGATATCTATCAGTAATTGCTTACCTTTGTTTGAATATTTCAGTTTATTATAATAAAATATGACTAAACCCATGCACAATTGACACTCGCACTACAGTTGATCAATATGGTGGCACTTCGTAAATTAGTTCACTAGGCCGAATACTAGATGGCAGCACGCATATTTTTTATTTAAATATTCTCTAAATTATATATTTGACAGTGACCGGTATTGCCCGCTGATCGCCAATCCCCCATCCTACCCTACCCATTTTATTTAACTGTTTCAAATATCTTTGAATTGTCATATGACTTATGTTTAGTTCTTGGACAAGTTTTCGGACTGTTCTTTTTATATATTGATAAAATAAATCTTTGTTCATCCATCCGTTTTCTGATAGCTCTATTCCCCAGGATGGAGAAGTCGAAGCTCTGATATCGGCTCGTATTCTTTTGACGGGGCATATAATCATAGGCGGTGTTATTTGTCCACTTGCTGAGAAAGTGGACATTACTGTTAATGCAGATTTTGCTTGTGCGATATCAATTTCATACACATTTTTAGTCCTTTTTTCTGCCAACGGATCAGAATTGGTTCTGACTGATGCAAGAAGGTAATGAGCTAGAATCATCATGAAGGGGGGGATTATTCTTCCAAAGTCAAGTTGTAAATCAAATCCAGCGAAAGAGGGAGTGTATAGCATTAATTTTCGTTGTGGATCGTAAGTTGGAGCAAGAATAATCATGGAGGAGGGGACTATTCTTCCAAAGTCAAGTTGGAAATCAACTCCAGTGAAAGAGGGAGTGTATAGCATTAATTTTCGTTGTGGATCGTATGTTGGAGCGGTATCCACTTTATGAACTTTACCACTTTATTTAACTGTTTCAAATGCCTTTGAAATTGTTTAGTTCTTTGGCAAGTTTTCGGACAGTTGAGTTTTCCCACAGGATTTCGTGGACGTTTTCACATTTATCTTTAGATGCAGAATTTGTTTTTTGTATTTTGGAGACACTCTCCCAATTTATTACATCAACTTTCTTTTTCGATTTTTGACTTAGCTTATTTACTGCTACGTGTGTACTTGACATGGATTCATTAAATTTTCGTTTCTTATTAGTATTATTTATGGTTGATGATGTTAATGGTGCTGCAATATTCTCTTTGTCGAGAACTTCAGGTACAAATAATTCCAACGTTCCTGCAACGTCCCGATCATTTCTCAGGTCATTGTCTTCTAAGTCGTCCTCGTCTAAATCTTCCAAATCCGTTAGATTGCTCGAATCTGGTGGTATGATGGAAACATTGACATCAGTATCACATTTCTCTGCAAAAAAAAACTCATCGTCTTCAAACATGGCAGCGATCTCAGCGACCGTAAGAAACTTCTTTGCACTCATTTCTAAAAAGTAAAATGTTAACTAGATATCATATTATGCCAATGTCCCAAAAAAGGAACATGAACTTTGAAGATGTAAAAGACTTCCCTGTAATGTATTCAATACAATGTCTTTTTGCGGACACACACTATGAAGTATATGAAAAGACCTTGTATTGCAATTGTTCACACTTGATGCTTTCTGTGGCTTTTATATGGATATTAAATACCTCGTGCTCACTGACGTGAAAGGTTATGTTTTAAAAGTGACAGTACACGATAACATAGGTGCAATGGCGACTTCTATTGGCGTATTCTAAGAGAACTTAGTTCAAAATTAACTTACATGTTAGTCTTTCTCATTTACCAGTTGTAATTATTCTGAAAAAAATTGTTGAATCTGCGTCCTAAAAATGGGACGTTGGCGGGTAATGGGTTATTATCAAATTATTTGCAATAGTGTTTTTATCTTCAAAATGAGAGAAAAATTCAAAAGTTTGGGCCATTTAAAATACTTCCTTAGTAATTATTTAGAATATCTTTCACGTTTTAAAAAATAAAATTTATCCAACTATTTGTAGAGAGTTTTAAAAAATGATCTAAAAAATAATAATACATACTAGCACTTTAGCCTCGCTCGCCTGGTCATACTTTATTATAATATTTTATTGTATAAACTATTAATGTCGAAATATATTATTTCTGAAATTTATACCAACAATGGAGTGAAACTTTCAGCGCGTATTTTTTATTGTGATCTTCTGTATCGTTTGTGTTTGGCCTGTTGGTTATTAAGAAGGCGCGAGTTAATTTCTTGAAAATGATCGGGACTAAATGGGTAAATACTACTCTTCCAAAAGCCAACCTGATATTAGTCTGAGTGAGGGCAAGTGGCATTGCAGTTGTTATAATGCTCGGTAAAATCGTAATGTTTTTTCATGGATGATTTCGCATCCAGGCATCACATGCAGTATTTATGGATTTTTTGAAAGGACCGTAAATAAATCGATATAATGGCTGGTGCAAACAGTGAGGCAAGAATGAAAGTAAAGCGATTGCTTTTTCATTCATTTTCATTTTAAGCAGTCTAATTTGTCAATTCAAAGTCCTTCTAATGTCCAAACTCTACTAAGCGCGACGTATGCTTAGCTGTCGGCGAAAAACTTCTTAAATTGATTATTACATAATCAACCTAATAACAACGATACTAACATACTTCCTTGCAATTTATGCACTGTTGAAACCCAAGACAGAACCTTAGGCAATATTCTTTGTTTAGCAGTTCCATAATTATACTTGGCAGGAAACTGTATTTATTTTGGATTTATCACGTTCACGCCATCTTTACCAAAGTCTATAGGGACAGATGGTACGTCCGTTTCACACAATAGTGCTCGGCGAAAATTTGACCAAATGATTTCCGTAATAAACCAAATAGCACCATTTACCGGACTTTTAGAGACATCAGTATTTGACCGTTGGTGCTGAACTTGTGACTCTCTGAACCATCGACTAGATAGTTGGGCCTACCAGTGGTAGTTCCTCGTATAGTACGTAGTTCTCGTCGTTTATTACACCCAAACTTCCGGGGTACGGGTTGGGGTTCGACGGTGTATCTGGAAAATCTGGAGCAAATTTGTCCCCTGTCTTGGTAGTGATCGTGCCTAAAACCTTAAGCGCTAGATAAACTGGTTCTGGTACATTGAATTTCTTGTTTTCCAATGCTTGGAAGACCCTAGTTTCTGCAGCTGTAAGCTGTCGGCCCAGAGACTGCTTTATTCCTATCGCTCGTAGCCAGAATAAGCAAGAACAGTAGTAGCGGAGTAACTCTGGAGGGAACTCTTTTGAAAGTTGTTTCTTTCTTTCAACCTTGAGTGTGGCGTATACGTCGTTAGCTAACGGTGTATAACCGGTTGCGCTTGGTGTAAATTTAATTTCGCGCGTGGCTGGTTTGAGGATGCGTTCCTGACTGAAGATTGACTCGTGAAATAGCGAGTCCTCCTTCGTTGTAACGTTCGGCTGGCGTTCTTTATTTTCCGCTTGCTTCGTGGGCTTTGGGAGTGAGCGGGAAACTGATCCATCCGGCGTTGGTGTGTTAGTATTAACTAACATTACTTTGGCTCTCTCAAATATTTCCAACTTTTTAGGTAATCCACCGGCCTTATTGATGTTCATTTGGATTTATCTGGCCCATACTGATTTTTTACTGTCTTACGAGTTGCATCAACTAATTGGTCCTTAACTTTTATTTTGTACATATATAACTCTGTACCCTTAGCTTTAAATTGTTCATACACTGCTTTGTTGTGATCATTTACTTTATGATTAGTTGGGTAAATTCTATAAACCTTTTCTACCAAGAATTCAGCCTCCGTTTCTGTGCTCATCTTTTCCATAAATACAACTAACTCAGTTAGAAATTTGCCAATTCTCAATATCGTACTTTCTTGAGGTCACAAGTCTTCCGTCAACTCTAATAATGTGAAGAGATGCCATAAGTGAGTTGCCGGAATCAATGTCTTGGGCTGATCGTATACTTGATTTCCTTGTACAGGAGGATGTTGCATCAAGACACCAAATAGCAACACATTGATTCCACCAAATAGTGCATCACTGTTCTTAAGCTGTTTCATGCATAGCATTTCACACCAATGAAATTTCGTCAATAAAGAGAAACTCAATGTCCTTCCATTGTTGATGCATGATTCTCAAATAGTTTCCAGTCTGCGTTGGCATTTGAATAATTTTACCATCCTTCTGAGCAGGAAATTTGAATGTGGTATGTAACGTCGAACCTTTCACTAGACGTGCTGCAACTCCAGTTAATGCACACACTAATTGTTACTTGATTCTTAACAAGATTAAAGAGAAAAGTTTTACCTGTTCCAGTATTTCCAGTTATGGAGAGACGTAACCGATCATTACTTCCACTCATATTGCTACGCCGGGGCGTTCGAACGATATAACTTTGGTTGCATCGTTGATTTGTGCAATTTAATGGGAATATTTTACTCAAATGACCTATAACCTTATCAGCCTATTACGCGATCAATATGAATAATAATTAAATATGAAAATGCAATATCCGCTCGTGACATCTTCCCTCCTCTCTAAAACATGTAGCCTCGACATGATATCCAATTAATAAACACCAGTAACAATTATAAATAGTTCAATTAACTACATTTTTTTCAAATAAACCTTACACAATCTATAATAAATTTTTTTTCTTGACTATTCTTATACAGGCTAAAGAAACAATAATAATCTACTACTTAAGTAAAATACTCATTATACAATATATTCATAAAATTTCCCTAAACGAGCTTAATTTTATACAATACAATAGTAAAAATTCAGTAACAATTATAAATAATTCAATTTACTACATTTTTTCTCAAATAAACCTTACACAATCTATAATAAAAAAAATTTTCTCAACTACTCCTACACAAACTAAAGACAATAATAATTTACTGCTTAAGCAAAATTCTCATTATACAATACATCTATAAAATCCTCTAAAGGAACTTAATTTTATACAATACAAAAGCAAAATTCTATATGTGATTTTCACTAAAAATTGAAATAACCTCATCCTATCACTACCAATACAATACAATACAATATATTTCTTAATAACTTCAAAACTCAAATATATAAATCATCAACCTAGACCTCAATTTTCCTTTGGTTGTTTGGTTACTATGTAAACATACAATATAAAATATTACATCCTTGATATTAGATAAGTACATAAAAATAAACACAACACAAATCACTATTTGCATATTTTGTGGTTACGCTCTGCTGATATCGTTTGTATTTTTAATTGTACGCGCGATGAGTGCTAATTTCATTAATGGATATGAGGAAGTTGATAGTGGTGACATTCCAGTACCCTGATTCATGGCGAATTGGTGTTGGAATTCCTGTGGTGTTAAATATTCGGCTTCAGATAGGGTTGTTTCTGTGTCTCGTCTGGTTACCGGCCGTGTATTCAGACTAAACGACGAACCATCCCTCGGCGAAGTCATCCTCGATACATGAGATAGATTGGTGAAGTTGACTCGTGGTGGTACAAATGGTGCTGTTGTGTGGATCATCCTACGGGCAGCTTTCCAGCGACGTTTCATACAAATATAAAATACAACGAGCAGTATCATTGTGATTAACCATAACATGATTAAAATGAGCATGATAATATACATAAATTTTAAGGGGGACCCACTAGAAGAAGTAGTTGGGATTTCCCATTGGTAATCTACAACTTCATCCAAGGAATTAAACGTAGGGAAAGATGATGATCCGTATCCAGGGACATTTATAGTATTAAATTTTGACCAGGTCGCTGGTATGAGCCTTTTAATAGATAATTTTTCAACTATGAGACATGGGTATAACGGAGATAATTCTTCGTCATTTTCAAAAATAGTTTTACAGGTACATGGTAAAGATATGATTAACGCCCCAATGTTTTCAATATTTTCGATTATTGATAGATTCCCGCTACAATCTATAGTGACTGGTTCTTTCAAACTATTAAACATGAAGGTATGTGCGTTAACGAGTATAATTTGTTTATGGAATACTAAAGGTGGTTTACAGGTTAATGGACACAAGGATGCCATTTCCTTAGCAGGTGACCCCTTAAGGATTACCTCTGCACATGAAACAGAATCAATATTTTCGGCATAAACATCTGAAATTAAACATAACTGATCTTTTAACGGATGACATTTTGGTGTCATCACCCTAACGTTGTCTTTATCAGTTACATTAACCAAGTCAAATGGTCTCAGATTAATCCTACACACATTGTTCTGCCAGGTAAATGGAATTGGAATGAATCTTTTAGGTGTAGGATTGGTCAAGGATTCTTTAATGACGGGAATGTGTATTCCCATTATAATGTTATCGCTAATCATACAATCAAGTATAGGAATATTGTAATACTGATTAAAATTCTTTACCGCTAAAACATATCCTTCTACCTTTAACCTTTCAACTAGCGTCTCAATAACTGATTTAAGTTTAGTTGCTCCTACCAAATTTGGATTAACAGTTCTTGTCTGACAAGCTTGTATTATCTCATTATTTCTTTGAACCCTTTGAAAAACCTTAAATTGCTCGTTTAGAGGCAAATTGAGACTTCTCGAAGTATCCAAATAATTATAAAAGTCTAATTTTTCGATCTGAAATCCTATTGGATGTTTTTTGATGCGTTTTAATAAGATATCTAATTTAAAATTGCTTGTAAACAATGTATCAACGTGACTCCTATCAGCGATCTGATAACCCCAACCGAAAGCGTCACCATCTTCCCGTAATAATTTGTTGTTTATCACGTCCAATGGATCATCCATAGTATGTGATGAATTAGTCGTATTATAACCCTTAATCTCTGATTTTCCCCAAAAAATTATCGGAATCGACGTCTCGTACATAACGGGTATTGGAAGGTTTTGAAAATACGCCCCCGCTACAACTTCTATTGGTACCCCTTTTACAATACTTATACAAAGTAAGATTAGTACTATTCTTATCAGTAACATTTTTATAATTTGTCGGTCTAGGTCGTAAAGATAATTGTATGAATATCGCGTCCCGTAGACGTTTCCTCTTACCTAAAATTAAAATGAAATAACCAAATTTTAATACATAATAAGATTAATTTAACTATTTATAGTTTTACTACTGACTATAACTTTAATTAAGATCTTAATAAAATTCCACAAAGTTTACATATCTTAATCTCAAATCCATCTTACTATTTTTCAAAATTAAATTATTTGGTTCATAATATTAAAACGACTAGAATAATTATTGAACGTTCATATAAATGCATTAGAAAAATAAAGTTTTTTTTTCTTTTTTTTTTTTGTTGTTTTTTTACATACATGACTAGTGGTTCACTATCATTTAATATGCATAATCATTTATAGCGCTATATTTCCTTATCGTTATCAGTATCCGTATACCTTTATACGTCTAGGAATCCCTTTTACATTTTTTTCCGTGTTATCTTCATTCATAACACTACATATATTTTACAATCATTTCAAAAAATAAAATCATCAATACGCATACCTATCATCTACTCTCGTTTTAGATGTAGGCATGATGCAATAACTATGCAAAGTTACCTAACTAATACTCACATCTATTATCTGGTTCCGTATGGATAGATAATAGATGTGATACACCAAATGTGCATATTTGCAGAAAAGTTTTTTTTTCTTTCGCGCAAATTCTGTATTTTATTATTATTTACTCACATCTATTATCTGCTTCCGTTAGGATAGATAATAGATGTGATACACAACAACACAACTAATGTGCATACTTGCAAAATAATTTTGTATTTACCTTCTTTCCCGGAGATTATATCTTTTATTAATATTATTATTATTATTTTCTTCAACTTTATTTTGGGTTTCTTTTTCAACCGTCTCGACCAATTTTGAGTCCTGCCCCCATGGTTCATAATACGGTAGAATTCGACTGACATGAATGGTTTCTTTTATTAATCTACGATTCTTTTTCCGCTCTATAACATAATTAATATCTGAACGTTTTTCTAATATTGTATACGGCTCTTTCCAATTTAATTGTAATTTATCACTTTTTCCCTTCTGTCTAACAGGTGTGTAAATTTTTACTTGATCTCCCACATTAAAAGAAACATGTCTATGTTTCCCATCATACCTAACTTTATCTAATGCCTGTTTTTTAGTCAAAGCTAATTTCGCATTTTCCCTGATTTCTAAAATTTTATCTCTCATATTTAATGTTGAATTTAATTCAAAATTTTGCCTTAATTGTGCCTCCCTCCGTTGGAAGAATAGCTTCTCTACCATACAGTAGCAAAAAGGGTGTTTGTCTAGTCGAATCCTGTTGTGACTATTATAAGCAAAGGTAACATGACATAGGCATTCGTCCCAGTCTGTTTGCGCCGTGTTCGTGTAACAACTGAGCATATCAGCCAATGTTTTGTTGAATCTTTCGGTAAGACCATTGCACATTGGGTGGTATGCCGTCGTGAATATACTTCGTGAACCCAAGCATTTTACAATTTCCGTTACTAACTGAGACTGAAAGACTTATATGTATTTTTAGTTTAATCTGAATTATGGCCATATTATCAAACGTCCCAGGTAACACTTGTAGCATATCGTTTATTTCAACTGGTATATTTACTACGCTACCTTTTGTTCCTAATTGTGGATTTAGCATATACGATTTCAGTGGACAAATCTGCATAAAGTTTATATATGGTGCAACTATTCTTTCTTCAAGAAGCGACATCATTTTTATGCATTCAGGTAACTCGATAAATTTAGCTAATTTAGGAATCTTCCCTTTCGTTACGTAATTATTACATTTCTTGCAAATGTAACTTGAATTGAAATTATTAACTTTATTAAAAAATGATTCATTGAATAATGACTTGATCTATTCAGCTTTAAAAATTGTAACTGAATGAGAAAAAAAGAACCCTTCGCAACAACAGCATATTGAATCTGGCATCAAAGTACGCTCTCTGAAAAAATGTAATTGTAATTTAGAATTGTTCGTACCCATTCGTTTTAAATTGTTTTGAACATATTCTCTGAATCTATACAAATCTAAATTTCGTTTCTTTTTTTTGAAATTTTACACAACATTTTTTCATTTTCTCGATATTCTTCATTTTTCTTAACAACTGCATACTCTTTGTTTTTTATTTGCTCGTTTTCTTTATAGTTGTTATCTAGTCGTAATATTTTCATGTTTGCCTTATTCTGCACTATTTCTTTTTCTTTATATTCGTCATCTAGTCGTAATATTTTCATGTTTGCCTTATTCTGCACTCTCTCTTTTTCTTTATATTCGTCATCCAGTCTTAATATTTTCATGTTTGCCTTATTCTGCACTAGATACTACTCTTCCGAAAGCCAGCCTGATATTAGTCTGAGTGAGGGCAAGTGGCATTGCAGTTGTTGTTATAATGTACTGTAAAATCGTAATGTTTTTTCATGGATGATTTCGCATCCAGGCATCACATGCAGTATTTATGAATTTTTTGAAAGGGCCGTAAACAAGACAGTGAGGCGAGAATGAAAGTAAAGCGATTGCTTTCATTCATATTCATTTTAAGCAGTCTAATTTGTCAATTCAAAGTCCCTCTAATGTTCAAACTCTACTAAGCGCGACGTATGCTTAGCTGTTGGCGAAAAACTTTGATCTTAAATTGACTATTACATAATCAACCTAATAACGATTCTAACATACTTCCTTGCAATTTATGCACTGTTGAAGCCCAAGACAGGCAACATTTCTTTGTTTAGCAGTTCCATAATTATACTTGGCAAGAAACTGTATTTATTTTGGATTTATCACGTTCACGCCATCTTAACTAAAGTCTATACGGACAGATGGTACGTCCGTTTCACACATTTGTGCTCGGCGAAAATTTGGCCAAATGATTTCTGTAATAAACCCAATAGCACCATTTACCAGACCTTTCGAGACATCAGTATTTGACCGTAACATTACTTTGGCTCCCTCAAATATTTCCAAATCTTTAGGTAATTCACCGGTCTTATTGATGTTCATTTGGATTTATCTGGTCCATACTGATTTTTTTACTGTTTTACGAGTTGCATCAACTAAATGGTCCTGAACTTTTATTTTGTACATATATAACTGTACCTTTAGCTTTAAATTGTTCATATACTGCTTTGTTGTGATCATTTACTTTATGATTAGTTGGGTAAATTTTTTAAGCCTTTTCTATCGAGAATTCAGCCTCCGTTTAAGTGCTCACCTTTTCCATAAATACAACAAAGTACTCAGCTAGAAATTTGCCAATTCTCAATGCATTCAAGATGTCAACGGATATCGTACTTCCTTGAGGTCACATGTTTTCTGTCAACTCGACTAATGTGAAGAGTTGCCATAAATGAGTTGCCGGAATCAATGTTTTGGGCTGATCGTATACTTGATTTCCTTTTACAGGAGGAAGTTGCATCGTCACCAAATAGCAACACATTGATTCCGCCAAATAGAGCATCACTGTTCTTAGCTGTTTAAAAATCATATTTAAAATATCAATAAAATCTAAATGTTTATTCGTCCTAGCGCTAACCGATATTCTATGCAAATGAGCAAACCCTGAATTCACTTTCACATTATGGATATATGTGTTAAAAAATGGATCACGTATTATATCAACACTTTGATTAACCCAATCATTATCTACTAATTTCATTCTCCGTTCCCTATCAAATAAGAACCTAATAAAATCGCTAGCTAGTGCACTTAAAGCATCAATTGAACCATTCGGTGATATGGTAGATAATCCGGATAAGGTTGAGGATAATGTTTGTAATTCATTATACTCATTTGTAAGTAATTTATTGAGTTAGTTATGCTATGCCCCTTATGTTTCCCATCATACCTAACTTTATCTAATGCCTGTTTTTTAGTCAAAGCTAATTTCGCATTTTCCCTGATTTCTAAAATTTTATCTCTCATATTTAATGTTGAATTTAATTCAAAATTTTGCCTTAATTGTGCCTCCCTCCGTTGGAAGAATATCTTCTCTACCATACAGTAGCAAAAAGGGCGTTTGTCTAGTCGAATCCTGTTGTGACGTATTATAAGCAAAGGTAACATGACATAGGCATTCGTCCCAGTCTGTTTGCGCCGTGTTCGTGTAACAACTGAGCATATCAGCCAATGTTTTGTTGAATCTTTCGGTAAGACCATTGCACATTGGGTGGTATGCCGTCGTGAATATACTTCGTGAACCCAAGCATTTTACAATTTCCGTTACTAACTGAGACTGAAAGACTTTCCCCTGAACCAATTGCATAAGCATTCCCATTCAATGCATCCTGCTCCAAATTTGCCTGAGTATCCGTTGGTAAGAAAGTAGCAGCATCACCTCCTACAGTAATTCCTTCAAAATCACTCCCTATGAACTCCACAACCCCACCTGTGAAGAATATGTTAGAAAATATAGCTGGTATATTTATAATTAGATTTTGCGCTAGGACCGCCGCACTTCTATGTACTACATACAAATCATTCTTACCCCATAATACCGATGTTACTGGCTGATTTCCTTGAATTTCAGTTCTATTAACATTACGCGATGTTGGCATCCTACCTAACAAACTATTTAATGGTAACTTATGTACAATTGGAAGTGGCCTATCCCCTTGAATTGGAGTAAAAATCATATTTAAAATATCAATAAAATCTAAATTTTTATTCGTCCTAGCGCTAACCGATATTCTATGCAAATGAGCAAACCCTGAATTCACTTTCACATTATGGATATATGTGTTAAAAAATGGATCACGTATTATATCAACACTTTGATTAACCCAATCATTATCTACTAATTTCATTCTCCGTTCCCTATCAAATAAGAACCTAATAAAATCGCTAGCTAGTGCACTTAAAGCATCAATTGAACCATTCGGTGATATGGTAGATAATCCGGATAAGGTTGAGGATAATGTTTGTAATTCATTATACTCATTTGTAAGTAATTTATTGAGTTGGTTATGCTACGCCGGGGCGGTCGAAAGTTATACTTTGGCGTAGCTTAACTAACTCAATAAATTTAGTACCCGAACCTGAACGAAAATCCCAATGCCCGATTCAGATCAAGTAACAAAGATAGAATGATGATGCAACAACAATAAAAGCTGAATAAACTTTGCACTTACCTTTTTACACAAAACTGCACAAGTTCCTGGAGAAGTAGGCCCAGACCAAGAATCCAACCAAGATACAGAACAGAACAAGGATTATAGACCAGCAGATGAATGAGTTCAAAAGTAGACAAAACATTGATATTTTTATACGTTTATTGTTAAGACTTTGAAATATATATATAAATAATTATTACAACGATGAGTGTTAGATCGGAGTGAAGGTGTGACTCTACATCGACTAACAGCCTTCCGGGGCGGTGTTTAGCGCCCTTTTATAACCTTACATGAAACTCGGAAAGGGAGATAAGATTATCAAAGTCATGCACATCAGGATGCCGTGGTTAACTGCAACTTAGTTGCAATCTACAAACCACTGCATCGTTGATTGTGGTATTGTGCAATTTATTGGAAAACATCCGAAGGCAAATCGTAGACTGGCATGTCGATGGTTTGCACTCAATTTGGTTCCAGTAGAGGGCCTTTTTGGAGTCAGGTTGGCCTCCTTCAACCTTCTTCTGACTGTCCACTCGCTGACAGTTTCAACTTGAACCCTTCTGAGCTTCTGCTGGACGGAACGCCAGTCATATGGCGATTCCGCAACGAGGTCGTAACGATAAAACGATCGTCCCTCTCCGAAGTACCTCGATGTCGAATGGCTCTTGGTCTTCGCTCAAAGGCACCAGTTTCCAGGTACCTTCTGTACACCCGGGACACAGCTGACTGGCTAAGGTGGAGCTGGTGGGCGACTGCTCTTTGACTTAAGCCCTGTTGCAGTAGGGCTACAACTTGAGCGGTTTTTTGTGGCGTGGTGTCCATTGTTTCTCTGTTAAAACGATTGGGAAGTATAGAGATGTGTACTGGTCAACTTGTGATAAGAGTTGGTATGAATCTACCCGACGGTTCGGTAATTATACACGATTAGGTGCCGCAACGCGTATTCGTTAAGTGTAGAACTTTATCCCGTTCCTCCAATAGGATCGCTTTATTGGAAAAGTACTGGATTTATGGCATTGCTTATCATGCCATTAAAGCTTAATATATTACCTTTTAAACCATATATAAATTTTGTTTATAGCTTGAGCCGTTTTTGTAAAAAGTGTGTTGGAATGCTCAAGTGATGGCTGAGTCGATTTGGTTGCTCGCGAGTGCATTAATCATCAACCTAGACCTCTATTTTCTTTTGGTTATTATATAAATAAACATACAATATAAAACACTACATCCTAGATATTAAATAAGTATATAAAAATAGACATTACACAAACACAAATCACTATTAGCGTTCTTTGTGGTTACGCTCATCTGATATCGTATGTAATTTAATTGTACGGCGACGAGTGCTAATTTCATTCATGGATATGAGGAAGTTGACATTCCAGTATTCAGATTCATAGAGAATTGTTGTTGGAATTCCTGCGGTGTTAAATATTCGGCTTCAGATAAGGTTGATTCTGTGTCTCGTCTGGTTACCGGCCGTGTATTTAAACTAAACGACGAACCATCCCTCGGGGAAATCATCTTCGACACCTGTGATAGATTGGTGAAGTTGACTCGTGGTGGCACAAATGGTGCGGTTGTGTGGACCATCCTGCGGGCAGCTTTCCAGCGACGTTTCATACAAATTATAAAATACAACGAGCAGTATCATGGTGATTAAACATAAGATAATTAAAATAACTATGATAATATACATAAAGGTTAAGGGGGACCCATTAGAAGAAGCAGTTGGGATTACCCATTGATAATCTAGAACTTCATTCAAAGAATTAAACGTAGGAAAAGATTGAGGTCCAATTTGGCTATTAAGAATTATACTTTGAAAACTAAGCCAAATTTCTTACCTGAGAAAATAAACACAGTGTCGGTGTTAATCTGAATCTGCTCGTTCGGCAGTCGAATCGCGTCGGTGATAAGGCCGTAACGACGACTATCGGAACAACTCGGTATAGAAAATTCCATTTCTTTCAAATACGCGAAACACACTAAACGACTGACCGTTAGAGAATAATAATCCGCAATGAACATGTAAAGATGCTAAGATGTAAAAATTACCGTTTCCGGAATTCTGCTATTGGTCCTAGCTCAAATAGACATATCACGTGATTGTTCATCTATCGGTAATTAGAGTAGACGAAGAAACACGTAACTCATCAATCGTTTGTTATCTCTCACGTTTTTTTGACTTCATTTCCACAAGCGCTGAAAACACTAATTCACAAAGATACGATGACCCAAAGGGCAACAGAGATTTAATGGCTGTTGTAACTAATTGTGGATATTGGCTCCAAAACGAAATCCAAAATCTGATAATTCTAGAAGATCAAAAGACACATGTGTACCGGATCGTTTTTCAAGACAATTAAATTTTCTTCACACTAAACGACTGACCTTTTGAGTATAATAAACCGCAATGAACGTGTAAAGATGCAAAAATTACCGTTTCCGCAATTCTGCTATTGGTCCTAGCTCAAATAGACATATCACGTGATTGTTCATCTATCGGTAATAAGAGTAATTAGATTTTATTTTGTTTGTCGTTGATATCAGATTGTATAGGTCGATGACTATCTGTTGTAATTTTAAAAAGGGTGGGAAGTCTGGGGGGGGGGGGGCGCCTTTAAGATATTTAAAAATTGTCACGTTGCATTAAATTAATTTTGAGTATTAATTTAATTATAGTAGTAAATTGTGTTGTGAAGTATTAATTAATACTCATTAATTTAACGTTATCTTTGTCAGTTATTTTGACAGGTTTGTATTATCTCATTATTTCTTTGCACCCTTTGAAAAACTTTAAATTGCTCACTTAGAGGCAAATCGAGACTTTTCGAAGTTTCCAAATAATTATAAAAGTCTAATTTTTCGATCTGAAATCCTATTGGATGTTTCTTGATACGTTTTAATAAAATATCTAATTTAAAACTGCTTGTAAACAATGTATCAACGTGACTCCTATCAGCGATCTGATAACCCCAACCGAAAGCGTCCCCATCTTCCAGAAATAATTTGTTATTTATCGCGTCCAATGGATCATCTATAGTATGGGATGAATTAGTCATGTTGTAATTCTTAATATCTGATTTCCCCCAAAAGATTATCGGGATCTTTTTTGGAATCGGAAATTGTCGTACTGCATCCAGTTTTTCTGCATCAAGGAAAGTACCATATTCGGTTACAACATGCCCTAGAATTTTCTGTGATCTTTTAACGAAATTACATTTTTTTGGTTTTAAAGTTAAGTTAGCCGCTCTAAGTCGTTCAAATACTCGTTTAATCCTTTCTATGTACTCTCCGAATATTGGACTAATAATTATAATATCGTCCAAATAAACTAATGCTTCAGTCCACTTAAGGTCCCCTAAAATGTTGTCTGCTAAATTTTGAAAAGTAGCTGGGGCATTGCATAGCCCAAAACTTAATATGGTAAATTCATAGTGACCATCTATGGTCACGAAAGCAGTTTAAGGTTTGTCCTCCTTACTAATTGGCACTTGCTAGTACGAGCTCATCATATCTAGACAAGTAAAATATTTTGAACCCCCTAAATAACTCATGATATCTTCAATTACCGGTAGAGGATAAGCGTCTTTCCTAGTTACTTCGTTCAGTTTCCTATAGTCAACACAGAATTTCCAATCTCCCCCCTTTTTTAACTAATACAACGGGACTTGACCACGGGCTACATGAGGGTACAATTACATTATTTTCCAACATTTCCTTTATTTGTTCCCCAATAATTTGTTTTTCTTTATGGGCCATCCTATAAGGTCTTTGTTTAATCGGCTTACTGTCCTCCGTGTCTATTTTGTGTTCTACTATATCGGTTAGCCCAATTTGTGAGGAATCCCACGCCATGATATCACTGTAATTTTGAATAAGGTTACATAGCGTGGTTTTTTTGGGACTTCAATAAGTCTGGATCGATATCAAACCCCTCAGATGTCGAGTCGACTGTGTTGTCTGGTGTGTCTGAACGAAACATAGGTATTGAGTCGTCAAATAGTAAATATAAAAATCTTAATGTCGTCTTCCGTCTTAGCAAATAAGGAGCATCCCCCTTATTCGTAATATCTAATACTTGATGTTCTTAGTATTATTTAAGAACAGCCCTCAATCTGCAACACGTTTGCTAACAAAAAATCCTCGTTTCTCTGAAATATCAGGTAGTTATCACTGATATCTCGACGAATTTCCCTATCATTATTAAATAATATATGGGATATTTTGTCGCCATTCCCGGATGGCATACAATATCCGCGACGTTGATCTTTATTTTCGCTCTTATGGAGTCTCCCTCAAAACCTATTAATTCTTCCCAGCCCTGATCTCGTGTTGTGCAGGATGTATTGTGTTCGTGGGAATTATTTCCGTCCATTATATTCTACGAGATTGATTGAGGCTATTCGTCAATGTGAGAATGTTCTTTCCGTAATCTATTATAGCGTTGTTGTCTTTAAAAAAATCATTGCCTAAAAGAATGGTGTCAATTGAGGTTTTAGGGAAAACCGCCGCAATTTACTCGCAAATTTATTTTAAGAGCATCACTCCTTCGGGCATCTAAGTCAGGAACAGGGGTTTTTTGCCGTCCTCTCCCGTTTCCCGAATCATGATCATTTCTGGAATTTCGGTTTTCTCTATCATTTACCCGATTTAGGATCTGACAATTTCTTTGTACGTGGCCCGGTCTACCGCATTCGAAACATACAGGTCGCCCGTCCGGTGTACGCGTCCTAAATCTAACCTGACGGTCTGGCATGGGGTGAGGTCTGTTATGTACAGGTCTCTCATCCCTTCGCGGTGTTTCTCTTGCGTTAAATTTAGAAAATCTGTTATTTATATTTTTTAAGGTGGCTTCAAATTCGTCGCGCGAAATATGGCTTTGCATAGAACTTTGCCGCGCCCTTTCGCTGACCCTTCGATACGATTCCCACGCCATAACTGGTTTTAGGAATTACTCTATGTCCCTTATAGATCGCGGCTGAAAAAACCCTAGGTGCTCTGCCGTTTCGGGCAGAAGGTCTTGCAAAATATTTCTAATTACTTGTGCTTCCAATAAAGTTCGCGTTAGGGTTATCATCTCTTGTACAAATGCAAGGGATTTTCACCCTGCTGTTGACGCCGTTCCCTAATTTTCTTAGCTAGCTCCACTTCATAATCAACCGAGCGAAAAATATTCTTAAAATCAATCACGAGCTTAGGCCATGAAATATTTACATTATTATCGACATAATTTTCAAACCAGTTCTCGGCTGTACCTAGTAATGACCATCCAAAGGAGGTTAATTTTAATTCTTAGTCTCATCAGTTTATAAACGCGGCCCTCATATATTTCCTCAAAAACGAATCTACGTCCGTGTGTTTACTCGGGTCGAAAATAGGTGGGTTAACTGTTTGGGTTGTTTGTCCGTAATGTATAATTATTGTTTACTAATCGGTTTGTGCGTGGGTGTTATTATATATATTGTTTTGTATGTTATTTTCTTCACCAAATCATGTAATTCTGAATCGTTTGATGGCATAAGATATGTACAACTTAATCAAGTTGTTGAATTTCCTCTTCTTTGTCGAATGATGGATGATTCTCAATTCATACGACCATATACAGGTGTAGACTTCCTCTATTTTGAAATTCAATACGCCACCATAATCTTGTACTCCTCCACCAAATACTTCATGATAATGTTTGATGTATTTCATTACTGCGTTGATTCTTATCATAAATTGGCGACTCACAACCACTGTATATTGTTCAATTAAACGCTGTTGCAATCATGTCTAATTTATTTGGATCTTCATCTGGTCTTCCATCTGCGATTAAGAGTGCTTTTTGCATGTCAAGCCAATTCAAGTCATCGCAGCTGAATGTAACAAAGTATGTTGGTGAACCGAGGTATCTGATATGTTCTAATAGATCATTTAAAGCTACCCGTCAATAAACTGCAGATCCTGTCAATTTTTTTATATAGAGGTGTAAATTATGAAAATCAAATACGATTTTGTGTTTTTAAAAAGCAATTTATTATTGAGCTAATTTACAATAAGACTTTATATTGTCAATGCAGACTACAGACTGCCTTTGTTTGGATATATTAATACAACATTAACTATACATGAAGCAGTGAATGACTGCTGAGTTAGCAGTAGATAAAGCGATATGAGATAATTTCTTATATAGAGATATATATAACTTGTACATCTTCAACCATACTATCTTGCTCCTCTATTTTTCCACAAACTACAATGTTAGACTTGATTCTATGATACACATACATGGATAGAGCATAAGAGGTAATCCTTACGCTGAAACCTTAGGTCTCTACCGAGTACTCTGTATTGGAAATAATCTAGCGGTGTTATTTTCTTCGATCTCCCTTCAGATCATTTACATCATACGGAAATAGATAGAACCAAGCAAACTCTTCAATCTTCAATTCATGAGATTAATTTACAATGTTATCCTTTCTTTTGTGAACAATTTGATTAACATTATTTGATAACTGTAGTGCATGTACAATATATGACTGTATGCAATCAATAGAAACCATCACTGATGTTTGCACAGGAATCACCTGCATTTTTAATATTGCATTGTGTGGTTAGGTGATTATTTCTTGATATGATATTGGTTCAACTTCATGCGCTGGTATTATCTTAAAAAATTAATTGCTATTCGTTGGTACTACTTGGAAAGACTCGTTTTCATATTATTATTATTATTCTTTGGATGGACATCAATTTTGATAGATAGTATATTGTTCGTTTCGACATCCATTTCCCCGATTACAGGTGCGAAAAAATTTATCCGAAGTATCGCATTCGATACAAAACAAAACAAGCTTTGGTCCACATGAATATGGGTCGGTAAAATAATATTTGTCATCATAATAAAAAACTCCTAGTGATTTTGAGGCAGCTATAAGTACACCAGCTTGATAATCATTGAATTATGTATTAAGGTCTTCCCGCAATGTCATTCCAATATTATCACAGTATTAACAGCATCTTGAAGACTGTCAAAGAAAATTGTTTCGTTATCGTATCCAATGGAGAATGCTCTATGAAATCTGTTTTGATAAAATGAAATTGCAAATTTCTTAGTATTCATTTTGGTCTACGGGATAGGCACCAGTATTATTGGACAGTAATCTGATTGCTCAATACATCCCATCATATTTGAATGAATTGTATCTATAGACCATATTTTAGGTGTAAGGATGGAAGCTTTTATTATGTTTGCATGTACCATTGCACAACATTGAACACCATTGAACACTAACATAGCCTGAAGTAAATACATCATCGTTTGATAGATTGCATGAAGCTCGTATGATTCTTATCATTTGGTTTATTGGCATGTACTCACTCACTTCCTGTTATTCGATATTTTCAACAGGTTCTTCCTCGATCAACTGAGTGACTCATATAAAATCGTTTTCATTGATTTGGGCATTATGATCAATGATAACATCTTTGTACAGCGAGTTGTTTGCGATTAACCATTGTTCCGCAGTAAATACTTTATAGCGTAATACAGTCTTGAGCAAATAAAACAGCTTGCCCACGAAAACCATATTATCCAAATAGTCCAGCAAACTTAACAATTTTGACAAATGGTATAATTCTCGTAAACAAGCGTTGCTCTGCTTATAATAGCTGTTGAATAACATCGGGAAAATTACCAGGATCTAAGTTATTCCAGTAAGCTTTTGATGGTTGTGTAATGCGCCTACTATAAGTGATATGTATATTGCATGAAGTGTTGTTTTCTGAGTCAGTTCTATAAGCAAATAAGATGGAGAACTTGCGTTGACTGTATATGTTTTGGTTTGATTTCGATAACATCGCTTGGTGTAAATTTCACAAATGGTGTCACATAATATGTTTAAAAAGTTTTCAAATGTTGCCATATCAGCATTTATGGCAGTTCTAACTCCTGAAAATAAATTTATTGTAATCTTTTACAATTGTAGTACAGGGTACTTGTATTATTTAGCCGTCCTTTTCTTTGCGGTTTACGGTATCCGTTTATGTTCCGTGAAAATTAGATGCCAGATAGACAATTCTATTGTCCTTCCATTTATAGTAAGTGACACCCGTATTAGATGTTCTAATATCACATTCCCCTCGCTTCATTAATTTATCCTCTTTCAAATTTTTTGGACCACCACGCCGGTTACTCCTTATAGTACCGCAAGCTAACGTTTTTTTCTTATTTTAATTTTCTTATAATAATTGTCAAAATTAATTTTTCTGCCTTTTCCCCAATTCACTTTCTGCCAGGTATAGAACTATACGTTCGCCAAGCCCAAATTCAGAAAGTTTGCTTTCAAGTTCAGAGTTTTTTCTTTGGTAAACATCGAATTTCAGCACGTACCCTAGCTGATCCGCCAAACACCACAATTTATAGCCGCGTTTTATCGGCTGCATAGGGTTGTACTGTTTTATATTTGATTTACCTTTGAAAAGGATCATAGATACGTCGGCAGATAATTCCCTAGTTCCATTATAAGAACTCGAAAATTGTTCATTTAGTTGTGTTAGAAACGACCGTAATTTATAGAGTTTATCGGTATTGTTTTTCGGAATTGCGGAGTTGTCTTTCACTTGCAAATATGACAAAATTTATCACGCGACATTGCAGTACTTACTAATGGAACATTCAAATCCCTAGCAGTATTTCAATAACATTTATAGTTAGGCAAGATATGGTAGCCCATAAAAAAATTGTGAAAAAGTGGTCCCTATCATATTAGCCTTGTTATCAAACTTTCCCAGACTTTTCCTTTGTTGGAAGTTGAACACAAAATCTAATAGTCTCAAATCTTCAGGCTGTGTTTGGAATATTCCATGAATGTTACATTGTAATATGAATTTGGCCCATGCAATATCTGGAGCTGCGAACACTATCTTGGTCTGACTTGCTACATAACACTTCCAAACCCATTCACTAGAAAAAGTTGCATTGTCAAAATCCTCAGTTACTGCTAACCAAGGATAAGTGAGTACAAAATGATGTTCTATATGAGGCTTTATTTCTATATAATTTAAACAAAGAATTTTTATGAGATCCATCCTGTCTTCATCTAATATTGCATCTACCAGCTTCTTCTGAGAAATATCTATGCTCTGGCGCTTCAGGATTTTCCTGGTTCGATTTATTATTCCTTTTATTGCCTTCATTGGGATTTTATTTTCTTTCTTGTTTAAACGGTCACAAAACCTATTGTAA
Source organism: Sialis lutaria (assembly GCA_949319165.1). NCBI lineage: Eukaryota > Metazoa > Arthropoda > Insecta > Megaloptera > Sialidae > Sialis > Sialis lutaria. Next base: position 11,936,779 of record OX439241.1, read on the forward strand.
CCACAGATATGAACAATTGGTCCTTTTTGGATTAATTTATCCAAAGATGTAATGTCGGAAGAGTAATCAGAGATGTTAAGAGGATTGTCATTTTTTAATAATGAGGGAGAGAATTCAAGAGATGACTCAAGATCAAAAGGAGCTATTTTTAAATCATTATATGGAACATAGTGATATGATACAATTTTCAAATCAATCATCCCTTTGATGAGGTTACAATTAAGAAATGATGATGAGGATGATATTAACCAATTCTCTACCCAGCAATTGCAAGGAATCATCACTAAATTCGAAGCATGACTTCCCCCGACAATGATTGTCGGGAGACCATAGTAATTAAGCAAATTCTCTTCATAGCGTAGTACTAATAATATTTGACGATTAATATGACCTGCTGCATCAACTGATAGGGATTCAAGATGTTCCTCGAGGAATCTAAATTACTTGTTGATCCGTTCTTTAACTGTTTGTCTCTGAATAACATGAAGTTGACTTAAAAATTCATTCAACAAAGAGTTCAACAGTATGGGGCAGATTGGAAACAGCGCCGGAATTATTTTATCATTGTTCTCAAGAGAGTGAATTAGATTTACTGAGAATAATAATCGTCCGATCTCGTCCACATATGTTTTTAATTGATTATATTTGAGTAAGGATGATTCAATGATTTGACTGACGAGGCCCAAGTCAACTGTATTGATACTAGATTGAGCTGCAGTTTGATCTTCAATCATTGCTTGTTCGAGATCATCGTCGTCGTCATCCATATTAACATCTTCACATACATGGATAGAGCATAAGAGGTAATCGTTACGCTGAAACCTTAGGTCTCTACCGAGTACTCTGTATTGGAAATAATCTAACGGTTTTCTTTATCGAATGATGGATGATTCTCAATTTATACGACCATATACAGATGTGGACTTAATCTATTCCTCTATTCAATACGCGACCAAAAATCTTGTAGTCCTCCACCAAATACTTCATGATAATGTTTGATGTATTTCATTACTGCGTTGATTCTTATCATAAATTGGCGACTTACAACCACTGTATCTTGTTCAATTAAACGCTGTTGCAATCATGTCTAATTTATTTGGATCTTCATCTGGTCTTCAGTCTGCGATTAAGAGTGCTTTTCGCATGTCAAGCCAATTCAAGTCATCGCAGCTGAATGTAACAAAGTATGTTGGTGAACCGAGGTATCTGATATGTTCTAATAGATCATTTAAAGCTACCCGTCAATAAACTGCAGATCCTGTCAATTTTTTTATATAGAGGTGTAAATTATGAAAATCAAATACGATTTTGTGTTTTTAAAAAGCAATTTATTATTGAGCTAATTTACAATAAGACTTTATATTGTCAATGCAGACTACAGACTGCCTTTGTTTGGATATATTAATACAACATTAACTATACATGAAGCAGTGAATGACTGCTGAGTTAGCAGTAGATAAAGCGATATGAGATAATTTCTTATATAGAGATATATATAACTTGTACATCTTCAACCATACTATCTTGCTCCTCTATTTTTCTACAAACTACAATGTTAGACTTGATTCTATGATACACATACATGGATAGAGCATAAGATGTAATCGTTACACTGAAACCTTAGGTCTCTACCGAGTACTCTGTATTGGAAATAATCTAGCGGTGTTATTTTCACCGATCTCCCATCAGACCATTTACACCATACGGAAATAGATAGAACCATGCAAACTCTTCAATCTTCAATTCATGAGCTACATTTACAATGTTATCTTTTATTTTGTGAACAATTTGATTAACATTATTTGATAACTGTAGTTCATCTACGATATATAGCTGTATGCAATCAATAGAAACCATCACTGATGTTTGCACAGGAATCACCTGCATTTTTAATATTGCATTGTGTGGTTAGGTGATTATTTCTTGATATGATATTGGTTCAACTTCATGCGCTGGTATTATCTTAAAAGATTAATTGCTATGCGTTGGTACTACTTGGAAAGATTCGTTTTCATGCATATGCTGGTTTGTGACAATATTATTCTTTGGATGAACATCAATGTTGATTGATTGTATATTGTTCGTTTCGAAATCCAGTTGCCCGTTTACAGATGCGTACAAGTTTAATCGAAGTATCACATTCGATTAAACAAGCTTTGGTCCACATGAATATGAGTCGGTGAAATAATATTTGTCATCATAATATAAAAACTCCTAGTTATTTTGAGGCAGCTATAAGTACACCAGCTTGATGATAATTGAATAATGTATTAAGGTCTTCCCGCAATGTCATTCCAATATTATCGCAGTATCAACAGTATCTTGAAGACTGTCAAAGAAAATTGTTTCGTTATCGTATTCAATGTAGAATGCTCTATGAAATCTGTTTTGATAACTTCGAAAATGCAAATTTCTTAGTATTCATTTTGGTCTACGGGATAGGCATCAATATTATTGGACAGTAATCTGATTACTTAATATATCCCGTCACCTTCTATCATATTTGAATGAATTGTATCTATAGACCATATTTTAGGTGTAAGGATGGAAGCTCTTATGATGTTTGCATGTACCATTGCACAACATTGAACACTTACATAGCCTGAAGTAAATACATAATCGTTTGATAGATAGCATGAAGCTCGTATGATTCTTATCATTTGGTTTATTGGCATGTACTCACCCACTTCCTGTTATTCGATATTTTCAACCGGTTCTTCCTCGATCAGCTGAGTTATTCATATAAAATCGTTTTCATTGATTTGGGCATTATGATTAATGATAACATCTTTGTACAGCGAGTTGTTTGCGATTAACCATTGTTCCGCAGTAAATACTTTATAGCGTAATACAGAGAACTCTCGTGTAACGTTGAGATTCTATCTTCGCATTATCAATTGATCTCGGTAACATGTTAGGAAGCTTCTCAAATACTTCAAAAATGTCTTGAGCAAATAAAACAGCTTGCCCACGAAAACCATATTGTCAAAGTAGTCCAGCAAACTTAACAATTTTGACAAATGGTATAATTCTCGTAAGCAAGCATTGCTCTGCTTATGAACATCGGGAAAATTACCAGGATCTAAGTTATTCCAGTAAGCTTTTGATGGTTGTGTAATGCGCCTACTATAAGTAATATGTATATTGCATGAAGTGTTGTTTTCTGAGTCAGTTCTATAAGCAAATAAGATGGAGAACTTGCGTTGACTGTATATATTTTGGTTTGATTTCGATAACATCGCTTGGTGTAAATTTCACAACTGGTGTCATATGTGTTTAAAAAGTTTTCAAATGTTGCCATATCAGCATTTACGATAGCTCTAGCTCCTGAAGATAACACGTTGCTCAAGAGTTTCTGCCTCTCTCTATTGTGAATTGAATTGTCGTAAATTTTTTAAACGAATTTCACGTTCAACAAGAGTTTCTGCCTTTCTTTTTGTGATTCATAATCTCTTCTAATTTTCAATCGAACCTCATTGATCTGCTGATTCCTTTTTTCGGTAGTTGTGGCTTTTCTACGGTTTTATTAAACGGTTTCGCACACAGGCGCTGATAAGAATTAGTCTGATGATGGGTATAAAAAGTGTGATAATGATGATTTTAGAAAATAAAATTCAATTGATATACAACCAGGTGTATACAAACAAATTTTTGCCAGGCCTCCAGAAATAATCTAAAACAAAAAAATCGATCATTTTGCACATGAAGTAGATAAAATACAAATAAATATTAAAAAACAGTGTTAATTTATTGTAATTAATTCTACCAGTCTTTCATGAAAAAAATTAAACATTTATTTTTAATGATCATAACTCACAATTTTTTTTAATTTTGTTTGTCACCTTCAGACTGCACCAAAAATTTAATATTTTTTATAATTATAGGCCGATAGCCTCCTTGGCCTCTGCCTCTTCTTTGGTCTCTACCTCTATTTTTCTTTCCACGGTAATAATTATTATATTCCCCTCTTTGACTGATTGTATCAGTTGCAACAATCGGAAAAAGGAAAAAAAATTGTCACAAGTTGACATTGATAGAATTGAGTTATTTAACAGTAACTTACATATTTTATGTATAACTATTCTTTTATTGACTTTTTATGTTATTTAATATAGAGTAGAACTGCAGTATTGTCTGTGGTACTGTCAAAAGAACAACTAGAGTTTATTCTTTTATTAACTCTTCTATGTTATTTAATATAAAATACAACTGCAGTGTTGCCTGTGATACTGTCTCTAAAACTAGAGTTCATTATGTTATTGACACCTCCAAGTTATATGTTATAAAGAACAACCACAATATTGCTTGTGGCACTACCTCTAAAACTAGAGTTCATTCTGTTATTGAAGCATCCAAGTTATTTATTATAGAGTACAACTGCAGTATTGCCTGTGACGCCGTCTCTAAAACTAAAGTTCATTCTGTTATTGAAGCATCCAAGTTATTTATCATAGAGTACCACTGCAGTATTGCCTGTGACGCCGTCTCTTAAACTAAAGTTCATTCTGTTATTGAAGCATCCAAGTTATTTATTATAGAGTACCACTGCAGTATTGCCTGTGACGCCGTCTCTAAAACTAAAGTTCATTCTGTTATTGAAGCATCCAAGTTATTTATTATAGAGTACAACTGCAGTATTGCCTGTGATGCCGTCTCTAAAACTATAGAGTTCATTCTGTTATTGAAGCATCCGAGTTATTTATTATAGAGTACAACTGCAGTATTGCATGTACCATTGTTTTTTGCTTTTCTTCGTTAGATTGTTTTCTAGAAATAAATGTTGTTATTTTTCTAGATACAATTCCATACCTTTTTTGGAAATTTTAAATCCAGAAAGGTGATACACAAAAGTTCGAGAGCCTTTAAAAATAAATCCCTATTATGAATGATAGATTTATAAGCATCTTGAAATAAATGAAGAAAATAAATATGTATTTTTTTAATATGCAATATTTTATTTTGATGTGAGCCACCTCTTGAAATATAGCTTTCTCATTTATATATATTTTTTTCTTATCCTGACCCCCTTTAACTGCTGCCAGACCAGTTAAATACATTTGAGTATTTATTGTTATTCTTTTTAGCATATTCTAATTTTAACATCTTTTTTGTCAAGCGTCTGAATAATATAATCGTAATTATCGAAGGCTACGTGTGTACTATACTTATTTTTTGCACATGCTGTATAAGTAATTTCTGTTTCCAGCTCCTTAGTGTACCTAATGGAATGTCCAAATCTACTTAACAGATGTATAATGTTTTTTACTTTTTGTCAACGTATTTACTGTAATTCCTAGTTTCATGTGTTTCCCAGGTTTTATTCTATTATAGACTGTATATTATGATACCGTCACATTGAATTAATCTTAACATTATCTTCATTATTATCACTTCTTCTTTTGTCTGGCCTTTTTATTTAACTAGTCATCAAATCTAGAAAATCTAGAAATGTTGAGGAATCGTAAATTTTCCTTTAATAATGGCTTCTGAAATAAGATTTTCTGGAATTTTATTTTTTTTCTAATAATGGTTGTGTCACGTTCACAGACTTTAAGCGTGCACTGGTAGTAGCAAATTTCCACTGACCTTAAGAATCTACGACCTGCTCGGCCTGCTCCTACTTCCTGGCGATCTTACTTTTAAGGGTAAATTGTCTCTGCACTTCTCCCTAGTGAAAAGATCTCATTGATGCTCTTACAAAGTTGTGTGATGTGTATTTGTCCATGCAAATACTCATAAATACTTATAGGTATACTTTATCAGAGTCAAATTTATTGATACAATTTTGTGGTATTGTTGATAAAGTTGCTGTTTTTTATGAGTAATCCTTCAAAAATTCATAGTTTATGAGAATTTATGAGACTCCCAATATTTTATCAGAAACGAGCAAGTACAATACTTACCTTATATGTATATTATGTGTTATAATTTTTTTAAATTAAATTTTATATAACATATGATAATATAATTGTGATTTAGAAATTTATATTCAATAATTAAGTCAGGGACGGGTAAGGAAAAAAGTACAATTTTACATTTTTTTTAAATAATTGTTTAAAAATGAAAAAATTAACGTATGACAGTTGTTAATCCAGAAAATTATATTAAATAATTAGACCAGGTCCGTATTTAGTCAAATTTACAATTAATATTATCTAATAAAATTATATAACAGTGAAAAAGTTAACACATATTAGTCATGATATTGGTGTAATTAATCAAGAAATTTAAATTAAATAGGCCCATTTTAAGATAAAATAACAAATATATGTATTATATACAGGATGATTCATTTAACCTGGAATTTTGTATATCCCTAGAACTAACAATAAGCAAAATAATGAAAAATGGTTCAGACAAAAGTTATCAGGTATCGAGAGGGTCAAATATTGGTGGCCTTGAATTTCACCTTGATATTTATTTTCATGGTCAAATGAAGGTCAATTTTGATTTTTTAAATGAGAATCTATATTTTTTATTGCATATTCGTATTATACGGAATAAAATATGTAACCTTTGTACGAAAAGTTTTTTTTTAATGTAAATTTTTTGTTTCTATCGAAATTTCCATGCACTTGCAAATTACTAAATAATTTTTCTTTTTATACAGTCGATTAATAAACTACTTTTGGCGTAATCCTGGAATTAATCGACCTTATAAAAAGTAAAATTATTTAGTAATTTCAAATTTACGAAACAAATAGCAAGTGAATAGAAATTTCGTTAGAAACAAAAAATTACATTAAAAAAAACTTGTACAAAAGTTACATGTTTTTTTCCCGTAGGGGAACCCGGGGCGGAACGGGGTAGCTAAGCTTTGATTACAAGTTGAGAGGGTTAGAAATAAATAACACCATTATTTGTCAATGTGTACTTTTATTTACTTATTTCTCTACAAAAAAACTACAGCTAAACCTATCTAATTGTTAGTTCCATGTCCCAAATAGATTCTCCCTCTATCGTATCCATGCAATACTCTTCAACATATGGGCACGTTAACCCCCCTAATAGGTGTATCTCATTCGTATTTAGCTTAATGATGGCCATATAATCCCTTAAGTGAATTTTTACTGTCGCTGTTACAACTACATTATTCCAAGTAATTCCGTTTTCTATAAATGCCGTCCCTTGGCATGTCCCATCTATCCCAGCACTTCCTGCCAAAGTTAGTGCCATAGTTGTAGTAGCGTTAGCTTTTAATTGACTTATTATCTGACCATTAAACCCGTTATATGTATGGAATCGGTGGATATTGCGACATTCAGTTGCCCCTACTTGATGGACATACGTTAATAACCCCTGATGTACTATTGAGGAGTGACTGTGCATACCACAATGGTGAATGATCCGGGTTACTTCCACTAGACATGTTTTCACTTGAATCTTGTAAAACTCGTTACGTTGAATGACGTGCAGCTTGGTCCACGTTTCAACGTAGTCTCTCTCTGGATCAGGACATGGTGCTACCTGCTTCAGAGATATGCCCGTAATATTCGTCGAAGGTCCTCTGCAGTCATAAGCTATTATAGCCATTGTCATTCTAGCAATGGCGACCACACATAAAATTCTTAGAACTGTTGCGCTCATACTGACTGTTTAACAAAAAAAACATATATATATTTTGATTCTTACTCTTAATAAAAATTACTTAATACCAAGTTCCTATAATTAATGTGTATGAAAAAATTACATCTGCCTGTACTTTAGTCGCCTCATACGACAAGCGTTACCTTCTACAGGACTATTTTTTTCCGGGCCTGTACAGAATATTTTTTTTTTCTTTTCTTCATATCCTTTTCCTTAGCACCCACTGATGTGGTGACACTGGTCCCATACTGCGTGTTCGATGGGGTGGTGTCTCGAGAAATTCTTCCTCATCGCTTGGAGTGAGGCTTACTTCATCATCACTAGATTCTAAGTGACGATTTCGGAGAGAGTCCATTTCAGCTTCGAAATACTCCTCCTTGGGTTCGGTCTATATACTCATATGACCTTACCTCTGCAATATTAGACTCACTATTACTTCCTTCAGCTGACTCTGATGGCAGTCTCTCCTCGAAAGGGTCTCTATTTAACATCCAGTCTGGAGCAATTTTAAGTTCTATACTTTAATTTAAAATACATTTATCAAATATGTAAAAAAATACATCAATAAACTATTTTAATTTGTAACAAAATAAATATTTTAAACAAAAAAAAACATATACATAAAATTTCCGCAGACAAATACAAGAAACAAACATCAAATACAAAAAAATATATTAGGTTTTTTTAGATTATTTGGTTGGTTTGTCAGACAGACAGACAGATCAACAGATAGCAAACCAATATTTTGATACATTTATAATTGGAGTAAGTTACTTTTTAAATTTCTGTCATAAAAAGTACCAGTTTGTATTTAAATATCTAAAAAAGGCAAAGAATTAAATTTTTTTCATATAGCCGTTTCCGAAATCAATCGTCTAGTTCAGCGGTCGGCAGACTGCGGCACTTTGCACAGTCGTTTGCGGCTCTTCAGTGATTTTAACTATTTATTCAATTAGGAAATTACAAGTGAATGACTAAAAAAAAAAAAAAAAGGTAATTAGAATTGAATGTCTCAAAAAAAAAAAAGGTAATTGCAATTGGCAATATCTATGGCTCTCTGATACCTTTGCAATCATGTTTCCTTAACAATTTGGCTCTTCTGACTTAAAAGACTGCCGACCCCTGGTCTACTTTATCGGATAGGCCAAAATTTTTTTAAAAATATGGATTACAGAATATGAAACGTAAAGATTCATAAAAATTGAACAAGATCACTGTTTGATCAAATAACCAAAAAACAAAATAAACTAATAGGTATGTAGTCCATTAATTGGTATATAGACTCAACTTCTTTGACAAAGACCGCACATCTGATTCAAAGACAGAGTCGTCACAAAAGAATGAGATAGAGCAGCTCGAGGCCATAGGTAGTTGCCTTCAGTGTACTGCGTAGAATAGGCTATTTGACTAATTTTAGAAAATATTTTTAAATTATTCTTTATTACATAATAAGCACACTACATTGATATTTCGGGGAGATCTACTGTATTATTAATAAAAATCAATGTTAAAGTTTAAATTTCTAAAACTGCGTCAGAAACGCTGTTTCTATCATGGCGCTGGTCATATGGCGCATGTGACGTCACACGCATGTATATAAGTCATTACCTTAATAAAACAGTGCAGCTGAAGTGAATTTCATCTTCAAATTTAGTGGATAGAATGGTGTATAATGGTGTGTAGTGCCACAATGTATAAATACGTCTATAAAAAGTCCACACAAACTGTTTGTTTCTGTTCCAAAGAATCCCAAAAGACGAAAAATGTGGTTACAATAATTGAAAAGATCCAACGAGTATTTTATTGAATACAAATGTTTTTATGTGTGAAGATCACTTTGATATAAGTAATATTTAACTAGATAGTAGCTAAAAATATCGGTTCTTATAAAACGAAATAACATCTTTTCTGAATAACTATACTACTATACACGTGATTTTTGACAATTCTGACAGCGGCCACCGGTACACTCAGTATTAACCAACATCTTTAATAGGTACCTAACCTCTTAATATAGCTTAATCTTGCGGCATATAGGATTTCAAATGTTTTATGTGGTACTTACACTGCTGTTTTCACATTTTTAAGTTCCGCAGCACAGTAATCAGCGTTATTCTTAAAAAAAGTGCAACCATAAAAGCGTCTACCTTAGATAGGTTGCTATAATCAGCTCGCACAAAATTTAATTCCATTTTGAAATTTGAAACGAATATTTATGCCACTAGTAATAAAATTTATCTAAAAACTGCTTCAAAAATAGCTGAAAAATCGAATATAATACACAGAAAGCATAAAACGCGAACTCAACTTGCGTGTGACGTCACTAGAGCTGCAACCAATCACATAGCGTTCCCGTCATAGATAAAATTTCAAAAATTATTTTTTTTTTTTCGTGTAATTTGCAAAAAATATACATAATTTATTTTAAAATCCAGTTGATCTGGGACATAATTTTTTTTGCCAAATAAAATACATAATTTAGTATCTACAGCAGTGGTTCCCAACCTTTTTGTGACCAGGGACCACTTTCATATAATTATTATCACCAGGGACCACATAGGTTAAAAAACGTTCATTTTTTTTTAATTTTATATAAATTTGAAATGAAAAAACCTAAAAAACCTAGAAAAAAAAGTCTTTACGTTGCTTTTTTATGTTTTTTTTTTATCGATTAAAAAACTTATAAAACCTAAAAAAAAGTCCACCGATAATTCTAACAAAGAAACCTTTTCAGGTCGAAAATTCGTATCGAGTTTAAACTTTGTATATAGTTAGAGGAGGTCAAAGTTAGTAAGAAAAAAATGATCACAGCTGCGGTAAAACGGTTTAAGGGGGTGAAACACCCCTATGAAAATGTGCAAAATAATCATATTTTTTCAAATAACTCTGAAACTAATGAAAATTTAAAAAAATCCATAAAACAAAATTTTCATGATTTTTTATGCTCTTTCGAATGGCGGTAGTCAAAATTCTAAAAAATTAAGTGGGTGGGAGGTGGGGGTTAACGGTTTATTTTTTTTCGAATTTTGACTGTCGCCATTTGAAATCATGAAAATTTTGTATTATAGATTTTTTAAAATTTTCATTAGTTTCAGAGTTATTTGAAAAATATGATTATTTTGCACATTTTCATAGGGGTGTTTCACCCCCTTAAACCGTTTTACCGCAGTTGTGATAATTTTTTTCTTACTTACTTTGACCTCCTCTAACTATATACAAAGGTTTCCTTGTAAGTTCATTCTTTAGTTTTAAATCTTTTCCAGGGACCAAATTTAACCCCTTGCGGACCACTATACCGGACCACCGGTTGGGAACCACTGATCTACAGAAACAGAAGTACTCAACTCTCAGAGAATGGTGAAATCATATAAAACAAGTTGGGATATTCTTGCTTTTACACTTTTTTTTATTTACAGTAAAGTATAAAAATTTAAATAATAAAATGTATATTTATTAAGAATATAATAGTAACAGTGGACATAAAATAAATATAATTATTTAAATATACAGATAGCATAAATTAATTTATAAATAATTTAAAAACAATTGTATCATTTTTACTATCAATAAAAAATATTAAAAATTAAATTATATAAATCAAACGATATTAAAATGATACTTGAAAAAAATGTAACTGACCTAATATTATAATTAAAAATGCAGAAAATGTCAGAAAGAACAATAAATAGCGATTAGAAATTGGTACTTTGTAAAGTTTTGCGGACATGCGTAAGCTTGACGTAAACAATAACACAGAATCAAGTTCACTAGCAGGAGTAGCTTGATATGCAAAAGGACGTGCCCTCACTTCATGGCCGACTCCTTGTATCATGATACAAGCAGACGATAGCCGTGCTGCCTGAAAATATAGGTATGGTTTAACATATAGGGCTCTGGATCTATCGAACAGTAAGCTGGTGCAGAAAAAATCGTTACCGTTTTAGTTTTTATATAAAATCTTAACATTTTATAAGTTAATAATCTTTTTAAATTCATATTCACCATCAATAAATACCCAGGGAAAGTTATTTTAGATCTACATAGATCTAATGTTACATATACATATATCTAAAGTGTTATCTCAATATTTTTCATGCTAGATCTCTATGGTGGTAATTGACGCAGATTTAAATTTTGAAAAAATTTGATCAACGTAGATCTAAAATATTTTTCCATGGGTTTGTAATTATACCAGATATTGGATAACACCTATGAGACTGCTTCTGTAATTGCCACTGGTTTATTGGATGTACCATAGATTTAATGAACCAATTTTTTTTTTGTTACATTATTTATTATTAATAAAATATTTAATTGTGAACTTGTTTTTTTTTTAACACATATATAATTTTTTAAAATATTTCAGTCTTAAACATATAGTGGAAGGATAGCAAGCCATTGAATAGTGCTGAAGAAATGTATTTAACCTCCCACGTGTAAGATACATATACAGTAGAAACCGGTTATAACGACATTAAAGGGACCAGTCATATTAGGTCATAAAAATGGATAGTCGTAATAACCGGTAAAAATATGGGATTCAGTTACTTTTATTTTGAGTCTTTAAAATCGATGTTGTTATAACTGGTTTCTACTGTAATTTAGGTGAGTACGTTGATACAGATGTGGAATGTAAGCTGGCATGGACAGTGGTATATTTTTGCAAGTTTTTATGAAGTTAATAATAGAATTGAATAATTTCCATTCATTTTTGGATAATATGAAATCTATAAATTATCACTGTCCACGCCAGCCTAAATTCTGTATATTAAATTAAGTTATTGCAAGGTTAATACATGTTTTGCTTAAAATATGAAATAAAAAATACATCATTCTATGTAATAATAAAAAAAAACAGAGATATTTCCTATTTTAACTTTTTTGATATTATCAATAGTTGCAGAAATAAATGCTCCATCCTGTATATATGTACCTTTCTCACCATATAACACGATCATTTTATTGGACCATTATATACATAAATAAATATTTAGGGGAAAGCAGGTAGGATTCGTACACAAGGAGCATTCGTACAGTGATGATATCTATGCTATCTAATACATTTACATGTTCGCGTTTGTATGGGTGACTCCCCCTCATACGCAAAGGGTACCTGCGGGGCGGGCCGATAGTACGGCCACCGGCTTCGATGGAGCAAACCGATATGTATTTTCGCTCTGCTTAGGTTTTTTTTGTTTTCATCTTTGAACGCGCTTTGCTGGTATAAGTAATGCTCGAATTATAAAAGTGATGTATTATAGTTTATGCCTTAAAATCTTGGTTTAATATTTAAATAGTCATTTTAGTGTAACTATAACGGTAATTTTTATTCCAAATTAATTTGTTGATTTCTCGGGTTGGGGTACCTTCGTACAGTTATGAGTGGGGTAGATTCGTATTGTACGAATCCTGCTCTACTAGATACCTAATACCTCTACTTGTAATTATAGGCAATTCTGTTCACATTTCACGATAAACACAATTATATTTTATGTTTTAGGTGGCTGCAAAAAGATTGTTTACCAAGAATTAAATTAAAAGTCTTATATATTTATGTTTAAGCAATTATAAGTACTTTAAATACAATAATTGTTAGATTACTACATGAAGGCTGATTCTGTGTTAACTTTGATCTCAATAAATGAATTTAATACATTGAATAAATGGCATTTTCTTTGACTGTACGAAGCTACCCCATGCATGGGGTGCCTTCGCACGTTTTTCATTTTTTAGGAAAATTGCCGTAGCTTCCCCATGCTGTTTTATATGAAAACTACACTTCATAGTATTAAAGCCAGATATATGGGTAACATAGCGGTATTAAAATAATTTAGTAATAGCTAATAGTTTATTTTTTGTAAGGCTCAGAGTAAAAAGTGTACGAATCCTACCTGCTTTCCCCTATATGTGCTCTGATCGAAATAAGTATGTTTTTTTAAATACAGAGAAACCGGTTCCAACGACATCGAAGGGACCGGTCGTATTGGTCGTAAAAAGCGGATAATCGTAATAACTGGTAAAAATGCAATTATATGGGATTCAGTTGGACTTTAATTTGAGTCGTTAAAACCGATATGTTGTATTACCGATGTCATTATAAACGGTTTCTACTGTACCTACATTTTTCTCAAAAATAAGTAGTAGTAATTTAGTAATTATTTTAATTTTTAATTTAATATAATTTGTTTTTAAATACCTGAACAAAAGGTGCCACTGATACTAATATCCATAGACAAACATTGAGTAGATTAATTAAAATCGTCACTGTTTCATATTCAAAACTTTCAATGCTTAATAGCCATATTATTCCTGAAAATGCCCAAGTAATATTGATTAATGTAAAAAGGCACACTGTAGGTGCCATTTGATTATTTAAATATTTAAGAAGATTCTGAAATTCTGATATTTCCTGAAACAAAAATTTAATATCACATCAATATTATCTTTAAAAAATATTAGTGCCTTAAAAGCAACATACTTCTTTTTTAAGTAATCCAGCCTCGGAGGCCGAAAAAGAATTAATGGGAAATGCACTAAAATAATTTTTAAAAATTGATAAAGTGCATAGGAAAATTAGTTGAAAAAACATGAGAAATGCATCATTAAAAAATATAATTTATATTTTACCCTCATCCAGTCTAAGGGCGCCACAAATTGTTGAACTAATTTAGTTTTCAAAAAATGTAAGTTTGCTTTAAGTAATTGTGCTTGTAAACAGTAACTTGTGATAACTGTCGCTAAAACCATGTCATGTAATATTGTACAGACAATCAGTAGTATTTTCATAGCTGTTTTTAACTGTAACGACCTAAAATAAATATGTAATTTTATATTTATTATATAGAGACAGGAGGAGAGGGGGCAAGAAGTACAGTTATACCACAGTCCGGTTGATATCTATAGATAATTTGACAAAAGAAATTAGCCATAATCTAGCCACGTAAATGCTGCATTAGAAAAAAATCAAAAAGTACTAGGCCCCAACATTTCTGTCGCCGAGCCTGTATAGAGATAAACTAATTACGCAGTCTCAATTACAAATGGATAATATATTAGATTATTATATAATTCCGATGAAAAATTGTCAACTACTTTCCTGGTAGTTCCTTGAAATAGTTGCGTTAAAAAAATATTACATTTTCATACAGCGATAACCATTTTATTTTATATTTTTTTTAAAATATCAAAAGTGTTACCTATGTTTAACAAAATTTTTGTATAAAATGCAATTATCTTTTTAGTTATGTGCATAGGTGGGCACAGTTAATCGAAAAGTTAACTTCGTTAATCGTTAATCCGTTAATAAAAAAGTTAACTTCGTTAACCGTTAAAGCGTTAAAATTCCGAAAATGTAACGGAAGTTAAAGTTAACCGAAAATTCGAAAATTTAACGAAAGTTAAAGTTAATCCGTTAAAAAGTTAACCATCCAAAATGTTTGTAGACCTTTTTTTAGCTATTTCGACAACCTTGTTATGTACTTTTCATCAAACAACCAATGTAACGGACTAAAATTTACGGAAGTTGAATTTAACGGAAGTTAACAAAAACGTTAACATTTTTTTGAGTTAACTTAAAAGTTAATCCGTTAACCATTTTGTTAACTTCGTTAATTAACGATTAACGGATTAACGAGTTAATGCCCACCTATGGTTATGTGTTGAGTAATTTACCTGTTTTCCATCCATTGAAACAATATTATTTCTTCATACACCATAAAAATGATAGTAAATAGTGACATGAGTATCCAAAATATCCCAATCCCTACAAAAAGCCATAAAATCTTCACAAGTTTACTTTTGTTAACAACTCGATCTAAAGGAGATGATGATAACAAAAAAACCTTAAAATAAAAAGGAATAAAATAGTACATAATCATTTCAATTTATTTTTTGATCCATAGTAGGGAAGAATTAGATTTTTAAGTTTCTTTTCGACACATTGATATTATACAGAGTGGTCCGGTTTGGGATACAGATATTTTAAGAGCTGATTCCCTGACTCATTGTGAATAAGAAATTGTGTGGGAAGTGGGGTCTATCTTTAACACCCTCTGAATTACAGGGTGTTTAAAAAATTTCCTTCAGAGTAGTTCTTACAACAAAGATTAACTCATAACTTCTAAAGTAACGTATCTAGAACAATCAAAATGAGTCAGTTTCATAGGTAATTAACTAACATATTTTTCAGTATTACGGTTATTGCTATCTGTATTTCTATTTCCGATTTATGGCTCATCAAAGTCGAAAAATATATTTTTTAAATTTTTTATGAAAATGACATTTTTCTCCAAAAGTACCTCTAATATATGGTATTTTTTATCATTATTTTGATACATCATAATGTTACCTATAAATTCACTATACAAAGTTTGGACGTGGGTCTTATAGTTTTCCAGTTATTAATTAATCCCCAAAGTTACTATTTTGCTACCTGCCCTATTAAATGAAACAGGCAATAAATTTATTTGTTTATAACTACATATTTTTATTATTTACCATAAAAATAATTATTTACCGGAAAACTGTAAGACCAACGTCCAAACTTTGTATAGTGAATTTGTAGGTAACATTATGATGTACCAAAATAATGATAAAAAAATACAACATGTAAGAGGTACTTTTGGAGAAAAATGTCATTTTCATAAAAAATTTCAACAAAAAAAGATCTTTTTCGACTTTGATGAGCTATAACTCGGAACTAAAAACACGGATAGCAATAACCGTAATACTGAAAAATATGTTAGTTAATTACCTATGAAACCGACTCATTTTGATTGCTCTAGATACGTTACTTTAGAAGTTATGAGTTAATCTTTGTTGTAAGAACTACTCTGAAGGAAATTTTTTGAACACCTGTAATTCAGAGGGTGTTAATAATAGACCCCTACTTCCCGCACAATTTCTTACTCAAAATGAGTCAGGGAATCAGCTCCTAAAATATCTGTATCCCAAACCGGACCACCCTGTATAAAAAAATTATATTATATTTTCTAATAGATCTAAATTTATAAATAGATCTACGTTTATCTATTTGGATCTGTATTGGAGTAGTATTACACATCCTGAACCTGGAACTCGCATTGGATAATAAATATCTATGGCTTGTACCGTTACCACCAAATATCATAATGTACAAATATTGTACATTATTATTCTTTAACAAATAGAAAGTATCTGAATAAAAATAATATACTGGGTGGTCTATTTAAAAAAGTCCCTTAAAATTGAAGTTAAAAAAACTTTTTCGAGACAAAAGTTTCTGTAAAATACGAATATGCAAAATTTCCACTCAAAAATTTTTACCTCCTTTGATTTCCCCCTCCCAACCCTGAACACAAAGTAACACTTCATATTTAAAAATGTATAAAGTTTGTTGCACTTTTATCAAAAAGACACAATGTCCTGTTTTGTTTTTTCGGTCTAAACACAGCATTAGATCACTACATGGATCAAAACATGCAATCTCAGTTTCTTAAATTAGATTTACGTAGATGTATGTAGATCAAACATGGAGAACTTAGATTATATCAAAATGTTTTATACTTACTCTTTCCATTAAAGATTGCAACTGCTCATTATTTGATCCTCGAAACAATACAAGTGCATAAATATAAGCAACGAAATGTAAAACACTTGGTATGATGTAAGTATACAAGATGGGTCCACAACATACATTATCATATGTTTTAGGTTCCACATAATTTTGCATTAATAACTGCATTTTATATGCTTCTTTATTAACCAAATGTACCGACTTATAACAAAATCCACGATCTCTTCTGAAGCAAGCCATATATTGCAGTATATAGCCAACAACCATTAGTATTATCACAAGGACAGTGTACAGAAAACTTAAAACTCCCATAAAACTACAACAGTCTGGTCTATCGAATGTTAACGAACGAAGACCCATTATAGATAACAGCCGTAAGTATGGTCGTAATATTTTACATTTGCAGTAATGCAATACTGCTGAAATACTTAAATTTCCTGCTTCTGGTATATCAATAATCTCACCAATCTGAAAAACACTTGTTCAAATCAAATGAGCATTAATTAATTTATTTATCAAAAAGTAAGATTAACATTTTTATAATAAAACTATCAGTTATAGAAACTTCGGAATAGTTTTTAAATGTTTATACAAATCATTTAATATATAAATTCAGGGGACTGATAGGAGGCTACACAACTAGGGAAGAAGAGACTGGCGCAGCAAATCAAACTGGGGATTAAGACACGGCAATGGTTAGCTATTTTTAATTTAAAAAAATCTAATTAAATGTAATGCGATATGATATATTGCCTGACCCCCATGAGATAATAAATAGAATAATGTTTTTTAACTGATTGGTAAGTAAATAAATTGTTTTACATAGATTTTATATGAATTCGCAGTAAAGTAGTTGATAAACAAGTAATATTTATAATATCAATGGCGACTTTTCACTTTGACTTACAGTTATACATTGTAATGACTGTTCAGAATTATTTTCATCTGAATCAACATCACCACACTCCTCATTCAAAGCTTTCTGTATTTTCTTTGATTTTGCACTAGGACTTGAAGTATCCATGTTTTCAAATAAAAACAATATTAAAAACACATCATCTCCACACTAGAGTATCACTGACACTTCATTGACTTTGATTAAGTAACGTTCTAACAACATTATGTAACCGACTAATCCAGAACAAACAATTAAAATAATAATGCAATTTGTGCATTTATGCATTAAAAATAAAAGAAAAACACATTCTTCTAATTAAATGATGATAACCCTGAAAGCATTACAATCATATTTCACGGTCATTATCTTTCAATGAAACAAGAAAAATACAAATATAACAAGTTTAATAAACATTTTTGATAAGAACATAATATTATAAAATGTATTGTAGTATACATTATGGGTCATCAATAACAGATCAATAAACTCTGTTTAATGCCTTCTATTGAATCGTGGGTTCATTTTCTTCAAACCAATCATTGGTCTCACTAAATGCTTTCTTTCATCTTTATGTTTTACATTCTTTCTGTGTAATAATTTCTTTTTATTATTTCTTATATCGGTGAATGTAATTTGCTTATTTCCTATAGAACTTATCACTTTTATGTTATCATCTTCCGATATTCTTTCACCTAACGAGAGCCTAAAAATAACAGTTAATTATAATTAGATATGTGTATCTTTAAATAATTGAATAACAAGATTTTTTTTTATTGATATGCAACATATTATATCTCACCCTTTAACTTTTTTCTTAGCTGCTTTTAATTTATTAAATTCTTCACCGGCTTTTATTTCAAAGAATTTTGGTTGTTTTTCTCTATTTTCAGCATCTAATTTTCTACTTTCCATTTCTTCCTTTCTTTCTTGAATCATATGCTCTCTTCCGATTATTTTATGTTGTCTCCTTAATTCATTTTTCCAACTACTGTCTTCATCGGAACTGTCTTCTATATCAGAATCAGATTCGTCAGAACTATTTTTACCTTCCAATTCATCATCTATTTCTTCAAACTGTTGAGTAATCAATTTTTTCTTTGCTGAATTTGAATTCTTATCTAATTTCGATAAGACAGGATTTAATAAACGGTATTCATCAGTATTTTTATTAATTTCAAACATCGGGTTTTCAAATAAGGCTTTGAATCGATCATCTTTCAATAGAACATCAGAGGTTGCTTTCTTCTTCTTATCTTGACCTTCATTCATAAGTTTCAAAGCCAAGTCTTGATTAACAGTAGGAAGTTTTTGAATCTGTACTCTGTTTTCTCTTTCTTTTTCAATTTTCTCTCTGATCTTTTTCTTTTTATAATCTTTAAATGCAAATGGATCAGAAACCGATTTCGCTTTTTTATAAAGTTGGATATTCATAAAGTATCTAAAAATAAATATGAATTAAGATAAAATTCAATAAATTCAACTTCAAACAACTGTCAATAGATACGGATTTTTTTTTTTAAAGTTATACTTCTTTAGGTAAGTTGAGGGTAAAAATTTAGTAATGTAACAGAAATGAAAAGCTATGTAATGAAAATGTAACGAAGCATTACGCGCTGGACTAGGCAGGCATGGTATCAACAAAATTGTAGAAATTGTGTCTTACTTAAATAACACAACTGTAAAGAGTATTGCCTATATAAAAAATAATCATTTTATTTAAACTCGATTTAATACTGGTGCTGCCATATCTAGCATTAGTTGAACCAACTAAAAACAACATTTACATTAAGAAAATTTTTCTCATTCTCAGTCAGTAAGAGTTGGACCCACGTGCATGGTATATTGTCAAGATATTTGATTGGTCAAACAGTATTTGCCTTCTGATCTGATTGGTTGATTATTACATCATAATATTCATATTTCATGATTTATAAATATGGACTTTGAAATAATATACAATTAAATTTTAATTTGATTAAATAGTATAGTGAAATAATGTTACGAATTATTAAATAAAATATTAGTGTTCTTTATAAATTTATATGCATTACATTATTTTATTCATTTAATCAAGTTATATTTTAGATTATTCGTAGTCGTTTTTCAATCACGCCAGAGAAGTATAACTTCTAACGCGTGTACATAAGTACACACACTCAATATTTTTTTTACTTAGCTTCAGTTAAAAATGTTTGTCACCCATACTATAGTTATATATTAATAACAAATTCATGTACTTACCCATGCATGTAAGCTCGTAATAAATTTGTACCCAGTAAATGATCGAGACCGAGACTTTCAAGTTCTTGTTTTGTAACAAATTTATAATCATCATAAATTGTCTGTGTATTCGATTCCTCAAGTTCTTCTGTGAGTGAATCGAGAAATGCAGCCCACGGTGGAGCCGGTCCAAGAGACGGTATGTAAAATGTTTGCATTTTAGTGTTCTCATTCGCTATAAAAAGCATACCGGTTTTCGGAACAACACAGAGATCATTAAACTCTGTACTTGCTTCAATTGATGTATACAGTTTGCCCTGAGAATGTAAAATTTAAAATATAGATGTTATATTTTCGACATAGTATGTTAGTAAGTGTTAAATAAACATTAACATGTAAGAATGCTTTGCATTAATATACATAATCGGAGCAGTCTGATAAAAAACAATAGAGAACAATTCAACAACGAAAAAATACATAAAGTCAATAAAAAAGTCTATCCAAATCAAAAATACATCAAATTAATCATCTCAACCACATTAATTGTAAAACAACATAAATAAAATACAGTCCACTATTATCAACAAATTATTGTGTTGGAATTTATTACCAGCCCCAACATATGGTCACATCGAGCCGAATTTGAAGATAGAAATTTATTGAAAGATCGAATTATGGAATGGAATTGATGGAATGGGTTAAATATCAACATCAACAGAAAAAAGAAGAAAGAAATTTGGAATAAGAAGATCTACACACACATCACGAAGAACCTACATACAAGACAAGTGTGAGAAGAAAAATTGTATCAAGATCCAATTTAATCCAGATAAGATTATTTAATTTATTAATTAATTGACGTTTCATAACAAAAAATATTCATTTGTTTTTTCAAAGATTTTTATTGTCAAATATTATATATTGTAAGAGGTAATTAATTTGATCATTTCACGTCACAAGACTCATTTATATTATATTGACTTTATATAAACTCTATATTCACTTAATCGCATACACCACATTACAATAGTTATTCATATTTTAATACATTTGCACACTCAAGATCATGCAAATTAATGTATTTATATTATCATAAATGATTATATCTACGGTATTAG
Organism: Sialis lutaria; assembly: GCA_949319165.1. Taxonomy (NCBI): domain Eukaryota; kingdom Metazoa; phylum Arthropoda; class Insecta; order Megaloptera; family Sialidae; genus Sialis; species Sialis lutaria. The sequence continues at coordinate 11,958,155 of OX439241.1, forward strand.
TAATGTGGCATTCTTAAATATTCCAACTTCAATGCAAACGATTGCATTTGAGTTCAGGCAATTCATTAAAAAATATTCAATTCATTCACCTTGATATAAAATTATATTTGAGGTTATTCAAAGTCTAAGTACTTAAATTCATTCTATTAAAAATACACATAAGCTGATTATTCATATTCACACTTTTCAGTGCTAAAAAAGCATTAGAAAATACTCAAGTCAGGTGTATATATTTATTATTCAAATCAACATTCAAAATAATTATTAGCAATGAGTGAATTAATTAAATTAAAAAAGCAGCGTCAGCTTGCAAAATCCGCAATCTCAAGGATTGAAACAGCAATCAATAAATATGAATTACTTTTAAAAGAAGGAATACAATTTAATGCTCATGAAATATCTGTACGAGAAAATACGCTTAACATAAATTTTGAAAATTTTAATTCCATCCAAAATGAAATTGAAATATCTCATACAGATACAACTGAAATTGATTCTCTTGAAAATGAACGGTTAGAAACTGAAGAAAAATACTTCAAGATTTTAGCAAAAATTCAAAAATTTAATTCAAATAAAAACAATTTAATAGGTTCTATTTCAAATAATACAAACACTAATAATAATCAAATACCCAATTATACAAAATTACCTAATGTTGAAATTCCGGTATTCGATGGTAATGATATCAGTAAATATAGACCATTTATTGATTTATTTACAGCACTAATAGAAAATAATCTTACATTATCAAACGTTCAAAAATTATATTACTTAAGAAATTATCTAAAGGGAGAAGCACATGCATTAATTGTTAATCTTCCATTAACTAATGAATCGTTTGAAGCTTCATTAAACATTTTAAATAAAAGGTATAATAATAAATACAGTATTATAAATGCTCATTTAAAATTATTATTAGATACCCCGAATTTAATAAAAGGAAATGCAAAACATTTACGTGATTTCATAAGTAATATTAAACAACAAGTCGATTGTCTAAAAACATTAGGGCAACCAGTACAATATTGGGATACATTATTATTGTTTGTATTAATTCAAAAATTAGATATGTACACAAATAGGGCATATCAATTAGAAAAAGAAATTGCTGAAGAACCTAATTTTGAAAAGTTTTTAAATTTCCTTGAACACAGAGCTAGTGCTCTAGAATCTGTAGAAGAATCTTCTACTAATAATAAGCAAAAGCCAAAGGCTTGTTTATTAACAAACATAAAAACAAAAGATACAAAACCATGGCAATGCTCGTTTTGTAATTCAAATCATTATCACCCGATTTATAGATGTGATAAATTTCAAAATAGTTCAATAAAAGAAAAATATAACTATATAAATAAAAATAATCTATGTATGAACTGTTTAAATAAGCATATTGGTAAATGTAGAAAAACAACATGTAAATATTGCAATAATTACCATCATTCATTATTACATAATAGCTCATCAAATAATGAAGATGACGTTATTTTAAAACCAAGTGTATCTGACAATAATAATACCGAAAATATACGTACGGTTTTAATTAACTACAATACACCTCAACATACTATTTTACCTACTGTAAAAATAGCAGTAAAAAATTCATTAGGCGAATCAATAATCGTTCGAGCTCTTTTCGATGGAGGCTCACAAATTTCATTTATTACAAAAGAATTATTTAAAAAATTAAAATTAAATTCATATAAGCAAAATATTAATATTACTTGTTTAAATGGCAATCAAACGTCAATCAATGAAGCAGTAAAATTACAAATCAATTCTCTTTGTTTCAATTATTCAACATTCATTGATTGTGCGATTGTACACGAAATAACTTCACATTTGCCACATTTTCAGTTTAATACTGAAACTATGAACATTCCTAAAAATATTAATTTGGCTGATGATACTTTTAATATTCCAGGAGAAATATCATTATTGTTGGGTGCAGATATTTACTACAAGATTATTCTTGGTAATATAATTAAGCTAAATGCACATCAACCCATTCTGCAAAAAACATTATTCGGTTATGTAGTATGCGGTCCAATACCAGCACCTATCAATGATGATACTTCTGAAAGTTGCAATAATATAGTAGCAATGTTGGTAAATACTAATCATAAATTAGAAAATTTATTAACCAAATTTTGGGAGTCTGAAGAAGTATCAGCTAATTTAAATGATTCAAATAATAATGAAATTTGTGAAAATATATTTAAAAATACTACTACACAAGTAGATGGCCGTTTTCAAGTTCAACTACCTCTTAAGCGTAATTTAAATGAACTTAAAATGGGAGACTCTTTTAGCATAGCCATAAAACGTTTTTATAATTTAGAACGTCGCTTTGCTGCAGATCCAGAGTTATTTAAAAACTATTCTAAATTTATAAATGAATACATTGAATTGGATCACGCAAAGGTGATACCTTTTAATCTTGCACACATTCGAACAAATATGAATAATAGTTATTTTTTACCTCATCATCCTGTAATTCGTAATGATAAACGATCCACAAAAATAAGAGTTGTATTTGATGGTTCAATGTGTACAAAAAATAAAATCTCGTTGAATCAAATTATGTTCACTGGTCCAGTTGTTCAACCAGAACTTTTCGATATTTTAATTCGTTTTCGAACATACAAATACGTATTCATTACTGACATTAAAAAAATGTATCGACAAATAATGGTAGCCCCAGAGCATCATTCTTTGCAACAAATAATTTGGAGAGAAAATCCAAATGACCCTTTAAAAATCATTCAATTAACTAGAGTAACATATGGGTTGAATTCTTCATCTTACTTAGCAACAAATTGTCTTAAGCAATTATCAATACAACAAGCTGAAAATTATCCTTTAGCCTCAAAAGTACTATTAGAAAATACGTACGTTGATGATATTTTAACGGGAGCCAATTCTCTTCCAGAAACAAAAATTCTTCAACAAGAATTAATCGATTTACTTGCATTAGCTAATTTCGAATTGCATAAATGGTCTGCAAATCACCCTGACTTACTTAAAAACATTCCTATAGAATCACAACATTTCGATGAAATCGAAATTTCAAACAAATCTAACGAAGCTATAATAAAAACATTAGGTCTTTCATTTGACATAAAATCTGATACATTTAAAATGTCAGGACCTTCTTTAAATTTAGAAACTCCATATACAAAAAGAAAGGTACTCAGTTTCATAGCAAAATTTTATGACCCTCTAGGTTTTTGCGGCCCAATAATCGTTTCAGCAAAAATATTTATACAGAAACTTTGGTCTAAGGGTCTGAGCTGGGATGCTCCTTTAACTAAAGATTTAGCTGATATTTGGGAAAAATTCGTGAATGAACTTTCAAATATGAATAGTATCAAACTTACACGCTGTTTAGATTTTGATAACGTAATAAAAAGCGAATTAATAGGATTTGCAGATGCATGTCAAGTAGCATTTGGGTGTTGCATTTATTTAAGAAATATATATAGCAATGGTTTAGTTCGCACTTATTTATTATGTGCAAAATCAAGGGTAGCTCCTATAAATAAACTATTAACTATACCGAGACTAGAACTCAATAGTAGTCTTCTGCTTACAAAATTAATGCAGAAGGTATATCATTCATTAAATAAAAATATAACGGGTATATATTTACATTCCGATTCAAAAATCGTATTATCATGGATAATATCCAATACACTTAAACTAGAAATATACGTTTCAAATAGGGTCGATCAAATACAAAAAACAAGTAAATTAATTAATGCACAATGGTTATATGTAAAATCGGAAAACAATCCTGCAGATTGTCTTTCAAGAGGATTAGATCCTCAATTATTCATTGATCATAAGCTTTGGTGGCAAGGTCCTGATTATATCAACGATTCGTCATTTGAATTAAAAAACAACATTTATAATCATGAGCATTTAAATGAACAAAACGATTTGATTGATGAAAATATTTCATGTTTACATACGCTGAACAAATTGAATATTGTATTATTTAATAAGTATTCTAATATAAATAAATTACAAAGGATAATAGCTTATTGTATTAGATTCAAAAATAACACTCTTAATGAGGCTGATAAAAAAACGGGCCCCTTAACGGTAAAGGAACTGCATTATTCCTTGTTAGTTATTATTAAACATATACAAAACGAGCATTTCCATGCAGAAATTAATAATATCAATAATAAAAAGGAAATAAATAGTCCATTAAGAATTTTAAATCCCTTTGTTGACAACACAGGTATTTTGCGCGTCGGTGGTAGACTTCAAAATGCCAATTTAAAATTTGAACAACGCCACCCAGCAATATTACCATCAAAAAACGGCATAACAAGTCTCATTGTCGAAAATGAGCACAATATGCTATTACACGCAGGAATAAAACAAACGCTGACTAGCTTAAGACAAAGATTTTGGATCGTGCAAGCTAATCGCGAAGTTAAAAGAACTATACACAAATGTATAAAATGTTATAAAACAAAGGCAAAGATTTCTACCCAATTAATGGGATCATTGCCTTTTGATAGAGTCAACATTACACGACCTTTCCAAAAAATTGGCGTTGATTTTGCTGGCCCTATTACAATTAAGCGATCCAAACTCAAAAAGGCTCCAATCACTAAAGCATATATCGCGCTTTTCGTATGTTTTACCACAAAGGCGATTCATATTGAACTTATCACTAGTTTAGAAATTGACTATTTTTTAGCAGCACTAAAAAGATTTATAGGTAGACGCGGTTGTCCCACTATAATTTACAGCGATAATGGTTCTACATTCAAAGGTGCTAAAAATCATTTGCATGATATATATTCATTCTTTAATTCTGAAGGTAATATTGAAAAAATAGAAAACACATTATCAAAACAAGGAATACAATGGAAATTTATTCCAGTATATTCTCCTAATTTCGTTGGTCTTTGGGAAGCTGGAATTAAATCTATAAAATTTCATTTAAAACGCGTTATGGGTATTAATAACTTCACTTATGAAGAATTAAATACAATTTTAATACAAATTGAATCAATTTTAAATTCCCGGCCATTGTGTCAAATCACTGATGACCCAAATGACCTTGATTATTTAAGTCCAGGTCATTTTTTAATTGGCTGTCCTTTAACATCGTTGCCAGAAAAAGATATATCTGAATCAAAAACTAATCGTCTCAAATACTGGGAATTATGCACAAAATTGCAGCAAAACTTCTGGCAAAGATGGCAGAAGGAATATCTAAACCAATTACAAAATAGACCTAAGTGGCATAGTTCTTCAGCGAATTTGAAAATTGATCAATTGGTACTTGTAAAAGACGATAATGCACCACCCCAAGATTGGCTATTGGGAAGAATCATTAAAGTAATTATCGGCTCGGACAAAATGGCTCGCGTAGCCGAAATAAGAACAAAAAAGGGAGAAATAGTTCGCTCAATAAGCAAGATAGCGCCTTTGCCTATCGAATAAAAAAATAAATGGTTTTTATATATTCTTATACTGAATTTTAGATGTAATCATTTATGATCAACAAACAAAAAGAAATCAAAACAATATTTTCATAATTTAGTTTAAAATTTTATAGATTGAATAAACTTACAGTACAACATTTTATTGCATTTTGTCGAGCGCTGCAGTATGTTAAATAAACATTAACATGTAAGAATGCTTTGCATTAATATACATAATCGGAGCAGTCTGATAAAAAACAATAGAGAACAATTCAACAACGAAAAAATACATAAAGTCAATAAAAAAGTCTATCCAAATCAAAAATACATCAAATTAATCATCTCAACCACATTAATTGTAAAACAACATAAATAAAATACAGTCCACTATTATCAACAAATTATTGTGTTGGAATTTATTACCAGCCCCAACAGTAAGTAATTCAGAAATTAAAACAACTAACTCAAGACGATAATGTTCTTATAAGTAAACTTGTAAGGAAATGAAATATAAAATTCAAGTTATAATATCAAAAAATATATACACTTACGGTATGTTTACTCCAAATTTTCACTACCTGACTATCCATAGAATAAATATACTCTTGCTGGTAGTGGAAATCAACGTTTTTAATAGGTTGACCATACAAATGGTCTTTGACATAAAATGGTTTATTAGAACGAATATCATATAGTAGAACTTGTCCGGTAGCTGTACCAACTCCAATTGTTAACGCTCCGTCACATTTTAAAGCAGATATAGATGGAAAACCATCAATTCGATAACTAAAATTTTATTTAATTAGTTAAATATACTCGGTGAGTTTTTTATCTTGAGACTGCTTAATATCTGGAAAACTATGTATTTTTACGGAAAATGTTTGGTACAAAAGTTTCAGGATTTGGAGGGGCAAAACCCATGGAGGTAACAATTTTGATCTTAAATGGAGGTTTTAAGGTCATTTTGGGGCCAACAAAATTTTTTCAAATGGAAACCTATTTTTTTTTTTTTGCAGATTCGTACAACTTATGTCTAAAAAGTTTTTAAAAAATCAAAAATTTATTTTTCCTTTTTTTACATTAAACAATTTTTTTTGCGTTCAAAATTTTTAAAATAATTATACAAGATGTTTAAAGAAAATACAGATTTAAAAAATAATTTTATATAATTTCAGTGTTTTTCAACAGAAATTTTTTTTCTTTTTTTTTATAAAAAATGATAAAAAAAACATTCAAATTCGTTTTTTAATCTGCATTTTTTCTTATACATCTTTTATAATTATTTCAAAATTTTTGAAGCCAAAAAAAATTTTTTTTAATAAAAAAGGAAAAACAAAAATTTTTTTTAGACAAAAGTTGTTCCTTTTTTTCTGCAAAGTACGAATCTGCAGAAAAATAAATAGGTTTCCATTTGAAAAAATTTTATTGACCCCAAAATGACCTTAAAACTTCCACACAAGATCAAAATTGTTACCTCCATTGGTTTTGCCCCTCCAAATCCTAAAACTTTTGTACCAAACATTTTCCGTAAAAATCCCTAGTTATCCAGATATGAATCAGTCTCAAGATAAAAAACTCACCCGGTATATTTAGAAAAATTAAACCATAAATATTTTATATATTTATAATTACAAGATAACAAATTAAACTAGAATTTAATATTTACCTCTTATTATTCGAAACACAATTAAAAGCGCAATCCAAATCACCAACTTTTGTTTTATCTCTTGGATCCCAGGCTTCCACTCTTCCTTCTTGCGTACCACAAAATAATAAATTATGTACAGGATTTATTGTGCACTTATTTATAGACGATGCAGAACTTGAGAAAGGTGTAAGGAACTGCCCCCTCTCAAGATTCAATCTATAAATATCTGATGACGCACCAACAACAAATAAATCACAAGAAGGGTAGTGGTACTGCATGTCCCTTCCAAAATGAGGAACTCGAAGACGATAGTGGGATCCATGAGCAACGTGAAATTCTATGTATCGATCACAGTGCAGAAATGCAAGCTGAAATATTGTTAATCTGTTACCAATGTTTTCAATATATTAAAAATATTTTGTTGAACCTTGGTCTCTCATTAAAATAATGAGCGGTGACTGCTGTTAGAATTGTTAAAGTTATTCAGAATTAAATGGATGTTCTAATAATATAGACATTGACTTTTCTTGGTTAGGGCAATCTATTGGGGTGAAATAATGTTGGTTAGTCCCTGTGAGAATAAAAAGGGGGATTCAATATCTGCCGCAACAAACTGTTTTTAAATAATTTTGTCAAATAAAATATGTAAACGTAAAAATGGTAAAAATGATCTACTTGCACATGCACATTAACTCTATTCTGAATAACTATATACGTGATTTTTGATAATTCAGGCAGTGGCCACCCATACACTCTGTATGAACCAAATAATTTTATGTGATGATTTTAAGTATATCTACCTTACTGTAATCATCGCTAAGTATGTTAAAAGCTACAACCTCTGAATCAAAACACCTCTCAAACTTCAATGATAAATTTTTAACATCGAAGCATCTGATTCTAGGTTTATATATTCCTGTTGCTATAACATACTGCCCATCTCTTGATATTTGTATTGATGTACTTAAACCAGGCATATCAAAATCCTGAATAAGCTCAATACGTCTACGAATATCAACATTTTTTTTGATAAGAGCTCTTCGTTTTTGATCGGATAACCACTAAAAATGATAAATAAATTGTATAATAGTATTGACATTTTTTATATGAAAAATACCTCAGGTAATGATTTTCCTGCGCTAAGATTGTAAATCTTAACGTCGTTACTATCCGAAACTTGCATTTTAATAGAGTATTATTTACCACACAATAAAATGTGACATTTAACACGTGTTTTTGTTATTTGTGGTTAGAATTACTAAATATAATATTTTCTTTAAGTAATATTTCTTCAAACTCTTTCGTATATGGCCTTTTAATTTACTGTTTCGATTGACAAGCTTTTTATACTTTTTATTAACATAAATATTGTATGTAAAAATAAATCTTGACTTTTTAAAAGTAACCATAGATAAAAAAAAGTAAGCACGAAGTTGTCAAATGTTACATGCTTAGAGCATGTACCTACTAGAGACAACCTTGCCGCTCGGTCGTGCGAGAAAGAAAACGCAATAACACTACATCCTTTCTCTATCGCTCCGCGTGCTGGGGTGCGGAGTGAGAGAGAAAGGATGTAGCGTTATAGCGTTTTCTCTCTTGCACGGCCGAGCGGCAAGGCTGCCTCTAGTAGGTGCATGCTCTAAGGTTACATGCTTTTCTTTTGAAACATTTTAGATGTTGGTATGATGGTTATGTCAATGTCATAATGTGACATTTCATTTGTACCTGATTTTATGCAGATATCCAACGAGTTTCAAGGGCTGTATTTTCTTGAAAAAATATTTTAAGAAAAGTAGTTGTTTTATGAATAAAAATGTTTAAAATTTTGGTAATAATAAAATGATATATATGAAACTGCTGCAAAAATTTAAATTATTGTATTTGTTATAGCTCTCTTTTGGAGTCGGAGTTTACACAGGGATATATGTATCTCAAAACTACCAGGTAATTTTAAATATTTTATTTTCACTCAGAACTTTAATGATATTTTATTTCACTCATTATTTTTATTAATATTCTAGGTTCCTAAGGTTGATGAACCTGCAAAGCTATTAGAAAAAGCAAAGGAATATTTAGATCAGCATAAGAAAGACTGAATTTTTTTTCATGTAATAGGAATAATCGTGTAATAAAAATGTAAATAATATACACATATAATAACAATGGTGTGATCTTATTGTATAAATATCTTACAGAAAATAAATCGTAAAAATAACGACATGACTAAATTCACATTAATGAAAAACCACCACCCGAATATTCCAATCTTGTACGAGGTTCGATGAAAGCCAACCAATCGCTAGCATGTGTCGGTAGCAATCCCATACTTTGGCATTTGTACAAAGCGAGTCCTATATTAACTATATTCCCAAGAATATACACTAATTTTTGTCCAAGAGCACTTCCTACTTCAACCATCTTGAATGTAGCTTGTACTGCAAAAAGAGCTTTCAGTGGACGTATAAAAAGCATTCCGACCATCATTATTGGAAATATTGAGATGGAGTTCCCTGCCATGTACATGATGAAGAGATTCATTGGAACTTGTTTCAATGGACCCAATGCCAAGTCCCAAGATTTTTTTATGATCAGATGATTAGGATCAGAATCTTTCGCGATTTCTGTGTGAGCTAAACTTGCCGCTGGACTGTAGCCCGGTGGAGGAACTAATTCATTGAAACTGCTTCGTTCTCTCCTACATATGTTACAATTGTTAAAATATAATCCAAATGTCAATAAAAAGAAATGTAGGTTATATATGAATATGTCAATTTTATACGTACCGTTGATTGAAATCTAAAGCCCATTTATTTCTACGGTTTGTCGATTTAGTAACGGTCATTTTAAAATAAATAAATAATTAAAATCTTTATAATTAATCGAGTTTTATTTATATTGTAAATTATACAAGTAAAATAACAACTATTTACAAAATGTCTTTATGAAAATCTTATGACACTAATTTTCACTAGATGTCAGTTGTGATTTTTATTTCTTAATGTTGACTTAGAGCTAACTTCAGCTTAATCTGTAATTGACAAATCATATCCGCAGCAAACACAGCCATCTATGAGAAAAAAATGGAATTAAATTTAAATGTGTGCAATTTTATAAGAGTAACAATATATTATTTTCAATATTGAAATACTTACTAATAACTCTTGTTTTGTAATACTTTGTACAAAAATCTACTATTCTTTCACAGGCTTCAATTAATAAATCTTTTGGCAATGTTAAAACGAGTCTCATATAACCAGGAAAATTAAAACACTCTCCTGGTAAACAAAACACTGATTGTTCTTCAACTAAATGTCGAACGAACTGTAAAGCATTATCGAAATTAGGAAAGTGGTCCATTTCGATTCCGACCATCATATACATAGCACCTTTAGGCATTATAGGAGTTAATCCAGGTGTTTCTTTTAAAACTGTGTGTACCATTACAGCATTTGACTGAAAAATTTAACAATTAATGTAATAAATATTTACTTAAATTAAAAAAAAAACATACATATAAAACATCAATGAGATCATCGAAAAACGATTGAGGTGTGGATTCAAAAATACTTTTCAGTGCTCCTTGAATAATTGTATTACAGCCCATTATCCTTTGACTTAAACTTTGTAATGCTTTCCTTATTTCAACCTGTAAATAAATATGTCGATTTATTGCTGGATTCAGATGGGGAAAGTAAATATTTTTTAATTACCTGAAATATACCATGTCTATCGTGGACAACGATCCATCCTATACGCCAGCCAGGGACTAGGAATCGCTTGGCGAGGCCACTGCACGAGAGGATGGGCACGTCCTCGGACAGGGCGGCGAGTGGCGTGAAGGTCTCACCCGGGAACACAAGGTGTTCGTAGATCTCGTCTGCGATCACAGGTACATAGTTACGCGCGCACACCTCCAAAAGGTCGCGCAGATGCTGCTCTGAGTATACGGAGCCGCACGGGTTCGACGGGTTAATAATTACGATAGCTGCGGTGTTTTCGTCGATCTTAGATTCTAGATCCTCTAGATCGATCTCCCATCCTTTTTCGGGCTGGAACAATTAAAAGGAATATAACTTGTATTTTTCTTGAAAATATTATTATTCAGGCACGGATACGACCGCCGGGAAACTAAATAACGGATTAACTGTTTTTTTTTTTAGATTAACCAATTCAAGATTGCGTTTGTAATATAATTTTGAATAGGTAACATTTAACATACAACGTTTGGGTGATTGCAGTTTTTAACTACAGTAGAAACCGGTTATAACGACATCGTCGATATCGGTTAATACGACGTATCGGTCTTAACGACTCAAAATAAAAGTCCAACTGAATCCCATATAATTACATTTTTAACGGTTATTACGATTATCCGCTTTTTACGACCAATATGACCGGTCCCTTTGATGTCGTTATAACCGGTTTCTACTGTATATATTGTTATAAGTTTGGCTTGTTCTCTGCCTAACCTTGTTCTAAAGATTGAACAGAGGAATAACTACACGCTAGTTCATGCTCGCGAAAATATTAAGTATGTATGTTCGGCCATCGTTCTTATTTTCTTATACAAATTGAAATTTGATGAATAAAATCTTACTATAAAATTTGGAATTCTAGATTTGGATAAAATTATGTTTATTTTATAGAAAATGGCGTGATAAATTGAAATTTTCAAATTGATGATTTATATCTCAAAGCAGATTTGATTTTTATCTATGAATTATAAATCTGGGTGTTAAAATCTATAATTCTTAATTATTCGACAAAAATTTTTCGAGGAAAATCTAGAATATTCCAAATTCAATTTTTTTGTCGAATTTTCAAGTATTATACATGTTATTGTAGACATAGATTTTGACACGCTGATTTTAAATCTACCAACTAAAATGTAATCATCGGTTTAAAAGTTACATTAATTTTTTTCCAAAATTTGGAAAAAATAAAACTTTGAAAGGCCATATATCGGGAACAATGTGAGATACGAACCGTAAATTTCAATTTTTCACTGTATTTTCTATAAAACAAACATTCTTTTAATAGTACAGGCAAAGAATGGAAAAATTGCCCTGTTCTTGGAACAAATTAGGAGTGCGATAAAATTTGGTACCAATGTAGTATACATTATTGTATGTCTGTACACAAAAGTCCCCATCTATAGGCCTTGTGGAAAATTTGTTAGAGCCGTTTGAAGTTTTATTTTGTTATTCTCGAATAACTTCAAGACAAATAAATTTTATGAATCAATTTTTTTTTACAAATGTAGATGATAGCCCACATACTAATAGGTATATTTAATTTCAACCATACATATTGATTTTTTTTACCTGCAGATCATAATATCTGAACTCCGTATCGATCCCTTCGCCGAGCGTGCGGTAGATGGAGAATCCGGGTCTAGGTATGAGCACATTGCGGTCCGGTCCGGAGAGCGCGATAACACAGAGTTCGAGAGCGCCGGAGCATCCGCTGGAGAGGATCACGTCTGTAGGGCTGATCTTACGATTGCAGTGCGCCGAGGCGTAGTTCGCCACCGCCGACCTCGCTTCAATATAGCCCGTGCTCGGCGCGTATCCGTTGTGTCTATATGACTCAAGAGACTTGTGGACGGCAGCTATAGCTTCTTTGGGTGGTTTCAGGTTTCCAAATATTGTCGGGTCACCTGAAAATACAATGTAAGTAAAATATGTATATAAAAATCGAATAGGATTTTAATATACATATTTTCTTATTTTTGAAGTACAATAATACAGTGGCGTAGTAACAGGGGTTTTTTGGGGACCTCCCCCCGACATGTTCAGTGTTCTAAAAAAAACGAATGTTTTGAGGAAACATTAGTTCAAAATACTTTCCAAAATTTATCACATACATGTATATATCCCCCCCGAAGAGTTTACCCCCCCCCCGAAAATTTTTCTTACTACGCCACTGCAATAATATAAAAATATCGCGGTGAGTTAAATAGGGCAAATTTAATAATTATATAGAACGATTAAAATTTTGACAAGATGAGACCGAGACGATTAACTTTATTTATTTCTCGTCGGGACTCTCGGCTAAGGCGGCTATTACACTATCAAATAAATATGTCAAAGATTTTTGACAAAGATTTGATCAAATATTGAGATTGTCATTATCTATGATCAGAGAAATATTATGAATATTATAAAAAATGACTTATTACACTGTCATATTTTTTTAATTTAAGAAATTTTATCACATTTAACATAGGCGGAACGGATATTACACTAACAAAGAAATGTGGTAAAATTTCTTTGATCAAAGAAATATGACATTTATTTGATAGTGAAATAGCCGCCTTAGAAAGCTTATTGATAATGAATAATATAAAAAATAGTGTAGGAGCCGAGACCAAGGTGAGACTAGCTTAATTTTTTTTGCTAGACGAGATAGCTTTGATTTTTACAATACGAGATTGTTTAGTTCTAAAAACCGAGACGAAACGAGACCATAGGTGGGCATTATCTCGTTAATTCGTTAATCGTTAATTAACGAAGTAACAAAATGCTTAACGGATTAACTTTTAAGTTAACTCAAATGTTAACGCTTTGTTAACTTTAGTCCGTTACATTGGTTGTTTGACGACAAGTACATAAGAAAGAAAAAAAAGGTCTTCAAACATTTTGGATGGTTAACTTTTAACAGTTAACTTTAACTTTCGTTAAAATTTTCGGTTAACTGTAACTTCCGTTAAATTTTTGGAATTTTAACGCTTTAACGATTAACGAAGTTAACTTTTTTATTAACGAATTAACGATTAACGAAGTTAACTTTTCGATTAACTGTGCCCACCTATAAACGAGAATTACCCAACGCTTGTTTCGTGTGCAGCCCTATTTTTCGCACAATGTACATTTTATTTTAAATAATTTTATTCATCGAGAAAAATTTAAAAAAACAATAAAAAAAATTTCATTTCAATTAATCTAAAATCTAACATTTATTTCTTCGTTAGATTTTGATCTTTTAGATGTAATAAAATAAACAGTTTATTTACCGTTACATTGTTTCCATATAATTATTCACTTTCTAAAAATAAAACAAAAAAATATTTTAATGTTGATCATCCAGCACAAACATATCTGGCCGGACGGGTACAACGGAAAATTTCTGTGTTCAAGTTTACATTCAACAGGTACGCAGAAGAAATTATCAATGTAGGGACAGTTTCACACGAGCACATATATGTAATATGTAACTTGTTACAAAAAGTCTATAAACCTGATAAATTATCTAGTTCTAACAATAAGTCAGTAATTTTGTGTAGGGTTGCACGCTTAGACGAGACTTTTATTTGTCTCGTTTGAAACGAAATGGAAACCGAGACGATAGTACCTTTTTGTAGGAGACGTGACTGAGACGAGATTGGCTTAAATTGGACGTGACGAGATTGTCCGGAATTTTAATGAGACCGAGAATTTCGCTTTTAAAAAATTATTTATAAACTTAGTAAAAATTTACTATTTGATTTTAGATTTTAATAATATAATTATAAGATTTGATATATTTAATTTTTTTTGTTTAGATTAAAAACGAGACTGTTACTTGTGAAAATTAAGACTAGACGAGATATACCTGACTCTCGTCTCGTATACAGCTCTATTATTAAAAACAAATATTTTTATTGGTCGTTTATTTTTTTTACACATAATAATTTTTTTTAGATCAAATTAGATCTATTATTAAAATTTAGATCTAGATCTAGTACATACGTCAACTACCATAGATCTTCTAAGTTAATTTTATCCCGTTTATTTTTTTTTGTACATAATATTTTTTTTTAGATCAAATTAGATCTATTATTAAAATTTAGATCTAGATCTAGTACATACGTCGACTACCATATATCTTCTAATCCAATCCTGCATAAAGTTAATTTTATCCCAAGACTAAGGCATACTAAAATTTCTTGAATGGAAATGTTTTTATACATTTTTTAATAACGATAAAAGATTCTACAAATATAATAAAATAATCAATGGGAATGTATTTTTGATTCAAAATCACTATTTTCTTAATAAATTATCATAGTAATTGCTTCTTCATTAATGTTATCTGTATTAAGGTGCATGGTGCATTAACTGTAATTTGGAAAGTACCTATTTATACAGATAAAAATGATAATTTTATAAATGAATACTGACGGTGCAATTTATGTAAAAAAATATATATACGTATTAATGTCGGGTATTACAAAGAATTAGTTCTAGAGTAAAAGCTAAGCTAACGCTATCTGCGAGGTGTCAAATCGTTATGGATTTACTCAGGATTTTAAAGCAGTGGTATTAAACTGATAATAATGTTAATTCTAAATGTATTTTATGAAGTACATTTGTTACTAATGCTTTGAGATTGCTGATTTCTACTTAACGCGCTTGTGTCATGGTCATTCATATAAACCATACCATTCATTAGAACTGTCAATGGTTTGTCAAATGTCATTTATATTTAACAGCCCGCAGATAGCGTTTCTTTAGCCTTTGATCGATGGCAAATTTTTTATAATACCGGACATTAGATAATCTACAAGTATAAAGTGTTAAATAGAAAAATAATTTGTAGTATTTCCCTACAGAAACCTAAATCTTCAACTCCTGCATAATATATTATTTGTTTACTATCTTTTTGTATCATATATTTTTTGCTGTAGATAGCTAGTCAGGTTGACTTCTGAATTGCTAATATTCTCTAAACAATTTGTTCGATAAAGGTTACTTCAGTGCATAAAAAGCGAAACAACGTGTTGTTTACTAAAAACCTATAGATTGTAAAAAATACCAAAAATCCGGTTATTTGGAATAACTCTATAGTTATTATGGTTAAATTATTGTCCAAGTTTGACATATTATTATTGTTTTATTTTCTAAAGAAATCATCCATTTATAATAATATATATTATAAAGCTCAATTATTCCCCCCCCCCAAACTCCCATTCTACAACCCTAATTTACAACCCTCTATACGCGACAGGGGGTGATATATTTACTCTCCAGCGAAGCTGGTGGGGGGTCTGTTAGTCTTATATATGTAAATATAGGTAATACTTATAATAATATACTAGTAGTGACGTTAAAATATAATAAATAAAACAACTAATTGTCTAAACGTCAAAGATTTAATAAGCAAGGAAACGTAGCGAGCTTTCGATTCACAGAATCATCGTCAGGCTATTTAAAGGGGAGAATGCGAGAACGTGTCGTTATCTCAACAATTTTCATTAGCTAATGAAAATTGTTGAGATAACGACACCGTTCTCGCATTCTCCCCTTTAAATAGCCTGACGATGATTCTGTGAATCGAAAGCTCGCTACGTTTCCTTGCTTATTAAATCTTTGACGTTTAGACAATTAGTTGTTTTATTTATGGTAATACTTATATACACCTAACTGATATTTCATATTCGATAAATTAAATATTTGTTGTAATTTTAGTTTATAAATCTTCGACACTTCAAAAAGGAGAAAATAATTTGTATATATAAATTATATTAAGATCTATTTTTACTAATTAAAAAAAAACATTCGAGAAGAGAGGCGGCGACAAAACATTAAGGTAGTCAGATTAGGGGTGCTTTTGTTTTCAGTTTTCACCGAGAGCGCAGCGACCTCTAACTACGTCTCTGCATATTGTTAAATTTTACTGCATTCTCATCCAAAATGAAAACATAAATTTAGTAGATATGCCTGTTTTTCTTAGAAAGTCAAGGTCATAGTAGGTACGTGCCAAAAATCACATACACACAAAATTCGGTTTCCAATATAATGTTAACTGTAAAAATTTAAATCTTCATTAAACGTTTTTACATCAAAACAGGGGTTATTTTAGTGTGCAGTTGTAACTTGTTTCTGCAGTTTTAAAAATGAAAAATGCAGTTTTATAAGTCAATTTGTGTAGATGAAAATTCATTACAATTGAAAATTACAAGTATGGGAGAAAAAAAAGGAAAATGTACAGTTGTAAAATTTTCTTATAATAACCCCTGCATCAAAAATAGTTTTTTAATTAAATCAGGATATTAAACAAAATTCTAATCAATTACACATTTACTTTTTAATGATAGTAAATTTAAAGTTGACATAGTCTTGTTAATATTCATACCAATCTCGTCTTATTGTTAGTCTTGTTTCGAACTAATTGTAAGACCGAGAAAAACTGCATTTGGGACAACCCATTTCAGTATAAATAAACATATGTATTGTTTAATAATTTCGTATGCAAATAAGGGTTCAACATCTATTTCACCCATAGTTATATAATACTAGCACATTATCGTAAACATTATAAATCAATAGACTATCCTTGACTAGCTCGATGTACCTTAGTGACATTTGTTTCTTGCTAGACAACTTTTCTTCAGCTGATTCCACAGGTTGAACGCACATTACGATAAATATTATCTATACCAGTAGAATACAACATTGTATTAACTAAACGTCTTGTTACTTTGTTTATTGATACATCATTTTATAGGCGTTTCTCTCTTTTCTGCACATAGGCTTTTATTTCATTTAAATATATTAAATTTTGATCAAAGAGTGTTTTGTAATTTAAGGCAATATCACGTTTTTCTTTTGAGGTAATTTTTTCTTTAACCCTTTACTGGTATCGTAAATTTTACAAACGTAACGGGTATCGTCGGGGTATTTGCGGCCCCCACTGAAGATTAGCTTTTGGTAAGCTAGTTTCATTAAGGAGACTGGATAACACTTTATAAATGGTAAATAATACACTCTTTTATGTAATCAACTAACTTGTATTACTATTATTTTAATAAATTATCTTATAAGAAAGAGCACTCTGAAAAAAAATTCAACTGGTTTCGTGGGGGTCGGCTGGCGTACCTCCGTACCTGTAGGTGTTAAAGCGCCGAATGTCCGGCACCCGCCGCGAGTCCGGACGTAATGAGGTTACTTAAAATGGCGGGTATGCACTATGCTTAGATTTTTAGAAAAATATCAAAACATGGCCCCCCACGATTAATTTAAGGATTAAAATGAACTTTCTAATTGCGTTTAGGGTTGCAAACAGTAAAGTAATGTATCGTTTTTGTGTCAATATTATTTTGTTTAACAGAAACAACTATATTAATATTAATACCTTCATTATCTCCCCCTACCTGAAATCTAATTTTGATTTATCAAAACATTCTTTACAACTAGGTAGCATTTTAAATTTCTCCATATACTTGCAATAAACATATAGTGTTGCTCTGTACTAGACATTGAAAATGATAAGTGTTATTTGCTTGCTTATGGCACTATTTCTTCAATGTTTTGATCTAAAATTACCTACAACTGTTGTGATAAACCTTCATTTAAATTGTAAATGAGTTGCGTTTAGAAGAAAAAAACGTAAACAACATTGCACAAAGTGTTTACAGATTATATAAAATATCATTTTTGTTGATATAAATTAATAATTCATAACGGGCAGCAGTTGTGTTATCATCATTCATATTAGAAACAAAGTAAATGTGAAAGAAAAATTAAACATTTTTGAAATTTTCCATTTATATACAGGGTGTTCGCGGGAACCGAGTGATCATTGCTAACTTTGTTATTATTGGAGCTAGAAGATCGGTTAAATAGGCAAAGTATCAGTATTTTTTCCGGGATGAATAATGGCGGTGTCAAAAAAACAATTGAATGTCGAATTTCAGAGATATAATGAAATATAACATTATTTTAAATGGAAACCCCTATATATTATTATTGGATTTTATAGCTGAGAATGTTCTCTTTATAAAAGTGTTATACATGTATGATGGTAAAGTTGATGGAAAACAAGTTATAACAATAATAGAAATTATCTAATTAATAGAAAATATCTAAAAATAGTGTGTTATGCAGATTTAATAAAATGCAAACAATTGATTAAATTATTTAAAACAATAGTTTCAGGTTTTTATGTCATTTGTTCGCAAATTTTTCATGTTTTTGAATTTAATTGACAAATAAAAAAAATATTTATTATAATTTATTATTTTTCTTATGTATAATACTCAAAAATGTTAAAATCTGCGAAATAAGGCACAAATACCTGAAATTATTGTTTTAAATTTTTTTATCCTTTGTATTTTATTAAATCTACATAGCCCACTATTTTTCAATATTTTCTATTAATTTTATACTTGTTATAACTATAACTTGTTTTCTATCAATTTTACCATCATACATGTATAACAGTTTTATAAAGAGAACATTCTCAGCTATAAAATCCAATAATAATATACGTGGGTTTGCATTAAAGAAAATGTTACATTTCAATATATCTCTGAAATTCGACATTGAATTGCTTTTTTGACATCGCCATTATTCATCCCGGAAAAAATACTGATACTTTGCCCATTTAACCGATCTTCTAGCTCCAATAATAACAAAGTTAGCAATGATCACTCGGTTCCCGCGAACACCCTGTATATAATAATTTATAATTATATTGGGGGAGGGGCATGTTTAGTAAATCAACCATTCAATAACCGTGCTTTAGATGAATTTACAATTTTAATGTTCAGTATCATAAAGGAGCTATCAAATTTGCTAGCGAGCAAGCACTCTCAAATGAGGTATCAAACATGTATGACAGTTCTCTTGAAGTTTTATGAAGACTTTGACAAGTTTCATCGCGCACGTGTTGCATGTAAACACATTATATGAAAATTATTTTATACGCTCAGAGTCGCCAACTGTGTTACAATACGTTGAAGTATTATTGCTCTAAATTCCAAAGCAAATCCATAGAGACAAAATGAATACACTCAGCACTCTGCTATACGACGGCATTGGTAATTCAAAAGTTCCATTAGTCGACGGCGGTATTATGGTGGGGATGGGGGAAGGTCGATGGTTAGAACTGTCGGCCAGTCGTGGAATGGAGCGGTCGTGCAGTGGATGGTCATATAGCAGAGTTCTGAGTGTACCTCATTTATGATACCGGACATAAGATAAATTAGTGCATTCAAAGTTGACAACTTTTAATATTTAATATTTGGAATACCTGCATTCAAAACAGTGCATATTTTTTTATAACAAAATCAGAATCTAATTATATGTATTGTATATCTCAAGGTGTTAATAATTTGATAGATTCTTATTTTAAATCACCTGTCAAATGCGTCACTAAGCTAAACCGTATATTGACATTGTTGACCATCGCCATTCAAATGGCCTGTTATTCAGAAAGCTGCTAACAGACATTGTAAACAAGCCAATCTATACTATTTGCACAAATTGTTTTCGCGAATTTATTATTTAGAGCTACATATTTGTTTGTTGATATCTATTAGAGTTTAATTAACCACGGCGTAAAATGTTTGATCTGCAATAACACCTGGGTTTTTAAACCATGTGTGAATTTGATAATATTTAGCTTTCTTGAATCTTGATAGTGAATGATTTTTTTCAGGAGTTATTTCAGAACTGATCAAAAAGTTATATTGTATTGTATTCATTTACATAGGTGGGCACAGTTAATCTAAAAGTTAACTTTGTTAATAAAAAAGTTAACTTCGTTAATTGTTAAAGCGTTAAAATTCCGAAAATTTAACGGAAGTTAAAGTTAGCTGAAAAACTGAAAATTTAACGAAAGTTAACCGTTCACCGTTAAAAGTTAACCATTGAAAATGTTTGAATACCTTTTTTTTTGCTATTTCGACAACTTTCTTATGTACTTGTCATCAAACAACCAATGTAACGAACTAAAGTTAACGGAAGTTAATAACAGCGTTAACATTTTTTTGAGTTAACTTAAAAGTTAATCCGTTAAACATTTTGTTAACTTCGTTAATTAACGATTAACGGATTAACGAGTTAATGCCCACCTATGTTCATTTACTACATCCCAAGGAATTGGCCCCATTCTTTGGACGCCCATTTTAAAGTATATCAATTTTGTGTCCCTTGATTGTTGACACCTTTTTACCAATACACCTTTTTTGGATTTAGGTTACTATTCGTTTCTAAAAAAAATTTTGGATTTAGGTTACTATTCGTTTCTAAATAAAAGACCAAATGATAAACTCTTTACTTTAGAGGTATATAATTGTATCCCAATAGATAAATAGATGTAATGTGATAATAATTTGTAAGTAATTATGAATAGTTTATAAATTTTATTTGGAAAATAGTTTATTAAATGCCATATCATATCATTAATTTAGATTACACAGAAAAAAAGAAACCTGAAGAATTAAAGTTTTTTCCTGTACATCCCGGATAGTAAGTGACAACTTATCATTATAAAATATTTTTTACAGTCTGAAAGTTTCAGACTGAAACTGTAATAATGTTTGCAGATACTCGATATAAATTGAAACATTACAGCCTAAAACTGTATTATTACAGTTTCAGTCTAAAAAATATTTTATAATGGTAGGTTGTCACTTACTATCCGGGATGTACCTACATGTAATTCTTTAAGTTTTTTTTCCGAGTAGACAACATTTTCTTACGTTATCATTTAAATCGAACTACTTATATTAATTATTAATTATCTTTTTTGCATATTTTTTAATCCTTTGATCTCACGTTTCTTCTAATATTATTAAAATTGGCGGTACAGTATAGTTATAAATTTTTATTACACTCTTTAATTACGTATTATATCCTTATAAAGTAGTAAAAAAACAGTCTCATAGAAATCAATAGTAAAGAAAACTCGTTATAATAAATTTAAAAAAAATATCGTAAACATAGAAAGCATAAAAATCTTGCCAAATCGATTACCATGTTTTACGTATCAACAGAACCTGTTTTTGGATTCTTGGGAACATCTGTATATTTAATGAAATAAATATTTGTGTACTCTTTACATACCAAAAACATCAGCTGATGTGAAGAAAAACAACATAGCGGAGAAATAAATACGATGACACTTGAACGATCGGATTTGATCCAATAATAAAGTTAAATAAGACGCACATATTTATCCGGTGATCATTATGGAAACTCCGAAGCTTTTTGTAAAAAGTTGATTTCTATCGTTGCCACAGGAATTTTCCTTAAATATTCTTACATAGATGTTATTTTAGAAGTTTATTCTTTATGCATTGTCCTAATTGTGCCATTTTATAGAAAATAAATTGCTAAATTTAATAGACAGCATAATATTCGTATGTAATTTGGGTTGCTTGCAATAAATTTTTGTATAATATGACTTCTGCAAGGGAAGAAGGCTAACCTATCGGCTAGTGAGGGGTTCGGCATATCGAATTATCATGTTTTTTGCTTGGTAGCAGGACCGACAAGAGGATGATGCAGACGATGCAAATCATCGGGGCCCGGGATCCGAAGGGGCCCGGACTGAATCTATTGTTAAAAAAATGTAAATAATAATATTGAAAATTATTTTAATGATGAAATTTTAAAATAGTTCTGTTAATGACAGCTATAAAAATCTTCATCATAATTAAATGTCGATATAAAAACATGATAGGCCCCTTATTAGAGAATAATTTAATTTTCAGAAGCGGAAGATATAGAAAATTTTATTTATACCAAAGAAAATAAATATAAATATACCTAGAAGAACAAACCGTATGGAAAAAGATTTAACATTCGAGTTCCAAGGGCCCGGCCCTTTGCATTTTGGTAAAAAAAAATGACCAAAATTTGAGTAAATTTTGAATCAAAGAAGCTTACATCATTTTATTGAAATACTTCTGGAAAAATATTAGATAATCATAGAGAAAAAAAAACGAGAGGTTCCCCATAAGAAAATCGAATTTATTTTATATGATAAAACAAACTAATTAACTAACTAATCAAATCATATGATTTTTACGTTATTTTAAAAAACGTTTGTGTTATTATTGAGGCAAGTGTAGGATATAAATTTTATTATTAATTCTTAATGTCCTAAATAATATTATTGTTTTTTACAAAATAGATTTTCTTAATTATATTTCTTCTTGTGACTGAAGGGTTAAAATCAAAAGTTTCTAAAACTTCTTTGTTGCATTTTAGGAGACCTATATATATCTAAAGACACTCCACTTGATGGAGTATTAAGTGAAAAACAAATTTGAGTACACTTTTCAGTCTATGGGAGGTCCAAAATTTTTTTGACAGGTTGCATCGGGGCCCGGTTTGGCTCTCGGCGGCCCTGCTTGGTAGTTAAAAAATATGAAAAAGGGTCGGGTATTCTTATGCACTATGTACAGAGCTTTTTGAATGTTACATTTTTGAATTTTTCACTATTCATTTTATTATTTGAATAAAACTTGCATTTATGTTTAATTTTGTTGTTCATACTTGGTGACAACAAGATAAACATATTTCCAAGCATGCGGTGTGAGAAGAAAATTTTCATAGTGGAGGTACGAACCTAACGTTCTTGAAGATAAAGAAGGCCAAGGACGTAATCACGCTGTTGATAAGAACCAATCAGAGATGGTTATTAAACCAAGCCCACTTTTCTCACTACTTAGAAATAAAATCTACTTTGAATAAAGTTACACTCAGCATTCTGCTATACGACGACATCGGTAATTCAAAAATTCCATTACACGACGGCTCGAGGGGCTCTCACCATCGTGCCGACGTTAATTGGTGAATTTAAACGCGCAAAAATATAGCAGTCACGGTGGTATTAGCGTGAAGATGGGGAAGGTCGATGGCTAGAACTGTCATCGTGGAACGGAGCGGTCGTGCAGTGGATGGTCGTATAGCAGAGTGCTGAGTATATGATATTTTGATGCTCGATTGGAATTTCGTCATTTTTCTGCACCAAATAATGCAATCATAAACATTTTTACTCAAAATTTCAAAGTGCTCAAAACCCAAAGCTACTAAATCTATTTAACAAAAATAATTAAGAAAAATGTTTTTTTTTGTTTTTGTAAAGTAATGATAGGAAAGGTTTATATTATTCATTTTATTTTTTATTTTAAAGGAATATATTATAAAATATATTCTACAATTTTGTGCTGCTTTCTGTATCATATTGTCTATGTATTTTAGCAGTTTAGTTTCTATAGACACCATGAATAAAATAACGAATACACTATTTTTTAATTGCTCTTAAAGAGGGAGCAATGCATCTCTTCATAGACCGACAAAAAGCAACATTTTCATATACGTGATAATTTTTTATTGAAAAATTGTCATCTTGGATCACTGAAGTAAAAATGTTCCACCGCTCCTGATATCCTGTAATTATCCTTTTCGATGCAATTGATGTTGTATGTAAACAATTACGTAACAATAATTGCATAAATATGTAGTATGATAATTTGTCATAACAATTTCATAAACTCGATTTCAATAAAAAATAATTAATATAATATCAAGTATCCTTGCAAACATCAGAAAAACAACAACAATCAATGTTTACAAACAGATGAGTAACGTGACAATGCTACTTGGATTCGAATAACGGTTACGCACAAGGAAAACATGAAATCATTGACTTTACGTAGAATTCGAAACAAACAGAAAATAATTGCGATTCTAGTTTCGCTGTGAAAGTTAGACGAGATAGGTGAATGAATTGCGCACATCATCTGCAGCAAATTCTGTTGATAATTTGCCTGATATTTAATGATTCGTCTGTAACCTCGATTTCGTTTTAGTTTTATGTAAATTATAACAAACTTAAAAAATGCAGTCGGATGGTTTGAAAACAAAAACAAGTGCCACATTCATTGACAAGATAGCTTTTATGCATGCATCTCATTATAAAAGTAGCTGATTTAACAACATTTTTTGTTGTTTAAATGACTTGTGAATAGTAAGAATGTGAAAAAAACTTGTTTAAAAAATTACGTGTTTTGGTTCTTTACTCAATTTAAAAATTTGTTCATAGTTGTCCCGGTCTTCCCTACTCTTTTACTAACAGTCTTTTGAATTTTATTGAGATTAACTACTTTTAAGTCGTAGGTTTTATATTTTTCAACACAAAATTTAATCCAAACTGCCCAGATTGTTCTAATTTCACATTAAATAAGTCAAAATCTGAAATCGTTATTTTATGAAATGATAAATATGCTATTGAGCATTGTCTACGTTGTCCTTTTTTATTACGTCATAAGTGTTTCAGAAATTCTTCTGAAGAAGACTCCTACATGAGAGTCGAAACGTCAAGTAATAAAATACAATAACGTGGACAACAGCCCGAAAAGTTAGCTAACTACCTGTTTGACATCTTTTCAAAATGCTTTTTTGTATTTTTATTGATAGATAATTGTTGCATTTGAAATTAGCTTCACAACGAGAACTAGCAACCAGTGTTGTTTGCCGGTAGAACCAGATCTGGTTTGATTATAATATATTATTATGAACATCAACAGAGCCGTAATTATAAACAGTGATATCTGGGGCCCACGTGAGGTAGGGCCCTGTATATCAGAGGTGAATTTAATTTAAATATCATTTGTTTCCTATATAATAATTCACTTTTCAAAGGGATTCGCGATTCAAAAATTGTGCGTATATTACAATACATTAGCATAAAATTAGCACATACAGTATATTGACTCAAAACGCGTTAGTATTTCAACCCCACCAGGAAACAAGTGGAAAATTCTGAGCACACAAAATTACAGAGCGTATACAGGTTCTCCGAGTTCGCTAACTTGTCTTATCGAAATAATATAAATTACGAGTCTGTGTTTACATCGCACTTCAGGCGGAATTAAAATGCGTATCATACATATATCATTTTGGTGTATACAATGTATACAATAATAAGGGTAGTTGGATTAACCAGAAAAATACATGTTCATTCTTTTATAAATACATATAGGACAATACTGGCGTGCTTAGATAAATAACAGTGACAAGTAAAATTTAAAAATTGAGAACAATGGGATCAACGTTTTTAGTAGCACTTTCAGGTCTCATGTCAAAATTATAACCTTTACTACATTTATGTTCTGAAAAGAGTATTTACTGCCTTCTCATTTTGAATAAGCAACCAAATTACGAAAGCCAGCAAACTAAAAAGGCGTGTATTTCGTTAGCAATCCGTACAGACATACATATTTTTTTCCCTCAATACCAAAATTTTTTTTGAATAATGATATTACTCATAGACATAGGTGGGCATTAACTCGTTAATCCGTTAACCGTTAATTAACGAAGTTAACAAAATAGTTAACGGATTAACTTTTAAGTTAACTCAAAAATATGTTAACGCTTTGGTTAACTTCCGTTAACTTTAGTCCGTTACATTGGTTGTTTGATGAAAAGTACATAAGAAAGTTGTCGAAATAGTAAAAAAAGGTCTTTAAACATTATGGATGGTTAACTTTTTAACGATTAACTTTAACTTTCGTTAAATTTTCGAATTTTCGGTTAACTTTAATTTCCGTTACATTTTCGGAATTTTAACGCTTTAACGGTTAACGAAGTTAACTTTTTTATTAACGGATTAACGATTAACGAAGTTAACTTTTTGATTAACTGTGCCCACCTATACTCATAGACATAAAGACATGGGCCCCCTATTCTCGAGCTCACTCGAGAATATGTCGATTCGAGTTTTTCATTCGAGATTTTAAATCTCGCAAGTCCAGAAGCAGTCGAGATTTTTCATTCGACATTTCTAGTAAAAAGTCGCATCGAGATTCGAGAATACGGTATAGTTTTAGTTTAGTAATCTCGAATGAGAAAAAGTCGAACGAACTCGAGAATAGGCGCCATGGATTGCGCATTCTGTATTACCTTAATGTGTAAAATTTGGTCTCACAAAAGTGAAGATAGATATATATCATCCAATCAATGCTCCATCTTTTTTACGTTCATGTTTAAAGAAATAGATGTTAAGATCCATCTTTTTCTTTTGTGAGGACTCTATTTTCGATCAGATGCTGACCATGCTCTCTATGCCTATAATATTACTGCCTGTACAAACTGTACATACATTGTATATATTTGCCTATAAAATGACAGTATGGAGATTTCAATGAATGTGTGATAAGGACTTTTGTGTCATTCGTGAATTCGACAATTTCACTAATTCGGCATAACATATGTATAATTTGAAATTATGCATGTTTGGTTACATATATAAGTTTATAATCGCAAAATTATATTATGCATACTTATTATATTGCTCAGCTTTCTTTGACTTGTTTATCCAACATTAACATCAATAAAACTAGCAAGGCAAACATCTTGCATAATACTACGGCAGTTGGCAACTCTGTTTTTTAGTTATAAATCATATTATCTATCATTTTTTAAATAAATATTACAAGTAGTCGAATAATAACTATAGTCAAATGATATTTATGTTAAAATTATTTCAGATAGAAAAAAATGAAATGAATAATAATTATTAATTAAAATATAAGATATTTGACTTGTATGTTAAATACTGATACATACAACCTGTGTAAAACATTTTATAGAATTTTCATAATCACGTGGAACAATTTTTAATCAAATGTAAATTACCAAAAAAGTTTTACGTCATTAAGAACTGGTATTTGGATGGATATAAGCCATTAAATCAGTAATACCTCAAATGTTCTTAGTATTACATGAAGTTTTCAAAAAAAGTATTGGGAAATAGTCAACAGATATAAGTGATTTTTATTAGACTTCTATTACGCTTATGTTAATATCTCTGTTCTCTACGATATATCACGAACTACTTAACATATTTTCATGAAACAAACGTTTGAAGTCATGAGAGTGCCAATGAATACATCCCGAATAAGGCATATGTGAAACTTACAATTAAAATAAAAAACACGTATAGGTTTGTAAAAAAAAACTAAAATATTAAGAGAGTCGTACTTATGATCAGGCACTGCTTTGGGGCCTTGTAAGAGACAGTGGTGTGTTATATAATAGATAAATTAGACAATTATCTAGAACACCTGAGGTAAAGGAGGAGCCTCAGAGATACAGTTACTGAAATGTTTTGGTTCTGAAGAACAAAAAAAGGATAATATTTTTTTAATAGGGCCTTATTTTTAAATTTGTCCTTCGAGCATTAAAATGTGCAAGTATATATGGTTCTGAATATTAAGCTTGAATATAATTGAATCGGTGAGTGAAAGAACGATATATCTCCAAAATGACCATTTTGAGAAAAACGAAAAAAACTGATTTAAAGGAGAACTATGGGTTATTTGGTCTAATTATGTATTGTGACATTATAGAACTTATGTTAACCGATAATAACACGTACATAAATAAATAAAAAAAAAATTGCCAAAAAAGATATTTGAAAAAAATGACCTGCAGTTATACCGTTCTTTCACTCAATTAAAAAAAAATTGCTAATTTTTTTTATTGCTTTATTTTCGGCTTTATTATTTTATTTTTTATTATTTTACAAAAAAAATTATTTGTAATTTTTACTCAGAATCTTCATTTTTGACTTTCCAATAAATAATATGATAGTAAAATTCGAGGATTTCGTCAGCAAAGTAAGGTAAAAGTAATTGTAAAAAAAATTGAACTACCCTCCGTCGCACGTACGATGTTGGTCGATGTATTATTATTTTGCTATGTGATAGAGCTATGAATTTTAAACATTTTGCCTATCTCAGTTAAAATTGCCATTTTTGGCACTTGTATTGTTCTTTCACTCACCGATTCAATTATACGAGTATAATATTAATGTCATTGTCATGTTCTATGACTATAGTTGTTGTACTGAAAATTTGTTATGATGTAGAACTACATATATCTTTCTTGATACGAGTAGTAGTAGAGGCTTATTAAAGATTATATTTCCGGAAGTTCTGGAGCTAATTATCGTATAGTAATGCATCTATTCATTTAAGCGAATTTTTTAAATAAAAGAAAATGTAGCTATTTTAATAGGTACTATAAATTATAATACGAACCATTTTCGTGACAATGCTATTTCGAATAATGTTAATTAAACTTTTTAAGAGCTACCTTTTTGGTAGTTAATATGTATAATAAATAACATTTTCTTTATCAGTGTGGTACCTACTTATATATTTAAAAAGTGGATATATTTTTTTAAGATAACGTGTTATGTTAATACCAAATTTTGAAATAATTTTTTTTGTCAAATAAAATAAATAATTCACAATTGGTGTATATAGAATATGGTGCCGGTAAAATATGTTAGCGATTACTAATTAAATATACATAGATATATGATAATACAGTGTTTAACAGGGAGGGGGTAAGAAAATAACATCGTCACCAATAATTGTTGTTTGCATATTATTATTATTTTTTTCAAAAATGCACATAACTCTGTATGTACGTCATAGTT
This sequence comes from Sialis lutaria, assembly GCA_949319165.1. Lineage (NCBI taxonomy): Eukaryota > Metazoa > Arthropoda > Insecta > Megaloptera > Sialidae > Sialis > Sialis lutaria. The sequence goes on from OX439241.1 coordinate 11,987,474, forward strand.
GTCATTGTTTTTAGCACAAAATAAATAAAAAAATCGTATATTTTTTAGAAGTATAAAATGATCCATAAAAAATGATAATGTATTATTAATGAAATTTAAGATTTACATTGATTACTATAGATCTACATAATTTTTAATTAAAAAATAGATTAAATTAGGATGATTTGATCAATTTTAATCTAAAAGAATTTATGTAAAATGTCCGAATCAAAATTTAGATCTATGTAAATTTAATTTAATAAAAAATAGATCCATGTATAGATCTCCGCAGATCTATTACAATAAATGAATCTATAGAAATCGACGTAGATCTAAATTTTGAAAAAAAAAATTAATCTACGTAGATCGAATTGATTTTTTCTTGTGAGGAACGCATACATGCATAAAAAGGCTTACTCAAAGGAAGAGAAAATATTGTTTTAAACAGAGAATTTATTGTCTTCATTCGACAATATAGTTTTATAGAGAAACAATAATATAGTTTGATTAAGATTAGGTATAGTCTAAAATGAAAATATTGTTATGTTTTTATGTAATAACATAATTAAATAAAGGAGTTTACAAATGAGAGTAAAGAAGATCACATTTCATTCACGTTCACACAATATAAGACTTTATTTAATTGAATATATGTATAAGTTTTGATCACCAATATTCACTGAGCACGCGCGCACCGAAGTGGGCAGTAGTTACTTACCGATAGAGAGCGCGATCATATCCTTGTCAGGATTAGGTTCGAACTTGAGATTCTCGACGATCTCCCTGATGGGGTTGCGCGTCTTGCGCGCCACCTCCGAGGCGCTCGCCTTCCAGCCGCAGCGCGGTTTGCCGTTGCAATTCGTCCCGTTCACTACACCGTTGTACATTTCCACCAAAGAGCAGTGCGAGGAGCTAACTTGCGAGACTGGTTACCGGAGCCCAGTTTTATACCGTATTATGCTAATTCCAAAACTCAGACACGATTGGTTTGCAGCACGACCTTGATTGTCATCGCGCCCTCCCCTGCTGGCACTCGTGTGTTAATAAACAATTTAAATATGCAAAAATGTCGATACACTAATGCCCCAGCTAAATGCGTCTCTAATTAAATTGTTTTGGTCTAAGATTGTTATATAAAATAAATATAAACTTTATGTAGATCATACCACTCGTAGGTTATAGTATACTTGTGAAAGCACGAACCGCAGTTGCCTGTTTTAGAAGATCCACTACATAAAGTTACAAACGACAAAATGTGTTTCAAACTCAGGAAAATTGTCCAGAACGTATTGTAATCCTAGTAGGAATATCAATTTTCCAGAGTTAGCAGAAAATGTTTCAGTATTTTGTTATTTCTATTTTATGGAAAAGACAACTAAGTAATATACTTAAATATTTAATTGACAAAGTGTTGAATTTAACAATGAAACAAAATTAATTAAGATACATGTCAATTTTTCCCTTTAGAAACTTTGGGGCCCGTTACTATCGTCGTTAATTAATGTAGCGGCGTCGAAATGGATTTTTCTTGCAAATGTGAAACTTGATCCAAATTAGTTTAAAATTTTGTCCATTTTATAACTTTATTAATTTAATTTTGTTATTTGATATTCTTAACAGCTTTAATTTTTACATTGTAAGTAATAGTTATAAAAAAGCTTCCAAGTAATAAATTATAATAGATGGGTATAAAATCAAGACTTAACATGTTAACCTTAAAAAAATGACAAATTTTGATTCTATTCTCTCCCAATTGTTAATTATAAAGGACGGCCAGATGGACAACAAAGTGAGATTAATAGGGTTTATTTGGAACCCTAAAAATGAACGTTAGTATTTTCCGTGATAAAAACGGATAATAAATCCATTGCAGGTACCATTTTGGAATTCGAAAAAAAAAGTAACACGGCCAATTTTTATGCTGAAATTTACATTTTCACATTCCACATACCTCTGTATACATTTTTAACTTTATACCCCCCCCCCTCTTCGATTTTTTCTAAAATATTTACAACTCTATGTCTTACGGACGACAAAATCAGAACTCTAAAAAATAATTATGATTATTTGCAAAAACGACAAAATTAAATTTTATTTCTTTTAGATAATGTGAAAATAAATAAAATATTCTATATAAAATAATTATGGAATACAATTTTTATTATTATTATAATTTGTAACTTATAATGTCACGATGGCGAATATCAAAGTCACGACTTAAACACGAAATTGTAGTCAAGAATTTTGATTATTGTTATCAGTAATAGAATATAACATTATTGTCCGGATCGTTACTGTCCGTTCGTCGGATTGTTTACCACTTTCTCCGGATTTTATGCTTCTGCGCATTCTATATATGGTCCTTTCAGAACTAGCATTTTTCAATCTGCGTAATAACCACACAATAATAAAAAACTGCTGTCAAAACACACGTATCTCACTTTTATATATGTATGTATAAATTCACATATATGTATTCGTATGCACTCTATGCGCGTGAGGGGAAAAAACTCGGAGAGGACAAATTATTAGTGGACAGTATTGACGATTGGTTGCCCCCACCACTTGACAAAAATAATGTTCTACTGTAATAAATATTAAATATGTATATTTATAGTTTACCAAATCTGCAACTTCATTGCCGATTACGTGAACTTGGCAATTTTAATATCGAATTCGTGATCTCGACAATGTAGTAAACTACTCTTTTAAAAACTATTAATAACTAATATTTATACCCTATTTACACACGCGCCCTTTTGAGTAACTATTAAAACACTTCCTTGTATATTTTTACATTAGTTAGTTAGTTGAGGTGTTTTAGTGCGATAAACAGTGTTTAAATAAGTGGCTTACGCATATAATTCGCTAGGCTAACGAAAGGTTAATATTGGAATCGTGAATTTTAAATAAAGATATTTTTGTATTGTAGACTTCTAGAAGGATTTTAGAGCCTTTATGCTATATTTTGGATCAATCTCACTGTGAAGAATCTCTTTTTCTCATTCATAGGAGTAGTAAGTATCGAGAAACAGCTTAAAGACTACAATTTTTCGTTTTTTATTTAGAACATTCAAATTATAATTTTTTTTTATAAAATTTTCAATAACTAAAATAGATTATATACAGTTTGCATTTAATAAATATATATACCTATTAACACACAATATACGTGTATTATTTAAATAAGTAACTAATCACCAATTAACACATTTATTACGTATTTAGAGAAACAAATATTTTGTCCGATTCAAATATGACGTATCATCATCGTCATTCTATTGTAAATTTTTGTTTAGATGTGTATTTATCATTTAAAAAGTACCTTTTTCAAGAATATAGAATATATGAAGCTCTTTAACAATAAGTCAACATAAGCACCCATGTCGACGTCTTACCATATATATTATCATATTAAAAAAATATATATATATATTTTTTTAAATCTTTAGCTATTAAATCATTGATCGAAATGGAATATATAAAAGTAAATAGTACAATTCGCCTTGAAATATAGTTTTTGAGAACAAAAAAAATATCAAAATTTTGATTCAAATAGTCAATTTTCTAAAAAAGGGCCAAAGCTAATTTGTATGATTGTGGAACGATAATTCTTTATTTTTTTGAAGAGGGGGGGGGGGGGGGGGGATTTAGTGTTTCAAACTAAAATTTTATTTAAATACTACACTTTTCTCAGCCTAGTCGTGTTTGTAGTTTTGTAGAGATATATATTTATATCATTCATAGTACCATAAATAAGGCATAGCCCCTATATCCTATTGTGGGCTACCAGCCCAGTCGTGTTTGTAGATATTTATATAATCCCTAGTACCAGAGATATATGGGCGATAGGGTATCGTCCATATATCCCATTGCGAGCCCCCGGACTAGAATTTTTTTCACTCCCTTGCCCACTAAGAAATATAAAAACATTTTTTTGACGACGATCCAAAAAAAGCTTGTTAACTTGTTGCCCCCCCCCCCCCTCCTTTAATCATGGCCCTTCAGGTTAGAGCCCTGTTACCCCCCCCCACTCCCTTGTGGGAGCCATGAAATAGGGTCCGTAAAAACATCTTGAAAACCGAAAGGGTAGATTGTAGTTATGTTACTAAAATCACTAAAGCGACAATTTTCAACAACATATTTATCATATTATTATTATTATGACTAGATTTAAGATTATCCCGATTTACTCTAAAATGTGTACGCAGTATGGAATCAACATTGAAAATACTAGTTTTGTAATTTATACGTGTTTTTTTATTTATTTTTATTTTAGTGTGATGCAAAACTGTATAGTTAACCATTTTTTTTCGTATGTATATAAGAATTAATACAAATACAATTATTATGCCACTGGATTAAAAAAAAAATGATTTTAATATATATGCAACTGCCAGTACTTATGAGTATAAAATATAGGATACCTTTATAAAAAATAAATAGTTTTGCAAATTGTGAAGAAACGAAAAATTCATATTAATTCAGTGGATAAAAGGGCTAAAAATGCTTTAGTGCTGTTTTTCGCATCATGGAACAGGTTCTTTGAATCCAATTGAAGCAAAATAAATAGTGAAAAGTAGTTTTAACTATAGGGGTCCTGGTCCTCTTGCAGTAGTGTAACCAGAGCGGAGGGGGCAGGTGGTTATACCAAATAATATTTATTTATATATATCTGTAATGGTATAATTGCTTGTAAAAGGCCCCCTCAAAAAATCTGTAATGCTACTAGATTATAACCTAAAATGATTTAAACAAATAAATAATATTGATATATGTTTAGAAAACAATATAATTTCAAGAAATATGTACATTGATTGTAATAATAGTTAACACACATAAACTATAACAAAAATATAATTCTATGGCATCTAAATTTTAGATCTTGAAAATCTTTCCACTCCTATAATAAAGTATAGTAGATGTTCCATACTGTGAACTATACTGGCATGGAAGTTCACAGTATAGAACATCTATTGTAATAAATAAATCACATGTGATGAAAAAAATTTGCATTTATTTCTTCTGGTAAATAATTTAACTCAGATTGGCTTTTATGTTTGGTGTTGTAGCCTTTTCCATATCCTGAAAATAATAATAATACAATTATTTTTAACAGCGCCGTAACTACCACCAGGGCAGTTGCTAAAAAAAATTAAAACGAATGAGATGTAAAAATAGTTAGGTGTCAACGAAAAAAAGGTCATTATAATTAATACCACTAAAGTACTAAGATAACAATGAAAAAAAAAGGTCTTCAGTTTTTATTGGGGGGGGGGGGGGGGCTTCTAGTTACAGTACTGATTTTTAACATAATGTATAGATGGATTAAACATAATATCGACAAAACCAATATCTATATCTACTATTTGTCATGTTTGAAATTTTTCTGAGCTTTACTTAATGAAGTAATTTACATTGTGATTTGTAATGTCCCTTATTCTAAGGGTTTTTTCAATTTAGTCAAAATAACAATCGTTTTACTGAATGAACCATTTTGCGCGGTTTAAAATACCGATTTTAAATGTCGCTTATATTTGGTTTCCGCTGTCATCCGTCAATAATGTTTAAAATTTTAGCTGTAAAGTCACATGTATTTAAAATATTTTCAAATTTTTTGCAGGTGTTTTTGTGAATGCTAACTGAAAAAATGTCATATTCTAAAAACTATTTAATTACCTAATTCACGCATTAGTTTTGTTGGAGCATTTCGTAAATGAAGAGGAACACCCGGTTGAGGACCTTTCCAATTTTTGATCATGTCTTTACAATTATTCAAAGCTCGATACACTTCTGTTGATTTTGGAGCTCTAGCTAAATACACTGCACATTCGGCTAGTAATACATCGCATTCAGGCATACCGATCAACTGACAACCTTGTACTGCCGATATGGCTAGTGGTAAGGCATTTGGATCTGCTAAACCTAAGGTACATAATATATTGTTACTTTCAATTGTTTAAATTGGGCGAACAGTTTAATGTTAAGTAAAAAAGTTTTACTCAATAGATGGCAAAGTCAATTGAATTTGTAATATTTTTTTTAAACTGAGTTTATTATAAATATATTCTAAGAATGTAACATAACTACTTACCAATATCTTCACTAGCTGCTCGTATAAGCCGCCTACCTACATACAATGGATCTTCCCCAGATACGAGCATTCTTGTTGTCCAGTAAAGAGCGGCATTATCGTCTGATGCACGAATAGATTTATGTAAAGCTGATATCATATTGTAATGTTCATCTCCTTTTTTATCATACATCATATGAGATTTCTGTAAAAAAATTAATATTATTAACTGTTTGTTGTTATATCATTTTTGTATAAATTAAGGTGTAATATTAATTAAGTACGTACCTTCAGACTGTCTTCAATAGTACTCAAACAAATAGGTTTATTGCTATCTTCAGCTTGATTAGCTTTAACTGCTAGTTGTAGTGTATTTAACGCTATCCTTGCATCACCATCACACATATCTGCCAACCAGTCTATAGCCGTTCTTTCTATACATAATCTAAAATATAATTGAACTAGTAAAACTAATAAATAATATTAATTGCATTATACACTCAGCGTTCTGCTGTACGACGGCATCGGTAATTCAAAAATTCCACTATACAACGGCTAGAGGAGCCCCCACCACCATGCCTAAAAGTTGACAGGTAATAATAAAAATAGCGCTCTTGGTGAACGAGATCCTGGTTTGTTGACTTTTTAGAATTGAACTCTAGACAATTGTTATTCGTTGCTTTAGTACTGGATGAAAAATGTATAGATTTCTATACAATCATTTGCCAATAATTTATTTTTGTTATTTCCTTTATTAATCGTTTTCAAATTATCAAATCTTAAATAAAATGTACCTTACATATTTTTTTTATACTATTTATTATATTTCAATTTCAACGAAAATTTGTATTGAATTTCATTTTTTTCCACATTGAGTCACACCAAAACACAAGTTTTGCGTGTAAAATCTACATAGAAGACTTTAACATCAATTTGTTAATTTGTCACAGTTATATTATGGTGGGGGTTGGGGAAGGACGTTCGTTAGAACTGTTAGAACATTGTATAACGGAACAATCTTGTAGTGGGTGGTCGTGGAGCAGAACGCTGAGTGTAAAGAAATAGCTTCCAAGCAAAATCAGATTCCAATCTCTATGGTTTGCACAATTGCACACTGTATCAAAATTACATTGTTAAAATTCATAGATAACATAACAGAACCGTTAACCCTATATTTTTCAGTCAACACAAATAAATAAAATAAGTTCGGTCAAGGTTTACAGGTAATTAACATTAAAAATTTAAGTTGAGTTAGTTATATTACTTACTGTCCCTTTTTGAAATTTTCTGTCGTATCATTTGAAGTTAATATTTCTCCATTATAGTGTACGATGAATGCTCTTGTTAATATTGATATAAGATCATTACTCGACAATTTTTCAAGTACAATTACTCTACATCTACTTAACAAAGCTGAATTTAAACTAAATGAAGGATTTTCTGTTGTAGCGCCTATTAATGTTATCGTACCATTTTCAACGTGAGGTAAAAATATATCTTGTTGAAGTTTATTGAACCTATGTATTTCGTCCATGAACAATATTGTTTTACGTTTAAACTTAATTTCATTTTTTGCTATTTTAACCATTTCTTTGACATCGTTGACACCTGACATTGTCGCTGACAATTTTTGAAAACGTGTATTACTTTCACATCGTTTTGATATTATAGACGCCAAAGTTGTCTAGAAATTAAAACATATTGTATTTATTAACTACTCGTTATAAATATATGTATTCTTATACCTTTCCACAACCAGGAGGGCCCCATAAAATCATACTAGGTACTTCATTAGTATCTAACAAATTTCTCAGTACTTCACCTTTACCGACAATATGTTCTTGACCATAATACTCCTCTAGATTTGATGGTCGCATTTTCTCTGCTAACGGTACATCATCTAACTTTTTGGGAGGTATCTATATTAAAATAAAATAATAATATTAAAAGTTGATTATTTCTGTATTAATCATTGTTTGTACAATACAAACCTCAGAACTTTCTGCATTTTTAGAAGTGTTAACATTAACTTTTTGTCTTTTTGGTGAAGGAGATAAAATTTCATTTTTTGAAATGTTTGAAATTGAAACTCTTTTTTGCTTACTGGAGGAACAAACAGCACTTTCTGAATTGAGGAAAATGCACCTATCTACATGAATTTCTGCATCACTGGATGGAATGTTTTTACTACATATTGGACAACTTATTGAATTATTCATTTTGAAAGGTAATATTAATTACAACAGAATATTTACGGTTAACATTGGTTAACATTACTGTTACAAATTACAAATCGTACACTTGACTTTATTACTTCTGCCGCCAAATGTATTTAGAAACGTCAAAACACACGTGGTATAAATAAATAGACATTTCAAATAACATATGTACCAGTGTTTCTCAATAGGGAATCGGGATACAACTTATCTTCAGTGAAATGTTTTTTATACCAAAACTTGATATCTTTTGGGTGCGTTTGAGTAATATTTACTCTGACTTGTTAACTACCATCAAATTTGAAAATGATTAGCTTCAATTTGAACATGAAAAGGTATAATATAAATATACCTATGCAAAATAAAAATTATTTGCAAAATAGGATTTTTTAAATGTTAACAAGATGAAATCGGCTTAATTTTTTTCAAGATGAGATTTGCCTACTTTTTTGCAAAAATTGGTAAAAGGCCATTCAGTTTAATCTCGAAAAAAACAGTTAATCTAGTGTGCAAATATTTAAGAAGGTCCTTAGTTCGGTGTCGTGAGGTCTATTACAAAAAAATATTCAGTCGTACCTCGAGTTACGGCTCTTCTACTAATACGTCACTTATTTTTTACATACATTTTTTAATATACACCATTCACCGAAGTTGCGGCGCTTGCTTGGGAGTTACGTACCTATTTTTAATTAACTTTAGTTAAGGTGACCAATTATTTTTGGCATAAAAGGAGTAGTCATAAGATTATTAAAAAAAAGACTGTCCAATTGTAATGACATTTTTTAATTGTAATGATCTATGGTAATTGAGGAGTTTGCAGCAACAACGAGTTAACTCCATTTTTAGGCCAAACAGAGTTAATAACCGTTTCTTGGGGGGAAAAAAATTATTCTTTCGTTTGGTTCAACAAAGAGTTACCTACCGTTGATAATTCTCAAGGTATCCGCTAGAATGAGTTAGCTGCTTCATTCGCTTGGGTAGAAATGGAGTTAACTCCAGGAACTGACTCTTTGTTTTTGGGCTTAGAATTTAGTTAGTACACTCGTTACTGTGTTCTTTCTTGAAATAAACTAATTTTCTTGAAAATTGTTCTTATTCAATGCTTCCTTACTTTAAAAAGAAAATAATTTTCAACTATTTGGGTCAAAAAGGAGTTAACTCCAGAATAAAATTGACTCTAGAATTGCGAATTTGACGAATTTCTCAATGGAATTTGGTCAAAACATGTGGTCGGTGACAAATAATAATTGGACGAAGGCAAAGGCGATTTAAATACATTCTCCATTTTTTAAACAGTTTTTTCTATTTTCCCACAAATTATAAAAACTGGAGTTAACTCCTTGTTGCTGCATACCCCTCAATTGTCGATATATTTTTTATATAATATGAAAATCAATAGTAATCGTTGTAATTTTTATGTATTTGGAAGTAGAAAGGAGTATAAAATCACAAAAAGGAGTAGTTTGAGAGTAGTTTAAAAAGGAGTACTGTCCACAAAAAAGGAGTTCAAAACTCCCTAAAGAAGTACGTTTGGTCACCTTACTTTAGTAGTATGAAGTAAAGCTATTGACTGTCGACCGATCATATAAAATAATATTGGTTCAACTTAGCGGATATTTTCGAGTTATGGCATGTGTTTGGAACCGAAAGAGATGTAACTTCGGGGTATGCAGCGTCGTAACTACCACCGAGGCAGCAGGGGCTATGCCCCGGGGCCCCCGAGCATGGGGCCTCCCACAGCAGTGTAAAAAGGTTAATATTAATAAGATATAGAAATAGGTACTTAAGTGGCAACGAAAAAAAAAGGTCTTAACTTTTTTCAGCGGGGGCCCCTTTACACACATTCTGCTCCGGAGCCCCCGAGTTTGTAGTTACGGCACTGGGGGTATGATTGAAGTGGAAAATTAATACTTTTTAATTTCTGTACGAAAAAGTACATTTTTATTTATGATACCTAGGAAAAAATAATTTAGATAAAAGTAAATATATTTTCAAAAGAGATTGGCAGGTCTTCATAGTGAGTAGACTACCCCCTTATTACGCCACTGTCACCACTGGCACTGGATCAAATTTCGCCAGTCTCTTTAAGATCTATTTTGATTACCAAAGATCTATTTACATCTAATTTCATCCAATTTCATCTACGTAGATCTAAAATTCTACATAGATCTAAGTAGATCTATAGTAATAGATCCAAGAAACAAAGAAGGTCGTATTAAATTTTAGATCTCCGTGATCTATGGTAGTCGACGAAAACTGAAATTTTGAAAAAAAAAAACTAATTTGATCTACGTACAGTGAATTTATTTGTCCCGGGTTAATGATTAAAACTTGATTGGGACCAGGCCATGCATGCCATTACTAAAAGCATCATTTCCTCTGAACAACCCCTACAGCTAAATAAATTTCTCATGTGCGCCTCTGTGTGTACAGTCTGCTCTACTTTTATGATTTTGCCACTTACATAACATTCCAAATTGGCCATATGTTAAATCATTTTTCGTACTTTTAATTCAATAATAATTTTCGTCATCCACTTAAGAAAGCCCTTTGAATCGACTCGACACCAACTAACAAAAAATTCTAAGAAATCTACAAATGTAAATTCGCAAGGCAAGCAAGTGCAAGTTATAATTTATCGTATTCAGAATGCCACTGTTCTTAATTATAATATTGACTAACTTTTTATGTAACCACTACTATAACTAACACATACGTAGCCGCACGGGGGCAGTGGGGTAGCACAAGAGAGTCGCGCACAGTGTTAAGACCGAATGATTCTGATTCGATGTCTGGCTGATTGGGCATAATGCAAAGTGAAGGGCGTAAGTTTATAAATACATGTGGTTTCACTTTTAATGGTCCAGTATTCGAGTGACTGCACAACAATACAATAAACAAGTGATTGTTACTTTTAGTGAAGTGCAACAATGAAAACAAGTCACTGCATGTAAGTTTCAAATAGGATATTGTTGATGAAAATATTAATTAAAAAAAAACTATACGAGCTGAATTTGATTTATATTAAAATTAGGGTTGAATTCAGGAGGAACCGGGCTGAATTATACTCTTCGAATTTTGTATCTATTTATATCTTAATGTTAAATAAATTGATGTTTGTAAGTTATACTTAAATTTTAAATAATAATACAAAAAATAATTTTCAACCCCAATATTTTCATTTACCTTCCCTTTGGATTCAAAGTTTAACACACTGGAACAACGCTTCGGTTCCTCATTTTGACTTTAGTACTATTCTAACTTATTGTAAGTAATTCGACAATACCTTAAATTGCATTATTTATCAACAGTATTGAAGACTTAAAATATTCTAATTTTCCTGCATATAGATACCGGAAAAATCACAACCTTATCAATTATTTCATTGTTCTTACGAGAATCACCAATTAGATGAGTAACAGAGTAAGTAGGTACAGGTGAAAAAGGATTGAATAGGTACTCGTACATCCCTTGGGCAACTTTTTGGTCCTATTATTTATTGAAGAAAATAATTTTTGGTCGTATATTCCTCATATTTGATAATCTATTTCTTTCGTTGGAACGTAGTAAATAGTTAACCAATAAAACAATGTGCCTAACTTGTACATACTTCTTTAATATTGTCTTGCTTAATCTGAGGGTTGTTATTAAGATAGATACCCTAGTAATACATTCTCTAAAAACTCTAAAAAAAGAAACACCGGTACGGTCAGAATTACCTACCGTTATAACGTGAAATATGTAATGTATATCCTTTAAAAAAATTGCCCTACTAGGTACCATGGTCGGACTCATAGACATAGAGGCATGGACTGCGCATTATTTATTATCCTAATGTGTAAAATTTGGTTCACAGAGGTGAAGATAGAGATATAAACTAATCAAAACTATTTCACACTCGTGTTTAATTAAGTTATCTCTTTTTTACGAAGTCTCGATTTTCGAATCAATTGCTCAGTTCATATTTTGTATCTTGAATTTATTCGAAGACATTGAATCTTTTACCATTTATGGGTTTTATTTCCATTATTGATTATTTCCAAATGCTATAGTTCAGGCTGATTGAAAATATGTTTTTTTTTTTTTTAATTCGTCCATTTATTAAAGTTATGCTTTATGTCTTGAAATTATTTGTTTGCTTCTTTTTAATATTTTAATTTAGTGAATGTATCGACTAGAAGCCAAAAGGATTGACTCCACAAGACAGTAGAGAAATTCAACGTTGTATAAGCAAACTCTAATGATGGGACACTTGGAGATACAAAATTCTTTTCAATTTATTAGTAATTTTGATAATAATAAAAATTCACAAATTCATTTTTTAGCAGAAAAGCCACAAGTATTTGACGAATAGATTTGTTTTGAATAAGGGGAAACAAAATACATGTGCGGAAGTCGCAAATTAACGAATGTTTAAAGCTTCCGCGGTGTCTAGAAGTAATTCTTGACTTCTGGCTATAAGCTGCATTGTTTTGATCGTCATATCGATCGAGGTAAAGACCAAAACAGTGTAGTTTATACCCAGTAGCCAATTTGAAAAAACTGGACGGTTTATTTCAACTAGACATTAAAACTATTGAACCGATTTCGATTAAATTTTCAGTATTAGAAAACCTGACCCTATATAATTAGTTCCGATAATTGGTTTACGATGGATCTGTAGTAAAACAAATAAAATCGATATTTTTAATAAAAAACAAATAAATTATTTTCCGAAACCGCGGGTAATTTTTAGTACTTAAAATAAAATACGCCTACCCTGATTAACCTTATTACACCACAGTCTTCTTCAGTCATTCATGTCATATTTAGTAAATACAGTAAACCCTCGGTAATTCTGTCCTTGTCTAATCCGGCGCCCCCTGTAATCCGACATGCCAATTATATTTACATCTTGCGTAGAACCATTTAAATTGAGATTTCTACACAAGTTGAAAGATTCAGAACTTTGCCCATCGCAGGTCACCTTCTTCATAATTTGTCGAATTACAAAATACTCCTCTTTAAAATATTTCGGACTATAAGGGGTCGATGGCAGTACTCTATAGTTCGACAAATTTGATAATCCAACGCCGCCTTGCAAAACAACTGTCGGATTACCGCGAGTCTACTGTAAATACAAACTATATTTTGCAAGGATATTTATTTACTCGAAACTCTAAAGAACATCGCTGGCTTAAAAGTTCACATTCCAGTATTTATCTGATAAAATTTAATCGAGTTTTTTTTCTAGTTTAATCTATATACATATTTTATACTACAATGTCAACAGTATCATTCAAAACTTGTACATTTTACACACTTGTTGAAACCACACATTTAATTAGACTTAACTAGGTATTTTTATGCCTGAAGCTTTTCCATCATTACCCGTCTCCATTCTCCAATTTAGAAAACCAAGGTAAAACAGTCTTGTTATTTGAAATTGTGTTTATTAATTAAAATTGTTTGTATTTATCTGATATACAGGGCTAGTAAAGACAATACCGTTCGATTTATTTTTTGAGCTGTCAGTTATACCAAACAAAAGTTCAACGAGAAATTTAAAACAGAAAATTTATTGTTAAGCTTATATTCTAATTTTAATAAAATATTATTTTTGATATACAGGATGAGTCATATCAGCTGCATCAAACTAGAACGGTTGATCGAGAAAAAAATTTAAAGCAAAAAGTTTATAAGAGCATGTGTCCGGAAATCCTTCGTGAAGGAGCTAGATATTCTCAAAGATTTTGTTTATAATTAGTTTTTTAAAAGCCTTTTTATCGAATATCTTGAGAACTCATTATGATACAGTCATGAAATTTCATAATCAGTGCAGTATTATTAAGTGTTATTGATTTCCAGTATCAACCAATGATTAATTAGCCCAGATGTGTAGATAAAACAAGTCTTTGCCCAATGCATTTTTTTTCGGAATATTTATGGAATCCGTTTGTCATATATAGCCTTCTAACAATTGAACCATTTGATTTAGAATACTACGATTTGGCACAATTAAAGAAAACTGTGGACTAGTTTCTGGAGTTTTTTGATGTTGGCAAATGGATTACCATTTTTTTATATTTTGTCTCCGAAAGTAATAGTGAAAAAATCGGAAAAATGGGAATATGTATAATGAAATTTCACTAGTGATTCTTAATTTTGCCAAAACGAAATTAAACTAACAAACTGAATAAATTGAAATATGATACGTTACGGAATACTAGTACGTGTGACTTAACTCGCATTTGACAAATTTTAAATTTCCATATAGTCATGAAGAAAAAAAATTAAGATATTTTCTGATGTAAATTGATACTCGTAGTTACTTTTTGACTAGCCCTGCATATTTGTTAAATTTTTTGTGTTATGTTATTTAATAATAGAGAAAATTTGTTAAGTAATATATAGATACAAATCAATGGCCGTATTTTCAGTAAAGTAGTTCGCTGTGTTAGTAGGTACAGTATTTCTTTCATTATTTGTTTTGTTTCATTGGTTATGAAAGGAGAAAAACATAATAACTGGTTAGCTTTTATTATGAACAAATAATATTTTTATGTATTATATATGAAACTTTATATTATCTGGAATAACGATTAATATTATATTATAAATCGCTTGTATGATGCTCTAATAAGCACTGGGTAAAATGTTTGTTTATTGATTTAATAATTATACGGGTATTTATTTTCTTTTAATGTATATAGAATGTGAAAAAAACTTGAAATATCTAAAAAAAAGTAACTACCGGTTGGTATTTGAAATTTCAAAGTTGACCATTCGTCATCCTTGAAAGGTCAAATATTAAAAAAATATCCAATATATAAAAATGTGTCGTTTTCGAACTATACGTTTCATAAAGTGTATATTCAATATTCATTGTATCTAGCACAAACGGAGAACAAACCTAGGGCGTTTATTCTGAAACAATATTACAATATATATTATGTACGTTATACTCGTACATACCTGACTTTTTATAATGAAGTAGTATTTCGTAATTCATATAATGTAAAGTTTATCGAGTTATTTTATTCTTACAAGTAAAAAAATCGGCTAACTCTACAATTAATATCCATCACAATGACAATAGGTTTTGCTGAATTTTCCTTATGGCGTTTCACAGCTGCAATTTTGAATTTTTCTTAAAATTGCGTAGCCTATGAAGCATAGGAAATCAACATGAATCAAATATACCTGATTTGTTGAAATCGGTCAAGTAATTTAGGCTCTACAAGGAAACAAATGAACTTATCTATAATATACAGGGTGTTGAAAAAAGATGGATACACCTGTGTAAGTCGACAGGGAGGAATTATCAGGAAAAATGATCCTGGCAAAAATGTTAGAATTTTTCCCAGCTATCACATGACGATACCCGTTGTGGAGGAGGATCTGTTGTCCAGAGGGAACACTCTCCCCTTCGTATTTTTTAAATGGGATCCCCCTATTTTTAAAACGCAACGTGTCTGTCTGTCTGTTAATGCACTTATCACTCGACAAACACATCCGATTTACGTTTTTTTTAAATATGTTCTTTGCCCAGTTTTTAGTATATATTTTGTTAAGTTAGATAACATAAGGAATAAGCAGTGACGATAATAGTAAATCAAGTCAGAAATTAAGTTTGCTGCCAGCGCGTTCCTTTGCAATACGCTGCCTAAACCGTTAAGTATTGAAAAGTATAATGTTGTAAAAAATTGTGTATAGAAAAAAAGCTCTATCATGAACTCCGCGAAACCATATATCAAAATTTTATATTTAAGCGAGCGAAGCCGCGGGCACAGCTAGTACATACATTAATACATAATACGTAGACAGTCAAAATCATAACCCTCTTTTTGGCTTCGCATTTTATTTTTCAAAGGATTTGTTATTATAACCTGAAATGGAAAATCGAGTGGAAATTTTAAAACTGGAGAACCCTATTTTTTATGCCTTACGAAATGATAGTTGTAAGATAGTATTACTAATTTTAGGGTGTTAGGTTTCCTAATAGTGAAAATCAAATCATTACACGAAATAAGAGAACACAATTTTATATAATATCTATACAATTATTATTAAAAAAACTGCAAAGATTTATATTAATACATAAAGGTATTTATATTTTTATAATTATGTCAGGGACATCATTAGTAGGAGGCGAGGGGGTCAAAACACTCATTCCATACGTTTTTTTTTTGTTATTTAAGGGTTCTTGAGGGTTATAACTTATAAGTGTAAAAAATAGAGCCCATTGATATTTTTTTGTCGTTAAATGATCATAAGGGTTGTCACCCGCCTAGTAAAATGAAATAAAATAACTCGGAGGGGGTGGGGTACTCTCGATTTAGCCCCAAATGTCACCTTCCCCGTAGCGACGTCATTGGTATGCTCATACACAAATATTCCGAAAAAATATATACCTACATAGTATTCAATCTTTTTATGTTATGTTGCATGACAAAGAAATACAATTTCATGTTCACCAATTGCCAATTGGTTAAGACAACCGTTACTAATTGTTGTGTAACGTAAATTCATTAACAATCGATTTCATTCATTATTTATAAGAACAGTTACTTATTGCCCGTGACCTATAATGCACTAGTGAATAAATATAAATACATATATCTATGCATAAGTGAACATATTTCCGAATTATAAGCAGAAGGGTGGAACACAAGAAAACCAGGGTCATAAATAGAGCATAAAGGTATAGGAAATGATTGAAATATAATGATTAATCTGAGATATATGTAAATTAAAATTTTACTCGATTTTATTTTGAAAAATAAAATAGTTATTTGAAATTTTAATCAAAAAATTATTTATATATTTTATTGATATATAGGAAATATAAAAATATATTGAGTACAAATCATACAACAGAACAAATAACTAACTGAAGAAACAAAAATATTAATTATTTTTCAAAAATAAATTATTAAAAATAGCTCTGCGTATAGGTTATAAATCTTGGTATTTGGATATAAGTCAAGTCAATTTGGTAATTTCTTCGCACATTATAGATAGAGGACATCTTCAGTGGCGGGTTAACCCAGGAGACGACGATGAAATCTCAAAGCTTGTAGCTTAATAAAGTTTCTTATAAAACGTAGAAACATTGAAACATAGGGCTAGCAATGTAATAATTGGGAAATAATATAGGATCACTTCTGTTTTGTAGGGAAGAGCATATTCCTTAATAATTGTTATATTCTATAACTGAATATATGAGGTCAATTTTCCTTGTACGTCATCAGAATATTTTTTTTTATTTTAAAAGGCAATAATTTATGATTATATACGAGAAAACGGACTTCGTATTGTGTTAGAAATAAAAATACATAGGAATACTGTTGTGGGTGTATTAAATCGTACGTACCCTATATGGGCGCGTGTATACAATATTCTGTTTCATATAAGTTTGCAGTGGTTGCTGGGGATTTGGCGGTACAAATCGCGATTCCTGCCGTCAAAAATCCCAGCAACCACTGCAAACTATGAAACAGACTATAGTTAAGAAACTCAGTGCATTTTTACATGGGTAAAAATGTTTCAATACATTGTAAGATCCACGAACAGTATTCAGTTAATTAGTCTAAAGTTTAAATTAAAAGTTTGGTGTGAAAATATGATATAAAATTCAGAAATTTAATTTTTCGAGAAATATAAAATTTAACTTTTTATCAAGAATTTCTCGATTATTATTTATTATTATCAATAATTTACACCCAAAACTGTGACATTACAATCTATTTAGTATTTACATATTTATAAAATTAAAAACAAGTATTTAAAATATATATAAAAAAAACATTTTTTGCATACTATAAGATTAATTATTCACAAACCAAAATATTTCTACAAAATAAGTACACAATTTAGAAAATGAATGTCTTTAGAATCGAATTCTTAAGAAATTCCACATGCAATGAGATTCAAAAATGTCAAAATAACATATTCAATTAACTGTTTAAATTTTACAAAATCTATATACATTCCATCTTGACTTTCGAACAAGATTCAAAATTAGTTCATATTAAAAATGTATTAAAGTTTATCACCATAATAAAATTATCCATCTGTGATTATGATATATAATTATGTTTAAAAATAGCACGCGTGACTGTCTCTTGTTAAATAACCATTTAAATACCAAAAGAAGAAACATTTGGAACCGTTCAGATGCATGGTATTTAGCGACATTCAACGTAATTTAAATAAATATTTCATGAATGTATTTCTTATGTTAATCGACATTGTAGCAACTGTTATTTTAATATCCAAATGCAGCCTTGAGTTATTTTTTACTAATATTTCTACATTTATCGTCTCTTCTATTAATTTATTTTGCTATAATAGGTATACGATCTTCATAACTTAAAACTATTAACTATATTTATGTGGAGATAAATATCTATTGTTACTTTTTTTTAAATGTAATCGAAACAGTTTGCCATATCTTAAAAGCTTTAAATACTTTTATTATAAAGAAGCCAACAAAATTACAAACTTGCAAGTACAGTGGTGCCTCGCTTAACGAACTTAATTCGTTCCGGGAGCAAGTTCGTTATGCGAAAAGTTCGTTATATGAAACGCGTTTTCCCATAACAATACATGTTAAAAATTTTAATTCGTTCTGGAGCATAAAATATGGTATTGTAACATAAAAAAGATTGTACATACGTTTTTTTATTTTTTAGTCAGAATCAGATTTAGGAGAGTCTACCGAGGCTTGCAGGATCAAATCCTCTTTCTAATTATTTCTTGTTTCATTTCACAGAAATCACCTTCCTTATTTTTTTAGAACTCATAATATAGACACACAAAATTACATTTATTAAAATAAACAGGTGTGTGAGTTAAGCACAGAAAAGAACGACTGACGCGCGTTCATGCATGTTCATGCAAGTTTGAGCAACGACTGCGTGCGACTTTGGAAGTTCGGGCGACTTCGTGATACGTAGGAGCGTTCGGGCGGCAAAATTAAACACGATGCAGTTCGTTGTGCGAGGTGAGGTTCGTTGTGTGAGTCGCGCAATGAACGAACAGAAAGTTCGTTGTGCACAGCGTTCGTTATGCGAGGCGTTCGTTATGCGAGGCACCACTGTACATTGGATCCAAATGGATGGATTAGTTACAGAATTTAGAGCAGTGATACACTCAAACCTCTAAACAACGTTCTTCCTATTAACGCACGCTCCGAGAAACGACTGGCCAACCGCTTCATGTAACGACTTTCCCCGATCCGTATCACAATATTACCGTGACTGCTATATTTCTTCGCGAAATTTAAATTCATCAATTAACGTTAAAGTCGGCACGGTGATGGGTGCCCCTCTAGCGTACGTTGTTGGGAGGTTTTGAATTACAGATGCTTACGTTGTTCAGAGGGACGAGTGTACTTCAAATTATTATAACACAGTTGGCAGTTCTGAATGTACAGAATAATTTACATAATAACAGCACTGTTTTAATACTGTCGGTGTTTTCATACAACCCGTGCGCGAAACTTGTCAAAGTCTTCATGAAACTCCAAGAGAACTACCATAGAAGTTTGATACCTCATTTGAAAGTGCTTGTTAGCCAGCAAGTTTTGTTAGCTCATTTTTTAATATCGGACATAACTATAACTAGACCTACCAACCAGTTCATATCTCAGAAAGTTCCTATCTGATATCAATAAAATAAAAATCAAAGTTGATTGAAAATTGTGAATATTATTTCTATTGTCCCTTATAATGAATATAGAACACTATATTTATTTGTTTAACTTTATAGTGACGTTTTTACACTCAAAGTTTCTATATTTGATTTCAATAAAATAAAAATCAAAGTTGATTGAAAAATGCAATTATTATTTCTATTACCCTAATGATCTTGAATTATAATTTTATTTGTTTAACTTCATAGTGATGTTTTGTACACCATTATTGGTCGATGTGTAAATATAATAATTATTATTATGACACTAGCCCCGAATCACTGCACTGGGGTAAATGTAATACACTGTCATTTAATTTTCATTTGTGGTTAAAATATTTAGAAACTAATTTGAAAATAAATGTGTGTATGTTACATTAGTTCAAAAGAAGATTGGTCTTCAACCCAGATAAAAGGAAAACTTATTAATAAATTTTAAAGTAAAAATTAGCAAGATATAGAATATATTATATACTAGCGATAACGTTTATATTTACCCTCACCTTACCTTACTTATCAGTTTTCATTTAATTAAAAAAGGTTTGGCAGTGCTCCGTTGATGAGGCTGGCACACCTAATTTGTTCAAGTTACAAAAAAGGGGAAAATAAAAATACAGATTAAGAATTACAATTTTTAAGGAAAAAATAACCAGACCTCCTGATTGATAAGAAGTGAATCCTAGACAGCCTTGAAGTTGCATTTTTCGAAATGGAAATTAAAATATTACAGTTTTATAGCTGGAACCCTTACATAACATCTATCTTGATTCTAAACTGTAGTTTCCACCTTTAAAAAATTTGACCACATGACCCAATATAAAAATAAATTTTCGTTTCTCTCTCTAGAATAAAATACCCGAATTCAAAACTTCTATAATGTATATATACAAAGTTTATTTCACAAGAAAGAGACGCCAATAATTTCACACTTTGATGAGTGACACATGAAGAACTTGTTATAAAAAAGCAACGGTACTGTTACGTTATTAAATATATTCTTAAAATGTTACATTAATATGCATACAGTTTTATGATGAAATATCAAGGTTGGACTCCACCCCATTGAAAACGAGAGTCATGAACAGGGGCGGACCCAGGCTTTATACTATTTGTAATACCTTTGCCATACTTATAACCATTAATCATTAAATAAAGACATTTCATTTGTAAAGATTTTTATACATAAAAATTATAGGTTCTATTTAAAAAAATAAAAAATAGTGTTTATATAATTATTGTGATGATTAAATAAACTAAAAAAATATTTCAATTAAAATGTTATATATGTATACAAGTTGTTCTTGAAATAAAAAGTTTCATAGAACTACGTCTGCTCTGTGAAACTTATTTCTTTTAAAGATAACTTTTTCGTTGTAGTGTTTTCATCTAGTCTGAACTTTTATTTTTATTTAAGACTTCTCGTAAATCTGTTTAAATCTTTTAATAAGTTACCTACATAAATTAACGAGTTTTTTTGTAATATCAAATATATTTGATATAAATTTTCCTTAAGGTAGTTGGTCCATCATAATGTGATCACATTAGGCCATGAGTACATATTTTTAATTTAGAGAAATGATCATGGCAACGCTGTACATTATCTACTATTAACTACTTGTCAAATGATTATACTTTATCATCTAAACTACCACAGAATATATTAATAATTAATGAAATCGATTATAATTCCCTTCAATCCACTTATCATATTTTGTAAAAAATTATTTCATTATTTCGTGTATTTTTTACTATAATCAAATGAATACGTTGTTATCACATTGTCAACAATACTGTAATTTATGTGATGGTTTGGTAGGTAAATCTGGTTAAATCTTAATAACGGGATGGTCAATAATTCCAATTTTTTGTATACTGTTTTCTTTCATATAAATATACAACATGTTAGTTTTTTATGAAAATCTGACGCTACGTTTAAATTTTATCTAATGAAACGTTACGTTAGTGTACGGTTAGTCCATATAAGTTGTGTTAAAAATATAAACTTTGAGATCGTTTTTCATGACTTTGAGATGGTCAATTTTAATAAAAATGGGCTATTTTTCAGATATTAATCTAGGGAATATTCCTGTGCATTTTAAACAAAATCTGACGAAACCCCGTTTACGGACCAACTACCTTAATACCTATAGGTAGATTTTGATTAAGTGTAGTTTTTTTGAAACTCTTTAATTTGATACCCATCATGATAAGTTTTGATGGATTTTTTTCATCTATAACAATATGGCATTTCAAGACTGATATTTTTAAATTTCCATGAGATTTTGAAGCCTATGAGACGCAGAGAACCAATACAAATCCAATGATATCTCATTTTTTGAAATCGGTCAAATAGTTTAGGGTCTGTAATTTTCTAAGTTCATTTTTTCTGTGATTTGTAAATAACTAATACATTTTGAACAATTTGGCACAATGCATACAATATTTTGTTTTAAATGACGGTTCTGTATACAAATTAAACATTTATATAATTCGAACAAACTATATGATATATTGCATTACTTTCATATGTCTATATTTAAATGACACTGTTTTTCTTTATTCGTATTTACAGACGATCCTTTCATTATTTTATGTTAATTTATTATTTTTCTCTGTAGCCGATAAGACCTAATAACGATCGCAGATCATGTATATGAGAATATACTTTCTCCACAGATGATTTTGTAATTCAAATGTCGCGATCATCTGAAATAATTTCAAATTGTATTAAGAGTTATTGTATATTTATTTCATGCACAAAAAATTACTCGATTTTAGTTACGTATTTATTAACTTTCATTGATTTAAAATTAACGGAAACTAGCCTACATATTATGTCGATGAATTTTTTACATGAAAGTTAATACATAATATCTTAAAAAACGCACCTTACAACAGTTATAATTGAGGGATACACAAATTAAATATGAAATATAAGATATACATTTTTCGTTATAAAGGACCCCGCAGAATACTTATGGGAAAGGAGTTTCGGTCAAACTCTTTGATACTTTGGATTCTGATAGTCCTTGATGAGTAAATTAAAAGTGTCAATGAGCACGAAGTCCTAAAAATTCAAACTCTTAAGATATAGCCCTCTAAAGTTGGGGGTCATGCTTACCATTAATTTACAATAAAAAAATTTGTACAACCTCAATTTTCGCATAACTATTTATTTGTGTTCCCAAAAACTTATATAATCGATTGTCAGCATTATGTGTTGTCATTTCTCAATGAATTGAAAAGTTGACTTTTTATGGTGGCAATCGATTATAGATGTCTTTGGGAACACGTACAAAAAGTTTAGCAAAATTTAAGGTTCTTTTGGGTTCTACAAAAAAAAGATTGTAAATTAAAGACAAACATGAGGGCTATATCTTAAAAGTTTGAGTTTTTAGGACTAAGTGCCCATTGACACTTTTGATCTACTCATCAAGGACTATCATAATCCAAAGTTTCAAAGATTTTGACCGAAACCCCTTTCCCATAAGGATTCTGCGGGGTCCTTTTTATTAAAAATACTAATCGTAATTTTTTTCTTAATACTGGCCTACTATAGTTGAATTATTATATAATCTAAACTCTCTAAACTATTTCTAGGACCATAGGCTTTCGTACAGTTCAATTATCATGATATTTGATTCAGTAGTTCAAAGTATCAAGTCGTTTTTTCTCAGTTGTAAATTTTCTTAAATAATTATTTACACCCTATAATAATTATAGTCTTAGGTTTTCAAACAATGAAAATCTCATCAAATTCAGTCTATAATCTATTTCATTTAAGTTTGCAGTGGTAGCCAGGTGATTTGACCGTACGGATCATGACTCGCACGGTCAAATCACCTGGCAACCACTGCAAACTTAAATGAAATAGAGCATAGGTGTCCAACCTTTTGACCTTCGCGGGCCGCAGAGCGCAAAAAAATAGCGAAAAAATTTGTTAAGGGCCGCAAAAAAATTTGAAGACCTTTTTTGGTTGACTTAATTAATTAATTTATATCTTTGTATCTACACTATATATACTTTATATGACAAAAAATCTGAAGACCTTTTTCATATATTACTTTTTTTTTAATCTTTTGCGGGCCGCACGAAATGTGCTCGGGGGCCGCATGCGGCCCGCGGGCCGCGGGTTGGACAAGCCTGAAATAGAGTATAGTATAAATTTTTGTGTTACCGGTATTTTCATTATAAAATGTCAATTGTAAATTTTCCTTAATACGGACCTGCCCTCATTAAATTATTATATAGCTTAAATCAGTGGTGTCAAATTCATACATATACGAACAGGGGCCAAAAAATTGAGTCTAAGAGAGTCTGCAGGCTGCAACCCTAAGCCCCACTAAAAAAAAAAATTGTTTTTGCGAATGAAAAAGGAAAATTTTAACAAGCAGAAAAGATTGTTTATTTGGAAAAAACTCAAAAACATTGTTTTAATGGATTTACAAAATTTAACGAAAAAATATATTAATTTTAGGTATAAAATGCTACAACAAAATTTACAATTAGAGGAATAAAAAAAATATTTTTTACTCGTTTAGCATCTTTTGGAAGACACTATATATATTTTATATTTTTGCACTGTTCAATGCTTTAAAAATGTTTGTATACTTTTTCAAATTCCATTTTATTATTTAAATAAAATTAACAACAAGCTTTGGGCCGCGAGTCGCATTTTAAGGACTGGATGCAACTTTGACACCATTTGCATTGGCTTAAATTAATTTAAGGGTCATAGAATTTCGTACAGTGAAGGAAATATTAAAAACGATTCATTAGTTTTCATGTCAAATCGTAATCAACAGACAGACAGACAGAAGTTCTGAAAACTATCAAAATAAATTATATTACCTAAAAACGATATACAGTGGTACCTCGACATACGAGTTTAATTCGTTCCGCAACCTTGCTCGTATCTTGAATTACTCGTATCTCGAAGCAAATTTCCCCATACAAAACAATTGAACTACCATTAATCCGTTTCAACCCCCAAAATGTCACCCCAGGTATTTTTGTTACGTGGTTTTGAATAATAAAAACGTATTTATAAATGACAAATATTTTTGTTTCTTCCTCCCTCTCAGAATGTTCCGGAAATGAGTTAGGCAAGTGTCATTAAAAAGATCAGATGCACGACCTGTTGCAACTTTTTCTGGGTGTGCCGACCTGCTAAACTAAACCGAACTCGAATCTCGAATTTCGCTCGTAACTCAAAGCAAAAAATCACTCGCTCGCCGGCTCGTATCTCGAAAAACTCGTATGTTGGGGCACTCGTATGTCGAGGTACCACTGTATAGTCGCAAAAAGCTTCAAAATTATTATAAATTGTCGTTCTCATGTCTCATTCGTTTATCAAATAAAAAATTGAGTATTTATAGTTAAATTGCATTTCTTTGAGTCTTAAAGAAAGTAATACAAAATCACAGGAAACATCCACGTATTTTTTACCGGCGCTTAACATTTATTTATTGTAATTATTATGATAAATATTAATTTTAGAATTATAATCGATCGATTGTGAAAGTTTCGAATCGCAAAATTATTGCTGAACATATGTAATTCCATATAATTAATGTTTGTATGCAGATATCTAGATAGTAGATAGCACATGCCATACAAAACACATTAGTACATGTTTATTTGTAATCCACGCATGTATAGTTTTAAAACACTTTACTGCTGCCTTTTTAACCTTCCCCTCGAAAATAACTAAATAGCTAATTCGAATGATTTGTAACAGCAATTACATTTTTTCTTTTTTAAAGTTTCTTCCGCGTTGCGCTAAAAAAATATTTTAATTGAATGAATAATAATTGCAATGACAAATATAGGACAAATTATACATCGTATAAATGTCAGGATAAGAAAATGTATGGTTCAATAATCAATAATTATTGAGTAAATTGATTTCTATTTTAAACAGTGATAATATTTTATTGAATGAAGAAGTATTATTAAAATTATAAAAAATCTTTCTTACATACTATAAAATTGTTTGTGTGTCCGTTACTGCGCTTATCACCTGCGAACCACTTATCTGATTTGCATGTGTTTTTTTAATTCATAAATATGTTCTTTGCCCAAGTATTAGTATATATTTTATTACAATGGGTAACATAAGGAATAAGCAGTGACGATCATAATAGTAAATTAAGACGGAAAAAAATTTGCCGCCAGCGCGCTCTTTTGCAATACGCTATGTAAACTATTAAATATTGAACAATTAAAAAATATATAATGTAAAATGAACGCCGCGATATAGTACCTATATCTAACTTTTATATTTAAGCGAACGAAGTCGCGGGCACAGCTAGTATTTACATATAAACGTCAATAACCAGATTCATTAAATATATTGAGTTGAGGAAATAGTTATACAAGGGCTTAAGTGTCTTATGTCTTACAATTAGCTACTTGTAAAATATATAATTTGTTAAATTAAATCGTGTATCATAACCTAGACCTAGAACAGGATATTGCAGATAAATTCTGAAGGTAGCTGTTAATTAAGATCGTAATTTCATAATGGAACAGAAATTAACTAAAATATAAAATTCTAGCGGAATCCCGCGGCTTCGCTCGCGTAAACTTCAAAACTAATTAGAACCCTCCATACGTGATAGGGGATGACATATTATATTTTTCTTTTATTGATTTTTATTCATTACCTATAAAAAAACGAATTTCATAACATACTTATTTGTCTTATAGAGTACCTACTTGTACCATGTTTCATTTGATGAATACAACAAATATTTTACAAATACCAATACTTTAGGGGTTGAATTTTGGGAATGTTGAAATAATTGTTTCATTATTTATATTGTAGAGTATGTTCGATAAGTTTCAATTAAATGCGAACAAAAAAATATTTTTTTATATAAACTTTGACACCCTGTTTTAACCCCGTAGGGGTTGAATTTCTGAGCGCTTTTTCAGGAATATATATTTTTTAACTTTGTTTAAATTTTAAAGGTATTAGAAAAAAATAATGAAATATAGTACCAGATGCCAAATTAACTTTCTCACTTTAATACAATGAAAGTTTACAACAAGAGTAGAATTTAGAACATATTTAAATAAACTGAAAGTATAAAATTAGGTAATAAAGGTAAATTAGTTTATAAACGAATTGATGAATTCGCGAGTCTCATAGTTCAGCTTTAGTCCCTAGGCAAATACAAAGGTTGCTTATATGCCTAAACTAAAAATGTTCTACTGTACATATATTAAAACAATTCGTTAATTTTATTACAAACTAACAAATGGAGTCTGTAACTTTGGCATCGTTGATTGCAATGAGCTTTAAAGACGTATTTAATGCCACTTGAAACTAAATAATCAAAATCCATTTAGATAACCTTTTCCAACAAAATAATTTTTAAATATTCATATTATAATATAAAATATTTTTCATCGTAAACTACTTCAGTAGTATAATTATTAGATTCCCTCCTTCTCCCATTGATTTTCCCATTTATTTGATGATAATAATCTTTAGAAATTATTTTTTCGAAAACTAAAAGGGGTTTAGATAATTTACTTTCAAGTGGCCTCAAAGCTCATTGCATTCTGCGATACAAAAGTTGTAGTCCCCTCTTGTTAATTAATTAATTTATTACAATTTTGTTAAAAAAGAAACAATATAGAACAAGGTAATTAAAAGTGACTATGAACGAAGAGCAATGAACTAAAGCCAAAAAAATAATAAATATTAATTTGATAAAAAAAATCATCAATGAAAATGAGAGGTAATATATTTAACCAATTATCCTTAACACAATATATTAAATATACGCGTAATAAAAGAAATTGTGATTTTGTTTCTAAAAGGTTGTCACAGAACTTCCTATAGTATTGACCTTGATACAGATTAAAACATTGAAATAAATAATTTATTCGTATTTGTTTATAAACTTACTTAGCCGTGTTTATGTAAATGTACTCAGTACCGTAAGAAATATATTTCCTAATAATAATAATAATTATAGCTGGTATGACACGATACAGTAATTATAATCAAATATATACCTATATTAATTTAAAAAACATTGACATGTGATTAGAGTTTTTATTCCTTATTTTTTAATTTATAAATAAGTTTGTTACTTATAATAATAATTAATGATCAAATTTTGTAGCCATTCTAATAATTCTACTATTCTCTTGTTTGGTATCATAAAGGAGCTAGTAAGCACTATCAAATGAGGAATTAAACTTACATGAAAGTTCTTTTGGAGTTTTTTGAAGACTTTGATAAGTCAAACAGTGGTGATATTATGATAATTATTTTGTATGGCCAGAGTCGTCGATATGCATGATGATTTTAAATAATGAAATAGGTTAAAAAGATTCTAAAAAATGTGTTTATTTTTATATTATAATCGAGATAAATATAATTTTTGTTAAAATAAAAATGCAAAATACAGCAATCCGCCATGTTAAAAATAGAACACCAATCAGAGCGAATGACGTCACGCATCAGTAAACGTCAAAAGTGTTTGACTTATTTTAGACAAATATCAATTCCTCTTATAAGATTATAAGGTACATTACCTTATTTAAGAATTTATATACATATTTTGGAATTCATTTTTAACACACAAAATAATTAAATTATATTGTCTAACTCTGAATATTTGATTATTGTTGACAATGAGTGTGACGTCACAACTCTGAAATGTCACCTGCGAGCGTTTTGGTGTCAAATTAAAAATTAGTTTTAAAAGAGTCAATTTTTGCGATTAAACCTTTATATAAGTATTTTTTACTTTCTTATACCAATGTATATGAAATATACATATAGTATAAGTAAGTATAGTAAACGCGATTTTTTTCGAAATCCGGATTTTGATGGAATTATCAATTTTGACCTTCCCTGAATCCATTCTGACTATTTTCGCCATGATGTCTGTGTGTCTGTCGGTCTGTCGGTCTGTCTGTCGGTCTGTCGGTCTGTCTGTAGACGCTGTAACTCAAATACGACAAATCGTAGAAAGGTGGAATTTTATACTTAAGATTGATTTTTGCCTGGGATGAAAACCTCCTATTTTTGAAAACGATCATTCAACCGGAAACGGATGTTTACCTACATCGATTTTTGAATTTTTCGAATAACACTGAAACAGTGTGAATTAGAGAAAAATGACAAAGTTGAAAATTGTAGGTAATATTATTATCTATAATTTATGTTCTATTCATTTTTTCGAAAAAAAACAAATTTAATTTTTTTTTTTTTTTTACCAAGTATTCGATTTTAAGTACATTTCAAATGGTTCATAACAGAGAAGAAATATCTGCCATGTGTGTCATGGGACTTTCTTATACGTATCACAGAGACTGTACGTGTTTGCTATAGGTACCATGGGTCTTTCTTATACATAATATTGAGAATAAACACTGTACACTCTATTTTATTTAGTTTGCAGTGGTCGCCCGGTGACATGACGGTATGAGTCGTGATCCGTACGGTCAAATCACCAGACAACCAGTATAGATTATTTTAAATAATGATTTTTAAAAAATTATTTCTGGCTAAATCATAAGTGTTGGAAAAAAATGTATGGGGAATTAATTATAGATAATAACATACTCGACATTTTTTATCTAAAACATTTTTGTCTTATTTCAAAAAATTCAAAAAATTACAAGAGTAACCATCCGTTTCCGGTTTAGTGATCATTTTAAAAATAAGGTGGTTGTCTTCCCAGATGAAAGATTATTATAAATATAAAATTACACCCTTCCATCATCAGTCGTTTAGGAGTTATGGTATTTTTACTTTCTTATACCAATGTATATGAAATATACATATAGTATAAGTAAGTATAGTAAACGCGATTTTTTTCGAAATCCGGATTTTGATGGAATTATCAATTTTGACCTTCCCTGAATCCATTCTGACTATTTTCGCCATGATGTCTGTGTGTCTGTCGGTCTGTCTGTCGGTCTGTCGGTCTGTCTGTAGACGCTGTAACTCAAATACGACAAATCGTAGAAAGGTGGAATTTTATACTTAAGATTGATTTTTGCCTGGGATGAAAACCTCCTATTTTTGAAAACGATCATTCAACCGGAAACGGATGTTTACCTACATCGATTTTTGAATTTTTCGAATAACACTGAAACAGTGTGAATTAGAGAAAAATGACAAAGTTGAAAATTGTAGGTAATATTATTATCTATAATTTATGTTCTATTCATTTTTTCGAAAAAAAACAAATTTAATTTTATTTTTTTTTTTTTACCAAGTATTCGATTTTAAGTACATTTCAAATGGTTCATAACAGAGAAGAAATATCTGCCATGTGTGTCATGGGACTTTCTTATACGTATCACAGAGACTGTACGTGTTTGCTATAGGTACCATGGGTCTTTCTTATACATAATATTGAGAATAAACACTGTACACTCTATTTTATTTAGTTTGCAGTGGTCGCCCGGTGACATGACGGTATGAGTCGTGATCCGTACGGTCAAATCACCAGACAACCAGTATAGATTATTTTAAATAATGATTTTTAAAAAATTATTTCTGGCTAAATCATAAGTGTTGGAAAAAAATGTATGGGGAATTAATTATAGATAATAACATACTCGACATTTTTTATCTAAAACATTTTTGTCTTATTTCAAAAAATTCAAAAAATTACAAGAGTAACCATCCGTTTCCGGTTTAGTGATCATTTTAAAAATAAGGTGGTTGTCTTCCCAGATGAAAGATTATTATAAATATAAAATTACACCCTTCCATCATCAGTCGTTTAGGAGTTATGGTATTTTACTTTCTTATACCAATGTATATGAAATATACATATAGTATAAGTAAGTATAGTAAACGCGATTTTTTTCGAAATCCGGATTTTGATGGAATTATCAATTTTGACCTTCCCTGAATCCATTCTGACTATTTTCGCCATGATGTCTGTGTGTCTGTCGGTCTGTCTGTAGACGCTGTAACTCAAATACGACAAATCGTAGAAAGGTGGAATTTTATACTTAAGATTGATTTTTGCCTGGGATGAAAACCTCCTATTTTTGAAAACGATCATTCAACCGGAAACGGATGTTTACCTACATCGATTTTTGAATTTTTCGAATAACACTGAAACAGTGCGAATTAGAGAAAAATGACAAAGTTGAAAATTGTAGGTAATATTATTATCTATAATTTATGTTCTATTCATTTTTTCGAAAAAAAACAAATTTAATTTTTTTTTTTTTTTTTACCAAGTATTCGATTTTAAGTACATTTCAAATGGTTCATAACAGAGAAGAAATATCTGCCATGTGTGTCATGGGACTTTCTTATACGTATCACAGAGACTGTACGTGTTTGCTATAGGTACCATGGGTCTTTCTTATACATAATATTGAGAATAAACACTGTACACTCTATTTCATTTAGTTTGCAGTGGTCGCCGGGTGACATGACGGTATGAGTCGTGATCCGTACGGTCAAATCACCCGACAACCAGTAAAATTACATGAGTAAACATCCGTTTCCATCTTATTGTTAGTAATTATGTTAAACAAAATTCGTTCGATACATAATTTATAAAATAATATTTCTATAGTTTATGTCTCATTCATTTTACTCTATTTTTTATTAGTTTGTCAGAAATATCCTTCACTAAAATAAAAATCACGTACACTGTTCACTGTCATTATTACGTATAAGAAAGTCCTGTGGCACACGGCAGATTATTTGGAAATAGGACACACGTAAGATTATCATAGAATAGTTTTTTTTTTAAATTAGTCATCATGCCTATTGTGTTACAACACGATGAAGTATCACTTCTCTAAATTCCATAGCGAATACATAGATACTATCACAAAATGAATACCTCATTTGAGAGTGCTTGCTACCTAGATCCTTCATGATGCATTCACAGATTTTCCAATATAGGACTTTGAAAAACATATTGTATTGATTTTTTTTTATTTTCTCATTCTTTTTATACTAATACTTTTTATACTTGACTTTTTTTATCTCTTTTGGAAGAGCTAACGCAAATAATAATAATACATTATTACAATTTACAATATACAATTTTTTTTGTCATTATCACTTTTGAAGATTTAAAAAAAAATTTAATCGAAGATTGCAATAATAACAATACGTTTACATATTTAATTTCCTTAAAATGTCAGTTTTAATTTAATACCCCACTTGCCAGGATTGAATAAAACATTTTTTTGATAACTCATTTGTCCCACTCAAAAAGCACCAAAAACTTAAAACTATATTTTTAAAAACTCAGTTCTATTATTGGTCCACCATGCCAAATCACAGATTTATAGGTCAAATGGTTCAGTAGCTAATGAAGGCTAATTAATTATAAGTGTTACATTTTTGTAATTTCGATATGGACGATTAAAAAAAATATTTTTTTAATTGTTAGAAAACTGGACGTAATATATGGGTAATGAATTACATAGACCAAAAGTAGTATGCAATATTGGTCTTGTGTTATTAGGGTAATTTATTCCAATGAGGAATATTACCAGCATTAATCAGATGAATATGTGTTTTAATTCGTGATGTAAGAATCGACATTTCGTTAAAATAGGACATAAATTTTAAAATGTCGATTCTGTTGTAATAAATAATAAATTCTTAATTTCGTAAACTGTAACGGATACACTGTGCGAAATATTCTGTAAACAAAATGCTTGTTGCATTTCTTAGTTAATTATGTTAAATAAAAATACATTACTGCTTCCTTTGTAATAAGGTAGAAAGTACAAAACTGTACAAACGATTGTCATAAAAAATACATTTTGTTATTTTTTAATATATGCAGTGCAAGAAATATCTCTGTTAAATATTTGTATGCACACGATAATGAATCGTGCATATTTTATCTACATAACATATATGTTGTAATGAAATATTATAAATTATTTTAATTTTTTCGTATTGGAATTCAAATTTGAATTTCTCAAGATATTAATTATTGGCGAAAATATTCATTTACCTACTTAATTAGTTTTTGACCTATTTATGTCCGGTATTATAAAGGCAAATGTTAAGTAGTGACATTTGTATTTCATAAAATTCTTAGTATTTACATTACTATATATATTTATTATCACTGCTCTAAAATCCCGAGCAAATTCAAAACGATTTGACACCGCGCAGATAGCGCTAGCTTTGCTTTTGCTCTACATTCAAACAGATTTTCTGTACTGTCTGTACTTCGACGATTCAAACCTTTTTTTACATGAAGTACCGAAGTTAGCATTTTTTTTACATTTTCCCGGAAAAAAATTGTAGATCTGCAGAGATCTACTCAGATCTCGACATATCTCCATTTTTTTCAACTGTTTTTTAATCTGTGGAGACTTGCAAAGATCTATAATGACCTACAAAGATCTAAAAGAATCTACAAAGATCTCTAATGATAGAGATTGAAACGTTTTCATGAATTTTTAACGTTACAATTAGAGATGCCACGAATATTCGGCTACTATTCGGTATTCGGCTTATTCGGCTACTTTTTTTACTATTCGGTATTCGGTCGAATAGTTCTCAATATTCGGCCGAATACCGAATACCAAATCGTGAAAAAAGCACATAATAAATATTACTCACAATTTTTTTTTTACAAAAAATCAGCATATTTAATACTTAAAATCTAGTTATGATGAATGAAATATTTTTTTTTGCATTTGTTGTTGCACAGATCTTGCTGTTACACAACAAACAAACTGCCAGTTTATTGTCTTCACTAAAAATTTTATTATATTCCCGAAATAGGTGATTTTTTTTTAAATGGTGCCATTTCGTAAAGCTTTTCACGAAATATCACTGTTTGATATTTTTTAAGATATACAGTGTATTATATTAAGGTGACCATCTGTCCTATTTTGAAGAGGACAGTCCTCTATTTTGGCCAACTGTCCTCTATAGAAAACGCATCTTCTTTTTGTCCTCTTTTTTAAGTTTTCGAAACTTTGGTCCTCTTTTTTTGTTATTTGGTAAAATAAATGTTATCCATAAAATTACAAAAAAATAAATATTTTATTTTTCTCAAAAATAATAATTATTATTGAAATTAATCATTATTGACTTAAAATTTTCGTCAATAATGATTAATAATGTGACACGACCTACTCGCAAATGAAACAAATACGCCCACGAAATGCACCAAGTGTCGCCGAATATTCGGCGCTTCGGCCGAGAGCCTAGCCGAATATTCGGTATTCGGCCAAATCACTATTCGTGGCATCTCTAGTTACAATGATCTTCAGAGATCTTTGTAGATCGTTGTAGATCTTTGCAAGTTTCCACAGATCAAAAAACAGTAAAAAAATATGATGTCTCAAAATGCAGATCTGTTGAGATCTGAGTAGATCTCTGCAGATCTACAATTTTTCCCGGATTGAATGAATATATTGTTAAAAAAGGATTGGTTGTAAAACTTGAAAGTAGTATTTATTAGAATATTGAAATAGATTTTGAATCAATAAAGAAATACTTATACCAATGTATGCTCCTATAGTACCTATATGTATTAGATATTATAATATATAGAAATAATTTGTATCATAACTTTCTATACTTATATCTGTCATTATTTTTTCTTTATTTGATGTTTTCACCATTTATTTATTTTGAAATCCCAAACAATTTTATCCAATTATGATATCTAAAAATCCTGATTTCAAGGAAAAATATGTGAATAGTAAAAGTTTTCAAATTTAAAAATTATATTTTTATATTATTGGCCCACTATTTACTAAAATTAGGTCAAATTTCAGATTTATAGGACAAACGATTCAGTAGCTAGAAGGCTGTGACTGACGTAGTATTGTGACCGACAGACAGACAGACAGATACAGTGTTGATTCTATAAGTGTTCATTTTTCCTATTTCGATATGGAGCACTAAAAAAACTAAAATCAAAGAAATATATATTTTTAAGTGGCATCCTTATACCTATATATTGCAATTTTTTCAAAAATACCACAATTCAATCGTTACAGCTTAATTGAAGATATTATTTCAAAATAAGCAAAAAATTCAAGTCTTCCTTGATATGTCAATTACAAAAATAATAATTAATTGTTAATTCTATCACAAAATGAATACAAAAAAAATGTATAACAAGAACTTATCAAGTTCAGTTTTAGTGGCAACGATCTAAGAGGTCAAATAGCTGAATTTAAATTTGAAATGTAATGAATTATTAATTACATACACGAGCAGAAAGTCAGTGTGGATTGTTAAATTAAAGGTTTGCACTAGATTTACTTTCAAGGTTCGGACATATTATAATAATGTACAATAACGTTCTTCATAATGTCATTGTGGTTGCATTCATTGCGGATATTGCATTTTATTATAAAATTATTCATATATGCATACTGTGGCAAAAAAAGCTATAAAAGTAAATTAAAAATATTATTTTCAATATGTTGGCCCCATTATCATATAAGCTCTAAATCTCTATTATTAAGGAGCTAGATAGAAACACAGGGTACACTCGTCACTCCGAACAACGTATATAGGCATCGGTAATTCAGAATCTCTTAACAACGTAGGCTAGATGGGGGACCCACCACCTTTAACGTTGATTGGTGAATTTAAATTTCGCGCAGAAATATAGCAGTCACGGTAGTATTGTGGTAGGGATAGGGGAAAGTCGTTACATGGAGCGGTTGGCCAGTCGTTTCTCGGAGCGTACGTTAATAGGATGGTCGTTGTTTAGAGATTTGAGTGTAGTTATTGTTTTATTGATATGTCAACCATTGACATATAATATAGGCTGTATTTTAAGTCTTTATAAAAAATATATTCCAATTCGTATGATAGAAAAAGATTTATTTTATTTTATAATAAGGATTATAATAAATTTTTACTATTTATAAATTATGCCTTACTTGGTTGATGTTTAGAGAATATTTTAACATATTAAAAATCACATCACCTCCCCCTCTCATTCAGACGCCCTGGTTTAAATTAACAAGCTAAAACAAACGATAAGGTTTGAAATGTCATCATGCTAGAATAACAAAAGTTTACAAAAGGCTTGCATTTAAATGCATTTTTTTTTAAATTATACCACTTTAAAAAAATAATTTTCACAAAGAATAAATACTTTGCATTAAAAAAATAATACTTTGCACTTGACCTCAATTTGGACCTGTCAAATTTAAAAATTACATATTTTTGATGTATTTATTGTGATTTTTGTGATATCCTATATTTTAAACTAACCTCCATCCTTTCGCCATAATAGATTTAATATTTTTAATATAATCTTTGTGATTTTCCATATTTTAATCTAACCAACCTCCTTTCACCCCAATAGAATTGATATATTATTTTGGTTTTTGTGATTTTCTAAATAAATAAAAATATTCGTCTTATGCATTAAAAAATAATAAAAAACTATTAAAATTTATGTTCGATGTGCAAAGTGAATTCTATCTAATAGTGCAATTAAATATATCTGATAACAAAATTACTGTTTTGTTGTTCGCTTTGATTTCTGAAAGTTACATATATGCAGTTGTTTACATTTATTTAACGTTAAAAATGTACATTTTTCACATTCCAGAATTAATTTTACAAGAAAACACTATTCGTGAAAGTGCATTTTGAAAATTAACATCCAACATGATATTTTTGCACCTTTTGACATGACATCATTTTTTCGAGATATCATGACAAGGAAATATTTAAAATTACTTTTGAACTTTCGATTCAAAATTGACGACCTTGTATTTGTGCATCTTATTGTTCAGTGACGCGCCTAGAAAATCATTTTATTACCCGGTATATAAAGAATTTACTCGCAAGAAAAAAGCATATTCAATTTTCTTTGCAAGAAAAAAAATGTGCTATATTGGTCTATGAATTTAGTTTGAGTGGAATTCAAATTACTAAAATCCATAGAAAACGAAGACATAATAGATAGTTGTTAATATTGTCAATCGCACTGGAATTTTGGTTTTATTTTACTTAAATAATAACCCTTTGACCCTTTTAATAGCCACATTTCTTATTTATTTTATAATTGATACAGGTTGATACAATTCTTATACCAGATACCTAAATAAAAATAGAATCCTTTGTACAAATTGCTTCATCACATCTGGATTATTCGAAAATGACGATTTTGGCCATATTTATAATTTTATTATCAAACAAGCAATTTTTTAAAAAGTTTTCGTTTGCAACAACAAATATGTAGTACTATATTTCCCCTTGAAAATTAACTTTTACTCTTTTTTTACTTTTTTGGCCGGGATATACTAGTTTGAAGGTATGATATTATTTAAAATAGGAGTGCAGGTTAGACACAATGGACTGCACAAAATTATATCAAAATCTTCAAACTGGTGTATCTTGGCGACAAAAATCGTTTACTCAAAAGTACAAGTTAATTTTAAAGAGGAAATAGCAACAAATAGAGCTACTACTACCTGACGTGATAGAGCAATTTGGAAAAATGATTTCGGTTCTATACACCAAAAAACTATAAATGCAGTACAATTAGTCAGAATTTTTTCATGATTCTTAATTTTATAAGTCTGTGTAATCAACTATAAATTAAAACTGCAGATAGAATGCAATTAAATTATTTTTCGAAATTGAGATTTAATTATCATTTAGAAAAAGACAAGATTATATTCATTTTTTAAACATTTTGATTTTTAAGACTATACTTCCTAAAAAAATAGTCACTTATAGAAGTGGTATTTTTACGATAAAATATTTATAAGAAAATATCAAATGAGCATGCTGGGGATAACATCGGTTCGATCAAAGTACCCCGCACTAATCTTTTGGAAATTGGGTTTCAGCGAAATGGTCTAAATTTTTTATGTTATAGCCCTGATTATCCGAAATTATATCGAAAGTCCCAATGGGCACAACTCTCCTTATTGCGTATTTTTGCCGCTAGAGAGCACGGTACCTCCATAGTTCTATCACGTAACGTAGAGTCAAATTGCAAAAAAGTCATTTTAAAAATCTGACACTCAGGAGACATGTGTTTTTGGGTTCGGCGAATCTTTATTTTAGGATTTAATAGCAATAGAGAACAACAAAAAAATTGATAGAATTTGACTGTTACAGTGGAAGGATTTTTCAATTTTGAAACTTAAAACTTTTGTTTTATGAGAGAATTTTTAAATATTGCTTCCTCGCAATATCGAAGATACGAGAAGCTTTGTTATCGTTTTAAAACGAGAAAAAAAATTTGTTCTCCGATTTTAAAATTTTTACCGGATCTATCCGTTTCAGGTCAAGACAAACACTTTTTGTTCCGTGTCTGTCTATTTTTTTACACTATTAATTATATAAAAAGAACTCTTTTCATTTTGCTAACAGCATTTTGCAATTTGACTACTATACTCGTGATAGAACTATTGAGGTACCGTGCCCTCTAGCGGCAAAAATACGCCATATGGAGAGTTGTGCCTATTGGGACTTTCGAACGGGATGATCAGGGCTATATGAAAATTCGGACCATTTTGCTGAAACCCAATTTCCATAAGATTAGTGCGGGGTCCTTTCACTGGTCCTTTCAAATTCATTTGACCCCTTTTTGTAGTTAGTTATACAAATTAATACACATAGACACTCGTAGGAAGTAAATTAAGGATAGTATAAAAAGATTGTATTATTTGAAGGTATTTGCAATGATCTTGGAATAATTTTGAATAATGTATTAAAACTTAAATATCACCAAACATTATTGTCTATTACCTACATTAAAATGCATTACATAAACAAAGAGCGCAGTAAACAATTCCCGGAATTGATTTGTGCTTAAATGTGTTGTCTATAAAATGTAACCAATAGTAGTGATGATCATGAGCGTTGCAGTGAAAGTGAAGAGGTCAAAGGTCCAGCCCAAGGCGGATGGTTTGCTTAGGTGCAGTCGCAGATAACTCACAGAAGGTTATTTGTATTCAGTACTCTATGATCCTTTCGCTGCAGCTATGCGATGACGGAACAAGCGCAGTGGCGGAACTCCCCCAATTCTACAGTGCTGTGACTAGAATTATTTATGAGGGGTGCCGCGATAGATACGTAGAAATATAAAATAATAAAAAATATATTTAAAAAAATTATATTCAAGTCGTATGCGGTCTACCGTTGTTATTTATGTTAAAAAAGGGACAAAAAACTAATTCTTCTTCTGATAAATTTACAAAAAAAAATATAGTTTTATGGTGGTTCTATAACGATGGCAAATGTCACTTTTCAGCGATTTTCGTTTTATTTTATTTTTATATTTTTTTATTGATATATGTCGAAATTGCATATGCATCCTATATACAGGTAGAAAAGTTTACTTGAGACAAGTAAACCTTGTTTTGTATATAACGAAAACAATATTTTCTTAAGATAAGAAATATATTCTTAAACCAACTATATTATTCTTGGACGAAGAAATAATGTAGTTGGATTAAGAGTACTTTTCTTATATTAAGAAAATATTGTTTTTGTTACATACAAAACAAGATTTTCTTGGTCCAACACAGTTTTTTTTTATGTGAAAACCCGGAAAAGCCAAAAACATATTCAATATTAATCATTTTTCAATTCTGTAAAAGATTAGGTAGGCTGGTCTTCATAGTGGGTTTGGGTCAGAAAGCGAATAAAACTAAATAAATGTGAACAGTTAATAGTATAGTTTACATATGCCAAACTTTGGAAATGCATTAAAATCCTTGTAGAATTCTGGAATACAAAACAACAAAACTATGAATCTTTAAGAGCTATAAAAATTTGCGCTTTGCAAAGATATTGCAAATTCATTTTAAATCGATTTTGGAATAAAAAATAAATGCGGACATCTATTAATTTTTATTATGTTGAATTTAACTCACATAATGATAAACCCATCGTTTATTCTTGTTAAAATTTTAGCCAAAATTTACCAGTTTCCTTTGATTTTCTATTAGCCAGAAAACTTATAATTTCTTCCCCTAAAATATTTGAAAAAAAAGAACACCATTACTTTTTCCATAGAATTAGGAACCACAGTTATACATTCGAAATTCGATATTTGAATAGCTCGTTGTTAGTTAATAGATTGTCTTATGTCCGGTATTATAAAGGGGATATCAAAAATTGCTACCTAGCAAGCACTCTCAAATGAGGTATTAATTTTAATATCGTTGCTGCTTACATAAAACGCATGCGCGAAACTTGTCAAAGTCTTCATGAAACTCCAAAAGAACTGTCATATGTGTTTGTTACCTCATTTGCGAGTGCTTGCTAGCTAGCTCCTTTGTGATACTGGACATTAGTCTCTTGATATTGAAGATTCTATTAAAAGTAGTTTTTAGAATGTATAGAATAAAGACAATAAATAATAATTATTATACTATAAATTACTATACTTGTACCTATAAATTGAGTATTTGCATATTATTACAAACCTTATTCACTTGGATGGATATTTTAAATACCTTTGTAATAAGTAATAACTAAGTACCCAGTAATGCACAAAGGTATTTGAAACAATGATTATCGATTATAAACTTATGAAGGTTAAATAACTAACTAATAACTTATAATAATAACTTATCGGTACGTTATTTTTTTTGTCTCTTGCAGTTTAATGTTAACTATATAGTATCGCCTATGGTTGAAATTCGACCAATATTTTACTTGCCTTAATGGCAACATACACACATGATTTTTTGTCTGTGCACATTTATGGCACAGTACC
Organism: Sialis lutaria; assembly: GCA_949319165.1. Classification (NCBI taxonomy): domain Eukaryota; kingdom Metazoa; phylum Arthropoda; class Insecta; order Megaloptera; family Sialidae; genus Sialis; species Sialis lutaria. Next base: position 12,028,123 of record OX439241.1, read on the forward strand.
TTTCGAATGATGTAAGTTTCATTCTCCTTCTTTCATAATAAATACAAAAAAGAGTACGACAATTATTTGATGTTTACCTATCAATATATAGATTTTATTTATTTAATCAGCTACATTAGAATTGTTGATTTGGTTTACGACCTAATGTTTCGACTATGTAATCAAAGTCTTCTTTAGAAGTGACTCTAAAACTTACGAAAGCCTACAGGAAAAATTATTTTTGCCATACTTTGTTGGTTTTTTATGAATGGACAAATAAAATTTTATATTGAAAATGACTGTGTAACAATTATACATTTTCACAGACACTAGAGAATATTATTCGCTATAATGTAATTTATCACTCATCTCACTTTAACCGAGCTCTAAAAAGTAATAAGTTAGAGCGGAAAAAAATCATTTCTACAACTTCTAAAAAATTATTTATTATAAAATATAATATAATAAAATTTATTATATTGCACTCACTTCACTATTAAATCTAATTTTTCACGATGGAGCCAAAACTGCAGGTCAAATTGAAATAATGGTTAATCGAACAATTAACTAATAATCCGTTATTTTTTATCTATACTAACTAGCACAGCTCAATTAAAATTATTTTTATAGTCAGAACAAACATTTTTATATAGCATCCATACTTCCGACTGACATACGATGTTAAATTAAAACAATAATTAATATTTGATATTCTTTTTCAGATTACTTGTGGCAGTCGTGTGTTTAGCAGTGTACGTACAGGGGCGGCCGCAGGATGATTATGAGTACGAGGATGAGGTCCCCCCCACACCTAAACCCGCCCCAGTTAACAGACACTCTGCTCTATTGAGGCGAGGACCAACTGCCGGACTCAAGAGCTCTAAAGCGTCACTCACGGCTACGACGACCACAACAACACAAGCTCCTAAAGTACGTACATATATTAATATGTAAATCTTTTAGATCGTAATTCTCGGGTTTCCCATACATTATAGTATAGTTATTTAGTTATTGAAAAGTATATTATGTTTATTTTAATGACCTTATATTAATCATAAATTCGTAACTTGGTTGCAATTCTATTGTAGAATAACATAACGAAATATTGAAAAAATTAATTAGTTAACATTTCATAATGGACATGCATAGATAAACATATTGCGTATTAAATATGTATTGCTATTATGTTATACATTTAGATATTTAATAGACCAAAAAATTTTGATAAAAAAGCTGCTATGGGACTTTTTGTAATTATATTAAAATATCTTTCTATCCAATTGATAAAAGTTAGAAAGATATGAATGGGATATAATTTAAGGATAATAAAAATATTCACTATAACTTTTATCTAAAATATTTTTTTCTAATTCATACCATTTGACCCTAAATACATATAAGAAAGTAAAAAATCCAAGTGTCTTGATTTTTTTTTAATTAGAAACACTGATTTACAAAATGATAAAAATAATTAATTTACCAAGACAATATATTATGCTTTACAAATATCGATATTTTGTTTACAGAAACAAGAAGCAGAGAATGAAGATGAACAAGAATACGCCGACGAAGAAGAAGTATTACAAAATCAAGAAGAAATCACATCGTCCACTACAGAAGCTCACAAAAGATTGGGATCGGGAGTTCGGCCGTTTAGAAGTAACACTGAACTCTTAGCTGCTTTGAAACGTAGACGCGAACAAGCTGCAACTGGTAAGCTAATGAAATTGTTTATTATTATTGACCTATAAGTGCAAACATATCGGTTTGATCGTATTCACCAAACGTTTGGTATTAAATATAAATAGATATTGTAGCAATATTTGAAATCACTCTAAAAAAATATTATCTCCGATATTATAAAAAAAATTCCTAGTTTGTAATTATAGTTAAAATCGGGTATCAATAGTAGTTAACGCATACGCACTACGTAGAAAACAACGATGATATGTATAAACATACCTTGTATAGTTAGAATCAGAACTGTCAAAAGTACTCAGTGAAAACACTTGAAGTAAGTACTTTAAGTACTTTACTTGTTAAAATCAAGTATTATGAAAACTTACTTGAAGTATTTAGTACTTCAAGCTATTTTTAAATGAGGAGTACTTGTTAAGTACTTAAAAAATGTTAAGTACCTGTAAAAATTCAAGTAGATTTTACGTACAAAAACTTTTTACAATTTTTTAATGAACTTAAAGTAAAGTATTTGGTACTTAAAGTACTTTTTCCCAGTTCCCAGCCATAGGAAGTTAAATGCGAATTCCATTACATAAATTACATTAACTGTGAAATGCAAAATGCAATATTTGATATTGGTTTCTGGGTATAAGCCGCGTCGATTTGGTCATTCTATAAACCAATATAACTATGAACTATAACTATAAACCAATAAGGTATCTATTGAAAGTACACTTTCAAATGCCCACTACAATGTGTGACGAAACATTGGCCGATAGACCGATGTGGTTTTTACCCAGAAGCCAATATAAATCGGTTATAACGACATCGAAGGGACCGGTCATATTAGTCGTAATAACCAGTAAAAATACAATTATATGGGATTCAGTTGGACTTTTATTTCGAGTCGTTAAAACCGATACGTCGTATTAACCGATGTCGGTATAACCGGTTTCTACTATGTTTATTTTTATTATAATATATGTGTATCATAATGTCTTACTTTTCAACACATGCTGCATTATATTATAAAGAAATTGAACAACATTTCACTTACCAAAGCAGGAAATCACTAATATATCTAAATTGGTTGGTTTGGGGAGCCATGTTGATTGTAAAATTTTCAACATCTTTTTTTAAACACTCTTGTACGTCATGAAATCACAAGGGTTGATTGTAAGACACGTGTTAAAAATTAATATAGCCTTCACAATTAATTATTAAAAGTTAATCTTTCCAGGTAAACAATACACAAAACCAGCAGCAGCTGAAAAACCAAGCGAAGATCAAAAAGAAGATTCACCTGCACCACCAGCACCGAAAAAAGCAGCGTCCAGTGGATCAAGCCGCAGACGGTTTAACGGTTCATCCAAGACTCAAGAAATCGTCAAAAATGACAGCCCGTCTCAGCAAGATAACCAAACTACAAACGGGAACCGATCCAGCCGAACCCGTTTCGGAGGAAACAAAGCAAGAAGTGTTCAACAAGATTCAGCACCAGAGTTCCAGGGATCAGAAAGTAGCCAAGAACCCGTTGAAGTTGCGCAAAAACCACGTGGCTTCTACAGAGGTCGTGGAAGACCATAAGATAAAACGATTAGGATTTGAGTGAAATATTTTACTTTCGAAAAATGTTGTTTGTTGAAAAGCAATATAATTCAACTAGGAATAGATTTTAGTATCGTTTGATTTCCTTCTTTTATCAAATATAACTTTATCATGTGATACCTTTAATTAATTTTTTTATACTATATAATCATTTATATAGATGCAATTGTCAAAATATTTATTTTAAATTCATAGTAAACTTTATATACAAAATTTCAAAAATTATATCTTCAATAGTTTTATACATATTTAAAAAAAATCTTGTATTTGGAGGTCGGTTTCTTGCAATTTTAATGTCATTGTTTTTTAGTTATAAAGTGATATTTTTATGTGGTTTACTATGAGTTAAGAATAATAACGTTATATTTGATATAATATTTATAATTTAAGAATTTTCTTCTTGCCAAAAACAACATTATTATATTGAAGTATTTACTATGATGATTATACGATATCTGAATTAAGTATATCATTAACAAAAAATAAAATAAAAATTGTATATGATATATAGTCTATATGCAATCTTTAACCAGAAATGTTAGTATACTTGCCTATAAATGTACAGCCCGGTATTATAAAGAAATTGAATGAAATTTGCTACATAGTTTGCAAGCACTTTGAACGGGGCATCAAATTTATATGACAGTTATATGACATTTATTAATACTTTAGCACATGCGTGACAAGTAGAAAAATATGAAAAATATTATGTACGATTAGTGTCGCCAAGTGGGTTGTAGTAAAATGTTCTAAATTTCAAAACAAATCCATAGTTAATAGTACCTAATTAATACCTCATTCAAAGTGCTTGCAAACTAGCGAATTTCATTCTATTTCTTTATAATACCGGGCAAGGTATTCCTTTTCACCATGCTTGAAATTTCTATAGCAATTTGTTATTTGTCTGTAATGTTTTATATTTTTAATTAAATCTTTAGTAAAATACCACTTATTAATAATTTTTATTTCTTATATAAAAAGTTCAGGTATCGTATGATATTTTATTTTAATGTTATATAACAAATTTTATAGCAAAAGACATTTACGATAAATCAGAAAAATAAAAAGGATTTATACATTTTTCTTCAAAGGCTAAAATTCGTATCAATGCACTAAAAGAAATAATAATAATTATTTACATGTATAAAAATTATCTTTGAATAATAGAAAAAGCATAATTGTCAAAGAATGAAACGTAAAAAAGTAAAAATTCTGATTACATAAAGTAATATACACCCCTGACTCCAAATTAAAAAAAAGGTCTTCAAATGTAGTGTGGCAAATTTTTCCTTTTCGACAAAAGATTCTCTAAATTTTCATATCGCGTCACTAAGGGGGAGGGGGTATAATAAACATTCCTAAAACGAAAAAACGATTCTGCTGTAGCGTTTAAAAATGTGTTTAATTTTGATAATTATATAAATGACCTCAAATTATTGTTAGTTTATATTATGTACTTGTTTCATGTTAATTTTAAAGGCAATTTTAGCTTTATTTGTATCATATTTCTGGTAACCACGTCCTTCTTGCATTTATGTATAATAATTATATTAAAACACTTTATAAAATATTTTTTTAACATAATTTATACCACATAGTATGTATATGACATGTAAATACACAAATAAATGAACAAATATACCTATGTTGATTATTTTATTTATAAAAACCTTTCTAGCTAGTCTCATAATTTATACATACCTATGTTATTATATAAAGAAAATAAATAAAATACACTAACCGCTGTATACAACGACGGTATCGGTAAATCAATCTAACGACGGCTAGAGGGACTCCCACGACCGTGCCGACTATAACGTTAATTGTTGAATTTGAATTTCGCGCAGAAATATAACAGTCGCGGTAGTATTATGGTGGGGATAATGGAAGGTCGTTGCATGGCGCGGTCGTTAATTAGAAGGTCGTTTTATAGAGCGGTGAGTGTAAAAGTATAGTCATTAATATAGTTGTAGAATTTGATACTTCTAGGATACTGGTTAGTGTGGTAAGGATGGATAATTTTTCCATTTCAGATCAGATCTGTCCTCCCATCCTCCCAGTAATTGAAAAAGTAATCAAAAGGAATCAAATTTTGACGTTTCATTCCGGTTTCTGTAAAATTTCGTATTTACCGTCAATAATTTCATTACGTTAAATTATTATTATTTATTACGGCCAAGCAGTCTGAAGAAGTTTGCAGTGCTGTCAATCCACATTGCCAACCTATTTTTGAGTTGTCAATTTTCATTATTGATTTCATTTAAATCCGTTAAACGTCATTCAGATTGGAAATTTGCTATATTACGTTCGGAGTTCAGATTCCGGAATAAAACAGAATGGTATTTCATTCCGTTTGATTATTTTCTTAATTACTGGTCTCTAAATCCTTGTCACATATATAATTTAAGAGCCACAATGGATTTTAATGAAACTTGGTTAGTTTTGTTTAGTCCCATATAGAAATTATAAAATTTTCCAATTATAAAATTATCCATGCCAAGAAGCATAATAATTAAATTAATTAAGTGTAGGGGGGGGAGTCATAAAATGATACTGTAGTTCTAATATAAGGGTTATGCCTTTTAACAGGAACAAAAATGTTATAAGTCAAAATTGCATTCCAATTATTTCATTCTATTTGAATATTTTTTGGATATCTGTATGTAATGGGTTTTTGGATTGACGATGCAAAAGTTCAAGATGGAATGAAAGAAATATACACTCAAATCTAAACAACGACCATCCTATTAACGTACGCTCCGAGAAACGACTGGCCAACCGCTCAATGTAACGACCTTCCCCTATCCCTACTGTTGGAAACATTATTCCAACATTGACTGGGTAGCCTTGAAAATAAAAAATAGTTGTTATTTTAAAAACAAAAAAGTCAGTGTAAAATTTAAAATTTTATGTTCAACAAGTACACAATTGTGTGAATTAATATCATTATTATTTAATAAATATCTTCATTTGAGGAATAAAAAAGTGTTTTTCATTTAGTCAAACACAAAAACGGAACCAGCGATAGTAATTAAAATACCGTGTTGATGTAATTACATAAACACCTACCATAATACTACTGTGACTGCTATATTTCTGCGCGGAATTTAAATTCACCAATTAACGTTAAAGTCGGCACGATGGTGGGTGCCCCTCTAGCGTACGTTGTTAGGAGATTTTGAATTACCGATGCCTACGTTGTTCGGAGCGACGAGTGTATTTTCATTTTTGTTTGAGACTGGATACATTCGTCGATATTTGACAAAATAACAGCATTGTTATTGGAGTTGCATATCTTTTGTATGATTTCTTATAAAATACGAGTTCCTATTATAAATCTTTATAAAATTAAACATTATACTGCTAAGAAATTATCGAGTCATTTTTAACCGCTATTCCAGCCTAAATAATAAATAATAAGTATGGAGTTTTCTAAAATACCTCTTATAAAACACCTAAAAGTTTTTAAAATGCTTTTCAAATAAATAATTGGAAATAATGATCGGGTAATACCTATACTTACTTATCCCGAATTCACACTCCCAGTGAAGAAATCAAGGTTTTAGATCCGCCACGAGAAAATTTTGTGCGGCGTTTTGGAGATATTTAAAATTATCACCAACAGGGCCGTAACTAGAAGCTCGGGGGGGGGGGGCTTTGGGCAGAGTGTGTGTGAGCCCCCCTCAACCCGCTATATGCAAAATAAAAACTGAAGACCTTTTTTTGTTGTTATTAATTTTAATGACTTTTTTACGTTGACACTTAATAATTTTTGCATCTTATTAATTGTAACCTTTTTTACACTGCTGTGAGAGCCCCCGATACTCGGCTGCCCCGGCGCTGATCACCAATTTTTATGTTTCGCTTGTAATCCCCTTCGGGTGGGTCTGTTTGTAGGATTTATTTACTTTTTATTATTAATTTACTTTTTATAATTATAAATGAAAACTAATTTATCTAAATTTCAAAAAAATGTTTCGTATCTTTTCTATGTCAAGTGTAATTTTATATTTAAAAAATCTTAATTTCGATTTCTAATCTATGAAAACTGGTATAAAAGTGTATAAAATACCATAAACAGTGGGACCTAAAACTTTTCCTAAATACATTTTTACATAATTTTAAACCTGTTGACTGTGTTATTGTCACTTTTCCATTTATTAATGTCACAACAAACGAATATTTTATGTATATTATTAAGTTTATAAAACAATCAATTAGATAATAGAAATTGTGAAACTGTAATGTATGTGACATCAACTAAAGGGCCTACATTCAATCTTTTTACTCTATTTTAATTATAATAATAAAAAATAGTTTTATATAGGTACATTCATTTTTGAAAATAATTTATTCAAATTACTGCACAGATAAACATAGATTGCCATGCTATACATATAATTATTTCAGACATGTCTTTTAACAAAGGCAAACAAAACCTCGAAACCTAGAGGCTTTTGCCAAATCATAATGTTCACATTCGCTTTGAAGTAATTGGTTTATATTTTGTTTCAAATGATTCAGTTTGGTGTATTCTCAGATTTGCATTATTTAGTAATACTCTTTCACATATGTCTTCTTTAATATTAATTAATTGTTTGTCAATATTATATAAATCAATGTAATTTTATACCTATATGATATATACTTCCTTAATTATATCGTGGCTTCCGTAATACGTATAGTATGTAAGCGTAATAATACTTATTTCAATAATGTTTATTTAAAATACCAAGTAAGAGATACAGGTACATTAATAGTAGATATATTGTAATCGAAGAATAATGTTGTTATAATGCATTAATACTAAAAATAATTTTGATTGCAACGCGATATAACGTAATACGTACTTATTTCTTCATTTATCGAGAAATTTATTTAATTATCAAGAAATTAGTAAAAAAAATTTTTCTCATATTTTCACATTGAATTTTTAATAATTCTTACACATTGAAGTAAAAATTATTTCCATTTATTTAACAAATAAATAATATTTTTGTTTGTTTATTTAATTATTTTCCTTATTTTATTTTTATAAAAAAATATATACCCTGTTGTTTTGTCAAATTATTTTTGAAAATATAAATTTTACTTATAATTAAACATAAGAAAATAATTTAATTTTGCCTTTCATATTTTAAATCTACAAACTTGTTCAAATATACCTACATATTGTACATAAAAGTGCATGTTAAATAAAGAATTCATTTCATTTTCATATTCTATATACATAAGTACATCATAAAGTATTTTTATTTATTTTTTAATAGCACGCGAACCCAAAATTTGTGAAGTACCAGAAAAAAATGCTTCTTCGATGACAATGAAAATATAATTACAAAAATAAAAATATTTTCGATTGAGTCGAGTCTGCCTCGTCGGTAAATAAATGCAATAAAATTTACATGTTTTTCAGCAATACCGAGTTCAAAAGAAAGTTAACAAGGTGACCTTGAGAAATATAAGTATACAATGCATGCTTCGAAAATGTTTAATACAGTATAATACTGAAAATACGAACCTTCACAAACGAGACATATTTTTTTAGTTAGTATATAGTTGTTTTAATTGAATTAAATCAATACAATGTCATACTTGTAAGTACCTCAACAGGAAATCATACACGAATATATTAATTTCAAAGGAGGTAGTTTTAGATTGTATTTAACCCTAGAATGTTAATTTTATTTTATCTACGCAGGTTTTTAATTAGTCGATTCGATTAACATCATGAATTATACATTTAATTATTATATTTGACTTGTTTTTACATTTTTTGTAAGTACATTACCTATTTTAGTGAAATATTTATGAAAAACACAGTTTTTTAGAATTTTTATTTGTTAAAAGTTACAAAAATTAATCTTTACTGATTGCGAGATTCTAATGAACGGTTTTACAAAAACTTATTACAAAATTACATATTACCATGGAGTAAAAAAGTTACGAAGAGGCTATTCATCAGTCCATTTGACTAGTAAGAACTTCGTATATCGGCATAGGTGGGCATTAGCTCGTTAATCCGTTAATCGTTAATTAACGAAGTTAACAAAATGCTTAACGAATTAACTTTTAAGTTAACTCAAAAAAATGTTAACGCTCTTGTTAACTTCCGTTAAATTTAACTTCCGTTACATTGGTTGTTTCATGACAAGTTTTTATTGTTTGTTTGAATAACGCAGTGAACGGGGGGATTTGCAAATGAAAGTTGTCGAAATAGCAAAAAAAAAAAGTTCTTCAAACATTTTGGATGGTTAACTTTAACTTCCGTTAAATTTTCGGTTAACTTTAACTTTCGTTAAATTTTCGGGATTTTAATGATTAACGATTAACGAAGTTAACTTTTTTATTAACGAGTTAACGATTAACGAAGTTAACTTTTCGATTAACTGTGCCCTATGTATGTATATCGAAAATGGTGACATTTACCCGCGTGACACAATTCTCCCCTCCAACATTTTGCCGGCAGTTAAGTTGGCACGAGAAATCAACGCGATACGTTAACTAGTTAGAAAGATAGAGCAAAAAACGTTTAGGGTTAAAACACATTTAATACAACTTATAATATATTGATTTATACAAGTTATAGAAGGTTTATTAACAACTTTTCTCTAAGGCCCGTAGCTTCCCTTACATTATATCTTAGGAACCTGTACTATGCATCTCATATTAAAACAATTTTGTATCCATTGTGACATTACTAGATCCGATCTCGATGTGAAGAACGACAGAATGATTGACGTAGAAAATGAACAAAAATAACTAGGGGTTATGTAGCAACTATAGTGCAACTAATAATGTAGAACTATGTCCATTGTCAGGTTTTTATTATAGAAAATATGCATTTTAAAGATTAATTAGGTGCATGGGCTATACATAGTATAAAAAAAAATGAATTAAAAAAAAAATATTACTACTATATTTAAACCATACTGTATATGGGCGTTTAATTTATTGCTCTACGATTATAAGTTTTGCAGAAATATGCATTCAAAAGGTTATATATGCATTCGTGCTCCCGAGGTTACCTCAAGTACCACCGAGGAAGGCGTTGTATTACGTCCAAATACCTTTACCGGTATTCTAAATGCAGCAAATTTCAGCAGTGGCAGTAACAGATATATATTTAATATTTAACCATATATTAAACTTTTACCTTGGGTTGCATACGGCTTAATACATAAAGCAAAATTAACCACGATTAGTTAATCAGTTGTTTTCAATCCATGATTAAATGAACAATTCATTAAATATGATGATTTTTATCCTTATAAAATGTAATATAACCGTGATTGTTTTTTTAGAATTGACGTAATAATGCTTATAAAACAACTGATTAACTAATCGTGATTAATTTTACATTTTGCAACCCAAGGTTAAACTAGTAAATTAAAATAAATGATTGTATATCGTACAACCTCCTACCCCCATGATTAAGGTGTCATTTGGTAAGAGTTAATGCCTTTTTGTTGGAAAAACTCGATTGATTCTTAATTCTAGATACGTCACTGAATATTGCTTTTAACATTTACCTCAACAACTAAGTATAAACACGCCACTGATATCATAAATGTATTTTATAAAAAGTGAAATGTTTATTTTACAAGAGAGCAGCGTACTTGCATGTTTCAAATCAGGTTTTCCATAAAGTTGAAAATCATTACCAGATATTAGACCAATATTAACATAAAATATTTAGGTAATATAATGATAGTTTTAATAATTATTTCGCTAGTTTATCCCCGTATGTTCTGACTTTAAATGAAAAATATTAAACCAATTTTAATGGGCCTTTACTATTAGAAAGCTTAGAACATATAATTCATTTAGGCTAAATGATAATCTATTTACGTAGGCCTATATTAAATTTTTTTATCTGATCTAATTATAATGATGTCCTCATCTTAGACAATAGGGGTTTGCCTCTAGGGTACCCTTTTAGCTACACCTTTGTTGAGCACACATTCAATTGTTATAAAAAACCTGTCATTTATCTAATCACAAGTTGACATTTAAGAAGTAAAGATTTGTTTATTATGAAAGTATTTTCAATAAATTTACTAATTGAGGCCGGTGATGCCAAAAATGTGACCTTGGTTTGATGAAATGAAAGACAGAGAAATTTTATTATTTTATATATCTATAATAATTATATGTTAAAGCACTCACTGTCAGCAAACAAGTCAATATTGCAAATTAATAAATATCATAAATACTAATATTGGAAAAAAAAACTCAAACACTACTATATTTCTAACTGTGCAAACATATTATTAAATCGTCAAAAATATGTCAATAGATAAAAGCAGAACAATCAAGGGTAAAGAAGAATACAAACTTCAATCGCCAACGATGCCTTTTTAAATGCAATATTTGCAAAAATTGCGTTTTTCGTCGAATATCACGTAAACGACTATTTGCACGTGAAAAAATTACAGAACAGAAATTGTCTATTAAATATGTTAATTGGTTATATTAAAAATCATTTTGTTAACATCGAGTTTATGGGGATTTAAGAAAAAGTTGCCCAATTGCCACACTTGCAAAGTTATTTAATGATTATTCTATAATAACTTATTGAATTTAACCCATTAACGCCTGCCGTACACATTTGTGTTCATTTCATTTTATAATTAGTACTGCTGTCTATGGATATTAATTCACAATATTAACTTAAAAATCAGTTGGTAAAAGTTCACAAACAAAATCTGTTAACGTTATTAGTTATACGAGTACATAAGTCAACCGTGTTTTAATTGTTCTGAATAATTTTTATATGAAAAGAGGTACGTGGTATGCTAATATATTTTATCCAACTAGAGCATGTGATTTCTTATTTTGTTCAAATCATATGAAATAACTTAAATATACATACTATAACATGACTTTTAATTGAAAATCTAAATAAAAATGATATTAGAAAAGCAGTCTCATACAAAATAGACTTCATATCTGCCCAATTTACTCACTGTATACACTGTTTTTTTTTTCTAAATATTAAAAAAAGTTTGTGTTGTATATTTAGTTAAATATGTACTTAATTTCATTAAAAAATCTTTTGCTTGTTTTTGTTTTCTTAACAGTTTTGGAAACACTGCCTTATAGTAATAACCCTTACATTTACATCCTATCTCTAGGTATAGTTTTACAAAGCTGCTCTGAAAAAGAATCATCACCTGATCAAGTGGGCCTTAATGAAGACGACGCCCTTGTAAACCTGTCCACAAGACGCCTGTGCTTTTGTTATTTACATTGTCCAAAGTAACCGGTCCGTGTTGCAACGCCCGCCGCGATCCTCGCGCAACGAGTTTTGCCCAACGACTTGATTCACTTTTCTTATAATTTGTAATAACGTGTCGCATTACGATCTGGTTAAAAATAAACTAATAATGGTCACTCAAGCAAGGCCGAACTTAATAACATACTAGCAAATATTGAATATTAAATCATCACAAAATAACAGAAGAATATTTTGAACACTTCCATTATGATATACTATACCCGAAAATGACCGGATTTAATAAATTTCATGCAATTTTTTTGGTAATTTGTATATAACATTTGGATGTTTCATATTTATATTTAAACTGCCTGTGGCGAGGAATAATTAAGTATTTATGAAATTAATGGTATTAAAACGAAGGTTTTAGTGTGACTATACCTACTGGGTAGATGAATAAAAAAATTTCATGTTTAGTGATTTAGTATTTTAGAATTATATATCACACAAACTTCAACTTAAATGATTATGATATAGTCTAGTTTTTTAATTTAAAAATTCAAATCATTTTAACATTTACACAGGTAGAAAGGTTTACTTGAGCCAAGTAAACCTTGTTTTGTATATAACGAAAACAGTATTTTCTTAAGATAAGAAATATATTCTTAAACCAACTATAGTATTCTTGGACGAAGAAATAATGTAGTTGGATGTTGGGTTGGATTAAGAGTACTTTTCTTATATTAAGAAAATATTGTTTTCGTTATATACAAAACAAGATTTTCTTGGTCCAATACAGTTTTTTTGTACGTGTACTTTGTAAGTTATAGCCCCTACTAGGTCGATGTTAATATTGCAATTGTTTTTGAGTCCGCAAAGTAAAAAAAAGTAGCAAGTCACTTAATTAAACATTAATCTATTCATTTATTGCATTTGAATTGAATTTAAATATTTAAAATGTCGTAGGTCACCGTAGGTGTATCAAATATGACATTCATTTTTGAACGTTTAAGTTCTAAACATTTATGTCAAATATATATAACTTTTATTCATTCGTTACTTTTAAATAATGTGTAAATGTAAATTGTTTAAATCGAAACAAACAATATTTGTATTAGTTCGAGAAATATATTTTAAATTAATTATCAATGATATTTGACCAAAGTAGTATACCTATTTCAAATATTTTCAAACTTTCCAATCACTCTCCTGAGAAGTAACATTGATGAGACAAAATCAACGAAATTATTTATTAATACGAGATTAATAAAACAATTATGTATGTATGTATAAATGCAATCTATTAAATTAAAACTGGGAACAAATAAAACGAATGCTTTATATGTTGGTGGGGGGGGGGGGCGAACCCCCCCCACACCCTTTTCCCATAGGAAGTTTTACAGCCCCCCATCACCACCACCGTAACAAAGTGGGAACTCTCTTTAAAAATAAAAAATATAAAAATTTCCCATAGGAGGCTTCCTATATTTCAAGTTGGATCAAACTGCACACGGTGTACAAATTTGATTAAAATCGGTTAAGTAGTTTAGGAGTCCATAGCGGAGGAACATATGACACGTAATTTATATATGTTAAGATAACATACCTTAGAACCGTCAGTGGCTTGTTATTTATATTTAATACCTCGCAGATAGCGTTTGCTTAACTTTTTCTCAAGAGCAAATTCTTATAACAAAAACAAATATATTTTAATAGACAGTAGTAATAAGAATATTTTATTTAGGAGACATAAACAAGATGCTTGATTTAATTAAGTTACAAAACCCTATCCAAAATCGTGTTCTTAATTCGGTTTAATTCACAACTGACTCACGAATATCCGTGACTTCTTTCTGTTTCAAAAGAAGATCAACATTTGTAATAAATAACGGGGCAGAGTGAGTTTATTCGATCATAAAGTTTTGAAAAATGATAAAGCATAGTAATTTAGTGAAAGTTATCATCAGAACAAAAATAATTCCTCTATCAAAGTTCATCTGGCTACAAAGTTCGTGTGTCAATATTTCGAAATGAATGTTTTGACTAACAGCGTAAACTGTTCGATCTGCTACTATTTATTTATTTCAGGTGTTTTTATACCTTCCCTAGTTTATAAAATATTTATCTTCAAACTTATTTTTACCCATTTTAACATTGTATGTCAGTTTAGGTTGATTTAAATAACTAGTTATTCCTCACGGTTGCACCCGGGTTTATTTCGAATTCAAATCTTTTTCATTTGTATACAATTCATAAGAAAATTTAAATCGTATTTTTTTTCGTAATGTATGTATCTTGACTATCTGACTCAATTATTTAATAAAAATTATTGGTTTTCTTATTACAGCAATATTTTAATCAAAAAAATTGCTAAAAAATATTTTTTGACAACACTATCTACAAAAAGGTTTGATCTAAAATCAATTAAAAATAACATCACATTTGAGCTTGGGGTGGAATGTTGAAGTATCTCTAAGCCCTCTCACTTAATATTCCTAAGTACGTTAAGTTTAAAATTCAATTCCTAACAATAAGATATGTTATATAAGACTTACTTGCTGTCCTCTATAATTAAATACGCGCTGGAGATATGGTTGTGATTCTGCATCGAACAATTGCGATAACAATAACTAAATAACTCGTATTTGATTCATCAAGATGAATCAGTTATCACGTTTGCAATAAATACTCAAAACTTGTGAATGTTTCCGTTCCCTTGTAACAAATACACTACGGACTTTTCTGTTTCATAATTACTACGAATATTATAGAGACATCATGAGTTGATACATATTCTTCTGAATGTACATAATAGTATTAAGTAATTTTCATAATATGTCTCATCAAAGTTTAATAACAGAAGTGTTCTTATAAAATTCTAGATTGCAATATTAAGTATTATTAAAAATTATTAATGTTTTTATGTGAAAACACCCATCATAATAATTGAGGGGTAAAAAATAAATTGAAAAAGTATATTCATATAGGTACCTAAATAAACAAAACTACATTTAAGGATGTTATGGTAAGTATCTAATTTACACGAGAAATAGTTGAAATTTGAAGAAGTTATAAGTTTCACATAATTTCAGGAAGTTTTACAAAGTAGTTGATAAATAAGCAAATTAATCTGAAATAGTTCTGGATTTTTTTTACCATACTACCTACAATGATTTTAATTATTACCATTTTTTCTAAAAATATTTGATAATTGTTTCGATGGCTTTAACCCTTAGCTGCTACACTTACCCAGAATAACATACCTGCCACACTGGGGTCACCTCGTACCCCAGACACTAAAATGCTAACTACTCGTATGCTATTGAATATTTTAATTCAATAAAATTCCTCTATCATCTTCGAACGATACGGAATGCACTCCAATCGGTTATTTAAAATAATATTTAATATATTTAAAAAATTGAAAACCTTAAAAAATTTAAACAGTTTACATTAAAAATGAAAAAATGAAGGGCTCCTGGTACCCCACAGTGGCAGCTAAGGGTTAATATTAAAATCATAATTTATTTTCGTAAAAAAACTTACAGCATACAATTTTTTTTGTAAATTGTACATAAATTATTATTAAAATAATTCAAACAATTAATATCTGTTATCTAATAACTGTAGAATTTAGTATAATAATAAAAGTAACATTTCTATGAATCATTAAAAAAATATCGTATCTAATAATGATATATAGTTTATTGAAAGTCACACTGATATTTAAACATCCTTCAAGGTATTCCACATAGTCTTATTAAAGTTGTCTTATACTAAGGTATATTCATGAAATCATACATAAAAACGTTTCAGAACAAATTCCGTTATATTGACGTGTATTTATAAACAATAAATTTAACTGTATTTTATGTTTAAATAAATATATAATAATATAAATAATTATACGTGTTGAAATAATAATTTCTTTGGTAAACATTTGTATTCATTATTGAGAATTGTTAAACCATTAGAGCGTTCATTAATTACGCAATTATGATTTTCGAAATCCCCCCCTCCCCCGTAAGGATATTTAAGTATAAAATGATCCACCATAATCCTTACAATAGGTTTTATATTAGGATGAGGCTATTTGCACTTACAGAATATCCATGCAATTGGCTATTTGCACATACCATACATGCATGCAATTGGTTATTTGCTATTTGCACATGCCGTTTGTGCATGTAATTGGCTATTTAGACTTACCACTAACATAACGTACACTAACTTATACCCTAACTTAATTTGGTATATATACAGTATGTGCAAATAGCCAATTGCATGCACATACAGTAAGTGCAAATAGCCACTTTCTTTATTTTATGTATTCGCAGCGTGCGCGATGACAGCGCCAAATATGTTGATTAAAAAACTATATCGACTCAATTTACGAAAAATTAATAATTATTACAACAGCCGTAATAACACTTTTGACCTATTATTCCACCACATAAGGATTCGAAAGTTTTTACGGTTCTGTCCTTCCCCAAATCCTTACGTAATTAATGTACGCTCCTAACTACTTTTGTGTACAAAATTTTTTATCTTTTATTTCTCTCCATTAAAATAGTACGTCTGGTACATGAAAAAACGCTGCACTTTTTGATTGGGGTATGCCACTTTCTGTGGTCATACATATGGTCAAAAGAAAGATTTTGAGATAGGGAGCCACTTTAAATTCCGTGTAGAACACTGTTATATGGGCTATCAAAGATGCCCCTCAACGGTGTTTTAAAATTAGCTTTATCTCAGC
Source organism: Sialis lutaria (assembly GCA_949319165.1). Classification (NCBI taxonomy): domain Eukaryota; kingdom Metazoa; phylum Arthropoda; class Insecta; order Megaloptera; family Sialidae; genus Sialis; species Sialis lutaria. Next base: position 12,045,366 of record OX439241.1, read on the forward strand.
TCTTTTTCATCCGATTTCAATTTTCTAGAGTTTATTTTAAAGTTCTTATTGCGATAATCATTTTTTGTCTTTATTCGTTTTTCTCTAAATCTTAAGGGTTCTTCACAATTTTCGAAAATCTGAAAATTTCACTTTTCTTACGAACTTAATTAAAGATAATTTTTTCAGCATTTCACTAATATAGAGATAATACTGTTTAAATGAACAAATTCTTTGGAAATCGCCAGTTAAACTAAAAAAATAGGTATATTATTAGTCATTAAATTACATTTTTTTTAAATTCATAATAGAATGAAATGTTTATAACAAAAATTGTAGAATACGTTATTTTCTACAGTTGTTCCATTCATTTTTTACCAAATAAAAAATATATATTTTGAAATTTATGTTTAATTTATTAAGTTCATAATAGAATGAAATTTTTATAACAAAAGTTGTAGAGATCGTTATAATCTATACATAGTTTATATTCTATAATTTTTTTTATATTTGTCATCAATAAGCCAAAATAATTTGTTTTATATGTATAAAGAGATATACGTAAAAAAATTTATTGTATAAGAATGTTCAGTGGCATTCATGACAGATTTTACAATTTTTTAACTGTCCCATATGAAAAATTTGATCCCAACAAAAAATTTCATATAATAAAAGGTATACTAACATAGAATAATCCAAAATTAGTCAATTTTTCTTAATTTAACTCACGATTTCCAAAAAAATTATTCATTAAAATAGTATTATCTTGATATTAATGAATTGCTGAAAAAATTGTCTTTCTTTTTTATATGAAGTAAAAAAAATGATATTGGGTACGACAAAAAAGTTATATAACTGTTAAATTCGTAAGAAAAGTGAAATTTTCAGATTTTTGAAAATTGTGAAGAACCCCTGAGATTTAGAGAAAAATGAATAATGACAAAAATAATCTTCTTAATAATAACTATAAAATAAACAAAAGAAAATTGAAATCGGATGACTAGGAGCTGAGATAAAGCTAATTTTATAACACCGATGGGGGCTATCTTTGATAGCCCATATAACAGTGTTCTACACGGATTTTAAAGTGGCTCCCTATCTGAAAATCTTCTTTTTGACCTGATATATATCCACAGAAAGTGGCATACCCCAATCAAAAAGTGCAGCGTTTTGGCTTTATTTGCCACGTACCAGACGTACTAAAATCGACATCCTTGAGTCAGTAGCACGCTATGATCGTAAGAGTTTCTAAGGAAAAGTTATTTTCGAAGAGTGCTAAAATAAGGGAAAAGTTATGAATGTTCTTTATCTATGTATATAAAAATATTGCCTGAAGGATTTTTTTCTCTAAAAATAGACTTGATAAGTATTATTTTTCATTGAATTGTGATATTACATAAACATATTTATATTTTTTATTGAGTTTGTCACACTGACAACTGATATATGTATCAAATAACATGCTCGGCGCCGTTTCTTGCGTCCTTCACAAAAGACATGTCTTCCGTGAGTTTAGTAACGAATCACGACAAACATATACAAACATTTAGTAAACGTTTTGTCATAGTGGTTTCACGGTTCGTGATTTTATTATTATTCGCGATCTTTAAAGAATGTTTATAATTCGACAACTTTCATTTTTTTAAACATATTTTTATTTATGTATATTTGTATATATATGAATACATAATGTTTTATGCAATTTGAATCTTTTGTACAAAAAAACGTATTCGTTTTTAAATACTAACAAGTAATTTGGTCATACTATTTCAAATAACATTTTTTTTATTTGCAGCATGAACTTATTTATAATATAAACAACATTTATAAAAATTAAAATATATGACACTTAAAATCTTTAAAGTAGTAATCTCACATCATTTAAAGATAAAAAAACAAGTATAAGCTATACCTACTTGCACAATTAGTGTTCTTTGCCATTAACCTTCCATATAAATTATGGAAAATTTTGAAAAACATGTTTCATACATCGTGAGAAATATTTTTTGTTGAAAAACTTTTTCTCTAAAATCAATAGTTCAGGAGTTATAAGGAAATAAACAATTATATTGTTTACTAACTGACCCGGCCACGCGTTGCTGTGGTTAACCTATACTTTAGCAACATGTGGTGGTTATGCTATTAAATTGTAGGTTATATGAAACGTTTGGAAGTTTGACATAGCGCCATCTATTGAATACTTACTCAATCCAGTCAACAGATGTCACCATCTGTTAGAATCGTTTGGAGCTAACAGATAAAGACAAATAATTTGCAATAAAATAATATTGCGATCATAAATTGATATGTAAGCTAACCTATCTTTCAAGTTGGATCAAACTACACACGGTGTACAAATTTGATTAAAATCGGTTAAGTAGTTTAGGAGTCCATCGCGGACAAACATGTGACACGTAATTTATATATATTAAGATAACAATTGAATGTGCTAAAATTTTTCAATTCTTATGATTTTGGCTCAGTCTACACCAAATTTTCAATGTTCATGATTTTTTCAGATTTTCCTGAATGATCCTTTTGGTTTTTCACGAAATATAAAAAAATCCGTAAAATGTAAATTATATTATTGAATTTGTAGTTCAATATGCTTTCATTTGACATCCTACACGATGCCCTTGAATTTTTTTCTATTTCCCAATTTACCCCTTTAAATTAACCCCCATTATCAAAATTAACTTTTTATACTTCATGTCTAAATTCGGCCACCACAAAAAAACTGTATTGGACCTAGAAAATCTTGTTTTGTATATAACGAAAACAATATTTTCTTAATATAAGAAAAGTACTCTTAATCCAACTACATTATTTCTTCGTCCAAGAATACTATATAGTTGGTTTAAGAATATATTTCTTATCTTAAGAAAATATTTTTTTCGTTATATACAAAACAAGGTTTACTTGGCTCAAGTAAACCATTCTACCTGTGTATCTCTGTGCTACATTTCACATTTTTAGGTCGAATAATTTAAAAGAAAATCGCATGTGACAGACAGACGGACGGACGGACACCGAAGTGATTCCATAAGTGTTCCAATTGGCATGGTCACTAAAAATTATATAGTTAATACTTTAATAGTTACAGCTCATTTTAAAGGGTAAAGATAGTAGGTACTATTTGTTAATATTATCTAAAACTTATTTAGAAAAAAACTATCTATAAATATAAATATGTCCAAAAACATAATTTTTGACACTTTTAGGTTAAGATATTTCGAGAACCTGAGGGAACGGATTCTGTTTCATTACAACAAACACTTTTGGGATCGTGCATTCAGGTCTAGGCCGCAATCCGCAAAAATAATGTCGACCTGTCTAATTAATAATTACTCTACGAAAGAACAATAAATTCATAACCTGTATAAATTTATTTATTTATTTTTATTATTTTTATTTCATTTCACCTGCATTAATACGAGTACATGTACTTCACTTCACTTTTTTTAAATTGAACATCCAATAAATAAAGATGCAAGATATGTAGTAGACAACATTAAACACTTTTATATTAAACACAATAACCTTATACTTGCTATAATAAATCATCTGATTTTTGATAGAGCAAGATCCACATTCCATTTTATTTTTATCAGCGCCTTGCTTCAACCATGCGTGTATAATATTATATGGATACATATAAATAACAATTTAAACCACCCCATGATTCTATATTATATGTATGTACATAAATATTTACTTACATTGTAGTACTTAAGTACTACTTAGCAAATACATTACTTTGACTTATCTTCTTAACCAATCTATGTAATGTAGAAAACAGCTCATACTATAGAAATTTTATTTAAATTATAATTAAACAAAAACACTATCTGCAAAAAACTATTTTCCGTTTGATTAAAAATTTTTGTCAGAAATATTTTTCAATAGAACATCCTACTAAAAAGTTAAGGAGTGAACACATAAAATGGGGCACTCTGTATATATTTTCAATTAATATAAATAATATGGGAACCCGATATTATGAACAAACATATAAAACTAATAAAACAATCGCATATAACTAATTTTCACTATTTTATTTTCAATATGTATATTATTCAACTATACGCATTAGACCAATTAAACATAAAAACAAAAAAAAATGGAAGAAGTTTTAAGAAACGAAAAAACATACGACTCGATATTCGCCTTCATCACAACCACGAACTTGAAGATATAAAATGTTAGAAAAGTCACCTATTGTGTGTTCCAAACCCCAAATCCATGGACCCCGGTCATACTGTTTGTAAAAACTACCCTGAGCGGCCCAGTGGTGCAATCACATTTCCATCTTGTGTCCATGTGTTTAAATGTTAAATGTAAAAAAAAATCGAACTGGCTAAATCAGAAATGAAAGGCCAAAAAAAATTATAGGTATATTATGGTATATTAATATACCAGCAGCTCTTCCACGGTTTCACCCGCGTTGTATTCATTAAATAATAATCATTTATATAATTTATAAAATCTAAACATACATATTTGCAATGTTAGTGCGGAACCATTTTTTAACCTCTATTATGTCTGAACTTTGAAAATCGTGATACACGTGCATTTAAATTTTAAAAGAAGAATATTTTACTTTAAATTCCCATGCAGTTATGCAGATACATGTATTAAAATAAAATGAAGTTAAAAGCTCTTCCTCCCTTTAAGGCTTGAATTTTGTAAAATTGCTTCTTAGAGGGTGCTTATGTTTTTTAGGTCCAAGGGTTTGGAATATGCGTTGATGCGCCAGTTACTCAAATCCGCTGTCTATATTAATTGATATATTTCTATTTCTTTATTATGACTGTACACAATCATGCACGATACAAATTAAATATAAATAGTAATTCTCTGTACAATTCAACATGGTGGTCATTAAAGTATATAAAATTCCATAAATATGTTACGATGATTTATTGTTTTTTAATTAAACAATTAATTATTATTCATCTGAGATATTCCGGTAACTGATATGAGTGAAAGTTTTTATCACTTGTTACCTATTTTAACACATCCTAGATTGAACACGAAAACATATACATACATTACAGAGTCAGACTAATGATAAAAGTCAACCCACTAAAAGATAAAATGAAATCTGGGAATACAAAACTAATTACCTCAAATAAAAATAATCGTCCATATCCCATAAATATAACCATCTTGTTTGCTATGGCCTATTATGGTCGGCTCCAGAAGACTTATTTATACATTAATACTAATACACATTCGTAAAGAAGCAATTACAGTAGAACCTCATTATTGTCACACAAACGGGGCAACATAACCTCTATACTGTCTCCTTGTATTTCCCCCTCACGCGCATAGAGAACATACGAATAGATATGCGCGTTATATTACATGCCTACAGAAGTTGTAATGACTGCCGGGGGAGGGACGGAAGTTCCGGATCTCGTTTTAATCGAGATCCGGAACTATCAGTGTCTAACTCAGGAGGTATAAGGTTAAACTAGATATAGATCCTATTGTATGAGCCTGGAATTACTCCTGTGTTTCCATGGGTCTCGTGAATGTCGCCTACCATGATTACCCCAGGGCGGCCTCATATTCCATCTTGTAATCTCCATTAAGGTAGTTGGTCCATCATAATGTAATCACATTAGGCCATGAGTACATATTTTTAATTTAGAGAAATGATCATGGCAACGCTGTACATTATCTACTATTAACTACTTGTCAAATGATTATATTTTATCATCTAAACTACCACAGAATATATTAATAATTAATGAAATCCATTAGAATTCACTTCAATCCACTTATCATATTTTGTAAAAAATTATTTCATTATTTCGTGTATTTTTTACTATAATCAAATGAATACGTTGTTGCCACATTGTCAACAATACTGTAATTTATGTGATGGTTTGGTAGTTAAATCTGGTTAGATCTTAGTAACGGGATGGTCAATAATTCCAATTTTTTGTATAATGTTTTCTTTCATATAAATATACAAGATGTCAGTTTTTTACGAAAAACTGACGCTACGTTTAAATTTTATCTAATAAAACGTTACGTTAGTGTACGGTTAGTCCGTATAAGCTGTGTTAAAAATATGAACATTGAGATCGTTTTTCATGACTTTGCGATGGTCAATTTTAATAAAAATGGGCTATTTTTCAGATATTAAGCTAGGGAATATTCCTGTGCAATTTAAACAAAATCTGACGAAAACATGTTTACGGACCAACTACCTTAAGGCCAAAAAAATATAAAAATATTACATGCGTTACGTTAGTTGGCAAAAAAAAAACAGTAGAAGATGGTTATTTGGACAATAACGATGAACGGACAATAACGAGGTTCTAATGTAATTCTCTATTCCTCAGTAATATTAAATACAATAAAAAATATGTGTATGTTTTCTTTTTAAGGAGAGGGGTGAAGCGAAATAATTGAGGGACCTAAGACTGCAATTGTAACATAATGGAAAAGGATTGTTATTTTGTCGAGTTAATCACTTTGGTTACTGAACGACTGATATCAACACTTGCTCGATTGATTTGAAAATTGAAACCTAACCTCAAAACCTGTGAAGCAAAATGGGTCAATGAGTAGCGGCGGCCGAGTGACGTCCGAACACCGGGTGAAGGGAACGTCCGTATATAACGTGTACTTCACTCCGCCGCCCGACTAATTCAAGTTTCATTCTTGGCTCAGCGAAAGTCTCAAACAACAACACGGTACCATAGACTAAGAAAGGAGGTGATTCGCACACCATTGTTGCACAAAATGCTGCAAATATCTTAGTGCTCTGCCGTAGGATTTTTGTTCTTACCATTTGGATTTTTATTGTATATATATTATATTTTATATAATTTGTGATACAGTGTGTATGTGTTATTGAAGTGACTTAATATTTATTGTTTCTAATCAAGATGGCCAAGTTAATGTAAGTCATTTTTATTTATTTTCATTTGTTTTATTCATATTCATTTAAAAATTATTTTAATATTTTTTTATAAAAATGTTAACGATCATCCCAGGGCAATTTTTGTTCCTTTAAATAATCCATATTTTTGAATGAATATAAAGCCTGCATGCAAAAAAAATACCAACAAATAAATTATACATACGTATAAAACAATGTAGGTAATATTAAAATAATTAACTGAAGATACATTCTTCATCCAGCGTTGGAATCACTAAACGTTTTTATGTTATAAACTAATTATTTACATTATTTTCAATTAAAAAAAGTTATTTATAGATATTTAATATAAAATATACATCTTATAATAGAAAAACTTTCATTGTATAGGTAAATTTATTTTATTTGTTACAGAAATTAATTTATTAGAAACCATCAAAAATAATGAAACCAATTTTTAGTAAATTTTTTCCTATAATATACGTTCCAATATTCTTTTCTGATGATAATTATGATTAAAGTAATTTATTTTAACGGACTTTCGATTTATATTATATTATCATACATTATTTCGGAATAAGAACTTTCCTTTTCAAAATATATAATAAACTATTAATAATTATGATGTCAAACATTTCTGCATTTCTTGTATAAAATATGTTCATTTGTGGTTTAGTTTTTAACATAAGGTGTAACAGTTTATTGCTTATTAAAAGTATAGAATACGCTAGTTTTAGAATCTAGTGTGACTGCAGTTTTCCCTGATTACCCCAAGGCACGTTCTGTGTAGTTTTGTAGCATTTTTACTTGTTGTATATAAAAATATTGGACATAATATGTCATATGTCTATTATTTGCTACTGTACATATTATATGGAATATGAAGGTTTAAATCATATGTTTATTATCTGCTATATAGTTATTTTTTTATACATATTTGCTTGTAATGTATTTAAAGTTATAATTTTATTTCAAAAAGTAAAATATGCATAATTTTAATTAATATTGATATTTTAATTTTGACGTATCGATAACTGAGTTCTTAAACGTCATGCTTTCAGTTTTTCCCCTTTATTTTTTATTTGTATCCATTTTCTATGAACTACTTATACCTAACGTATTACGCTTTCTTAATATTATTAATTAATACTAATAATATTTCAAAAATGAAAATTTGTAGGTAGGTATACTTTTTTCTGTTATCAAAATATACATGCTCAATATTTTATTTATCAAAAACTATAAAGCTAACTCACTCTATTTTTTTTTGATTAATTATGAAGGTACTTATTAAAGACTTGATAAGACATCGAATTTTTTATACGAATTATAGAACAAAATATGATAAATGATAAATTTTGGTCATTTTGTGATCATTATTTATTTCAAATTAGTTTGTTTGTTATTTTTAGTTAGTCAATTCATGGTATTCGAGAAATTTCTAAATGGGAATTTAATGATGTCTGAACAAATTAGTAAAATTTTTGGGGGCTCTGAAATATTTTATTTTTATCTTCTAATAGGTCAACTTTTGGAAAAATTTGCAAAGAATAAAAAGTTTTCAAAGTAAGCCAAAAAATACAAAGAAATTATTTTTATAACTTTTTGTGACTTTTTTTGTTTTCTGGTTCGACAGTTTTTTTATGAAAATTTTTATTGTAATTTTTGGCAAATTCTATGTACTTTTTAACTTTTTTTTTCCTAAAAGTTGATTCTTCAGAAGAAAACAATAAACATATTTCTGGAGTGGAAATTATGAGTTAATAATTTTTTCAACTTAAGTTATGTAACCAAAAGGCAAAATCCATTACTTTTGTTCGAGGTTCTATAAAAACTAACAACACAAAAGTTATAATAAATATATAACTTGCTATGACTATTTCAACATTATTTATAGTGCTTGTATAAATATGTTATCGAAAATTAATTTAGCTGCAAATGGTTGAGATCACAACAAGATATAATCATATGCACGTCACTTTCACCGAACAATGCCAACTTAACATATTCATGACCCGAAAGTGATTCTGATTTGTGCGGAGTAAAATCTGCTTCGATTCGATTTTCTATAGCTTACGTGTCTTGGGTTTCTCAAACATAATTCAATTTATTCAATATAGATAGTTAGTTTGTCATTGTTGGCTTTGTTTTAGTTAAAATACGTCTCACAATGTGGCATTAAAAAGTAAAACCTTGAAATTTAGATCGTGTTCAAAAAATAATTGTTGATTTATTTTTAATTATGGGAGTTAATTGTTTTATGGTAGTTAAGTTTACTTGGCAATTAGGTTTATTAATAACAGAACACTCTAATGTAAGTTTATTCAAATTAGTAAAAGAGAGAATGGAGTTATCCATGAAATAACGTATACAGTTGTGTGATGTTTTTTTATCAATATAATTTCATTTAATAAATGTTACATGACAGTAAAGGGCTTTAACTCTACACATTCATTTTCATATAAAAAATTATTCAAATTCAAATCATTGCATCTTACTTAAAAATAGTGACAAAGTGACTAAACGCATTTTAAAGCTTGCTAATTCTTTTTTAATTTAGTTCAGTTCTCGCTCGAATTAAAAAGTCATAGAAGGATCTTTGTTTGTATTTTAAATTAAACTTTTAAAAATTTATCCTCAAATTTTTTATGATTTTTTTTCTCAATGCATGTTTGAAAATTAAGAAATTGTATTATATGTTATATATTCAGTTGTATGAATAACTATTAGTTATCTAGGCAATTTACTGATTAATTGGCTATAAAAAATTTTTCTGTAATAAAAATAATTTTTATTCACTTTCCACTCTTTTATAATTTCTCATAAAACTGAATATTTAAATATGTTTAATGTGACATATTTATACTACTCCAAACAGTGACGTGTTTTGTTCGTTATACAGAAAATAATTTGGGGCTCTTTTGTTTTAGAAATCATTAAAACAGAAACGTATTTTTTTTATTTCAAGATTTTTGTTTCTAAAAAAATAAATGGCTCTATTGTTAGTGGGCCCCATTTTCATTTACTCCAATCCATTTTACAATCATGATCTTAGGGACTTGGCTATAAGTTTGTCTACTGTATAACCTGCCACTGACTACAAATATGAAAACAATGGGTGAGGAGAATAATAATCTAGCATTTTCATTTGCTATGAGTAAAATATTTTACTTTAAGCATAATACTTAATATCTAAACTAGTTTGACTCTATAAGCTTATATGAGAAATATATTAAGAAAGTTAAAACAATTTTAATTAAAATTTTTTTTATTCGTATATTTTTTTAATAAGTTGAAGCAAAAGTTTTTATTTAATTTAATTTTCATAACAATACAATGAAATTTGATACGTTGAAGTACAAAAATGTATACATATAATATTATATGCATTTATGCATAACTCAAGGTATTACATATACAGTACGTACATATATCTATGTAAGTGATCTGTAAAATATTTCTAAATAACAAAAAAGTCAAGTGTTACGTAGCTGCTGATATAAAATAACCAATACACAAATATCTGGGACTTATTGAACCATGCACTTTTATTTACACACTCCTACAACAAACTCTCACATTCGTATTTACAAAATGTGTTTTACAATATTTAATACATGATATCGCTAATGTGGATACCTTTCTACATTTTAAATAATTTACACTTAATGAAATTGAACAATTTTATAATGTTACTCATACATCGAATTTTTGTGAGTTTCTATTTAAAATATGTAGGGTTAATGAACGTATTCTTGACATGGTCGGAATGTAGTCATACTGTAATGTATTTTATTTTATAAATATACACTTATCATGCAGATAATTTTATAAATCAAGAAATAATTGATTCAAGATGAAAATACAATTTAATTTTAATTACAATTTTGTATCAAAAAATACTATCGGTATTTCTAATCTTTATAATACGCAATTTTTACTATATTTACATGATTTATTCAACTAAATATTCTTAAGTTGAAACATTTGTTAAGTGCTATTCAAATTATTTCATTTCAATAGGTAGTTAGTATATTTTTCTATTCGATACTTGATTTTTTATTAAAAGACAATACAATAAATACTATGATTGTGTTAATTAATTATATTATACTATTTTTATTGGTATAACAAATTAAACTACATATACCAATAGTATAGATTTCAATCCTGCACGCAAAAATTACTATTCGAATTGTACCTTTAGTAATACGTCAATTAGTACTACGTCAAATAGTAATATTTCTTTAAAAATTGGGCGATATGAAATGTTTTTTTCCGTCTATCTACAAAGGAATCTAGAGATTAAGTAAATTATAGACTACCGTATTATCTTCTGTAGACTTTTGTCTTGTTTTTAAACTTAAGTTTACTATCATCGTGTTAGTTGTAACTTCATTCTGTGGTTATAACATAACACTTATAACATCAAGTTACTCGATCCCATGGTAGGAAAATACCTTTTTTACCTACTTTTGTAGATTCCCATAGATCAAAAAAAAACAAAATAGCAACACGATGTTTTTTTGACAAAATAACACGGTCTATACATTTTTGGATACAAAATGTTTTAAATATTTTTTTATACAATATTATTTTTAATGGGAACCCGTTTTGAAATAAATGTGATTTTTAAAACCAATAGATTAATTATTTTTCTATATTGAGTCAATTCATTTTAATTGAAAGATTAAATTGAATTTTTTGACATAATTATGGTAAATATAGAAATTACTTTGTCAATGTTATTATACGTGCATCAATAAATTTTCTTCTTAGTAAGAATTAGTTAAGAATAAAAACTGGCAACACCAAAACTGACATTTTGACAATGTATATAATTACATCTATGTATTATTCTATACATATGTACATATATTTTTAAAGTGTTCTTTAACCTATTTTTCACTTGGTCAGTATACCAAATTTTAATTAAAAGTAATAATTTATTAAATTTCTAAAACAAAACGAAATAAATAAAAAATGCAATTTAAAGTTAATAATTAAATGTCAAGTAATAATAAAAAATATTGTAATTGCAGGCAATTCGTTATAAAATAAATCTTCAATAACACATCAATGCATTTTATGTACAACAAAGCAATTAAAAATAAACTTGATTTCGATTTCTTTCTGTCGCTTTCGCCTTCAAAATGCCAAAGTCAAGTTTCTCGGAAAAATGTATGTTGAATGTCAATATTGATTAACCCATTAACTGCTGGTACATTTTTATATTCAGATTCTTGATTTTCAAGTCACAAAATCATTACGTATAGGTACCATACACTACTTACAACATATACCTATATAAATATGTACATTTTATGCAAGGAATCGAACCGATGTAATTTCCTAAACCACTTAGACTCCGGTGAAAAAAAATTTTTTTTTTGTTTAATTTTTTTAATTTATTTATTTCGATAACCGGTTAAAAGTCAACCGAATCGGTTCAACCCGTTTTTTAATAGTCATCATAAAGTGGTGAAGAGGGGAGGGGGGGGGGTAAAATGATGAAAGTATTTATTGCTCTTCATTTTTCACATCAAATATAAATTAACAATGAAATAGACAAAAAACTTTAGTACCTAAGTATATTTAATTTATAAGAGTTTAATTTATTATTTACTTAATTTTTAACAAATGTAAATTGTGTGTACATATATACTTCATGTGTAAGGTGGGTGTACCATGGAAGACCACCTTAAGTTATTATTCCTTTATTTACTGGATAAATGAAACAAACAAAATATTAAGTAACACTTTGTTTTATTATATAACTTATAAAACATTTTTTTAATACAGAGTTAATGATCATTTATTAATTCTAAGTGTTATTAAACTCTTCCAAATGGCCTTACAAGGAACACGGCTCCTTACAAGGCCAATATAAAGTTTTAACTTAAAACTAACGTTGTGACAATCAAAATATCTGCTTCATATCCAGGGCCGCGCCGCCCATATGTGCGAAGTGTGCGGCGCACACAGGCGCCAGGGCATCAGGGGCGCCGCGAGGCTTTTGGGTTTAATAAAATACCAGCACCAATCATTAAAATTAAAAATTAATCGAAAGAAATAGAAGAAAAAATTATATCGCATCGAATTTTTTTTTAATAAACAATAATATGGTGAAAAGTTGCAGTAGCAAACGCAGAAAGATCGTTTTCTAAATTAAAACTGATACAAAATTACCTGCACTCAAGTAATAGTTATACATTTTTCGCCATAGTTGAAAAACTATTCTTCCAATCTCTAGTTATGAGAACCAAAAAAATTTTTTCCTTACAAGATATTCACAAAAATATTCACAAAATGGTCTAAGCAGCAGGCAGGCCAGAATTAGTTTTAGAAACTAAAACGCTGCGTGGTTTATACTTTTATAGTGTTCAGCTATTGCCATCTTACCAAAAGTGAACAAAAAAGTCCTATCAAATGTAATAAAGCTATACGGCAAAAATTACACAAGTTAATAAATCCTCATTTATTAAAACCTATTTTCTGTTTGGGAATTTTTTGGTTAGTCTGTTTTGGCGCTGAACGTCTCATACTATATTTATTATTACTTTAAAAAATTAAATAATTTAAATCGCGTTTTCTTTTTCTGGAAGTGAAACGTCATTTATCTTCGCACATGCTAGGGTTCTGTAGTCATTCTCACTACGATTTATAAAAGAGTTATTTCAAAATTTTTCATAAACTATCTTTCTTACATTCTGCATAGTTTATAAATTAGAAGGGGGGGGGGGACTCTGATAATGACATTGAAAAGCAAATAAATAAGTCCTTTCACATTTTTTGTTGCAAAAAGTCAATTGAGATTTTTGTTGCATTTTAGGAACCGAATCTTTTTTTTCACTTACCCCACTCAATGGGGTAAGTAAACAAAAAATGTGAGTACCTACAGTTTTCGATCTATGGTAATTGAGTCTTAAATAATTTTGATAGTGTTCGTTATAATTTTCATTGAAAGTACTGATTAAAAGGTACATTCTGGATTTTTTTTTTTATTTTCTGAAGAGCAAATACATCGTAATTGATTGGAAAACATTTTTTTTTTTTCAAAAATCTAATCGTTTTTGTTTCTGGGTCATTAATCCTTGCCCGTATATAAAATTTCATCTTATGTATAATTTTTTAAAGATAGAGCAAAACTAAAAGAGTTCCTTAAGTTTTTTTCGGAACTCTAACAAAAAGGCGCTTCATAGGTTTCGCACACAGGCGCTGCCGAGGGTCGGCGCGGCCCTGTTCATATCTAACTACATAAAAAGGTCTTTCATTAAAAAAATTAAAGAAAATAATAGTTTATTTACTTGAAAAGTTACGTTTTGCTGTGAGCGCGTATTATAATTTTAACTTCGACGACCGAAGTCAATAAAGGATGGGACAGCACAGACAAAATAGCGGCCTGAGTAACTCAGTGTTCTTGAATTCGATGGATGTTAGTGTGAGTAGAAGGAATTTGTCATAGTATGGCAATAACTACGACTTTTTAATAATTGGCCTTACAAGGAGCATGGCATTCCATGGTCCACCCACCTTTTTATACTTTATTTGCTACATCGCCATTACTTGTTTGTTTATTAATATATATAGTCCTGTTGTAATTAATTCTCGTATCACGTGTATCAATAGCACTTAACATTTTACAAACATGAAATATCAAGTTTCTAATAAAATATTGAATATTAGTTTTGCAACAGCATTAACACTTTCAACATCGTTTTAATAAATTTATTTTTTAGTTTCGTAATTAGTCACTTTTAAAATATATAAATTATAAATAAAAATTTATTTCAATATGTAAATTCTATTGAAAATTTTATTTATATAGGTAGTAAATTGAGCTTACATTAATAAAGGCATAAATTATAGATATTCTAATTTTTTTATATTGTAAAAAATTAATTACTTTAATGCAACGTCTAGAATCAGGATCAGTGGCGTAGCTATCGTGAAATAATTGGTGCAGAGAGTGAAAAATAATTAATGGCCAAGTAAAAATATAAAAAAAAATTAATTTTTCGCGTTTCAAACTATCAATCAATCAAAACTAAATTCTGCAGAGAGAGATATTTAATTATACATGTTTTATTATCTTTTTTAAAGTAAATTTAACACTCATCAAAATATATTCTACATAATTTTTCACCATCAACTAGCCAGATACAATTAATTAACCAAATTTCATTAAAATCCATTTAGTGGTTCATGAGTTATGCGTTTAATAAGAATTCAGAGGATAAACCCAGAACGAAATTTATTTTTAATGGAAAAAAGTACACCCATACCTCTCTATACGGCCGCTCTTTATACGGCATTTCGCTATAACGGCTTTCTTCAATTAAAGCACGTTTTCGATTTACGGCCTAAAATGTTTCGCTATAACGGCAAAAAAAACTTTTTTCGATGTCGATATGTCTACATGTTGCCAATCTTGCGCAAAGAATAATTGATACCTTATACGGCTTTTCGCTTTGCGGCCAAGTTTCGTGGAACGTATCTAGGCCGTAAAGCGAGGTATGGGTGTAATTTGGCGTTTGGTTGGTTAATTAGATACATCTTATAAATCTTATAAAATCTGAAAAACAGTTTTTTTTTATAATCATTATTTTCACAATCAAACCGAAAAGAGTTTTTTTGCAGAAAATGTTTTTGTTAAATTAATACAATGAGCTATTTTCTATAATATTAAACTTTATTTTGAGTGAAACTGCATTTATAACTCAAAAAATATATTTGTATTGGTTGATCTTGATAAATATATTTAAAATGTTTGATTGATATAAAATTTGTACTTGAATAAGATGTTATATCGAATACTACAACATATGTTTATCTCATTAGTTCGCACGTTTTTAATGCTCTGTTGGTTCAAGTAGTGGCATGTTATGATTTCCTTTGATTATAATTAATGCTCTAGTTGATATATTGGACTCATTCTGATTTTCATTTAATAACAGCCTACTAGAAATCAGTGTGATTATCTTTTACACTTCAATTTTAGATATTTTTCACATAATTATACTTAGCTCCATACCTACATATATAGGTTAGTTTTACAATTAGTTAAAAACTTCTAGAGAAGGGGTGGGGGCTTTTAAAACTGTTTTATAAAGATTGTACCTTAGTCTAATATAAATTCAAATTAATAAATATAAAAATATAATTATTTCATGCAGAAACACCCGTATAAAAAAATTGTACAATTTATGCCATTGAGTCAAATCTATTTAACATTAATGTCCGGTATTATAAAGGACTTAGCAAATTTGCAAGCTTGCAAGCACTCTCAAATGGGGTATCAAACTTATATGACAGTTCTTTTGAAGTTTTTGACAGATAGTTTCATACATAGGAAGTAAAAAAAGGTATGTAAAGTATATTTACTAAAGTGTAGTTACTAACCTTGCGTAAAAAATGGTAAAAACCAACTTACTGCGCCTGCAACTATCTGTTAAAAACTCAAAGAGAACTGTCATATAAGTTTAATATCTAATTTGAGAGTGCTTGCTAGCTTGCAAATTTGCTAGGTCTTTTATAATACTGGACATAAAATTTAATCGTAAAAGCTGATTAAAAAAAAACAAACAAAGGTACAAAAGACAAAAAATATTTACAAAAAAATATTTGAAAAATCACAAACACTGATTGATAAATAGATATAAAAAATGTTAATTTACATTTACTCCCTCCTAATATAAATACATTACTTATAAGTTATGCAATTTTTGAATACTTATGTACTTATTACATTATTAAATACCGAAATATAACAATATATGTAATTACAATCAACTGTTACTTTGAAACTCACACAAAATATTAGCTAATAGATATGTACAATATATTATGTATGTATACTTCTATTGTACAATATCATATCATAGATATTATTGTTATATTTTTCTCATTACTTAGGAAATATTTAATTATGATTGTATCTTTTGAATAGTTTTGTAATATCATTTATCTAACTGACAATTACTGCATCCAAAACGTAGCCCATGAAATGTCACATTCATTAAATCATTAAAAAAATTATTGACCTAAAAATATCATCATTTTCTTCTTATATTATATTTACTATAAAATATATATGTCAGCTATTGGTTAAGAACTTCTGTTTTAGATAATAAATAAAAACTTACCTTTACGTGACTTATGACCTGTCGATACCTGCACATTTATTATTTTTTACTGTACCATGTGCAACTTTTCAAATGTTAGATATTTATTGTAATGTTACGCCGCTGATATTAAGACGTTAAATGCCAAGGGGATACTGTTTCAATTGACAGGGCCGAATTTTTTAGAGAAAAAGTAGCTTCTCTTACTTATCTAATATATCATGACATATAGATACCTGCACTAACGCTTGCAAAGTATGAATTATTTATTAATATATAAATTCATTTGCATGACACGATTATATTTATAGTATAACCGGATTATAAATGTTACTTTATAATAGCATGTCTGTCATTTTTACTTTTTATCAATTTTAATATACTTACCTACTTATAAATATGTACAAAGTATTTATTTTTAAGTTTATACTCATTGTTATTTATTTCTACTAGACATGAAAAGTACTTAACCGATTTTGACGGAACAATGATCGTTATAAAGAAAGCTTATGGCCCTATAATCAGTTTAGGTTATGTAAATGTTGAATTAACCCTTTAGTGCCCGCCATACACAATTGTGTACAACTCATTTTATAATTACTGCTGCTAACTGCTGTCTATGGAAAAATAATTCACAATATTTCCTTAAAAATCAGTTGGTAGAAGTGCAACAAATGAAATCTGTTAACGTTATTAGTTTCATAAGTGTTCAAACGTGTTTTAATTGTTTTGAATTATTTTTAGTTGAAAAGAGGTACGTGGTATGCTAATATATTTTATCCAACTAGAGCATGTGATTCCGAATTTTGTTCAAATCATATGAAATAACTTAAATATACATATAACATAATAGACTTTTAAATGAAATTAAAAAAAAAGTTTGTATTGTATATTTAGTTAAATATATTGAATATTACTTAATTTCATTAAAAAAATCTTTGACATGTTTTTGTTTTCTTTTGGGCGTTAATGGGTTAAAGTCTTGGCATCTTAAGACGCCGCGCCGTCCGCACCGGCCGCACCGTCCGCCAGACACGCAATACTGATGTGTGTATATTATTTTCAAGGTTAAAAAAACACAAACTGTATTGCGTGTCTGGCGGCCGGAGCGGCCAGCGCGGTCGGCGCGGCGTCCTAAGATGCCAAGACTTAAAGAAGGCCAAATTGATATTTCGAAAATAGAGTAAGCAACAATAACCTATTTTCATATTTTCTAAAAAATATAATCTATGTAATTTTGGAAATTTTATATTTTTTCTAAGGACCATTATTTAATTTAAAGAATATTTAATTTAAATAATTCTCCTTGTATAAATAAATATTTAAAAATGAGTTAATTACTAATTATATTGTAAAGCACATTTGAAAAAAACGTTCAATACACGTGATATAAGTATAAGTATTTTTAATGAAATTGCTTAAATAATTTTTGCATAACTCGTCTATAAATATACAAAGTCTGTCATGATGAGATAAATTATAAAAATTCACAATTTTCGATATGCATTTGAACTTTGATTGCGGATAATGTCAGAGAATGCAAATGGCGCCTGTAATGGCGAAATCAGCATCCGCTTTCTTGCTTGACATTTGCATAATGCAACCTTACTCATGTGACCTAATAACTAATCACTAACAATAAGGGATAAATTGTAACTGTAATTGTACTATTTATCTACTTATATTTAATATGTTATCCAAAACTAATAAAAGGGTTTGAATTATGTTAAAACGAAAAATATGATCGAATTTAATTGTTACACTGCAATATAAATTTTTAATACGAATTAAAAATCATATCTAGGTACCGTTTGCAGTAGGTACAGGAACTTTGAATATTAGACCCCCAAAATGTTGGTTGATTTCGGATAAGATTTTTTCATAGATTTTTGTCTTTTTCGGAAAGCTATGCTATCAAAAGTAATTTTTCAATCCGGAAAGTTTTTTTCCTTTTTGTCTTACATATTTTTTTGCTAAAATGCAATTTTAATTAAATTATTAATTAATGAAAGTTGCAATTTTGTCGAAAACACATGTTCATATGCTAATTGCAAAATCTTAAATTAACATTTTTCTTAGTTGTATACCATAATCAGCCAAACTGTTTATTAAGTTAATATACTATCTTGCATCGCGCCAGTGGCGGACTAAGAAATATTGATATTCGGGGTGGAAAGTAACTTATGTACCACATTTTTTTTTTATAAAAACCATTTTTCACAAATATTTTATTTTATTTATTTACATTATTGAATGACCTTTTTTCCGATATCAGTTCAATATTTGCGCCGTCCTGCAGTTTGTGAAAACCTTTTTTTTAGTCTTCATGCCACTTTTTAATTCTCGTTAAACAATATCTCATTTTGACACCCCTGACAGATCGTCCACTCCCATTTTTTCAGTATATTGATTCTAAGAGGATTCAAGAGAAAATTTGCATAAAAAGAAACATTTATATTAATATTTTCGTTGAAAAATAGTCGATTTTTCAATTTGTCAGCAAAAACTGTTTATTAATTTTATAGTTTTAAATTAGTTGTCAAATGTTTTATGCAAAAATTACTTGTTACGCCTTTTTAATATTTATTACTAAAATACATAACGAAAGTTGTTTATTTTATAGACATGCAGCATGGACTGTGCATCTGATTCGAAAATCAAGTCTTCACCAAAAAGAGATTCTGTATTCTGGGACTATCCTTGTATTTATTTAAATATACGTATATAAAAAAGATTGCTTGGGTTATATCTACAGACAAATACAGTAAACACCGATTATAACGACATCGCGGTTAATACAACGTATCCATATAATTGCATTTTTACCGGTTATTACGACTAGAGATGCCACGAATAGTGATTTTGCCGAATACCGAATACCGAATATTCGGCTAGGCTCTCAGCCGAAGCGCCGAATATTCGGCGACACTTAGTGCATTTCGTGGGCGTATTTGTTTCATTTGCGAGTAGGTCGTGTCACATTAATATTCATTATTGACGAAAATTTTAAGTCAATAATGATTAATTTCAATAATTATTATTATTTTTGAAAAAATAAAATATTTATTTTTTTGTAATTTTATGGATAATATTTATTTTACCAAATATCAAAAAAAGAGGACTAAAGTTTCGAAAACTTAAAAAAGAGGACAAAAAGAAGACACGTTTTCTATAGAGGACACTTGGCCAAAATAGAGAACTGTCCTCTTCAAAATAGGACAGATGGTCACTTTAATATAATACACTGTATATCTTAAAAAATATCACTGTTTGTTCGTGAAAAGCTTGACGAAATTGCACCATTTAATAAAAAATCACCTATTTGGGGAATATAATGAAATTTGTAGTGAAGATAATAAACTGGCTGTTTGTTTGTTGTGTAACAGCAAGATCTGTGTAACAACAAATGCTAAAAAAAAATTTTTCATTCATCATAACTTACCACTGATAGATTTTAAGCATTAAATATACTGATTTTTTGTAAAAAAAATTTTGTGAGTGATATTGATTATGTGCTTTTTTCACGATTTGGTATTCGGTATTCGGCCGAATATTGAGAACTATTCGGCCGAATAAGGAATAGTAAAAAAAGTAGCCGAATAGGCCGAATACCGAATAGTAGCCGAATATTCGTGGCATCTCTAATTACGACTATCCGTTTTTTACGACCAATATGACCGGTCCCTTCGATGTCGTTATAACCGGTTTCTACTGTATATGTTTAAGCAGTAATATTATGGACATCATCTACATCTGATCGAAAATAGGGTCGTCACAAAAGAAAATGATGGAGTGTGCGTTGGGTTTTAACTTCATTTCTTTAAACATGAGTGTAAAAAAGATAGAGTATTGGTTGGGTTATGTATCTATCTTCACTTTCGTGAACCAAATTTTATACATTATGTTAATACAGAATGCACAGTCCATGGCTCTATATCTATGGTTTATTTAAAATATAATATATAATATAAACATTTGCATAGGAAAATTTCTATGAATTTATTGTTAATCTAAAAATCAGACCTTTTATATTTATAATTATCATATACTGGAATTTGCCATCTTCATTTAGTTTCTTCAGTATTGTATAACACGCGGAAGCTTGCTTATAAACAGAACCATTGGGTGTGTAATGTGGTTAAACTATATTTTCCGCTCGTGGTTACCAAACATGCATAAACCATGCGTGCCTTAACTTAATTCACAACAAATGAACTAATTTACATTTATTTCTAGTAAAAATAACTTTCTCACATTTTACATCGATCCCCTTGACCGTTCCTACATACAAAAATTAATTATTTTTTCTTAATTAGGTATATTTAATATTTTCGATATTTTCATACTATTTTTTTTTTCAATTACTGAACTTTCTATTAATACATTTATATTATGAACATCAATTTTCTCACTTGTTTTTATAGATATAGCTTGACTGAAGATAAAGTGATTATATACAGGGTGTTCGCGGGAACCGAGTGATCATTGCTAACATTGTTATTATTGGAGCTAGAAGATTGATTAAATGGACAAAGTATCAGTATTTTTTCCGGGATGAATAATGGCGGTGTCAAAAAAACAATTGAATGTCAAATTTCAGAGATATATTGAAATATAACATTTTTTTAAATGGAACACCCTGTATATTATTATTGAATTTTGTAGCTGAGGATGTTCTCTTTATAAAAGTGTAATACATGTATGATGGTAAAATTGATAGAAAACAAGTTAATAATAACAAAGTTAGCAATGATCACTCGGTTCCCGCGAACACCCTGTATATCATACATTACATAGGAGATATTAACCCATTACTACCCAAATTTTTATTTCTTCGAATTTTTTTATTTTTATAAGTTCTCAATTCTTGTTGAAAATATACCCAAAAAGATAAATTCAATACAAGACATAAGAATTCTCAATCACAGACTAGATTATTATCATAAGAACCCAATGTCATATTTATAGGACAGCACTTTTTTCAACAACGTTAGTCTGTACTTAAATTTATTTTTTAAATTATTAATATTTTTATGCTTTATTTACACTCTCATATGTAGGTAATCTTATACATATATAGTATATAGTTTCGTCAAACTAAAAACGCTTGACAGTGAAAAAAATGTAACTATAAATGTCGGCTAGCTGGAATAATTACACGGTTACTCTGGTTACTTTAAAAGTGTTATAATTTGATATTGAACGAAAATTATTTTAAAAATTATTGTAAATAGAGAGATTTAAAAAACATATTACTAATGTAATTCAAATTAACAACGTCATTATGTCAGAGAAAAACTATACTTTATTTATACATTACATTTCATGTATGTATAAAAAAGTAAAAAATAGAAAATATGATGTCCTATAAATAGGACACTGAGAAGTAATGGGTTAAGGAACATATTGGTGCAGGTTTCAACAAAATCGGTCCAGTAGTATTTAAATATCCCAAGAAGCGTTATACATCTGATAAATTCATTCTAGCCTACGATTTCGTCCCATGGCGCTTAAAAATGTAATAAATATCTTCTTTAAAACTTAAAAGTTAACCTCGCAAGGCCTCGTGGCGCCTCTGCGGCATGTAGTGGTTAACATTGATGATTGATATATATTTACACATGGACACTCTTAACAATGCCAATGTTTTTTTTTCTTTGTAAAACAATTAACCACTTATGAATCAGAATAAGATGTGTATTATAGAATTATTTTACAATAACAAATATATCAGCTTTCAATACTGTTCTTAGATATCATGCATTACTACACATTTATCAATTATCCATTAATCTATGTAGTTGAGGTATTTTTCTTATAATACGTGCTGCTCTAGTTATTACGAAGAATATTAATAATGTCAATTAATTAATTTATGAATGTTAAAAATGTTTGTAAATCTAATATATGCATACCGAATTTATATAAGATATTAATTTAAATTAGTTTATACACTTTCCAATAAATAACTACACATTTTGTTATTTTTAAGTTTTAGCTATACTAATGCTTTGAGTTTTTCTGTATCTAAATATACAGGATGTTGAAAAAAGATGGATACACCTGCGTAAGTCGACAGGGAGGAATTATCAGGAACAATGATCCAGACAAAAATGTTAACACTTTTTCCCAGCTATCTGAGGGGCAGATCCTCCCCCACAACTGGCATCGCCATGTGATAGCTGGGAAAAAATGCTTACATTTTTGTTTGGATCATTTTTCTTGATAATTCTTCTCTGTCGACTTATGCAGGTGTATCCAACTTTTTTCAACACCCTGTATATTAAGGGAAAGAGTTGGCAAAATAAGGACATTATTTTATCTTTAATATTGCTTATGATCGTTTGGTATTTGAAATAATTATTTTTATATTAGAGTTCTAACAATGTCTTTCTTATTTTTATTATCTTCTTCAATTATTCAAAATTAGAAGAATATATATTTTCATTTGCAGCTTTTGTGCTTTCTTGACATTTACATGTTTTTTTTTTGTTTTTTTTTTGATATAAACTAAAAATAGGGTCGAATGTAATATGGGTGGGGTAAAATGTATTTTTATGTATTTTTTTATTCATATAAGAAATACATCTTTCGCAAAAAAAGTTTATTTTTTAGTCGAAAAAAACTAGGACCTGTTATTATTAATTTTTCAAATTGGCATTACACTTTACAGTCACTGATCAAAAAGGTTCTATGTGCAATTATAAGGTTACCAGAATTTTAGTTGATATGACAGGCAGTTTTTAGTTGAGTCTGACTTATTCAAATGTTTTTATTGAAACCCTTTTTTTTGTTAAAATGTCTGTCATAAATTTCAAAATAAGAAAAAATAGTAATCCTATGTGCAATAAACATAAATGTATTTTAATTAAATTCTTGGAGGGCATTACCTTACTCTGCCATTACTTTCAATTTACAAAAGCACTAATAGAATAGCCAATAAAAAATATGTAATTGGATCCGCATGCACTTGAAAATAAAAAATATAATGTACAATAAAATAATATTTATTTGTATGATAGCATTTCACTTTCTCACACATAATATTTTTAAATTTATTATCATATTAATGATGAAAAAGTATATTGTTCACATTGGGTACGAAATCCAGATGATATCTCTTGCGTGCTATATTAATCACCTATCATCAGTGGCGTACCCATGTGTTTGTTTGGGAGGCTTTAGTACATATACACTGCCGTGCAAAAGTCTTTGGACACCTGTGATTTTGAATGTAAATATACAGATTTCAGTCAATAAAAATCCCCAAAATAGCGAAAAGAATATGTTTACTCGCAGTCATAATAGTAAAAAAACAATTTTTCGTTACTTTGAAAGACACTGTTCGTCAATACTTTCAACTTGAGTAAAACTGACCTTTCAGGCATATAATTCAAAAATTTTCCTTAACATGGAAAATTGTAAATGCTATATTTTAGATATGCCAGGATTATTACAAAAGTTGTAATTAAGTACTCTTATCAACGTTTAAGATTTTTATCAACCATTTTTGCAGTTTTATATTTACAATACGCAAAAAATGAGTGTCCAAAGATATTTGCACAGCAGTGTATATTGTAATTTTTTTTTACAGTCTTCCCAACTTATGAAACACAAACATGGCTATTTTTATCGTGTGATACATATATGTAGGCATAGGTGGGCATTAACTCGTTAATCCGTTAATCGTTAATTAACGAAGTTAACAAAATGCTTAATGGATTAACTTTTAAGTTAACTCAAAAAAATGTTAACGCTTTTGTTAACTTCCGTTTACTTTAGTCCGTTATATTGGTTGTTTGATGACAAGTACATAAGAAAGTTGTCGAAAAAGCAAAAAAGGTCTTCAAACTTTTGGATGGTTAACTTTTAACGGTTAACTTTAACTTCCGTTACATTTTCGGTATTTTCGGTTAACTTTAACTTCCGTTACATTTTCGGTATTTTCGGTTAACTTTAACTTCCGTTACATTTTCGGAATTTTAACGCTTTAACGATTAACGAAGTTAACTTTTTTATTAACGAATTAACGATTAACGAAGTTAACTTTTCAGTTAACTGTGCCCATCTTTGTATACATATAGGTATAAATATATTTTAACATTTTACAACTTAAACGTACAGTCCAGAACTTTTAAATATGATATTTTAGGAGTATATGTCTTTAGTTCAACAAGTGCCGGATTTACCCAATGTGATGCCCTAAGCACTAATCATGTAAAGGCCCCCATTTGTAATACTGATGCCTTTTTTCTTAGTCACCAAAATTCTGAAGACCTTATTTTTTTTTTAGTCATCACCAAAAAAAAATGTTCTGCCATTTTGTAATATCCCGCTGATGCTTTTATGGTGCCCTCAGGGGTCGGGTGCCCTAAGCAGTTGCTTCTTTTGCTTATTGGTAAATCCGGCACTGAGTTCAACCCCTCAGTAGGGGAATGGTGTTAAACCTGTTTATTATAAATGAAGTTGGTATAAATACATATGAGTGTCATTAAAAACATAAAAAAATGTCCCTAAGATTCGTTTTTCGATGCGTCATTGGTTTTTAACAATGCGTTTATTTTTTTTTAATCAAATGGCCCCAGGTAAAGTTTTATTTGCCATATATTAGAGAGTGAAATGAACCACGCAGTCAAGTGCTGAGAGAAATTTCTTTATCAAGGTCAGACTCGGCGCGACCTTCCTTCCTTCCTGAAGAAAGTTTAGTTCGGTATATTTATCACTGATTTTTGTAACAAATACGACTGATTTAATTAAATACTCATAAATAAACACAATTTTTTCTTATGCTTGTTAAAAAATAAAACGATGGTATTATTAATTATATTTGTTTTATTAATTACGTAAATGTTTTTACAAGTGTCGTATTTTTATTATTAATTGGTTCACACGTGCATTTGATATTTATTTAATCAATTTATACAGAGATGAAAATGTTTTAGAAACTTGTAAAAATGTTTCAGTATGATTGTAATTAATTATAAAGAAATCAAGAAAGAACTTATGTATCTACCGTTTAGCTAATTTGAATGGGTATATAAATATTTTGAAATATATGTATTTTTGTGATTAATTATTGTAATAAATTTATCTAAATATGCCTCGATAGGTATTTATTAAATGATTAGACATGAAAATATTTATAATTTATCATGCTTTTTAACAAATATATACTGCCAACTATCTATATGTTTTTAATTTATATTTTCACTGAATTAAGTACATATAACTTTTATTATTATTTTTTATAGTAAGTTGTAACTTTTTAAATAGATTACGTATCATGAATTTTAGTATTAAAAGTCATATCCATTTCTTTTTTATACATTTTTTTATAAAAACATTACCTAATTGTTGGTTTAATTACATCAATAGCACAACTATCATTGGTTATTTATTAGAAAATATCAAATATATATGTATACTTTTTTTTATTATATATATTTGATATCTAATATGTCGGCTGGGTCTTCGCCTCTTCCGACATCTCTTCGTGTATTGTTTTGTGTTATACTTTTTTTAATACGTGCTTAGCTGAATAATTCTATAAAGCCCCATATCACAACTATCATAAATAATTCATTTCAATTGTATAAATTTTTAATTAATTGAACACAATGTAATATTGTAATGTATGTGAACTGTGAACTTAACATCTCAATCGATAGCATCCCGGGAGTATTTTCAAAACCCGTTTTTGGAGGGTTAAATTGACAGAACTACTTTCAAAATACGAAAACTCTTGAAGTGCTACCCAGAACCCTATTTTTTTCGAAACTCGCGGTACTACACAGGTCATAAATCATAATGTATTAATGATTGATAAAATCAGAAAATATTGCTATGTGAATGAGGCTTGGCTATTACAATCAATCAGAAATCCATTTGGGTTGTCAAAAACTCAAAACTCTTAGTATTAGTATCTCAAAACTAAATGAATTCAAAGAATACCAAGTTTTTATGTAGGTACATATTTCCTATAATTTATTTTCATTTAAATTATTTATTCTGAGTTAATTCTGGATTTTAATTTTTAATTATCACTTTTTTCTTGTTCTTAAGACAGAATCAGACAGATGTTATGTATAACCATATAAATTATGTAGTTATGTTGATGAACATCAATATAAGAATTCCTATATCCATGGGTAATGGGTATATTCTTATATAGTCAACTTACCTTTTTAGTACATACGGTATGACCTTTTGTCTCAATGACAATTCATTGTAAGTTTATTGAATGCCTTGGTTCATTCACACACAAAATTGTTTCATCTATATTTTAACTGCTCTAAAACCTTCAAGCACGCAACCCACTCATATTTTGGTTATTAGAATAACATGTTCTTTGATAAATGCAGACTGATTTTAAATAAACTTTTGTCCAATTATTAGGTTATCGTCAGGGCCGCACTTTTTGAGGCCAGAGGTGCAGTTGTTCATAAGTACGGCTCTGGTAGCTGTTATAGAGTTTTTAATATCAATATCTTATAATTCATATACATAATCATACATAATAATACCTATTCATAATAAGAGTTTCTACAGCCCGAATCGAATTCATAAATGATTTTTAAATAAATTGCTTCACCACAGGTTTGGCTAAAAATGGTGACACTATTATAACTCTTACTATACTTTACTTATACCTAACTTCCTATAAGTTATTTAAAAAAAAAACATCGATTATTTCAAAATTTGTTAACTTCTAAACGAAAAGTTCAATAATTAACAACTAAAAATAAAAGTCCAACTGAATTCCATATAATTACCTTTTAACCAGTTTTTACTACTATCAGGGCCGCCGAGAGCCGAACCGGGCCTCGATGTAACATGAAGCTTGGAGGCCCCGGGGCAGAGTGAAGACCTTTTTTTTGGTTCGCAAATCAATAATTGAATACTGTTAAATGTGATGACCTTTTTTTAATTTTAATATTCAATATTTACATTCAGCTCCGGGCCCCTTCATGCTGCCGGCCCCGTTTTTTTGCATCGCCTTCTTGACTACTATCGGATTTTACGACGTAATATTCCCGGTCCCCTCGATGTCGTTACAACCGATTTCGACTGTACTTATTAATATCGTTCATGAGGGGCAATGCCCGATGCATGGCCAATAACTTAAATTTAAAAAAAAATCGTTCATAACCCTCGCAATAATAGTTAGACCTTGATTTCTTACTTATATACATACATAAACATTGCTTAACATTCATTCTAATTGTAAGACTAATCACCTTTAGTTCTTCGAGTATTAAGAAATCTTCTGGTTTTTAAACTGTAGTAGGTACCAGCAACGCCTTGAATCTATGAATCATTTGCAAACTGTCCTTACAATAAAACATAAAGGTTGCAAATCTCCGGTTGATTTGTATTATTAAGTTGAATGGCATTTTGTCGACAATTTTATTATGTAAATTTTTATTTAAATAGCGGCAACGCCCAACAGATTTTTAAGTTGAGATTGTTCTTGTATTTTTGTTTTATCATGGAATAAAATTAGGGTCTGAATGTTCAGTCGATCGAAACTTTTTATTTAATTGTTACGGTGTAAATATTTATGAAATTTGACATTGGATACCTTTCATTTTAATTATTATCAAGTGGGGCAGTAATAAATCTATAGCTTACGAGATTGAAATAATGTTTATCCATAAATGGTAAACATAATTATAACAAAAGATCATAATCTTTGAAAGTTGATTTATAATTGCACTGATTTTAAGGGTGTAGGACTGAAATTTTGAAGACGCATGGTCTTACAATTTTTTTAAAAATATTTTATATATTTTTTCTTTGTCAATTATAATCTTTACAATTTCTTTTTGAAATTATAAAGAATTTGATCTTGTTATGGATATTATTTGGATTTTAGAAAATTACATTTCTATTTTTCAATTTAACGTTCAATTTTAGATTCAATTTCAATATTTTTTGTATGACTTTTTTCTAATACATTGAATAAAATAAAATTAAATCGAGATTTTGCATTTTCAAGATTTTTCAAACTTTTGGGAAAAGGTAAAAAAACATTTTTTTGACCAAGTAACAATAATGTCAGAATTGTTTTCTTTAACACTGCTATTATTTTTTTGCTCAAAATAATTATAAAGCAAAAGTTGAAATGTTTTATTATATCAAAATAAATATTAATTGTTCTTTGCACATTTTTGGTAGTTTTCGGGTAAACAAAATCATTAAATGTCTTACAATAAAAGTTATTTATTTTTCATGGAAAACACGACTATGCAAAAAAATTCCCAATCAACAAAAAACCATAGATGACTTCCATATGACATTCAGACCTCCACCAAAAATAATTTTGATTACTGACATTCCCCTTTAGGCGCATAAGAAAAACTTAATAAGTATGAATAAAACTGAAGATTGGTCCAAGAGTAAATATGGGAAATGTTTGAATTAAAAACTGGTTTTATTTGTTGAACACTTTTACTATCACAATAATAACAATGAGTAAAAGTGACAAAACCTTTGTACACAGTACCAATAATGCACAAACTCGTTACCAATTAGAAGATGGTAATTACCATATACAACAATCGGCGACGCGCCCGTTATCGTATCGGCGACATTCGGAATTT
The DNA here is from genome assembly GCA_949319165.1 of Sialis lutaria. Lineage (NCBI taxonomy): Eukaryota > Metazoa > Arthropoda > Insecta > Megaloptera > Sialidae > Sialis > Sialis lutaria. The sequence continues at coordinate 12,074,969 of OX439241.1, forward strand.
GCCGCCGTTTTAAAAATGTGGGTGAAAGCGAATAGTACATGCATTGGTGCAAGCAATTATAAACAAATCGTTTCTATTTGCGTTACGAAATGGAATCTCCAATATCCAAATATTTGCATAATTATTATTATCATCGGTAGATATGTTTGTGTGTTGCAATGTCTTACAAAAAGCGTGTCTGAATATTTGTTAATTAAAACGTAAATAATGTAGAGATGTATTTAAATATTGATTAAATGTACAAACATATTTGCAGAAAATATGATACGAATTATTAAGTAATTTCATTTCGATATTTAATAACAATTCTTCACAACTAAAATTTTAATAGTATTCTTCTTATGGCTTCTTTCTTCACTAATGTCAATGTCCAGTAGGTATTATAAATGAGCTAGCTTTGCAAGCTAGCTAACACTCTCAAATGAGATATCAAACTTATATAACAGTTCTCTTGGAGTTTTCTGATGACTTTGACATCTTTCGCGCACGCGTTGTATGTAAACACTAACGGTATTAAAACAGTGGTGATATTATGAAAATTATTTTATACGGTCAGAGTCTTCAAAAAGTATGCCCCAAACCGTTTTCTATCTATTTCTTTTGATATGACTCTGTTTTCAAGTCAAGGCCCCTATTCTCGAACTCACTCGAGAATATGTCGATTCGAGATTTTTCATTCGACATTTCTGGATAAAAAGTCGCATCGAGATTCGAGAATATCATATATAATTTACACAATCGAGATTCTAGTAAATAACTTAGTGACTTTTAGTTTTAGTTTAGAATCTCGAATAAGAAAAAGTCGAACTTCTTTTTCCACTTTATTTTCCACTCTCTTTAGCATCCTTTCTTTACCATTTTTTTTTTCGTTTAAATAATAATAGTAAATTATTAATAATATTATTTAAATTCAGGTTATTAAGTTGTAAACTTTCCAAGGTTTATTATTATTAATAATAATAATTATTTTATTATTATTATTATCAATTTATAAGGACTTTTGATATTTATCATAAAAGTCGAGGATGAAATTAAAGCTAATAGCAATTTTTACAGGAAAAAATGTATTTACGAGTTGATCGTAATATTAACAACACGTCAAAGATTATATTAAGGGGTTAAGAATAACAAATATAAAAAAGTTTCCTAAAATAGTTTATTTACCTTGCAATAAATGTGTATAATTTTATTAAATGCATTATAAAAACTTTATGTCTAAAATTGTATGGCATTTTTATTGTAGATATTGTAAATAAATAAAAAAACAATTTAATATGGTAACAAAAATATAAAAAAATAAACCTTACATTAACATACGTGAATCATTTTAATATTTCCAAATCATTCTGAAAATAATACTTCAAATATTATAACAGTAAATAAATTTTTATCACATAATTAAAATGTACTAATTAAAAAATAAAATTTATTAATTGAGATTGCATACTAATAAAAATATTGAATGTTGAAATGTTAAGTTTACAGAACAAATATTTTATAAAGAACTTGGCTTTTCGGGGTTTCAGTGTCTCAATCAAAGTTTTTCCTGACTTTTTCACCATCCTCATTAGGTCCTACGTCAATTGTTTATGTCCTCCTCAATCTATTGTAGGCCAGAAATCTAACACATTTTTTACGACGACCTAAACAAAGTTTCATGACTCGTGGGAATCCCTTAGCTCCAGGTTTCAGGTTAGAGCCCTTTCACCCCCCTTACCTTCTTATGAGGGCCAAGTAAAAAAGCGTTATATATGGTAACATATATAATTATATATTTAATATTCTGTCACCCAATTTAAAGTATCACATTTTTTCAATCAGCATTCACAAAGTAATGCTTTCCTTACATCATAATACATGATGTCTCTATTAAATACAAATAATCAAACTATTAAATAATTGTATAGAAACATACATTACTTCACCATCAATCAATTTTGAAATAATTTCTGTCGTAATTATTTGCAAATATGTCATTTACTTATTGAGACCGGTCAATTAGCCGAAACTATACCAAACATTATCAATTCAAGACGTGCCTACAACCAAATGTGACTGTTTGCATTTGTTAGTAACCTTTATAAACAGCGGTTCTTACAGGAAACCTTTTCAGGTCGAAAATTCGTATCGAGTTTAAACTTTGTATATAGTTAGAGGAGGTCAAAGTAAGTAAGAAAAAATTATCACAGCTGCGGTAAAACGGTTTAAGGGGGTGAAACACCCCTATGAAAATGTGCAAAATAATCATATTTTTTCAAATAACTCTGAAACTAATGAAAATTTTAAAAAATCTATAATATAAAATTTTCATGATTTTTTATGCTCTTTCAAATCGCGACAGTCAAAATTCGAAAAAATAAACCGTTAACACCCACCTCCCACTAGTCATTACTGTATCATGGACTGACTTTGAAAACAAAAATTTTATTTGCATTGGCACCTTTCCACTAAAACACTTTAAAAATAACTTAAAATCCCATTGCAGTCTGCATTGCTTTCAAAATTGTGGGCTTAAAATATCATCGGTAGTTCTAATCTCTTTACTTGTTACCCCCCCCCCTTCTTGCAAAAATTTCCCCTTTTTAATTGTATTTAAAAAAATTAATGAAATGTCACCCTTTAATACTGCATTTCTGAATAATTTACTTTTAGCCCCAAGTTATTTTATTTTAGTAGGTACATTCACATAAGACCATATAATGACCATAGAAAGGTTGATGACATCCGAAGAGACGAAAGTTTAGAACTCAAATTAATTATGTGAGATAAATTCAAGTACTGCTTTTTAAATATTGGAATTTAAATACTTATCACAAAAATTTAATTATCTGCGCCACATAATATAGAAATAAATACTTGCAAAAGAATTTCTAGTATGAACACATGTTTTTTTTTAACAAAAATGATAAAATTATACAATGAAAGATTTACGATGACACGGATTTCAAAGAATTTTGGGATTGTTTGGAATTTGTGCTAGCCAGTATCGGATATCAACTGATAACAGGAGATTAACTTTCAATTTCTACCTCCAGGTGTCAATTGTCACTTTCACGAAATAGTCGAACAATAACTGTAATGGCGCCAGCAACGCAACTGGAAATACATATAGAAAATGTTTCATTAGGCTCGTTGCGTACTTACGTATAGGTACGACATTTGTTTTTGATACAACTATGACATGTTTTATCTTGTTTGTGACGTGTTTGCTTGGTATGCAAGTAGTCTTAAAAATAGTGTTGGATATGAAGCGACATGTCGATTATATGTCGTTATCATACCCAAAACAAATGTATAAATATGAAATATATTTTCATACGACAAGCGTTGTAAATATGTCGTAAACAAAAATATATGCGACATGTCGTATAAGCAGGCCCTGTGAGAGCTTCAACGGGGCCCGGGCCAACCCACATTTGGGGGGGCCCCATACCTCCCCCCCACCGAGTATAAGGACATCCCACACAAATTTCGTACTGGTAAAATTCTAATAATTTTCTGATATTATTTTAGTATTAAAAATCAGGGGTTTTTAAGAAAATTTTGCTTTCTACTTGAACTTTTACCAGAAGGTGTATCTTTTTTGCAGTATATTTATGTTTTTTAAATAACCTATGTTAAAAATAGTATAAGTATCAAAAAATATGCAAAATACAAATAATTTTCAAGGCGCCGGGACCCCCGAGACACAGGGGGCCCGGGCCATATGGCCCTCCTAGCCCCCCCTCTATCTGGGCCTGCGTATAAGTATACAATGGGCTTTACTAAAAAAATATCGAATATACAGGGTGTTCCATTTCAATCACCACAAGCTAATATTTCAAAAACAAAGCAAAATAGAGAAAAATGTTTCGAACAGAAGTAGAAGGGTTCAAATAGGGGGCATCATAAAGCGCCATTAAAATAATTTTTGTGTGGAGGTAATATGGAAAACATCTTCATTTTTTTAATTTTTTTATTGCGCTATCGCATTCTCTGTTAAAAAATAAGCAACTATTGTTGGAAATTTTTGTTTGTAAAAATATGTGTACACTGTACATATACATACAGGTGGTTTGGAAATTAGAATCTAGGTATAAATAATAGAATAGTTTTACTGTAAGATAATAAAAATCCATATAAATCCTAACTTATGGGACACCTGTATTGCATAATTACTATTAATTATAATTTGATCCAAATGACCTCTTTCATCTTCCCCCAAAAAATCCACATTAACTCCTCCTCCCACATAAGAAATGCCGCCTATGGCATGTGCGCCATAAACCCGCCATTGAAAGTACGTCGTTAAATTTAAATGTAGGGTGAACTGAGGTAAATACAAGCCTCATCGCTAATATTGTATGTTCTATAACTTACTAATCTTTCTAAAGTATAGCTTTATAGTACAGTGGAACCTCGTTACTACGATTTGTTTTGGTACGTTTTTTTAGGTATCGGAATTCTTCTATAAAACCCCATGTTAAAATATTTAATTAGTTTATTTATTTCGTTAGTACGTCCTTTCAAAGAAGTACTAATGAGGTCCCAGTGTATTCTATTTTTGCTGGAATGGATTCATTAAAATTAGTTTCTAAATATTTTAACAATAAAAAAAATAGAGTGCTGCGTATTTTCCATAATTTTAATTCAACTCTGACTTTTATTTTATTGAGATTTACTGATTGTGAGATATGTATTGTTTAGTATGTAGTAAATAAAGTATTTAAAGCTTTTAAGAGATGGCTAACTGTTTTCTCATTATATAGAAACTGTAGTAATTTGGTACGTAAAATATATTTACTCCACTTCACCCTATATACTTTTAATTTGTACAATCGATTTGCTGACACTTATATAACCGGGCGACACAGCTCATTCTGAACACAACAAAGCCTAGCAACAATCTGTATCTGTGTAGCGAGAGATTTGTGTCAGTAGTGAAAGTAATGCCACCTTTACCATACCTCAAGGACGAACAATCTCGCCGATAGACTGGACCTGCAGAAAAACTCGGTGTTACGTAACCAAACGAAATTGACCCGCCCTTGATTCGGTACAATCGAACAATGTGAATGAATTATTGTCTAACCTGCCGGTAATACCGATATCAATTTCTAGTTCTATTGTTTTGTCACAGCGATTCTTAAAATACGAGGATTTATGTAGATCTTTCAAAGAAGTCGGAAATGTATTTTGAACTCTTTTGTTTTTTAATTTATTAGATACCGTAAAACAACACCAGTCTTTGGATTTGGTAATAAAATAAACTAGTAAAAATAATGATATTGATGAAATACTAAATAGTTGAAAGATTTCATATTTAATACATTCTTAAAATGTCACTAATATATAAAATAAATTGCGTTGTTGACAGTGGCGTGTTATGCAGTAGTCAGTAGTCATTTTAGGCAACTGTTTAGAGATCTATCTGATCAGATTTCTTTAAACTTTTGTATAGATTTTCAAATGTTTTCCTCAAAAATAAGAAATGCGGAGCCGGAATTCTTTTGCCTGAGGCATCTGGCTATCATAACGCACCACTGCTTGTAGATGTAGGCTATCAATTGACTGCAATTAGCAGTCATAGCAAACTAAAATTGCACCTTTAACACAAATATACTGTCACTAAACACGTGTTTCGACTTCACAAGAAGTCCTCATCAGGATCCTAACGATTCTGTCTGGAACACGTGTCGAGTGGTATAGTATATTTTTGGTTAATGTGATTAAAAAATCACAGTTTCTCCGTTAATTCAAGTAAGTCATAGTATGTAGGATTATGCCGAACGAAACTCTAAAAATGGTTGTGCTAACTTGTAGATATTTCAAAAATTATATGTCTGTCAATTTTTTATATTGTTAAAAAATATTAAAAAAAAAAAGTTACTGGACATAGTTTATTTGTACATTTGTTCCCGAAGTCACAAATTATTTTAATGAGTTTCACGATTCATATAAACAAAGAACATAATTTTAAATAGTGATCATATTGAGTCATTATCACTACGTTATATGAATTTGAAAATCGATCGTCGACGCATAAAATGCATAATTCAAACTCAGGCACATATTAAAATGTAGATGCTACGTGCTTTGTAAGTATCCGCAGATTTTTTTCCTCGTTCATTTGAAAGGTTTTCTTAGAAATACAAATATATAATTGAATTGAAAAGTATTCCTAGAAGAAGAATCAGTCATGCTTTTTGAGGAGGGTGTTAAAATTAAAATAAGCTTGTAGGTTGTTAAGTATGCGATGAAAAATGCTTTATAAAATTTGCTAAGACTGCATACGAGACTAAACGAGAATTAGTATCAGTTTTTGTAACTAAAATAATTTATAAAGTGGGTATCGTTTTAAATTGAATTTAGAATTAATCTTGTTAAATCGAGGCTGAGAAATGTCTTGTTATGGCATACAGCCCTACAACATTTCAAATAAAAAGTAGATATAAGGTGGGTGGACCTTGTAAGGCCAATTATTAAAAAGTCGTAGTTATTGCCATACGATGACAAATTTCTTCTACTAACACTAACATCCATTGAACTCAAGAACAGACGTGGCGGCGAGTCACTCAGGCCGCTATTTTGTCTGTGCCGTCCCATCCTTTATCGACTTCGGTCGTCGAGGTTAAAATTATAATACGCGCTCACAGCAAAACGTAACTTTTCAAGTAAATAAACTATTATTTTCTTTAATTTTTTTAATGAAAGACCTTTTTATGTAGTTAGATATTAAGCAGATATTTTGATTGTCACAACGTTAGTTTTAAGTTAAAACTTTATATTAGCCTTGTAAGGAACCGTGTTCCCTGCAAGGCCATTTGGAAGAGTTTAATAAAACTTAGAATTAATAAATGATCATTAACTCCGTATTAAAAAAATGTTTTATAAGTTACATAATAAAACAAAGTGTTACTTAATATTTTGTTTGTTTCATTTATCCACTAAATAAAGGAATAATAACTGTTTATTCCTTAAGGTGGCCTTCCATGGTCCACCCACCTTATTATAAATAAAGTGGAGTTCGTTGTTTTGGCTTCTAACCGTGCAAAATAAAGACTTTTACAATTGAAATTACTTTTAAATTCTTTCGTCAAAGTAATAAAAACTTTTTACTTCCTTATATTTTAATTATTATGTATGTATGTTTTTGCAGCACTACCTATTAGGTCAGTTTTAATTTCAATGATCAGAAAGTTGTAAGATAATTATATTACATAATTCGTTGATACACTTTTCTCAAGTTCACATACACATGTATCTAATTATCGAAAAATATTTTAATAATTTTATTTAGAAACTCAATATTTATTTATTTTTACTTGTATTTAAGTAGGTGGGTATTACATAAAATAAAAAGATCCCTACGAGTCTTGACTTACGGGACACCTGTAGAAGAAAATCGGCAAAAATTGTACTATGTCCAGTTCACGATTATACTGTAGGAAAACTAGGCAAGTGCCTAAATAACGGGTAAGGGAGAGAACTCAAAAGAGGGCTCCCTGCAACAGTTATATGTATTTCAGTACCTAAATAAACCGGACAATTTGATTCCTACTTTTTAAGGATCTATCGATAACGAACTCCTAAAGCGCCATTACTGTTAAACGGTTCAAATCAGTGCCGGATTAAGGGGGGGGGGCTAAGGGGGCTACAGCCCCAGGCCCCACTTACTCCGGGGGCCCCGCACGCCTTTGGAATAACCCAAGTAACTCAAGTAACTTCAAGCGACCCATAGCTAGAGCAATTTTTTACAACTTTTAATCTATAAAACCCAAGTTTCTGTCTTAAAACACGTTAAGAATATGTATAGATCTACAATGACTGATTATAGATTGTCGTCATTAGCCAGACTTATGCCCGGTATTATCAACCAATTTAGCGCTAAATGCTCCTTTAAAGTAAATTTTGTGTATTACAAACGTGATTTAAATCAATATTTAAGCTCTCAATGAAAAATAGACATAATATACGTTGTAAAGAAATACTGCAGATAATTTAAAATCTATTTAATAAAATCATATATTAAACTACTAGTAGATTAATATATGATAAAATGTATTATGCTTGGAACTGTTGATAATATGACAGTTAGTTAAAGGAGCATTTAGTTAAACTTGATAATACTGGGCGTTAGTATTGAAAGCGAAATTCTCCGATCACTCAATTTTGAATCGAAATCAAGAAAAAAGTATTTTTAATTGTTAATTTGTTTTAATAAAAATTATTTGTTCTATTCATGCAACGTAAAAATTGTTTTTTTTTTTTTTTTACTTTCGTTCCTCTATTCTATTGATTTACTTAGGATGTTTATCTGCTTTCAAGCTCTCTTTCCTACTGGACTACTTGGGTTATAATAGGTTACGTGGGTTACTTAATGTTCTTGGGATGCTGTTGCGAATTCATAGGGCCCCATTTTACTTTTAGCCCCAGGCCCCACGAAGGCTTAATCCGGCACTGGTTCAAATACATAATTATAAATAAAATGGGCGGTTAATCGGTTAATAGCATGATCTCTATAATGATTTATATTAGGAAACAGATTAAACTTAATTAACTAGATACTGAGACACTTGCACCGCTCTTATAGGAAGTCGGTAACAATTACTTTCCATAGTCGATAACCTCGTGGGTCTTGCCAATAGATCAAGGGCAAAATAACTGTCACTTGGTTCAGAAAATGTCAGGATACTAGAAATCATGCAAATCTATGCAATAATTTATTTAATTAATAACTGTATTAATAAATATCTAATTTACTTTATAATCAGACATGATTTACTGACTCCAAACCAAATGGCAGCTATTTTTAGTGCATGATAACAATACTAACAAAATCAAGTACCTATTTTCTTTTACTCATAGTAAGAAAATGACGGTAAGGCAATTTATAAAAAAAGTGTATGTGTTATTTTCAGCAAGTATAAAAAAATTTAATTAACCCTTAATTACTCGCGCTGGTGTATTTTGTACACCAGCAACGCATTTTCTGCGATTACTAAATGTATAAATATTTAGTGGGGCTGTATACCCCCAACTAACTTTTGTTTAGTCAGTCTAGAGTGTGATAGGAATCCGGCAGTCAAAATTTGTGGATTGTAGCAGTATGTATTAATTTTTTACTTACTAAATGTAGGTGGTATTAACGCACAAATAGCAGCATCCTAAGCGAAGAGGTGCGTTTTTGAAGTCATTAGCGATGCTGCTGATGGAAGACATCTTGCCAAAAAAGCAAAATTACAAAATTTACCAACAAAAATCAAATTTTTGTTGTCTGATTTATTGCAAGATGAATATTTAACAGTTTGGTGTACTTTTTTAAATTTATTTTGGTTAGTATTTTGTTCTTATCCTTAATTTTTAGTTGGTTTAATTTTAAGAAATTTTTCTTAGTTCCTCAAAAATAAATAGTATATAATATGAACTGGGCAAAAAATTAATATGATACCTTAAAAATTCCCAAAAATTAGCTTTTTATGTGGTGTATAAAATGCACCGCGCGAGTAACTGCGTTACGGTACATCGCGCGAGAAACTATTACTATAATGAAGTATATTTAATGATATTAATTGATAAAATTTAAAAAAAAACTAAATATTAATAATAATTCAAATAGCTAGCACGATGGATTAGCAAGAAATCTTTACCACAAAAATTATGGGTAAAGAATATTTTTCCAACTATATGTACATGAATTGTTTGCTTCGTTCTGTAGAAAAAAAATCACGTGGGCACCCATGGAATGCATACTTAAATGTCAATATATGTAAATGAGGATGGTTCATCAATATGTACTAACAAGTTATTCTCACACTGATGTGTATTCACTGCGGTTAGTTGAGTCCGGCCGGAATTTCAAGTAGAACCTTTCTACCGATGACGTCGATCGTCCTTAACGAAGCTTTCATTTTTTCATCTTAATATCGATATATTCAGTGCATGTACAAAATACCCACTTATCATTTATTTCTTGTAACAATTAACTATATTTTATAATAAAAATAAACGATATAAATTCTTCAAATCTGAAATCATTTTTGCTCAAATATCATATTAAAACAAATCTTATTTTATATTTCAGCAAAAAATCGCAGCGTAAAGTAAAATTTCATTTTGAAGGAAAATTAGAATACTATTTTTTGGCGTAAGCAAAAACTTGTCTGAAAATCGTCATTTTCATACTGACGTGATGAAGCAATTTTTGCAACAGATTGTATTTCAGCACATTAAAAACCTATCTTCGAGAAACTGGCATGTTTAAACAAAATAATAGATAGTTAAATATGTTACCGATTAGATATAGAAAACATGATTATCCTCAGTGCCATAACTAGAAGCTTGGGGGCCCCGGGGCAGAATGTGAGTAAGGGGGCCCTCGTAAAAAAAAAACTGAAGACCTTTTTTTTGTTGTTACCTTAGTATTTTCAGCGATAGTAATTACAATGATCTTTTTTGTTCGTTGGCACCTACATATTTTTACATCTTATTAATTTTAACCTTCTTTACACTCCTGTGTGGGCCCTCCATGCTCGGGGACCTCGGGGCACTGCCCCTGGGTGGTAGTTACGGCGCTGAATATCCTTATTATATTTTATTTAATAAAAAATAAATGATCATTAGTTGTTTTGCTTTCTGTACTGAAGCGATATCGGCGTATGGAATTAGTAATGTTTATTTCTGAATGGTTTGATAGTACACGGGAATATAACGACTGAAAAAATCTCATATTCATTATTTTAGAATATTTCTAAACAATCAGCCAAATGTAGGATTAAACAAATATTTAACTAATAATAACGTTTCTGATTACAGATATAGTGCAGCGATCTCAATAATCTACATCCTAATTGTGTCAACATGTATTTGCGAGTCCAAAGATTCAGAAATAATAACACAGCCACAACCTGGACAAGAGTACGTGTTTGTCCAATCATCAGTTGTGAACAGCCAACCCAAATTACGAAAAGGTAAAAAAACAACTCCAGTAGAAGATAAACAACCTGAAAGCAATTTCGAAACATCCCACAAAATACCAGCCGACTTGTCCTTTCAACCCGCCACAAACCTAGATCCATTGACAGTCGATTCTAATACCGATCTCTTATTAGATTTATCACCAAGACCTGTAAGAGATGCAAAGGGACCATCTGACATGCCTCATCCGGCAGCAATCAAAATTGATCCGTTTAAACTGATTGAAATGTATAGACCCTTACTTGAACAAACTACAGAACATAGAGTACTACTAACTACAACACAGAGGAATTTTGACGTATTGCCGATAAATAAAAATAAAGCGAAAGGCAAGTTCGAGGGAAAGAGTGTAGATTCAAATTTGTCTCCAAGTGGTAGTGATAATGTCCCCCATTCAAGAATAGAAATCAAGAAAGGACCAAATGGACAAGAATACGAGTACGAATATGTTTATTACTACTATGATGATGAAGATGAGAAAAAAGATGGAGATAAGAATAACTTTAAAGATATCGAGGATGTTGATGCCAAGGAAATTAAAAATACGAAAAGAACAAAAGAGGAAAAAAAGACAAACGCTCATGACGGTCCTCAAAGAAACCTAATCACTCCACAGGCATCTAAAAGTGGTGCTGGTAGTAAATATGTCACCATCGACAGAAGTGGTTCAAGCTCAAACAAGAATTCAAATGAAATTGTATCTTCTAGAAATGATAAAGGAAAACAACTGAAAGAAGAGCCAGAAGTTGCTCCAGAAAGGTACCAACATTTAAATTTATTGAATGAATTAAAAATAATTTAGGTAACATATGAATATAAGTATGTTTGTTGTAGGTTACCGAAACAAACGCGTTTCCCACCTCGCTCTCGTGAGTCTAGTACAACTCCTGTTACTACAACTGAAGAAGCAACAACGCATAAGCCTACACATCAGAGAGGTCGGCAACGGGGAAGACCTCAGCAACAAGGTATGTATATTATAAATTATAGGAGTAAGTTACATCTTCTTGGTCAGATCTTTAATCAAATTCTCATTACCACTGAGTTAAATTGTAAAACATTGGAAGAAATACAGCGTGACGAGTATCAATGAAAGACTTCTAAAATTTGTGTATATACTCAACTATTTAATACTAGCTGGGTTTGAGAATAGTAAGAAATTTCAATAGTGATACTATACATAAGAGTAGGTAAGCCATAGGTTTGCTTGGAAGAGAAAACGGATAGTGTATAAAAAAAGAAAAAAAAAGAGTTTGCAACAATGTCTTTACCTAATAGTCATGCGCAGTTACCTTTACGATTGTTTTATGTTTATGACAGTACCTATTGTACAAGACTATTTAGATTTTAGGTAACGACGTCGCGTCGATGCCAACCTATTTTCTTTTCGCGTACTCCATATATAATATCTCTATAGGAGCGTTGCCTAACCTAACCAAAACATGTATATATTGATATTAGTTACCTATCTGCGGCTTTGCTCGTATTTTTTTTGTTAGTCTGGTTGAACTTTAAAAAAAATCGCGATACACGTGTATTTTTATTGCTATAGAACATTTGCCTGAACTCCAATATCCGTTTTAAAATAAAACAAAATTTAACACTCCTCTCTACTTCTAAGGAGTTGAATTTCAGAAAATTTCATCTTAGAGGGTGCTTATGCCATAAAAAAAGACACCCTTAAAATGTATAGTTTATAGGTCCATGGGTTTGATGAGTCAGTTACTAAGCCTTCTATATTTATATAGTTTCAATTACTTGTGGGTATTTTGGTAATAGGTGCATTTTGTTGGACAGAGCTAACATGAAATTGGTAAATGCAACGTCGCCATAAAAAATAACGTCTGTAGCCAGTTATCTATCCGTTATTATTGATTTTATGTGGAACTAATTGAACTCTTCATCTTTTATACATATAGTTTAGCTAGGTAGACTTTACTGACCCGTATAATTTTTTGCCATGCGTAAATTTTCATTCACTGCTCAGTCCTTGAGGAGATAACGTGATAATACATAGCCTAAAGCCTAAACGATTCTCTAGAGATTATAAGGAAGCTAGCAATGAATGTACCTATTCAATCAAAATTGATTCAGTGATTTTGATATCATTGATCATAAACGATAAAAATTACAATTAATAAAGTATCTGTTTATTTTCAGCTTCATCAGATAGCGTTGCTGATGAATCCCAAGGTTCAACAAACTCAAATTCTCTCCGTTCTAGAACAAGAGCAAATGTGCGAAGACCCTCATTAGAACTCGTAGACAGTGCTTCATTTAAAACTCATGCCAGTGACGTTTCTGTAAGCCAATATAAAGATTTACCATCACAAGAAGCACTACCTGAGAAAGGATCCAGTTCTCAGGGCCCACATTTCCCAACGAACTTACCAGATGGCCCAATGCGTTTCCTTGGGGCCACTGTTGTCGAAAAAGAAGAAGATGAACCAGCACAAGTTTTAGATGGTAAATTTATTAATTTAATAAGTATTGTGAATGGAATCAAAATACTCATACTCATAGGCGCCGACTTTTCATTTCACCGGGGGGGGGAGGCGAGATTTTCATAAGTTTTTTTTTGGGGGGGGGGGGGGTGGCAACAAATTTCAGAAATACAACTATGTAGGTATGTAGTAGTGCATTGAGTGTAAACATTTTTTGTTTTTTTCATCAAATTATTGGATATAGCAGCTAAAGAGCTAAAATCATCGTAAAACGGACCATGCAACCAACATCCACTTGGAAAACGCTGCCGACGATACAACATTCATTATTTGTAATGTAGGTAGTTTCGGTGAAAATCGATCAAACTTTAATTATTTGAAATAATTGAAAAGTGGACATTTGTATCTTAAATCTTTTTTTTCATTTGTACATTAGTTTATTAATTTATAGAGGCTCACGAAACGAAAACGACGATTTTAACAGAAAACTTCAGTTACTTGGTAGAGAAGAATCGTAGATTTTTTTTAAAGCTGATGGTCTAACTAAACTATATAAAATAAATAAAGAAGATATTCAGTATTAATTTTATTTTTTAAGAAATTTTTAGTGATTGTTTCTTCTCAAGTGACAAGTATTTGAATATTGCACCTTTTTTTAAAGAAAAATCTTATTGACAAATGTATCTTTAATTTAAAAGAAACTAGAGTGCAGCTTCACAGGGGGGGCGAAGCCCCCCTGGCATAACATCTAGGGGAGCGATCGCCCCCCTCGCCCCCTCATAGTCGGCGCCAGTGCTCATACTGTAATAATAATAAAATCTAAATATTCTCCATTTATTGGTATAGGTCCAACACCGAAATCGGCTGAACCTGAAGAACTTTATTCAGATATTGATAGATCAACTACAGAAGACAGTTTAACAACAACTTTAACAGATGAAATGCCCGCAGCTATGCAAAAAGTAGCATTAGACTTGTACGCTCTTTTACAAGGAACACAAAATACTATTGATGATAGACTACAGGTACTTATTTATTTATTAAATCAGACTAAATTTCTTACCATATTATGGTACTGGATGTGTAATATACAGAATGTCTCGTAAACATATCGAAAAAAATTCAGGAGTTATCAAGGACGTTAAAACAATAGCTTTTCGTTAATAAACCCATATCTGCAAACGAAATTTGCAAGAAAATACGAATTTTGCTTTTTGTTTGATTTTTTTTATGGAAATGATAGTTCAAAGTATGCTGATCAAAAGTTGTTAAGGATGCAACTTATGCAAAGCCATAATACATTTGATACATGATTTTATGTTTGTATTTATTTTTATCTCCTACCTAAACGATCAACTTTTAGAAAAAAAATGTAAAGAATTAAAGGTACTTCGACTAAATCACCGAATAAAAAGTCATTTTTTAAGAACATTTAATGACATTTTTTAGTTTTTTTGATTGGCCACATATAAATAATAAAATTAATAAATGTTATAAAAAATTATAAAAAATATTTATTTATAATTTCTGACTAATTCTAAGAGCTTTGCAAAATTCTCTAAAAGTTGATCTATAAGGAGAACATAAAAATAAACATAAACATAGAAAGTTAGGGTGCTTCCTGGAGCAGAAATTATTGTCTTTCGTAGGTTGTAGGTATTCATAACAATTTTTGATCAGAATACATTGAATTATAATTTCCTCAAGTTGCAAAATATTTCAACCAAAAGGCAAAATCGATTGCTTTTGTGCAGAGTCCTTTCTTTAGCTCTTCTGCTAAAACGACTTGTTTGCGCACATATATAGGTTTATTAACAAAAAGCGATTGTTTTTATATCCGTAACAACTCCTGAAAGTTTGTTGATACGTTTATGGGATACCCTATTTAGTTATAATTTATAATAATAACACGGTATTTATATTTATATTCAACAGACAGATGGTACTGACAGTTCAAATTCAATAAGCACAACAGAAGAATCGTCATCAATCAGTACAACCTTTGAACCAATCACAGAGACAACAACATTGGAACCAACAACACAGAGCACTACAACTAGTACAACTGCCGCACCAACTACCACAACAACAGAACCACCGTCATCCACTTCTGGAGGTACACTATCATTTGTATCAGATACAAAATAACTTTTATTGTACAAGGGGTGGCCCTTAATTTACTTATTTTCGAATTTCTTAAAGGTACGAAAAAAATAATTAAAAAACAAAATTTTAAAGTGATTATGGATATTATTAACCCGTGCCACCGAACGATCGAATATTAACACGTAAAATGCATTTTAAATTGCACATATTTAAATAAAGTTTTTTGCTTAAAATAATTCCTTCAACCTACTGTTGAAGTTTGGCACGCCAATTTTGAATTATCCTGAATTATAAAATTTTAGGCTTCTTTCACTTTTTCTTAAATCTCTCAAGGAGTAGTGGGAAGCGATAAAAAATCGAATAAAAGGTACAAAAACTAGAAAGTGTCAGCTTAAAAAAGCGTTTTAGAACATCAAAACCCATTCAATTTTCACAAAGATATGTACAGCTGTTTAATAAGAAATTGAAAAAATCAATTGCATTTTATGTGTTAATATTCGATTGCTCGGTGGCACGGGTTAATAATATCCAATCACTTTAAATATATTTTTTTAAATTATTTTTTTCGTACCTTTAAGAAATTTGGGGGGTGAGCTTAAAGAAATTCGAAAATAAGTAAATTAAGGGCCACCCCTTGTACACACATGCCCGGGTTCGACCGACGAGAAACCGGGCAAATGCCCGGTAGGCCGACTGAAACATAAAAATATTTATTTTTACTACTGTACACATCTTAAATATTTGCATGTTGAATTTTAGGACATACACGGTACGGAGGACGAAAACCATTAGTCAGAAGAAAACCATCAACATCAGCTTCGTCAACTACAGAATCATCAGATAGTTCTTCCACCACCACAAAACACGGTATTATAATAATTATTAACATAGTAAATACAAATATTTTGACCTATTAATGTATAAAGAAAATAAAAACAGATAAAAAATAAATTTAAAATAGCATATGTATTTATAATTCTATCATATTACAGGGCGGTTTGGAAACAAAAATGGAGGAAGAAATGGAAATAAAAATGGATACGGAGGTAGACCTAGAAGTAGAACAACAACAACCACTGAAGCCAACGTAGAAACAGAAGTTGTGAAAAATGAAGCAAAACCTGTTAGTCATTCACGGGTATGTAAAAAATAATTATTCAAATTTATAAAAAATAATAAAATAAATAATATGTAACAGCCAACAACAAACAGACGTTTTGGAAGTCGAGGCAGACCCACTACTACCACAACTACTGCATCATCATCATCAGTTGAAGACTCTCCAGCAGAAGAAAGCAATAGCATCGCACCTGTAAGCAGCAAACCAACATTACCTCGCAGCAGACCGAACTTCAACCTCCGTAGGCGAATTGGTACAACTACACATAATGTTGAATCGACCACTCCATCTGTAGCAACTGAAGATAACAAAGAGAGTGAAGAAAAAGTAAGTTTACTACTAAATTTTTAAAAAATCTCAAAGTTCCATAACTGAAGATTTTAAAAAGTGCAGGAAACGTTAAAACTATTTTTTATTTGGTCGACAATGTGTTATGAAATGTTTTATACAAATTTACAGATTACTCAAAGTGATGCAAGCTCTACAACAAGCAAACCAGTGAGAGGTCGAGCTGGAGGCAATAATCTAGTCAGGCCTTTAAGACCAAGAATAAATATAGGAGGTAGGGGTCGACCCAATGTACTTGCAAGTACAACCACTACACCTGCAGCACCAGTTGTAAATGAAACTGAAGATAACAATGAATCAGCTAGTGAAGAAGCTCCTAATCTAGTAGATTCAAGTGACTCTGAAAAGGTACTGTTGTCTTTACACAAAATTGATAACTCGGGAAAAAATAATCTAAATCAAATTAGATTTAAGAAACAAAGATAGCCAATTTAAATTTTAGTTCTACATGTATCTTTGTAGATCTATTGTAATCGACAGACTACAATTTTGAGAAAATCAAAATAATGAAATTTATTTATGCTTCAAGTGCATTTAAAAAAGTACAAAATAATTTTTTAATAAAATACTTGATTTTAATAAGTAATCTACCTGAACTCTACTTAAAGTACATTTAAAATAGGTACATCAAGTATTTGTGAGAGCTCTAATTAATACATTTTTTCTGAAAAGTACTTCACACATTAAATATTCTGATGTCATAGTTAGAAAAAATATAATTCCAAATGACTCATATGATACGTTATTTTCTTTAACAAACATTTTTTATTAACAGACATCTGAAACCACTTCAGCCTCTTCCCAAATATCTGAAAATCCCTTAACAAAATTGAGAAACCGTGCCAGATTGAACATCAACCTTAACGTAGCTAAGTCTACGTCTGCACCGGTACAGATCAACCGCAGGCAGAACCCACTACTCAGACGTAAGGGTGTAACTACATCTACTGAAGGCACAACTGCAGCACATGATGTTACGGAAGCACCAAAAGGTATTTTATGAATTGATGCATTCAAATTTATATTTGAATTTTTAAAATAATTATAATTAGAGATGGATTGTTCATTTCGGTATTAGATGTACAGAGAAGAAAACTTAATATTAATTCTTCTTTTGGAAGAAATAAACCATATTATAATTTTTATAAAAGATCACGAAAAATTTTCTCAAAACTTATTTTCATTTCCGAATATCTTAATCTGTCATATTTTCAATTTAAAAATTTTAGAAGAACATAATGAAACAACGGACACGACTGTAGAAAATGAGAAAGAGGCTGCCCCAGTGTCAAGTACAGCAGAACCAGAACAACAGCCACGAGGTTTGAACAGCTTACTTGCCGGCCGGAGACGACTAGTCAACAGAAGACCAGGAACTATCTTGTAAAATTATGTAAATAAATCTATCAAACATCCTCCTACTGGTTTCCAAAACAATTAAATTCGATTGAAAACCATTTAATATTTATTATTTTTGATAAGCGAACTATATAGATTTTCGGTTGTGAATGGCAATCGATTTTAAAATGAAAATCATGTAACGTGATTGATGATGTAGTTCACACACTCTCACACACAATATGTTGTGTAGTAAATATTTTATTTTTGTACAAATTCACTGATTTTTATATTTTTATATTAATTACAAATTATGCACTAAGTTATTAGTACCACAATGAACGTTACTTTTCTAATTTATATTTTTTTATGACGTAACCAGTATGTTAAATGCATTTTGTTTATAATATAGATCTTTGATTATTCAATAATTCTAAGGAAATTAGTATTTAAATCTTTTCTACACAACCACCGTGGTAAGCGAATTTTCTTCGATAGTAAAATATTAACAAGTAGGCAAGTAGGCACTGAAATTTTTAAAAATTATTCTTTTTAATCTGTACCTATATTAAAATAAAATATATAAGAAACCTTGGGATTTGAATTCAAGATCCTCGGGTTGTGAGATTTATTATAATTTTTTTGTAAATTTAAAAATACCAAACAGTACTTAATATCGAAAAATCATAAGTTAAGAAGATTCTAAAACATATTTGTTATTATCGATTTGATAATTAGTACCGGAGATATGAAATTTTTTAAATTAAATGGCGACCATTTTAAAATCCACTCCTTTGAGTTTCACTGACTAACAAACTTAATTGAGGTATTTATAAGATTGATTTTTCAACCAAGTTTCAAAAAGTTCAGAAGAAAACTTGAAAGGTCAGAGAGAATATATTTTATATAATATAAATTGCTCCATTACGTTGTTTTTCAAGTCTTTCCACCCTTTTTCAACTACATAAAAGTGAGTTTGTGTAAATGGAGAGATTCTGTAATTAATTTTTTTTACTAACACGTCTTACATTTGTGTATTGACAATATTGAGCAAAATGTAAAATCTGTAAGACATTCAAGATAATTGAATTATCAACGATCAATTATTTCACAACTGCAAATAAAAACATTAAGAAGAAAAATGTGCATGTTGATTTATCCAAAATGGTCATAAACAAAATGAATAATATTAATAGTCTATGTCGTGCTAGTGAAAAATAAATGTATGCAATGAGTAATGGGTAACCATTATTTTATTCCGAGTGTATAATTTTAAAATTATTTTAAATAAATAAAATTATAAATTTAAATATTTGTATTTTTTTTAATTTCCAATTCAAAAATAATGCCGGGTACTTTTCTTTTATTATATAAATAAGACAAATGAATCTCGTAAGTATAAATAATTTATTATAAATATCAATAAATTATGTGATCACAATTAATACAAGGAATGGTAAATAAAATACAGGTATGGTTAAAATATTAAATTGCTCGCACCTTTCTCTGCAACAATAACTGTGTCTTCAATCTTAAGTTATCGTATTGTTGAGCTTTGATGTACAACAGCACTCCACCAATGACAACAAACGTACCCAAACCACTCAGTAGAGTCACTGAGTTACCAAACATTAAGACAGATAACCATATAAGAAATGCTCGTTTTGCAGTATTGGCAACACTAAAAAAAAATCATATTATGATTGTTGCTAATTTTATTTTTATCATGTTAATCATTTACCTATGCGTTACTGGACTAATATAGTCCATTAGTACATAGGCAGTAATGCTTTGGAAATGAAAGAAAATTCCATTAAGTATAAACAGTGATAATAAATCTGACTGAGTTGTATGCGACATCTCTGCAACATCTACAAGCAACAGGGAAGCTGGTATCTGCACTACAACACTAGCAAGGCTTGTATAAAACTGTAATTCAGCAGGCCTAGAAATAAAGTAAAAAGATTTATTAACTAAAAATAATGTATCATTCAAGTAAAAGAAAACGTACGTATACTTAAATTTGTGTCCAGAAATTAGCATTTTAGAATAAACATTTTGCAAGCACTCGGTAAGATTCGTAGCCATTGCTGCGATGAATCCATGAAGTTCAAAACTTAACTCGTTTGCAGAACATAATGCCAAACCAGACATCACAGGTATTAGACTTAAATTGACGAACAGCCCTGTTTGCTCTCCTAAAATAAAAAAGAATAAATATACAAAATTATAAAATAGCAACACAAAAATTTAAAAGTAGTTACGAATAATGACTATACAATACCTAAAAGACATCTCGAAATAAGTACTGTAAATAAAGGTGCAGAGCTTTTAATTGTTTCGGTAAAACTAACGGCAACATAGTTGAGCGAAATCAATCCTAACACTACAGTCATGAATCTGTATAAAAAAGATATCACATATTATATATACTTCCATATAATAATAAAAAAATTAACATATAATTATCAGTCATTTTTACAGATGTAATGGACTAATAAAAATTATATAACTATAACATTACCTTGTACATCCAACTAATGTCATATGTTGATAAAATCCAGGCGGCCTATTCAGTCTTTGTGATGGCTTATACATTCCACAAGGATAATACATTTGTATAAATCCACAAAATGTTGTCATTAACATTTGGCAAGCACCTAAAATATTTATTTTACTTAACTATAGAAGTCACACAGAGCCCCCATACTCAGTGAACGATTAAGGAAAAATAGGGCCTTGGGCAAGAATCCCATTGCAGACCTACCCATTAAAAAACCAAAATAATTTGTTTTAGCAATTTAATTAAAAATTAAAAATATTAATCTGCATTAATATCTGAAAACTTTTTTCTCTTCCCTGGGACCCCAGAAATTAAAGAGCCTAGGCAGTTGCCTAAGCTAAACTTAACCCGTGCCCATACCTCTCCATTCATGAAAAATCAGAATTAAGAAAGTTATAAAAATGTTTACGGCAACCCTGTTTGAGGACCTCTACTCAGAAAACCCATTATATGAGGACCCATAACACTTGCCGAGTTAAAAAGTTTAATCAATACTGCACTATAACAAAGACTTTAGTAAATTGCAAAAACAAAATATTTATTATTATGGTTGGTTCTAGTGTTGAAAGTAGAAAAATATAATTAAGAAAGTTCATATATAAAAGTACAATGAAAAGTATCTACGAGTGAATAAATCTTTTTGTAGTTACATGTAGGTAAATTCCTGTTATTTCTAATGCTGTGTTTACACCGAAGAAACAAAACAGCAACATCGTGTCTTTTTTACAAAAGTGCAATAAAACTCATACATTTTTAAATACTGTTTTGTCTTTTTCGCTGTAAACACTGCATAACGGATCAAAAGATTTATTAATTTGACCAAAGTATACGTAATAAAATAAATTGATAAATACCTAATATGGTCGGATCTCCTTTTAAATACGTTAAAATATACTTGTTTAAAAATAAAGTACATCCGCTGAATAAATACCATAATAACAGAAATAATATAGCACGAAAATTAAAGAGACCAACAGGTGTAGTATCAATAATAGGACCAATATTAATTTCTTTTTTCTGTCTTACGTCGTATTCATTTTCGATTTGCTTTTTTACTTTATAATTATTTAAAATTTCTTTTTCCATTGTACACGTATTTAATAAATTCTCATAACCTTACAGCACAAATGTTTTTTAATTTATCGAAAAAAGATAATAATATATTTGTGTTTCTTGACACATTATTCTTAATAATTGGTGTGTTAAATTGTGATTTTATCATAGCTTTTCTTAAATTTTAATGCAAATCTTATTCATTACCACTATTCGGTTTTAGGTTTTATTAACTGTCAAAATTCATAAGCTGACAGACTAGCTGTCACTTTCATCATCAACAATTGTTTGAAAAAAAATTTAATTAAAAAGATTCAAATATTAATTTATACTGTAATTCATGTTATTAGGATTGAATTCCAATTTGCTATTTAATTCTAAAACATTTTATTAAAATCTCATTATTTTTCCCACCTAGTTTGATAAAATTAAAGGTTTTGTGATAGGTTCAATTAAAACGGCTGTTAATGGAATATGAGTAATCTAATCTTCGTGGAAGTATTGTATCATTTTTCTTATTCATAATGGGTGATGAAAATATATCTGTGTATCCTTTTTGTAATACAATATTCGATCGATTATTTGTTGATATTATCTTACATAATTTATTATTCTCATTATATTATTATTCTGATAACCTTAAATTTCTTAACATTTTGATAAGTGATATCAAAATACCATTTCAAGATAGAAAATTAGCAGAAATTACATATGATGTTTTAAGAGTTGACGCAGAACCAAAAAGAAGTTCTGTTACGAAAAAACTGTCCGTTAGTGAAAATATTTTAAAAGCGTAAGTATTATCCACTACTCGTAAGATAATTATTTTTGGTTAATACGGAGTGTACGGGTGGCCGCTGTCAGAATTGTCAAAAATCACGAGTATAGTTATTCAGAATAGAGTTCTTACACTAGAATGCGCATTATTTATATGTTATATATTTTTCATTGTTTTCTTTATAATTATATTACCTAATCGGTTAATAACCTATCCTAAATAAACAACACGATTTCGCCCCAAAAGATTGCCCCGACCAAGGACAATTAACTTGTATATTATTAAAAAATGTTAATTATATGTAGCCGTGATGCGCATTAACTCTATTCTGAAAAATTATACACGTGATTTTTGACAATTCTGACAGCGGCCACCCGTACACTCCGTATTAGCCTTATTTTTTATTATTATTTTCATTTTTAGGACATTTACCGGACAAGAAGCTAAAAACTTACGAGTTAGTGTTAATACATTTTTTGATAATATTTTATTAATTTCAAAAACAATGAATCTTAATGGACCTCCAGTAGCAGAGAATTATTCATATTACGAAGGTTAATTGTGTAAATATGAAGTCATTACTTGTGAACATTACTAATACAATGTACGATGTCAGAACATAGTCCAGCACCGACATTTAGTAGGTCTGTTTATGGATTTGTGTTATATTTGGTCATTCAAACGTTTTTCATTATATATTGTATTTGGGCAATTGTTCCAACGTCTGTATTACAGAACTTACATTTAACATATCTGCCTCAAAAACATTGGGCTATCGCTTTACCGGTATTGTTTTTAAATGTTTTGGCTTTGTTCGTTTTTTGTATCTATCCTAGTCTTGGTTTATGCATGACACCGGCTATGAATGATCCGAGAACTATTTCAAATAAAAATATCAACATAAGTAACAAACACTCAATACATAATGTGCCAAACTTGAACTATATTCAAAACAAAACATTAACAAGAAACAAGAAAGTTAATAAAAAAGAAATTAACTTTATTAAAATTGATAAATTGCACAATTTAGAAGTAGAGAGTCACTCGAATGATGACAATTTTAGAAGACATGTTAATAAAATGGAACTGTTTAATCATGAAAACTTAAATAATAAAAGTCACAACGACAAAGCTGCTCTAGTCTCATTTAATAAAATTAATTTTAATAGAAATAATGGATGTTGTTGCACAGATACATGTTTTCAAGTATTCTATGATACACAAAAAAGTAGCTATAAAAATATAAAAAAAAATGTAATCCCTTCTAAACTGTATTTAAATATAGCAGATGTCTGTAATGTTATTTACGATTAAGTATTATTATATTAGTTTTGTAATTGAATTTGAGAATGAGTAAATTAAAATTTTATTTTAATTTTAAAACTGAAGTTTTTATATATTATCAAATTTTAACCTTTTAATTATGGGTACTAATAAAATTATCAATAAAGCAAGTCTCACGGCCTCACATCAAAGCATATCTTAAAATTGCTTAATGAGATTTACGTTTCAACATTTATTGATGACAGCCATAGTTTTACACAAGAAGACTGTAAAAGTTGCGTGGAAGGGGGATCAAAGAATCTGTGGTAAGCTCCCCACCCGTGGGTTGTTATCGCCTTGTGCATAGCTCAAAAATATCATGCTGCGCGTCTTGTTTACACGATGCCACTGAGTCCCATGCTACTCGCATGACAAGATGCGCGGTAATTGATTTTGAGCGTTATGCACAAGATCAGCGATCGCAACATGGTGGGAAACTTACTCCGTATAGCTTGATGTCGTTTAGTACAGGGCGAGATTGGGAGTCAATTCTCCTTGTATAGTTTTATTGGTTTTAGAATTCATTCTGAATTGTTCACTATGAAAACATAGGCAAAGAAGAAATTTTCCATAAACAGTAGACACCTCTTCAAAAACTTGTTTTGGTGGGGAACTTAATGACGGGGTCTCACTTTAGTAACATATACCGGGGACTCGAACATGGTAACGTATATCATTTAAATATTAGACAAAATGAGCTGATTTTTGCCCTGTATACTCGTGAAACTAGTGACTGATAGCCATAGGTGGGTACAGTTAATCCAAAAGTAAACTTCGTTAATCGTTAAAATTTCGAAAATTTACATAAGTTAAAGTTAATCATCCAAAACGTATACTGCTTTTGACACCTTTTGGGATGGGATACATAGGTAAATAAAACAAAAACAAGTAGATTAATTAATTTAATTATTACAAGCGACAATAGCGACCTGCCCTGGTTTCGCACAGGTATAGCAGAGCATATACGCACCTAAACTAAACCTTAATGGATTAAATTATACACCTAAATTCTATCTTTTTATCTTTAAACCTTCCTCATACTTACTTTACTAATATGAAACATGGAAGAAAAAGATAAACTCTAAATGAAGTCGGTTAAAAATGGCGCAAACGCCAAAAAGTCAGGTTATAATAACTTGTATTTACTGGCACATAGCAAGTAATCAACAGGGCCGCTTTATTTTTAAGAGTTTCAGCACATGTACCATGTAATTCAAACAAATAATGACATGTCAACAAACAACCAATGTAACAGACTAAAGTTAACGGATGTTCAATTTAACGGAAGTTAACAAGAGCATTAACATTTTTTTGAGTTAATTTAAAAGTTAATCCATTAAACATTTTATTAACTTCGTTAATTAATGATTAATGAGTTAATACCCACCTATGCTAATAGCATAATCAATTTCAATAACAAGAAATGCCAAGCTAAGAATTTTTCAGCCTCCCTGCGTACAAAGTTAAAGCTAGAACTAAACAAAGCTAGCTTTGTTTAGTTCTAGCAAACGGTTTATTTTGTTGAGGAAAAATAACTTAAAAAATTTGTTTAAAATTTTTATTTAAATCTTACAAACTAACTAAATTACAAATACATTACAAAATTAAACTACCATAAGTCTAGGTGCAATATTCATCGACATTAATTCTTGGAAAAGTAATTTTGCAGCGTACGGTAATTTAACTTGAGATATTTGGGTTTTATTTTTACACCCTTTACATTCAAAAGTGTTATTTCTCATGTTGGCAATCGCGATCAAACCGCAGAAATTACACACGTGTATTCTATATGGATCAGAAACTTCAAATAAACGTTCTCTTAAAAATTGGGCTGCACCGTGAGCTATCTGACAATCTCGCTCCATTTCTCCAAAACGAAGACCACCATCTCTTGCTCTTCCTGGAAGAAAGTATTTGGAATTTACATGATAGGTAGGTTCAATGCAATACAATTAGAAATTAGTTGGTTAATTTTATAAAATACATTCTAGGAAAAAACGATGTTAATTTTGGTTTTAAACGTTAAATAACATAAAAAATTAATTCGTACCTTCCATAGGTTGTCTTACTAAAATCTGCACAGGTCCTCTTGCTCTAGAATGGATTTTATCATCCACCATATGCTTGAGACGTTGATAATAAGTAGGACCCAAGAAAATTTGAGCATTGATTTTTCTTCCAGTATGACCATTATACATTACTTCATTACCACGAAGTTGATACCCATACTCTTGTAATAGAGTTGAAATTTTCTGTACATTGACAGCATCGTTGAACGGAGTTGCGTCACCGATCTCGCCTTTGTTCGATGATACTTTTCCTTGAATACACTCGATTAAATGCCCGATGGTCATACGGGATGGGATAGCATGAGGGTTGATGATGATGTCAGGTGTTAAACCTTCACACGTGAACGGCATATCCTAAAAAATAATACAACATTCAAGTTTCAATATAACCTATACTTGCAAGTCCAACTTCTCATTTTGGTCATTTTTGTAAATAAAACGCGCAAGTGCGTGTTGGGCACGCACATGATAGGGTTCCGTAGTCATTCTCACTACGATTTATAAAAAAGAGTTATTTCAAAATTTTCGTGATTGAAGGATCAAAATCAAAAAGTTATTTGACATTTTTTATTGAATTTTAGGAGACCTATCAAATGACACCCAACTCAATGGGGTAAGTGGGAAAAAAATGTTAGTTCACTTTCCAGTCTATAGAAGGGGGGTCCAAAATATTTTTGACAATGTTCGTTATAATTTTCAGTGAAAGTACTACTTAAAAGCTACATTCTGGAATTTTTTCAGATTTTTTGATATGACAGTTTAGAAAATAGAGGGGGGGTGGGGGAACGCTTTTATAATGACTTTGGAGTGCAAATACATCGTGATTAAAGGGTTAAAATCAAAAGGTTTCTGATATATTTTTAGTTGCAATTTATGAGATCTTTCTAACGACACCCCGAAAAGCAGGCGAAATTTTTTTTTTAAAACATTTCATATTATGGGTCTAAAAATTTTTTTTCTTCAAAAATATTAACATTTCTGTTTTTGGATCATCAATCTACGACCGTATACCAAATTTTATCTTATTATGTCAAATTTTTTACAAGACGGACGGACATGGAGAAACTATAAGAAGGGTTCCTTCTACGGAACCCTAAAAATGGTTATGACAAAAATTGTAGAACCAAATCTTTTGAAAGTAAATGGAGATGATAAGATAAATTTAAACTTACTTCCTGTCTGTATTGAATACCACAAGTTCCTTTCTGTCCGTGCCGAGAAGCAAACTTATCTCCAATCTGTGGTATACGAACAGACCGAACACGGATTTTACAAAACTTGTACCCTTCAGAATTAAGCGTTAACATCACTTGATCAACAACACCAGTTTCACTATTACGTAAGAATGTGGACGCATCTCTCTTTGTGAATCGTTTTGTTGTTCCCTCCAACTATTAAAGAAACAAATATATTATGAAAATAAAACTTATAAATATTTATGTAAACTTACTTCATCTTCATTTTCTGGAAGCGTAATGGTTTTTCCTATAACGACGTCATCACCAGACACACGAATACCCGGTGAAATAATTCCATCGTCATCTAATTTGTCATAATGAGCATTTCTCATGCCTTGGCACGTTTGTCTGGTCGGTTTTTCAAATTGTTCTTCTTGATCACCGATTCTCTTTGATTCAGCGTCTTTGTATGAACGGTAGAACACAGATCTGTGGAAGAAGAAGATAATTATTTAATGATGGAACATATATTATAATAAAATAATATAATACAGTACAATTTCCCTAAATATATATACTCGGGACCTGATAACTTTTTTAAAAGTACCCAGGTTTTTTTGAAGTTCTACTTCTTTAGGCGCGTTGAGGGTAAAAATTTAGTAAAGTCACGAAAATTAAATTTAGTAATATAACGGAAATTAAAAGTTATGTAACGAAAATGTAACGAGCGTTTGATATGGTATATTGATGACGTCATGACATCCATAGACATAATTAAAAATTTTACACGTTACCACAGAATAAAGATACAGAAGCGACACTTCGTGTTAAAAAACTGGCAACCGTTTGTAACTTCATCTGACAGTTGATTGGTCAAACAGTATCTGCCTTCTAATCTGATTGGTTGATTATTACATCATAATATTCAAATTTGATGATTTATAAATTTTAATATGAACTTTGAAATAATATACAATTAAATTTTAACTTAGTGAAATAATGTTATGAATTATTAAATAAAATATTAGAGTTCTTTATAAATTTATATGCATTACATTATTTTATTCGTTTAATCAAGTTAAAATTAAGATTATTCGTAGTCGTTTTTCAATCACGCCAAAGAAGTATAACTTCAACGCGTGTACGTAAGTACACACACTCAATGTTTTTTTTTGTAATGTAAAGCAATGGAACAGCATTTCGGCACCTTTTTTTCATGGCATAGGAAAAGCTGCTTTATGTTTAATTTAAATGATATTTGAATATAATTTTTTAAGTAGAAATCTTGACAAGAAGCGAGTTTTGGCACCTTTTTCTTTTAATTAAACAGTGGGTGTGTTCCGTTTATCATTTATTTTATTTTATAAGGTTGGTAGATGCGTGCGCACGATATGCGCGCGCACGATTTTTTACTTTTGTGTTCCACATCAGCTGTTACATTCAAATATTGTTGAAATTGTTATGTTCTGTGTACTTAATTTTAATTGAAAATGGACAAGGAAAAAATTATTTTGTTTGATAAAGATACAGAAACGTCTCTAAAAATCGATGTTATACAACTATTTTTCAGGGTGGATAAATGCATGACCAAACTCCTGATTGTTTTGCAGGATAATGCTGAAAGGACTGAAAAAGATTTTAGAGTAATCCATGAAGAGTTTGAGGACATATGGGAGAAATTGGAAGATGCAAATAACATCAATTTAATAATTTTTAATAAAA
The DNA here is from genome assembly GCA_949319165.1 of Sialis lutaria. Classification (NCBI taxonomy): domain Eukaryota; kingdom Metazoa; phylum Arthropoda; class Insecta; order Megaloptera; family Sialidae; genus Sialis; species Sialis lutaria. Next base: position 12,103,967 of record OX439241.1, read on the forward strand.
ACCTAAAGATTTGTCTGAATTCATCATCGTGATGAATAACTCGTATAATTGCATGAAACAACTGATATAATTAACACAATATCAACAAGCAATAACTTTTAAATGTAACAGCTGATGTGGAACACAAAAGTAAAAAATCGTGCGCACGCATTTACCAACCTAATAAAATAAAAAAATGATAAACGGAACACACCCAGTATCTATCATTGTTGCAAAGTTAAACATAACCTCAAAAATAATATATGTTTAGGCCCTAAACTTTAGGGCATAGACATAGAGCATGGATCACACAACTGAATTGAAAAAAAGGGAGTCAAAAGAGATAGAAAATGATTTAGGATATACATGTCCTTATTTAAACAGGAGTGTTTATTTTATTCTTCTTAGAAAAAGAAATAGATATTTCACAAAGCTACTGCATCTCTTTCACTGTTTTGAAGAAATTGTTCAATATACAATGCACGGTTAATGCTCTATGCCTATGGCTTAGGGAGATAAAATGTATACTTTAAGAGAGGTTTGCACATTTAGGGAATATACTTTAAGGGAGTTTGTACTGTACCTGAAAAATCCACGCTCCACAGCCGACGCATTTAAAATAACCGAATCTTCTTGATTGTAACCTGTATAACAAAGAATAGCCACAATACTATTGATGCCAGCAGGAAGTTCTCTGAAACGGAGATACTCCATAGACCGTGTAGTGACGAGAGGTTTGTGTGGATAATACAAAACGTGGGCCAGTGTGTCCATCCGTACGTGGAAATTTGTAATGTAAACTCCCATAGCTTGTTTACCCATAGCGCTCTGTAACATTCAAACTGTCCGTTTAGTTCATGTCATTGTTTTGTTTTATTATGTTATGTACAAAAATCTGTTGCCTTCATAATTTTTTTTTTTAATTTACTAAACTCTTACTTGATAAGTGTTACGGGGACTCTGGTTGTGATCTGGGAAAGGAATAATCGAAGCGCAAACTCCGAGAATCATGGCCGGATGGATTTCACAATGCGTGTAAGTTGTACAGTATGCGTATTCTTTTCCTTGTCGTAAATCTTCGGGTGACATAGCGATCATAACTGTTTCTTCTTCTAACGTATCGATGTACTCCACAACACCGGACGCTACCAGAACTTGCCAGCTACAAAACAACAGATGAGCAAACGATACAACACACACTTGTAAATGCTACGTACCCGTAATTATTATATTCTCTCTCCTTTAACATATCGATATGAGTCTTTTTCAAAAGCAAGTTTCCATTTTCAACAATAAGCAAAGGTCTACAAATTCTTCCGGCATCTGTGTATATTCTAATTTCTCTGTCGCGGATATCTCGAATCATTGATACTTCAGATACGATGATGTCCATCTGCCGCCTTAATTTTCTTAATGTGGCCATCAACTGCTCAGGGTCTCTGTGAATACCAACCTGAAAAAGTAAAATAATTCATGTATTTTATTTATTAACATTATTTAATAATAATACGCACCCAGCAACCATTAACAAATATTTTCGTAGCATCAGCAATTGCAGACGGTGCAATTTCTTCCAAATTTTCCATCGACCATTCTTCCAAGAACTCCAAAATTGGAGAAGGCTGTGAACCGACAGATATGTACGCCATAAGAGCCAAATTTTTTACAAGACCTACAGCCGCACCTTCTGGAGTCTCAGCTGGACAAATCATTCCTAGAAACAAAATAAAAATTTAGGGAGATCGAAAGCATTGATTTACCAATAATACTTTTATTCACTAGTACTATCTTTTAAGTATAATCTCTGAAAATTTAATTATAAAATACTAAAAATTGACGAAGTTACAGACGTGAGTAACCGACCTCTTCAAGTTGTTCAGCAATCAAATGGTAAACAATAGAAATTTCATTTTTATAAATTTTTACAAAATTAAATGCTGTTTTGTAAATTGGTCCTAATGATATTTTGAAAAATACTAATGAAACTTGATATAATTGTTCCTTACACATTTGTCTACTTTTTTAACACAAAGTTTTTTTTTTAATCCTCAAAGAACTATTTAAAATTATTTTAAGTGCACGTTGAATTTTTTTTAGGATGTGAATTTTGAAAATTTCCTATTTTTACAAGCTTTTACTTAACTTCACATGTATGTATGTATGTCAGTTGTCAGTATGTCAGGAGACACAAATCTTACAACCGTTTTTTAAATTAAATAAATAATAATTACCCCACAGAGTATTATGTAACTGCCTAGGTTTCGCCAGTTTACCATCTCGTCCAATAGGAGAATTGACACGTCTTAAATGTGACAACGTAGATGCAAAAGTCAATCTGTTCAATACTTGGGACACTCCAGCGCGAGCCTGATGAGCTTTCTTCTGATCTCCCCAATTCCCTGTGGCCAATGAATATCTCAAACCATCGGTAATCATCTTTGTTTTTATTGCCAAATCAAGATTGAAATCTTTTCCTCTGTCTATGAATTTCTGTGCATACATCCTGACTTCTTTCATGAGATTTTTGAATAGACCACGGAACAGGAAAGCCAGTAACGGACCGGCTAAGTCCAAACGTTTGTTTCCGTAGTGATCGCGATCATCCAATTCACGACGGCCAAGAGATGCCAGTAACAGACGGTGGACCATATATCTTAATAAATAGATAACGAAATTAAGTTCAAGACAGTGTATTAGTAGAAATATGTATTTTATATCATTCAAGAAACTTTAATAACAGATTAAAATATTTCTAAAGAAAAAATAACCAATATTCAAAGTTCTCTAATTATGGTAAAAATAATCAATATAAAATAACATTCTGTAGATAGAAATTTCTAGTTTTTAGTGATTTTTGCAAATTAAAATTTATAATAAATCAAAAATAATTATTATCAATAAGCAAAAAAATGCTGAAAAGCAGATTTCAATTTTTAAAATGACTTTTTATTTATTGATGAACAGTTTTTAATAAATACATAGCTTTGAAGATCGCTCTCTTTTTTCTAGCAATATTTTAATCCCTTAACCCATTAACGCCGTGCGTGTTCATATGAACACACTTAACACGTGTCCCCAAAAATTGTGTTTGATCAATTGCTTCTTAGATAAAGATGTTTTTATCTAAATTGAATGTTTATCAACACTTAAAATTCCGGCGTTAAAGGGTTATTAATTTGATAAGGGTATTTGATATGTATATATTTCTCACCCTAAGAAATAAGCTTTCTTCGTTTCACAAAAATCCGAAACACCGACATGCGGTAACATTTCTTTCTGTAGAATTTCCCGGGCGTATTTAATACGCTTCTCTTTTGTTACACCAGGTCTTGCACCTCTCGCTCCAATAAAATTTAAAGCTACATTTTGCTCTTGAATTACAAAAGCTTCGTCCAACGATGGTTTTACCTTAAATAGATTAAATTATTTTTTATTTATTGATAATTGAATAAAATACATTTTTTTTATGATAATTCAAGGATTAAACATTACCATTTCCATCATTTCAGGATCGTCAAAATCATAAATAATATGTTCCAGGATATCTCTGTCTGCTACAAACCCTAAAGCTCTAAATACGATCATAATTGGTATTTCTTGTTTAATGTACGGTAGTATAGCTAAAATACGTTGACCGATAGTCGCTTTCTTCATTGCTTGTCCACCACGAGCCATCATATTTACCCATAACGTTGAAGTTGGACGTGAACTGAAATATTTAAAAATAAACTACACTATTCTCTAATTTATTATTTGAATTGTAATTGCAAAAGGAAAATATTGTATAAAATGTTTTTCACATTAATTTATTGCCAATAACACATAAATAAAGAAAAATACTTATATTATAATTATGTGGCATTAAGGGGGATGGCCACTGTGACGGGTCAAAAAATTGTCAATGTTTAGGAATTTTTTTCACAGATATAACTAACTATTTTTGAACCAGGTAAAGGACATTTTATTAAGTATATATTCAACTTATTTAATATCAATTTTTATTGAAAAATATTAAATATTTATAAAGTTATGAGCCTCGATGTGAAGACAAAAAATTTTTTTTTATCTATGGTCGACTCGAAATTTCGAGAAGGGTTATAGGTATGAAAAAAAAATAAATAAAAATTTATCAATATCTATATGAATGTAGCTATCGTTGCATATAGCCGTTTTTTTTAATTTTATTTTTTCACAAAATGGCGATCGTTTGAATTTTTTTTTCATTTTTAAGACCTATTTTTTCTTATTAGAGCGGTTTTAAAAATAGTAATTATCAAAATTTCAAAAATCGGCTACGTGCAACGATAGCTACTACAATTACGAAAATTATAAAAAAAAAAAATTTAAATCGGTTCATTAGTCTTTGAGGAATCGTGTCGACCAGGTCGAAAAATGTCATTCCGAGATAAACGTGTTTAATGTTTTTGTTATATCATAACCGGCCGTGCTACATCATCTCACTAAATTGACTGTAACTCCGTCAACTTTCAAAATTTAAACTCAATTTTTTGTATACATATTTATGAATATGTAAACTTTAAAAAAATGTAAGAAAAAAAATTATATTTTTTTTCCGTCACAGTGGCCATCCCCCTTAAATATTTTTTACAGAATCGTAGTTTTGGTAATTGAAGGGTTAAATGAAAAAGGGTCAAAAGGAAATGTAATAGAAATGACTGAAGCGAACATTTACAAAACAAAGTATAATATAACTCACCTGTGTTCTAGACAAGACCTGATTTCAGCTTTATAAGCGAATTTGCCATCTTTCATTGCAAACACATATACAGTGTTCGTTGCCATTTTCTCTTGCGCAATCAGCACTTTCTCAGATCCGTTGATAATAAAATAACCGCCTGGATCTAACGGGCATTCATTTAACTCTGTCAAATCACGATCTGTCAAACCGCTCAGTAAACAGTATGTTGATCGTAACATAATGGGAATTTTTCCTGAAAAAAAAAAATCGATTTTAATGAATTGCGATTATAGATCGGTAATATGTTTATAGATAATCACTTACCAATAAATGTCTTCTGATGTTGTGTTTCAATTGGATCTTCACCTTCTTTTATAACAGTTTTTGTGATATCGACATATAAAGGTGCAGAATAAGTTAAGTTTCTGAGACGAGCCTCGTTAGGCATCATAGGTGATGGAGCACCATCTTTCTCCCAATGAGTAGGTTTAGATAAATAAATTTGTTCAAATTTCAATAAGTATCTTGGCTAAAATTTTGATTAATGTATAAATTATAAATGATTCTTACTAACAAACCAATATGCATTTGAAATGTTGATATAAAAATACAATACTATATTTTCTAATAAAAAATTCACGTTAATATAATATACAGGGTGGTCCGGTTTGGGATACAGATATTTTAGGAGCTGATTCCCTGACTCATTCTGAGTAAGAAATTGTGTGGGAAGTGGGGGTCTATCTTGAACACCCTCTGAGTTACAGGGTGTTTAAAAAAAATCCTTCAGAGTAGTTCTTACAACAAAGATTATCTCATAACTTCTAAAGTAACGTATCTAGAGCAATCAAAATGAGTCAGTTTCATAGGTAATTAACTAACATATTTTTCAGTATTACGGTTATTGCTATCCGTATTTCTAGTTCCGAGTTATAGCTCAACAAAATTACATTTTTCTCCAAAAGTACCTCTAACATGTTGAATTTTTTATCATTATTTTGGTACATCATAATGTTACCTACAAATTCACTATACAAAGTTTGGACGTGGGTCTTATAGTTTTCCAGTTATTAATTAATCCCCAAAGTTACTATTTTGCTACCTGCCCTATTAAATGAAACAGTCAATATAATAAGTTTTATTATTTATTATTATTTACCATAAAAATAATTATTTACTGGGAAACTGTAAGACCCACGTCTAAACTTTGTATAGTGAATTTGTAGGTAACATTATGATGTTCCAAAATAATGATAAAAAATATCATAAATTAGAGGTACTTTTGGAGAAAAATGTCATTTTCATAAAAAATTTCAACAAAAAAATATATTTTTCCACTTTGATGAGCTATAACTCGGAACTAGAAATACGGATAGCAATAACCGTAATACTGAAAAATATGTTAGTTAATTACCTATGAAACTGACTCATTTTGATTGCTCTAGATACGTTACTTTAGAAGGTATAGAGATAATCTTTGTTGTAAGAGCTACTCTGAAGGAAATTTTATAAACACCCTGTAACTCAGAAGGTGTTCAAGATAGACCCCCACATCCCGCACAATTTCTTGCTCACAATGAGTCAGTGAATCAGCTCCTAAAATATCTGTATCCAAAACCGGACCACCCTGTATATGTACTTCATAAAAAAATATAAGATATTTTTACTTTGTTCTAAGTGTTACGATAAAAACTTACAGGATTTTCAATTTGCCCAGTTGTATGTTGAGCTTCTGCTTGTAAGTCAATTTGAGGAGAATCTTCAACAATACGTTGCACAGACATTTGAATGAACTCATCGAAGCTATCCAATTGCTGCCGAACAAGACCTTTCTCATCAAAGTAAGCATTGATTACGATCCAACAAGCTTCTTGCCATAACTCAGAACTTATTTCTTCTCCACTCCCTTCTTCGTAAGCTTCTGTAATTGAAATACAAAATAGTTATAAATAAAAATATCAATATACATACGTGAAACGTAAATTATAATAGGTTAACAAAAACTTACCATCGTCTACTTCGTACATAATGATGACGTTCTTATAATAATACTAAGTTGTAAAATTAAATATTTATATCGACATTACTTCAGTCAAACCACTTATAACCCAATGTTAATTAAATAACAATTATTTATATCAGAACGATTAGAACATAATCAACGCAGATGTAAAAATATCCCACAGAATAATAAAAAATAATAGAAGTGTTTGATGCGACATTAGGTCAATATATGTGTAGCTAGCTTCGCTAATGAAATTGTCACTTATCTCGCGATTTACCGACCTTTGATTTACCGGCAGTTTGATTTACCGACGGGCCAAACGCGCGATTTGCCGACTTTCTCCTATCCCCCCCATAATACTACCGTGATTGCTATTTGTGCGCGAAATTTAAATTCACCAATCAACGTTGAGGTTGGCACGGTGGTGGGGGGCCCCTATCGACTTCGGCAATTCAAGCGGTTGAATTACCAATAACGTCGGTAATTCAAGCGATGAGTGCATTGCCATCTTAGAGCATATATACCTACTAGAGACAGCCTTGCCGCTCGGTTGTACAAAACAAGTGTGCGAGAGAGAAAGCGCCATAACGCCACATCCTTTCTCTCTCGCTTCGCGTGCTGATTGGTACCGATAATAGCGGGAAGCACTTGCGGAGCGAGAGAGAAAGAATGTAGCGTTATTCCGCTTTCTCTCTTCAAGAGAGAAAGCGGAATAACAAGAGAGTCTCTTGCACGCTTGTTCGCACGGCGGACGGAAAGGTTGCCTCTAGTAGGTATATGCTCTAAGATTACCACCAGTGGTTTCCATACTTTATGTAATTACGCCTCCCTTTAAAAAAATATTTTGCACCTCCCCCCCCCCACCCTATTGAAAAGGTATAAAATGTTAATAGAAAAAATTTAAAAAACGTAGTTGATAGAAAAATAATTGGGTTTTACCTTAGAGCATATACTACTGGAGACAGCCTTGCCGCTCGAACAAGTGTGCTAGAGATAGCGGAAGAGTACTACCTCCTTTCTCTCTCGCGCAGGGCCGGATTTAAAGGTCTGGAGGCCTCGGGGCAACAAAGGAGTGGAGGCCCCTTGGCCCCAAATTATTTTCCAAATAAAATTAACAATTGTTTTCAGTCGAGTTTTCCAATAAATAATTTATTGTGAAACCAAGTATAGATTCTTTTATTATTTAACGAACATATAAATATAATCGAATATAATAAAAAAATGAAAGGAAAAGTTGTTTACTAGTGTTTACTAGTCTGAATTTGAATTTTTTTTCCGAAGTCTCTATTGCGGGGGCCCTGGGGCTGTAGCCCCGGTTGCCCTCCCCTAAACCCGACCCTGCTCTCGCGTGCTTATTAGCCGAACAATAAAATTCAAATTTCGCCGACACCACTGGCAAAAATGCAATCCCAAATCATGATACTACTTCCTCCAAATTTAACAGTAGATATAAGACGAATGTCTTATATCTACTGTTAAGAATTTGCCGAAAAACTTCACTTCTTCTTCTCCGAACGTAGCGAGCCCCAGGTCGGCCGAATAATAATTTTGTAAGAAAATAGGAATATTTTCAACACCTTGTAATGTTCTAATTACAACAAAAAAAATTTGTTTTCTACTTGAAGTAGTTTTGCCAGTTTTGGTATATTCTCTATTATTACGATATTGAGTTAAAAAACATTTACAAAATTGTATTATTTGTACAGGCTGTATCAAAACTCGGAACCTAGTTTTTTTTCAAAATTTTCAAATGGAAAACCCTATATATTTTTACATTTTCGAATTGCTTGTTCAATTCTCAAGACATTTTACAAACCATGTTCTATACCCAAATCCAGTCGTTAAAGAGTTATTTATTTTATTTTAAAATCTTAAGATGTTTTTTAAAAACAATACAACTTTATTATATAACCCGAAGTGGGTGGTCTCTCGTGCTTGGACCGCTGCGCAGTAGTTGACTGCGCATCCGTATAGTTGTGTGTGTACCGCAAGGTACAGAGTGGTGAATGCGCACAAAGTAAATTTCTTACTTCTGCGCAGCGGTCCATAAAATGCGGACCGCCCACTCCAGGTTCCGTTTTTCGACATACCCCTCCACTCAAGTTTATACTCCTGTCTATAATCTTCATGATTTCAGTAAAACAAGAATCACTGGCTGTCTGTATTACGTATAAGAAAGCCGTGGGATCCACGAGAGTTTTTCCCATCATTAGTTTTTTGTTGTATTAACGCCACTTTTTAGTCAGTGTAAAAAAACCTGTTTTATTCTTTACATTAAATAATTATTTAACTGTTTTTATCAATAAATAAACTTACCTTTAATTTGAGATCAATAATACAGCCAATTCTATTAAAATATGAAAAGTAAATAAGGTTTAATTTCGTGTTGAATAAAACAATAAACATAGATACATTTTATATATTTATTTAAGTACTTATTGTTAATCTTAATATTAAATTATAAAACTTTTGGTGTGTATCATGAAGCATAGAACTAAGAAGAGATATCAATGTATTCTCAGTATCTCTGTAATACAATTTGTTGAGTCAAAATATGACCCCACGAGACGGTTGGTCTCACGTGTTCGAGAAGTTGCGTAGGGGAGAGCGGGGTACGTTCGGACATGGGGCACGTTCGGATTTCTTAAAATTTCAGCCTAAATGACATGCTAGTTGGCAACTGAGGTTTACGGTAGGTTACCATTATAAGCAAAAACCTGTTTTTTGAGATGTTGTAATAATATTTGAGGCAAATATCATAAGCTTTTGCGTTTTTATTTTTTCACTTACAAGAGGACACAACAGCATGTGTGTTGATAATTTCAATGACCTTGTGGTATGTAAAACTAGAGCAAAAATAAAGAGACACGTGTCCAACAATTTGAGCTCATAGGCCTTAATTACAAAGATAATTAACTTTGAAAATTTTTGTATTCAATATATACACAAATGTATATATTGATATATTGTGTATAATGTTCGCTCGAAATATAAATGTAACGGCCGCGCGGTCAACGCGCTAGCGTCTCGCTTGGAAAACGATGGTTCGAATCTCGGTTTTAATATTTTGATTTTAATTTTTATTTACAATTATTTTTTATTTTTCATTATTTTTTTGTACACATTACCTCTCCCTCGTGCGTAAAAATTGATAAATTAGACATAAATAAAACATATATAATTATTGGCAATAGATGTTTGTTATATATTGATATATACGCCAGTACATAATTATTATTTTGTTTTAAAGTAAATTTAATGTATTATTGACACAACTCATTAGTTTTTAATTGATAAAAGTATCTGTATAATTGAACAAACATCTATTGTCAATAATAATATATGTTTTTATACACGCTGATATTGAATACACAAATTTTCAAAGTTAAATATCTTTGTAATTAAGGCCTATAAATTACAAATTGTTGGACACGTGTCTCTTTATTTTTTCTCTAGTTTAACATACCACAAGCTCATTGAAATTCTCAACCCACGTGCTGTTGTGTCCCCTTGTTAGCTATTTGGCAATTGCAGTTCACCAAATGCCATTACATGACCTATAATTTCACGTTAGTTCAACCTCACCTGTTGCTCAGGAAATTAGTTTTATCTAGTTAGATGAAAAATGCATGTGGGGTACATTCGGACAAGTAGACTGGGGCACATTCGGACATACCCCGCAGTAGTGGTAGTAAATAGTATGCAAAAATTCATGCGCACAAAGAAGCCTGGTGATTTGTTTTTCTTGTTATAGACGATATTTCTTTTGTAAATCGTCAAAATATCGTCTCCAAGCTACTACATCCAAATATTATCAAAGGCGCTGCTAGGCATGCGGATTTATTAGTTTTACTGTGAGTTTTAATAATTATAATAATAATTTGTATTAATATATAACAATATTTTTTGAGAACAGAGAATAAAAAAAATAGTTTTGTAGAGTTTCTGTGTTTTATTGGGTTTTGTCCGAATGTGCCTCAGATGTTGTCCGGAAGTGCCCCGCTATGGGGCACTTCCGGACAAATGCTACTTTTTGAAAAATTAAAAATTTTCGAAATGAATTCAAGGTTTATCGAATTTTTTTGTTCATTAATCTATACTTAATGAATGAGTCTATCAATGTGCATTAAGAAAACTGCCATTAAATTATAAACAGCAACGCTACATTCGCTGAAAAAAAAGTGTCCGAACGTGCCCCATTCTCCCCTAGTAGATTACGACAATCGGTTATAACAACCTAAAATTCCGGTCCCTTTGATGTCGTTATAACCGGTTTCTACTACATTTAATTGTTCATATCATTGTGTTTAGTACATTTACATATGAAGGGTACACGGGAAAAAGAGGCCAAGTCAAAATTTCTAGTTTTGAGTTATGACTGATTTAAAATGGCCGCCTATTAGCGTCAAGAACACACGTTTAGTGCGTGTAGTTACTTGTATGTATTGGTGGCCCCATCGTGCCTCGCGTCCCCGTTATACCTTTTACCAGATTCATTTAGCGAGTTTTAAAAATTCGACATTGAAATGACCTTGAAATTGACCTAACCAAGGTCAACGGACCTCATATTCGGATTCAGGAGGTCAAAATACATAAGGATACAATGGTCTCGTCAAATATGCATAAACTTTTTTTATTTTGTAAACCAGTGTAATAATTCTGATAATAATAAAAATCACAAAAAAATATAGTCTCCAATAGTCGAGTCAATGAAGCTCGAAAATGGCTAAAACTTCGGAACCCTCAGAAACAGCACCGATTTTGGAATAATTTTTTTTAAAATGTTCGTTATACCATACTATTTGAAATCAGAAACATTCTAGTCGTCGGATTTAACCCCTCCTCCCCAAATTTTTATAATTTACTGGTTTCATATATTAAGTCTGATTTTCGACGAAATTTTTTTACCTATAGGGGTTTTGAGGGTCGCTCAATAAGAATACTTTGTCAAAATAAGGATTTTCCGGGAATTTTCCCGAAATTTTCCAATTTTTTTTTAAATTTTTGTCTAAATTTATTGAAAATTTTCATAGAAATGTGTATTCGCGGTGTTTCTTTTCACAAATAATACATTTTTTTTGAGCAAAAAAAATAATATTTTGAGTCCGACGGCTGGAATGTTTCTGATTTCAAATAGTATGGTATAACGAACATTTAAAAAAAAATCATAAAAATCGGTGCTGTTTCTGAGGGTTCCGAAGTAAAAACCTTCATTGACTCGACTACAACTTTTTTGACTTCTTTCTGAAAAAAAAAAAAAAATTAAAATTTTTCTGTTAATAAAATTAAATTATCCTTTCTCACCTTAGGTACGGTTTAAAGAAGACAGTAGGCATCTCAGGTGTGAGGTGTGTGAGAGATAAGAAAAATATTCTTGAGCACTTGGACCACAAAATCGTTTAAATCATTGAAGGTCTGAAAACTTTTCGCCAGACATTTTCAATTTTCCTGAAAAAATACATTACCTATATATAAAAAGAATATTGTAAAATCATTATAAATTACCTTTATAACTAGAATTAGGAAACAAACTCATTTTCCTTTAACGGTATCACCCAAAGAATATAAAAAAATAATGATTAAAAAATTCTGCGATAAGTGGAAATACGCCAAAAATGATTATCAGTGAGTCAGTCATGGCACTTGCTTATATATTAGATTATTATACTATTAATTATATCATTTTTTTTATCAATATCAGTTAAAGTAAATTAATTCAATTAGAGTAAATATCTTTTTATAAACTCTACTGAAGACTTGAAGAACTGAACATTAATTTTTTACATTTATTACAAAATTTTAATTTTTAATGTATAAATGTCAGGATTCCTGTCCGAAGGCAAGATTCTCTAACCACTGCGCCAAAAAAAGGTGCAAGGAAACTGAACAACCCCATTCATTCCAAACAACACACAGCCAAAAGTATCTAATCTACGAAACAACCCACAGTTTTTAGAATATTTTAGGCACTGTACTGTGCGTTTAGTACGAATAAGTCAAGCATTAATCGACAATTATGCTAGTGGGTATCATATAAGTGTTACAATTTAGATCGCATGTAAAATTAAACAAATATTGATGTATTAATAATTGATATTTATTTTTTGGAACGTAATCGGATCACAGAAAACAAAATTTGTAAATAAACTATCGAGTTTATGTAAAAAGTAAGGATGAAAATAAAAGAGATGTATTTGAATCAGTTTAGCAATTTTTATTAAATTGATTTTTATTATATCAAATCTTAGGAAAAGAACCAATTGTACTGTATTCTTTGTAAAAGAATGAACAAGTTTGTGGCAACACTGTCACACAATTATCAAAACCAATAAACCATCAAAACAAACACCACCTTTTGTTAACTGCCGACAATAACAAAGACAGATGTTGCAACACAAACCGACTCAACAAACAAACAATAGACACGCGATAGCCGGCACAGCGCCTTTGACGAATTGTCGCCAACTAATGAGGATTTCGCAATATCAGAAAACCGTTACACATAACAAAAACGGTCATCAAAAATGTGTTGGGGGTAAACAAATAAAAGCTAGACGTTTGGCCTCAGAAAGACAAGTCGGATTCATCACGCCATCGCGTCACAACATAACACCACAGAGCTACAACAATCAAGTGTCAGATAAAAATGTTTGATAAAAATTACACCATACGACATTGCAGGACTGTTTAATAAAGCCTACACTAGAGTAGCTTCTATAGAAAAAGGAGTATCAAGTTTGAAAGCAACGGGAATATTCCCCATGAATCCTGGAGTTTTTTGTGATGATGACTTCATTGGTGAGCAAGTCAGATCTGTGCCTATGGATGTTAATGAGCAACCATATGCTAGCTATGCCACAGGTTCATTTATTTTTTGTGATATAGAAATTCAACCAGAATTTGTTCAGGAGGAAGCTGCTGTAAGCTCAGTCCCGATTCCAACCACATCATATGTAACACCAGAACGGCCTGCTATCCAGGAAGCACATACCATCAGATCTATCGCAACTCCGTCCAAATCAAATGAGACCAATACTTATAACAATCAAACAGTTATTGACTTTACTAATGTTGTCTCCATTGTAAGCCCACTGCTACAACAATTCATCTCTAATAAAGACAGAACGTTGATATTACGTATATTTGTGCTTTTTGTTTGGATCCGTAAAAATTTTGATCTTTTGTTTTCCTTTAATAATTTCATCTTTATTTCTTTGTTTTGTTTGAAAAGTAGCTTTTTTATTTGTATTACAAATAGTTCATTGCATTACTAACTAAGATCTCATTTAAAGTATGTTTAGTTCAATTTAGTTCATTTTATGGCTCCCATTTCCCACATGAGCGTTAAATGGGCTCTCATTACCCGCATGTGTCGGGTAATGGGAGCGACTGACTTTTTTTGTAAAATCTTTATTGTACCTTAATACATGACTAAATAATTATAACTGTGATTTAAATATACTTTAATAATCAAGGTAAGAGTTCCGATGTTTTTACCGAAGATTTTATCACAGCTGAAGTTTTGACTCAATCAGATGTAGTAATTCAAGATTCCTCCATTGTTATTTCATCTACATCTAACCCAATAGATTCAACACCATCAACGTCATTGCTGTAATATATTCGAGGACATTTAGATTATCCGCAACAATGGATCAAATACCATCAACATCATATGCAACAGGAAACTAAATACCATTGACATCATCTGCAACAATGCTGCTAACATCATCTGCTGGAATATTAAATCCAAATATCGAAGATCTGATTCCACTAATCAGCAAAATAACTCCTGACAGGCCCGTTAAAAAACGAATGTAACAACACGCAAAGATTTTGACATCAACACCCATCAAAGATAGTCTTATTGAAAAAGAAAATAAGAAAGCAGCAAAAAGAAAAAAACATAGCACCGAAAACAAGAAGCAAGAAGCAGATTCATCAGAAAATCTCATCGAATAAAGCCAAAAGACGCGTACTCCAAGAGCAAAACACTTTTATGATTTAAGATATGTGATGACGACGAAGATGACGATTTGAACAATTGCCTAGTAGTGATGAATTTGGTCGCAACAATGAAGTATGGTACAGGTGCAGTTCTTACGGATTGTGGGCACACGCTAACTGTACAGAGGGGAATTCGTCACGATGTTATGTGTGATTTGATATAATAAAAATCAATTTAATAAAATTGCTAAACTGATTCAAATACATCTCTTTCATTTTCATCCTTGCTTTTTACATAAACTCGATAGTTTATTTACAAATTTTGTTTTCTGTGATCCGATTACGTTCCAAAAAATAAATATCAATTATTAATACATCAATATTTGTTTCATTTTACATTCGAACTAAATTGTAATTGTAACACTTATATGATAATCACTAGCATAATTGTCGATTAATGCTTAACTTATTCTTACTAAACGCATAGTACAGTGCCTAAAATATTCTAAATACTGTGGGTTGTTTCGTAGATTAGAAACTTTTGGCTGTATGTTGTTTGGAACGAATGGGGTTTTTCAGTTTCCTTGCACCTTTTTTTGGCGCAGTGGCTAGAGAATCTTGCCTTCGGACAGGAATCCTGACATCTATACATTAAAAATTAAAATTTTGTAATAAATGTAAAAATTAATGTTCAGTTCTTCAAGTCTTCAGTAGAGTTTATAAAAAGATATTCACTCTAATTGAATTAATTTACTTTAACTGATATTGATAAAAAAATGATATAATTAATAGTATAACAATCTAATATATGTATATAAGCAAGTGCCCTGATGAACTCACTGATAATAATTTTTGGCGTATTTCCACTTATCGCAGAATGTTTAAATTTGGTATACAAATTCCAGGTGTGATTATAAGATCAGCTTTTGAGCTTTTTTTGAATAAGTTTATAAATGGGGTAACAAGGGCCCCCAAGCTTTCAAATAAAACGTCAGAATTTTTTTATTATTATTTTATATTCTGTGGGTGATACAATGTACAGTTCAAATGTTTGCCTTTTTTAAAAGGCCTTTAAGGGTGGTCCAATTTTAGAGATAAAATACTGTTAGAAGGAAAATCGATATTAGATTTATTTATTTTTTATCAAATGCTTCAGTTAATTGACAACCATAAACCCGTGTCTGATTTTTGAAAAAGATCCATTCACGGGGGCATAATAAATATATAAATACCCCATGTTTACATATAATCCGCTTAATTCGTCAATTAAATTCATTTCATACGTCATTGCCATGGAAACATAATTTTTATTGATTTGAAACACCAGATGATTTATGTGATTTAATAAAAAGCGCAAGAGCTAAACCTTGTCCGTTTGAAGTGATTCAAATTAATCAGACAAACCAGTACATTTTTCGGCAATGAACGAAACATTTGAGTAAATATTACAAAAAGAAATGCCCTTTTCCAATTAGAGAGTTGGAATTAACCAAAGCATATCCGCTTTTGATTAACTATAGGGATTCTTATAATTGTTAGTGGATGAGCGGAGTTGTGAAATATAAGACTGCGAAAAGAGTACCGCTCAAGGATGAATCGTTAAAGGAAAATGAGTTTGTGTTTCCTAATTCTAGTTATGAAGGTAATTTGTAATGTTTCTACAATATTATTTTATATATATACATATGTAGGTATGTATATATGAATAAAAACAACTAAATTGTTTAAGAGGTTATTGAAAATGCACGCAAGAATGGTGTTGTAATGCTTTGCTTTCCCCCGCATTGCACTCACAGGCTCCAACCCTTGGATGTTGGCTTTATGAAACCTTTGAGTATATACTATGATCAAGCTTGCTCTAACTGGTTCAAGTCACATCCGGGGCGAATAATAACAACTTTTCAAATAAGTAAAATATTTGCACATGCATATATTCAAGCTGCAACAATGTCTGCAGCAATCAACGCGTTCAAAAAATGTGGCATATGGTCATTCAATGAAAATAACTTTACAGATTCAGATTTTTTAGCTGCATCAACAACAGACGTACCGTTAACAAATGATGAGCCTGAAACAGCTTCTTTAACTGCCGAAATCCAGCAACAACTGCCGCCTTTCCTTGAAAAAGACCCACTTGAACCATTTTTGCCTGCAACTACGCCACCTTTACATCAGAGAACTCCTATCTCAGAGCTACAGCCTGGACCATCTATACTCTATACAAAAGCAGATAGCCTAATCCGATTTCCGATTCGAAAAGTATGTCGTGACATAACAACTTCCTTCGAAAATGCTTCTCCTAAGGATATTCTCGCGATCCCAACAGTCAAACAAAGAAACCAAACGAGGAAAAACTATCGCAGAGGGAAAACTGCTGTTCTTACTTCAACTCCCTACAAAAACAAGTTAGAAGAACGAGAACAACTTAAACGTACGAAGAAGTGTTCAAACCCAAATGATCTCAGGATGAAGAAAAACTCTAAGAAACAGAAGACCCGAAAAGTTCACTCTGATGTAGAAAATGTAGACGAGGATACGTTATGCCTGTATTGCGATGACGTGAACCACAGTTATTTGAAGTCTTCGGAGCGTTTGGTGGCCTGCCAGCTATGTGGACGTTGGGCTCATACAGCCTGTGCTGGTGTTGACGACGAAAATACAGAAGAAATCCACATCTGCTTATTCTGTGACACAAAATAACCATGTACCCCGTACTGCCCCGAATTGAGTACCATATACTGCTCCTACCCTGCGATACGATGAGGTTTTCATGAGGGTTTCGTAAAATTACAATTAAAACATTATTTGATTAGTTACTTCACCAAATTCTATGCCAAATGATAATTTAATATGTAACCAAAGTGTTGTGATTAGTTTTATTTAATAAGTATATTCTGTTTATTCTTATAATTTCCCTAAACGTCCCCGATCTGCCCCCCTCCCCTATTTTGTTTTCATGAATTACACTTTTAAATAATCTTTCACATCGTTATATGGACAAAATCCTGGGTCTACTTTATATTTACACACACAGTCCCGGTTGTAGTGCATATTGTTTTCAATATTATATAATAACCAATCACATAGAGGTTCAGTGGCGTAGATAGCTTTTTGCGATAGGGGAGGATAGTTATATTTTTCATTATAAAAATCATCTTTTATGTGGTGCAAAGTACAAAAATTGGTTATATTCTTCACTTAGATTGTATTCATTATTGAAAAAAAATACTTGTACATCATAATATTCTTATAATTTTTGTAGGCTCATGGGAGGATTGATCCCTTTAATCCCCCCTCTAACTACGCCATTGTAAAGGTTTATCTTTTCCTGCCGGATCGAAAGACATGTGGCAACACTGTAACACAATTATCAACACGAATAAATCATCAAAACAAACACCGCCTTTTGTTAACTGCCGACAAAAACAAAACAGGTATTGCACACAAGCCGACTCTCAACAAACAGACAATAGACATGCACGCGTAAGCCGGCACATCGCCTATGACGAAATGCCGTCAACTAATGAGATTGTCGCAATAGCCGGTACACAGAACAACAATGGTCATCAAAAATGTGTTGGGGGAAAACATATAAAAGCTAGATGTGTGGCCTCAGAAAAGTAAGTCGGAAATAAATATAACGCCCTCGAGTCGCAACATAACGCCACAGTACTACAACAGTCAAGTGTTCCAAACAAAACGAGAAACCACAATTCAAGTCAATTTTCGCTACTGCCGAAATTGACAAAAATTCAAGCGCCATCAAATTCAACCGAAGAGACACGCAACCAACAGCCAGTGCAACAAGGACGGCACACCGTCTACCTCACTCCACAATATCATACTATGTTCACATGTATATAATATTTTGTATAATATAAATTTTACGTGGGAATAATAAAAATATTAACCACACACGATATTTATTATTCATTGTCACCTACGGCCGGTGACGGCAACCCACACACAATTCAACTTTGTTCATGTCGGCTATTTAAAAAAAATAAGTTTCTAATAATACATGTCGTTTATAGTTAACAGCTAAATCGAAACACTTGTCTAAAGTTTTCAAAAGTTGGTTTGGATCTTCCAGTTTTAACGATGTAAATAATGATATACAAATATTTTTCGGGTTGTCCCATTGAACACAACCCAATAGAAAACTATCATTGATTATTTGTTGATGATTATCTAATTATAATATGCTGAACTGAAATGTAGTCGTTACGGGCAATAGCTGTTTACAATTTTTCCACCAATGATTCCATAATTTAGGTAGTGTTAGCGACATCGGAGACGCCCCTGTCTTTAGGAACATACAACGCAACTAGCATTGAATATTTCGTGAATGTTTATTCTAACATTTGAGATAAAGATTGTAGAAATATGCCTATAAGCATAATATAGTAATCAATAGAATCGATTATTAGATGATATAGTCATAGAGACTCTTTGCCCGTTGTTAGATATGGATTAATATTGAAAGAATATAATATTGTAATGAATTTGGAATATTGTGTATTTTAATTATTGAGATCCTGATAATATCCTATTTTTAATGTGGTATATTGTGTTTTATTGAACTGAATTACCTGCGCATAATCCGTGCCCCCTCACAGTAGTTAAATAGAGAATTGATTTTTTAACTTGTATGTTAAATATAAATTTCATAATGTATAGCCAACGGTTATAATGCGAAGTACTATGAATGAATCCTAAATGAATGAATCTTAAGAATAATTTGTTTATTGTCATTCCCACCTATGATTGTGTTGTTTTTCAAGGGAGCTGCAAGCTTGCCATAGCATTCCTCACGTGGGTCCATCGCAGGAGTGAAAAGCCATCCTGTATTTCTGTAACATGTTATTGAATGAAATCAAACTACCCAGTGTTGGTACTAGTCCGAAATACATGACAGCAAAGGACTTATCGAATGGTAGGTCTAGCTTACCATCAAATAACGCAGTGCTCGATAAATTTTTGGTAGAAGGAAAAAAAATTACCAACTGTCAGTTGTTGATGTATGTATCAACTAGATTATATTCGTGACGTTACAAAAAGTTTATGTACCAACTTGTACTGAAACATAAAGAGAAATCTTGTGACACATTCTTGAATAAGCTTGTTTCGACTGATGAAAATATAATTAAAATTGAGGAAGAGACCAGAGAACAACACCAAAACAGCTTTTGGTACAAATTGAGATATGGCAGAAATACAACTTCTCGAGCATTTGAATTTAGTCGTTAAACTAATGATGAAACGCTCTTATCACTAATTATGGGAGGAAAAATTGCAGACACACCAGCCATAAAACGTGGTAGAATATTAAAAGATGAAGTTCGGAAAACTGTCATTACTAATCTCGGCAAAAATATTAAGAAGTGCGATCTGACTCTGATGCTGTCTAAAAACTACCCAATGATAGCAGGATCGCCAGATAGGATCTGTTGAAATCAAGTGTCTCGTGAGTGAAAAGACATATCAAAACTATATTAAAAATGGTAAACCTATGGAGAAATTTAATGCACAGATGCAGATACAAATGTATTTGATTATTATTATTTCAGGTCTGAGTGTGAAATAATATCTATAACCCGAGGTACCCAGACCGATGCAGTGATGGTGTTACCGGTACCTCCTCTTCCTGCTGACGACGACGGCGAGTTGATGGTGATCTCCTCCACCGGTGACGCTGCTGCTGTTGGTGATGCTGGTGTCGTCCGTCGCTGTATTGCTATATTGCGTGACCTCTTCGACGTTAGTCGTGCCGACGACGACGACGAGAGATGCGGGTCTATAATGACATACAACGAATTTTGCGTTCTCGTTGAGAACGTACCTGTTCAGGGGGTCCAAATTGAAGACCTGATGCTAGACGTTCCAACACCAACAGCACGAGCAACATCACCCACAGCCGTTATGGAGGAAGAGGCTTACCGTCGTTATCATAAAAACCCCCCAGTTCCTAGTAATGTTGACGATATGGATATGGACTGAGACTTTGATGATGACGGTTTGGTGAAAGAAAACACATAACCGCCTTAATGTATATATTTTAATTTTTAATATAAAGTATATTAATAATAAATTTAATAATATTATTGAAATCAAAATCTTTATTATTTAGTACCTTATTTCTACATATAATTAAAAAAATCTAGATAGACTCACCATAAGAATCCGTAGTTTTTGGGTATACACAAAACATTTTAAGCATCATTGTTTCACATACCCACACATACATACACTCACACTAACACAGATAAAACATAACACATAATTCCGTTTGAAACTCCACTTATCTTCAATACATTCACTAAATTAAATTAATCAATACATTGCAATTGCGTTGGTTCGGCATGTAAGCTTGTATGCGTGGACTTGGTAAAACTCTAATCGCATATGAGTGCGCGGGTGCGAAGCCAAACATAACAACCATTTCACTGCTGAAGGTCGTTGAGTGCGACCACCCGACACGCGTGCTGTAGAAACGAGACGCATATGTGCAACTTGTCCAGTTAGCAAAATTGGCCGGCGAACGAGTGTACCAGTACAATGTGATTGTTAACCGTCACGTCACGCATTGAGGGATGCACTCGCATACAGCAGAGGTGAGGAATGGTCATGCTTCATATATATGGGCTGTGGGCAGAGACTGAGCAAGAATGCTTAAAAAAATTAATGTGTTTGGTTTGGTCACCAAGAGCCTAAAAATATCGGGGTTCAGTAAGAGCGAGCGCGGGCTGTCGGGTGGGGTAATTATTCTGTATTTTGGGTTTTCGATATGTCGAGAAACTACAGATTTTAGAGTATTCAAATTAATTAACTGTCGAATAAGCAGTCTAAGAAGTATTTGGAGTTTCTGATCTTGCAAAACATAAGACATTACTAATGTTTAAACACAATCTGCTGTGTTTATGTCAATGATTTTTATCATCAAGAACGACGCTGTGACAGACTCATATTGAGCGGGTGAAGTCTATCATCTCTTATCTCTATATAGAATGTTATGTTACACATCCAATCCTGCTAGAATTTTTAAAATTATATTCTAAGGAATGTCTTACTAATGACATCTTGTATGCTCACTTAATTGCTCTATACTCGATTTGGCATGAAGCATCTGTAGCACCATTTAAATGGCTCATTGAGCAAGGTGCAGCACACAACGTAGCGAGCTGTAACGCTTTAGCTGAAGCTCTTGTCAAGAATCATGTATTATTTGCTGATTTATTTTCAGAACTGAAAGGTACGATGGTCGGGAACAAGGCTAATTGTAATTGCATATTCACATGCAACCAATCACCAGACTTAAATGAAACATAGTAAGTATAATTATATTTTTTTTTTCAGAATGGATTCAGAGTGCTATATTGTCTTGGAAACGATCGGAATGCAGAAAGAACCGAAAGATACGATGGTTGGGGATAGACCGTATTCGTGAAAGATATGAAAATAGATCGTGAATATAAGATTGTTGGAGCTAAGAGTATTCATATCAAATATGGGGGATGAATAATATTGGAGTTCGAGGACAAGAGGATGTTCCTTCCAGCAAAATTTGACGTTTAAAGTCATATCTCGACTTAGTAAAGTATTATTTTGAACAACGTTGAGAAATGCAATTGTGTTGGTTAAAGAAATCATATTCGTGGAAGGTCGAGTGCGACCGCCCGACACGCGAGCTACAGATACGAGACGCATATGTGCAACTTGTCCAGTTAGCAGAATTGGTCAGCGAACGAGGGTATCAGTACAAAGTGATTATTAACCGTCACGTCACGCATTGTGGAATGCACTCTCATACAGATAGTAAATCATCTCATAAAGCAAAGGTAGAGATGATTAACGAACAAACCAAAAAGAAAGAAATAGTTCACATAAAAGAACTAAGAAAATCCTCTATTGTTACAAATTCTTCGCTTGCTGTAACATCGGAATGACATATCCCACCTGTCATAAATTAAATGATAATCCTGGACTTTTATCCTTTAAGTTAGGAAATGCACAAAACAAAATTGATCTTTGGTCATTTATACAAATATTCGATATTACAAATTTAACAAAAGAATTCAAAGTAATTCAAGAACATTCTAACAAAAGATACCTTTAATAGTAACGATGAAAGAAGCACAAAATCTGTCACACAGTCAAATAGTTTTAAAATCTCACATGATGCGAATTTAGCACGAATTTTATTTAATTATTCAAATGATAGCATCCCAAATGATAACAGCTTTCCAAATTATGTATGATATTTAGAAAGAATTGAAGTAGCGATCACCTTTGCAAAACTAAATACTTTCCATAGTTCAATAACTGAACCTAATGATCTCTTAAATGAAATCCAGTCAGTTACTGAGCAATTACAACCTAATAAATATACCTCTAGATCCAAAATTAAAAAAAACATGCTATTACATGAAAAAATAATGGAAATAAAAGCATACCATAAAGGAAACCAAATAACGTTTATAAAATTACCTGCATCAAATATACATATAAAAAGAAAGTCGTGGAAGTAATTTCGGAGAAAACAGCTATAATCCGTAGTTAAATAACAAGAATAAAAAGTTGTTAATGTCTTATCCACAGAAGACGTATTTATCAAAATCAGAGGTACAAACAAATCGAGGTCGAGTTTAGGCCCACTTCCTGTGCCCTCACAACAAGGTTAGTGTTTCACAATTTTCTAGAATATTAAGCAATCCATGTTTACGCGTAGGAGTAAAAGCTTTACTCAGTGGCGTAGTAAGGCAAATATCGGGGAGGGGGGATTAATACATATGAGTCAAATTTTGAGAGGTATTTTGAACTGATGTTTTCTCAAAACATACGTTTCTTAAAACATTGAATATTTAAGTCATATATCGACTTAGTAAAGTATTATTTTGAACAACATTGAGAAACGTAATTGCGTTGGTTAAAGAAACCATATTCGTGAAAGATATGGAAATAGATCGTGAATAAAAGATTGTTGGAGCTAAGAATATTCATGGGGAACGAATAATATTGGAGTTAGAGGACAAGAGGATGTTCCTTCTAGTAAAATTTGACGTTTAGTCATATCTCTACTTAGTAAAGTGTTATTTTGAGCAACATTGAGAAAAGCAAGTGCGTTGGTTAAAGATACCGTATTCGTGAAATATATGGTGGTGTCGGGGTGAACTATTAACATTGTGACGTCTGGGTAGACATTAATCGTGGTGTGGGGTCTAATTTCGTATGCATTTACAGGAAACTTGTAGTGCTGTGAACCGTCTTCGGCATGTTAGCTTGGTATGTGAGGACTTGTGTTATAACCCGAAACCCCTTGCACTATAATTTGTTGCTTACACGTTGTCGTTCACAAATTGATGTTCACATGAAAATATCAAGTAGTGAAACGGCGGCAAAATAGCTTAGGTGATGTCTGGAAACTGCAACTTGCAACCCGGCGTCACCAAAGTTATAAAAGTTGTAGCAACAGATTGCAGGGCACTATTTTCGCCGGATGAGTTCCCAGAGAACATTCGAACATCAGTCATATTGACTCATTAAGAATATTTTTTTTTACATAATTAACCGTTAAATTCTAAATAAAATAAAATACAATTTTATTACTACTATACCAACCTCACCTCAGTCCCAGTGACCTGAAGAATATAAAGAGAGAGAAAACTTACAAAACTTCACGCATAGACGACACTAGGGGTGCAAGCAAATCCAGGTAGAGTTCAGACCTACCCCCCTGCACCCCCACAACACTTGATCGTCGAGTGCGACCGCCCGACACGCGAGCTACAGAAACGAGACGCATATGTGCAACTTGTCCAGTTAACAGAATTGGCCGGCGAACGAGGGTATCAGTACAAATTGATTGTTAACCGCCACGTCACGCATTGTGGGATGCACTCTCATACATCAGAGGTGAGGAATGGTCATGCTTCATATATATAGGCCGTGGGCAGAGACTGAGCAAGAATGCTTCAAAAAATTAAGGTGTTTGGTTTAGTCACCAAAGGCCTAAAATATCGGGGCTCAGTAATAGCGAGCGCGGACTGTCGGGTAGGGTAATTTTTACTGTATTTTGGGTTTTTATATGCTGAGAAACTACAGATTTTAGAGTATTCAAATTAATTAACTGTCGAATCAGCAGTCTATATCGACGACGCGGTGGAGATAATGCTCCCTAGTGCTGAAGATATGGTCTAAGATATGGAAATAGATCGTGAATATAAGATTGTTAGAGCTAAGAGGATTCATATCAAATATGGGGAACGAGTAATATTGGAGTTCGACGACAAGAGGAGTACTTGGGGAGATGAATAAATTATGCGTCGTGAATGCTGTAAAAGTAGGACATTATGCCAAAATTAATTTTTCGTCAGTCTGAAGACGCTACAGATTTCATGAGGGAATCTGCTGGAATCCAAATTATTAGTTCAATCGTGAGAAAATTGTGAAAATATATCAAATTGTATTAATATCTAAACTGTACAGATCTCACATACATTCTACTTACTGTCGTTGTTGAATAATATCATCAGTCTTTTGATATGTCTACTTAATTCAAGAGGAAGATTGTACATAGTATACTGATTATGTCACTTATAAAAAAAAATCTAATTATGATGTATACCTATCTGAATAAATCATTTCTACGAATACATTTAGATTTTGTTGGTTCAGACATGACCAATGTTACAGAAAGTTACTATTCAGAGTCAGCATCATTACTTCCGTCTTCTCAACTGCCAGAACCAACATCATCAACATCTGGACAGCCAGAACTAACAAGATTAGCTTCTCTGTCATTGAAATGAATCCTCCGGGGTAGAGGATGATGATACAGACCGAGCTAACTTCGTTTAAACAAAAAAAAGATGATGATAATTATCTTCTTCCACCATAAAAAAGTCCAGGTAAAGCTTTGGGCACTATTCCCACAGTAATAACATATGCTTATTGGAACTAACAGAAAAAATGATGTTATATTGCTAGTCCGAATTAGCGATAAGATATAGAATCCAAGTTGAGCAGTCTGACTTAGGATTACGACGTAACAATACTGTATATTTATTAAGAGATATATGTATTAATTTATATTAAATAAACATATTATAATAAATCCATTTTACATAACTGAAAAAAGGAAAATATATTTATACTAAAGAACAAAGTAGCTGAAAGAAGAAAAACGTATCTAAAACAACCCAAAAATACTCAAACAAAGAAACTGATAGACATATATAAAATATATGATATGACTCACAGTTTATACATTATGGGAATAGTATATACAATGATATTAAATGTTGGGAATCAATCATTCAAGGATTAATACTAGAACAACATGATAACCTGAATTATTCAACGAGGTTTATCAATAAAGTACTAGAAGAAATAAGTGAGAGAGACAAGAATTCCCCTTCTCTAACTGCATATCACTATCTAAAGCAATTAAATCTCAATGTATATCAACTAGCAGAGATACATGGAATATTTAGGCATTGGGGCCATCCTACAGTAGATGAAGAAACAAGATGTCTCAAAATTCGGAAGATCAGTGCAGCAAGGCCATTACCTAAAACTGAGACATTGAAGGTCATCATGTCTCTATTTAAGAGACAGTTTTGTCTGTCTTTTATCAACATGCATGGAAGATGGCCGAAGATATCGACCAGAAATCTACCTAGTGGGTCTACACTCAAATCTGCTATTGATAATAATGTTATGGGAATGAACACATACTCAACTGATTACCCTATAGATCAGTGGGGATTATTAAAATTTGAAAAAGAGTTTGATCTTGATTTTTACCAAGATTTTACTACATTATGCGATGATAAATCCATAAGTGTTTATAGGAATGATATCAGGGCAATATTTAATCCTGACAGATTAGGGTACAGAGTTCCTAAGCCAAAATCTAGTAGACGAGTATTGATAGAGATATTCAAGAAGGGAGATTTGGATGTGAAATCTATATGTCAAACAATAATGAATCGAGATGTTCCAGAATCTTGGAAGATAATACTCCTTCATTCTAAGGAAAGGGAACTGAAAATAGAACCGCGTATGTTTGCTATGATGGTTCTAGAGATGCGGATCTATTTTTGTGTCACCGAGGCTAACTTAGCAGATGTGATCTTTAAATTCTACCCTCAACAAACGATGACCCTCAACAAACGATGACCCTCTCTGAAAGTGAACTCACTAAGAGATTATTATCACTAACAAACAAAAGAGACAAATTATTGTCCTTTATATCTTTCTATCGATTTTAAATCATGGAATTTACATTGGAGCTACCTCTCCACTTACCCATTATTCGAATCTGTAGATGATTTATTTGGAACCCCCGGATTGTTCACATATACACACCAATTCTTCCATGATTCTCTCATATCTTTATCCTCCTACTATAACCCTCCCTCTTTCTTAAAGGAATTTCATGGAAAAGTCAGCCCTATCAACGTACCGCAGGATGAGCCGTTAATGTGGACTAATCACTTTGGAGGATTTGAAGGGCTGAGGCAAAAGGGTTGGACCTCAGAAACAATAGGGTTACTCCTTTATGTAGAATTTAAAACATCTATTCTTTGTTATATCATAGGACAAGGAGATAACCAGTATTGCAAAATGATGATACCAAAGCCCGACGTTAATTTATCATCAGAGGAAACGGTATTGCAGCATCAATCTTACTTAGATGAAAATATATCGAGGTTTTTCAAGATCATGGACGAGGCAGCGAGTGATATAGGCTTAGTTATAAAGACAGATAAATAAATATACTATAATTTATGTACTTTTTGGTTATTTGTAAAACGTGAGCAAAATGCTCTATACGCGAGTGCTCGTGGGTTAATAAATTTTTTTTCTGTGTGCGGCTCCAATTCCGCCACAGAATGCATCTTCAATCTCCTATTAGAGGGATGTTAAGGAATATGTTTTGTGATCAATTATCTCCTATCCCCATATACATAAAACATTTACAACAATCGTGTCTTATAGACATATCATCACTAAATACACACTCAGAAGAGATATATGGACTGATTTTTTCAGATTTATATAATCATAAAGTTCAGATCGGATTATGGGTAAAGGAGAATCTCGATTATGTTATATCGGAAGTCCAAGATCACTTCAACCTTCATATAAAATCTGTGGAATCTCGATTACAGTTAAACACATCTGTGAAATCATCTATTTTTCTCAGGAGAGCATATGAAGTCAAGTCTTTCTGAGAGTCATAGAATGGTAATGCAACATTTGAAGAATGAGCAAAAAGCTTATTGGTTACTCAAACCTTATTTAACTGATCGGTTTTCCAAGATAATATTCAGTCAGGCCTTTATGATATTATGTGGGGATGATAAATTTTATCTACTAGATTATGATCAAGTGATGATGATAACTGACACCCTAGCAGCAAGATGCTTTTCAATATGGTGTATGGAAAAGATGATTAATCTACCAAATAAGATGGATGATCAATTACTGATAGACATATACAAGATATATGACTCACAATTTATACATTATGGGAATAGAATATACAATGATATTAAATGTTGGGAATTTATCATTCAAGGATTAATACTAGAACAACATGATAACCTGAATTATTCAACGAGGTTTATCAATAAAGTACTAGAAGAAATAAGTGAGAGAGACAAGAATTCCCCTTCTCTAACTGCATATCACTATCTAAAGCAATTAAATCTCAATGTATATCAACTAGCAGAGATACATGGAATATTTAGGCATTGGGGCCATCCTACAGTAGATGAAGAAACAAGATGTCTCAAAATTCGGAAGATCAGTGCAGCAAGGCCATTACCTAAAACTGAGACATTGAAGGTCATCATGTCTCTATTTAAGAGACAGTTTTGTCTGTCTTTTATCAACATGCATGGAAGATGGCCGAAGATATCGACCAGAAATCTACCTAGTGGGTCTAAACTCAAATCTGCTATTGATAATAATGTTATGGGAATGAACACATACTCAACTGATTACTCTATAAATCAGTGGGGATTATTAAAATTTGAAAAAGAGTTTGATCTTGATTTTTATCAAGATTTTACTACATTATGCGATGATAAATCCATAAGTGTTTATAGGGATGATATCAGGGCAATATTTAATCCTGACCTATTAGGTTACAGAGTTCCTAAGCCAAAATCTAGTAGACGAGTATTGATAGAGATATTCAAGAAGGGAGATTTGGATGTGAAATCTATATGTCAAACAATAATGAATCGAGATGTTCCAGAATCTTGGAAGATAATACTCCTTCATTCTAAGGAAAGGGAACTGAAAATAGAACCGTGTATGTTTGCTATGATGGTTCTAGAGATGCGGATCTATTTTTGTGTCACCGATGCTAACTTAGCAGATGTGATCTTTAAATTCTACCCTCAACAAACTATGACCCTCTCTGAAAGTGAACTCACTAAGAGATTATTATCACTTACAAACAAAAAAGAGACAAATTATTGTCCTCTTTCTATCGATTTTAAATCATGGAATTTACATTGGAGCTACCTCTCCACTTACCCATTATTCGAATTTGTAGATGATTTATTTGGAACTCCCGGATTATTCACATATACACATCAATTCTTCCATGATTCTCTCATATCTTTATCCTCCTACTACAACCCTCCCTCTTTCTTAAAGGAATTTCATGGAAAAGTCAGCCCTGTCAACGTACCGCAGGATGAGCCGTTAAACCCTAGCAGCAAGATGCTTTTCAATATGGTGTATGGAAAAGATGATTAATCTACCAAATAAGATGGATGATCAATTACTGATAGACATATACAAGATATATGACTCACAATTTATACATTATGGGAATAGAATATACAATGATATTAAATGTTGGGAATCTATCATTCAAGGATTAATACTAGAACAACATGATAACCTGAATTATTCAACGAGGTTTATCAATAAAGTACTAGAAGAAATAAGTCAGAGAGACAAGAATTCCCCTTCTCTAACTGCATATCACTATCTAAAGCAATTAAATCTCAATGTATATCAACTAGCAGAGATACATGGAATATTTAGGCATTGGGGCCATCCTACAGTAGATGAAGAAACAAGATGTCTCAAAATTCGGAAGATCAGTGCAGCAAGGCCATTACCTAAAACTGAGACATTGAAGGTCATCATGTCTCTATTTAAGAGACAGTTTTGTCTGTCTTTTATCAACATGCATGGAAGATGGCCGAAGATATCGACCAGAAATCTACCTAGTGGGTCTAAACTCAAATCTGCTATTGATAATAATGTTATGGGAATGAACACATACTCAACTGATTACTCTATAAATCAGTGGGGATTATTAAAATTTGAAAAAGAGTTTGATCTTGATTTTTATCAAGATTTTACTACATTATGCGATGATAAATCCATAAGTGTTTATAGGGATGATATCAGGGCAATATTTAATCCTGACCTATTAGGTTACAGAGTTCCTAAGCCAAAATCTAGTAGACGAGTATTGATAGAGATATTCAAGAAGGGAGATTTGGATGTGAAATCTATATGTCAAACAATAATGAATCGAGATGTTCCAGAATCTTGGAAGATAATACTCCTTCATTCTAAGGAAAGGGAACTGAAAATAGAACCGTGTATGTTTGCTATGATGGTTCTAGAGATGCGGATCTATTTTTGTGTCACCGATGCTAACTTAGCAGATGTGATCTTTAAATTCTACCCTCAACAAACTATGACCCTCTCTGAAAGTGAACTCACTAAGAGATTATTATCACTTACAAACAAAAAAGAGACAAATTATTGTCCTCTTTCTATCGATTTTAAATCATGGAATTTACATTGGAGCTACCTCTCCACTTACCCATTATTCGAATTTGTAGATGATTTATTTGGAACTCCCGGATTATTCACATATACACATCAATTCTTCCATGATTCTCTCATATCTTTATCCTCCTACTACAACCCTCCCTCTTTCTTAAAGGAATTTCATGGAAAAGTCAGCCCTGTCAACGTACCGCAGGATGAGCCGTTAAACCCTAGCAGCAAGATGCTTTTCAATATGGTATATGGAAAAGATGATTAATCTACCAAATAAGATGGATGATCAATTACTGATAGACATATACAAGATATATGATATGACTCACAGTTTATACATTATGGGAATAGAATATACAATGATATTAAATGTCGGGAATCAATCATTCAAGGATTAATACTAGAACAACATGATAACCTGAATTATTCAACGAGGTTTATCAATAAAGTACTAGAAGAAATAAGTCAGAGAGACAAGAATTCCCCTTCTCTAACTGCATATCACTATCTAAAGCAATTAAATCTCAATGTATATCAACTAGTAGAGATACATGGAATATTTAGGCATTGGGGCCATCCTACAGTAGATGAAGAAACAGGATGTCTCAAAATTCGGAAGATCAGTGCAGCAAGGCCATTACCTAAAACTGAGACATTGAAGGTCATCATGTCTCTATTTAAGAGACAGTTTTGTCTGTCTTTTATCAACATGCATGGAAGATGGCCGAAGATTTCGACCAGAAATCTACCTAGTGGGTCTAAACTCAAATCTGCTATTGATAATAATGTTATGGGAATGAACACATACTCAACTGATTACTCTATAGATCAGTGGGGATTATTAAAATTTGAAAAAGAGTTTGATCTTGATTTTTATCAAGATTTTACTACATTATGCGATGATAAATCCATAAGTGTTTATAGGGATGATATCAGGGCAATATTAATCCTGACCTATTAGGGTACAGAGTTCCTAAGCCAAAATCTAGTAGACGAGTATTGATAGAGATATTCAAGAAGGGAGATTTGGATGTGAAATCTATATGTCAAACAATAATGAATCCAGATGTTCCAGAATCTTGGAAGATAATACTCCTTCATTCTAAGGAAAGGGAACTGAAAATAGAACCGCGTATGTTTGCTATGATGGTTCTAGAGATGCGGATATATTTTTGTGTCACCGAGGCTAACTTAGCAGATGTGATCTTTAAATTCTACCCTCAACAAACCATGACCCTCTCTGAAAGTGAACTCACTAAGAGATTATTATCACTTACAAACAAAAAAGAGACAAATTATTGTCCTTTATATCTTTCTATCGATTTTAAATCATGGAATTTACATTGGAGCTACCTCTCCACTTACCCATTATTCGAATTTGTAGATGATTTATAAGGAACCCCCGGATTGTTCACATATACACACCAATTCTTCCATGATTCTCTCATATCTTTATCCTCCTTCTATAACCCTCCCTCTTTCTTACAGGAATTTCATGGAAAAGTCAGCCCTATCAACGTACCGCAGGATGAGCCGTTAATGTGGACTAATCACTTTGGCGGATTTGAAGGGCTGAGGCAAAAGGGTTGGACCTTAGAAACAATAGGGTTACTCCTTTATGTAGAATTTAAAACATCTATTCTTTATTATATCATAGGACAAGGAGATAACCAGTATTGCAAAATGATGATATCAAAGCCCGACGTTAATTTATCATCAGAGGAAACGGTATTGCAGCATCAATCTTACTTAGATGAAAATATATCGAGGTTTTTCAAGATCATGGACGAGGCAGCGAGTGATATAGGCTTAGTTATAAAGACAGATGAAAGCTGGGTATCGTCCACAGTTATCAATTATGGAAAAGAGATCTTGTACCAGGGAGCTTATATGCCACAAGAGGTAAAGAGAATATCCCGTATTCTACCTGACGTGAATGAGGTCTATCCTATCTGCGCAATCTGTCCAAGGCGTAAAAATCGCAAGACAAAAAAGGCATGTTTTACGTGTAAAAAAATTTTATGCACAGAACATGCTTTTACTTTGTGTGACATATGTAAAGCTAGTGCATTTGATGAAGATTAATGTTTTATTGTTCACTCCTTAATTTTTTTGACTAGTTTTTTTTTAGTTTATACCAAAAGTGCACTTAAGAAATGCCAATTTAGTTCCTGAATTTGTTATTAAAATATTATAGTATAACGAATGTTATATATTAAAAATAAATATTTGATTTGATATTACACGATTGTTTTATTATATATTAGCAGTAATATAAATAAATATACTATAATTTATGTACTTTTTGGTTTTCTGTAAAACGTGAGCAAAATGCTCTATACGCGAGTGCTCGTGTAAGTTTTAAAGGCGCGAGTGCTCGTGGGTTAATAATCATTTTTTCTGTGTGCGGCTCCAATTCCGCCACAGAATGCATCTTCAATCTCGTATTAGAGGGATGTTAAGGAATATGTTTTGTGATCAATTATCTCCTATCCCCATATACATAAAACATTTACAACAATCGTGTCTTATAGACATATCATCACTAAATACACACTCAGAAGAGATATATGGACTGATTTTCTCAGATTTATATAATCATAAAGTTCAGATCGGATTATGGGTGTGGGGACAACTTCCCACACTATCTTCAATAAAGAAAACTACATACATAGCTTACTATTATAGAAATTATAATAGTTAGCTATGTGATAAAAAATTATTGATAAAAAAAACAATTCAATTTTTAATCAGTAAAAATTTTCACAACTGTCAAAATAAAAAATTATACCATGAATAAATATACATTGAAAAATATATGTGTTCATCAATTGTAGTATATAGTTATTTTAATTAAAAGTGTCTGTGTTAAATAAAGATTGTGCATATCACAAAATTGGTGACCCCGACGTAAAGATAAGAGGAGAGCTTGGGGGCTCTTACTGGAATAATTGCAAATTCTACATCATGGAACTCTATTCAACCCTGGGACACTATGAAGAACGCATTTCAAACTGCTGGGATTAATCTTAAAATCAGGAATGTCACAGAAGATGAGTTTAAAACAATTTCAGAACAGGATGATAGATTTTTTGAGTTCGGAGCGCTCTGGGGTAATGGTGAAAAAGTTCGAGAAGTTTACACCACATCAAACCTCCCGTTCATACTAGCTTGTTGCATTCTATTGATCATGGTAAAGAGCCTTCGAGACACCAACTACAAGAAATGGATGGAAAGGAGAGTTAATACATTCTCAAATACCACTGGAGATGTGATCACACCCGACTTAGTCTCTCCTCAAAAATTCCCTGATGCTAAGAGTATATTCAATTTACACAATAGAATAGCACCAGCTTTCTCATTGAGAAGACAAATATATTTTGAGATTCTATCTATATCTAAGGGCCCAGAAAGCTATATCACCTCCTCCTATGCAGAAATCCACCATTTGATGAAAGGTGTTGAAATGCAACATCTCGTATTAATAGACAAGTACATCTTTATGGAACATCCAGAATTTTTGAATACTATCTATTGTAAAGGGTTATCAGAAAAATTTGCTCAAGCCATGCTGTCTCTCAAGAAAACCTGTGGAGACAGCTGGATGTACGCTAAGCTTCTCTTCAATAAGGATGATTGCGCATTAGCGAACAGAAACATTTTCGATCAAGCGGCCACGGTTGCCACTGCTATCGCTAGA
This sequence comes from Sialis lutaria, assembly GCA_949319165.1. Classification (NCBI taxonomy): domain Eukaryota; kingdom Metazoa; phylum Arthropoda; class Insecta; order Megaloptera; family Sialidae; genus Sialis; species Sialis lutaria. The sequence continues at coordinate 12,138,125 of OX439241.1, forward strand.
CAAAAACAATCCTCCTTTGCTCATTACTATATAAATGATAGCGAATCTCACCAGAAGATTCAAAATGTTGTTGAAAGATACTTTGAGATAAGACATACTATTATACAATCAGCTTTAGGAGAAGAAGGAAGCAAGCATATGACTGATGCTGAAAGTAAATATTTTGCTAAGATAGCTATGAAGTATATTACAGACTCTTTAAATGAAAAAACTGGTCAATATGACGAAAATGTGTATTTGACATTACCTGCAGGTCCATCTTAAAAATATATGTTAAATTCTAACATCACTTTATATTTCAGAATACAATATATAATACGCCAGGAACACAACAAAAGAGGTATTATATATAGAATTAGAAAAAAGCAAGTCACAAAGATATTAGCTATCAACACCAATAAAAAACCTCCTACAAATCTATAAATCTCAAGTAATAGATTATTACTTATCAGTAGAACAATTTTATGATTTTACTCAAGAAAGGCTTAATAATGGAACAATCAGCAAGTACAATCCCAAAGAACACCGGAAGAGCCCAAATCACATTTGCCCAATTGTCTATATTGGGACAAAGTTTATTTCAAGATCATTCAGAGTTATTATTCTCCAAATATTTAAAAAGCTTTATATCCTCCTATTACTATATGTTTGGTATCTTCAAGCATCATCATTATCTTTCTCAAATTCCGGATTATATAACCTATAGAAAAGATCCATATTCTTTGAAAGTGCAGCATTATTTGGACTGTGGTTTAACAATAGTAATATCTCTTTTTGAGTTTCATAAAATTCCTTTACCAGTTGATATAGAAATTTTGGGTAATCCTTTGCATAATAGACTGAGATCTTATTTTATGGACTACATAAGGATCTTAGTATCTATTTGTGGTAAAGATGCAGATCAAATCTCAAAAGATAATAGGCTTGTTGAGTTAAAGAGAATTTATGCAAAAAGTGCTATTAACATTCTCGATAAGAGAGATGAAATATTCAAGAAATATTGAGCCTCTTAAAAGAAATACATCATATATATATATATGATTATAATCTTTCAAGAAATGATCATAGTATATATTTAAATTAAGAATAGATTGGAAAACGAACCAACCACCATCACCACACTAAGCATACAGAAAATACAAGAGCCGGACTGTGCCACAACGAGGCACTCGTCAAAATCAGGTAGACGTGTCCGCTTCCCAGACCGTCTATAACATATTTCACATTCTAAATTGCTAGCAAGGGGGTAATGTGGGGACAACTTCCCACACTATCTTCAGTAAAGAAAACTATATCACATAGCTAACTATTATAATTTCTATAATAGTAAGCTATGTATGTAGTTTTCTTTACTTAAGATAGTGTGGGAATCATATGCCTGAAGTGTTTAACCGCCAGGTAAATCGCGAGTAGTTCACGATCATAAGCTCCGTACTTGCACTCAGCAGAACTCAACTTCTTGGAGAAGAAGTCCAATGGTTGCCAGGTTCCATCATCAGTTAAAAGCAGCAATCATGTGCCATCAAAATCATCGGTGGACCCAAGTTCTGTCCACAGTTCTATTAGGTATCCGTTCCGCCTGGAAGGAAGACTTCCAAGGAACGGCAGCCGAAATGCTCTACGGTCAGGCACTCCGCCTTCCGGGAGAGTTTCTCGAATCTCACCAAGATAACGATGACATAAACTATACTGGTGAGTTTGTCAAGGAGCTGCGTAACGACTTACGAAATCTAGGGCCCAGTGAAGCTTCGAACCACGGTACAAACAAAACGTTTGTATTCAAAAATCTTAAAAGTACAGATCAAGTCTTCATACGTCGCGACGGCATTAAGCAGACACTGCAACAGCCGTATGATGGTCCATACAAAATAGTTACACGAAGTGATAAAACATTCGTGATCGAGATCAACGGTCGTAACGTTACGGTGTCTATAGACCGACTTAAACCGGCATATGTCATGAACGAACCAACCACCATCACCACACTAAGCATACAGAAAATACAAGAGCCGGACTAGGCCACAACGAGGCACTCGTCAAAATCAGGTAGACGTGTCCGCTTCCCAGACCGTCTATAACATATTTCACATTCTAAATTGCTAGCAAGGGGGTAATGTGGGGACAACTTCCCACACTATCTTCAGTAAAGAAAACTACATACATAGCTTACTATTATAGAAATTATAATAGTTAGCTATGTGATAAAAAATTATTGATAAAAAAAACAATTCAATTTTTAATCAGTAAAAATTTTCACAACTGTCAAAATAAAAAATTATACCATGAATAAATATACATTGAAAAATATGTGTTCATCAATTGTAGTATATAGTTATTTTAATTAAAAGTGTCTGTGTTAAATAAAGATTGTGCATATCACAAAATGGGTAAAGGAGAATCTCTATTATGTTATATCGGAAGTCCAAGATCACTTCAACCTTCATATAAAATCTGTGGAATCTCGATTACAGTTAAACACATCTGTGAAATCATCTATTTTTCTCAGGAGAGCATATGAAGTCAAGTCTTTCTGAGAGTCATAGAATGGTAATGCAACATTTGAAGAATGAGCAAAAAGCTTATTGGTTACTCAAACCTTATTTAACTGATCGGTTTTCCAAGATAATATTCAGTCAGGCCTTTATGATATTATGTGGGGATGATAAATTTTATCTACTAGATTATGATCAAGTGATGATGATAACTGACACCCTAGCAGCAAGATGCTTTTCAATATGGTGTATGGAAAAGATGATTAATCTACCAAATAAGATGGATGATCAATTACTGATAGACATATACAAGATATATGACTCACAGTTTATACATTATGGGAATAGAATATACAATGATATTAAATGTTGGGAATCTATCATTCAAGGATTAATACTAGAACAACATGATAACCTGAATTATTCAACGAGGTTTATCAATAAAGTACTAGAAGAAATAAGTGAGAGAGACAAGAATTCCCCTTCTCTAACTGCATATCACTATCTAAAGCAATTAAATCTCAATGTATATCAACTAGCAGAGATACATGGAATATTTAGGCATTGGGGCCATCCTACAGTAGATGAAGAAACAGGATGTCTCAAAATTCGGAAGATCAGTGCAGCAAGGCCATTACCTAAAACTGAGACATTGAAGGTCATCATGTCTCTATTTAAGAGACAGTTTTGTCTGTCTTTTATCAACATGCATGGAAGATGGCCGAAGATATCGACCAGAAATCTACCTAGTGGGTCTAAACTCAAATCTGCTATTGATAATAATGTTATGGGAATGAACACATACTCAACTGATTACTCTATAGATCAGTGGGGATTATTAAAATTTGAAAAAGAGTTTGATCTTGATTTTTATCAAGATTTTACTACATTATGCGATGATAAATCCATAAGTGTTAATAGGGATTATATCAGGGCAATATTTAATCCTGACCTATTAGGGTACAGAGTTCCTAAGCCAAAATCTAGTAGACGAGTATTGATAGAGATGCTCGAGAAGGGAGATTTGGATGTGAAATCTATATGTCAAACAATAATGAATCGAGATGTTCCAGAATCTTGGAAGATAATACTCCTTCATTCTAAGGAAAGGGAACTGAAAATAGAACCGTGTATGTTTGCTATGATGGTTCTAGAGATGCGGATCTATTTTTGTGTCACCGATGCTAACTTAGCAGATGTGATCTTTAAATTCTACCCTCAACAAACTATGACCCTCTCTGAAAGTGAACTCACTAAGAGATTATTATCACTTACAAACAAAAAAGAGACAAATTATTGTCCTCTTTCTATCGATTTTAAATCATGGAATTTACATTGGAGCTACCTCTCCACTTACCCATTATTCGAATTTGTAGATGATTTATTTGGAACTCCCGGATTATTCACATATACACATCAATTCTTCCATGATTCTCTCATATCTTTATCCTCCTACTACAACCCTCCCTCTTTCTTAAAGGAATTTCATGAAAAAGTCAGCCCTGTCAACGTACCGCAGGATGAGCCGTTAAACCCTAGCAGCAAGATGCTTTTCAATATGGTATATGGAAAAGATGATTAATCTACCAAATAAGATGGATGATCAATTACTGATAGACATATACAAGATATATGACTCACAGTTTATACATTATGGGAATAGAATATACAATGATATTAAATGTCGGGAATCAATCATTCAAGGATTAATACTAGAACAACATGATAACCTGAATTATTCAACGAGGTTTATCAATAAAGTACTAGAAGAAATAAGTGAGAGAGACAAGAATTTCCCTTCTCTAACTGCATATCACTATCTAAAGCAATTAAATCTCAATGTATATCAACTAGCAGAGATACATGGAATATTTAGGCATTGGGGCCATCCTACAGTATATGAAGAAACAGGATGTCTTAAAATTCGGAAGATCAGTGCAGCAAGGCCATTACCTAAAACTGAGACATTGAAGGTCATCATGTCTCTATTTAAGAGACAGTTTTGTCTGTCTTTTATCAACATGCATGGAAGATGGCCGAAGATTTCGACCAGAAATCTACCTAGTGGGTCTAAACTCAAATCTGCTATTGATAATAATGTTATGGGAATGAACACATACTCAACTGATTACCCTATAGATCAGTGGGGATTATTAAAATTTGAAAAAGAGTTAGATCTTGATTTTTATCAAAAAAGTGAACTCACTAAAGGATTATTATCACTTACAAACAAAAAAGAGGCAAATTATTGTTCTTTATATCTTTCTATCGATTTTAAATCATGGAATTTACATTGGAGCTACCTCTCCACTTACCCATTATTCGAATTTGGAATCCCCGGATTGTTCACATATACACACCAATTCTTCCATGATTCTCTCATTATCCTCCTACTATAACCCTCCTTCTTTTTTAAAGGAATTTCATGGAAAAGTCAGCCCTATCAACGTACCGCAGGATGAGCCGTTAATGTGGACTAATCACTTTGGAGGATTTGAAGGGCTGAGGCAAAAGGGTTGGACCTTAGAAATAATAGGGTTACTCCTTTATGTAGAATATAAAACATCTATTCTTTGTTATATCATAGGACAAGGAGATAACCAGTATTGCAAAATGATGATACCAAAGCCCGACGTTAATTTATCATCAGCGGAACCGGTATTGCAGCATCAATCTTACTAAGATGAAAATATATCGAGGTTTTTCAAGATCATGGACGAGGCAGCGAGTGATATAGGCTTAGTTATAAAGACAGATGAAAGCTGGGTATCATCCACAGTTATCAATTATGGAAAAGAGGATCTTGTACCAGGGAGCTTATATGCCACAAGGGGTAAAGAGAATATATCGAATTCTACCTGACGTGAATACGGTCTATCCTACCTTATTAAGTCAAATATCAACCCTTCAAACAACCGGATTATCTACCTCTCAAAAAGGATATGATATTCCTACTCCTTATATTATTTGCATGAGTGAGACCATATTAACCATAGCCCGAGATATTAACTACTCATTAATTATGGGTAAGTCTATATTGAACCAGATTGACAGAAATTGGGCATTAACTAGTCATGGTATTCAATTTCTATTACACGGTGACTCTAATGCTTTCAACTTACCTATAGCTAATATATACAATTATCTGTATAGAGGTCACCCGGATACGTTAACTGCGTATCTCTCCTTATTGTTCAACAATCATAAATCTTGTAAAATGTGCTCTGCAATATATTTCTATCTATCCAATAAAAGGTACAAGATCGGACCAGCTGATCCTATGTTATTTGTGTCTGACCCGCTATCCCTAAATATAGAAAGACCAAGGCAAGTATTTCAAGTGCTGAGACAACACTTACATGAGTCACTGATATCTACAACAAGGAATAAATTCTTGAAAAGTATATTTCATATCAATAGTATAAGAGAAGATGAGGAACTGTTGAATTATTTAGTTCTTTGTGAACCTTGTTATCCTCGGATCCTTCACGAAATCTTGAGACTAACTCCCACAGGAACAAGACTAAGTATAATGAACAAATTCAGCAATACAAGAACAATCTTCGTATTGACAAATCGAAAATATGGGCCGTGTGCATACTGAGCAAGAATGCTTAAAAAAAATTAAGGGGTTTGGTTTGGTCACCAAGGGCCTAAAAATATCGGGGCTCAGTAATAGCGAGTGCGGGCTGTCGGGTATGGTAATTTTTTTTCTGTATTTTGGGTTTTGATATGTTGAGAAACTACAGATTTTATAGTTTTAAAATTAAATAACTTTCGAATCAACAGTCTATGAAGTACTTGAAGTTTCTGATCTTGGAAAACATAAGACAATACTAATATCTGCTGTGTTTATGTCAATGATTTTTATAATCAAGAACGATGCTGTAACAGACTCATACTTAACTCATATTGAGCAGGTGAAGTCTATCATACCTGATCTCTCTATAGAATGTTATGTTATACATTCAAACCTGCTAGAATTTTAAAAATTATATTCTAAGGAAGGTCTTACTAATGACATCTTGTATGATCACTTAATTGCTCTATACTCGATTTGGCAAGAAGCGTCTGTAGCACCATTTAAATGGATAATTGAGCAAAGTGCAGCACACAACGTAGTAAGCTGTAACGTTCTAGCTGAAGCTCTTGACAAGAATCATGTATTCTTTGCTGATTTTTTGTTCAGAATGAATTCAGAGTGCTATATTGTCTCGGAAACGATCGTTTGCAAACAAAACTGCAGGGTACGATGGTCGGGAACAAGGCTAATTGCAATTGCATATTCACATGCAACCAATCACCAGACATAAATGAAACATATTATAGTAAATATAATTATATATATTTTTTTTTCATAATGGATTCAGAGAGCTATATTCACTTGGAAGCGATCGGAATGCAGACAAAATCGAAGGATACGATGGTCTGGGATAGACTGTATTCGTGAAAGATATGGAAATAGATCGTGCATATTAGATTGTTGGAGTTAAGATTATTCATATCAAATATGGGGATCGAATAATATTGGAGTACGAGAAGAGGATGTTCCTTCCAGCAAAATTTGACGTTTTAAGTCATATTTCGACTCAGTAAAGTGCTATTTTGAACAACGTTGAGAAACGCAATTCTGTTGGTTAAAGAAACCGTATTCGTGAAAGTTATGGAAATAGAACGCGAAAATGAGATTGTTGGAGGTAGACATTAATCGTGTTGGGTCTAATTTCGTATGCGTTTACAGGAAACTTGTCGTGCGAACTTGTTGTGTGAACCGTCTTCGGCATGTAAGCTTGTATGTGTGGTCTTGGTAAAACTTTAATCGCGTATGAGTGCGCGGGTGCGAAGCCAAACATAACAACCATTTCTCAGCTAGAGGTCGTTGAGTGCGACCGCCCGACACGCGAGCTACAGATACGAGAAGCATATGTGCAATTTGTCCAGTTAGCAGTATTGGTCAGCGAACGAGGGTATCAGCACTAAGTGATTATTTACCGTCACGTCACGCATTGTGGGATGCACTCTCATACAGATAGTTAATCATCTCATACAGCAAAGGTAGAGATGATTAACGAACAAACCAAAAAGAAAGAAATAGTTCACATAAAAGAACTAAGAAAACCTTCTATTGTTACAAATTCTTCGCTTGCTGAAACATCGGAATGACATATCCCACCTGTCATAAATTAAATGATAATCCTGGACTTTTACCCTTAAAGTTAGGAAATGTACAAAACAAAATTGATCTTTGGTCATTTATACAAATTTTCGATATTACAAATTTAACAAAAGAATTCAAAGTAATCCAAAAAACATTCTAAAAAAATATACCTTTATTAGTAATGATGAAAGAACCCTAACATATAAGTTTTGCAATTCTTATAACTTAATGGATATGCTTGAATATAAAATAATAACACAAATCAATCAAATAAACCCCATGAGTGAAAATAAGAGAAATAAACGAGACTTATTGATGGATTTGGAACAATAATAAAATCTATAACTGGTAACCTAGATCAAAATTATGGTAACAAATAAATGTAGAACTTACAAGTATATATAACCAACAATATTTAATTATTTAAATGATAGCATCCCAAATGATCACAGCTTTCCAAATTATGTATGATATTTTAGAAAGAATTGAAGTAGCGATTACCTTTGCAAAACTAAATACCTTCCATAGTTCAATAACTGAACCTAATGATCCTTTAAATGAAATCCAGTCAGTTACTGAGCAATTACAACCTAATAAATATATCTATAGATCCAACATTAAAAAACATGCTATTACTTGAAAAAATAATAGAAATAAAAGTATACCATAAAGGAAACCAAATAACGTTTATAAAATTACCTGTATCAAATATACATATAAAAAGAAAGTCGTGGAAGTAATTTCGTAGAAAACAGCTATAATCCGTAGTTAAATAACAAGAATAAAAAGTTGTTAATGTCTTATCCACAGAAGACGTATTTATCAAAATCAGAGGTACAAACAAATCGAGGTCGAGTTTAGGCCCACTTCCTGTGCCCTCACAACAAGGTTAGTGTTTCACAATTTTCTAGAATATTAAGCAATCCATGTTTACGCGTAGGAGTAAAAGCTTTACTCAGTGGCGTAGTAAGGCAAATTTTCGGGGAGGGGGGATAAATACATATGAGTCAAATTTTGAGAGGTATTTTGAACTGATGTTTTCTCAACACATATTTTTTTAACACTGAATATAACAAGGGGGATCCCCCCGTTACTACGCTACTGGCTTTACTCGTGCGCATATGCAAACCCCCCAACTTAACTTATAGTTTAGTTGTAAAGAGGGTAGATTTACTTTGAATAAAGTTCAATTACATTGCTCTCTATATTCAGTTTTAAATCATATATCGACTTAGTAAAGTGTTATTTTGAACATTGACAAACGTAATTGCGTTGGTTAAAGAAACCATATTCGTGAAAGATAAAACTGATTGACGATCTTGTACGATCACTTAATTGCTCTATACTCAATTTGGCATGAAGCGTCTGTAGCACCTTTTAAATGGCTCATTGAGCAATGTGCAGCACACAACGTAGCGAGCTGTAACGCTTTAGCTGAAATCCTGGACTTTTACCCTTAAAATTAAGAAATGCACAAAACAAAACTAATCATTGGTCATTTAGACAAATATTCGATATAACAAATATAACAAAAGAATTCAAAGTAATCCAAGAACTTTCTAACAAATTAAAAGATACATTTAATAGTAATGATGAAAGAACCCTAAAATATAGAAGAGAGTTTTTCAATTCTTATAATTTAATGAGATAAGTTATGTCATATCTCGACTTAGTAAAGTGTTATTTTCAACAACATTGAGAGACGCAATCGCGTTGGTTAAAGAAATCATATTCGTGAAAGATATGAAAATAGATCGCGAATATAAGTTTGTTGGAGCTAAGAGTATTCATATCAAATATGGAGAACGAATAATATTGGAGTTCGAGGACAAGAGGATGTGCCATCCAACAAAATTTGACGTTTAAAGTCATATCTAAACTTTGTAAAGTGTTATTTTGAACATTGAGAAACGCAACTGTGTTTGTTAAAGAAACCGTATACGTGAAAGATATGGAAACCTCCAATAACGTATAGTTTAGTTGAAAAGGGGGAAGATTTACTTTGAAGAGTTCAATAACATTGCTCTCTATATTTAATTTTAAGTCACATATCGACTTAGTAAAGTGTTATTTTGAACAACATTGAGAAACGCAATTGCGTTGGTATAACTTATTCGATGTAGTAGAAGAAAGTTTTCTTGCTTTCATGTTGAGGTTAAATATCGAGGAAAACAACAACATTACATAACCAGTAATAATCAATTTTTCAGAAAAAAATAATCGTTTCACATTTCATTACGACAGTTAGCGACCCTTTTAGGAATAACCTATAGCAACTAGCATCTGATTAATCTAAACGAACTAAAAACATTACTTCAAAACGATTTTCAATATCTATGTAAGATACACACAAACACAAAAAATTACACCACTTAAACCTCAAAACACACCTCATCAAAATTTCCCTACAGGGCCTATAAATATACAATGGAACATTCAACCTAAAACTTTTGCCCCTAAATAACAAATAAAAAAACACAAATTATACAAAATCAATACCTATGTCAACACAAATCTTCACGCCATGTAACACTAACTATTTTCAACAACAAACAAATATACCAAAAAACAATAATTGAATAATCACGTTATAGTTATTACTTTATAATGGTTTTCGTTGTGATTAGTATATTATTATAAGGAAGTTACTAGTTAAGACATCGATACCGGATGCCAACATGCTGATCCAACACAATATCAATATTTTCTTAATATTAAGAACAATGTATCTATTCACATAAAATGTAATCATATTATAAGCATAGAGTTATAATATGAGAAAGTCTTTAAAGATATGTACATTAATCACTTTTACATTGTTATTGAAACTTAGTGTATCTTTGTAAAATAGCCAATATATTAGACAAAACAGTGCAATTGATTTTTAAAACACCTTTTCCAGAATCCATCACTTAACTGGCGCAGTCACGGTAGGATTGTCTAACGAAAATTCGACAAAAATCGCGAGTTTCGGTCTGTTTCAACAGTTTATAGACAATAACCTAAAACAAAGTGATTCCAGAAGATAAATCAAAGTGCACACCGTCAGAGCCGAGGACAGCATCGCCAAAGTTTGACACCCCGCAGAATCTAGGACAAAATCGCCGAAGTTATACACACTCCAGAGCCGAGGATAAAGTAATTCACGACCAAAACTTTATAAACGCCTTTAACTCATGTAAACATTTATTAATGAACGCTCCAATTCTACAATACCCTGACTATTCCAAAGAATTTGTTTTAACAACAGATGCCTCAAATGTTGCATTAGTTTCAGTCCTTTCGCAAGGATATATAGGATCAGATAAACCAATAGCATTTGCTTCACGAATACTAAATGAATCGGAACAAAAATATAGTACTATCGATAAGGAATGATTAGCAATCTTATGGGCATGTAAAGACCCTATCTATTCGGTAGAAAATTTACCATCGACACAGACTCAAGAGTTCTGGAATGGCTTTATAAATTACGAAAACCGAGTTCAAAACTATTACGATGGCGCTTGATACTCGAAGAATTTGATTATAATATTGTTTATAAAACAGGAATGTTAAAAACAAATGCACTTGAGAATGAATCATTAATAAATAACCCTGGCGAAATTAATCAAGAAACGTTAGAATATTTACGTAACCTTGCAGAAAATACTACATATCTTAACTCCACTCCATCAATAAGTTTTACGACCTAAAAACATAAACCAAATGAACTTCTCAAGTAGACATCTAAATCAATCTCCATAGAAACGTTCAAGTTGCCAGCCAGATTATTAGCGTCATATTCACCTGCCACAATTTTCGACGTTAAGAAATGGTGAGCCCCGGTTCAAACATTATCAAAAAAGTTGCGAACAAAGACTTTGAAATCACCACCACCGCAACTAATTGTAAGTATAACATACCATTCAAGACAATGATACAAATATAGGACACAGCAGTAGCTGCACAGGGTCTCAAGTACGATGTGTATAGGGAAAATTCTCCCGAGAACTGGTATGGTATGATTAGCCCCTATCTAGCATTTCTCTCAGCATTCGGTTTAAGAATGACGGAACTAAGATTGGGCACCATACCATGCATATAGAGAAAATGAGCGGTGTAATAATATATTTTCCTGTCGAACACTCGACTTTTAACGATACCACAAATAACAGAATTAGAATATAAGATGAAATAATAAAGTAAACCAAATTTTAGTAGGGGAATACGGGGTAATCGGAGCCACGCAGTAATGAGAACTACTCTAGTTCACATGTATCTAAACAAGCTAGATCCTGTTTTGTTTTGAAGTAGCATCGTTACTTATTGTTAGTTTTAGTGCGCAAACAGACCGTACGTCGGTTTTTCGGGCGATCGATCTTATTTATTACGATACTCAAAGACAAATTGTGAGTATTAAAATTATTTTATTATCAGTGCTCTCTTTTAACCTGTAACATCATTAGAAAATTGGATAAAAAGGTTAATTTATGTAAATAAATCAACTGTATTTTAAGAGCTATATGAAAATACACAAATTATCATTTGGGGTAATGGGAGTCAAATAGCTCTCATTACCCCACTTAATTATTTTTTATTAATTTCTTCCAGATGCGTCGAAAACGGGATAGAATTACGGAAAAGTGTCAGTGGAGTCTGGATGTACTAGATCGTACTATCAAGAGAGTCAATGATGATGGCATTTCTCTGCATAAGGCAGCCAAAGTGTTTAAAATCCCATATAGTACTTTGTAAAAGAGATACCGCTGATCAGAACAAACAAAATCCTCGTCTCGGAAGAAAACCAATATGTTCTCTAAATCAAAACGAATTCTGGCTGATCACCTAATTTCCTAATTCATATGACGAATCTTTTTAACTTAGACTCCATTAAATTTAGGAAAATAGCATACGAGTGTGCTGGACAATTGAAGATACCTCATAATTTTGACATGAAAGCAAGTGTGCATGACCAGACTGGTTTGAAGGATTTTTGAAAAGAAACACTAATATCAGTGTTCGCAAATCTGAGTCGACAAGTATAAATAGAATTGAGGGATTTAACAAAGAAGAAGTAGAACTATTTTACAAAAATCTTGAAGAACTTATGATAAAGAATAAATATGAAGCACAGAGTGTCTACAGTGCACGAACCAGGAAAGTTTGACAAAAACAGGTCATAAACGAGTTGGTACTGTCACTTCTTGGGAGAGAGGAAAAAGTCACTGTTGTTTGTGCAATGAATGCTGCTGGCGTTTATGTACCACATTTCTTCCCATTAGCAAGTACATTTTGGTGAATTTGTAGCCACGCTGTTTTCGTTTGCTCCAGATATGTTTCTTCCATGTCAGTCTTCTGTCCAGATGCATCCCTAAGTATTTAGCTTCTTCAGCTTGTGGGAGGTTTTGACTATTTAGTGTCACTGGAGGACATGTTTCTTTTCTCATTGTTCAAACTATCTTGGAGGTACTTCGAAGCAATTTTGGGAAATTGTGTGAAGCCATTTCGACAGTATCGTCTGCAAATGTTGCGACAGTAGTTTGTGATGTTATTGGAAAGTTTGATGTGTACATGAGATATAGTATAGAACCCAGCACACTTCCTTGAGGGACACCGGATTTAATTGGAAAAAGAAATGTATAGTAGTCTTCCTGTTTAACTTGAAAGAGCCTATTTTCCAACTAGGATTTTAGTACCATGTACAATGTACATATCATTTGGTAACATTTATTTTAGCTTGTATAGTAACCCTGTATGCCAAAATTTATCAAAAGCCTGGCTAACATCCAAAAATGCGGCGGAACAATACTTTTTGTTTATAAAGCTTCTTCTGGATTTTTCCCTGGTTTCGGAATGAATATAATTTGTGCTTCTTGTCTTAAAATGGCAATAAAGAATTGATGCCATTTTTTAGACGCTCTTTTAATATTTTTCCATTGATGAGATCGTATCCAGGAGATTTCTTGGGATTAAACCTTTTTCAGTTATTTCTCTTAGTTCGTTAATTTTGAATTTTTTTAACAGGTAAGTCAAGTTGCAGGGGTGATTCTAAAAAAATCGTGTATCGGTTCATCTATTACAGCTGTGCTTTGAAAAGGTTTAAATATTTTTGATACAATATAGCAATCTGAATCCATTCTGAAAAAAAAAATTAATAATGTCCGTAATTCTAAAAAAAATAATATATATGTATATATATTTATTTAAGTCTGCTATGGTTGCCTGTTGATTTGACGATATGAATCGTAAATCCCAAGGTTAGTAAATCACTAGGTTCGCTTACTTGTGACGTAACCCCGAAGTTCTTTTCTACCTTCTTGATTTTTTTATTATTTTAACTGTCATAATATCAAACACAAATCACAAATAATTATAATGAATATAACTAATATCATGTGTGAAGCTTCACTATAGCAATAAATGAATAGCACAAACACATAACACAATAATAAATCAATATTGATCAAATTTATATTATGACAGTTTGACAGCGTTGGCGACCATTTGAAATCTAGAGTGTTGAAAAGAACTTCGGGGTGACGTCACAAGGCAAGTCAGCATACCTTGACATTTACTTACCTTGCGTAAATCCTATCTTTAAATCACATGGTAACCATTGCAGACTTAAATGAAACAGATTGTAGTATGGTATCCAAGGGGGTGATATATTGCCTATAACTGTACTGTACAGTTGGGCTTGGGCCATGGTTAGTAAATGACTAGGTTTGCTTACTTGTGACGTCACCACGAAGTTCTTTTCCACCTTCTTGATTTTTTTATTTATCTATGATTTTAACTGTCATAATATTAAACACAAATCATAAATAAATATAATTAATATAATTAATATCATGTCTGAAGCTTCAATATAACAATAAATGAATAGCACAGACACAGAACACAATAATAAATCAATATTGATCAAATTTATATTATGACAGTTTGACAGCGTTGGCGACCATTTGAAATCTAGTGTTGAAAAGAACTTCGTGGTGACGTCACAAGGCAAGTCAGCAATAGTCAGCATTCAGCATACCTAGTCATTTACTTACCTTGGGCTTGGGCAACCTAATTTGTAGGATAATTCTGGGATACGCATGAGATTGATTTTAATGATAACACCAAATTTAATAAAATGTTGAAGTACATATATTAGAATTAAAAACAATTTATAAACTAACTAACGAAAACAAAAGTATATATTTTAATTAAACCTAAAAAATTACACAACATTTGAAATCACAAACAAAACTATAAAACTGATGCAAACGTCAGAAATATAAACAATCATAATTGAAAAAATAATTAAGACCTCTATACGAAGTAAATATATGGATTGAATTTACACAATTCATTACTATGAATAACTCATTACATAGGTAATAAATGTTCAATTAAGTAAGATAAAATTAAAATCTGATATATTACAACAATAGAATTAAAACTTAACCCGTTTCATGCCAAATGGCATAAATTTTTTTACTGTTTTCAATCGTTTGCTTTTCAGTGAGTCAATCAACCAAAGCTTTCTAAGAAACATTTTCTATCGTAATTTTTTCTGCTCTTTCCGAATCCGGCGACAAAATTTTTCTATCTGCCGCCATTTTTTAAATATGGCCGCTGAAAGCAAAAAAAATGTGAAATTTCTAATATTTTTTTCCAAACAATCGTAAATTTGAACAAGAAGCACTTACGGTAGGAGGCTAATTCTTCATATCTGGTGGAATAATCGATTTTTCTAAAAGATAGGACCGATAAAGTAAGAAAATTCAATATGGCGGATTTAAGATGGCGGCCATAACTACGCAAAAAAATACGATTTTTACGAAGTCAACCGATTTGGACCAAATTTGGTATATTAGGGTGTTCGGGGTCGCTGATCATAGATTTGAAGTCAGATTTGCAAAATCCAAGATGGCGGATCCAATATGGTGGACGAATTTTTCAAATTTTAACTGATTTGCGCTAAATTTTGTATATAAGGATTTTCGGAGTCGCTGGTCACAAATCTCAAGTCAGATTTACAAAATTCAATATGGCGGATTTAAGATGGCGGCCATAAGTACGCAAAAAATTACGATTTTTACAAAGTCCACCGATTTGGACCAAATTTGATATGTAAGGGTTTTCGGGGTCGCTAATCATGAATTTGAAGTCGGATTTGCAAAATCCAAGATGGCGGATCCAATATGGCGGACGAATTGTCCAAATTTTAACCGATTTACGCTAAATTTTGTATACAGGAGTTTTCGGAGTCGTTGGTCACAATTCTCAAGTTAGATTTACATATGCCAAGATGGCGGATCCAATATGGCGGACGAATTGTCCAAATTTTAACCGATTTACGCTAAATTTTGTATATAGGGGTTTTCGTAGTCGCTGGTCACGAATCTTGACTTGAGATTTGTGACCAGCGACTCCGAAAACCCCTATATACAAAATTTAACGTAAATCGGTTAAAATTTGGACAATTCGTCCGCCATATTGGATCCACCATCTTGGATTTTGCAAATCCGATTTCAAATTCATGATTAGCGACCCCGGAAACCCTTACATACCAAATTTGGTCCAAATCGGTAGACTTTGTAAAAATCGTAATTTTTTGCGTACTTATGGCCGCCATCTTAAACCCGCCATATTGAATTTTGTAAATCTGACTTAAGATTTGTGACCAGCGACTCCGAAAATCCTTATATACAAAATTTAGCGCAAATCAGTTAAAATTTGAAAAATTCGTCCACCATATTGGATCCGCCATCTTGGATTTTGCAAATCTGACTTCAAATCTATGATCAGCGACCCCGAACACCCTAATATACCAAATTTGGTCCAAATCGGTTGACTTCGTAAAAATCGTATTTTTTTGCGTAGTTATGGCCGCCATCTTAAATCCGCCATATTGAATTTTCTTACTTTATCGGTCCTATCTTTTAGAAAAATCGATTATTCCACCAGATATGAAGAATTAGCCTCCTACCGTAAGTGCTTCTTGTTCAAATTTACGATTGTTTGGAAAAAAATATTAGAAATTTCACATTTTTTTGCTTTCAGCGGCCATATTTAAAAAATGGCGGCAGATAGAAAAATTTTGTCACCGGATTCGGAAAGAGCAGAAAAAATTACGATAGAAAATGTTTCTTAGAAAGCTTTGGTTGATTGACTCACTGAAAAGCAAACGATTGAAAACAGTAAAAAAATTTATGCCATTTGGCATGAAACGGGTTAATAACACTGATATTTGTTGTATCTGCTATAAAGTACAATGTACAAGTTGGTATGGTTGTATTGCGTATTTACCTAATTTACCATCTTCAGAAACTTCTGAATTGCAAAAAGAAAAGAAGTTCAAATTAATTGAATACTGGAAATCTTCAACAGCTGTTAATGATAATACCCGTATCTTAAATCTTATGAGCGAAACATATTATTTACAACGTCAGCACATACACAAAATTAAAGATATATAAAAAAAATTCAATGATTGGCCGTATTTGAGTAACTACAAGATGTTAATTAATCATGCTTATCTATTTCTGGATAAAGATACTGATACAATTTGGAATGATTCGTTGGGGACACTTTCAAAACCAATTAATATTTACTTTAAAACTACTGAAGTCGTACATGAATATGATAAGAGAAGTACTAAGAAACCAGATAAACTTAATATTAATATTTCTGAAGAAAATAGATACCTACTACATTCGCAATACAATAAAGAAAGCAAAATATTATTCTGATATTTTGAAAAATAAAAATCCTTATCATGAAATAATATTTAGATTAATTTTAAAATTTATGAAAGAAGAGATACAAATTTTCTCTACTTCTTTCTTAATGAAAGTTAATAATTTCATATTTTATAACCTTCCAATATTTGATTCTTTTCAAAACTTTCTAGATCCTAAAATCCATAATTTTTTTATTGATTTCAGGAAGAATTGGGTGATGATGAATTGATTAATCATACACCCATAGAGAACCCTGTGTTGCTTATCAGAGATATGCAATATGTATTTTCTGTAATTTTATCAAGTTAGATTTTATTAATAAATAAAATTTAACTGTGACAAATTTTTATTTCAGGAAATGAATTGTATGGTCCTCAAAATAAATATGATGTTATTGTGGACTAAAAAATGTAATTCATACGAATTAATTCCTTAATGGTCTTTTAATTACATTTTTGGCTTATATATTTGGATATGTTTACCCTAAATAAGTTGAAGCTACTTTAGAAACAATTCAAAGGTGAATATCAGTATAAAATCAAATAAATCTTCAAACTGTCAATATGAAATTTAAAGAATTTTTATACAATTAATTTATTCATTATTCAATTTAAAAAAAAATATTTTTTTTTTATATTAAAAACATGTATTTAATAATTTTTGGTTTCTAGATATTTTTGATTTGTTTTGATTTATTTCCATTGAAAAAAAATTTTCACAACATTATTAAAAATATCTAACATAAGTCAAAATGAAATTATACTTAATTTTGATATTTTTTTTATTTAACACGCTTAAAATTACCACATTTTTTATTATTAAAAACTAAAGTCAACTAAAGAAATTTATTTTTCGATGAAAACAAGAAAAATATAAACTACACTAAAATGCAAAATTAACGGATCACTAAATTTTTCAAATATTTATAGGTGTTTTTAAATAGCTGGATCTCTGCGAAAAATGATCGTAAAAGAGTTTAAAAAAACATTCTAAAGCTTGAACGTTATAGTTTTTGAATCAATTATTGAAAATTTTATTATCCTCCAGGATAACATCCTTTTTTAAGTTGAAACGGCAAAAAAAAATTTTTCAAAAAATTATATTAATTTTGAGAGGCTCTACAGGACATGCGAATTTTTTTTGGTCCAACCAAATTACTGATTGTTGTAGATCGGACTTTTTTCTTCAATTTATTTTTTTATTTATTGCTGTACGATTTTTTTTGACCGAGTTATGTGCAATCGAAGCAAAAATCATATGTTTAACTTTAAGCGCTTATAACTAAGGAACAAATAATCTTAAAAAAATTTAAGGGCAGATTTGGAAAGCTGAAAATATTTTCTTTAACGTCTTTTAGTTGTTTATTTGATAAAAAAATATTTTAATAATGTAAAGTTCGTTTGAAAGTGACTTAAAAAATCGCATATTTTTCATTTTTTATAAAACATGAGGGATCTTTGGGGGGAATCACGGGATCATTAACGTGTCAATGTTTTTTATTAGTTAAAAGTATACTTAAAATACCTGCGAAACCCCGAATCGCCTAGGTTTTTTTTTTGTTTTAACCCCAAGCCATCAAACTTGGCATATTGCTCTGAGAGCGTTAAAAGATCACTTAAAGTTTCCATCTTTTTGAAGGTATTTTTGAATGGCTGTTTCTCCGGCAAAAATGTTCATAAAACAGTTTTCAAAAAAATGTTTTAAAGCATAAGTGCTCTTATTTTCTCATCATTTTTTGAATTTTTTTTATTCTTCAAAATAACATCTTTTTATGTTGAGGCGCCGAAAAAAAATTTGCAAAAATTTATAACAATTTTGAGAGCCTCCATAGGCCGTGGTACATTTTGTTGATACAATCTAATAAATATTTTTTATAGACCAGAGTTTTCTCTTTAATTTGGTTTTTTTGATTTTACTGTATGACAATTTTTGATTGAGTTATTTGCGTCCAAACATTTGTTGATGCTTCCACATCTTACTGCTTTGAAATTTAAAAAGTTCGTTTTTTATTAAAAAATAATCATTGTCATATTGAAAGAAATGTTCAAATTTGCAAGATCAAAAGCAATAACGATATAAATTTAAAAAAATGTATTATTATTTTTCTTATTTTACATTTTTTTCAAAATGACGATATTTATTTCTGGTAAAAAATTAAAATTTTTAATTTTAATGCAGTACGATGAGAAAGCATCAACAAATGTTAGGACGCAAATAACTCGATCAAAAATTGTCATACAGTAAAACAAAAAAAAAAACAAATTAAAGAGAAAACTCTGGTCTATAAAAAATATTTATTAGATTGTATCAACAAAATGTACCACGGCCTATGGAGGCTCTCAAAATTGTTATAAATTTTTGCAAATTTTTTTTCGGCCCCTCGACATAAAAAGATGTTATTTTGAAGAATAAAAAAAATTCAAAAAATGATGAGAAAAGAAGAGCGCTTATGCTTTAAAATATTTTTTTGAAAACTGTTTTATGAACATTTTTGCCGGAGAAACAGCCATTCAAAAATACCTTCAAAGAGATGGAAACTTTAAGTGATCTTTTAACGCTCTCAGAGCAATATGCCAAGTTTGATGGCATGGGGTTCAAACAAAAAAAAACCTAGGCGATTCGGGGTTTCGCAGGTATTTTAAGTATACTTTTAACTAATAAAAAACATTGACACGTTAATGATCCCGTGATTTCCCCCAAAGTTCCCTCATGTTTTATAAAAAATGAAAAATATGCGATTTTTTAGGTCACTTTCAAACGAACTTTACATTATTAAAATATTTTTTTATCAAATAAACAACTAAAAGACGTTAAAGAAAATATTTTCAGCTTTCCAAATCTGCCCTTCAATTTTTTTTAAGATTATTTGTTCCCTAGTTATAAGCGCTTAAAGTTAAACATATGATTTTTGCTTTGATTGCACATAACTCGGTCAAAAAAAATCGTACAGCAATAAATAAAAAAATAAATTGAAGAAAAAAGTCCGATCTACAACAATCATTTATTTGGTTTGACAAAAAAAAATTCGCATGTCCTGTAGAGCCTCTCAAAATTAATATATTTTTTTGAAATTTTTTTTTTGCCGTTTCAACTTAAAAAAGGATGTTATCCTGAAGGATAATAAAATTTTCAATAATTGATTCAAAAACTATAACGTTCAAGCTTTAGAATGTTTTTTTTAAAACTCTTTTACGATCATTTTTCGCAGAGATCCAGCTATTTAAAAACACCTATAAATATTTGAAAAATTTAGTGATCCGTTAATTTTGCATTTTAGTGTATATATATTTAGTGATGCAATGAATGCTTTTTCAGATTTTTTCTAAAAATTTGTCCTTCAGGTGGGAATAAGCGCGACGGAAAAAAACGTAAGGCAACAACTACTCATCCTGAAGTAATAAAATTTATAAAGGAAATCCAACATTACTTAAATAAATAATGATGATGATGATGATAGTTTTTTGTTGGCTGGATTGCTCCTTTTCCAACAGCTCAGTGGTGAAAATAAATAATAATATAAATATGTATAACTATATTATAAAACATAAAATTTACTTAGTTAGTATTATTATGTAAGTATTATAAAACAATAGTAAATATTCATTAAATATAAATTCCCAATATTACTATACCCAGCCAATTTTAAATAATATAGTTCAATCATAAATCGATATCAGGGTGAATAAACAGAGCCGTCTTTAACCTATTTGAGGCCCTGGGTACATTAGGACAATGGGGCCCCTATGACCTTAACAGAACTAAAGAAGTTTTCACATAAAAAATTAAGAATATGAAAAACTAGTTCACTGATTATTTTTTTTAAACAGTGTAGGTAATTAGTATACCATTAAATTCAGGGTGGCCGGTATTTTTCTGGAACAAATTTCCCTGACTTTTCCCTGTTTTCCAGGTGAATTTTTAGGTTTTTCCATTTTTTATTAAATTTTTTTTAAGTATATTTTACACGATATATTAAAGTTTACGGAACTTTAAAAACGAACTTTAATACCATTGCGAATTTTGTTGCAATTTTTTTCCAAATTACTTATTTTAAGGTATCAAAATTCTCTACAAAATGATTATTTTAAAATTAAATTTTCTACATAAATGCACTCCGTGACGTGTTAAGATATGCATTTTTTTATTACATAAAAACGTTAAAAAGGGAAAAGATGTTTAGAAGCGAAATGCGCCATCATAAAGTAGAGTAAATTTCCATCATTCCAGAAAAAACAAATTTAAATTGGTTAATTTTTGACTAATTTACAAACATTTGAAAACAGGCTATTTTTTAGGTATCCCCTTAATTAATGTGCAGAGAGTACGTGTATACGTAAAATAAATCAAATTTCACGAAATTATGTTTAATAAAAATAATATCTTCAATAACAAATCAGATAATAAATTAATATCACCACTGTTAAAAACCATTAATATATTCAACAATTGAACAAATTGCATGAAGTGTGGTACCTATACACTTCTGATTGATTAAAGTACTAAAAATAGATCACGTGATAAAACAGAATTATTTGTTGACAATAGAATTTTTTTGAAAATTCTGCATGTTTTTTTATTTTAATAGATAATTGTATAAAAATATTTGCGGAAAATTTCTTGACGTGGTGTGGTTTTTGCATTTTTAAATTAAATTCCCTGACTTTTCCCGGTTTTCCAGAAACTGGCCACCCAATGTATTTTTATATATATTTAAATTTATCCTAAACATGCTGAAATCGGAAAGCCTGATTTTCGGGCGAGAGTAGAGGGGCTTCACGCATGCAAAAGCTAATAAGCAAGTAAGTATTGTAGTCAGTCATTAATGTCATTATCGTTTGATTTTTTTCGAATTAAATATCGTATATTTTTCGGTAATAAATATCGGTTATTGTTTGGTGATATGGCCCCTATTAATCGCGGGGCACTGGACACGTACCCAGAGTGGCCAGTGGGAAAGAGGGGCCTGTGAATAAATGAGCAGTACACAAACAATGGTTCTATAATTGCAGATATTATAAATTTAAGAAAAATCATCAGCAAATAAACTTACGATTAGAAAAAGGGACCTTAATAAAATTGACGATATGATTGAAATAATAAAAGTATTCAGTAAGGCCCCCCCATACACCTACAATATAACTGTGCAATATTATTGTTGCACAATTCTATTGAAATATACCTTACGCCTACACGTTCAATAATATTGAATCTTGAATTATTCGCGTCAATATTTTCGTCGGAGCAACATATGTGTGATGATGAAGATTTGGCTGCAGCTATGCTGATGATTTTGCTGGCAAAACAAAATAATAACGAAAGAAGGCCAGTGTACACTCATGAACGTCTTTTAAAATAAATTTTGGATATTCGTGCGTGCGTACGGGACCGCTCCGAACAGTAGACTAAAAAATATTGTACAATAAGCTCTACAGACGACACAATGAAAAAATATGGCGCAATAAAATTTAAACTCGCTCAAACTTTTCTAAAAGCATTGTGCAATCTTCAATATGATTCCTAAACGGTCAATAATATTGGACAATCCGTGATATTGCACAATAAAATTGATCGTCTATGGGCCGCCTAATACATAAATTAATTGAGAAGGTAGTTTTACTCATTAATAAATAATAAAATAAAATAGTTATAAATTATATTTATTATAATGATGTTATAATCAGAAAATACTTATACTATTATAATTATTCTAAAACTTTTTTGCACTGAAACAGTTATTTACTTAAGTAGTATTTATTACTCGCAAAAAACGTTTACCAATTTCACAGTTATTTTTAATTCTATACAATGCATATATAATTTGTCCGTTTTCCCAACAACTTGAATTTTACACTAGATAACGCGGCACAGATAATGTCTTATACTGCTCAACAATTGCAGTTTGTCCGAATTGTCAGTTACCCTTTGTGGCCTTAACAAATAAGATACACCCAAAATTTAATAATGGAAAAAATTAAAAATATTATAAAACCAAAGAAAAAAATAAATAAAGACTTACCTCATCTGTTGTATTCTAGAACAGCAGTACATATTTAGAAACTCACATTTTATGCACTCATTGTTATATGCATCTAAATCAAAATACCGACTATCAATGTTGCATTAGAAACCAACGGTCCGTTACCAAGCGAATTCTGCCGTCTCAGCTAAATGTTATCTGAGAACGCGTCTAGCTGTAGCTAACAGCCAGTGGTTCTCAAACATGGATCTCGCAACAACCGTTACAGTATCGTATTATTAAATTAAAACAATGCCTGCCTTGTTATTATTATCATGTAATCATGTTAATATAAACAATTTTTAAGAATGCAAGGTGAAATTGTATGATTCATAAAGACTATTGCATAACTTGTAGTATTTCGTTCTTATCCAAATGTTTCAGGGAACTTTGCAAGTCATTACACTGTAGTTAGAGACAAAACATCAAAAACTAATTTCCTTGATGTTGATATGACATCACTTTAAATATAAATTAAAGAAATAAAAAATAAATAATGAAAACTCGCCTGTGTTTAATTTAACTAAAATGAATTAAACAAGATTTACCTAAATTATAAAGACGTGATTGTGTTTCGATTACCTATAATATAAGAAGTCAGCATGCAAATACAAAGATTTAATGCTGACGGGGGTCCACCACATGACACAAAACAAAAATATTTATAACTGAAACACAATCATGTCTTTATAATTTAGGGTTTTTAATTTTTTAATTATTTTTTATTTTTATCTTTTTAGTGATTTATTGCAATCTCTACACTCATGTATACATATGCATATGACGAAACTAGTAAAAAAAAATCGATTAAGATTAAAATATATATTGCTGTAAACTAACAATACGTTCAAACTATTTTAAAATGAATTAAATTTAATTACATTTAAAAATAATTTGCTTCAAAAGTTAACTTGCACTATTTGTAAATATTCGTTTTATTATATTAATAGGTATTTTGTTTTTATATATATCTTTCAACTAAATGTAAGAAAACTCACCTTTTTAATGAAAATTATGTCAATAAATATAAATACTTGTAAATAATAAAATGAAAATATAATATTCTGATAGTTTGAATTTGTATTTGTTTGTAAATGGTAATATAAATTAGTAATGTCATTAATTAAATATTTAAAAAAGTATATTATTTTGCTCCCACTGTCCACCCTTCTGTGGTTTCAGGTTTTTATATAGCCTATAGTACTCCCGGGATTAAAAGACATTTTCTGACGATTGTTTCATGAAAATTGGTTCAGCCGTTCAGGCTGTAGCATGGTACATATAAAGTCGCATACACACATACATATATAGACTGGTAAACACATTACCCTTTTGATTTTGGAGCAATCGGGTAAAAAAAAAGTCTTTAATTATTCACGTATCACCAGCAACAATAATTATAATTTATCAGGGTTATGGACTCAGATTACCAACATACGGAAAATTGAAAAAGAGGTTATATGTAGTATACCTATAACAAAGAAACATGATGTCAAGAGAAAAATATTACAATATAAACCAGTTCGCCGGTGATAATTTTAGTGCATGGGTATTTAGAATAAAATGTTTTAAGAGAAAATGGAATTTTAAAAGCGATAGAATATGACAATTTTGAAAGTGAACAATCAAACGTCGCATTAGAGGCTAAGGCACAAGCAATAATTATAGGGGGCGTTGCAGACAGTCGCGTAGAATCCTTAAAAAACGATGGAACTGCATATTTCATGTTAAAAAATCTGGATCCCCTTAATACCCTCCCCCCCCCATATCTACGCCACTGGTTGGACGGCAAATCTATTTTGTCACATTTATAGGCGACTATACACATTTCGTAATGACTTATTTAGTAAAACATAAGTTAAAAGTTTTTGAAAAATTTAAAATTTTGTTTTTATGCAAAAAGACATTTTAATACAAACATGTTAAAATGAAGATCAGACAATGATAGAGAATATGTTACGGGTGAATTTAAGAAATTTTGTGAAGAAAATGCTACAAGGTTACAATTTACAGAATTTATAATCCCGATATGAATGGATGGAGTAGACGAAAGAATGAATAAAACATAATTAGACAAAGTGAGAACACTACTTATCGATTCAAACATAGGAAAAATAATCGTGGAGAAGCTGTATTATATTCAAATTATGTAACAACATAAAATAATATCAGAGTTCCAGATAAATGGGAGATATCAAGAAAAGCTCCAGTGACTGGTACAAAAGATTTTCGAAAAGGTATCCCAATATATTCTTAAGAACCCCAGAAGGATGCAATCTAGCGAGGGCAGCGAGGTTTAATAATGTAAATGTAGAAGCGTTTAATACAAAATTAGAACTTTAACGGTGTAAAACAGTGCGGTAAAGGTATTAGTCGAGGAATGTACAAGACAAGAATCCAAAATAAAAGTAGCGAAACAAACATGTTGCACAGTCAATGCATCTGGAATTGCAATCCCTCCAGTAATGATTTTTCCTCGAGTCCATTTTAAGAACCATATGTTGTTGGCAGGAGCACCATGTGGTACGTTAGGTTTAGCTATAAAAGCCGAATGGATGGATACAGAGTGCTTCGTTGAAGTTTTACAATACTTCATTAAACATACTTCTAGTTCTAATGATAACCCATCGCTTTCAATTCTGGATAACCACGAAAGCCATATATTTATAGAAGGAATTAGTTTATACAAAGATAACAATATTATTTTAACTGTGCCTCCTCACTGCATCCATAGATTACAGCCGTTAGATGTATGTCTCCTAAAACCATTCCACACATTCTATAATGACGCTGTATGTTCTTGAGAAAAAGCTAACTCAGACACACCTGTGACAATTTATCAGATATTATCATCTGTTGACATTGCCTATCCTACACCCGTAAATATAGTATCTGCTTTCAAAAAGATTGAAATATTTCCTTATGACCACCATGCGTTCAATAAAGAAGATTTCTTGGCAAGCCAAGTTACAGAATATCCATTGGGGGTCGGCATTTTTCCCAAACTTAAATCGTTTCATAGAAAAAATGTAAAACAATTGAAATCTAAGATTTCCTATAACATTGATTTCTTATTATTTGCGTTTTTATTTCGTATTACATCAAATGTACATCAATAATTATTAAAAGTGACTGTCTCAACGTACCCATCTAAGGAGGAACATTTTGACAAATGCACCTTTTTGAATCGTTCATTATAATTTTTATTTATTTAGTTTATTGTAATGTCGCACACCTAGATCTAAAGGGAGCTAACTCAAAAATCTCAATTTTGCTCCCCCCTTCGTATTTTTTAAATGGGAACCCCCTATTTTTTAACATATTTCGATTCCCAGGCCCAAAATACCCCGGAAACAGTTAAGATAATTTTTTTGCCATCCTCCCCCACTCCCACTTTTTTTTAAACACACCATGTTATTTTCTCCCAAATATCGATTTTTCCTCCCCGAGAATCATCAGCGATGCTTTTTTGCCCCATTTCGATGTAGTGGGAAGTTTACATGTTGTATCTCTTTCTTTTTTCTAATTGAATTTTGTCTTCTGTTCTCTTAGTTGCCATTTCTAGATATATATTCTGCATGCTACGTGTTCTTCGTTTGCTCCAATCAGTAGAGTAAGAAAAACCGTTGGCTGGGCACCCGACTTTTGGCATTTTTTCTTCGGAGTTTCATTGTGTGTAAATGAATTAGCAGCTTCACAGTATCTATTAATGACTATTAAAATTGTCTATGCGTCGATATTTCATCACCTATCTTCTGCGAAAATTTGCACTAATATTTTTTATAAGCCTTTAACTGTTCAAATAACACTATTATCACTATTTACATAGTCAATAAAAAAAATTAATTAGTCCATTAATATGATCGTAGTAGAGAAGCAACGGGGGTTTTGGGACATCTAGGTCAACAGGAAGTGTGTAAGTAGGTCACCAGAAGTGTGTTAGTTAGTCATCAAGGTCGTATTTTCTGGGACAAATGGGTAAATAGGTCATTAGAATAATGTTTTCTGGGTTTATCTAGGTCATGTGGTAAACCGGAAGTGTGTTAGTAGGTCAAGATCGAATTTTCTGGGACAAGTGATAAAGTTTGTAATTAAAGTTATGTTTTCTGAATTAATTAAGGTTATGTGGTAAACCGGGAGTGTTCTAGAGGGTGGAGGTGTTGCTAGAGGATATTTTCGTTTTAATCTAGGTTACGTGGTAAACCGGAAGTGTATTAGTAGGTCATCAAGGTCGAATTTTTTGGGACAAGTGGTAAAGTATGTAATTAAAGTTATGTTTTCTTGATTAATTTAGGTTATGTGGTAAACCGGGAGTGTGTTAGTAGGTCATCAAGGGTGTTGTTTTTGTTTTGACAATCTTGTTTTTTTTGGTATCGATAGGGGTGAAGGGTTGGGGTGTATTGGGAAATATGCTAGAGGGTGGAGGGATGTTGTGATTGCTAGAGAATATTTTCGTAGGAAATGAAATAAAAAAATGTAAATATTGTAATATAATTTTTATTGAATTATTAATTTTATTAGTGATGAGGTGAATGCGAGGAATTGAAATTAAAAAATGTAAATATATACATATACCAATATACCATGTAATGTCATTGGATTAAGTGATTATTGCAAAATCATGAACGATAACAATCCAGAAATAAAGGCATCAGATAGCACATTGAAATGCTTTATATAATTTTTATTAATATTATTAATAATTTAAACATTTTTTTAAGTACCACTGGTATTGGCAGCACCCTCCTCAGTCATCGGGTTATCGAATTCATCTGGTAAAAAATAGAAAGAAAAAATATTAAAATAATATTAACTTAAATAAATATACAGGATGATTCAGCACTGTCGTGCCAAACTTGAACAGTAGATTAAGAAAAATATTTTAAGCAACTTCCAATAAACATGTGTCCGGAAATTTTTCCTTAGGGAACTACAGGCCTCCAAAGATTTTATTACAAATGAGTTTTAATTTAATATCTATAGAACCCTTTGTGATAGAATTATGAAATTTAGTATTTGGTTTAGTAATAATATGTGATATCGATTTCTAATATTAACCAAAAATATTTTAGACCAGGGCTGTATGGGGCCAGTGGGCCCATCGATTTTTATCTAGTATTTGTTTGTTCTTTAATTTTTTTCCCGAGTTAGTACTTTTATAAGATTATATGACACAAAATACACAAAAACTTACTTTGCTTGTTATCATAGGATAAACCGTTTTCGAGAAATATCGATGGAAAAGAAAGCATGCAGAATTTAACTTAATACGGATGCTTGAAATTACAAAAAATAAATTTATATTCTTTTTTAATGATTAAAGGTAAAAATAAAGTTCAGATAAATAAACCAACTAATATGAATCCTGTAAGATCTATACCCAGTTCTATTACTGTTACATGTACTTTATTAAAAAACAAACTAAAAATGGCTATTTGTTGATATGGATGCATTTTTGAGGTATTCTTATATTAACTTTTTGTCTTATTTTTTATCATGGAAGTAGAATATAAATTTATTTTTTGTAATTTCAAGCATCCGTATTAAGTTAAATTCTGCATGCTTTCTTTTCCATCGATATTTCTCGAAAACGGTTTATCCTATGATAAACAAGCAAAGTCAGTTTTTGTGTGTTTTGTGTCATATAATCTTATAAAAGTACCAACTCAGGAAAAAAATTAAGGAACAAACAAATACTAGATAAAAATCGATGGACCCACTGGCCCCATACAGCCCTGGTCTAAAATATAATTGGTTAATATTTAGAAATCGATAACACATATTATTACTAAACCAAATACTAAATTTCATAATTCTATCACAAAGGGTTCTTTAGATATTAAATTAAAACTCATTTTTAGTAAAATCTTTGGAGGCCTGTAGTTCCTTAAGGAAAAATTTCCGGACACATGTTTATTGGAAGTTTGTTGCTTACAATATTTTTCTCAATCTACTGTTCAAGTTTGGCACGACAGTGCTGAATCACCTTGTATATGAGTATAATATATCAAAAACATACCACATTCAGGATTAGTAACCCCTTCTGTAAACTTTATCTTAAAACTATTCGTTCTCCGACAAACTGCTGTATCTTTTGGGAAGGAAGACGTCTTGATCCTTTAATTTTAACAAAATGCTATCCCCAAACCTCGTTTTAATTTGTTTGAATTCCATTATTTCGTGCATATAATCCTGCTGAAGGGTTCTAATCTTGATTATAGAATTCTTTACCGTTGTCGGTCTGTAAATGTTTCGGTCTTAGCATCGCACCCTGCTTAGATAATAGAATACGTCTATGACAATTAGTATGTATTTGAAACCTCTATTTTTACGTGAATATGGAATCATTTCAATCAAATCGGCTTGATGTAGATCGGCCAGACCATACACGACAATCTATCTTCGAGGAAATGTAGAGAAAAGCTAAGGGGGAGAACACTTAGCGTTGTACAAAGGGAGCGCGAGAAACCTTAGGGATTTTCAAGATTTTAAATATTGGTTTAAGAAAATCTTTTGGTCAAAGATCGAGCAGCAAGACTTATTGAGAAAGCTGTACAATACCCAAAATTATAGATTTTCCAAACTAAATAGGAGGGAATATTTCATCCAACTTTTTAATGAGGCGAGATACATAGAACCGCAAATGGAGGAAGGAGAAATCATAGATATAATCATAAAACATTTTGAACCTAAAATATAACCTTTGTTAAGAGGAGCGGATAAAAAAGAAATCGCAGAAATTTATTATGTATGAATGTATTTTAAATGTTAAAACAAATCACACGATTTTTAGACGAAATTATCCAATACCGTATGCTAAAAGAACGGCGGTGGAAAAAGAGATAGAAAGAATGTTGAGGTTGGGTGTAATTGAGAGTTCATGTTCGCCTTATTCAAATCCGTTAGTAGTAGTGGCTAAGAAATATGAAACTGTTGGATTGTGCCTTGATGCACGAAAGCTAAATGAGATTCTTATAATGGACCGTGAGTCACCGATAGGGGTAGATGAGATGCTCTACCAGTTCGAGGGGGTTAAGCATATGACGTCCATGGATCTTACCGTTGGATATTGGCAAATTCAACTACATACAGAATCGCGAAAATACACGGCATTTTTATTCAACGGGAGGAATTATCGGTGTTGCCTTTCGGTCTGAACGTGAGTGTTGCTCAGTTTAAAAAGTGCATGAATGCTATATTGAATAAAGAAATTAGGAAGTTTGCATTGGTATATGTGGACGATATTTTGATCACGTCGAGGAGTATGAAAGAGCACTTAGGGCATCTAGAAATGGTATTAAGAGTATTAGAACAAGTAGGAGCAACGGTAAATTTAGATAAGACGCAATTTTTGAAAAAAGAAATAGTATTTTTAGGACATAAAATATCAACGGAAGGAATTCGGCCAAACACGGATAAGATAGACGCTATAGTGAATTTTCCGGAACCGGCAAACAGGCGTGACGTGCAAAGCGTTTTTAGGTTTGTGTAATTTTTATAGGAAGTTCATAAAGGGATTCTCACAAGGGATTGTACCTATTTTGAAAATGTTGAAAGGAGGAGCAAAGAAGGTTTGATATTGGGGACAAGAACAGACTAAAAGCTTTAAATGGGTCAAGAAAAAATTTGCTGAGGCGATAATGTTGTCGCATCCTAACTTTAAAGAACCTTTTTTTAAAGAAAGCGATAGTTCAGGTTATGCTTTAGGAGCACATTTATATCAAATAGGAGAAGAGGGAGAGAAAAAACAATCGGTTTCGCTAGTAGATCACTTTTACCAGCCGAAACACGCTATGGAGTTACACAATTAGAACTGTTGACAATAATATTCGCGTGCAAGAAATTTAGGAACTATATATGGGGACATGAGGTGATAGTGCGGTCAGACCATCGAGCGTTACAATTTTTAAATAGTAGCAAGAACTTATAAGGTCGGTTATTACGTTGGGCTTTATATCTTAGCGAGTTTAATTTAACTATTGAATACATTAAAGGGAAGGAAAATAAAATAGCAGATATTTTGTCACGTTAGCCCGTAGATAAGTTGGAACAGGAAATAAAAATACGTCACAAAAGTTTTATATAAATAAAAAATTCAACTATGTATACAGGTTGTCCATGATAAGCGTGAAATGCATGGGGATATCCTAAACGATAAGAGATACATATGTGGTTAAATGAGATGAATTATTTTTAAGGAAAGGGTGAGTATTACAACATCAAAAAATATTAATAATTTTATGTGGTTTACTCAAAAAACTGAAAATTCGTAATTTCTTTAAATGACTATAACTTTTTTGGCAAAATAGATAGGTACTTTTTGTTTGCGGTTTCTTAAAGCACTTTTTTGAGTAGAATTGATTGGTGTATTTAGATTTTTTATATCGCTTTAAGTTTCCGAGTTACAAGCCCTAACTTAAGTTTTTCTTATGGGCCACCAAGTTGGCTATATCATATCATACTTTACAATGATATGTCACATGTCATACTTATTATTAAAAAAAAGTAAAAACCTTTTTTTTGTAATAGTTTATTGTTTTTAAATATGCATTTGTTATTTTTATTGTTGTTATTGCGATTTTTGTTTAACAATTTTTGTTTTTCATGGCTTACTTAAATGTTTGTAATAAAATTATTTATAAATATCACCATTATTTAGTACTTTGACTTATTAAATTTAAAGAAATTTCGAATTTTCAGTTTTTTGGGTATACCGCCTAAACCACATAAAATTATTAATATTTTTTGATGTTGTAATACTCATCCCTTTCTTACAAATAATTCATCTCATTTAACCACATCTGTATCTTTTACCGTTTAGGATATCCCCATGCATTTCACGCTTATCTTGGACACCCTGTATAGTAACTATTTAATTTAAAAATATTTAAAATAACAATTTTTCAATCTCTAGTTATAATATGTAAATATTTTATAAAAAAAATACTTTTTTATTAATATGTAAATGTAATATGTAACAATATTTGTTTTCAGTGTAGCTTGTAAATTTAGCCATGGCGTCAACAAATAAAAATACAAAAATCCCCTCCATGATAGATAGTCGATTTATGGAAGAGGATTTAAGAAACCTCTTTGAAATTACATATGAAATTAACACGAGTAAGTCGGCAACGTGCAAGGTAGGAAATGAAGTAAATGGCCAACTCAAACGATGTAACTTTAAATTCAATGCCAATGAATCTAGTAGCGTGAAAAAATGCAATCTTTGGAGGCATGTCAAGCGTTACCATCCGGAAATTTATGTCTTTGACGAAAAAGAAAGATAAAAAAAGTTGCCGCGGAAAAGCGAAGTGGTCGTTATTATGAAGGAAATAATACTTACGATGGAGCATCAACTAATAAGAAACCCAAAATGGAACAAAGATTGATTCGTTTTTGAAATCTTCAAAAGTTACAGTTACTATGGATGCCGATACTTTCCGTGAAGGTCTAATGGAAATGGTTTGCTTGAGTACAACACCCCTCACTATTGCAGGTCCATTTTTTTAAACAATAAATTCACAGTTTACGATTTACTATTCTGAATGGGAATCACTAGCTGAGGCATCATTGACCCTTTTACAAATATTTAATAGGCGGAGAGCAGGAGAAATAGAGCATACCACCATTGAAGATTTCAATAATAGAGATTCTGTTGATGAAAGAGTTAATCCTGACTTATATTCTAAATTATCAGAAAAATCTCGTGAGTATGCTAGGAAATATGTGCGTATTCAAATTCGTGGTAAATTGGGTCGCACAGTTCCAGCATTACTCGATAATCCTTTGGTAAAATATATAAAAACTATCGTTGATAATAGAGGTAAAGCTGGTGTTGAGAAAAGTAATTCATTTGTTTTTGGAATACCTACTATAAATCCACACTCAAAAAAATACACGAGAGCATATACACTCATGCGTAAATTCTCACAAAAATGTGGTGCGATAATACCCGAAACTCTCCGTGGTACCACTCTTCGGAAACATATAGCTACTTACACAGCAATGCTGGAAATAGAAGATAATCAAGTATCAGATCTTGCAAACTTCATAGAAAGATATTTTAAGTAAATGAACAACACACTGCACAAAAGTAAAAGTTTCCATTAGAATTCTTAACTACTGACAAAGTAAAGTTGGTAGGTCAAACGAGGATTACTAATGAGAATAAAACAAACGGAAAATTATTGTTATGATTTTAATTGTTTTGGTACTTGTGATGTACTTTTATGGTGCACCTTACTACCAGATTGGCAAGAATCACGATGGAATGTCGAGGAAGCTTGAACATCTAACAAACAGTGTTAAAACATCTGCTTACGATCTAATCAGAATCAAATTTAAATCTTTCTTGAAATCAAAGGTATATTGGCGAAGAAGAAAGAAATCAGTGATGTGTCCCGTGGGGGCATGAAGATATCTGACTGGTTGAGGCAAACCAGATTGCGAACAGGAGGAGTAATATTGTCATTTGCTTGCGGTAAAGGTGGCTGGGAACAGGTACTGACTAGAGATGCCACGAATATTCGGCTACTATTCGGTATTCGGCCTATTCGGCTACTTTTTTTACTATTCGGTATTCGGCCGAATAGTTCTCAATATTCGGCCGAATACCAAATACCAAATCGTGAAAAAAAGCACATAATAAATATTACTCACAAATTTTTTTTACAAAAAATCAGCATATTTAATACTTAAAATCTATCAGTGGTAAGTTATGATGAATGAAATTTTTTTTTGCATTTGTTGTTACACAACAAACAAACTGCCAGTTTATTGTCTTCACTACAAATTTCATTATATTCCCCAAATAGGTGATTTTTTTTATTAAATAGTGCCATTTCGTAAAGCTTTTCACGAACAAACAGTGATATTTTTTAAGATATACAGTGTATTATATTAAGGTGACCATATGTCCTCTTTTGAAGAGGACAGTCCTCTATTTTGGCCAACTGTCCTCTATAGACAACGTGTCCTCTTTTTTAAGTTTTCGAAACTTTTGTCCTCTTTTTTTGTTATTTGGTAAAATTTCCGAGGAGTTTTCTGAATGGTAGAGAGGGTACCCCTATTATGTCCTCTTTTTTATTTTTATAATTATAGTCACCTTAATTATATCTTAAAAAATAAATCAATATACACACTTTTGATGTAACAATCAACAAAAAATGCGTGTTGTGACACGACCTACTCGCAAATGAAACAAATACGCCCACGAAATGCACTAAGTGTCACCGAATATTCGGTGCTTCGGCCGAGAGCCTAGCCGAATATTCGGTATTCGGCCAAATCACTATTCGTGGCATCTCTAGTACTGACCCCTCTGAACCGCGTGTTGCAAGAGATATCTATGACTTTTGGTAGTTTTCTGTCTACACCAGGACATGAGGATTGCTCGGATAAATTATGGACTGGTAAAGACAAGGTATTGATTATGAATGATGATATAAGTATAAGAACAATGCACAAACGATTCAAACCAGAAGCCGATTGGATTATGTTTGATGGCGGAGAATCAAGACCGAATCCAGACCTCGAAATGGAGAAATTTTATCAACTGTTTTGTGAGGGTGTCATGCCCTACTTCTATCCGAAGGTCGAGGGATTCATTCTCAAGATATTGAATCCATTTGATAGCAAACTGATCGAGAAATTGAAGGAGGTACGGCAGATGACCGGAATGGGAAAAAAGGTTCTCCATTTTCTTTTGTGCAGTGTGTTGTTCATTTACTTAAAATATCTTTCTCATTAAAATGGTATCCATATTGTCTGATTTATCACAATTTTCAACGATGTAAAGTGCACACCACACTCTTGTATTTTAATTAGTTTTAAGTTTTATGAATTTATAACATAAACATGTTTATATTTCAAAAATGTTCGTCACTATTACCTGAGAAATTATTATTACATATATGTTTATATGTTGTTTAAAATGTAAACATCATCAATTAACAATAATCAAAATGTTAAAAATGCACATTTCAACACAGTTTCTATGTAATTTTATTGTTTGCACTGATGAAGGAGTGATATAATATACTCCGAAAAAAGAATTCAATAAAGATAGCGCTGATTTTCTGCAACAAAATATCCTGAACACATTTGTTATTATTTTTTGACCACTCATCCCATTACTTTCAATGTAATGATATTTGAGGATGTTA
Organism: Sialis lutaria; assembly: GCA_949319165.1. Lineage (NCBI taxonomy): Eukaryota > Metazoa > Arthropoda > Insecta > Megaloptera > Sialidae > Sialis > Sialis lutaria. The sequence continues at coordinate 12,173,668 of OX439241.1, forward strand.
ATCAGTCAACGTTTTATATTATATTTAAAAAAAATATTTTTTTTTAAATGCTGAATCAGCATTTTATAAATTTCACAAAACCAAGATGATTCCACAATTTTGATTGTAGATGGCCTCTACACACACACACAAGAAACATTGATGTAATCAATTTAGGTCGAGAAAATAACGTAACAATAGTCTGCTTACCGCCACATTACACACATTCAATGCAACCAATAAAAGCTTATTACTCCCAAGAAATTGAAACGTGGTTGCGAAATAATCAAGGGCGAACATTGATCAACAAATATGTAGCAAGATTATTAGGCATTGCTTATGAAAAAGCTGCAACCATTAGCAACTCTGTCAATGATTTTCGTAAAACTGGATTAGTTCATTGTAATCGCAATATTTACACCAAATATGGAACCTCCGATGGAAAAGGAGGAAATAATAAATATTATTGTTAAACATTTCGAACCAATGATAAGACCATTATTAAGATGGATATTGTTGAAATTTATGAAATATTAGAGGAACAGAAATAATTTATCCAAGGGATACGGCTTATCAGGGAAATAGGTACAGTAGAAATTAAAATAGGGGAGATAATACACGAAATGGAAATACGGAATACCAGGAAAATAGAAAAAAGTAAAGACAGGAAGCGACCGGCGTGTCATAGCACACATATTAAGTCGTTATTAGACCTTATCATTTAGAAGTATGATGTTCATTAAAAAATATCGCTAATAAAAAGTTTTATTTGAATTGATTTCTTTTCTTTTTTTCTAAATCTATACTAAAACCCGAAAGAACCTAATATGAGATACTAACTTAGTATCTCATAATAGGAGATCATTTGCCTGAGATGTAGTTTCTGAGTTTTCTAATATTATCTGATATAAAAAATGTAGGTATTATTAAATTTAGTTCTGAACGGTATTCATAGATAACATTAATTAAATTATCGAATATTCTAATTTTCATAGTCATTAATGCAATAATTTATTTTTTTACGGTCAAAAATAAAAAAAATAAAAGACGACGGTTTATCTATGTACAAAAAATTCATCTAGAGGCAAAAAGCAAGTAGAAAATGTGACATCTAGTAAACAAGGTGAGACTGTGACAGTCTGCTGTATAATTAATGCTATTGGTAGTCACATTCCTCTTTTCATGGTTTTCCCTAGGAAAAACCGGCAGAAACGCATGATAAATAACAAACCCACCAGGAAGAACTGGTGTAACACATGGCAGTGGCTGGATGAGTGCATCAAACTTCTTAAGATATTGACAACATTGTCGTAAGCATTCGAAAACATCAATCGACACCCGGGAGAGATGGCCAGTCCTAGCTTTTTTTAAGGTTTAAAATTACATTTTTGTTTACTTTAAAGTGATTTATCGTTATTCAACCAGATTACAAGGCCTTGAAAATGTAATTGAAAAACTTCATAATTCAACAAGTATTTTGAGTGACGAAATCTGTAACTCTGAGTGAATTTTACATGATTCTTCCACTACAAAATGAAGAAAGTTTTATTAATTTTAATGAAAAAATTAAAAATGATGATCTTTACCCTAGAACCGTACCCTGGGGTACAAATCGAAGGAAAAAAATAATCGTTTATAACTTTTTTTATATTAAAAATTCGATACTGCGTTGATTGGTTCAAAACTCGGCTAATATCATAGACTATCACCCTCCCGATTCAGTTGAGATTCCCACCACCACCTGTTGGCGAGAAGCTGAACTATCGTGTGCGGTTCGTAACCCGACTGATCGCAATAATTTAATGGGCCCTCCTCGGACGATAGGACCTGATTCAGGCGGAGAGTTAAAAAAATTCATTAAGGAAAATTTGAGGCCCCAAAATAAAAAAAGTGCGCAAACGTTCGTGCGCATCGATAGGTATTAAGTGAAAATTGAGGCCCCCGGAAAAATTGCAGCTCCAGACCTGGGCCGAGGCCACCAACAGGCACACGCAGTGACATTCTAGAAGAAAAGTGGAGGGGAAATGTTCTGCAACTATATATACCAGTGCTTGAAATTTTTTAGTCAGTATTTCGATACATCTTGTGCTCGCTACTACAATTGCTACAACAATAAGTCTAACAATGAATAGTGTGCCAAGTGGATTGTTTGTGTGCACATTGTGCAATACCAGATTTACAAGACTTGATAATTTGAAAAGACACGAAAAGATTCATGAAGGAACCAAATACATTTGTGAATTTTGCGGGAAATCATTAACGAGAGTGGAACATCTAAACGAACATTTACTCAAAGTTCATAAAAACACGGTGTTAAAACGCAAATGTGCAGTGAACGAAGTGCATGCTGTGAAACAATTAAAAACTATAGATATTAAGAAACAATTAAAATTGTGCGATGTGCGGGTTCCGGCGAATCATTTTCAGGCACATTTGAGAACAACAAACCATAAACGTAACTCAAGTGTTAAATATAATGAAAATGTTGAAACCATAAACAGTGCATTCAAGAGCCGCATAATAAGTTTTAAAATCACCAATAATATCATGATCTGTCCAACTGCATTCATGCACTCTATATTTGATATAGTGAAGGAACTATTGAGTGCGCAGCTGGAAGAACTACTAGCTATAAATTTGACATTGAATTATTTGCAACGTACAATCAAGCGGCAAGTTAGTGCACCAGTGTTAAATCGTCCAACACAAAAAATTATATTGTTAATGAGTCATCGGACATTGAAAACTCATTAAACGTAATGATTCAAGACGTCATCATAAAAACAGAAGAATTCCAGGAACGAGATAGCGGCTGGGCTCTGGTGAAAGTGCAGCATATCGAAATTAATGTGAATCGTTATAATCCATTACGAGGAGTGATCGGCTCATCGTACATAAAGTTACCAGCAGAAATCGAGAATAAAAAAGCATGCGTTAATATAAAAACGATGACGATATGTGTTTTGCATGGAGCATAACAGCAGCTCTTCTTCCTACCGAACAAATGACAGATCGCACCCAGTCGTATCCGCATTTTAACACAGTGCTCAATCTGAAAAATCTCACCTTTCCCATGAAACTAAAAGACATACACAAATTTGAAATATTAAATAATATAAGTGTAAATGTTTTTGGTTTGGAACATAACAATGTGCACTACGATGTTGTCGGCCCCCTGTATAATACAATAAATCGACAAACAACCCATGTCAATTTATTGTACATTGATGGTGGGGAGAAGACTCATAATTGTTGGATAAAGAGCATATCTCGGTTGATATCGAGCCAACTATCCAAAAGAAAAAAATATGAAATGGATTTGTGATGGTTGCTTGTTGCATTTTGGTACCGAAGTTCTGCTACAAGATCATTCGGTACATGACTAACAAAATAAGAACATTTTTACCAACTGAGAAGGACATCATAGAATATGCACATGAGAGACAGATGAAAGTGCCGTTCGTTATATGTATATGCAGATTTCGAAAGTCTGTTGAAACCGATCAGCACCTGATCACCGAATCCATCAACAACATCGATACAAGTGCATGAGCCGCATAGCTTTGCTTATTAAATAAAATGCAGTTATGACTCATCTCTGTCCAAATACGTGGCCTACAGAAATCCAGACTGTGCTGCGGTATTTGTGGAGCGAATCCGAGATTAAGTGAAAAACATTTATAGAATTATTAAAAAAGTTGTACCTATGATACCATTGACATTGATAGAAATAAGCAAACACGATAACGCTATGCAGTGTCATATTTGCAGCAAGGCGTTAAGATGCTCCAGATAATATGTTCATTTTTAATGAACTATGTTTTACGCCCAAACTATTTCTATATCATTAGAAAGTTCATTACTTCTACTTTCTAAAAAAAAAAATTATTTCATTAATATCTAACGAAATAAGTGCACTTTTAGTAAAACCCTTAAATTTGGAATTAAAATTGTACTTTTCGGTATACCGTTCCATTTAATTTTGCTGAGAAACGGGCTTGTACCACTCAAACTACCCCCAAAGAGTGGGGGGTAGGGGGTTGAAAATATTTTTCTAAAATCCTGTATCATCTGGGACACCTGTATAATTCATATTGTTATTATATAATGCGTATCTACCTATCAGTTTTATTTCATTGCCGTATATAACATTTTATATTCTTTTACAAAGGCATTGCGAAGAAAATTAAGCAGCACCCCGATAATCCATTAGAGCAGCGGTTCTTAAAGTGGGGTCCGCCAAACTTTTACGGGGGCCCGTGAAATATTTTTGGCATAAATTACTGTACATAAAGTACCTACTTTTATATTTGTATTTACCAGTGATTAATTAGTATATGACGACCTTCTTTGATTTTCTATCAGGGAGGGGGTCCCTGAAAAATAATTGTTCTAAAAGGGGTCCCTAGACCACATAAGTTTAAGAACCGCTGCATTAGAGGATAAAACTATTCTCAAGGCATTATCATCTGTCTTAAATAATGCAAAAGATTGGGATGGACATCGAGTCTTTCGCTTAAAAAAAAAACATAATTTATGTTAAATTTATCTTTAAAAAAATAATTAACAATAATAATAATAATATTTTTTATTGTGTTTGATCAATACATAGGTGTTACAATATGTCAATTACAGAAAATAAAAAATAAATAAAATTACAATGCTGTACGGTTCTTTGCTGAAAAAAAGAGCTAGAAATGTATACGATATCGATATCGTGCTTGCTAAATCTGCATTAAAAAAATTAATGTAAATAATTAAAATTTTGGAATGTAAAAATATTATGTTCATATTTTATTATTTTATAATTAATATAATATACATTGTTTGGCCCCCTTGAAGCCAAGCAACTTTTGTTTGAAACCTTTTTCTCAATTTCGCTTACTTTTTGAGATATTTGACTGCGTTGATTAAAATGACTCATCCTGTATAATTAATTCATAGTCAATTTTTTGACGAAAACAACATGATTAGTACTTATTTTGCTTTATATATTTTTACATTATTATAAATTATATTTTTTTCTTACATAATCTTCAACATCCTTATCCACAATTTCTATCCTCATATCATCTTACAAACATACATTGTTTTAAACAAGAAATACACAGTTATACAGTTCAAGAAAATAATAACTAAGTATGGCGATACTGTAATCGTACAAGTAAGAGATGATTTAAAAATTTATTTACCCAGGAGATTTTGGAGGTTAACATTGTAAGATATTGTATAACAGCTGCATCAAGTGACTCGTCAGTTCGATTTTGATTCCTGATCGACAGACATGTTGGAGAATATTAAGTCACCAAATCACAAGTGTAAGATTCCTTAAAACCTTCCTTCGAAGTGATTAGTGTTAGTATATTCTCGTGAAATTAGTATTTAATTCGTGCTGTGTTTTACTAAAGTTTTAACGCACCAAGTGCTGTTTTCATTGGGACCTAGTGGTTAGAATAATTATAATTATTAGTGAAGTATTTGTATGTTATTTCTTGCTAGTGTTCTGATATTGCTTAGTACTACATACCTTTTATTATTTCGCTGTGCTCATATAGTATGTAAATTTTAATATTTATTGTACATGTTAGCTTTCAATTATGGATATTTACGATAGAAACAGGCAGTTACAAAATCAACAAAATGATTCTCATACCCACATTTTTTAAATTCTTCCCAATGGTATTTGCAAATAGTTGCAACGAAAACATGAAATAAGGTCCATTCCGCCTCGAGGATACAATAATGCAAGATATCAACATAATGTAAGTCACCAGAGTTTACTTAGATCACTCTAAGTCTAGATTTGTAGTGGGATACAGACAGTATTGGAAAAGTTACTGCTATCAAGGAGGCCCGTTGGATGGGAATACTGGTTGTTACAATGAGCTAATAGATGTCCCATCAACCTTATTAGAGTTGAAAGCATGGGCAGAGAGAGGAGAGTGTGAAACTGGCAAAGACTATTATGATCGTCACTGTTTGGTTTGATGTAATCTCACATGGATCATGGTGGCCAATGAAAGAACTTTCAAAGAGAGTTAGCAATAATCACTTCGCATATCATACTTGCAATATACAGTGGAGATGTGGCATAGAAATTTCTGATAGCTATGTTAATCTTCAGTATGTTGGGAAAGCTCACCCCAGTATAGATACTGTCTTAAGTACCCCAGATTTTGAAATGGTAATCACTTTCCCAAATGGAAGCTCTTCAATAATAGGACCTCATATATCTTTGACAGATTACCAGAGATTAAAAACAGAATAGAGAAATTAAACTGTGTTAGGTATTATGGGCATCACATTGGTGAACTTCCAAGCAACACTGAGAATGACCCAAGAAAACCTAGTTGGAAATATTGGTGTGAAGATGAGGAAACTACAGAGTTCTACATGTTACATGATGAAGTAGTTGGGTCAGTCAATATGGTTCAATGTGTAAGAGACCATTGCATCTACAGAAGTAGTGGACAAACTATAGCTACAACACAATCACATAAGCTAGACCACCTCAAAGAACCTCCAAAAACTGTATACGATGGTGCTGCAAGTATAGGAGACCTAAAATTGATAACTAGAGAATTCCACTTCCAGATAGAGTTGCTACGTTACAATCTTTGGATATCAGAGAAAAAAATAGAGATATACATAAGGTAATGATGGCCATGGTTAACAGTTTGGCATAATTGGATGAGAGATTGATTGGCAACTTGTTGGGTAAAACAGTAAATTTCTATCACAAGATTTTTTATTGACACCTTGTGTTGAGCCTAAAACACTGACATCCAACTGCAAAAATGATAATATATACACTCAAGGAAGATGGGTTCACTACAATAATCCAGAAAGATACATCCAACTTGAAGAATTAAAAACCTATTAGGATCTTCAAACAAGATTATTGGTTCCCAACTATCGGTAACGAACATTACAAAGGAACAGTTGAAAGTGAAGAAGGTTGGTAATTTGTTGCTAATTCTCGAAAGTCATTATCTGATACCATGCTATACACTAGAAATGGAGGTAATGAACTGCGAGCTCACGTGGACCAGCTACATGCGTATTATCCTAGGAACATGGAGCTCTAGAACGAAGGGGGGAGGATCATAACAATACACATTACTTTAAAGTTTATGTAAATTGCGTGAAAAGTAATATTGAATATTTATATCTGAATTGTATATTATTTAATATTACATCACTGGACTCCGTGTAAGAATACGCACGTAACGTCGTAGACGAGGAAGAACAGTTATTGCAATTGATCTTATATATCAATACTTATAGGTACTAAAGCCCTAAGACTAAGCCTGACCATTCAACAGGCCGCTGGTACTGGTATGACTTCATTCTTGGTGATAGGCAATGCGATCAAATCCTATCCAGATTTTGACTGGGTGTATGTAAAAGTGAAATTCCCTGAGGACTGGAACAATTACTTGGCTGCAATTGCTGCAGTGAAAAACAACGCATTTTATGGTTACAAGAAGGATTTAGGACCTGTCAGATCTACCAAGTATAAGAATCTGTCATATGTTGCAAAGGAGTTGTTAATTAAAGTAGGAGGACAATCTTCATTGACACAATATGCTGGCTGGCCGAACCGCATCCCCGACAAGTCTACCATTGACATGATGATATCAGAGCATGAATCCGGCCACGGAGTCGTGAATACGACTCCAGAACAGAAAGCTGATCATCGGGTCGACATCAATGAATTAGTAGAAACGATAAGAGGATTTTCGAATGTATTTGTTTAAAACTTGATATATAAGATCAATTGCAATAACTGTTCTTCCTCGTACATTGGTCAGACTAAGCAATATCTTTCAAATAGAATTAATAGCCATAAATTTGCCAAAAATGAGATTACTGCCCTAAAATAACATTGTTAAAAATTTAAACATGAATTTGATTTCGATGATGTAAAAATTCTAGATTACCAAACGTCACTGAGAAAACGACTTATCAGTGAATCAATTCATATTATACAAGACCCGCAATGTGTTAATTCTAGAGAAAACATAAACTACGTAAAACAAAATTATCGAATTCATGATTGAATTTAAATAAAGTAAAAATATATTTATATGTTAGGTTAAGTTGATATGTTTATTTCATATATGTCATAAGGTACATCTATGTTTTTCTGGTTACTTTACTGAGTGACAGAAAACCTTTTTTTCTTAAGTTGGTAGCAAAGTTTAAAATTTATGTATGAAGATAGTTGTTTAAAATAAGTAAATATTTCCGTTTCCAGTAATCTTTCTGACTTGAAGTCACCACGTTTTTTTTTTCTATTTACAATAATTAGTATAACTAAATAAAAATGTTAATAATTTTATATAAAAGAAAGAAAAGGAGAAAGAAAATGTAAATCAAATAGATTATGTTTATTTAAAATTATAGAAAATGTTATTTTATTTTAATTGTCGACTAGAATACTTTTAATTTAAACTTGTTTTTTTTTTGAAGATAATGCATTGTAAGTAATAAAAAATAAGTTTGATATTTTATAGTTTATTTGTTAAAATACTCTTGTACTATTGTTTGTATTATTTTTTGTAGATATTTTTTGTTAAACCAATAGCACTGATGAAGAAGTAAAATTCGAAAATAAATAGCTATTTTTTATGCAAATGCAAAATAAAACACCTATGTGTGTCTAAATACATATTGATGTTATTTTCTTTGACCTATAATAATCCCAGTATTACATCTATAAATCAACAATATATATATATATATATATATATATATATATATATATATATATATATATATATATATATATATATATATATATATATATATATATATATATATATATACGGCATATATACTACGGCATCTTTTCACAATATATTTGACAAATTATTAGCTTGGAAGACCAATTATAAAATATTACATAACATATTAAGAATGACATCTGTTCAGCGAGTGAAAGAGTATTTAACATTGAACAACCATATAGACACAAGTATATATGATAAAAATAATAAAGATATCATATTATACAGGAGTGTGATTTCAATAGACCTAATAAAGAGGGATTATCTAAGGTCTCTTTGGATTATATGGGGACACCATCATAATAACTTCAAAGAAACATCTTAAATAATAATATAAACCATTATAACTGCGAAGGTAAAAGTCCACAGTAGTGCACAGGTTACCACAAGTGTATTCTCAGCAACTTTCGGGAATTGTCATCCCGTTATTTTCGAATTTTACCAGATTATATACCAACATGGAAGCGCAAGCCGCTCCCACACCAGCATCAGCACCAGCCATCCCTTCCAATGCAGCCTTTGGCAGCAGAGGAGGAAGAGGCCAGGGTCGAGGCGGATCAAGGAGGAGACCTCCCCCCAAAACAAACGCGAATGCGCCTACGGCGCCGATTCAGACGAGGGGCCAGTATCTAAAAGCCTGCCCAAGCCGACGAGGCTAATGGAAAACAAAGCTCGTCAGGGACAAGTCACCACGAAAGAGGAGTCATTGTTCCATGAGTCAGTGTTTTCTAACGAGCGAATGCTGAAGCCTGCGACGCGCGAAATTAAATTTTCGCCAAGCGCGACAGGGTTTACAGCTCTTGTAAACGACACATACAGTCTCTTGAAGACTGAAAAGAGAAAACAAGTATCTAAGGAATTTCCACCGGAATTGTTTAGATATTACAATTCTTGCCTTTTCTGGTTAAGAGCAATCGGAATCAAGAAAACGATTGGGGAAGCCCTTACTGACTCGGAGATGCGTGTGAACCACGCTTTCGACGGTAAGAAGCTGAACGTCCCTGAGCCCGTTTACTTGGCTCTGAAAGCCTTGGGGTCGACTACGACCAAGACAGGCGACAGATTAATGGCGACTTTTCCCAATCTACCTCATGTACGTCAACCGTACCCGGGTAGCCTCGGAGTGGTTAATAACGACAACCACAACATTTACGAAGAACTATCAGTTCAAGATGCTGCTTTTCGCTGGGTTCACGAAGTTCATGGTAACAATGTTACTATAGGAAAAATTCTGGAATGGGTTGGATTGCACGATTTTATAGTTTTAAATAGTGACGATAAATACGTTAGAATATCCATTGTCTTGGATAATAATACTAATGTAGTGCTTATAGAATCAGCTTTCTTTTCGAGTGTACATGTCGTTTTGGATGGAATGTTCCATCATCTTAGATCGATAATTTTGGAAAACAGTAGTTTGGGATTAATATTATGGTATAGAGACTTTTTAACAAAGGGTGTTAACCCGCATCACCGTTTGATGACGTGTTACGTCAATCTAGGAATTCTGGCTGGTATGAACGAAACTATTACGAACCTAATTGCGCACCTACAGATTTGGATGCTAACTGGTAGGATTAATAAGAATATCATCGCGTATGTGAAGTTGAACCCACAGAGCGACATGTTTCAGGCGTTCCTTACGGGACTGCTGAATGTCTCTTTGTCATCTACGCTGGGAGGCGAGTATAGGCGAGTTGCCGGATTTGTGAAAAAAAAAAAAAAAAAAAAATGTTATTTTTATGAAAAGTGTTTATCTACTATTTCTAATTTATTACTGTGATATATATTTGTAAAAGCAATGTACCTGCTTCTATTATTTTTATTTAAATTAATTAGAATTTTACACCATGTTCCTATTCAAGTTTTTTTTTTTTTAAGATTTTAAACTAACTAAATTGTATACTAGCACTGATGATGGAATGATCTGGAGATTCCGAAAAAAATTTAATAATAAATAGCGCTGATTTTATGCTGCACATTTAAAGTACAACAACATTTTTTTTCTTTCAACTGACCTTATATCCCAAAACCTCAAATCAACAATAAATCAAAAAATGGTCATTTTTTTAAACAAGTATATATATATATATATATATATATATACTTGTTTAAAAAAATTACCATTTTTTATATATATATATATATATATATATATATATATATATATATATATATTATATATATATATTTTATATATATATATATATATATATTTTATATATATATATATTTTTATATATATATATTTTTATATATATATATATAATCCGATAATGTAAAGGCTAAATTATTGGGTGAACTGATCGCTACATGGGCTTGTATAGACAAGACTTCACATGATGACATGGTGAATGCTAGAGAGAAAATAATTAAGACTTTACGATTACACACACCTGATCAAGCCGAAATCCTTAAAGTCTTCACTTTCATGCAGGATGAAGGTCGTCGGTTCGCAGGAGATACTAGAACTATGACACCTGATGATGTTAGGAGGGAATTCCATTTGCCAGAGGGTCATAACTTACCGAATGTCATAACAATACAGAGTTATGAAATTGCGGCTGCCAGCATGAATGCTCTTAATCTTGCGCTCCTGGCTGATACACCGATTAGGACAGCTCTAGCCCAAGTGCAGCAGCTCAGGAATAACCTAGTGGCGATTTCCGATACATTACCCGTGATATATATATATATATATATATATATATATATATATATATATATATATATATATATATATATATATATATATATATATATATATATATATATATTTACAGTAAACGGATTCGGAACCCGTTCTCTAGATAGTTGGAAAAAACTGCGAAGGTAAAAGTCCACAGTAGTGCACAGGTTACCACAAGTGTATTCTCAGCAACTTTCGGGAATTGTCATCCCGTTATTTTCGAATTTTACCAGATTATATACCAACATGGAAGCGCAAGCCGCTCCCACACCAGCATCAGCACCAGCCATCCCTTCCAATGCAGCCTTTGGCAGCAGAGGAGGAAGAGGCCAGGGTCGAGGCGGATCAAGGAGGAGACCTCCCCCCAAAACAAACGCGAATGCGCCTACGGCGCCGATTCAGACGAGGGGCCAGTATCTAAAAGCCTGCCCAAGCCGACGAGGCTAATGGAAAACAAAGCTCGTCAGGGACAAGTCACCACGAAAGAGGAGTCATTGTTCCATGAGTCAGTGTTTTCTAACGAGCGAATGCTGAAGCCTGCGACGCGCGAAATTAAATTTTCGCCAAGCGCGACAGGGTTTACAGCTCTTGTAAACGACACATACAGTCTCTTGAAGACTGAAAAGAGAAAACAAGTATCTAAGGAATTTCCACCGGAATTGTTTAGATATTACAATTCTTGCCTTTTCTGGTTAAGAGCAATCGGAATCAAGAAAACGATTGGGGAAGCCCTTACTGACTCGGAGATGCGTGTGAACCACGCTTTCGACGGTAAGAAGCTGAACGTCCCTGAGCCCGTTTACTTGGCTCTGAAAGCCTTGGGGTCGACTACGACCAAGACAGGCGACAGATTAATGGCGACTTTTCCCAATCTACCTCATGTACGTCAACCGTACCCGGGTAGCCTCGGAGTGGTTAATAACGACAACCACAACATTTACGAAGAACTACCAGTAATTGGACCGACAATTGAGAACATGATCCAGAGGGTGACGGGAGAGCACCCGACGCGTGCACGCGTATACGCTTCGGCGTTTGCGCCCCCCAACACCACTGCGAGTAAGAACTTGCAGGGATACAATAGCTTAGGGATCTGCCGACAAGAGGCAATCTCTACTCTCAATGACCTAGGAATCCAAGAAGGAGAGAACCTTCCCACAGTGTCTAACTCTGGGATGAGCTTCAATGTCCTGAATTGGATTGCATGGGCTACCAAGAAATGCTATTCCTGGCTTGCCGGGCAGCCCGGTTCGGGACAACCGGGCGCGCGACCAGTCGGCCGTTGCGCGGAATCATGTTTCTGTTATACCACAGATACGTCTGGGGTCGTTATCCATATTATACGAATTATATCGGGAAGAAAATAATGACGTTCATTACATTCACGTGGGAGAGGAGATGCATGGCGCAGATCTCTTGTTCAAGCCAACTTTTTTGGGGCAATGTACGCAACGTCATGTCACTCTTCGCTCAGTTCGTGGTAATCATGATGTTAGACTGTTTGTGCACGAGAAGGGTTCATTACCAAATCGACTCGTCTTGGGAAATTTTAGAAATAATGTTGTTCGAATTTCATCTGATTTATTAGAATTCCATGAAAATGAAGTGCACTTGGCGTTGAGAGCGAAAGCTATTAGTGGCGTCGTTCATAAGATTAAAACAGATGAGCGAGTCGCTTCAAGATGGCTTTCTGATCGATTTCAAGTCACAATAGACAATTTAAATGCTTTACTGTACATTTATGATGATCGGTGTAATAACCGTAGACTAGGATTAGCTTTACGTGATTTGAACCTGCCAATTATCAGCAATTTAGGCAGCTGGTTATGGGCCTGTTTTATTGCACGTAGTAAGCGGAAAGGAAAAAGTTTGAATGTGAGGCTAATGTTAGAGTTGCTTTCAGCCTTAGCTGTTACGAATGATGACACGAGCTTCAACGACCTTTTAGTTCACGGAGAAAACTGGATTGCTCTTGCGGGGTGCGATTCTTGTTTGCGATGTGTTATCCGAGAAACCGCTTTTGACCGACGTTCTGTTATTGAATATCCCTTTGCGTACTGGGAAGTTCGTTCAGAGCAGCGAGCGGTATCAGTTCAAGATGCTGCTTTTCGCTGGGTTCACGAAGTTCATGGTAACAATGTTACTATAGGAAAAATTCTGGAATGGGTTGGATTGCACGATTTTATAGTTTTAAATAGTGACGATAAATACGTTAGAATATCCATTGTCTTGGATAATAATACTAATGTAGTGCTTATAGAATCAGCTTTCTTTTCGAGTGTACATGTCGTTTTGGATGGAATGTTCCATCATCTTAGATCGATAATTTTGGAAAACAGTAGTTTGGGATTAATATTATGGTATAGAGACTTTTTAACAAAGGGTGTTAACCCGCATCACCGTTTGATGACGTGTTACGTCAATCTAGGAATTCTGGCTGGTATGAACGAAACTATTACGAACCTAATTGCGCACCTACAGATTTGGATGCTAACTGGTAGGATTAATAAGAATATCATCGCGTATGTGAAGTTGAACCCACAGAGCGACATGTTTCAGGCGTTCCTTACGGGACTGCTGAATGTCTCTTTGTCATCTACGCTGGGAGGCGAGTATAGGCGAGTTGCCGGATTTGTGAAAAAAAAAAAAAAAAAAATGTTATTTTTATGAAAAGTGTTTATCTACTATTTCTAATTTATTACTGTGATATATATTTGTAAAAGCAATGTACCTGCTTCTATTATTTTTATTTAAATTAATTAGAATTTTACACCATGTTCCTATTCAAGTTTTTTTTTTTTTTAAGATTTTAAACTAACTAAATTGTATACTAGCACTGATGATGGAATGATCTGGAGATTCCGAAAAAAATTTAATAATAAATAGCGCTGATTTTATGCTGCACATTTAAAGTACAACAACATTTTTTTTCTTTCAACTGACCTTATATCCCAAAACCTCAAATCAACAATAAATCAAAAAATGGTCATTTTTTTAAACAAGTATATATATATATAATATATATATATTTTATATATATATATATATATATTTTATATATATATATATTTTTATATATATATATATAATCCGATAATGTAAAGGCTAAATTATTGGGTGAACTGATCGCTACATGGGCTTGTATAGACAAGACTTCACATGATGACATGGTGAATGCTAGAGAGAAAATAATTAAGACTTTACGATTACACACACCTGATCAAGCCGAAATCCTTAAAGTCTTCACTTTCATGCAGGATGAAGGTCGTCGGTTCGCAGGAGATACTAGAACTATGACACCTGATGATGTTAGGAGGGAATTCCATTTGCCAGAGGGTCATAACTTACCGAATGTCATAACAATACAGAGTTATGAAATTGCGGCTGCCAGCATGAATGCTCTTAATCTTGCGCTCCTGGCTGATACACCGATTAGGACAGCTCTAGCCCAAGTGCAGCAGCTCAGGAATAACCTAGTGGCGATTTCCGATACATTACCCGTGATATATATATATATATATATATATATATATATATATATGAGCCGCCATTTTGAAATTTTCCAAAAGGCCACACTCCTCCATAAAGAAGGATCCATAACGAATATTTTAAGCCCAAGATCACTAAAATCCATCAACATGAATTTTGGATACAGCCTTGTTCCGTTTGACAAAGAACGTCCCATATATATATATATATATATATATATATATATATATATATATATATATATATATATATATATATATATATATATATATATATATTTACAGTAAACGGATTCGGAACCCGTTCTCTAGATAGTTGGAAAAAACTGCGAAGGTAAAAGTCCACAGTAGTGCACAGGTTACCACAAGTGTATTCTCAGCAACTTTCGGGAATTGTCATCCCGTTATTTTCGAATTTTACCAGATTATATACCAACATGGAAGCGCAAGCCGCTCCCACACCAGCATCAGCACCAGCCATCCCTTCCAATGCAGCCTTTGGCAGCAGAGGAGGAAGAGGCCAGGGTCGAGGCGGATCAAGGAGGAGACCTCCCCCCAAAACAAACGCGAATGCGCCTACGGCGCCGATTCAGACGAGGGGCCAGTATCTAAAAGCCTGCCCAAGCCGACGAGGCTAATGGAAAACAAAGCTCGTCAGGGACAAGTCACCACGAAAGAGGAGTCATTGTTCCATGAGTCAGTGTTTTCTAACGAGCGAATGCTGAAGCCTGCGACGCGCGAAATTAAATTTTCGCCAAGCGCGACAGGGTTTACAGCTCTTGTAAACGACACATACAGTCTCTTGAAGACTGAAAAGAGAAAACAAGTATCTAAGGAATTTCCACCGGAATTGTTTAGATATTACAATTCTTGCCTTTTCTGGTTAAGAGCAATCGGAATCAAGAAAACGATTGGGGAAGCCCTTACTGACTCGGAGATGCGTGTGAACCACGCTTTCGACGGTAAGAAGCTGAACGTCCCTGAGTCCGTTTACTTGGCTCTGAAAGCCTTGGGGTCGACTACGACCAAGACAGGCGACAGATTAATGGCGACTTTTCCCAATCTACCTCATGTACGTCAACCGTACCCGGGTAGCCTCGGAGTGGTTAATAACGACAACCACAACATTTACGAAGAACTACCAGTAATTGGACCGACAATTGAGAACATGATCCAGAGGGTGACGGGAGAGCACCCGACGCGTGCACGCGTATACGCTTCGGCGTTTGCGCCCCCCAACACCACTGCGAGTAAGAACTTGCAGGGATACAATAGCTTAGGGATCTGCCGACAAGAGGCAATCTCTACTCTCAATGACCTAGGAATCCAAGAAGGAGAGAACCTTCCCACAGTGTCTAACTCTGGGATGAGCTTCAATGTCCTGAATTGGATTGCATGGGCTACCAAGAAATGCTATTCCTGGCTTGCCGGGCAGCCCGGTTCGGGACAACCGGGCGCGCGACCAGTCGGCCGTTGCGCGGAATCATGTTTCTGTTATACCACAGATACGTCTGGGGTCGTTATCCATATTATACGAATTATATCGGGAAGAAAATAATGACGTTCATTACATTCACGTGGGAGAGGAGATGCATGGCGCAGATCTCTTGTTCAAGCCAACTTTTTTGGGGCAATGTACGCAACGTCATGTCACTCTTCGCTCAGTTCGTGGTAATCATGATGTTAGACTGTTTGTGCACGAGAAGGGTTCATTACCAAATCGACTCGTCTTGGGAAATTTTAGAAATAATGTTGTTCGAATTTCATCTGATTTATTAGAATTCCATGAAAATGAAGTGCACTTGGCGTTGAGAGCGAAAGCTATTAGTGGCGTCGTTCATAAGATTAAAACAGATGAGCGAGTCGCTTCAAGATGGCTTTCTGATCGATTTCAAGTCACAATAGACAATTTAAATGCTTTACTGTACATTTATGATGATCGGTGTAATAACCGTAGACTAGGATTAGCTTTACGTGATTTGAACCTGCCAATTATCAGCAATTTAGGCAGCTGGTTATGGGCCTGTTTTATTGCACGTAGTAAGCGGAAAGGAAAAAGTTTGAATGTGAGGCTAATGTTAGAGTTGCTTTCAGCCTTAGCTGTTACGAATGATGACACGAGCTTCAACGACCTTTTAGTTCACGGAGAAAACTGGATTGCTCTTGCGGGGTGCGATTCTTGTTTGCGATGTGTTATCCGAGAAACCGCTTTTGACCGACGTTCTGTTATTGAATATCCCTTTGCGTACTGGGAAGTTCGTTCAGAGCAGCGAGCGGTATCAGTTCAAGATGCTGCTTTTCGCTGGGTTCACGAAGTTCATGGTAACAATGTTACTATAGGAAAAATTCTGGAATGGGTTGGATTGCACGATTTTATAGTTTTAAATAGTGACGATAAATACGTTAGAATATCCATTGTCTTGGATAATAATACTAATGTAGTGCTTATAGAATCAGCTTTCTTTTCGAGTGTACATGTCGTTTTGGATGGAATGTTCCATCATCTTAGATCGATAATTTTGGAAAACAGTAGTTTGGGATTAATATTATGGTATAGAGACTTTTTAACAAAGGGTGTTAACCCGCATCACCGTTTGATGACGTGTTACGTCAATCTAGGAATTCTGGCTGGTATGAACGAAACTATTACGAACCTAATTGCGCACCTACAGATTTGGATGCTAACTGGTAGGATTAATAAGAATATCATCGCGTATGTGAAGTTGAACCCACAGAGCGACATGTTTCAGGCGTTCCTTACGGGACTGCTGAATGTCTCTTTGTCATCTACGCTGGGAGGCGAGTATAGGCGAGTTGCCGGATTTGTGAAAAAAAAAAAAAAAAAAATGTTATTTTTATGAAAAGTGTTTATCTACTATTTCTAATTTATTACTGTGATATATATTTGTAAAAGCAATGTACCTGCTTCTATTATTTTTATTTAAATTAATTAGAATTTTACACCATGTTCCTATTCAAGTTTTTTTTTTTTTAAGATTTTAAACTAACTAAATTGTATACTAGCACTGATGATGGAATGATCTGGAGATTCCGAAAAAAATTTAATAATAAATAGCGCTGATTTTATGCTGCACATTTAAAGTACAACAACATTTTTTTTCTTTCAACTGACCTTATATCCCAAAACCTCAAATCAACAATAAATCAAAAAATGGTCATTTTTTTAAACAAGTATATATATATATAATATATATATATTTTATATATATATATATATATATTTTATATATATATATATTTTTATATATATATATATAATCCGATAATGTAAAGGCTAAATTATTGGGTGAACTGATCGCTACATGGGCTTGTATAGACAAGACTTCACATGATGACATGGTGAATGCTAGAGAGAAAATAATTAAGACTTTACGATTACACACACCTGATCAAGCCGAAATCCTTAAAGTCTTCACTTTCATGCAGGATGAAGGTCGTCGGTTCGCAGGAGATACTAGAACTATGACACCTGATGATGTTAGGAGGGAATTCCATTTGCCAGAGGGTCATAACTTACCGAATGTCATAACAATACAGAGTTATGAAATTGCGGCTGCCAGCATGAATGCTCTTAATCTTGCGCTCCTGGCTGATACACCGATTAGGACAGCTCTAGCCCAAGTGCAGCAGCTCAGGAATAACCTAGTGGCGATTTCCGATACATTACCCGTGATATATATATATATATATATATATATATATATATATATATATATATATATATATATATATATATATATATATATATGAGCCGCCATTTTGAAATTTTCCAAAAGGCCACACTCCTCCATAAAGAAGGATCCATAACGAATATTTTAAGCCCAAGATCACTAAAATCCATCAACATGAATTTTGGATACAGCCTTGTTCCGTTTGACAAAGAACGTCCCATATATATATATATATATATATATATATATATATATATATATATATATATATATATATATATATATATATATATATATATATTTACAGTAAACGGATTCGGAACCCGTTCTCTAGATAGTTGGAAAAAACTGCGAAGGTAAAAGTCCACAGTAGTGCACAGGTTACCACAAGTGTATTCTCAGCAACTTTCGGGAATTGTCATCCCGTTATTTTCGAATTTTACCAGATTATATACCAACATGGAAGCGCAAGCCGCTCCCACACCAGCATCAGCACCAGCCATCCCTTCCAATGCAGCCTTTGGCAGCAGAGGAGGAAGAGGCCAGGGTCGAGGCGGATCAAGGAGGAGACCTCCCCCCAAAACAAACGCGAATGCGCCTACGGCGCCGATTCAGACGAGGGGCCAGTATCTAAAAGCCTGCCCAAGCCGACGAGGCTAATGGAAAACAAAGCTCGTCAGGGACAAGTCACCACGAAAGAGGAGTCATTGTTCCATGAGTCAGTGTTTTCTAACGAGCGAATGCTGAAGCCTGCGACGCGCGAAATTAAATTTTCGCCAAGCGCGACAGGGTTTACAGCTCTTGTAAACGACACATACAGTCTCTTGAAGACTGAAAAGAGAAAACAAGTATCTAAGGAATTTCCACCGGAATTGTTTAGATATTACAATTCTTGCCTTTTCTGGTTAAGAGCAATCGGAATCAAGAAAACGATTGGGGAAGCCCTTACTGACTCGGAGATGCGTGTGAACCACGCTTTCGACGGTAAGAAGCTGAACGTCCCTGAGCCCGTTTACTTGGCTCTGAAAGCCTTGGGGTCGACTACGACCAAGACAGGCGACAGATTAATGGCGACTTTTCCCAATCTACCTCATGTACGTCAACCGTACCCGGGTAGCCTCGGAGTGGTTAATAACGACAACCACAACATTTACGAAGAACTACCAGTAATTGGACCGACAATTGAGAACATGATCCAGAGGGTGACGGGAGAGCACCCGACGCGTGCACGCGTATACGCTTCGGCGTTTGCGCCCCCCAACACCACTGCGAGTAAGAACTTGCAGGGATACAATAGCTTAGGGATCTGCCGACAAGAGGCAATCTCTACTCTCAATGACCTAGGAATCCAAGAAGGAGAGAACCTTCCCACAGTGTCTAACTCTGGGATGAGCTTCAATGTCCTGAATTGGATTGCATGGGCTACCAAGAAATGCTATTCCTGGCTTGCCGGGCAGCCCGGTTCGGGACAACCGGGCGCGCGACCAGTCGGCCGTTGCGCGGAATCATGTTTCTGTTATACCACAGATACGTCTGGGGTCGTTATCCATATTATACGAATTATATCGGGAAGAAAATAATGACGTTCATTACATTCACGTGGGAGAGGAGATGCATGGCGCAGATCTCTTGTTCAAGCCAACTTTTTTGGGGCAATGTACGCAACGTCATGTCACTCTTCGCTCAGTTCGTGGTAATCATGATGTTAGACTGTTTGTGCACGAGAAGGGTTCATTACCAAATCGACTCGTCTTGGGAAATTTTAGAAATAATGTTGTTCGAATTTCATCTGATTTATTAGAATTCCATGAAAATGAAGTGCACTTGGCGTTGAGAGCGAAAGCTATTAGTGGCGTCGTTCATAAGATTAAAACAGATGAGCGAGTCGCTTCAAGATGGCTTTCTGATCGATTTCAAGTCACAATAGACAATTTAAATGCTTTACTGTACATTTATGATGATCGGTGTAATAACCGTAGACTAGGATTAGCTTTACGTGATTTGAACCTGCCAATTATCAGCAATTTAGGCAGCTGGTTATGGGCCTGTTTTATTGCACGTAGTAAGCGGAAAGGAAAAAGTTTGAATGTGAGGCTAATGTTAGAGTTGCTTTCAGCCTTAGCTGTTACGAATGATGACACGAGCTTCAACGACCTTTTAGTTCACGGAGAAAACTGGATTGCTCTTGCGGGGTGCGATTCTTGTTTGCGATGTGTTATCCGAGAAACCGCTTTTGACCGACGTTCTGTTATTGAATATCCCTTTGCGTACTGGGAAGTTCGTTCAGAGCAGCGAGCGGTATCAGTTCAAGATGCTGCTTTTCGCTGGGTTCACGAAGTTCATGGTAACAATGTTACTATAGGAAAAATTCTGGAATGGGTTGGATTGCACGATTTTATAGTTTTAAATAGTGACGATAAATACGTTAGAATATCCATTGTCTTGGATAATAATACTAATGTAGTGCTTATAGAATCAGCTTTCTTTTCGAGTGTACATGTCGTTTTGGATGGAATGTTCCATCATCTTAGATCGATAATTTTGGAAAACAGTAGTTTGGGATTAATATTATGGTATAGAGACTTTTTAACAAAGGGTGTTAACCCGCATCACCGTTTGATGACGTGTTACGTCAATCTAGGAATTCTGGCTGGTATGAACGAAACTATTACGAACCTAATTGCGCACCTACAGATTTGGATGCTAACTGGTAGGATTAATAAGAATATCATCGCGTATGTGAAGTTGAACCCACAGAGCGACATGTTTCAGGCGTTCCTTACGGGACTGCTGAATGTCTCTTTGTCATCTACGCTGGGAGGCGAGTATAGGCGAGTTGCCGGATTTGTGAAAAAAAAAAAAAAAAAAAATGTTATTTTTATGAAAAGTGTTTATCTACTATTTCTAATTTATTACTGTGATATATATTTGTAAAAGCAATGTACCTGCTTCTATTATTTTTATTTAAATTAATTAGAATTTTACACCATGTTCCTATTCAAGTTTTTTTTTTTTTTAAGATTTTAAACTAACTAAATTGTATACTAGCACTGATGATGGAATGATCTGGAGATTCCGAAAAAAATTTAATAATAAATAGCGCTGATTTTATGCTGCACATTTAAAGTACAACAACATTTTTTTTCTTTCAACTGACCTTATATCCCAAAACCTCAAATCAACAATAAATCAAAAAATGGTCATTTTTTTAAACAAGTATATATATATATATATATATATATATATATATATATATATATATATATATATATATATATATATATATATATATATATATATATATATATATATTATATATATATATATATATATTATATATATATATTTTATATATATATATATATATTTTATATATATATATATATATATATATATATATATATATATATATATATATTTTTATATATATATATATATAATCCGATAATGTAAAGGCTAAATTATTGGGTGAACTGATCGCTACATGGGCTTGTATAGACAAGACTTCACATGATGACATGGTGAATGCTAGAGAGAAAATAATTAAGACTTTACGATTACACACACCTGATCAAGCCGAAATCCTTAAAGTCTTCACTTTCATGCAGGATGAAGGTCGTCGGTTCGCAGGAGATACTAGAACTATGACACCTGATGATGTTAGGAGGGAATTCCATTTGCCAGAGCGTCATAACTTACCGAATGTCATAACAATACAGAGTTATGAAATTGCGGCTGCCAGCATGAATGCTCTTAATCTTGCGCTCCTGGCTGATACACCGATTAGGACAGCTCTAGCCCAAGTGCAGCAGCTCAGGAATAACCTAGTGGCGATTTCCGATACATTACCCGTGATATATATATATATATATATATATATATATATATATATATATATATATATATATATATATTGAGCCGCCATTTTGAAATTTTCCAAAAGGCCACACTCCTCCATAAAGAAGGATCCATAACGAATATTTTAAGCCCAAGATCACTAAAATCCATCAACATGAATTTTGGATACAGCCTTGTTCCGTTTGACAAAGAACGTCCCATATATATATATATATATATATATATATATATATATATATATATATATATATATATATATATATATATATATATATATATATATATATATATATATATATATATATATATTTACAGTAAACGGATTCGGAACCCGTTCTCTAGATAGTTGGAAAAAACTGCGAAGGTAAAAGTCCACAGTAGTGCACAGGTTACCACAAGTGTATTCTCAGCAACTTTCGGGAATTGTCATCCCGTTATTTTCGAATTTTACCAGATTATATACCAACATGGAAGCGCAAGCCGCTCCCACACCAGCATCAGCACCAGCCATCCCTTCCAATGCAGCCTTTGGCAGCAGAGGAGGAAGAGGCCAGGGTCGAGGCGGATCAAGGAGGAGACCTCCCCCCAAAACAAACGCGAATGCGCCTACGGCGCCGATTCAGACGAGGGGCCAGTATCTAAAAGCCTGCCCAAGCCGACGAGGCTAATGGAAAACAAAGCTCGTCAGGGACAAGTCACCACGAAAGAGGAGTCATTGTTCCATGAGTCAGTGTTTTCTAACGAGCGAATGCTGAAGCCTGCGACGCGCGAAATTAAATTTTCGCCAAGCGCGACAGGGTTTACAGCTCTTGTAAACGACACATACAGTCTCTTGAAGACTGAAAAGAGAAAACAAGTATCTAAGGAATTTCCACCGGAATTGTTTAGATATTACAATTCTTGCCTTTTCTGGTTAAGAGCAATCGGAATCAAGAAAACGATTGGGGAAGCCCTTACTGACTCGGAGATGCGTGTGAACCACGCTTTCGACGGTAAGAAGCTGAACGTCCCTGAGCCCGTTTACTTGGCTCTGAAAGCCTTGGGGTCGACTACGACCAAGACAGGCGACAGATTAATGGCGACTTTTCCCAATCTACCTCATGTACGTCAACCGTACCCGGGTAGCCTCGGAGTGGTTAATAACGACAACCACAACATTTACGAAGAACTACCAGTAATTGGACCGACAATTGAGAACATGATCCAGAGGGTGACGGGAGAGCACCCGACGCGTGCACGCGTATACGCTTCGGCGTTTGCGCCCCCCAACACCACTGCGAGTAAGAACTTGCAGGGATACAATAGCTTAGGGATCTGCCGACAAGAGGCAATCTCTACTCTCAATGACCTAGGAATCCAAGAAGGAGAGAACCTTCCCACAGTGTCTAACTCTGGGATGAGCTTCAATGTCCTGAATTGGACATCCGAGTACTTGGGACAGACCGAAACATTCCGTCTATACGACGTGAATCTACTAACGCTACCGGAGACAGGCTGTGTAGCGCAGACCATATCTTCAGTTCCCACTCCTCAGGAGTTGGACGAGGATACAACCGCCGCGACGACTTACGTCGTGATGCGATCGATGACCGAAGAGACAGCTGTAATGGCTGGAGTGGCAGAGGCGTACGGCCTCTACCAATGGAAGGAGGGCATACCAGACGAGCATGACACAGTTTATCAAACACATCGGTACCTCTTTTTGTCTTGTTATAATACTAGATTACTTCGGGTTTATCTTTCTCACCAATATTTGTCTCGTAATTAAGCGTCGCAGACACGCGAACGTAAATTATAAGCCATTAATTATTTTCTTTGATACGACAACTAGTACACACATGGGTCATCCAGACCCTGCTCCGTCTTTGATAACTTCTCAACGACGACTAATGGTTCCGCAGCCTACAGAAACTGTCGAAACATATAGTCAAGAGTTCGAACTATACCTGTAAGGCTGTGGTACCCCCCGTTTTTAAAATACCTGAGCGTTATTCACGATCAATGTCGGTGTATGGGTCAAATTGACCCATAAGAGGCTCCGAGGGTTAAAATATCCCAAAATATTCAGCACTATATCGATTTAATTCAATTTAAGTCAACAAATTCGATATATTGTTTTTATTTACGAATTTGTTGACTTAAATTGAATGAAATCGATATAGGTCGTGTATGGGTACCCCACCAAATTATCAGTGCTGAACATTTTGGGCTGTTTTAAATATGGGAATGTCAAAGATTCGTCGATTTGTGCAATAATTTCGTCAATTTTCCCCCAAAAGGTGAAAAAATCCACAAAAATGCACAAAAACGCCCCCTGGCGGCAGCCAAAAATAAAAATAAATGTGAAAAATGAATTTCCCGACCCAAAAAACCCCCGTATACACATTTTCAATAATTTTTTTGTACATTCGAAATGCACTAAATATATCGATTTTTGAGTATTTTGGAAAATATCTTCAGACAAATTTCGGCAGGCTCGAAAATGATTTTAGAGGTATGGTTCCATTTGCAAAAATACTTGTTATGGCCCATAGTAACAGAATCGCGAAGTGCCCACAGAGATTTTTTCGGCCCCATACAATTTGACCCACCCTAATATATATATATATATATAATATTTAATAATTTTTTTTATTGCAAACTTGCTAACTGTACTGATCAAAATAAAAACGATCATAATATTAATGATGTATCTAGATGTTGTAAATGGCGAACCAATCGAGGTGGTAGCCGGAGCATACTTTCAAAATTTACCAAAACCAATTACATATGAAACAGCCATTCCAATTATATTTTGGTCGAAATCAGAAATATATAATTATTATTAACTAACAACTAATGCGTTTATGTCGAACAGTGATGACACATTCACATCTCCAACCGATAAAATTCTATTGGATGATGGTGACACATTTGGCTGGGGTTTCCAAATTACAGACAGGAACCATATAGACAGTATTTTTACCAACGTTGTCAAACAACATTTTTTATTTAATAAAATTAAAAATCATACAATTAAATTTCAAATAGTAAATATAAATCTTTATAATACAGAAAATTTTCAAGGGGGAAATAGAATTGCAGTATCAAATAACGAAACGTTTATTTATCACAGAAACAATGAAATAACCCAAGCATGCCAGAATAAAATGTTAACACCTAAATAAATCAATCCAGATCAAATTAAAAAAGGACTAAATTTATTAAATAGTAGAATTATAAATTCAGGATATGAATTAGCAGTCAAAAATGTAAACCAATATTTTCATATGCGTATACTTGATTGTATGATAGGTGGAAACATATTGATGGGTCTGCATATCCCATTAATCAGGAAATCACTAAAAAATCCTACTTTTCTCAGATTTATAACCATTCCTTTTACATGGCAAGATACAACATGTAGCATGAACATTAGGTATTTTGACTTAATAAACATAATTGAACACAACAATATAAAAGTGATGATACCAAGGTGTCATTCACTAAAAGACCAATTGCATGCGCTGAGGTAATAATAAAAGGTTCCTCTGCGAGAAAGGTAATGGCACTATGTCCATTCACCTGTAGAAAAATACTTCCTTCGTACCGACACATTACACTGGTAAATCCACACACCTACATAATAAACAGTATTAAAGAAGATATTGAAATTATTTGTGCGAATAGTTCAACAAAATTTATAGATAATGTAAAGGTAGGAGCTTTAATTGTTTCATTGCCGTGCAATTGCTTTGTTTTATTTAAGGATGGAAAACAATTAAGTCCTGGGTTTCCATGTCTTATTAATAAAGAATTTAGTATAAAAATACTTATACCAGCGTCATGGTCCAGATTTAACACTATTAACATACCTGGATATGGTTCCGTCTTTTACAACTTTTAACGAATATATTGAAGTAATTAAAGATAATTTAAATATAGCGGGTACACCCCTCAATGGTCCCCCATCAGATAATACTTATTATCATATACTTGCAACTACAATAGTTAGTATAATTCTTTCAATTACAACAATACTACTGATTTTTTTTTATATGAAAACGCAAGTGACGCAGCCACGCAGGATAACAACTTTCCGACCACCTTCAGTTATAATGAGCTACAGCGCGGAAAATTCACCGATGATGATTCAAGGGCAAGTGTCACCTAGTTCATCTTCTTCAAATCCGAGTGCCAGGCCAGCGCCTAGACGAGAGGGACAATGCGAATACTTATCACATGCATACGAGATACTTCGACACCCGAAGCGATCAATGCTACTTATATGACAATGAGTAGAGGCGCCTGATCAGCCCGTGTATGAAAAGTCATATCATTATGCTAGCACTGGCATAGCCAACCAGTGATCAGTCATAGTGTGCGAATCGTTAGTGAAACATTATCAACGACGCCTAAATTAGCCAGCAGACGTTATACCTTGTGAAACACCGATGGCATCTGGACCTATTCAACCCAATGTCATTGTCGTACTCATACTGGCAGGAAGGTCATGAAAGGAGTTAATAGACAATACCAGTACTAATATTAATATTGACATTAACGATAATAATCAACAAGACTATCGTATATGTTTTAGTTTAGTTTAAGTGAAAAATGATGTGAACTGTTTTAATATTTACCTTTGTTTGAGTGTCACTGCATTTTTTTATGAACATTAATATACTAAAGCGGTAGTAACCACAAATATGTACAAGATAAGCGGACATACGCTAGTTGTAGTTATCACAAGAAGTAAATAAATACATCGTTTTACCTAGTTTTAGTCAGTATTAAAATATGGACAGTTTATTAGATTAAGATAAGTGTTTAAAGACTATTATAAGTGTAACTTAAAAAAAGGAGACAATATAGGGAGCAGCAGAAAATGCATAGTTCTTGATAGTAATATAATTTTTATTTACTTTGGTATATTTACTTTAAAATATATGGCATTTACATTTTGTAACTATTAAGGGAATAATTTTTAAGCATAACTTGGAGCAACGAATAATGAATATTTCGTGATAATAATTTTTTTTTATTTACTTATTGTCAATGAAAAAATAAATATCATTTAGTTTTGGTAATTATTAACTTGATATTTTCTAAGCAATAATAAATAAAGTAGCGGTCCATAGTTCCCAAAATGGAAAAAATATATTATAAGATGGATCAAACTAGTTATAAAAAAACAATTACTTTATACTAGACAATAAGGTCAAATAAAAATTTAGAAACATGTAAATACAGTCATCATATTATTACCTTATAGACTAAGATGACAATATTTAGAGATAAGAAAGATTATCATATTCAATTGAAACTTTTAATACTTTTAATTTTTTAAGGAAGTTACCTTACATAATTGATCGTGGAATATGTATATAATAATTATTTTAATACATACAGGGTGTTTGGGATAAATTTGACATATTTATAATTGATTGTTTTTCCGCAGGTTAGAGAATATAACCCGCACTACTCATCATTTAAAGTTTGGACCCTTCTTCATTCATATACAAGATGTCAGAGAGGATGGATGACTGGAACCCATCTGAATCATGGAAGAGAATAACTTGCATCATGATGATTCGTGCCGGTCATCAAAATAAGGATATTATGACTACTGCCCAATACTCCCTAAACACAGTAAAAACAATCAGGCATGAACTAGAGACTTGCAATGGTGACTACGAGGCTGTAGCAAGAAGAAAGATCCATAAATGATGATCTGATTGCGTTCGTACAGCAGAATTCCTCGAAGATCTGCAGGAAAAGGTGTTGAAGAACCCTGGCATTGGAATTCGGGCTTTGTCACGTGAAATGAATGTTTCATCCTCCACTATGAAGCTTGCACTCAATGAAGACCTTCATTAAATTTAGTAGTTACAAAGAAGATTTCCTTTTTCCTTTCGAAACTATCAAATTTATCCCGAACATCCTGTAATACATTTTCTTACATAATCTTCAACATCTTAATCCACAATTTCTATCCTCATATTACTTTACAAATCTACCTGTAAACAGAATGTCTACTGAGACAGTTCTTTCTCAAAATGAAGTTGACCAAATCATTTTGTTCATTACCATATATGAACTTGAATACGCAAAATTTGATCTTGAATTCTCATTATTGGCTTTCCTGATGTCGCTGGTTAAAACGGGTAACGCATCAACAGAATACATTACTCGAAGAAGTAAGTCATTCCGAGATAATACTACTGGAGGTTTCTTTATGAAATAATTATCATCAGTTGTTATCCAGAATGTTTGGAAGGCCATAAAGTTCCATTTGGACCAGGAAATTACTTCTATAAATTATATTCTTAATAATGTCTCGCAAATCACTGAAAAGACTGGAAACGATGTCTTAATCCCAATGCCAGGATTTTTGGCATATCGAGGGTTGACCCCTATTGTCAACATCGTAAAGGCAGTGAATAGTTTTCCAACCTTTCCTTGGGGTGGATTAATTAAAGTTAATGGAAACATTAATGGTGAATTCAACACTCTCGGCAAGATTCTTGAAGCATGTAGTGCAGATATTTTCCTTGGGTTCAAAGTTTCTGGAGCAGGGACAGCAATCTCGAATATATCATATCTACCAACTTGCTTATTAGTCATGGTTGGAGAAGTTGATTCATTAAAAGGTTATCAGGGAGTAAGACCTAACAATAAGAATAACGTGACCTCTGCTTATTATGTCGATCGATTAATAGCAACTTTCATGAAGAAAGAGGCTGAGGCTGAGAGTGAGTTGGATGCTTTATATGAGACCCAATCTCAATATAAGAATGTCTGAAATTTCTAAACTTCAAGTATGGATGTCAGAACGCAGCTTTCAGGTGGGTACATGAGATTCATGGGAATACCATGACAGTGGAGAGAATACTCGAATGGATTGGTCTCCATGATTTCATTATCTTGAATAGCGAAGAGAAGTACGTTCGTGTTGCTATTATGGTGGAGAATAACACGAATGTCATTCGTCATGTCCGGATTTTCAGGAGAAGATTATGAAGAGCCTGAAGTCAAATAAAAATCTAGAAACATGTAAATATAGTCATCATATTATTACCCTATAGACTAAGATGACAATATTTAGAGATAAGAAAGATTATCATATTCAATTGGAACTTTTAATACTTTTAATTTTTTAAGGAAGTTACTTTACATCATTGTTCATTGAATATTTATATAATAATTATTTTAATACATAAAACATTTTCTTACATAATATTCAACATTCTAATCCACAATTTCTATCCTCATATCACCTTACAAATCTACCTGTAAACAGAATAGAATATTAACAATTCCAATACCTAAACCCTACATCCTATTAAATAATGAAACATACAAATTTTACGACATGCCACGTAAACTAGTTGAAAAATTATATAATTGTAATGTAAATAATCTTAAGAGACTTGATAATGAACATTGCATTACAAAATTAATAAGTAACGAAGATGCAACATTGCACACGAATACAAACCAAAAATGACCAAAATTCGACTTTACATACATCTACCAGCAGAACCGGTAATAACTGGGGAACTTGGTTGGAAGCAAACTTTTCTACAGTTAACATTCCGAGGCAATTAAATACGTTGTAATACGTCAGCATCCTCTCGACATAAGTCAGTGTCAATCTTTGTATTTATAACTATTGCTGGAACTATGGTAAATGTTTTCGAGAAAATAAATATTTGTTTTATTACGTATTCTGTTCAAGAAACTTAATTCACCTTAATGGTGCGAAGCGACTACACTCTTAAAGCGCTGATATCTTGATTATTTTTAGTCCCACTATGGAATTTGACATGCTTCATTTGTTCCGGAGCGAAATTATTCGCCTGCACAGTTGTGCGTGGACACCCCTGAGTTAAAAAAATATCTTATTTAATAATGTGTATAATTTAACAGAAATGGGCGCTTTCAACCATTTTTTTAAAGTGTTATTTTAAACAATACAAAGTGTTACAATTTAAAAAATCACAACCAAATATGGTGATACTGTTATCGTAAATGTAGAAGATGACTTGGAAATTTATTTATAGATAATTTAAACAAAATTTATGGGGGAGTAGAACCCATATATAATTCATTTATAGTGAATTTTGTAGATGAAAACAACGACATGATAGGTATTTATTTTGCTATATATCTTTTTACATTTTTATAAATTATATATTTTTTTCCAGATGCTAATTAAATTATACAAGTGATAAGTTATACATATATCCAGAACCAACCGCTGGTAAGCATCACGTTAACATTTTACAACAATAACATCTTCATTCATGATATTAGTTATCTAATGTCATACTACATCGAGATACCTCCTTCTTTATTCTCTGATAGCTCCAATTCAAGTAAAAGTCGTCGAACTACTAGACAAGTTGAATGGCCTGATCATGGAGCCCTACCGTTTTTAGGTTGGATTCAACAAAAAATCGTTGGAGTAGCTACGGTATCTGATCTTGATGACCTGAGAATCCAGAGCAATAAAATGTCTGAATACATTCAAAACTTAAAAAAAATTGACCGCCAAGATCGCCGGATTTAACGCTTTTGGACTATTTTCTGTGGGGCCATCTCAAAGATAGAGTAGAATGGCCCAATTTGATAACACCAATTTAAATTAAGGACGGATTATTCAAAGCGATGCGCAAAGCCCAATCTGGAGACACAGGAGCTTACTATTCTAAGGGTTTTGAAACAGGTAACAACCCTGGCATAGTTTTTGCTGAACAAGATATATACCAATTTAAACGGCAATTCAAGTTACCAATATCCAACATTTATAAGAGTATGGATTATTTATTAACTTCCCGAATAGTGGAAATCCTGTCCAATGCTGTGTTTGTTCTTGTACTGTGATGAACATTCTCATCTAAGAGGTGTAAAAGAAAAAATTCCATTTCGAGTTAATTGTTACGGTTGTCAAGAAAAATCATGTTTAGCTGAAGACGAAGCCCGAGACAAGATCGTTAGGTGGGAGGTGAATCATCCACAATCAGATAACGACGACGACGAATCTTCTGAAACATCACCTATCATATTCATTCCAAATTCTCCTCCAAACAGTGAATTAGAAAAATGTATGCAAAGTTGGAATTTGTTCTACCTTCAAGGGTTATGCATCATTCAAATACGGTCAACTGAAACATTTGGAAAACACAGGTTGGAATGCTGCAAATAATAAAACTCTTTGAAATTGAATATGTTGCTCGGCTTTGCCGAAGATCTCAACAAGATAATTATTTATTCAAAACAGGAACTGGCCTTGGTGCATTCTAGAAAAGATGATAATGCTTTGAAAATTACCGAGGGCGGAAACCGATTAAAATTTTATATACGTAAAATCCAATGGAGAATGCCGTACGTTGATGTTAATAGTATAGAAAAACTCAAACTACTCAAAATTGTGGACAATAATCGTTTTTCAGATGTTTCGTTCAGAAGCTGGTATTTCACGGAATACCCAACGCTTCCAGACTCTGTCACAATAAACGTGGGCGGTTAAAACATTTAAAGATCTAGAGAAACAAAGATAGAGTTTTCTCGCATTTCAAACAAAACGAAAAAACTATCAAACAAGACACAAGTCAATTTGGTAACTGTAAACTCAGAGCCGTCAAGTTGTATCTCAACAATAAATAATACCTTTGTGCTGTTATCGATTTTGATTTTTCAAAAAAATTCTCTATCTTGTATGAAATGTACGCCACATTCCAAGCATCATATTATCAAAACGAGAAGAATTCGTTATTCGGTCTAGACGAGTTCAAAAACATCGCCCCCATTATCATTATAGATTGCAGCCACCAAAATGATGCGGTAAAAGTGGGGACGATTGATATAAAACTCGAATTCGAATCTCACGATGCATTCCCAGAGGATACTTGCGCCTATGCACTTATAATACACGACCGAGTCGTTCAGTATAATCCATTCTCAAGTATCGTTCGAAGAATTGTATAATTATCTATTATTTTTGTATCTAGTATACTTATAGTGTACTCGTATATACATATAGTGAAAAAAAAAGTTAATATCGTTTGTGAATTAATATATAAATTACACTTATTTTTTAATCAATCAACAATCAAATATGGAGTGCCTATTAGACGTTCAAGGATTTCGCAATGATCAAAATATTTTCATCACAAAGGAGCTGGCAGTTCTCCGGCTAGATGATGACATAGTGAGCCACTATGTCTTTTCACCACTCTACGCTAAATACATGATGTCCAACGCCTTCCGAAAAACCAACGAGTGGTTGTAGACCAACCATCATGGGATCCCATGGGAAGCAGGATACATATCACACCCTTTCGCAGGCAACATTATGAACGAGGTGTTGACATCGATGAAACTAATATACGTCAAAGGTGAGGAGAAGAGACATTACACAAATAATCATATCAGTGACAATAATAAAGTGAAAGTAATCAATTGTGATGACAAATCATTTCCGTCCTTAAAAAAACCTAGTTTGCAACATTTTACAAGGTGCACAAACCACGTGCTTAAATGCGATGGTCTGATTGTGAAATAGTTTCGATAAGCCGTGGTATCCAGACCGACGCAGTGTTGGTGATACAGATACCTCCTGTTGACGACGAGTTGATGATGATAATCGGAGAGAGTCAAGTAATGAAACAACAGATATATTACGGTGACCTCTTCGACGCGGGTCAAGTCGACAACGAGGACGTCATCGACGAGAGATGCGGGACGATCATGACCTACGATGAATTTTGCGCTCTCGGTGATGACGTACCTATTCAGGGGATCAATGTTGAAGACTTGATGATGATAGAAACTCCAACACCAGCAGCACGAGTGACATCACACCAACAACAGTCGTTATGGAAGAGGAGGCCTACCGAGCTAAGTTATAAAAGTTGAAAAGTTATAAAGGAATCAAAGGTAATTACTGATGTAGTAATTTTTAAATGTTGTAAAGAATGACGCGTCATAAGTAAAAATTAATAGAGGAAAAAAGTTATAAGTAAAAAGGTATAAAGGAAAAAGTAATAAGTAAAATGTGTAAAGACTTATAAAGTGCATTATGGGTACTCAGATCGATCAATCCGGCTCGCAAGCAGGTGAAGGGATTTTAGCATTAAAAGAAGAAACAGTGACACTAGAGATTAACAGAAGCATCGGGAATGTGCGCATATATATGCTTGACAATATCCAATCCTACTCAGTAATAACTCGAGCAGTGACGAAAGATAAGGAAATTTCAAGGATACCAGTACCTGTACATTTCTTAGACGCATCAGATTTACCACGTATGTACAGCTTTGAAATAATAAATTCAAATAGTTTTACTAAACGTAAGGATAGGCCAGTGCCATATATAATAGTACAATTCAATCAGGATTATCGTGCCATAATGCATGAATTAAGTGGATCTTTTGATTGTTTTAGATTTCAAGAGTTGTATCAGTTTATGGCTGCAGTACACTTCCTAAGTAAACATGGAGCTATGCTCCTAAAGGGAGCTCCTACTGTTGAAAAAATTTCAACATTATCTAGGAAGATTTTAGATTTTACTAAAATGAAAGAACGTAATTTAATTAGTATATTTGGAAATATACAGGACGAACGAATACGTGAACGTTTGAACTCACAATTATTAAATACGTTTATGGAACGTGATGCTCCCCAAATACCATTTGTCATATAGTGAAAGTAATCTAAACTTTAAATATATTACAGTTCCGCTATATGGTTTTGAGAAAAATCTTCTTAATCTAGGTACTAAATTATTTGAAGGACAGTTTTATCATCCTGTGGAATTATTAAACGATATAAAAAGACGTATTCCTAATACAGTTGTAATTAGTCCATTATTACAAGATGAAATATATAATAAAGCTACCTCAGCATCCAGAGTAAACCGATTACTATTCGGAAAGGAACAGAACTCAATAGTTTATATGCCTGGAATTTTGGATAAATATCGAGAAATTGTTAGAGGCTTGGTGGATATATCTTTAGAGATGGATTCATTATCTAATACACGGAGAAGTATACAAAGATTAGTACAATTTAATTCAGCTCAATACAGAGCTGGTGATGATATCAGTGACTGGTTAAAAATTCCATCAATGACGCGATACATAACAAGAGCTTTCTCAGCGATGATTAACCCAAATTTATACTTATTTGGTAGCTCCTTAATGCAGGACTTCATAGAACAATCGACTTATGCATTGCCATCTTTACTGATTGCTCAACTTTTCTTACCCCCGTCATCTTTACAGTATAGTGTGCGTATTAATATAAATAACGCAATTGCACAATACATATTGTTATATAAGGTACCATTGAACATGAGGAACATATTCATTGATATACCTGCTGATGATGATGTAATTAGATGGTCTACTATAACTGAGGATTACTTAGCTATATTGTATCTAAATTATAGACAGGCTCTACTAACTAGATGTGGAAATTCAGGAAGGGCTGCTTACCATGGCATGGAGCATTACTTTAACAACGTTGCGCCAGGAGTAATTGCAAATACTTTTCGAATACGGCATGATGACCGTGATATTGATGTACAAATATCAACATGCGTGCCATATTTAAATGGCCCGCAATCCTACAACTATACTACTGATGATAGATATTTGGACTCAAGAAGAGAGCTCTTTGGTTTAGATTCGTCACTAATATTACCTACCACTTATCAGCAAGGAATACCCAATATGTTATATTATAGCAATAAGTTACGTGCCTTAAGGGATCTTATGACCACTAATAGTATACCAGTACCAACTTATCCAAGTGAGATTACGATTGGAAATATTATAACTGCAATGACATCACCAGGGACTGAAAGGATGCGTCAGGTATATATTAGATATTATGAAAATATAGCTAAATTTTCGTTATCTCCAGTATGTGATTCTTTCGTACGAACTGAAATGAGAGATGATTTAAAAGAATTTATCAGTATACCGTTAGATGGGATTTTACCGATGGCTTTGATGCTTTCTGGCTCAGATGAAGTGGGGTTAATAAAATTACCGTCATTTAATAATGGCATGGCACTTCCAACGAGACTTGCAATATTTAAAAGCTTATATAAACGTATCACAATTTTAGCTACTAGGCAACGTGATCCAAATGTCAATGGTCAAATAGGTTTAGATAAATCAACCAGAATTAACCTGGCTACACGAATAACAAGATTAATAATAAAGGACGAGTCTTTTGACCCAATATTAGAAGCAATCGGTCCTAACGTAGAGAACGTTGATTTAAATAGATTTTTGAACGCTCAATTCGAACAGGAGTTAATTCGACCAGTACAACTGTATATGGAGGCTGTAGACAATGTGCAGCACATGATTAGCGGAATTGAGGATAGATTAGGAATTGTAAAGGAATTTTACTTAGTGCGTGATGCTGCCTCTAGCGTTCTATCTAGCACTCATGGATTTGAGTTTATAATCGGGGCGAATACTGTATGTGAAGAAGATATGATTGAAGTTAAACACGAATATACATCATTATTAGCCTTCGCTAATGCTATAAAAATGAGCCATTGGAAGTTGAAAATGGGATATTGAGAAGTAATGATTTTCAATCGATGTACTACAAATTAAGGAAGAATGATGTAATGACTATGGTAGGAGAGCGTATGCCTCCGAAAGTGGAAGCTATCAAAATTATAGCTCCCCTTCGAGTGAGAGCGAAATTGATATCTGTGAAATATGATACGAAGATGTTTTCTGTAGTTAGCCCAAAAATGGATGTGATACTAAATACATATAAAACTTTCTCTCAAGATGTTAATATACAAAATATACCTGAAGTAGAGTTTACCATTTTAATTAATGATATCGGAGACACGTTGAATCGTCCACTAATAAATATTGATATTAAGACACAGATGTTAATGGAGTTAGTTCCTAATAATGTTGAGTAAAAGTTTATAATAGAATCTTCAGACTACAGCAGCGTAAAGCTTTAGTTAACTATCGAGGGTTATTGTTAGAAATATATCAAATTTATAATTTGTTAAAATTTCATTAAACATAATTAGATTATATATAAGATTATAACAATATATAAGATTATATATTAGATTATAACAAGAAAAGAATCTTTCGGGGGTCTTTTCTTACTCAGTTGTAGAGGTAGTGATTTATGATCAATGTTAGTGTTTTTTGTCTTAAAGAATATTTAAGAACCAAGTACGGAGATAACAGCTTAGCATACTACTCGTTCTGCTGGGAAATCCTTTTTAATGATCATAGGTTTTTAAAGTAAAATAAAATTATGTGAAGGACGACATATAATTCTGATTTTTTATTTATATATTCACGTTGGAATTTCAGAACCATCCACAATGTCCGCTGGTATACCTTTACCTGATATAATTTACATTGATTTTGTAGATCTACGTCCAAAAATGTATTCATATAAAACTGTTGATGATGATGATGTTTTGAATAGTTGTTCCACGAATAGAGCACAAATGAGTCAAGAGAACTATAGTGAAAACATTTAGATTATAAGAAAATAATCTTTTTAATATTTAAGAACCAGAGTCCATGCTTTCGCACTTTTATGCGGAAATGTTTGAATCGCAAATACTGCCAGAGGCCATTTTTATTTTTATGACAAGAATATTTTTTGTTAAAATTTTTGAATCATTCCTTAATTATATACTATAATGCATTGTAAGTAGAAGAAAAAAATTGTTTTTTATATTTGTTTGACTTTGTTAAAATGATTCTTTTTGTACATATTGTTGTTTAATTATTTTGTAGATATTTTTTTACAACCTAACCAATGGAAACAGATGAGAGTCTGCAACCTGAAAAAACTGGCCCAAACAAACAAACACTAGTTGATCACGATACTGGTACAATAATAGTAAGCTCAAAAAGACCAAAGGTTGAACAAGAGCCCGAAAAAAAGAGGAAGTGCCTGAAGATAATAATTGAAACTTATCTAGAAACAATCTCCAAGATGTCAGGTGAAGAAACAGTGACAAACAGTCTGCACAAAAATGTTCAAGTGTGTTCAAAACACCAGCATTATATTTACCTGTCATAACTATAGGTGTCAGGAGGTTGTAAATCCTGGATCGAATATTATCAAGAAAGTTTCAAATAGAGACTTCGAAGTAACAACTGGTGGAAGAACTTTTAGTCTCCCTTTTAAAGAAATGTTAGCAATATGGGACAAAGCAGTACTGTCGCAAGGGTTCAAGTACGAATTATATAATGAAAATACACCGGAAGATTGGTATGGAATGATGAGTCCATATTTGGCATTCTTTTCTGCTTTTGGGTTGCGGATGAAGGTGCTTAGGATAGGACACCACACAATGCCAATCAAGAAACAAGACGGAGGAGTAACCGCATTCCCAGTAGAGATATATGGTTTAAATGGCGTTCACCACATATTATTGGAAGGATGTTCGTATCCACCAGAGCGAAGAACATCAATGGCACAAAGTGTCGGTCCGATGACTGCCCTACTTTGTATGATCAGAAGCGAAGGGAAGTACCGAGCTAAATGGGAAAGTGCAGTCAAAAGAGCGATATCTCACATCTCTTGCATTGACGACATTATTGAAGTCACCAAAAGCATCAAACAAGCTGCACAATTGAGAGATATGTTAAGCCTTCTTACATACATTATATTAATAACAACTTCTAGACAAGCCACCCGAATGCATTTTCCTTTGAATATGTTCGTTCAAGCATATCTGACATACGGCTCAACTGGTGATATTTTTCTAAAACATTTTAACTTGTCTGGAATGGGAGGGTTCATGACGTATAAGACATGTTAACAGTACGAATAGAGTATGGGTGGAAAAGCAACTCCTGCAATGGCTTCACAGATCATTTTCCTTCGATCTTTGGGACATATAAAGAAGATTTAACCATACGAATCCAGATAACAAATGTAGCTCGATGATTCACCAGAGAAGAAATATTTAAGTCTACTGGCAGAAGCGAAAATGTTGTCAGCTTCAATATCCCAAAGTTGAAATATTACTCACGCCTATCTGCTGCAAATCTGACGGGGTTGCTTTCAGGACTATATACTCAAGTTAGTGCATCTCCTGAATCAAACAGTCATCTTTCGTTAATTACTATATGTATTTTATGTTTTTTTTTTCGCCGGTCCAATGGTGAATTAATTTCACCAACTCATATTTTGCAGTCAGTCAAATGTTTTGGGACTGCTTCTCAAACAGGTATGCTTACATGATCGTTGCATTATTATGCCACATGCTACTGCTAACACCTACAGCACATTCACAGCCGGATTATGGTAGCTTTATATAAACGAGTATGTACTAACAGTACTAATCTAATCAATCTCCTAGATGACTCTGAAATAACTAAAGTTTCGGATTATATTAAAAGCAATGCTACGAATAAGAGAGCAGCTCAAAGAGAATAAGGGTTTTTGCCCTTCATTGGTAGTGCTTACAAATATCTGTTCGGTACTGCTACACAAGACGATTTAGCATCTATAGACTCTGCAATCAACAGACTAGTAAATGGGCTAAATCAAACTAAAGCTGCTATCCTAGAACAATCCAACACGCTGATCACTATGTCTAATAACTTAGAAGGTAAGATTACCACCATGAGAAATCAAACCAATAAAGCATTACAGGAACTGTCCAAGCACGTGAATCTAATTGGTACTGATATGGTGAACCTAAAATCCTCCATAATTGATATAACCAACCAAATTGAGTATATAGGGTGGATAACTCTCCTATTAAAGCAGCTCACAGAGTTTGATGATATTTTAACCGACATGACAACAGATATATCAGCCATGGAAAATCTGGTAGATCAACTTATATACATGGTAACGAACAATCAACTAGATCCTTCATTATTACCACTATCAGTGCTATTATCTTGTCGTCTGCTAGATGGATGGCTGAAAAAAGGTGTTAATTATTCATATATTCAAAATATCCAAAAACATTAACACTTTACAGTTGCTTACCCAGTAGTGTGTTCAGATGATAATAGCTGACCTTTTTTAAATTCTTATATATGTTGTGATACGTTACTTGGTTTATTAAAGAAATGACTTAATTGGCAAGAATTTGACTGAATAAAAAAAAACCTCCCTACAACATTTCACAAGGTGCGCAAACTATGATGTGGGTGCTCATCATATTCGAAGACAGTTTGACTGAACAATGTAAAAATGCAGACAAATATCTTATCGACAAGTCGAAATTGCTGATGCCTGAACAAGAAAAGATGGAAGAGCCATAATGTTACAACTGTAGCTAAATTAGACCTTATAGCGGCATATTACTTTCTGATGTTAGAGTTGTTGTCGGCTTTGGCAGTGACGGACGATGACGTGGGTTTTAGTGACCTGTTAGTTCACGGTAAGAATTGGATCGCCTTGGGAGGGTGCAACTCGTGTCTGCGATGCGTCCTTCGTGAGGTGGTTCGAGATAGAAGATCGATCATAGCTTATCCTTTTACGTATTGGGAGGTGCGTTCCGACCAGCGCGCTGTGTCTGTCCAGAACGCAGTTTTAAGGTGGGTACACGAGATCCATGGGAATACCATGACAGTGGGGAGAATACTCGAATGGATTGGTCTCCATGATTTCGTTATCTTAAATAGCGAAGAGAAGTACGTCCGTGTTGCTATTGTGGTGGAGAATAACACGAATGTCATTCTCATAGAGTACGATTTTTCAAGACCACTACTACTAGCAAGAAGGAACATACTTTTATCCTCATTTATCACAGTTGAAGAAGATAGAACGTCCTCTCTTCGCACATGGTGTAGATGGTATACAAGTCGACAGAGACTTGTTTCTGACGTTGACCGGTATGATCGTGAATTGCATCAGTGCCGACGTTCATATGCGTCGAGGTATTGCGGTTGATTTCGCGAATTTATATCCCGATGATGTGCTTGAACTTCGCTCCGGCGCACTAATCGTCGGGGACTGTAAATGTTTTATTAGCAACTCAGGCGTTTCAAGAGGATATCTAATCACGAAGTTGTTATATAATTTGAAACCTACTTACGAAGATATGCGCAAGTCTTTGCGGAACTTGAGAAAGATTTGCAAGATTTCTAAGATTGCCGAAATTTCGATGCTGTCAATTGGCTGTGGACTAGACGGCCTTGTTTGGAGTTCCGTGCGTGAAATTGTACAGGAGGAACTAATTAGTAAATGTTTTTCTGTGACTTTATGTAGACTAGGGAGTAGACTAAGAGGTTATTAATAAGATGGTTGGAAATAATTTCTGCTGTCCAACACTCACGGGAGATTAGTCGCACTTTGATAAAACAATACCAGCATGGTTAATCAGAGGCGCATTTCACATCCTCGAATCTTGGATTGATTTTAGACACATCACGACAACTGATGGAGTTAAAAGTGTAGATCCGATATATGCAAAACGACAATGGAAGAAAGTTATCCAATACTTTATAGATACGCCTTGTCGATTAAGTAATGGCGAAAGATTTACTTAACATGGAGGAGTATCATCAGGAAGCTGTTTCACAATCATTATAGACAGCATTTTTAACGCAATCGTTGTACGCTATTTAGTTATACGACATAACTGGTGAGTTACCACTTGAAGATATGTATTTTGGAGATGACAGCGTTTTTTGACATGGCATCTAATAGACATACACCTGTTTACTGAAACCGCATTAAAACAGTTTTCAATGGTCTTCAACGCAGAAAAGAGTTTTCAAATATATATATATATATATATATATATATATATATATATATATATATATATATATATATACAGGGTCCTCCAATAGTGTGTCCGGCATTGTTTTACGCCCAAACTATTGAAGATAGAGATTTAGGATAAAAAATTTATTATATATATTGACCCTAAAGAATTTCAGGAAAATATTTTCAACCCCTTAAAACCGCTCCTTGGGGGGTAGTTTGAGGGGTACATACCCGTTTCTCAGTTAAATCAAATGGAATGGTATATCAAAAAGTACATATTTGTAAAGATCATAAAAAAATAAGAAACTTTTGTAAAACAAAAATTTTCATACTTTCAATTGTTTAAAAAATATGGCGACTTGTTCTCAAATTTTAGGGTTTTACTAAAAGTGCTCTAATTTCGTTAAATATTAATGGAATTTTATTATTTTTCCAAATTTAGAAAGTAGATATAATGAACTTTGTAAAGATGTATGACTATTTGTGATTTTGATAGTTTAAAGTGTCATACGCGATATATCAAATATTCAAAAGTTCAACTAGGGATAATTCGAAATTTTCAAATACAACCGTATATCAATTAGTACTTTTTCTTAAAAAGGATATGTAAATAAACAACTTTTGTTAAGAAAATTTAAAATTTAAAATTATAATTTTAAAATTGAAAACTGAAAATTAAAATTTTTAATTTTAATTTTTTTTTATCAAAAACTGATTATTTACATATCTTCTTTAAGAAAAAGTACTAATTGATATACCATTGTATTTAAAAATT
This sequence comes from Sialis lutaria, assembly GCA_949319165.1. Classification (NCBI taxonomy): domain Eukaryota; kingdom Metazoa; phylum Arthropoda; class Insecta; order Megaloptera; family Sialidae; genus Sialis; species Sialis lutaria. Next base: position 12,215,682 of record OX439241.1, read on the forward strand.
TTGAATTATCCCTAATTGAACTTTTCAATTTTTGGTATGTCGAGTATGACACTTTAAACTATTAAAATCTCAAATAATCATACATCTTTACAAAGTTCATTATTTCTACTTTCTAAATTTAAAATAATAATAAAATTCCATAAATATTTAACGAAATTAGAGCACTTTGAGTAAAACTCTAAAATTTGATAACAAGTCGCCATATTTTTTAAACAATTGAAAGTATGAAAATTTTTGTTTTACGAAAGTTTCTTATTTTTTCATTATCTTTACAAATATGTAATTTTTGATATACTATTCCATTTGATTTTACTGAGAAACGGGCATGTACCCCTCAAACTACCCCCCAAGGAGCGGTTTTAGGGGGTTGAAAATATTTTCCTGAAATTCTTTGGGGTCGATTTATATAGTAAAATTTTTATCTTAACTCTCTATCTTCAATAGTTTGGGCGTAAAACAATGCCGGACACACTATTGGAGGACCCTGTATATATATATATATATATATATATATATATATATATATATATATATATTTATATTGGAATATATAAATAGGTAGAGGCGGATCGAGGAGGAGACCTCCCCCCAAACCGAATGCAAGTGCGCCCACGGCGCCAATTCAACCGAAAGGGGCAGTATCCAAAACCCTTCCTAAGCCTACACGGCTAGCGGAGAATAAAGCTCGGCAGGGACAAGTATCCACGAAAGAGGAGTCTTTGTTCCATGAGTCGATCTTCTCCAACGAGCGGACGCTGAAGCCCGCAACGCGCGAGATTAAATTCTCACCAAGCGCAACGGGGTTCACATCATTAGTGAACGATACATACAGTCTACTAAAGACTGAGAGACGTAAGCAAGTATCTAAAGAATTCCCACCGGAATTATTTAGGTATTACAACTCATGCCTGTTCTGGCTGAGAGCGATTGGGATTAAGAAGACAATCGGGGAAGCTCTGACCGACGCGGAGATGCGTGTAGACCACGCCTTCGACGGGAAAAAGCTAAATGTACCCGAACCAGTCTACTTGGCTCTCAAGGCTCTAGGGTCGACAACGACCAACACCGGAGACAGACTGATGGCGACGTTTCCCAACCTACCACACGTGCGGCAACCGTACCCTGGTAGTCTTGGAGTGGTAAACAACGAGAACCACAATATCTATGAAGAGTTGCCGATTATTGGACCCACCATTGAAAACATGGTGCAACGTGTGACAGGAGAGCACCCGACGCGTGCCCGCGTGTACGCCTCAGCGTTCGCGCCACCTAACACCACCGCAAGTAAAAACTTGCAAGGTTACAATAGTCTTGGAATATGCCGACAAGAGGCTATATCAACTTTGAATGACTTAGGAATACAAGAGGGTGAAAACCTTCCCACAGTTTCAAACTCTGGGATGAGTTTCAACGTACTCAATTGGACTTCCGAATACCTCGGGCAGACAGAGACATTTCGTCTGTACGATGTAAACTTGTTGACGCTACCCGAAACCGGATGCGTAGCTCAGACAATATCTTCGGTCCCCACTCCCCAGGAGTTGGACGAAGACACGACAGCAGCGACGACCTACGTCGTCATGAGATCAATGACAGAGGAAACAGCCGTAATGGCTGGCGTGGCAGAGGCATACGGCCTCTACCAGTGGAAGGAGTGTATCCTGGATGAACCGGAATGGAGGTCCGTTAGTCCTTGGAACGCGCTGGAATTCAGCGAGGCTCACCCACCGCCACCTGTCTACATCGAGAACCGGAAATATATATATATATATATATATATATATATATATATATATATATATATATATATATATATATATATATATATATATATATATATATATATATATATATATATATATATATATATATATATATATATATATATATATATTTATTATTATTATTATTTAGCACCTTATTATTTCTACATATATTTAAAAAAAAAAAAATCTAGATAGACATACCATAAGAATCCTTAGTTTTGGGTATACAAAAAACATTTTAAGCATCATTGTTTCACATACACACACACACACACTAACAGAGATAAAACATAACACATAATTCCGTTTGAAACTCCAGTTTTCTTCAATACATTCATTAAATTAAATTAATCAATATATAACACCAGTATTATATATTAAAAAATGTGCGAGATAATTCATTTGTTATACTACACGTTATGTATAACCACCAGACTGCTGAATTAACAGTTCAATAACAGTACCGTATTTAGAAACATATAATTATACGTTTTTTGTCATTCAAACTTTTATCAAATTATTTATCGTTATCTCATTTTATTTAGATCGTTGAATTAGGTAGGGGATTGTTGTTATAATTCATTGATAGTAAAGTTTAATGTTATAACTATAAAGTCAGGAAGTTATGACGGATCAAGCACTTAGCTCATTGTTCTCTGAGTTTAGAGAATCAATTCTCTTTAAATTTGAAGTAGGATTAGTCTATAAAGAATTGGAAATGCATATTCGTCGGAATGATAATAACTTAGTGGAGAACATTTTATCGGAACACTCTAGAATAATATAGTCAGAGAGAATAATGTAAAGATATTATTATATTACACACAAGGGAGAAGATGGGAATGCACACGTTGTATAAGGTGTACTATTGTTATGTGGCTACAAATTATCACAAGTTTAGTTGCGGGAATAGTAACCAGTTCAAATCTGGTTAGAAATTATAATACATTTATTTATTTATACTCTTCAGATTTAATGTATTTCACCGCGATAGAATAACAGTTTCATTATGAGCCATACGTTAACAAACATTCGTTGTTTAAACAATGTGAAACCATCAGCGAAACCCGAGTTTTAATTACTCTTGATTTTGGATATCTGACAGGAATTTTCAATTTTTTAAATATATGTTGGTATGAACCGTCTTGGAACTTTCAAAATTGCATATGTATATATTTTTTTATAATACTATAAAATAACATTTTGGATACAACGCGACCATAGCTTATACCGATACGGATAGTTTTATCTTAGAAAAAACTAATTCAGACATAAATTCATAAAGACAATCAGGCTTTATTTGATACATTTTCTTATGATGAAAAAAATGTTTTCAAAATCCAAAAATGTAACAAACAAGTTATAGGACTAATGAATGATAAATTATCGGGTGTCATCATGTCATCTTTTTTAAGGTGCGTCGAAAATTATGCAGAGGAGTAATTATAAATTTTTTAATGATCATAGGTTTTTAAAGTAAAAAAAAAGTTATGTGAAGGACGACATATAATTCTGATTTTTTATTTATATATTCACGTTGGAATTTCAGAACCATCCACAATGTCCGCTGGTATACCTTTACCTGATATACTTAACATTGATTTTGTAGATCTACGTCCAAAAATGTATTCGTATAAAACTGTTGATGATGATGTTTTGAATAGTTGTTCCACGAATACAGCACAAATGAGTCAAGAGAACTATAGTGAAAACTTTAACATTTAAAGATTACAACAAGAAAATAATCTTTCGGGTTTTTTTTCTTAGTTGTAGAGGTAGTGATTTATGATTAATGTTCATGTTTTTTGTCTTAAAGAATATTTAAGAACCAAGTACGGAGATAAACAGCTTAGCATACTACGCGTTCTACTGGGAAATCCTTCAGCCCTCATTATTATGGGTAAAACGAGTATTGCAAGTAGCCAGCAACTTCTTAGAAAGGCTACAGGTCTCATTGTTCGTCATAGGAAAGACGAAGATGGGTTTATAACCGATGTTTTTGTGGACCACCAGGGTTATAGGGGAGTTTTCGAAGATGACGCATTTTCAACACAGTGCTACAACTCTTTATTCACCTTAAGAACGATGCAATGACGTCCCTACGTCTAGACTACCTAAAGAACATTAAGGACCAGCCAGCCCTTGCGATGATGCAAAAATTTGAGAACGAGTCCATGCTTTCGCACTTTGATGCGGACATGTTTGAATCGCAAATACTACCTAAGGTCATTTTTATTTTTATGACAAGAATATTTTTTGTTAAAATTTTTGAATCATTCCTTAATTATATACTATAATACATTATAAGTAGAAAAAACATGTTTTTTATATTTGTTTGACTTTGTTAAAATGATTCTTTTTGTACATATTGTTATTATTTTGTAGATATTTTTTTACAACCTAAACAATGGAAACAGATGAGAGTCTGCAACCTGAAAAAACTGGCCCAAACAAACAAACACTAGTTGATCCCGATACTGGTACACAACAAGAAAATAATCTAGTAAGCTCAAAAAGACCAAAGGTTGAACAAGAGCCCGAAAAAAAGAGGATTGGCATTCTTTTCTGCTTTTGGGTTGCGGATGAAGGTGCTTAGGATAGGACACCACACAATGCCAATCAAGAAACAAGACGGAGGAGTAACCGCATTCCCAGTAGAGATATATGGTTTAAATGGCGTTCACCACATATTATTGGAAGGATGTTCGTATCCACCAGAGCGAAGAACATCAATGGCACAAAGTGTCGGTCCGATGACTTTGTATGATCAGAAGCGAAGGGAAGTACCGAGCTAAATGGGAAAGTGCAGTCAAAAGAGCGATATCTCACATCTCTTGCATTGACGACATTATTGAAGTCACCAAAAGCATCAAACAAGCTGCACAATTGAGAGATATGTTAAGCCTTCTTACATACATTATATTAATAACAACTTCTAGACAAGCCACCCGAATGCATTTTCCTTTGAATATGTTCGTTCAAGCATATCTGACATACGGCTCAACTGGTGATATTTTTCTAAAACATTTTAACTTGTCTGGAATGGGAGGGTTCATGACGTATAAGACATGTTAACAGTACGAATAGAGTATGGGTGGAAAAGCAACTCCTGCAATGGCTTCACAGATCATTTTCCTTCGATCTTTGGGACATATAAAGAAGATTTAACCATACGAATCCAGATAACAAATGTAGCTCGATGATTCACCAGAGAAGAAATATTTAAGTCTACTGGCAGAAGCGAAAATGTTGTCAGCTTCAATATCCCAAAGTTGAAATATTACTCACGCTTATCTGCTGCAAATCAGACGGGGTTGCTTTCAGGACTATATACTCATGTTAGTGCATCTCCTGAATCAAACAGTCATCTTTCGTTAATTACTATATGTTTTTTATGTTTTTTTTTTCGCCGGTCCAATGGTGAATTACTTTCACCAACTCATATTTTGCAGTCAATCAAATGTTTTGGGACTGCTTCTCAAACAGGTATGCTTACATGAACGTTGCATTATTATGCCACATGCTACTGCTAACACCTACAACACATTCACAGCCGAATTATGGTAGCTTTTCTTTTATGAAACTTGGCGCAGTATTTCATAAAATGCCTGCTAGATCATGGCTGATCTATGGTGGGATCATCTCTTGTATATAAAATCACCGTGCCCAACAGATATTTATGATAAGGAGACAGAATCTGCTAGCTTTAGGTAATAGGCTGATAAACCTGGAATCAACCTTTCTCTCCTTAGAAAGCAAATTCTTGGAGAAGAATCCTTCTGCTGTAGAAGGAGATCGTTTTAGGGCCATTATCAGTTTAGGATCAGGACGCATACAAACCATCAAAGCCAGAACCCTAGCTATGCATGATCGTAAGAATTCATTAGCGGGTAAGATTAGGAATAGCTATGATACAGTCCTTCCAAAATGTAAACGGATGCAACACGACGAGTCAGAATCCATGGAAGATCACGGAACTTCCACGGACCATTTAGAGCCGTTGCCGATTATACCCATGATAGCAAAGAACGACCGTCGACGTCGTGCGATATGAGACAATAGCAAGGCTCCAACACCCTACAATACCTACTTTATATATATAAACGAGTATGTACTAACAGTACTAATCTAATCAATCTCCTAGACGACTCTGATGTAACTAAAGTTTCGGATTATATTAAAGGCAATGCTACGAATAAGAGAGCAGCTCAAAGAGGATCAGGGTTTTTGCCCTTCATTAGTAGTGCTTACAAATATCTCTTCGGTACTGCTACACAAGACGATTTAGCATCTATAGACTCTGCAATCAACAGACTAGTAAAGGGACTAAATCAAACTAAAGTTGCTATCCTAGAACAATCCAACACGCTGATCACTATGTCTAATAACTTAGAAGGTAAGATTACCACCATACCAATAAAGCATTACAGGAACTGTCCAAGCACGTGAATCTAATTGGTACTAATGGGGTGAATCTAGAATCCTCCATAATTGATATAACCAACCAAATTGAGTCTATAGGGTGGATAACTCTCCTATTAAAGCAGCTCACAGAGTTTGATGATATTTTAACCGACATGACAACAGATATATCAGCCATGGAAAATCTGGTAGATCAACTTATATACATGGTAACGAACAATCAACTAGATCCTACATTATTACCACTATCAGTGCTATTATCTTGTCGTCTGCTAGATGGAAGTGTTAATTATTCAAATATTCAAAATATCAAAAACATTAACACTTTACAGTTGCTTACTTAATCCAGCGCCCCACGCTTGCGAAAGCCCGTCTCGCTGTCCCCACTTGGGACACGTCAGCTGACGTTGATCCTTATGAGTTTCTCACTGCTTACAGTGAAGACAACATTGAAATAATGCTTGACATCATATCTGATGTCTCTTCCTTTGTAAAACAAGAACTACCTTCTTCCAAGAAGTTAGGTCAATTAGTAGGCGATCCCTCAGGCGTAAATATTCTGTACCATTCTATCTGGTCCAATACACTACCCACCTGGCATCGACTTCCTCCTGCGCCACCAACTACTCCGCAAGACACCAAAATTATTTCCGACTCTACATTCGCGTCTCTTCTGAGACTATACAAACCCGCTCCGATTTACAAAAGCACTCTTATTCCTCCACCCGAAGTTATACAAATCCTTATACCTCGTTGGCAGCTTGCCATACGACAAATCCGATCCCGTCTGGACTTATGAGTCATTCGACAAATCAACACACGTCAATCCTGACGTCTTTTGGTTCCAACCGTACATTAAGAATCCCAGCGCTATTAACTACTCCGTGACACTTGGCCTCCTCATTGAAAATGGCTCTATCGACGGCGTCTCCGTCCCCATTCCCAATATTAGGATATCTTTAACCGAAAACAATTCCATGTATCTTCAAGGTACAGTTCGCTTAGCCCTAATTCAAAAATACAGCTTTGATGGAAACACGGTTACTAACTACCACCAAATCAGTCGTGCTATCCACGACCTTGACCGTGCGTTCTAATACATGGTTCCGGGTCTAGCATTCGATTCCATGCTCAAAATTAGTTGAATTAGAACTGATTACCGATATTGAACATGCTCTATTATTTTACACAGAATATTAAAGGTGGTTTATGTCAAATTAATAAACGATATGCAGCTGCAAACAATAAGTACATGAAAAATTTTAATTCAGAAGTTGATGAAAAATATCTAATTTATTTAGATGTAAATAACTTATATGGTCATGTGATGCGACAGTCTCTACCTTACAGAGGTTTTCGCTGGCTGAGTGCAGATGAAATCTTGAATTTTAAAACTGAAAATTTTATTAGATTTGGAAAACGATAGTAAAGGATATATATTAGAGGTTGATCTTGACTTACCGAAAGCGTACACGATAAGTTAAATGAACTGCCCCCATGTACACAAATCTTATTCCTCCTTTATCAAAATATACAAAATTAGTGACCAGCCTGTATAATAAGAAAAATTATGTTATTCATATGAAAAATCTTGGTCAGTGTTTACAATTAGGTAATCATTTTTGATCATACTATCTGGATTGCTTGATTTATTGATTTGAATACTCGTAAACGTCCAAAGGCCACTAAAGACTTTGAAAAGGACTTTATAATCTCCTTTCAATGTTTTTGGTAAATCTATGGAATGCGTTTTCAAGCGTCAAGAAGTGCATTTATTAAACCGGGGTTATTTTGACTTACAGAGTGACATTCCACTCGTCGTAAATATGCGTTATTAGGAAAAACGAAAAACCCCCTTTAGGAAATCAACAGCTTTAGAAATCTCAGACTGTATCTGATTGGTTTCACTAAAAGAAATGATATGCCAGAACTTTAAGGATTAAAGTGGACCATTACAATGGATTGAAGAAGGGGCGTGTCATATTTCTTTAAAATTATAAAATAATACAAGTAAATCACGTACAGAAGAAGAAAATAAGTTTTATGATAATGGTATAGTTAAAAAAAAGTAATGTTTTTTAATTGATACAAAGGAAACAGTAAACTTGTACGTCGGTAGATGTGATTTAATTTCATTATACGATTATAAAACATAAGGACATAAATAGTGACTGATATGAGAGATTAAATCATATATGTTTATATAAAATACCTTATAAAAAACAAGCGATATTTTATGTCAATTGACTGTGTATTGATGACTGAGTTATTTAATAAAGATAATAAACTTATTCCATGGTATTATGAAGAATAATAATACACCATACTACCTTATAATAAATATTAAATGTGATGTTTCGAAATACCTGAGATGAATTTTAATAAAAAAATTATTTAACGCTAAAAATGATATTTCATATTATAAAATTTATTAAAAAGATGAATTTTTCAATGATTTGACAAATTCTGATATCTCACCGATCGACTATGAGCACACTCAAAATGTTTGGAAACATTTCAACATAAAAAATATGGGTGAATATTCTTCACTGTATCTAATTACCGATGTAGGTACTTTTGCTTGCAGACGTATTTGAAAATTTTAGAGATTTATGTTTACAGGCGTACGACCTTTACCCTGCGTTCTATTATACTGAATACAGCTAGAATGCTGGGCGAGTTGATAGCAACTTGGTCCTGTCTAGATAAGACTACGGGTAATGATATGACTCGAGCTAGAGCATCCATAATAAAGACACTCAAGCCTGCAGAGATATTGAAGGTGTTTACTTATATGCAGGATGAAGGTCGCCGTTATCAATTAGATCCACGGACCATGACAGCTGCTGAGGTTAGAGAAGAGTTACATCTACCAGCCGCACAACCCTTACCACAAGCAGTCACTATGCAAAGCTTTGAAGTGGCTAATTCAAGCATGAATGCTTTGAATATGGCGTTGATAGCAGAGGGTCCCACTAGAAATGCCTTAACTGAGCTACAGCAAATCAGGGATACAATAGTGCAAATACCAGATGCAGCTCCTACCATTGCAAACAACATGATTACGATATGGGCAGATTCAATCGATAACGAAATACCGGGTCCGCCATCTAAAGTTTTTTTTTCAACTAGTGCTTATTTCGTGAATGGTAACACTTAGCTCATGTCTGATTTGACAGATAATTAGTTTTATCCTTCCGCTGAACGAATATGGTTGTGTATACGCTTGAACAACGCTGGGAAATATTGCGACATTACTTTGAAAATCATGGTAATGTTGCAGAATGTGTGCGAAAATTGCGTACGGATTTTGGAAGAAGAGAAGCACCGTCAGCTCCGTATGTTCGTTATCTTGTGAAAAAAGTGAAAGAAACTGGCATCCTCATCGATAAACCAAAGCGTGAAAAGCCAAAAACAGTGCGTACACCCGAGAATATTGATGCTGTGGCAGAAAGTGTGCGTGATGCGCCATCAACATCAATTCACCGTCGTTCTCAACAATTGAACATTTCGGAGACATCATTGAGACGAATTTTGCATAAAGACCTTGGTATGACGCCATACAAAGTCCAATTGGTTCAGGAATTGAAGCCAACTGACCATCCAATGCGTTTTCGCTTCGCTGAGTGGGCCTGCGATCGACTTACAGAAGATGCCGATTTTGCCAAAAAAATCATCTTTTCGGATGAAGCTCATTTTGATCTTGGCGGGTATGTAAACAAGCAAAATTGTCGCATTTGGGGCACAGAAAACCCGCACGCATACATTGAAAAGCCGGTACACCCAAAACGAGTCACTGTTTGGTGCAGATTTTGGTCCAGAGGCATAATTGGACCATTTTTCTTCGAAAATGAGCAAGGAGTGGCCGTTACAGTCAATGGCGATCGTTATCGGGCCATGTTGAACGAATTTTTGTTCACAAAAATTGAAGAGGAGGATATTGGCAACATTTGGTTTCAACAGGACGGCGCTACGTGCCACACAGCCGAAGCTACACTCGATGTTTTGCGCCCTGTTTTTGAAGATCGCATTATCAGCCGCAGAGCTGATGTCGTTTGGCCACCTCGGAGCTGCGATTTGACACCGTTGGACTATTATTTGTGGGGTGCCCTCAAAGATAAGTGTTACGCCGACAAGCCAGAGACAATTGACGCTTTAAAGGACAATATTCGTGAAACCATTGGTGAAATACAGCTGCACACAATCGATAATGTGCTTAAAAATTGGATCGATCGTGTAGGCTACTGCATGGCCAGCCGAGGCAGCCATTTGAATGAAATTATTTTCCATTATTAACCGGAAGGATTGTACTTTCAAATAAAAAAAGAAATTTGAGAAAATATTCAGTAGTTTTTTTTATAGCATTTCAAAAAAAGAAAAGTTATTTGGCGGACCCTTTATTAGTTTATTATGAAGTGTTAGCTATTAGCGAATCACCAAAAATGAAAGCTATCCTCGTAGCCTTTGTATTTGCATCAATGGTGCACCTCATAAAGAATGGCGCGGTTACTGACGCATACATAGACAGTAGAATTGACAGAATTAAGACAATAGTTCCCGGACTTAACCTTGAACAATTTGTTAACCCTGATGTGATTATACATTTCTCAAAAATGTACCCGAAAGAAGACCTTAGTAACGATATAATCTTTAATAACCTGATTACACTCTACACTATGTGGAAGGAGGACTCCATTGGTCCTATGCAATGGATGATTGAGCAGGGAGCTGCCCACAACATTGCAGCCGCCAATGCCTTCGCTACAGCAATGGTTCAAAGTAAAACCCTCTATATCGATATCCTCATGAAATTGCTTCCGCCATTACAATTCCAAAATATCGCAAAGTTAGTAGCTCATCTAGCATATGACCGGTTCTGCTCGCTGATATCACCGCCCGTCACTACCTCTGAGTATCCTGACTTAGCATACACGGGGGTATTTATGATATTCAAGACCACATCAAAAAGGAATACTAACACGTACATATGCAGGTCGGCATGACGCTAATATCGTGAAATCACCCATTGAGCTCGAAACAATTGCTATGACCATCCTAAATAGCACGAAGCAGTATACACTAGAAGCTACTTTGGGGTCTCGCTGTTCAAGGCATATTTCCCTACTAGCGACGTTAAAGAAATAGGAGGAAATCTATCCCTATAGCAGACAGTAATGCTAACAACGATGAGAGAACGTGGTCATCATCAAGTGAGGCTGTGCAAAATGAAAGAGTATCATGGCCTAGGGCTGCAAAACATTTACCAAGAGGAGCTGTAATGAAGTCTTTCGTTGATATGATAGATGATTGCAACAATAAAGCCACGGAGAAAGCGAAAGCTATATACTTCCTAATGTGTGAGTTGGTAGCTTTATCGCGTTGTTTCGGCTCACGTTGCGTCTCTCTAAATTTAATTTATATCACACGACCCCGGGACGTGACATTTGGTGGAGGCGCCTATTTAGGTATAAGCTAGGTAATTTTTGTTTGTAATATTAAAATTAATGTCAGATATTGACAAGTTGAAATTCAGAAATTAGGGGAGTCGCAGAATGGCAGAGTTAGATCCTACACACCCATTATCGTTGAGTACGGTAGAACAGGGGGGTATGATCAATATATTGTCGAGCACCAATCTAGATAACACCATATATAGGGGAAATTTCGGGAGAGTAAGCGAAACAGTACAGACGGAAGAAATACCAGACTTACGACGACAAAAAAATTAAAGACGAACAATCACATAGACAACCCGACGAAAACATGGCCTACGAACCAATACCGAGACAATTGACACGGACTATAACACTGACACTCTGTTCTTGGTGTGGCACACAGGGACACATACGGAGACTTTGCAAGAGACAAAAAAGAACACAATCATGCGGGTATACTGTACCATTTCCATATGACAGTAATTGCGAATGTGGTAACTCAGGGCACAATCGCCGCGATTGTTCGTTAGCTTGTAGAATTGCAAATCATAGTCGCCGGTCAGGATACGACAGAAGAGGGCGAATGATAATCAGGTGCATAAGTCCATCCTCTGATCTGACATAAGGCCACTGCAACCGCTTACTCTCTACGGACGTAAAAAGCACTACTTCTACAACGATAAAGACTTTATGGAAAGCAATAAAATTCCATCTCGATCATGAACATACTACTATCAATAGTATTTTAGAAAAAGTTTCTGAGGTTGTTAGTAAGACAGGCAATGTGGTGCTTGCTCCAATGCCTGGCTTCTTAGCATTTAGGGGGTTGACTCCAGTAGTCAACGTAGTAAAAGCCGTCGGTTGTTTTCCTAATTAAAAATTAGATAATAAAAGTATTATCTTAGGATGCGACTTCTTAGAACGTAACAAAGTAATAATTAAATTTTTTGTGATACAATAATTCTCACCAACGACCTCAAAATAAGTTGTAGCATATCTTTAATATAGGAACATTACAATTAAAAACAACAATGACCACGAATATACAGGAAGCAATAGCGCTACACTGGCGCACGGTACAAGCGACATACAGGGTTGGGAAAACATTACTAATTTCACAAATGGTTTAAAATTTGATACTCTTAAAGTTAAAATTGCAAATGATACGATTTGTCTTCCATGCTGTAAAATGTTGTCCTATCGTAATTGATGAAATAAAATCAATTGGGGATAAACCTTATCAAGTTTTCAAACCGAATGAAAATCCTATCGTAATTGATGAAATAAGATCAATTGGGGATAAATTCTATCAAGTTTTCAAACAAAATGTAAAATTCTTAGAGAATTTTTTTTAGAAGTAACAGACTGCATAAATACCTTCTTAAAGACAAGCGATATTTTATATCAATTGACTGTGTATTGATTATTGAGTTATTTAATAAAGATAATAAACATATTTCATGGTATTATGAATAAAAATATACCAAACTACCTTTTAATAAATATGTATGTTATGAATTGTTATGTAATGTTTCGAAATACCTGAGATGAATTTTTCAAAGATTTGACAAATTCTGATCTCACCGATCGACTATGAGCACACTCAAAATGTGATGTAATTGGAAACCACTATGTCTAAAGTCCAAATTCTACACCCATTTGGATACATGCCACGAACTACCTAATAAAGTATCTTTTAATATGAAGCGACAAGGATGCATTTTCCTCTCAATATGTTTGTACAGGCTTACCATAGTTAACGGCGAAGTATTCCTAAAAAAATTCAATGAGCGGTGTGAATAAAAACGAGTACGACGAGTATTTACTTACAAGTAAAGTGTAACGAGTATTTAAACTCCAAGTAAACCGATGTGAATAAAGCGTCGAGTTTACTTGTGACCGTGTACTCGTCAACCCGAGGGTATACTAGCAAGTATTTACTCGTGAGACAACTGAATTCACAAAAAAGGCAAGTAAATACTTGTAGCGCCACACAGACTACGCATCATTTCCTGTTGTGACTTGTTCTGTTTTCGCCGCTAAACTAACCTTGACTCCCCGTCATTACTCACAAGTCAGTTGTCGTTCCCGTTTGTTTTTGTCCTCTTGCAGCTATGGATGAAAGTAGTGTGACTTCCGGTTGTGACAATAGAGCTATTTTTGTAGCGTTATTGAAAGACTTTAGTGTTGTGCTAAATAAATCCATGTTGCCTAAAGTTGCATCTGCTAAAGAGAAGGCATGGGGATGTTTAGCCGACAAGTTTTCGAAAAACGTTGGGAAGCAAACTAGTGTTGGACAGTTAAAAAAGCTATTGAACAATATGAAAACCGCAGTCAAGAAAAAAACTGATGTCAACGCAACTGGAAATAAACCAATAACATTGTTGTCATGGGAGGCAGATTTCCTAAAAATTTGCGATTCAAACGAGAACCCAGTTTATTGCAAAATACCTGGGGCTTCATGCGTTGGATTGGGAGCAAGTTCTACGTCTGAACTCAATGAGGAGAATGAGAATAGGGAAGACGAAGATGACCCCGTTGACATGTTAGCATCAAACCAGCCCATCACACCAGTGACTTGCATACGTAAGAGCGATGCGACGAAGTTGAAAAAAGATAAGAAATTGAAACTCTCAGCTGAAACTAGATTAGATTAGATTAGATTAGGTTGTGATTGATGATGAGGGTTAGATGCCTCTAACACTGCAGCCTTTGGCTTATTGTGTTCTTCATCAATTCACTCATTCAGTGAAAAGGTTTACCGTTCTTATCAGGTTTAACATCCTTTCCACCAAGTTTTCTCTTGTTAGAGCTTCTCGATAGTTTTCTCCTGCTAGGAGTGTGTGTCTCCATTGAGCAAGAGCTTCACAGTCGAATATGATATGGGAGGCTGTTTCGTCCTCTTCATTACATAGTCTGCAGATGGGTTCTTCGTCATAGATTCCCATTGTGTGCATGTGTTTTCGTAGGTTACAGTGACCGGTTATCATACCTGTCAGCTGAAACTAAAGAGACGTCAAAGTTGACAACTGGTGAGCTGCAGCGTTTATTATTATTGGTTCGTCAAAAAGAGTCAGTAACCAAGGAGTAATTCCATATCCGCTATCACCAAGGAGACAAACATCACCATCATATCGGCGCACCACGTCCTGAATTCCACTCACTCGCCAAATCCTGCCATCATGTACACTCCCTGGCCATTGAGCGTCCACACTTGTAATTTTTTCATTAGCGTCACAAGTCATCTGAATGTTTATTGTTGTTTTTCCTTTTCTGTTCACATACTCGTCGCCGAATTCCGAAGGTTTCATAATATGCACGTGAGTGCAATCTATAGCACCAATGACAGTCGGAATGCGAAATTTTGAAGCCCAATCTGCCTTGGCCTGATCCATATCTTCAATAGTGCGTGGAAATTTAATCCCATCTTCAGACTTCGACACTATTTTATCCAATACACTTGAAAATGTTCTGCTGACGGTATTTCTTTCAACCCCCATGTCGTTGGCAACACCACTTTGGAATCCTGGATCACTAACGTATCTCAGAAAAATTTCCATCTTTTTCCGTGCAGTTAATCCTCCACCCCTTGCATCAGTGTTTTCATCAAGAAAGTGCGAAGTGAGAAAATCTACGTTTTCGCTCTCAAACCGTAATAGTCCCTTAGATAGATCGGGACTTATATCACGCCGGTCTCTATAACGTTTCACACCACGCAGGTTCATAAATGCAGCCATCTTTCGTGTACAAGAACGACTGCAAGTCTGGGGTCGGGTTGACTTGCGAATAGACGAGTATTTACTTGCTACAGAAGTATTTACTTGCGTTTATTCACACCAAAATTGGCATTTTTCCGGGTTTTACTAGCCTCTCAAGTATTTACTCGCGAGTAAGAGTAAACACTTGTTTTATTCACTTCAATTTTGGCGTTTACTTGTTATTTTGATATGTTCAAGTATTTACTTGTCCTACTCGTTTTTATTCACACCGCTCAATGTCTCAGGAAAAGGTGGGTTCATGACATACAAAATATGTGAAGCTTATGAATGGATAATGAGACGAAAAGCAACACCATCAAAAGCATCACAAATAATATTTCGTTCAATTCTTGGAACCTTCAAAGAAGATCTTTTAAAATTTAGCTTAATAACAAATGTAGGGAATTGGTATACAAGAGAGCATGGGGGATGTATTCAAGGCAACAGGAACTTTCTCACATAGAAAGGAAAAAATTCACTCAATATTCTGGAAAACCCATTCCACAAATAATAACTGCACTATTAAATGAGCACAATCAAAATGTTTGGAATTATTTCAACATAAAAAATATGAGTGAATATTCTTCACTGCATCTAATGACCGATGTAGGTACTTTTGCTTGCAGACGTATTTGAAAAATTTACGGCTCATTATCACCTATCAATTGGCTAGCATACAGTGCTAGCAATAAGCTCTCCAAAGTACGGCAATTAATACAGGACAATCCTAACTTCCTGCAAGGAATTTGGATGACAGGAGACTTATTTGCTGGATTCTTTAGTCTTAAGAATTATAACGCTGTTTCAGGTTTTTTAGGAAAGAAGACAGCAGAATCTGCAGGATCAACTGCTTAAAATCGATGATAGAAGAGATATTTTAACTAACTTTCTGCAAAACGCCATAGAGTATTTTTAGAAGAACTTGGTGGTACGGCAAGACAAAATATATGCGAGACACGGTGCGTTGAAAGACACAACGGCCATTTATAATTCCAGGGCGATAATCTGGTTAAAGTTTGTAACGCACTGGAAAGAATATCGACATGGCAAGATAACAAAACGTCAAACGACGCTCACTGTCTCTTGCAAACATTACGTAGCTCAGATTTTATCATATCATTGATATGCTTAAACGGCATTATTCTTAGATAATTATTCTAAATAAGTTAACAAAACATTTACCATTTATATGTTGTTTTTCTTTAAGGCAGATAGTAAACAGTTTCCTTGAGCTGATTTCTGCAAACTACATCGGTTTACATCAAAAGAGCCACCGATGCAATTAAGAATATCCTGTAAGTATTAGAAATGCTGAGTCTGTATTCAAGCAAATATTTTCAGAGGCGGCAGATAGAGCAAGCAAAACAGTTGGATG
Organism: Sialis lutaria; assembly: GCA_949319165.1. Lineage (NCBI taxonomy): Eukaryota > Metazoa > Arthropoda > Insecta > Megaloptera > Sialidae > Sialis > Sialis lutaria. The sequence goes on from OX439241.1 coordinate 12,232,438, forward strand.
TATGTAACATTAAAATCCGCACGTACAGTTCCAAGGCAAATAAACAGGTGAACATGGGTGGCCTGTATAACATAAATAATCCATTAAATAAAAACAAATAAGCAAGTTATACGGCCTGTAAAAATTATGTTAAAAATAAAATCATAAATTTGCAATCAACAAGTAAAATAAATTGAACACTAAAAAAATCTGGAAGCGGTACATCTGATTTATACAGTCCTTCAATTTCATGATTTGAAGATACACATAGAATAAATGAGAAAGTCCAACATGTATTAGACATACTTTTTTCGCTTGAAAACTGAATTCCGAAGAGTTGAGACAAAGTTACAAAAAAATTGCTGAAATTTATTATGAAGATGTTAACGAGAAATAGTTGGAAATAGAATGTCTGCATTTAACAGAGTACTTGAAAATTGTTCGTAGTAAAAATGAAGGAACTAATAGTATATGTATTGGAAATATATCATTTTTTGAAAGAAAACAAAATTGAAGACACATTTCCAAATGAAGAAATCGCATTGACAATCTTTTTAAGCATGATGGTAACTAACTGCAGTAGGAAACGCTCCTTCTCCAAATTAAAAAGAATAAAAAATTAATTAAAAAGTACAATGCTTCAAGAGATATTAACCAGTTTGTCGCTGATGTCCATAGAATGTGATATGCTCAAAAACGTAGATTTTGAAGAAGTTATTAACAATTTTGCCCATTTCAAATCTAGTACCTCTTCAATCAACATAGATTTTTAAGCACTTACCTGTGAATGCTAAAAGAGTTACTTTTATGGATTAACATTTAATGTGACTGTAAAGAAATAAAAATAAATCTAGAACCTTATCTACTTTCTTTGTCTATCTTAACAAAATATTGCTCTGTCAAGGTCATAGGGGCCCCATTATCCTAATGTGCCCAGGGCCTCCAATAGGTTAAATACGTTCCTGGTATTAATTTTCACAATACTAACCTCACTTAAAGTAGGCATTATCAATACAAACCTGAAATGGAGTTCACTTTATAGGGAATAATAAATAAAATAATGCCATTATATAATTATTTATTGTTATTGAATTTAAAGAAATAATTTATAAGTTCAATTACAATTTTATTATTTTTAATAATTTTTGTGCTAAAATATATATTTTTTATTATATCAAAAATATGTTCTATCTCGGGGTTATTAATCAGTTACATTTTTATTAACACGTTAAATGCCACGATACTTTTTAAGATTCCGGTGTAAAAAGCTAATTTAATATGATATTATATTATTATGAACTTTAATTATTGTACAAATTCATCATCAAAAAGTATGTAAAAAACAATTTTGTTTGTTAATTTTGAATAAACTTTGTATGATTATATTTTCTGTTCATGTAAGACAATCTTGATATTTATTCTCTCCCTGAATTCATATTTAGACTGATATACTACAAATTTCATAATAGCTACACAAATATGGCAAGTAAACAAACTGAGGTAACTCGTAGTTGACGTCCTAGACATTAAAGCAAACTACGAGTTATCTCGTAGTTTGCAATCAACGTGTTAAAAAGGGCATGACTCTACAGTAGCGTAACCAGAGGGTAGTATATAGGTCATGTAATAATATATTGATAAACAGAACAATTGTTGAGAAAATTGAAAAAAACAAAATATTTTTTTGAAACTGAAAAGTTAAGAGCAAAAAAATGGGAGCAACCTCTCCATAAAAATTGGTTCTGCTGCTGTGTCTTAATTCTATTTATTACCATGTTTAGTTACACAATACTAATTTAAAAAATTAATGTACTGAAAAATATAGTTGGAAAGTAGAAAATACAAACACAATTTGCAAATAATACCTTGGATTTATGATTTATATTTATGCAAATTCAACTTTATGAATTTCTCAATCCTTTATTTGCGCAGGTAATTCAGTTCAATAAAACACACTATACCACAAATATTATATTATCAGGATCTCAATAATTAAAATATACAATATTCCAAATTCAATACATTATATTCTTTCAATATTCATCGATATCTAACATCGGACAAATACTCTCTGCATATATCTCATCTACACGGAGAAAACTGGAACTCAGATTTTAGGATAAATTACAATTCCTAAATATAAATTATAATATTTAATTAAAAATTACAGTTCGTCTGTAAATTATTGCAATAAAGATAGTAAAGTTTATAGAATATGAATTTTCACAGTTCAAAATTTTAATAATTACTTGAAGGCTAATTGTAAGTAATTTTTCTTATCCCACAATAAAGTTATAATAACTATTCGTATGCAGCAGTACATAAATTGTATATTATAATACAGTGATCCTATTGATCACTATATTATGCTTATAAGCATCTTTCTATCGTCTAATCTCCAATGTTAAAATAAACATTCACACAATAATCAATGCTGGCTGCGTTGTACGTTCCTGAAGACAGGGGCGTCTCCGATGTCGCTAACAATATATTAATTTTCAATAATTCATAAATTATTGATTACTACTTCAGTAGGTTTGCCAGAATATCTCTTTAAAGACAATATGTTCTCTTTTTGAGCTTTTAACAATATTTTTATTTTATATAAAAACATAATTTATTGTAAAATATCAAAACTTATTTCGTAAAATAACTATACAAAGAAAAATCATCTGTCCTTTTTTAAAAATGAAATAAATTCTCTTTATAAATACATCACGACATTCTGGCAACTCTATACTTCAGTAATAAATAAACTTTAATTTATTTTATATTTAACTTTTTAATTAATTTATTATTTTATGGATATTGACAAGAAATTGCAAGAATATACCTACAGTAAGATATCTTTTTATGCGGTAGATACGTTCCACAGAAAATCGCGTGTAAAAATCGCTTAAAAACACATTGCTTCCATTGTAAAATTAGGTATATGTACCATAATTTTCTAAAACCGTGTTAAACCAAATAATCAACTAAAATAGGCCGAAAATTGCGTTGAAAAAGTTTATGAAAATTCACGAAAACAAGAATATCTAAAAAAAAGTTGATGTGAAACTTAAACGAAGATTCAAATAATAACAAAATGCTTACATATTTATATTTATTAAATTTTCAGCTTTCATTAGATACACTCACCTCTCGATATAAGGGCATTCGATATAAGAGCTTTCGATATAAGGTCCGCTTGATATAAGGGCGGACCAATCTCTCGAACCATCTTTAATCACCATTATAATACCACGTGACTTAAATTCACCAATTAATGTTAAAGTCCAACGTTTAAAGGTGGGAGGTCCCTTATAGCCGCCCTTATATCGAGCGGTTGAATTACCAACGCCGCCCTTATATCGAGAGGTAAATGTACCTCACTCGTCGAAACGGGGAATCCCTGAATTTGCATGAAAATTAAGTCACACCGTGTAACTTCAAATCCGCGCAAAAAGATATCCTACTGTATAAAATACGCTTGAATCCTTCGAACTTCCTTCCATCTATCATAGAAATCTTTGAAATAATAAAATACCACGGCGTTCTATTAAAAATTGAATACGTATCTAAAATAGGTGGGATACAAAAGTAAAAAATTAAAAAAATATAGTCGAGTCAATGAAGCTCGAAAATGGCTAAAACTTCGGAACCCTCAGAAACAGCACCGATTTTGATAGAATTTTTTTTAAAATGTTCGTTATACCATACTATTTGAAATCAGAAACATTCTAGTCGTCGGATTTAACCCCTCCCCCCAAATTTTGAAAATTTGTATAATTTACTGGTTTCATATATTAAGTCCGATTTTCGACGAAATTTTTTTACCTATAGGGGTTTAGAGGGTCACTGAATAAGAATACTTTGTCAAAATAAGGATTTTCCGGGAATTTTCCCGAAATTTTCCAATTTTTTTTTTAATTTTTGTCTAAATTTATTGAAAATTTTGATAGAAATGTGTATTCGCGGTGTTTCTTTTCACAAATAAAGTTGAATTATACAAAAAATTTTTAGGAATTTTCCCAAAATTTCCCAATTTTTCCCCAAAAATATTGAATTTGTAATAAATAACATTGTACCATATGAACCTAGAGGGCTAACAAATTTTAGAAACATTAGGTAAATGTATTTTAAATAAGCATAATATTTTTTGTCAAAATTGTTTGTTTATTAGCAAAACGGGAAACGTTTATTGTCTTATATGCGGCACGAGCGGATAGTAAATTTCGTAGCCTAACTAGTTGTAAAATGAAAAATATTGCTAGTGACGTGCTCGTAATTTTTTTACTGCTAAATTAAAGTATTCCAAACAATTATGTAAGATTTCATCAAAATTCAGTAAATATTTTTAACAGAGTAAAAGGATCTTGTCGACGAACGTGCCGCTGACGCGCGAAAAATCTGAGGAATATACTGCTATAGAATTGAAAATAATTAACCAAAAGGGCTAAAACTTTCTAAAACATTAGGTAAATACATCTCAAATAATTACATTTTTTTTGGAAAAAATCGTTTGTTTATTTGCAAAAAGGCAAACGTTTATTGTCTATACGCGACACGAGCGAATACTAAATTTCGTAGAAAAAAGTAGTTGTAAAATGATAAATAATGTTAGTGACGTGTTCTTAATTTATGTACTGCTAAATTAAAGTAATTCGAACAATTATGCAAAATTTTATAAAAAATCAATAAATATTTTTTACAGAGTAAACGATCTTAGTGACGAACTTACCGCTGACGCGTGAAAAATCTAAAGAATAAACTGCTCAAGAGTTGAAAATAGTTAACCAAAAGGGTTAAAACTTTCAGGAACGTTAGATAAATACATCTCAAATAATTACAATTTTTTTGGACAAAATTGTTTGTTTATTTGCAAAACGGCAAACGTTTATTATTTTTTCGCGGCTGGAGCGGATACGAAATTTCGTAGCAAAACTTGCTGTAAAATGATTATTAATGCAAGTAACGTGCTCTAAAATTTACTAGTATTAAATAAGGGTATTTTGAACAATTTTGCTAAATTTCATCAATATTCAATAAATTCTAAATATGTATATTAATTTATGAATTTTTGCGTCAAAATGTCAACGATTATTTATTAAGCAAATTATTTAAATAATTGAAAAGTAACGTTTGCCAATAAAAATTAAAAATTTTTTTTGCTCATTTCCTCAAATAATATTTATTCAACTAAGTTATAACAAAAAAACACACTTTTGCTGAGTTATCATCGAAAAAATTTTTATTTATATACATTTTTTTTTGAGCAAAAAAAGTATTTTTTTGAGTCCGACGGCTGGAAAGTTTCTGATTTCATATAGTATGGTATAACGAACATTTAAAAAAAAATTCAATAAAAGCGGTGCTGTTTCTGAGGGTTCCGAAGTAAAAACCTTCATTGACTAGACTAATACGGCACATACAAAATTTCAATTAAGGATCCATATCAAGTACAGTCTGAGTTAGAAATAATGTAAATCTAGATGTAATGAACGATTAAAATCAAATTATGAATTATTCACTTTAAATGATTGTAGGGAAGTGAAATTGGTTTATAAACTACTTAAACTTTATTTAATACTTTTGTTTAAAATCTTATTTTCTATTGTTAACTGTTATTTTTAAATTTTAGCCAAAAATTAATGTTTTTGTTGGTAATATAAAATTATTTTTTAAATATTTATTTTAAAATATCTTATAATATTTCATATGCTTACATAATATATGAAAAAATATGTAATAAAACTAAGGTATATAAAATATACAATATATTTTTATACCTTGTAATAAATCATTACATATCAGTACGCCATTTTATGTAACGTATTGTAAAAATTGCAGCTCTTTCTCGATGATTTCGCCGTTATACACCTATACACCATTCTGCCATAAGAACCCATGTTAATTAAAAAAAAACTTTCAAACTATGTAGTTAAACTATCTGAAATTTTATGTGGGTACTTTAGATTTATTAAGGAATAACTTCTCAAAATTTCAACTGTTTCTCGTGAAAATCCCTACCATAAATCCTTAAAATACACTGTCTAAAATTTAAATATTCTAAATTAGTTAATAATAAATTGAAATACAAATGGTGCTTGTGGTGGGCAGGTTGGTGTAAACGAAATTAGCAGGCCTTTTTGCTATATACATAGTTGCAATAAATATAAATTAAATATTACAAAATAAAATAAATTATTGCTGAGCTTTGTTTATTTAAAGTTGTATATTATCATTTCTAACCTAAATATTATTATTTCGACCATTTTAGAGCAATTGTTCAACACATCTGTTTGTATTATAATCATAAATAAATAAAATAAAAACACATTATAGTAAAATCACATAATAAAGATAAAATAGATTTCCCACAAAATAAATAAATAACCTGAAATCTTATTCAAATATTTGATCAAATCCCTTCATCAAAATTACTTACGCATTCTTATATTTTCACTTTATTTATTTAATATAAAATAATTTATAATTACTATTATTACAATAAGTATATGTATAACAAACATACATTTTAATACAATAAACTATAAATCATAAATAAATTGTACAAGACAAAATAATACACACTGAACAAACTGATTCACCACAACTGCATGAACTGCACAATGCACAAATATGACACGTCGACAATTTCAACAACGGAAATTGTATTTTTGCAACACGATTAATTTGAAAGTCAAGTTGGAAACACAAACTGGGTTTAAGATTAAACGTAGCAAAGAATATAAAACGTAGTAAGGTCGTCATATCAATACGAACGTAGTATAGAAATGTCCACAAGTTGATATTGTTTTTATCTATGCTAATGTCACGGTGACGTTTATACCACAAGTTTATACATAAGTTTTAAAACACAGTTATAATTTTTATTAAATTATTATAAGCTTTATGCAATTCATATTATTATTATAAGACTTTGCTTTAAATTTATTTTAAAATGACAGAAGACGAAAAAAATCCTTATGATTTGAACGGGCAGAGTTTTGAATCAGATTTATATTTTAACAAATTATTAAAGGTACTATATGAATAAATAATCAAATTCACCTTTTTATAACTAATTTCATTTTTAAGGAATGCACATTAAGACAGATTATGGACCAAGAATCTGAAATAGTTAAAGATACACAAAATTTACATTCCGAAATGCAAACGTTAGTATATGAAAATTACAACAAATTCATTTCTGCTACAGACACAGTCAGAAAAGTAAGTTTATTAATTTTTAAAATTATGTGAAATTATATTAATAAAATGTGCTTGAATAGATGAAAACTGATTTTAAAAAAATGGAAGATGAAATGGATTTACTTGCATCTAATATGGATAAAATAACATCATTTTCAGAACAGATATCTACAACACTTCAGGTAATAATATTTTAAATTTAAATTTACCAAATGCTTACAAATTTTATATAATTACTTTCATCCTTAATATACAGGGTGATTCAGCACTGTCGTGCCAAACTTGAACACTAGATTGAAAAAAATATTTTAAGCAAAAAACTCCCAATAAACATGTGTCCGGAAATTATTCCTTAGGGAACTACAGGCTTCCAAAGATTTTACTAAAAATGAGTTTTCATTTAATATCTAGAGAACCCTTTGTGATAGAATTATGAAATTTAGTATTTGGTTTAGTAATAATATGTGTTATCGATTTTTAATATTAACCAATTATATTATAGGCCAGGGCTGTATGGGGCCAGTGGGCCCATCGATTTTGATCTAGTAATTGTTTGTTCCTTAATTTTTTTCCTGAGTTGGTACTTTTATAAGATTATATGACACAAAATACACAAAAACATACTTTGCTTGTTTATCATAGGATAAACCGTTTTCGAGAAATATCGATGGAAAAGAAAGCATGCAGAAATAACCTTAATACGGATGCTTGAAATTATAAAAAATAAATTTATATTCTTATTTCATGATAAAAAATAAGACAAAAAGTTAATATAAATATACTTCCGAAAATGCATCGATATCAACAAATAGCCATTTTTAGTTTGTTTTTTAGTCATGTTAATAAAGTACATGTAACAGTAATAGAACTGGCTATAGATCTTAGAGGATTCATATTAGGAGGTTTATTTATATAAACTATATTCTTACCTTTAATCATAGAAAAAGAATATAAATTTATTTTTTATAATTTCAAGCATCCGTATTAAGGTTAATTCTGCATGCTTTCTTTTCCATCGATATTTCTCAAAAACGGTTTATCCTATGATAAACAAGCTAAGCATGTTTTTGTGTATTTTGTGTCATATAATCTTATAAAAGTACCAACTCAGGAAAAAAATTAAGGAACAAACAATTACTAGATCAAAATCGATGGGCCCACTGACCACATACAGCCCTGGCCTAAAATATAATTGGTTAATATTAGAAATCGATAACACATATTATTACTAAACCAAATACTAAATTTCATAATTCTATCACAAAGGGTTCTCTAGATATTAAATGAAAACTCATTTTTAGTAAAATCTTTGGAAGCCTGTAGTTCCCTAAGGAATAATTTCCGGACACATGTTTATTGGGAGTTTTTTGCTTAAAATATTTTTTTCAATCTAGTGTTCAAGTTTGGCACGACAGTGCTGAATCACCCTGTATATAAAGCTCAACGTCTCTCTGTCTGTCCGTTAGTGCGCTTATCACTCGAGAATCACTTATCCGATTTACGTGGTTTCTTTTTTAATTCATAGGTACATTCTCTGGCCAGGTTATAGGCTATATTTTGTTACGTTAGGTAACACAATAACTAAGCAGTGACGATAATAGTAAATCAAGTCAGAAAAAAATTTGCCGTCGGTACGCTGTTTTGCAATACGCTGCCTAAACCGTTGAATATAGAAAAAAATAATGTGTTAAAGAATTGTGTAGAATCAAAAGTCCTACAATAAAGTCCGCGACACCATATGTCTAACTTTTATATTTAAGCCACAATGACTGCTTTTATGTTACAAAGAAAACATAAAATATTTGGGTTCTGTTTACATGGACTTATGACCTGCAAAACTTTAATCCTTATCGAAATAAATGATTTCATCGTCATCAGTACTTAATGTAGATATAATTTGCCTTTTACAGAATCCAATTTGGTCTTTTGGTTAAGGAAATAACGTGAAATAAGTATATACAATAACATTATTCGTGAGGGAACAGGCCGGTATTCTTTTGATTGTCAGTTGTTTAATTTGTTTTCAATAATTACTTTTAAATAAATAGAACAAAAATTATATTTACTTTTTGTTCTGATTCGCTTTTGTTAGGTAGGTAATTTAAGTAAATAATCGTGTTTATACTTAATTCAACTATATATTTTTTAAATCCTAAACAATAATTCTGTAGTCCACGCGAGTGAAGCCGCGCGGGCCCACCTAGTATCAAATATATAACAGTAATTATTTATCCATATCCATGCAGTCTCTTAAAGATCACTATGAATACCTGTACTGAAATATAAATTTTAAGTTTCATCTTGTGTGCATGAAATCCCTGTAACAGCCCTAACTAACCAGAATAGACCAATAGAACGAGTAAATTTTATGACTTGATATTCTCTTTATAATTAATAATAAATTATAACAACTATAAACTTCAATGTATTTTTTTAAGGATACCAGACAAAAAATATCTAAACTATCTAGTATTCATTCTCTTTTGAAACGTCTTCAATTCTTGTTTAAACTTCCCAATAAACTGAAAAAAACAATTGAGCAAAAAAATTATCGGCAAGCAGTTGATGATTATTTACAAGCACAACGGGTTCTTCAGCAGTATGGAAATATGGCATCATTCCAAAGTATTCAGGAGGAATGTGTAGTGATTGTTGTAGAATTAAAACAAAAATTGCGAGATCAGTTCAAAAGCAACCATGCAACGGCCCAGAATCTTGCCGATTCGGTTGATTTGTTACTTCAGTTAGGTAAGTTTTTCATACTATATTATTACAGAACAGTATCTTCATTAGAATCTCTTTTTGTATACAATAATTCTTCATCAAATGTAGGTTAACTAATATCTAGTAAAAATTTTCAATGTAAACATTAAACATTAAAAACCCATTAATCCGTAAGGGTAGAAAAAAAAATTCTTTTGATGTTTTAACTGCATTTTATTACTAAATATATGCTCAAATAACGGTTTTTGAAGAAGAAAAAAATCATATTTTTTTGTATTTTTTCAACAAAATGTTGCGTTTGCGAAACGTTGGAAAAACGGAAGTTATTACTTAGTGTGGAATAGTTTAAAACAGTTTGTGTAACGTTTTTAGCAGCAAAAAAAGTCATTTCATCAATGAGATATTTAAAAAAAAAACAAATTTTTAAAAATGTTTCGTTTACGCAACGTTGGGGATTAAGGTAGTTGGTCCATCATAATGTGATCACATTAGGCCATGAGTACATATTTTTAATTTAGAGAAATGATCATGGCAACGCTGTACATTATCTACTATTAATTACTTGTCAAATGATTATATTTTATCATCTAAACTATCACAGAATATATTAATAATTAATGAAATCGATTATAATTCCCTTCAATCCACATATTTTGTAAAAAATTATTTCATTATTTCGTGTAGTTTTTACTATAATCAAATGAATACGTTGTTGCCACATTGTCAACAATACTGTAATTTATGTGATGGTTTGGTAGTTAAATCTGGTTAGATCTTAATAACAGGATGGTCAATAATTCCAATTTTTTGTATACTGTTTTCTTTCATATAAATATACAACATGCCAGTTTTTTATGAAAAACTGACGCTACGTTTAAATTTTATCTAATAAAACGTTACGTTAGTGTACGGTTAGTCCATATAAGCTGTGTTAAAAATATAAACTTTGAGATCGTTTTTCATGACTTTGAGATGGTCAATTTTAATAAAAATGGGCTATTTTTCAGATATTAATCTAGGGAATATTATTGTGCAATTTAAACAAAATCTGACGAAAACATGTTTACGGACCAACTACCTTAATGGGTTAATGTACATTTTCTATTTGACTATTTTATTTAAATACTCATTTTTAATAGGTGAACCTGCTGATAAATTATGCACAGAATTTTTATCATGTACAGAACATCGTCTGAGCGAGCAATTATTACTATTAAAAGATTTAAGTGAACAAAAAGATATTATCGAGTTTGTTGATTTAGGCAATTCTGGATTTTTAAGTGATTTATCTTTGGTCGTAGCATCTTACAATGATATGTTTTTGAAGCATAGTAATTTGGAAAGTATATATAAGTACGTATATATTTGTTAATAATTTTATGATTGCTTTTATATGTCCAATTCCATATTTTCAGTGACAACTTTGATGCTAATGCTCATTTGAACACATTTGTAGCAAATAATATGAAACAGTATTTTAACATAATTCAAATTCGTGTTGATATGGAGCAAGATGTTGGAAATACAGTTTTATTAGTTAAAGCCTTAGATAGATTTCATCGTAGATTGCAAGCAATGAACACTCTTTGTAAAGAAAATGATTTTATTAAGTAAGTGCTACTGGTTTTATTATTTACCCTGAAATCAGTTGAAATGCAAAAAATAACATCACAGCTTTATAATCATTCTGACTGACTATATTTGTGCAATTTTTATAAAATTTAACAGTATGATTTTTTGATAAAAATTAGAAAGTAATAAACTAAACTATCTGGATTTTTTTAATCCTTGATCCTTTTACGTTAATGTTCATATGTAATAATATATTGATTGATTAATTGTAGACAAGGGATGGAAATAATTATAAAAGCTGGTCACAAACAATGCGAAGCACATTTACAAAGTCTGAAATCATATGTCACCGAAACTTTAATAGCTATAAAACAAACAATATTGGCTCCTAAACTAATTAGTCAAGATAATGATTCATCGTCAAATTTATCAGAACTTCTATCATCACTCATTAATAATAATATCGAAAAAATTAAAGGCATTCTTCAAGATTTATTAGTAAGTATTTCTAAATAATTATATTGTTACGATGCATCAATCATTAATTAATTCCTAAAACTAGCGTTCGAAAATAATTAACTTATCAAAGCTTAACTTTTAATATAATGTGGATTATATCAATAGTTCCTTAAACCATAGCAGGGTGGCCACTTTCTGAAAAACTGGGAAAAGTAAGGGATTTTCACCATACAAGGTATTTTATTGGAAATAAAGGGATTTTTTAATAACAATGCTAAAACCCCGCCACGTTAGCTTGAATCTGCATACATATGTTTCACAAATATTCATACAGTTGTTCTATATTACCCACTAATTTCTTTTTAAAGTCCTATAACTATTAACAACAATTAATTAGTGTCAAAAAATTTTTTTATCAATGTCGTTGATCAGTAATACGAACTTCGAGACTAAATAATAATTTCCATAATATTGAAAAGGTAACCGGGATTCCCCTTGCAAGGACATTTTTTACGCGCTTTTTTCAAGTTGTAAATTTATTTCGTGACGAGGATTAATGTATTTTTTTAGAACACCATAATGAACAGAGTCCTGATTATTGTACAAATTTTGAACGTGTTTACTTGAATATGTGTATTTCAGGTTTTTATGCGACCAGAGATAACGTTTAGTATGAAACCACAGTTCAGAGAAACGTTTTGCATCAATTACGTGAGAGAAGGATTGATTGTAGACTTCCTACGTTATTTAATATCTGTAACTCAAAGTTATTACGATTCTCATTCAGGATCCGATTTGAAATTTCCTCCAACATTACTCTTATTACTTTCTAAGATGTGTTTGGAATTTCAAAACAACACTATTCATTATTTAGTAAGTTTATTTATCTTATTTATGCAAAATTATTAAATTCAACGAAAAATGTTTTTTTATAGCTTTATCAAACAGATGAACTATTTGAAATATCAAAGTACAATAGTTCTTCTTTAACGAATGAAGCAGAACTTTGTAAAACAATGCGAAAATCAGCTCAAGAACTTTTAAACAGTTATGTAAGAATTCAAGGTCATAATGTATCGCAGGTTAGTACGACACTTTCCTTTTAACCCTTTCGGTGATTAAAAATATATTTATATTTTAATACAGATGTTAAGGAAAAGTGTGGAAACAAGAGATTGGTTGCATACTATAGAACCACGGAATGTAAGAGCTGTCATGAAAAGAGTGGTTGAAGATATAGCGGCAGTAGATTCAACAGTTGGATACTTATTTGAAGATGGGATCAGAACTGAACATAGCAGTGATTCAAGTAGAAAAACTCACAGGTAATGTTACGTAATCTTAACCTTTTAACACTCGTACAGTTGATTTAGGAGAATGTGCATCGTTCCTGAATGGTTCAAATTGGAGGGTGTGGGTTGATTCTCATCTACATATTTGTTTTTCTTACTATCTGGCGTATCAATTAACCCATTAATCCCTAATGTTACGTAAACGAATCATTTTTAAAAAAATTATTTTTTTAAATATCTCATTGCTGAAACGACTTTTTTTGCTGCTAACATCGTTACACAAACTGTTTTAAACTATTCCACACAAAGTAATAACTTCTGTTTTTCCAATAAATAAAATAAAAAAAAAACATGATTTTTTTTACTTCAAAAACAGTTATTTACTAAAATAGTAATAAAATACAGTTAAAACATCAAATTAATTTTATTTTCTACCCTTGGGGATTGATGGGTTAATAAAAAAACACATTAAAATTGGGCCATTAGATTTTGAGATATAAGCAAATGAAAATACTGAATACTGAGTTATGCTAACTTACGTGTGGTGAAATCAGGTGGTTTACATAGTGTAGAGTTTAAGTGTTAACAGTGATATTGATAATCAAAATTCATATAACATTTATTTTAGTCTCTTAAATTTATTAACTACAATATAATGCCGTGTTTACACCGAAGAAACAAAACAGCAACTTTTAAAAGTGCAATAAACCCCATACATTTTTTAATACGAAGTGTTTTAAAACACTGTGTTGCTGTTTTGTCTTTTTTGGTGTAAACACTGTATTAGGTTGTAAGATTGGAGTACATTTGTAATTAAAATCTAATATTTTTAGCATAAGTGTATCTCGTCACCAATACAGATCAAACTGGTCTTCATATACGCCAAATAACTTGGATTCAAGCATAGTTAGTAATATACATAAACTATTTTCTGAAAGAATAGAAATATTTTCAAATGTCGAGTTTTCGAAAAATTCGATTTTAACCGGGATAATTAAAATAAGTCTAAAGGTAAATATTATTTTTAGAGGGTAATCATTAACTTTGTTTTACATTTTCATATTTATGTTTGTAGACATTCCTTGAATGTGTAAGATTGAAAACATTTAGTAAATATGGACTGCAACAAATACAAGTGGACACGCATTATTTACAATTATATCTATGGCGTTTTGTTGCTGATGAAAAGTAAGTATAAAAATTTAATTATTAAATTTCAATCAATAATTGTTAATTTTTTACAGCTTAGTTCACTTTTTGCTTGATGAAATTCTTGGATCTGCAGTTCACAGATGTTTGGAACCAGTTTTAATGGAACCGAGTGTAGTAGAAATAATTTGCGAACGTGGATAATTTAAGCAGTCAGAATATTTTCAACTTATTTGAAACAATTGTATTGTTAATAACTTATTTTGTTAAAATGTAATTGATAGTTTTATCTAAATATATTTGTATTTGCTTTAATTATCTGTAATATTTTCCTTATTAAAGTGCTATGGGAACATATGTTTTCACTCAGATTCATCTGAATTATGTATGAACATTGGTAGAGGTCAGCCAGGCATGGATTTAGGGAGGGGCAGTGGCATAACTACTGCCGGTTAGATTGTCCAGGGCCCTCAAAAGTGGTGAACGAAAGAAAATTTCATAAAAATTAATTATGAAGCTAAAAAAAAGTTATTATATTTAACAGGACTGAAATTTTTAAGTAAACGAAAAAAAAAAGGTCTGAACTTTTTTTATGAGGGTCCTCTCACAAAGTATATCCCGGGCCCCCCGAGCTTCTAGTTACACCACTGACGAGGGGAGAGCATTAAACTTTGTGTACATTCACTGAATTTATAATACATGTAGATAACTTCTAGTATTTTTATAAAAAGAATAACTAAAACATCGAAAATAATAACTTAATTTTTAAATATACATTTATTTCATACTGAATATTCAAAATTTTATTTGTGAAAAAAAAACAATTATATTACTTGAACTTACACTATACCATTTATAAAATACAAACAAATATGAAATTTTAGATAAAATACAATACTAGTTTATACAAAATAATGAGGCTTTTTAACAGTAATACCGTATTCTTGTAAAGCAGGTGTTAAATCTTCCATCGTTAAAGTGTACCGTCTGTCTTTAATGTTTTTTTGATTCTGAAATAATTGTTAATGAGTATTACAGGATTTAACTCATCGATTCATGCACTGCATTTAATTTTATAATTAAAACTACTCAACAACTCCAAAAAGGTAAAGAACAACAAGTTTACCTTTGCATTGTTGTGACTACTAGATGTACTACTAGATCTTGTCTTACAATGTTGAAGGGCATCATTAGCTACATCCGACAAAAACTTTTGTGCAGCAATTGAAATCAGACGTACACTAAAACACATAAAAATTCAAATCATTGTTACATTAATTCAATTTAAATTTATTAATATCCGGTATTATAAAGGAGCTAGCAGTGTAGGCACGTGCCTAGAGCGGCAAAAATTAAGGGGTGGCAAATTTTGGCGGAAACTTGTTAAAAAAGGTTTTCACATTTTTTTAAAATAAATTTTAATGTAATTTTTATATTTTTAATAAACTTTACATAAAAAACTAACAAAAATATAAAAAAAATTAAACTTTTCGTACTAAACTTATTTCACCATTTAAAGGGGGGCGGCAAATTTCTAAATCCGAGCCTGAGGGCTAGCAAAATTTGCTAACTAGCAAGCACTCACAAATGAGGTAATAATTTTATGATAGTATCTAAGGATTTGCTATGGAATTTAACAAGGAATTTAAAGCAGTGATACTTCAACGTTGGTGTTAACATGCAATGCGTGTGCGAAACATGTCAGAGTCTTTATGAAACTCCAAGAGAACTGTCATATATGTTTGATACCTCATTTGAGAGCTTGCTAGCTAGCAAAGCTCCTTTATGATACCGGACGTAAGACTTACATTCTTGGATCGGAAGCTTCAAATCCAGCTGCATGTAAATAATGACCTGTAACCGCATCTGGAATCTTAAAATATGTTTTTATAAATAACAAGGTTAATCTAATACAATAATATATCGTAGGTAAATACAGAAAATAGGGGTATACTTACAGTAGGAGTATAGTCTTCTAGCTGCATTAAAAAGTCACTTAAAGGTTGCCCTTTTGTGCGAATATCATCCATATTTAGGTTTGTCGGTGGAGTTTGACGGTCTTGATTATCATAGCTGTCATCTTGATTCATTTTGTTGATTTATTTATTAATTTTAAATTGTACTTGCTCAATAAATTAATGTTTATTTATACTGTTTTATTGCTTACCATAAGGGCAAATGCACTACAGAATAATTATTTATGTTGACAATGTTCTAAATGTCAAAAAAACAAACATGGAAGCCGAACAAGAAAGCATAGAATAAGGATATGTAATTTGAAACAATTTTGAAATACATACCACAGAATAGGAAATACCTTAGAGCATATACTAATAGAGCCAGCCTTGCCGCTCGGCCGTACAAAACAAGCGTGCTTATTGATCAGTGGGGAGAGGCAAGTGCTTCCCGCTATTATCGGTACCAATCAGCACGTGGAGCGAGAGAGAAAGGATGTGTAGCACTCATATATGTAATACTTCTATATTGCCAATCAGGGTCGGGAAAAAGTATAAGTCTGTACGGCGTGGACATATATTGTTGTCTCGCTATTTTCAAGTAAAATGGTCACTAGTGCGCATGCGCAATCAGTTTTAAACTGACATATTTGATTAAAATTGTTTTAATTGGCCAAGGCCTCCTCTTATTATCATTTAAATATGATTCTGCGCCTGCGCAATGGAATCCATTTGACTTGATTTGAATCGACTATCTCACTTCAACTTATCCCGGCCCACTTATAGCGATTGGCAATATAGGAGTATTACATATATGGTAGCACTCTTATGCTTTCTCTCTCGCACGCTTGTTTAACAATGGATTAATATTATTCAAATGTTTATTTTTTAAATGTGTTTTTATCTTACTATTCAATTTAGAGTTTAGAGTATAACTATTTTAATATTATACTGACTGAGCCAAATCAATGACTTCATTTGTCCTAGGTGAAACATATTTATTATTTTGTGAGTAGGACACTTTTTCAAATCATGTACCTATGCAAAAACTTTATTTTCAAAAGCTTAATATAAAATATATTACATCCTTAATATTAGATTGCAATGCATCTCTAGGATATTTAAGCCCAAGTTTCTCACAGCAGAGAATATTTTGTAGATACAATGTTATAATTCCTGAATAATTAATAACAATATAAATATTAAAATAATTTACTTTATTTAACAAAATTGTAATAACAATTAATATAAAAATATAATAATTAATATTAGATCATAATATTCTATATTATTATGTTGGTATATATTAATTTTAAATACTTTAATTTTGCTCCAACACCACATATATTTTTGAAAAACATAATTAATACAATTATAAAGAATTTAAGTAACGTCTTAATTCCTCTTGTGTATCAAAAATCATAACAGGGAATGGAGAGCCAGGCACTAATTCACCTGCCCATTTTACTTCTACTCGATAATCACCTGGTTCTGTTGGGTCATACTGAAATAAAATATAATTCAATCAATAACTCTTTAATATTTGACACAATGATTCTAACACTTACTTTACATAGGATTGTTCTATCTTTTTGACTTTCCCTTTGCATTTCTACTCTAAAAGCTCCCTTCGGACCCCTAACTCGTACAGTCAATTGGCCCGCACCAGCACCTCTTGTATCGCAGATAAATCTTGATTGGAATGTAGCTAAAACACCATGTTCAATACCCGGACCATAAACTCTGACTTTGCTTGCATCTGGAGCACCAGCAACTCTCAATGCAAACGGTGAACCAGGCACATGTTTCCCTGCATATTTGATCGTCAACAGATGTTTTCCAGGTTCTTGCGGTTTCACATTTAACGTAAATGTAGCATCGCCGTGGTCGTACAGTTCACAATACGCAACTTTACGAGGACCCGCACAATGCGCTGTAAGTTCGCCAGGTCCAGCTCTACGTGTGTCTATCCAAGAGCGAATTTCACGGCCTACTACACCATTTCGTAAACCTTCACCCGAACATAACACCTGAAACATTACATTGTTTGAAAATAAAATATGTATAATAAAATACACGTAAATACCTTTGAAGCATCGGCACCTCCTTTAGCTTCAACCATTAGCGGACACCCTCTTACAGGTCTACCAGCCCACAAAACAGATAATAAATAAGTGCCAGGTGAAGATACGGTGTACTGAGCCTTCCAGATACTATCATCTACAGGAGACAAGGATATTGGTATTGCAATATTTCCTTCAGCAGAATGCAGAGTAGCTTCTGGACTTCCTGGACCTGCCCTAGATCCGTCTATGTTAAATGTTGATACTTCATCACATTGTGCTTGAGCTAAACCTCTTCCTGTAAGTATGACTTGGTCACCGTAAGACACAGCATACTGAGGTGCAGACGGAATTCGAATGTTACCGTACGTTAAAAGTAAAGAATGTTCGCCTGAGCTTAAACCTTCTGCAGATAAATCAAGTCTAAAAAATATAAATATGCATTAAATATCTTAGTTAATTTATATTTATATCAATTAAATATTTCACCTTGCTCTATTTCCATTTGTTTCTACCGGAACTTTCCTTTCTGCTATTATACATTCCACGCTTCCTGGTCCAGCATTTGTTGTATCTATGGCAACTTTACATGGTAATTTTAATTTATTAGTTTCATCTAGATATTGCTGCCATCCACCAATGACTCGTACTGATTTGGGATCGACCACGGTAGGTCTGAATGGTGAACCAGCTAACGTTTGATTTCCGCAACTGATAATCACATCGTAAGTACCGACCCAAAGCGGAATATAAGAAACTACATATTCTCCAGGTTTTATACATTTTATAGTCGACGGGATGTGTCCTTCTACAGCTTCAATCTATTTATATTTTACATCAATCATTAATAACGGTATACATTTAATATAAAATAATTTCAGCATACCTTAACAATGGGTTGCATTCCACAGCTAACAGTAAAACTAGTCGTTTCTCCAACTTGAGCTGCTTCCAAACCTGGCCCCACAGCTCTGGGTGGAGGCTGAGGTGGCAACGCACCCACGGTTACACTAAATGGCGAGTCGTGAAGCGGAATACCTCCATAAGAAATAGATACTGTGTACAGACCTGTTTGTCCGACAACAAAAGATACTTGGCGTTCAGTATCACTCATTTGATTGATCCGAACAGGTAGAAATTGTCCCATAGAGTTAGTGACGGCTACTTCAAGATCTGCTTGACCAGCTTCTTTTGAATTAACTAGAAATACATATCAAATTTATGAAAATGTATCAATACAATGTATATATTATTATAACTTACCATCAAAAACTACAATTTCACCTGGAGGTACTTGCATGGGAGGTCCTGACAAATTAAGAAGTTGAGGCGAGAAGGCATTACATGTGAAAGGACTACCGATTATAGGTCTAGCTTGATGTAAGACTTCAACACGATGAGGGCCGGCGATAGAAGCAGTCCACTCAGCTTGTAACCGTCCTGTTCTTGTTTGGTAACAACGGACTGGTAAAGCAGAACCTGTAGGTCCGCTCACCTTTAAATTATTAAATATAATATATAAATAGAACAACTGAACTACATTTAAATTCTTTTTAACATACCACAACATCAAACTCCCTGGCTGGTTTTCCTAAAGTCTCAATTGTGAACGCAGTAACTTTTCCAACTTGCGCTTGATACAAACCGAGCCCACCAGCCCATGGTTCCGTACTTGGTGCTTTTACAGGTACTTCAAGTATGCCAGCTTTAGGCACTCCGTTCAACATCAACATTACTTTATGTGGAGCTGCGTTTTCTGGATGAAATACGACTTCCCATATTTTTGGATTGTTAGGACTCTGTCTAACACTGTGAGGCACATCTTTGTTGCCAAATTTGACAGATGCTGATAATATTCCAGGGCCAGCATTCTTAAGACTGATCCCAACAACTGCAGGCCGATGGCATATAGCTTCTGGTGCAGAAACTACTTCAATTTTAGTTGCATCGAAAACATTCACTGTTCGAGTTGTTACTAAAGTCGATCCTTCATAAATATGAACACGATAAGTACCAATCTATAAAAATAAACCATGGTTAATCTAATACAGTTAAAAATAAAATCATAAAAAATATATCAAACCTGTGAAACAGAAAATTTTGCAGAAACGTCTTGTACATCACACGATACTTTTTTCCCATTTCCATCAATAACTTCTACATGATGATTTTTTGATGGCAGTTCTATTTTTGCTATCGAGCCGATTTGAACATAATGCACAGGCTCTGATACTGGACATTCAAATGGACTACCTGGGACAGGAGCATCATTAAAAGTGATATTGATATAATGATCATCATTCGACTGAGGAATAAATGTGACATCGTAAAGTCCTCGGGCACACGCAACCACTTCTGCTTTAACTGTGCTGTGTTTTGTAGATACCACTAGTTCTAATGTACCTTCACCAGCTTGAGCAGCATCAACACTGAATGTGACAGGTTTTCCTACTTCAGCAGTATCCCCTTTTTTTAGTTTGTTTGGTAAACCACTGACATGCACTTTAGACACGTCATACACATTACAGCTAAATGGTGAACCTACAATATGTTGGTCATTGATCAAAATAGAAACTGAATGTCGGCCAACAACTTCTGGTGTAAATGTTGCTATCAATAAGTTCCCTCGTGTATTGACTGATGTTTTTACATTTGTTCCTGTTGGTGACGTCACTAGAATTTGCGGCTCCAAATCTATAACATTTCATAAATTAAAAATAAATACATACAATGCTTTTATATAATAAGTATAATGATGTATTCACCTAACACTCCTTCTAAATTAATTTCTGCAACTTCTCCGAGTGACGCTAATTCAAGTCCTGTTCCACTAACAGGAATTCTATGCTGTGAATGTCCAGGACTAACTTTACATGTAAATGGAGACCCTGGTACTGGTTGGCCATTAAATCTACAGAACAAATTTCAATTTGCAGTTGCTATCATTTTTATTATCAAAATTAAAAATTACCTAACACTCAAGCTATGTGTAGCAGCTTCTGTAGGTTTAAAATTAACTTTGAATCGTGCATTCCCTTCGGACTGTACGAAATTAGGCACATTCTTCCCACCAACAGCGACAATGATTTCTAAGTTTCCTGCTCCGGCTTGCGATGCGTTTATATTAAAGCTGACAGGTTTACCGACAACGCCATCTGTTATATCAGTGACGCTCACACGATTTGCATCATACGCTTTAATCAAAAAGGGACTGCCTTCTATGTGACCACCAGGTAATCGAACCTAGAAATTAAAATTATTTTTAAAAATTACACTCAATGACTAGAAATATTTTAGTAGATATCGACAGTAACTAAAAAGTTAATATATAATATATTGTTGGAAAGTTAAATTACGCTGTTAACAAGAGTCGAGTTAAGTAACTATGACTGGATATAGAATTAGATCTAATCAGATTTAATTGGATTTAGCCAGTGTCCATGAAATATTCAGATATACTAATCAGATCTGACTGTGTATAAAGTTTGATTTAATTAGATCAAATTGGATCTACTCAGATCCATTTAGATATATCATATCTGATCCAATTAAATCTGTTAATTTTTTCTGAATTCCCTAATATATTTAATATCATTTGAATGTACTCACTTCCACACTATGATCACCAACATCACTTGGTGTGAATTCAATATCATATTTGCAGTCTGCACCTTGGATAATCTATAGAAGAAACAAAATAAAATAAAGCCATATATTAGTTAACACTTTCTAAGTTATGTTGAAGTCAAAGATAAAATACATAAACCAAATAAAATTTTTCATTCAAGTAAAAATAACTTACTGTTGGAGATACAGGTCGTCGAGCGGGTCCTAAAATTTCAACAATTGGTGTAGCCGGACTTTCAACAGAAAACTTGCACACATGTCCAACAGACACTTTATCTAGAACGTCCGATCCTCCAATGACTCTAGCTGCAGGAGCAACAGAACACGTGAATGGACTGCCCGGTACGTCTTGTCCATTAAATCGCAGATCGACAGAATGCGGTGTGGCTTCTCTTGGTGTAAATGATATAGCGTATGTATGAGGACCTTGCGCTTGGGCAGATGTGGGCACTCTACCTCCATTAACTGTTACTTCTAAATTACCAGGTCCGGCTTGACTTGTTTCAACTAAGCAAAGAATATGTTTATTTATAAAAATATATATATTAAATGATAAGAATAAAAACATACCCAAGAAAGTGACAGGTTTGCCAACAATTCCCAGCGAAGTCTCTTTGACTTTAATCGCATGTACGTCGTAAACTTTAACAGCATACGGACTCCCTGAGACCGGTACCCCTGACACGAGCACATTGACACGGTGTTCTCCAACAACGCGAGGTACAAACTCGGCACGGAAGCCCGCATTTGATCCAAGCGCCAGCACCTGCGTTGGCACGGCTTGCCCGCCTGGCCCTGCGTCCAGTCAGTCAAGTGTCATAAACATGTTATAATCGTGTTAAGTGTGAGTTGATTTATTATGCTATCAGCCAGCTAACTAATACTTGCCAGTTGATGTTATTTGAAAATTAATATGTATGGTAATTCCAATGTTAGACAGTTAGCTTATATGTACTATGTGTGTTAAATATCTTTTTTGTTGTTATTAATGTTAATTTCACTTAAACCAAAAAAATATAACTATTGAGATATTAATAATTATGTAAATGTACTGATTTTGCATACAATAATCAACTCTAATTATTTTATTATAATTATTTATACTTTGATCTTCTGTACTTTGTAATTTACATATGTAGGTATACATAATATAATAATATATAAAATAGATAAAGAATGAAAGAAGATAAAAAGATATAAGAAAAACTTAAATAAAAACCAAATATCAGAAGAATCGATATAAATAGAATAAAGATATTAAGAAGAAAAATGGAAATTATAATAATTAGTACTAAATGAAAGCAAATACTACAATTAGATAAAGCACTGTAAAAGAAAAATGTAAAGTACCTTATCAAAAAGCTGTATATTGATTACATCTCCCACAACCTTGGTTAAATGTTAAATATAATAGAAGCATTGTTAGTTACAGTTTCGTCAGAGTCAGAACAGAAGTCTGCGATGACCTGAAATGAAAAAGCAGAAGGAGGAAACCTCAAGAATCAGTATTTTGAGTTTGTATATATGACAACAAGGACTGACTACAAATTATATACATTCTTGGAGTAGATGTGTAATAGATAAGGTTATCAGTGCATGCATGTCATTTCTATAACCAAAGTCGTAAGTTTAAAATAATAGATGAATGCGCCAATCGTCAACCAAATATATTTTTATTTTGTCTATTTACAACATTTCTTGATACAAACTTGCATTTTACTCTTCTTTATCTAAATTATATTAATACAGTCTAACGAATGACACAATCACATTGTTATTAAAAACAACAACCAAAATACCAATGCAAGATGGTGTAGTAAAATATTTTTTTATTTACTGGCCTCATTGTATAGTTTTTGATTTTTTTATAACTAATCATAGTTTTGCTAGAATAAAATAACGCCTTGTACACATATCACGATGACATTCACGAATATACACACATAGTGAACATCTCAGTCGTCGCTAGATGTTTTATTTATCTTCAATGATTGGAACTTTGCTGAATTAAGATAAACTAATATGAACACGGATATATGGTGAAATGTTAACAAGGCATAATAACAGTATAGTTTAGTAAATATATTACAGTGGATCTTTTTTCAGCACTCATGGCTGAAATATAACTGATGGTAATTTTACTTTTTTTAAGTAAATACTTAAGGGCAGGGTAACGTATTTAAATTATTTTTTTTTCCACTTTTTTTTATTCGATTTTCTGAATGAACAACTTTTCAAGAATATTGTGTGAAAATTTTAAACGGATCGGAGCAAAACTAACGAAGTTATAGCAGTTTAAAGTGGACCGAGCGGTCATGAATGGGCGCGATCAACTGACTCCATGCGTATAAGTTAAGCGGAACAGAACACTGAAAAAAAAACTAAAGAAGGCAAAATTCATCGGAGACAGGAGCAAAAAGATGCTTTAGACATTATGGACGATAGCAACATCCTTTATGGACTTGGCATCGATGATTCAGTGTGAGGTAAACCGATAAAACTCGCTTATGAACGTTTTATTCTAAATGTTTAAGTGTTTAAAACTTTAAAGCGTTTTTCCCACAACTCACTTTTTCAAAGTCGGTGCCCCTCATAATTTCAAAACTACTGCACCGATTCTTTTGAAATTTTGAACACTATTTCTGTACATAATTTACGAGGTAACGCTGGAGTGTTTTTTTCAAATTTGTTAATATTTTTTATTTTATAATAATAAATTACCCGATTTTTTTTGCGAAAATCGCGTTTTTCACTTCAAAGTGTTCCCAAAAATTGAAAAATTGAAATTTCGAAAAACCCTCCCAGCGTTACCTGGGGAAAACGATTAGCTAACGACCAAAAAAATTTTTTATTTCAGATGATCCAGCACCGAGTTATGAGGGGCACCGCAATTCTACTTTTTTCCGAGACGCCTCCAAATAATTGCCGCCACTGCCGTATTTTTCAATTTTTTTACATGAAAATTTTACAAAATATTCTTCGAATGTTATACTTTGATGTACCATTAGTTTTAATAAATAGATGTTAACTGTGTTGTCGGAAAAAAATCACAAAAATGTGCCTTTTTTTGTACGAATTAACGTTACCCTGCCCTTAAGGTAGTAGGTGTATGCCAATTTTAACATTTTTTTTGTAAATATGATGTATTACTTCGTTATTGACAACAATAAAAAGCGTGAAACAATCGATTATTGATGTTCTACTTTACTATAGGTTAGATTTGATAAGGTTAATCTACAATTGGTCAATACACTTTCCAGGTAACCACTACATCTATGATAATGATATCTGCTACATAAATTATAATAATACAAACAAAATATTTATTTACACCGCAAATATATCTCAATAAAACATACATTTTATTCACCCTTCTTTAATACAAATCGTACCAATCTTCTAAATTTAAAACTCAATTACCTCCTTTAAATTTAAGCTACCCGCTACTGTGGTAAACTGCACTATAGTGACAAATGTTGGTACATTTGATATATAAAAAAATGTTTTCTGTTTTAACTTACCTTCAACATTTACTTCTATATCTTCTAATTTTCCTGGATGATTTATCAATAATGTAGATGGTCTGTGTACAGAACTAGGCCCTGGTAATGTAACAGATGGGCCTCCAGAACTTCCGGTTATAGACACAATTAACGGACATCCTTCCACGGGCCGTTTATTGAACGCTACATTAACAACATGGTCGCACGACTCTGTCGGAATAAAACTGACAGCAAAACGGGCATTTCCTTGAGGATGCACTTGAGTGGGAATATTCAATCCATGTGCTGATATTGTTATTTCTAAATTTCCTTCGCCGGCTTCACTTGCATCTACTGTGAATGTGACCGGGCGGCCAACTGTGCCTCGAGATACTGACCCAACACTGACTTTCTTTGCGTCAAATGCTTTTGCAATATAAGGAGTGCCTTGTACTGGTCGGCCATTGTATTCAACACTTATTGTGTGTGCACCTACTTGAACTGGTGTGAACTCAGCTGTAAAGCCTGAATTAAAAAAAGTATGAATAAATTTAAATCTGAAAAGATCAATCACTGCTAAAATTATGACACTTTTCTTACCCGTATGTATGTCTCCTGTAACTTTAACTGGCAATTCACCGATGGGACTTCTCACTGCAACTGCTAATTCTGCCGCACCGCCTCCACCCACATTCATGTGAAAACTACTTGTTTGATTAATGGGAACCAGCTCCAAGTGTGATAAGCTTAGAGTAACACGGCTTGTATCTGTTACTGAACAAACAAACGGACAACCTCTTACGGTCTCGCCATTGAATTTAATATCGATCATGTGTGGTTTTGCTATGTCGGGTGTAAATGACACGATACATCGCCCACCGCCAACGACTTGTACATGATTGGGTACTTCGCCTT
This sequence comes from Sialis lutaria, assembly GCA_949319165.1. Lineage (NCBI taxonomy): Eukaryota > Metazoa > Arthropoda > Insecta > Megaloptera > Sialidae > Sialis > Sialis lutaria. The sequence goes on from OX439241.1 coordinate 12,258,849, forward strand.
CATTGATAGAGATCTCAAGTTGGCCTTCACCTGCTTGGCTTGCATCAACTGGAAATTATTGATTGAAATTTTGGTTATTTTACTTATAATATATATTAATACATAAATCTGGAAGCTCTGTTTTATTCCTAGAGCAGGGGTCGAAACAAGTTCAGTGTTCAAAAATACTGATTTTACTGACACAGAAATCTAAAAATACTGACTTTTACTGACTATCTGAACCGAGTTAAAAAAATGAATGAGAGATGCAATTGAGAAACGGACAACTTAACTCTTGATTGCTCTTTATGTTTTTGAGTCTTGAGATGATGCATGTTGCTCAATTGCCTTGAAGCCCCTAGTCGTAGAATTTTTTTTAAGCACACATAACAAAAAAGTCACTTTCACCATCCCTTTTCCCCATTCAGATACAAAATATCCATTTTGTATCTTTTTTATTCAGCCAATCAAGTGCATTTTTACAAATATTTTGTGAATTCATAACAATGATTTATTTAAATTTTAAATAAGTAAATCATTGTTGCGAATTCACTATCAAAACATTATTAATAATTTAAATATATTTTTCACGGTAATTGTATCGTTTTGAAAGCAAATAGTGAGTTTTTTTCTCGATAAATTGATGTGAAAACTTTGAGTGCCAAACCCAAAAAAACTGACAAAACTGACCATTTTTCCAAAAAACTGACTTTAACTGACCGGGTTACAAAAAACTGACTTTTACTGATTTTACTGACCAGTTTTGACCCCTGCCAGAGGTACTTGATAACATGAATGCAACAAAAATATGTCATTTATTTGAAAGCTTGTATCTGTGGAACTAATTATATAAGTCTAGATCGATAAATAAAATGTCATATGGCTGATATAATCCCATTTATAATAAAAAGAATGTTAACTCTTCATCCCTTAACCCTTTACAATAGTATAAAAAGCAACAATAAATGTAAAAGTACATTATGTTATTATAACATAATAAACCTCTTACCTCTGAATTGAACTGATTGTCCAACAACACCATTACTCACATCGGCAACTTGAATTAAACTTGCATCGTATACTTTCGCAATCAAAGGTCCAGACGCTATCTTATCCCCACCTATAGAAACTTCAACAATGTGTGTTCCTACTTCAGTGGGTAAGAATTCGACACTGTAGACACCTAACCTGTGTCCAGGATGGGCACGCGCTGGTACCACCCGTTTGGATGGGGATATAACATTAACTGTGAGCTCATCGGACGAGAGTGTCGTGCTACTTGTGATTATCTCAAATACTGCAGGACTGTTGGCTGGTACGAGTCGAGTGGAATCGCCCATTACCGAAACAGATAGTGATGATGACATTATGTTCACATGCCAAGGACTTCCTGAAAAAACAAATGATTTTAAATTAGTTAAGACTTATTTCTCATATGATAAACAGAACTGTATAAAGACTATAAAGGGTAAAGGCAGCAGTCGGCAGTCTTTTAAGTCAGAAGAGCCAAATTGTTAAGGAAACATGATTGCAAAGGTATCAGAGAGCCATAGATATAAATTTTGCCAATTGCAATTACCTTTTTTTTTAGACATTCAATTTTACCTTTTTTTTTTAGTCATTCACTTGTAATTTCCTAATTGAATAAATAGTTAAAATCACTGAAGAGCCGCAAACGACTGTGCAAAAAGCCGCAGTCTGCCGACCGCTGGGTTAAGGAATTACTTAACAGGCCAGGTGCCAAATATTTTGAAGTAGAAGAATTTCTGCCTGGATATTTTTTTTCATAATACATATCGGTCATTCCATAAATAACTGCACACCTTTTTGGAAATTGTCACCGATTTTTTTTATTTTTACATGTTTTATTACTAGCTTAGAGAAAATTTTTAACGGTACTTAAAGTTCGAAAAAATGCCTCCCCCCAAAAATATCGACTTTTGAAAATTTGACGTACTTTTTTTTGTAAACGAAATATCTCAAAAACTATCAAAGATAGGGTAAAACTACAAGATAAAATATTTCGCTGCACAAAATTTTTATTTAAATAATTTTTTTTTATTTATAAAATTTAAATTGAAAATTTGGGGGACATGTCAACTCTGAATTTTAAAAATAAAAATATATGTTATAGCTTAATCATTTCTGAGTACACTTCATTTTGAAAATTTATGAACATATGAAAACTTTTTGAAATATTAATTTTTTTAGGTGACAGCGCGCGAGTATCAGCTCGCTGCGCTCGCGTTGGCTTTGGTGCAACACCAAGGTTAGTAAATAAACAGGTTGTACCATCAGTTTGTCAAAATCAAGACAGGAGAGGGAGAACTACGTCATTACGGGTGCCCAATCATAACAAATCGCTGTCTTTGTATGGTAGTTGTAGTTATAGTGTTCATAGTTTTTTTTAATATTTTGATTTTGAGCGATTTTAAATAAACAAGACTTGTTGTTTAAGGTATATATGTAGCCACTAATTTATGTTATTTATTTAAAATATCCTTACACTACAATATGTATAATAATAAGTAACATAATTTAAATTGTGACTTTGTGATGACTTGATGCGACTATATAGATCGAAAAAAAGGCGAAGGTACTGTTAGTACATATCAATATTTATGTAAAAATAATTCGAAATAGGCAAAAGAATAAAATCACTTAAACTAATAATAAGAATAAAATGATAACTTTCCTATGGATCCAATAATACAAAAGGAATTGATCAGAAAGTGTCATCGTAGAGACAAATGGAATGCTGATCACAAACGTACCTTTATGTAGCAAGCATTTTAAACCAGATGATCTTGAAGATGAATTGCAGGTTAATTTATTAAACCTACAACCAAAAAAACTGAAAAAGAATGGTAAGGAGTTATACAATTAAAAGTGAAAAGATTTATTTTAACACGTATTAAACAAAAAATTGCAGATCTTGAGAATAACAAGAAGATTGTAGAGCTAAACATTTCTAAATTAGAACAACAAATAAAAAATTATCAGGCTGGATTCGAGGATCAAGTAAGTCGCCTTTAAGAATATTTTAACGCCAAATCAAGTTGAAATTGCTTTAGGAAAGAAATCTAAAACTCATTAGACAACGGATAAGTATAAGTAATCTAAAGCTTTTACTCTGAGGATACTTCAGTAAACACTTAATTTATTTAAGGGAAACTTTATATTATCCTCTACGAGACTTGACAACATTGCAACGGTGGGCTGTATAAATTTAAGAAGTGGAATTCTAGATGATGTATTAAATTACGTATTATGGATACTGCAGGTCTAACAAACACCATTAATATGATATTCAAGAAATAAAACAAAATAGTTCATTAATTTATTTCCTCAATAATGTTTATTTTATTAATAAAGTGTTTTTTTTTTTAATTTTAAAATGATTTTTCTTAAACCCCACGACCATGTCCTAGGATGTATCTTTCTGATGAACAGGATTTACCTGTATTTAATATATATAGGTACATAATAATAAATGTACTCCAGTAAAAAAATGTCTCAAAGTGCTCTCGTTATACACAAAATAATTATTGACTTCTAACTCCATTTTTTAATTTTTATGAAGATATATCTTGTATTTAACAACTAGTATGTGTAATATATGATCGTTTGTAATACTTTGTGCTTCTGTGATAAACAATATTTATTTTTATGTCCAGAAATTCGAAATAATACGGAAGACAACGTTCAATGAATATGTATATTTGCAATACATTTTATTCTATTACATTTGAATGTCACCCTGTGTGACGTATTTCCCGCGCGGGCGCTGATTGGTCAAAAGCGATGGTACAACCTGTATATTTACTAACCTTGGTGCAACACCACACGACTGTGCCCTGCATTTACTTCAAATAACTATTTATTGATTATTTTATAAACATTTTCTAATATTTAACTGATTTCAGTATACTTGTGGATATAATTTAAATAATCATATAATGAAAATTTCACTTTATGTCGAATGAAAACAAAAATTTAATTTAATGAAATATATTTAATTTTAAATATAAATTATCTTCAAAAATATAGTTTTTAAACTATTTTTATAAATCTTTACATCAGGTAAATTTTTGCACCCCCGCCATATATCCTCACATGTTTATCATACCAGAATTTACGAGTTACGCGAGTATATTCAACAAGGTTGAAAAATATTACCTCTTCTTTTTACGCTTCATTATTGCGGAACGCTACCGGATTACCCCCAATCTCAGGGACCTTTAATTAGTGCCAAGATATCAAAGATAGCGTTCATTTTAATCTAATTCTTTATTAAACACATAATATTGCATTTTAATGGTGAATTCAGTGGGTTGCATAAAGCAAAAAAATAATCACGGTTCCCAGTAATTGAGAAAAGAATCAAACGGAATTCTGTTTTATTCCGGAATTTGAATTCTGAGCGTAATACAAGATATAGCTAAATTTCAATCTGAATGACGTTTACAGGATTCAGACGGAATCAATAATGAAAATTAACAACTAAAAAATGGGTTGGCAGCACTGCCAACTTCTTCAGACTGCTTGGACAAAATAAACAATAATTGAACATAATGAAATTATTGGTGGTGAATACGGAATATTACAGAAACCGGAATGAAATGTCAAAATTTGATTCCTTTTTCAATAACTGGGTTAGAAAATCTGCCATTTACTAATCGTGATTAAGTTCCGTATGAACGTTACCCCGCTTTTTCACTCACCTTTCCCTTTTAATTTTATACCCTCTTTTTATACCATTTTTTATAGCAATTTTTTAAACAAATTTAATAGTTTTCAGGACCAGCGCTGGAATTTCTTACGACTTCTATATTCTTTAAAACTAGCTAACTATTGTCATTGAGTAAAGAATATTCTTTACTCAATGCTATTGTATTTTTTGTTTTCTACCCTTTTCGAATATAGAAGAAATTAAAATATTCTATAGGAGGTGTGGTCGATAGGTCGATCGTGACGAATTTTAAATAAGAATTCTGGGTTATATCACACACATTTTGAAGAAAAAAGTAGACCGCATTAAAAATTATTGTGTCGCCCCTATTCTATAGATATACTCCCTTCATTTTTATATATGCATTTATACAATTTTAAATGCATTTTTATGACATCTAATTTTTGTTGTTTTTTCATTGAATCTTCATAAACAATCAAATTAAAAAAATTTCGAAGACTTCCATAAAAATTTAATCCTATACCTCACCCAAATTATTATTGCACGTGTTGTAAGCAGGCCCGGATTTACCATGCAGGCGGTGTAGGCAGATGCCTAGAGCGGCAAAAATTAAGGGGCGGCAAATTTTGGTGGTAACTAAAAAAAAGGCCACCAGTACCTAAAATCTTATCCGACATAACTTTTTTGTTCAAATTAAATATTTATTTTGAAAAGGAGGGCGACAAGTTTCGCAACTGCCTAGGGGCGGCAAATTTCTAAATCCGGGTCTGGTTGTAAGTTTTATATTATTTTATTAGTGGTCATCTGCAATTTCTGTAACAAATCACACCACTTTCTAATATAATACTAATACTATAGATTTTTCTACGAAATCTTTTCAATAGGGAAGACCAGTTTTTTGATAATTTCGTACCCATTCATCTCATTATTAAAAGATGTGTGCGTATATGATACAATTTTACCCGCCACTGGCTGGAATGTAATTTAATATTCGTGACTTATTAACAAACAATTTTTATTATAATAACTGTATTTTATTTTTGTTACAAACATCAACAGAAGAATGAACGTACGTATTTATTACTTTCGAAAACACAATTTTTACATCACACAAAAATACATTTGTTATTAATCTAGAATGATTAATTCTTAAATAAATATCAATTGTTATGTAGGTAGTAGGTATCTATATTTAGAATGCTGTTTTTTTCTTTTCAGAAAGTTTTAAACATTTCATGTAACATACGTATATGTAAAAAAATTTAAAACATTTATTTGATAAAAAAATTTTCAATCCCAAATTTTCAACAACGCAATCAAGTTTGGTTTTATTGCAAGAATATGTTCTTCAAGGGCCGGAATAACAATGTAGGTCATATAACTTAAAGTGAAAGATATAGATATCACATTCTGCAAACATATTTGCATAGGTAGGTATTATGTACAATTTATAAATAAATAAAAATACAAATCATAGAAATGTTAAGAATATAAGGACATGATTTAAAGGGTAAATTAATTTTTAAAGAACAAACCGACGTAAATATTAAAGTTTTATTTAAATATTTTTATATACGTATAGACACATATATACATAAATATTTAAATGAATCTAAATTCATTAAAATAATTAACCGTTTTCATACCTAAGTTCAAAGTAGAACAAGATACATTTCACAGAATCGGTGAACAATCGACAACGCACCAAATTGAACAACACCACACGCCACACAAGACTCAATCAACCATTAAAATGTGTATTAAATCCACACAAACATCACCAAAAATCTGTTTATAAACCGAATAATAATGGTTTTGACATATACAATAGGCAAACTGTCCGTATCCACCGCGTACACTGCCGTTCAACACAAAACCGTAGGTGTTACTTTAGAGGGGACGGTGGGGATACGCGAGGTGACCGGACATAGTCGGTGGGGAACAAGGGGCAGCCACATTCCAACAGGTATGTCAAGCATAGTAGTTGGATTTTCAGAATAAAACGTATGATGTGTGTTGTTCTAGCTAACTCTCACTCGGATCTAGTGTGCCCTGGGTGAACCGAAGCGTGGATAACATACTGCGGTTGTTATTGTTGCAATAACACTTGTGTAATAATTTTAACATTCGTATGTATAATAGGTACCTGAGATCTCTGATTTGAGCGTAATTGGAAATATTCTTTAGAATGAGACATGAGAAGTACATTGAATAACTGTACTTATTTTAGAAATTTTTGTTCTTCTTTTAATGAGCTTGCACCAGTAGTGAACTAGGGGAGGGGGTCGCCACAGGCCACAAGTGCTGGGAGAGGGAGGGGGGGATGATGTACGACATGTAAAAAAAAATATGTTAACAAAAAAAGGTATTGGTAATCAGTTATTACGCGGACAGTTTTGGGTAAAAAATAGCTTTTATTTTTTTGACAAAAAATGTTTTGTATATATTATGGTCCCTTAAGGGAGGGCTGACAGGACTCTAGCCAATGGCGAGTCAACTAGCTTTTTTCTTTGGTTCTCGCAAAAAATGTCTTAGGTTTCTTAGCAGGAGGGGTCTATCAAAAATCCTGGTCCGATGGCTTACGATAGGATATGGGTGCTGTGATCGGCCTAGTAAAAATATGTTGCATTCCAGTGTTTTAAATATTTTTATAATGCTTTTAAAAACATTTCAGTAATAATTCATTAACAAAGTAATGCATTTGTAACAGCGCCGTAACTACCACCGGGGCAGTGCCCCGGGGGCCCCGATCATTGGGGGGGGGGGCTTACAGCAGTGTAAAAAGGTTAAAATTAATAAGATGTAAAAATAGGTAGGTGCCAACGAAAAAAAGGTCATTATAATTAATATCGCTGAAAATACAACGAAAAAAAAGGTCTTCAGTTTTTATTTTACGAGGGCCCCCTCACTCACATTCTGCCCCGGGGCCCACGAGCTTCTAGTTACGGTACTGATTTGTATCCGTCATTTTTCTTGCAATAAAGAATTTTGACATTTGATTAACGAATACCGTAATCATTTATCATCACATCAGTTTCGTATAACATACAGGCAGTGCCATCGTTAGAGGGGGGGGGGGGGGGGGCGTTTCATATGTTAAGAAATAATGCCTGTTTACCCCTTTTTTTGTTATTGAGCATCCAGGGGGTTAAAAATTGAGTCTATAAGCAGGACCGGATTTAAAAATTTGCCGCCCGTAGGCAGTTGCGAAAATTGCCGCTCTTTTCAATTAAAAACTTAAGATTTTGTTATCAAAAAAAATCTGAAGACCTTTTTTTTAGCTTTTTTAATAACAAAATGTTACTGATAATTTCTTTTTCATACCAAAATTTGCCTATATAGGCAGCTGCCTACATTGCCTGCATGGTAAATCCGGGCCTGTCTATAAGAGATGTTAATCACCCAATTTATTAAAAAAATAGATTTTTTTCTGTCGTTAAAAATTTACAGGAGGTGACACCCTACTAATGTGCAAAAAATAATATCTGACTTTATGGAAGGCGGGGGGTGACACTCTCAATTTCCGCCCCACCCCTAGTGACGCCATTGCAGACAGGTTGCGTGTTATGAATCAATACAATATTTCTAATTTTCATCAAAATTCAATTAACGATTCCTGAATTACTAAGTAGGGAATTTAATTTCTATATAATTGATTAATTTTATATAAATAAAAACTACTATGATCAGGCCCAGATAGAGGGGGGAGTAGGAGGGCTTATATGGCCCGGGGCCCCTGTTTCTCAGGGGCCCCGGCGCCCTGAAAATTAATTATATTTTACATTTTTACATATTGTTTTTATACTTAGGTATACTATTTTTAAGAGAGGTTATTTAAAAAACATAAATATACTATAAAAAGATACACCTTGTGGAAAAAGTGTACTCTCTTAAACTGAATCAGTGAGAATTCCACTGATTCCCTCAGTGAAGGCAGAACTCACTGGAAAATCAGTGGTTCTCACTGATAACCAGTGACTTTTTTGCGCATGCGTCGTAAATGTCGCTTGCATCCATTTTACGTTAAGAACGATTACAATGTGTCATAGTGGTAATTGCTTTTATCGTGATTAATAAGGTAAGTTTACATTTGTTTTTCTAATTATTAATCATATGATATGGTTTATATAATATACAATAATCCCAGTAAAATAAAGATATAACATACTTATGATTTAAACGCGAAAATAAATTCTAACCTCATTTGTGTATTTCAAAATTTTCCATATACATACATGACAATAGTATCTATGTTCATGGAAATTATATTAGAATTATTATTAAAAATTATGTTAAAGTATTAAAATTTCTGCCTGCTCTTCAATGTAAATAAACTTTTAGAATCTTAAGAAGAATTGGCAATTTATGTGGGCTAATAAACAACCTAACCTCACTTTTATTCTAATTGTAAGTAATGTGCATTACTTACAACTTACAATGATTCTCAGTAAGCTTATATCTTTTTACCATACTTTTCTATTTTGTTATAGTTTATATGTTGTTTTTAGATAAATAAATATTAATAATTTTTTTCAGTTATCCACTCTCTAAACCTGAAATAGTGAATTATCACTAATTCACAGTGTATATTCACTATTTGCCACAGCTAAAAGTCGGCCACTTGGAATTAGTGCATATACACTTATGTACCCAGTGAAATGATGCACTTATGAAAACAGTGAATTTCACTGGGTACATAAGTGTATATGCACTAATTCCAAGTGGCCGACTTTTAGCTGTGGCAAATAGTGAATATACACTGTGAATTAGTGAAAATTCACTATTTCAGGTTTAGAGAGTAAGTAGAAAGCAAAAAAAAGGAAAATTTTCTTAAAAACCCCCCTGATTTTTAATACTAAAATAATATCAGAAAATTATAAGAATTTTACTAACGAAATTTGTTTGGAATGTCCTTACGCTAAGAGGGGGGGGGGGGGGGGTAACGAGGGTCTGACTATGATCATTACATTTTCTCGAAATTCACACTTATTTTTGATGCCCCTTAAAGTATTAATATTGTGCTAAATACGTACTTTTGCAAAAATTTAACTCAATTTCTTTTATTAAAGTATCAACAGTACTTTCCACCCACATTCGCATATAAAATACGTATTTACTAAAATGGAGTTGTTTCCTTGTAGTAGATGCATTCGACACAGAAACAGAATTGTAGGTGGAAGGAGTGGGTCGTAGGTCTCTAGATTTTGTGCTTTTATTTTAATACCAAGAAGTTTTCCTTTTATAGAAACGATTATATTATCGTTAGTCATTTAAATACTGGCCTGTCCCAAGAAAATTTAATGTCCCTAAAGAAAAGTTTAAATTCTTGTAATTTAGTTTAATGTAGTGAAGTTAAATAACATTTGTCACTGATTTAAAACAATGAACCCAAGAGTACTGCGAAATACAATAATTCGCTTGAGGTAACTGAAGCGTAAACACGTTTCCTTTGCATTATTTTTACTATCAAGTGTTCAAGATTATAATTATCAACTAACAGCATAATATAAACAATAAGTTTCAACTGACAATGAGTTTCTATATGGGCAGTTCTAAAAATAATTTCCCCTTATGTCGCAAAATTAAAATATTTATTTAAAAGTACACGGTGGTCCAAAAATCATAACACTATTTAAAATTCAAATAACTTTCTACAATTAATTCTTTTTTTAAATTTGATTTCGAATTATTAAAGCGTTATCCTTGGAAATGAATTATGGAAAAATTCACGACTGAGCAATTGCGCTAACACAAAGAACCTAAAACTATACAGTGATGCCTCGCATAACGAACATAATTCGTTCCAGGAGCAAGTTCGTTATGTGAAACGCATTTTCCCGTAACAATACATGTTAAAACATTTAATTCGTTCTGTAGTATAAAATATGGTACTGTAACATAAAAAAGATTGTATACACATTTTTAATATTTTAATCAGACTCAGATTTAGGAGAGTTTACCGAGGGTTGCAGACTCAAATCCTTACACACAAAATTACATTTATTAAAACAAACACGTGTGTGAGTTAAGCATGTTCGTGTAAGTTTGAGCATCGACTGCGTGCGACCTTGGAAGTTCGGGCGACTTCGTGATACGTAGGACCGTTCGGACGGCGAAATGAAATACGATGCAGTTCGCTGAGTGAAGCGAGGTTCGTTGAGTGAGTCACGTAATGAACGAATAGAAAGTTCGTTGAACGCAACATTCGTTAAGCGTTCGTTGTGTGAGGCATCACTGTACTTCGTTAATTTCGGCGGTTTAAAATTAACTGCTCCAGACTTCTTTCTGTGGGGGTATTTGAAAGATAAAGTATACCGTAACAATTCTTGAACCATTCAGCAATTGAAGGCAAACATCCGTGAAGAAATTGAAGGAATAAGCAAAGAAACATAGAAAACATTAGAAAGAGCGCGTCAGTGTGAAGCGTAAAATGGTGGTTATTTAAAGGATGCAATTTTCGAAACTAAATTACATTTATTTCCAAGAAGTGTGCTTTCTGTTTATAAAAGAATAAAAGTGAATTATTACGAATGAAAAAGTTATTCCATTTTAAAATGGTGTTGTGACTTTTGGACCATCCTGTACATTCTCGCAACTCGACTTTTCTTGTGTATCAGTTTCATATACCGGGTGTCCCAGATAACTTTTCCAGCATGGGGATCTCAGTATCCATAAGAGATACAGGTTTGGTTAAATGAGATGAATTATTTGTAAGAAAGGAGTGAGTATTACTACACTAAAAAATATTCATAATTCTATGTGGTCTAGACTAGGCGGTATACTCAAAAAACCTAAATTTCGGTAAATGGATATATATAACTTTTTTGTCAAAGTAGATGTATATTTACTTTTTGTTTACGGGTTACAAGCCCTAACTTTAGTTTTTCTTACAGGCCACTATGTTGGCTATAGTATATTTTGCTGGGAAAGTTATCTGGGACACCCGATATAAACGTAAAAAATCATGAACATAAAAAATTGTTTCATAACAACCTTTTTTCACGTTTAAAAAAAATTACGTAAATTTTGATCAATTTTTGGATGAAAATCGGTTCATTTTCAAATCCTTATTGCCAACTCCCTGACATATAATCACAACATAAGACGTACTTCATTTCCAACTATCCGGGGAAACAATTTCCGGACTGTGAATTATATAATTAAATTACAAAAATTACAATAAAACATTGTTTTACTAATTATAGTATTTTGGTTGAACATTAATAGTACCTATATATTATATAAATATGCTTATTTCAAAGAGAAAGGACCAAGGTAAGTGGGTACTTTGTATTATTTTTTCAATAACAATAATAGAACGGCGAAGACTCCGCCCCAAACAAAATGTCAATAATGCACATTTGTTTATCTCATAAACACTAATGACTTTAGCACATGTTTAATGTAACTAACACTATGATTAATTTGACATTCGCGGTCTTATAAAGAGTATTTGACATTTGAATCTATTTAAAATTAACTCTATAAGTTACTGCAATGAATAATTAACTGCCCCCCCCCCCAAACTAAGCAGTAGTGTTTATTTTTGTATGAAAGTCCCCCCCCCCCAGAGGTAGTTTTGTAGAAATTTCTAAATTTACCTATATGTGAAGAGCAAAAAAGATTCATTCATTCATACCAATCAATTTTTTTAAACCGAAAAAAGTCATCATCAAATCAATCAGCAATTCTCTTTATTTGCGACCCTCTTTCTTTCAAAGTATCCCTGGTTACGGCTCCGATGAGACCGAGAAGGACTGTCTAAAATTTTGACAACACAAAACCGAAACTATTCGCTATATGATATTAATCTTTAAATCAATAAAACCAATGAAAAATATATAAGATTTATTTGTTTATGGAATAAAAATAAATGGAAAAACTATTTTATAAAAATTCACCTCGATATTGTCTTGATCTTCGTCACAAGTACGAGACAAGACCGGCTTGATAGTTTCAATTTTCACGAAATAAAATAGTTAATTATAATATTCGAGATCGAGACAACATGAATCTCAAAAACCGAGACGAGACTTACTTGACTCATTGTGTGCAGATTTTTGCAGGGGGTTTAACTGCCGAGTTTAAAATTTTGTTATTTATACTTTTCATAAGATAATAAAATTTTTCCAAACGAGTCATTTAAGTCAAATATTACTGTAGTTCGTATCTATTAAACTATTGTAATCATTGTATTCTATACAACCTTCATTTCAGAACAGGGAGAATACCTACATTATTATCGATATAATCGACAAGCTCTAATGTATTTTTTATTCATTTAATTATTCGGAAACACATTAATAGAAACTAAATTGTCATGTAAGGTTACCAATCTAAATATTAACACCAATGACCCAATTCCATTGCAACACAAATACATACCTACAGTTATACGTTGGTAATAATCAAACAATTATTATCATTATTAATTATGTTTTATCAAATGCACTGCGCGTGCTTAATTGAAACTTGTTAACATCTTCATCGTAGTTTATTGATTCTGATGTATCAATGACATAGTTGTCACTCTATCTAGAACAGGGATTCCCAATTCCCAACGAAGTCCAAGTGGACCCCTTGGGGTCTATGGGAGTTTAAATGGGGTCTATGGAAAATTTTGGTGTTTTAAAATGTAATAAAAAAATCATTCTTTCAAAATGGGTTTATGTGGGCAAAAAGGTTGGAAACCCCTGCTCTAGAATATAGAGCTCACGATCACGCACGCTAACGAATTCATTTTTCCCACATGTGAACTTGGACGGTTATAGTAAAAATATATCACGCTCGCTCACGATTTAAATTAAAGTATATTTTTTAATAATAGTTCAATCATTTAGAAATTGTCTATAGGTGACAAATGGAATTAATATTCTCCTTAATTATTTTAGTGCCAATCAATGGTAAATGATACCTTTAATAAAATAAAAAAAATGCAAGACTGTACGCTCCTGAGAAATACACGAAAAAAAATGAGTGCCGCTTATGCTTAAATCATCGATACAGCGAAAACAATGTAAGGCCCCCTGCACAATTATAGTGAAATATACCTTACGCCTAGACGTTTAATTATATTGAATCTTGAATTATTCGCGTCAATATTTTCGGCGGAGCAACATGTGTGATGATGAAGATTGGCTGCAGCTATGCTGTTGATTTTGCTGGCGAAACAAAAAAAAACGAATATGGGTCAAAAAATGGTTGCAAAGAAGGCCAGTATACACTCATGAACGTCTTTTAAAATAAATTTATAATTTGCGTGCGTACGGGACTGCTCCGAACAGTAGACTAAAAAATATTGTACAATAAGCCCTACAGACGACACAATGAAAAAATATGGCGCAATAAAATTAAAGTCGCTCAAACTTTTGTAAAATCATTGCGCAATCTTCAATATGATTCCTAAACGGTCAATAATATTGGACAATCCGTGATATTGCACAATAAAATTGATCGTCTATGAGCCGACTAACAAAGAAACCTTTTCAGGTCGAAAATTCGTATCGAGTTTAAACTTTGTATATAGTTGGAGGAGGTCAAAGTAAGTAAGGCCCCCCATACACCTACAATATAACTGTGCAATATTATTGTTGCACAATTTTATTGAAATATACCTTACGCCTACACGTTCAATAATATTGAATCTTGAATTATTCGCGTCAATATTTTCGTCGGAGCAACATGTGTGATAATGAAGATTTGGCTGCAGCTATGCTGATAATTTTTCTGGCAAAACAAAAAAAAACGAAAGAAAGCCAGTGTACACTCATTAACGTCTTTTAAAATAAATTTATAAATATTCGTGCGTGCGTACGGGGCTGCTCCGAACAGTAGACTAAAAAATATTGTACAATAAGCCCTACAGACGACGCAATGAAATAATATGGCGCAATAAAATTTAAACTCGCTCAAACTTTTCTAAAAGCATTGTGCAATCTTCAATATGATTCCTAAACGGTCAATAATATTGGACAATCCGTGATATTGCACAATAAAATTGATCGTCTATGGGCCGCCTAAGAAAAAAATTATCACAGCTGCGGTAAAACGGTTTAATAGGGTGAAATACCCCTATGAAAATGTGCAAAATAATCATATTTTTTCAAATAACTCTAAAACTAATGAAAATTTTAAAAAATCCATAATACAAATTTTCATAATTTTTTATGCTCTTTCGAATGGCGGTAGTCAAATTTCGAAAAAATTAAGTGGGTGGGAGGTGGGGGTTAACGGTTTATTTTTTTTCGAATTTTGACTATCGCCATTTGAAAGAGCATAAAAAATCATGAAAATTTTGTATTATAGATATTTTAAAATTTTCATTAGTTTCAGAGTTATTTGAAAAAATATGATTATTTTGCACTTTTTCATAGGGGTGTTTCACCCCCTTAAACCGTTTTACCGCAGCTGTAATAATTTTTTTCTTACTTACTTTGACCTTCTCTAACTATATACAAAGTTTAAACTCGATATGAATTTTCGACCTGAAAAGGTTTCCTTGTAAGATAGAGCAAACATGAACATAATCAATTTTATAAATAAGAAAATTTCCTATAAGAAAGGTACCTACTCCGGTTATAGTTAAAACTAATAGTTCCGGGGTGAGAGTCGTTCAAAACTCGAAACAAAAATCTCGTTTATTGAAAATGTCGCGGTTATCTATAAAATTTAATAACGGTATTATACATAATAAAAATTTCCACGGTTTAACTATGTAGATACTATTAGGAAGCTAAAACGTGCAGCTCTACTTCAGAAGTTGATATTTTTACGTGTTTTCCTAATATCATTCTTTGGAAAACAATATTTTCTTATAATCTACATTTCGATTACATACATATTTTTCGTAAATACTTTATATAAACTTAAAATAAAACAATTGGACGTTATTAATATAATCTTCCTTGATTAAATATGATTCATATTCTGATTTTTCCATGACCTATTCAAATTCTCAGACCATTCCTGTTTATTTTCCTAGTTTTATTTATTTTATTTAAATCACAGTCTTCAAATGAATAGTCTCACTAAAGACATGACCTTAAAATCGTAACGAATTGCTAAAATAATAGTGATACGACTATTATCTCAATTAAACAAATAGTCGAACAATCAATAGGAACAACAACACAGCAGTCTGTGTGTAGAGAAATCAACATGCTGTCACGTTTAGCTAGTTTAAAATACATCAGCAGTTTCAACAAAACTGGATTCGTTTGTACAAGTAGGACTGCTTTCACATTTCTTCGGAAAACTTCGATCTTCACATATCGATTGTTGATTATTATTGTCTCTGTTTGTTACCTATAGATTATTATAGTCGGAATTAAACTTATGGGAAAATATTACATATATCTATTTGAAATACATACCTATTGTAATATAATGTATTTACATTTATTTACGAACTTTTATACCAGAGGTGTCGAGAATATCGATTTATTTAGATGTTTGTAAAGCATTTCAGATATTAGTTTAGATCAGTGGTGTAACATAATTTTTTTTTAGGAGGAAATGTTTTTTTTCCTCTAATATCCCAACATGATCCCCCCCCCCTCTACAATTAACAAGCAATGGGGTATCAATGTATGTAAGTAAAGTACATATAAGGTAGTCTCATTACTCAGCGCGAGAGGGGGAAATATATCATCTGGGGTGCTCAAATGAGGAGGGGGAATAATGAGTCAAATCATAACAAATGTAGCTTCGTAACACGTCATCTGGGGTACCCAACTGATTGGTCAAAAGCTAATGAGGCAACCTGTGTATTTATTAACATTGATGGGGTATCAACAGGCCCGGATTTAGAAATTTGCTCCTAGGCAGTAGCGAAAATTGCCGCCCCCCTTTAAATGGTGGAATAAGTTTGGTACGAAAAGATTAAAAAAAATTATATATTTTTTTAGTTTTTATATGTAAAGTTTATTAAAAATATGAAAATTACATTCAAATTTATTTAAAAAAGTGAGAAGATTTTAACAAGCTAACAAGTTTCCGCCAAAATTTTCCGCCCCTTAATTGCCGCTCTAGGCACGTGCCCAGGGCCGGATTTAAAAATTTGCCGCCCGTAGGCAGCTGCGAAAATTGCCGCCCTTTTGGATTGAAAAGTGAAGTTTTAAAAAAAAATTGTGTGAATGAAAATGTGAGGACCTTTTTTTTAGCTCTTCCAGGTAAAATTAAAAATTTTATGTTTATTTTTTTTCTTGCCAAAATTTGCCGCCTCTAAAATTTTGCCGCTATAGGCACGTGGCTACACTGCCTGCATATAGATATGTAAATTATATTTACTAACCTTGAGCAAAAACGGTAAAACCCAACTTATTGATAGAGAACTTTCGTACAAGTTTGGTACCCCATTTGAAAGTGCTTGCTGGCTAGCAATTTTGTTAGCTCGGTTACAATTTACAAAACCGGACATAAGTATTTTAGCGTGAATAATTTAAACAATTCAACCGATGCGATGATTCATATAATTCTAGACATTTCCTTGTTTCTATCTCGAATTTTGTGTATTTCTATTAGAGGTAGGTATGTTAAATATGTCTGTAGTTTTTAGCGATATATTTTAATTTATATTTATTATTCCATTTTTTTATTGAAAGTAGCCCGTTATTACAGAGCGGTAGAATTTACACAGTTTATTTTATTACTTATTTAACCTTTTAAATTTAAAAGTCCAATTGAGGTCAACATCGCGAATGTTACATATCGTAACAAATTTTGCGAATAAAATAAGCTACATATAATAATAATTTAAATATTTTAATATCTATATTAAAATATTTAAATTAATTGTTTAAAATGTTTAATTTATTGGTATATATAATTAAAATTTCAGTAACATGACCGTCGTGGGTGGGTGGATAAAAGTCATGGTTATAATGTTATATAATATAATAGTGGGCTTTAACCGCATCAAGCGTGGGAGTAAGGGATAGTCCCCAATAGCGAATTGATACTGAAATCCTACTTTTTTTGTAATTGAATATATAAAATATCGGTATGATGAATCATCATACATACATGACTTCCATGTTCCTTTTTTTATTCAACCCTTAACTGGTATCGTAAATTTTACAAACCTAACTTGGTATCGTGAGGTATTTATTTGCGGCCCCCACTGAGGATTAGTTTTTTGCAAGTTAGTTTCAATAATGAGACTGGATAACATTTTATAAATGGGAAATAATACGCTCATTTTATGTAATCAACTAACTCTTTTTACCATAATTTTACTAAATTATCTTCTACGATATAGGACTATATTCTACTAATAATAAAGTTACAATTTTTTGGATATTTTAAGTTACCCATAAGTTCTATAAGAACTATAAAAAAATAATCGAAGGAATGTTTTTGACAATTTTTTTCTTATGAAATAACGAGTTAAGATTTTATATATTTATATGCCTATAATTATATATTTTATAATTATATATTAGCATAGGTGGGCACAGTTAATCGAAAAGTTAACTTCGTTAATCGTTAATTGGTTAATAAAAAAGTTAACTTAGTTAACCATTAAACCGTTAAAATTCCGAAAATGTAACGGAAGTTAAAGTTAACCAAAAATTTGAAAATTTAACGAAAGTTAAAGTTAATCGTTAAAAAGTTAACTGTCCAAAATGTTTGAAGACCTTTTTAGGGTTCCGTAGAAAACTAGGAACCCTTATAGTTTCTCCATGTCCGTCCGTCCGTCTTCAAAAATTTTGAGATAATAACATGAAATTTGGTATACGGTCGTAGATTGATGACCGAAAAACAGAAATGATAATTTTTTTGAAAATAAAAATTTTTTAGACCTCCCTTTCATAAAATGAAGTGTTTTCAAAAAAAAATTTTAACCTACACCATTGAGTAGGGTGTCGTTAGAAAGGTCTTCTAAAATGCAACAAAAGATGTATTTGCTCTCCAAAGTCGTTAAAAAAGCGCCCCCCCCCTCTATTTTCTAAACTATCAATTTAAAAAATCTGAAAAAAATCCAGAATGTAGCTTTTAATTAGTACTTTCACTGAAAATTATAACGAACATTCTCAAAAATATTCAGAACCCCCCTTCTATAGACTGAAAAGTGAACTCTCATTTTTTCCCCACTTACCCCATTGAGTGGGGTGTCATTTAATAGGTCTCCTAAAATGCAATAAAAAATGTCAAATAACTTTTTGATTTCAACCCTTCAGTCACGAAATATTTGCTTTTTAATGTCGTTGTCAGAGCGTCCCCCCCCCCTCTATTTTCTAAACTATCGATTCAAAAAATCTGAAAAAAATTCAGAATGTATCTTTTAATAAGTACTTTCACTGAAAATTATAACGAACATTGTCAAAAATATTTTGGACCCCCCTATCATAGATTGAAAAGTTAACTCACATTTTTTTCATATACCCCATTGAGTGGGGTATCCTTTGATAGGTCTCCTAAAATGCAATAATAAAAGCCACATGACTTTTTGATTTTAACCCTTCGGTCACAAAAATTTTGAAAAAACTCTTTTTTATAAATCGTAGTGAGAATGACTACGGATTACGGAACCCTATCATGTGTGTGCCCAACACGCACTTGCCCGTTTTATTTTTAGCTATTTCGACAACTTTCTCATGTACTTTTCATCAAACAACAGATGTTAACGGAAAAAGTTAATTTTAACGGAAGTTAACAAAAGAGTTAACATTTTTTTTAGTTAACTTAAAAGTTAATCCGTTAACGATTTTGTTAACTTCGTTAATTAACGATTAACAGATTACTTGGATTTTTTGAAATACATCAAAACATGATCTATGGGGGACCAGTCAGACCCATATTCTACCAGTTAAAAGTTTAAACAATTTCTTATATGAAAAAAATTTAAATACATAATTAATTGTAATAATAATTAATAAATCAATAATCAATAATTTAAATTATTTTTTACTTTTTTTAAACTGTATTATTTATTAAAAGCTGGGATTCAAGCCAATTGAGATCACAAACTGAACTTTAAACCAATAACTAAACCTCAAATCAAACCAAACTAAAGTGGTTGAACATTTTTATTTATTTTTATAATTACCTATGTATTATAATTTTATGATAACAGTTTTATATAGATCTTCAATACCTTAATTAATTAATTAAGATTTAATAGACTAAAGTACTAGGATTTTATATCATATCAGGACTTTAAAAAGGTGCCACATTAAATAATTTCAGTTGATCCCCATTAAATCACCTACCAGATATGCAATATAATACTACACATTTATATAATAAGAAGACACATTCTTACCTGGTACAGTTTCTCCATTAAATCTGATATCAACCCGATGAGGCATTACTTGGTGAGGGGTAAACGCTGCTCTGAATCTCTGTCCACCTAAGCTACGAACACTAGACGTTACTCGGCCACCTTCGACCAATATTTCTAAATCACCAGAGCCTGCACCACTACCGTCAACTGTAAGAAAAAAATAACATAAAACTGGTTAATATTTACTTTAAAAAAACTATCAGATCTGAAAAAAACCTCATCTAATTACATTTAATTTGATCCAATCAGATCTAGCTGAATCTAGTTAGATCTGATTGGATCTGACCCCTAACAAAAATATTTCAGTACTAATCTATGAATATCTATGAAACTTTTCATAAGGAACATCTGGAATTATTATTGGGTCTATCAATAATAAATATCTAATTTAATATCACAGCATATTATAGTTTGTAATATGAAAGATGACCAGGAATGTAATTTCAATGCTTAACCTTTGTATTATTTTAATATATCTAATCCATGAAATATTTAAATGTAATTAGATATGGTATCAGTGCATCAGATCTAAACATATATGATTAGATCCAATTGGGTATAAAAATCTAGACATACTTTCATCAATTAGATCTATTCTCTGAAGAGAAACAGTACTGTCAAAATGTTGGCAAAAGATAGAACAAAAAAAGGTGGCGTACATTCAGAAATAATAGTTACTATATTATTTTACTTACTCTCAAATTCTACTGGTTGTCCTAAAATTCCATCTGGCACAGGTTGAACTTTAATTGATTGAGCTCCTGCTAGACCAGACCCAATTTTCGATGCTTGAATGATTTTTGTCCTCGTTTCATTTAAATCTTGTGTATCAGTTTTAATAAACTCTTTTTCTGCCTTATCATATACATTATCTCGACTTATATAATGACTAGTACTTTCATTAGATTTTTCTCCAGCTAAATTTGCAACGGATTCTAAACTACGATACGATAATAAGTTTTTTGTTTTTGCTATTGCGTCCCATGAATCGTGTCTGAGTCCTGATTTCGACGATGATATATTATTTTCAGTTGTACTTTGTTCATCTATGACTTTATTATATGACATATCATGACTTCTTTCAGTCATAAAAACTGGACTACGAGATTCGGAAATCTTCATAGACGAAAATTTGTTAACGTAAGACGTATCACTTTGAGTATTGAACGATGAGTCAATTTTACCAAAATTATATTTTTCGTTGTGTTTACTTGTTATAAAATTACTCGATATCTGCGGAGACTGGTCATATTCGTATGAATTTTTCTCTGTTAATTTATACGTGTCGGTTGACGTTTTATAATTATCTGACACAATATTACTGGTAAATATGTTTGTACTTGGCTGTTTAGTTATTTTATCACTGGAATAAGTATCTGATAATATATTTCTTTCTGCTGAGGACATTTTATGAGAATCATTTAATTTAGCTGCAAAAGCAGGACTTGTTAGGTGTGGCGATACTTTATTTAAATCAGTTTTATACGTTTCCGTAGATATTTTGTAACTGTCATTCATATTCCGTTCTAACGATGACATTTTGTGAGAGTCGTTTAATTTAGTAGCAAAACTTGGGCTTGATAAATGCGGCGATACTCTAGTAGTAATATCAGTTTTATATGTCTCTGTAGATATTTTGTAACTGTCATTCATATTCCTTTCTGTCGATGGCATTTTATGAGAATCATTTAATTTAGTAGCAAAACTTGGGCTTGATAAATGTGGCGATACTCTAGTAGTAATATCAGTTTTATATGTTTCTGTAGATATTTTATAACTGTCATTCATATTCCTTTCTGCCGATGACATTTTATGAGAATCATTTAATTTAGTTGCAAAACTAGGACTTGATATATGTGGAGATACTCTAGTTACGTTATAACTATCATTCAAATTACTCGCTCCATCTCTCTGATCTAAACTTTTGAAGCCTGTTGTCAGTTTTCGTTCTGATGTCTGATACGCGTCAGACGATGATTTTAGAATTTCTGTTGAAATTTTACGTGCATCTGAAGTTGCTGTTCTACGGTCATATGATGAATAGTGATTGTGTGAATCAGGAGACTCACGTTTGTATGTAGATCCGTTATTAGACGATTCAAATAATGACGTGCTTTTACGACTAGTTATATTTGGACTATTACTACTTGATTTCTTTCCACGTTGAGTTCCAACGCGCATTATAAAAGGCGAACCTTTTACATCATGACCATTGAAATAAACATAAACCTGTAAAGACAAATTAATATAAGAATAACATAAGAACATTTTACATAAATAAATGTAATTACTCTGTGCTTTCCAGAATGACGAGGAGTGAAATGTAATTTGTACTGGTAACTATTGACTCGTTCAATTCTAACATGAACAGAACGTTTATCGTGAACAACATCGGCATGCAGTTCTCCTTGGACTCCAGCGGCTTTAGCATCTGCTTCTAATACGTGTGGTATTAACGGCATTGCACCTTCTAAACCATATATGTGAACACCACGAGGGTCAAATACTTGACACGTGTATGGTCCTCCCTAAAATAATACAAACTTGAATTTGAAAATGTACTAACATCATTTGATTTAAGGTATTATAGGTACTTAATAATATTACTATCATAGATCTATGCTTCAAATTATAAACATTATTAAAATTAGATCTCGAAATTGGCCTGATCTAATACATCCAATTGGATCCAATCAGAAAGAATTTAAAATAGGTATAATATATCTAATTAAAATTTATAGTTTGTTGCTCTACTATAAATTATTTAAAAATATCTACACCATCATCATCATCATTAATAGTTACCAAAAATTTATAAATAGAAAATATAATATAAATAATTTGAAAGTGAAATTATGCTTTTATCAAACATAACATCAGTACAAGTAACAAGCACAGATCTAATCAGATTCTTTTGGATCTGATATGATCATTTTTTTCTCTGATAAAAATTAGTAAAATATTATTATAATATATCATAATAAATATTTAAATATTAGTAACTGGAGCCCTCAAATACCTGTATATGTTTGCCTTGATAAGTAATTTCAATTCTCCATTCTCCGGCTTCATCTGGTTTGAATGTAGCTGTATTTGTACCATCTATTGTTTGTAAAGGACATTTTAACGGACGGTTATGCGGACTGTACGCTGTGACATTAATATCATCTGTTCTAGGTGCACCTGTTGCGTTAACTAATACTTGCACTATAGAGCCAATAGCACAAGGAGCCATTCCTGGAGGTACGGCTTGTACTAAAGGTGGCATTGCTCTGAAATAATGTGAGTTTTGGAGAGTATCATCCCCATAACTCACAATGATTTCATGCATTCCGATTCTTTGTGGAACAAAACTTCCTCTACCTTTTCGTAAAGGTCCACATGGGTAAACTTTGTTGTCAGGTGACCGGATTTCTGCTGATAATGAATTGTATGATAATTCTTTATCTAGAAGTTCTACTGAAAAGTGCATCTGAAAAATTAAGATTAATTAATTTTAAAAAATTAAATGTGATTGCAAATACTGATTTTTATTAATTTTTTTTTACTTACTGGTTCACCAACTCTCCCTGAAGTGGACTCTAAATGAACTTGTATAAGATCATGTAATGGTGGGCGTTCAGGTATCCATTGGAAATGAGCTGCGTATGCCATGACACCTAAATGTTCTACATTTTTGTCAGCCATATCATGAGCAGATAATACTGGTAACACTCCTGAAAAATGTGAAAAAGTTTTAAATAAATCAAATAAATATACATAAATGATACAAAATTTTAAAGAATGTTTAAATTTTATTGTCTTTTAAATGATTTCTTATTTATTTTTTGTATTAGAGTCAGCAATTTGTACTAAGCAAAATTATTGATAGTACCTAATTTTCGTCCGGCTGTTATGCCCTGGTTCAAATTATCTTCCCAGTGTGAACGTTCAGAAGATAATTTTTCTGGAGGTTGTGCACTTCCACCAAGAGATCTTACTACTTCTGATAAAGCTTTACCATCATTCCAGTCTGTCTGTAAACACAAAAACAAAGTAAAATTAATATAACTGCATAAGAAAACAACTTTTAAAATATAGTTCTATGTCAATAGAGTTACTTAAATCTACAGATATGTAAATTTTGAAAAAAATTAAATCTTATTAGATTTAATTGTTCTAATTTGATCTATGTAGATCTAAAATTTAACTCCATCATCTTTATTTTTAGATTAAAGTAATTGACATCTGAGAAACAAAAATGGTTCAACTAAATTTTAGATTCGTGTAGATCCAATTACATCTGTGTAGGTCTAATTTTAAAAATTAAGATCTACATACATAGATCTCTGTAAATGTAAGTAGATCCATGGTAATCGATGAAGATTGAAATTTTGAGAAAATAAAATCAAACTTGATTTACCTAGATTGAATTTTATTCTTTGGATTATCATCTTTTTTTTAAAATTAATTTCCTCTAATATATGTATATTCTCATTTGATTTTAAAAGAAATATAGGATACTTTTTGACAATTCCAAATCTAAACTAATATTAAATTATTATTTTTTATTAATTTTAATCTCAAAAAGTACTGATCTAATTTGTGTTCCTTATGATCTCCTGAGCATGGTAACATCACACTATCAAGCCAGAGAGTTAAGCAGTAAAGAAAAATAAAACGCAAGTCAAAGAAAAATTTCATCCAGTTCACATAATATTCTGATTGAATTTATATTCACCCGAGCAACGCTGGTTTCAATTGCTAGTTATTTATGTACATATATTTTATATTCATAAGAACAAACAGTTAACTATGATTAGCCTAATTATTCTTTGCAGAATGTACAAATATAAATTAAATTACTTACTGTGAAATTTCTAACAGGATTATTTAATCTCGAATTGACCCATCGAAGTGTTGCATGAAAACCAGGCGATTCAGGTTTCATAAAATAAGAAAGATATGTCATTCCACTAAGTTCATCTAACCATGGAGATGCTAAATATTCTGGTTCTAATACCGCAGGAATACCAAGTTCACTTTGAGCAATTGACATGGCCCGTCGACAATTTTCAATTGAATTCTTTTTATCTGTAAATGAAAATAATAAATAATAAAAAACGTATTTATTGAAATATTGTTATTTTCTAATTAGCCATCGTTTTTTAATTTAATAAATAACATAAAATTTTATACTCTATAATATTACCTAAATTCCTCCAGTGTGAGAAAAGTCCAGGCCGGCAGTAGTCTATAAGCGCAGAAAGAAGTATTCCTGAATTCCAATCCGTGGTGAGATTATGAACCTCACATTCTGGTAATACAGCTTGTAACCAAGCAAGCATCAGTTTTCGTGGAGGGAATTTAGATCTACCGATTTGGTATCGAACAATTAACGACCATATTAATCCTAGAATTAGTTTCAGATTTCCATTGACGATATCTACATTACCTGTAACAAAAAAAAAGCATGTAACTTTTATATAGTCTCTATGTATATAAAGCAAAAAAGGCTTGAGTGACTGGCTCATCAACACATAGCTTAAACCCTTGGACCTAGAAATGTAAAATTTTAGAGATGTCTAAGAGATTTTCAAAAAATAATCCATAAATTGGGGGGGGGGGGGATGTTAAAATTTATTTTATTTTACGTTTATCTAAATAAATTATAAAGTTAAATTTAATAAGGTTAAAAATTCTCAAGAAAAGGACCCCGCAGAATCCTTATGGGAAAGGGGTTTCGGTCAAACTCTTTGAAACTTTGGATTATTATAGTCCTTGATGAGTAGATCAAAAGTGTCAATGGGCACTAAGTCCTAAAAACTCAAACTTATAAGATATAGCCCTTTGAAGTTGGGGATCATGATTGTCTTTTTTCAATAAAAAAATTTGTAGAACCTTAATTTTCGCACAACTTTTTGTATGTGTTCCCAAAGATTGCCATTATAAAAAAGTCAACTATTCAATTTATTGAGAAATGACAACACTTAAATCTTATTGTTGCGTTTTTTTAATTATAAACAAATCCAATTGTTTTATAATAAAAAATTGGTTTATAATAAAAAAAAACGTAATAATAAGATTTAAGTACTGACATTGGCTAAAGAATTTAAAAGTTTACTTTTTTATGGTGACAATCGATTATATAAGTCTTTGGGAACACATACAAAAAGTTGACACTTTTAATCTACTCATCAAGAACTATCAGAACCCAAAGAGTTTGACCGAAACCCCTTTCCCATCTTTCCTTTATCTTTTATAAAAAATTATTGAAATTGTTTTTAGGAGTGAAGGGGGGGGGGTATAATTTACAGGAAGTGGGGTAGTGGGGGTTATAGTGTTGCAACCAGATGCAATGAGTTATTATCAATAAATACCTAACTATAAAACAATTGTTAATCTTAATATATATAAATTACGTGTCACATGTTCCTCCGCGATGGACTCCTAAACTACTTAACCGATTTTAATCAAAATTGTACACCGTGTGCAGTTTGATCCAACTTGAAATATAGGATAGCTTACATCTCAATTTATGATCGCAATATCATTTTATTGCAAATTATTTGTCTTTATCTGTTAGCTCCAAACGATTCTAACATATGGTGACATTTGTTGACTGGATTGAGTAAGTATTCAATAGATGGCGCTATGTCAAACTTCCAAACGTTTCATATAACCTACAATTAAAGTATAGGTTAACCACAGCAACGCGTGGCCGGGACAGCTAGTATATTATAAAGTTTTTCGACTTTTGCATTACCTATGTTCACGTAATTTTTAGATAATATAATTGTTTGAATTTTTGTTTCAATAATAATTTTAATGGGTGTGGGCAACACCAATAAAATGCCCTTTGGCTGTATGGTCGCTATGACTCACCTTTCAATAATTGTGAAAATAAAAAAACAAATAACAAAGGTGTGAAAAATGTTAATTTGTACAACATTATAAATACAACAACAGTTTTTCTACTGCCAGGTTTGTATTACCATACAAGATTTTCTTTTTGTGTTTTTTTTTGTAAATTATTATATTAATTTATTTAGAGCTTTAAAAACCAAAAAAGTTAAGATAAGTGTTATATTTTGATTGTAATACAAAATTCAAAGCAAAGATGCAATATTTAATGTTTCTTCTCCGATTTCACACATATTGGAATTTTCAATATTAGGGGCTAAAAACTTTGAAGTTAAAACTTACCACTTCGATACTACTTAACATAACCCCATTACTATAAGATTTTACGCCCCCCCCCCCCCCTTAAAGCCTTACGTAACTAATGGAAGTTCCTTATGCTTCATAATAATAAAACATGTGGCATAAATTCCTGCTGGCGTCTAACTCCAACTTTTTAACTCACCAATATTTACAAGCTTTACACCATCCAGTTCGATCGCTTTCAGCGCTGCCGTTACGTTCTCTAAACAATGATGTTGTGTGGCTGGGTTTCGGTTAAACGCAGGTCTCATAGGCCGACCCTGCAGTGATTCCACCAGCATACAGAGCCGGACTCCGCTGCACAGATCGGTCGTCAAATCTGCCACTCGCTGATCGCGAGGTAAATGTTCGTTTACCCAATTTCTGCAAGAAAAATAATTTATTATTATATTAATTAAAATAAATAATCAAGAATATATTTATTATAAGCAAATTTTTAGAAAGTTAACAGGTATAGATACAAAAATGTAAAGATATTTTTGTAATTTATTGGCAAATAAGTTAAAAGTATACATGGTGGCCCAACTAAAACGAAACGGCCGAGCTTTTGGTCTTTTTTTTGCTTTCAATTATTTATTTTGCAATAAATTTTTTTCAAGAATCTTTTCAACCCTTCCAAATAACTTGACTAAAACAAAACAGATTAAAAAAAACTTATTTCGAATGAAAAAAAACCTTTCAAATGAGGTATTACTTGCCCTATCATGCTATTTAAATTTTAAAGAGTTGTGCTCATAGCGCTGAGGGTTGAAAAAATTCTTGCAAAAATTTTATAGCAAAAGATGCCCCCCTTGAAAGCAAAATCGACGTATTCGAGCGTTTTTTTTCAAAATCTTATTTTAACTGACCAAAAGCGCGGTCGTTTCGTTTTAGTTGGGCCATTTTGTATAAAGAGTAGTTTTTATTCCATACATTTCAGTATTCAAAAAAATTAAACCTTCTAAATAGGGATGAAACCACGACAGACTAGTACTTCGGCGTCCATTAGTAATAAGGTACTCTAACATGTTGCTACATTGATGATTTTGAGTTCATAAAAAACGTAATAAAAAGTCTAATTTGATAATTAGAGTATCCGCGTCGCGCGAAGACCCTACTACACTAAAATATTTAAATTAGAGATGCCACAAATAGTGATTTGGCCGAATACCGAATATTCGGCTAGGCTCTCGGCCGAAGCGCCGAATATTCGGCGACACTTAGTGCATTTCGCGGGCGTATTTGTTTCATTTGCGAGTAGGTCTTGTCACATTAATAAACATTTAGTGACGAAAATTTTAAGTCATTAATGATTAATTTCAATAATAATTATTATTTTTGAGAAAAATAAAATATTTATTTTTTTGTAATTTTTTGGATAACATTTATTTTACCAAATAACAAAAAAAGAGAACAAAAGTTTCGAAAACTTAAAAAAGAGGACAAAAAGAAGACACGCTTTCTATAGAGGACAGTTGGCCAAAATAGAGGACTGTTCTCTTCAAAATAGGACAGATGGTCACCTTAATATAATACACTGTATATCTTAAAAAATATCACTGTTTGTTCGTGAAAAGCTTTACGAAATGGCACCATTTAATAAAAAATCACCTATTTCGGAAATATAATAAAATTTGTAGTGAAGACAATAAACTGGCAGTTTGTTTGTTGTGTAACAGCAAGATCTGTGTAACAACAAATGCAAAAAAAAAATTTCATTCATCATAACTTACCACTGATAGATTTTAAGTATTAAATATACTGATTTTTTGTAAAAAAAAAAATTGTGAGTAATATTTATTATGTGCTTTTTTCACGATTTGGTATTCGGTATTCGGCCGAATATTGAGAACTATTCGGCCGAATACCGAATAGTAAAAAAAGTAGCCGAATAGGCCGAATACCGAATAGTAGCCGAATATTCGTGGCATCACTAATTTAAATCAAAAAGTTATAAACAACTTTTCTTTTCAAATGGATTTCACAGAAAACGTCGCATAAATATTTTACATTTTAGCGCAGTCGTAAACTTATTTTTATTATTATTGTTTATATCTTTAGAAACTCCGACAGTCTTATTTAAAGAGGTAGAGTAGCATTGATAATATTGTTTTACCTGACAATGAGTGACAATGCATGAATAGCGGCATTTTTCAAACAAACTCATTTAAAATTCTATTTGTATTATCTACATTTATGATAATGGGGATTAAAATTGAAAACCCAAACAAACCTGGTAACCATTTGTTATACTGGGGATGGGGGTACAATAGGTAGAAAAATTTACATAAATGAAAATTCAACCGCATTTAGATCAGTTTAAATTGTTCTGTCTTAAACAGTAGACTCCGCAGTTGTATCTCGTTTTGCAATGGATACGAAACGTTAAGTGCTGAGTGTTCCTGATAAAGTTATTGGTGAAATAGAAAACGATTATTTGGTAAGTAGACATATTTTTTTAAAATAAATCTTGTCTTTTAATAATAATACAAAAGTAAGATTCAAAACAATCCTGAATAAAGCTTGTAGAGAAAAAATGAAGTAGTATTGAATTCAGATTAAATATAACAAGGGCCGGACAAAAACCTTCTATCCGTGCCCGCACGGACTACAGAATTGTTGTGTACGATTTTTTAAATAAATAGTTTTTTATTCTATACAGTTCTTTATTACATTATATTGTTCAATATTTAATGGTTTAGGCAGCGTAGGTATTGCAAAAAAGGACACTGGTGGCAAACATTTTTCCGAATTGATTTACTATTATCGCCACTGCTTATTTCTTATGTTACCTAACGTAACGTGACAAAATATATACTAAAACATGGGCAAATAACATATCAATTAATTAAAAAAAAACATGTAAATCGAATAAGTGGTTCTAAAACGTTACGTTTATAAAATATTGCTATATAAAATATAGATATATGTAAACGTATAGATAAAATTATACTATAGTCTATTTTATTTATGTTTGCAGTGATTGCCGGAGATTTAACGGTACGATTCGCGATTTGTACCGTCAAATCCCCGGCAACCACTGCAAATTTAAATGAGGGTGAAAAGCTTAAGTTTCATAAAACTTTATTTATATCGATTCTGGATCTATAATATTCATTTTATGGTCTAGCTTGTACATAGGCACAATATAATACTTTTTTTAATAATCAACAATTATTTTATTGAATAAAAACAACGGCCTGCTGAATTTATTAATGAAGCAGTGCAGAGGAAGTCCACAGAGAATGTATAGAGATATTATACAATGTGTTTCGAAATTAGCGCATTCTTGTATCCATATTTAGGCAGTTACTACTAATAGAAAGTTATCACATATTGTGTATACGGAGTGTCTAATAATAAATACAGCATATTCTTGAACTTTAATAGCGGGGGTGAGCTATATTTTTTTTACTGATACACTTTGTTGTTTTGTTTTTAAGAATTTAACGACGATAGCAAAAATTGTAATTTCTAAAAATGGCCTATTGCTGAATTGATAAAAAAGCATCTCAAAATTTTTAGAATGATTTAAAATATTAGGTGGAATAATTTTTAACAACTGATAAAAATATTTTAAGAAAAAAGTTTTAACACTTTTTTTCAAATTTTTCTTCTCAGGCTCTACGCATATTGGAGTTTTTAACAGTAAAAAATCAGAAACCAAAACTAGCCAGTTTAATATTGTCTAAATTATCTATTCATTTGAGGGGCCATAGCTCCTTCGCGAAGAATTTCTAGACACACTTTAAAAAATATACACTGCCCGTAAAAGGCAGTGTATACAGGGTGACCCATTTTAAGTGCACACCTCTAATAACTTTTTATGGTGAAATGTTATCAAAAAACTTTTCAGATAAAAGTTACACGGTTTGGAGGGGGACATAGACGTACTCGGATGAAATTTTTTTTAGGTGGTGTTTTTAGGGTGATATGAAGGTCAACATCATTTTTTTAAATAGGAACCTATAGTTTTAATCAAGTAATTTTATTTTACGTGAAAAAACACGTATCTTTCATTGAAAACATTTTTTGAAAAACTTAAACCTTTCAAGATATCTAACAAAATAATTCGAGATTTTGAACTTTCAATATTTTTTTACTCCCAAACCATCAGGTTTAGGGAAAAAGTATAAAATACAAAAAGTGTTTATTTTGGTCTAATAAAATTTAAAAAATTATTCTAATTTTTTTTTAACAATTTTTTTTTTGCTTAAATAAAATGAATTGAAAAAGTTTTAAAATTTTAAAATAAATTTTTTAATAAGTCTTATTAGATCAAAATAAACATTTTTTGTATTTGGTACTTTTTCTCTAAAGTCGATGGTTTCTTGGTAAAAAAATATTGAAAGTTCAAAATCACGAATTATTTTGTTAGATATCTTGGAAAGGTTTAAGTTTTTCAAAAAAAGTTTTCAATGAAAGATTCGTGTTTTTTCACGTAAAATAAAATAACTTAATTAAAACTATAGGTTCCTATTTAAAAAAATGATGTTGACCTTCATATCATCCTGAAAACACCACCTAAAAAAATTTCATCCTCATACGTCTATGTCCCCCTCCAAACCGTGTAACTTTTATCTGAAAAGTTTTTTAATAACAATTCACCATAAAAAGTTATTAGAGGTGTGCACTTAAAATGGGTCACCCTGTATACAGGGTGATTCAGCACTGTCGTGCCAAACTTGAACAGTAGATTGAGAAAAATATTTTAAGCAAAAAACTTCCAATAAACATGTGTCCGGAAATTTTTCCTTAGGAAAGTGCAGGCCTCCAAAGATTTTTCTAAAAATGAGTTTTAATTAAATATCTAGAGAACCCGTTATGATAGAATTATGAAATTTAGTATTTGGTTTAGTAATAATATATGTTATTGATTTCTAATATTAACCAATTATATTTTAGGCCAGGGCTGTATGGGGCCAGTGGGCCCTTCGATTTTGATCTTGTAATTGTTTGTTCCTTAATTTTTTTCCTGAGTTGATACTTTTATAAGATTATATGACACAAAATACACAAAAACATACTTTGCTTGTTTATCATAGGATAAACCGTTTTCGAGAAATATCGATGGAAAAGAAAGCATGCAGAATGCAGAATTAACCTTAATACGGATGCTTGAAATTATTAAAAATAAATTTATATTCTTATTTCATGATATACCTCCGAAAATGCATCCATATCAACAAATAGCCATTTTTAGTTTGTTTTTTTAGTCATGTTAATAAAGTTCATGTAACAGTAAAAGAACTGGCTATAGATCTTATAGGATTCATATTAGGAGGTTTATTTAAATGAACTTTATTCTTACCTTTAATCATAGAAAAAGAATAAAAAATTATTTTTTTTTAATTTCAAATATCCCTATTAAGTTAAATTCTGCATGCTTTCTTTTCCATCGATATTTCTCGAAAACGGTTTATCCTATGATAAACAAGCAAAGTATGTTTTTGTGTATTTTGTGTCATATAATCTTATAAAAGTATCAACTCAGGAAAAAATTAAGGAACAAACAATTACAAGATCAAAATCGAAGGGCCCACTGGCCCCATACAGCCCTGGCCTAAAATATAATTGGTTAATATTAGAAATCGATAACACATATTATTATTAAACCAAGTACTAAATTTCATTATTCTATCACAAAGGGTTCTCTAGATATTAAATTAAAACTAATTTTTAGTAAAATCTTTGGAAGCCTGTACTTCCCTAAGGAAAAATTTCCGGACACATGTTTGTTGGAAGTTTTTTGCTTAAAATATTTTTCTCAATCTACTGTTCAAGTTTGGCACGACAGTGCTGAATCACCCTGTATATTTTTTAAAAGTTTGTTTTTGGTACTGTTAGATTTTATAAACGATATTGCCTACATGTTTTGAAGAGATAAATTTAAAGTGAGAAGGCAGTAAATAATCTTTTTAAAACATAAAAACTATAATTTTGGCATATAATAAGACACTAGAATTAAATTATCCTTTGTACAGTAAAAAGTGGTCATTTTTTATAATTTTTAAATTTTGCTTTTTACTGCTTTTTGCCTAAACACAGCAGTATAGTCTATCTATAACGTTATTACAGTCCTAAGCCCTAAGTTAAGTAACCAAAAACACCAATATAACGAATAAATATTTTCCCATTTTGCAATATTTATAATTTATTTCATCACTGACACCTGACTTTTATTTATATGGCAGAAATTTAGAACTCAACCATATTTTTAATGAAATATAAAGTCAATGCACCACAAACTATGTACCAACTATAGACAGAAAGTGAAAATCAAGGCTAATTTAGTTATATAGGTATACTGGTACTTGTGCATGCAGAATTTCTGCATACATACATGCAGGAAAACCCCGAAATACCGATTCAGTTCGTGCCGGAAACACAAAAATATTTCAGTGAGGTTTCATTTACAAAAAAAAAAATGACACAAGAATAATTTCAATTAGTATCAAATACAATATCAATAGAACAGCAGTTTATGAAGTTGCGGATTTAGATATATAATTTATGGAGGGGGGGGGGGGTAAATTTTTGGAACAAAATAAGTTATTTTAAGAAAATTTTTCAACTGTAACACATTTTAATACGTCTTTCTATTATACTTACAGTTTTTGAATTACACAAATTAGTTTTTACAATTGCAGTTTTCATTTTTAGAACTGCAGAAATAAGCTACAATTATATAGTAAAATAACCCCTGAAAGAACTTCAGTATATTTAATAAACAAATTTCTTAAATTTTATTTGCTTTTATTTTAGAGGTTGAGCTTTTATTTGAAACCCCACTCGCCTGGATTTATTAAAAACTTTTTTTTGTAACTCATTTGCTCCCCTAGAATAACGCCAAGAATTTAAGATTTTATTTTTATAACCCAGAATTATTATTCACCCACTATTTATGCCAAATATTAGCTTTGTAGGACATAGGTACGGTTCAGTAGCTCGAAGGCTATGATTTTTTTTTACAAATGTAACAAGTTTGAGAATAGAAGGACTGATTGTTATTTTCATGTCAGGCAAGATGCGAAATAATTGATTGTGTGAGTATTCTCTTTTTATATTACAACAAGGAAATGGTACAAATAAGGCATGTATCTATTTCGAGCATCAGTGTACAACGCCTTGGCGTCTTCGACGATATTACAAGAATCTGTGAAGACGCCCACAAACAAAACAAACAGTAATCACGTATGTCGACAGCTGCAATGTCACCTATATAATACTCAGTGGCGTCTCAATTATTTATTATTGTATTTAAATTGGCATTAACTAACTAAATGCACTAAAGAAAAGTTAAAGGAACAGTCATTTTTACGAAAATTTTTCTCGTTTTCGAAGTAGTTTTGATAAGTTAAACATTATCGTTTTTGGACTTATTTTCGAATCCTATTTTTAGGAAAAAGTGATTTTTTCCGCAGAAATGTCTAATTTTTTGGTGATAAAATATCTCGCAAGTTTGAATGAAAAAAGCACCAAAAAGCTATAAACAACCATAAGGGGCCTAATTTTGGTCGTACAGAAAAATCATTAATATTCTGATTAGGTACATTAAAAAAATTTCATTTTAACTTAACTCTTAGAATATACGTAAAACAAAATAATGCTCGAGTTTATATTATAATCCTGTAAAAATTACCCTACTTCTGATGTTAAGAAAATATCTAGAAATTAAGATATGAAATCTAGGAATATAACCTTCTTTATGAACCAAGGCACTTTTTATGAAAAATTGTTCTGAGATTTTTTCTCGAAAAACAGTTTTTGTTTTTGGTCAGAGAATAGTCATATTTTTCATAATCCATGCTAATATTATAAATGCGATAGTGTGTCTGTCTTTCTGTTTGTTATCTTTTCACGGCTAAACTGTTAAACCGATCTTGATGAAATTTGTCAGGGAGATAGCTTTCTTCCTGAGGAAGAACATAGGCTACATTGAATTAGATTAAAAAATAAGTGTGTGGCATTTTTACGTGCGAAAAAAAATCTATGCCAAAAAAGTATAACTTATTTTTTGGCGTGGATATCTATTGTTCAATTGCGAAACTAAAAATCTGGTTTATCGACTAACATAAAGAAATCTGCATTATTTATCTTACCTAATTTCATAGTATTGTTTTCACTAACCTAAATTCCACGCAAACGAAGTCGCAGGTAACAGCTAATTTTATATAACCCGCGGCTTCGCTCGCGTAAACTTCGAAACTAATTAGAACCCTCTATACGTGATAGGGGATGACATATTACATTTTTTTATATTGATTTCTATTCATTATTTATTAAAAAACGTAAATATCTCAGATCTTAGTTAAAAATTGTAAAAACTAACCCCCTGTCTAACCTCGCATTAGGGGTTGAATATCGAATTTTTTTATTGTAAATTATTTTGCCCGACTCCACCATTATAACGTAAGCAGCTATGCAGATAAATATATCAAAAACACGGACCCTGTCTACCCTCGCCATTAGGGGTTGAATGTCGAAATTTTTATTTTAATACATGACTTTTTTGCCTGAATTTACCTTTATAAGTAAAGCAGGTATGCAGATAAACATATCTAAATCCTTCCTCGTCCCCGCCCCATTAGGACTTGAATATCGAACTTTCATTTTTAATTTAATTTGTCCGAATTTATTTTAATATCATGAACATGCAATTATGAAGATAAATTTATCAAAATTTTACCTCCCCCCATTCCTATCCTATAGGGGTTGAATTTTTATAACTGATATTTGTCTTGTAGAGTACCTACTTGTGCCATGTTTCAATTTTTCCACCCCCTAACACCTAAAGGGTTAAATTTTGGGAAATTCTGAAATAATTGTTTCATTATTTATATTGTAGATTATGTTCGATAACTTTCGATCGAATGCGAACAAAAAAAAAGATTTTTTTATATAAACTTTAACACCCTGTTTTAACCCCGTAGGGGTTGAATTACAAAAAATCCATTCTTAGTGGGTGCTTACATCATAAAAGGAAGGCACCTACGAAATGTCACGTTTCTAGGTCCAGGGGTTTGGGCTGTACGTTGATATATGAGTGAGTGAGTGAGTGGTTCAGGACAAACTCTTTTATAGATATAGATTTTGGAATTTTTATTTTTTTTAAGTTTGTCCTCATATCTCATTAACTCATCGAACGTACATTCTAAGCTCCTAGGCCTAAATGCATGAAATTTTATGGGTGTCAAAACCATCAATTAATTTTGAATTTTACGTTTATGGACACCTGTTTCTCACATTGTGTAAATAATTTACGAGCTGCCACTGGTAACAAACAGACACACAAACAAACACACCTAATACAGACGCCACACAATCGACACATGTGTTTCATTCTTGTGCATGGGCGGCCATCAGGGCCGTGCTAAGGAGCGTTACTGTCGAGGCCCGCGGGGGAGGCGGGAGGGTTATTTTGACGTAACGGAGGCGTCCGTGGTGATATATATACCTTTAAATGTAAATTAGAAATTCGCATTGCAATGTGTCGTGTTTTGTAATGCTATAGCAAATTAGAAAAACTGGAATTATGAATAGGCGATCGTTATGCTCGTATTTATAATAATTAATGCTGTTTGACGGTACAACAAGTGCGCTAGAGAGGCCAAACTTTGTTCTTGTAATTATACAATAATGTGATATTGTTTATACAATAGGAATAGGCATGATCCAGTAACAAAGTATCATTGAAATTATGATTTTAAAGAATGAAATAGGTTCTAAAAAATGCATTTATTTTTATATTAAAAGCGAGATTAATGAAATTTTTGTTAAAATAAAAATGCAAAATACAGCAGTCTGCCATATTAAATGGAACACCAATCAGAGCATCAAAGTTATGGACTTTTATTTTAGACAAATAGTAATTCCTCTTACAAGATTATTAGGTACATAACTTATTTAAGAATTTATATACTTTGAAATTAATTTTTAACACACAAAATAATTAAATTATTGTCCAACTCTGAATATTTGATTACTGTTGACAAGGAGTGTGACGTCACAACTCTGAAATGTCACCTGCGAGCGTTTTGGCGTCAAATTCAAAATTAGTTTAGAAAGAGTGAATTTTTGCGATAAATCCCTCATTTTCCGCAGAAATAAGTATTTTTTTTTGGAAATAGGAGACACATATATAATAGTTTTTTTAAATTATTCATCATGCATATTACTAATGTGTCGTTTTCACAAACGTTATCTAAAGTTTACTTACAATTATGCATGCGTAGTAAAAGATGGGAGCACTAGGCAAAAATTAAAAATTGGGGGCTCTCACTTAATTTTTTTCGTCCCCACATGAATTGAAATTTGATCTCTTTTATGTATTTTCTGGAAATTACTTAACACGATTTTCTCATGGAAGTGTAGATCAGAAGAAAAAGGATTTTTTGTGTGGGGGTGGGGGGGGGGGTCTAACATTGTCTTTTATAATGTCTGTATAAAAGTGAAATGATATATGAATTGAGGAAGATAAATGGGAGATGTTATATGACAAAAATAAAATTATTTTTATAGATGTCACTAATTATTGAATTTGCGGATAATTAAGATTCATACCATTTAAGCATGGCTTTGTATCTTATCGTGAGCCCGCAGGCTAGAATTTTTGACGGAGCCCTCCCGCTAAGAAATCTAAAAGAAATTTTGACGACAAAAAAAAACTTGCTTGGCCCTCCTCAGCTCCATGCTTTCAGTCTAGAGCACTAGCCCCCCCCCCCTCTATTTGTAGAGGCCATACGTCTACGTGTTACGTGATTGCAATTTTCGTTGCAGAAAGAATGTGAAGAACGCAGTCGTATAAAAGTGCACTGACACCAGTTAAACTAATATAACACGAGTTTCATTTCTATCCTAGATTCTTAATCAAACTACATACGTCACTTAGGCACCAGAAGTTTTTATTTGGATAATGAAAATATGTTACGACCGACATGACTATTGTATTGTGTTTACATTGACAAAACGTGAAACTTTGTTAATATTGATATTTTTTTACGTCAATAGTTTGCCATCATAGTAGATAAAGATTGTTTTCGTTGTAATAAAAATGAAATTATATATTCACGTGGAATCAGATCTGAATTAACCAAGCTCTGGATCTGTTCAGATCTGGTTGGATCTGATATCACTTTGAATTGGATCCAATCTGACCTGATTGGATCCAGTCAGATCTTATTAGATCCAATTTGATTTGATTGGATCCAATCTGATCAGAAAACTGTAAGTTACCTCTCGCTAGAGAAACATGTTTCCATAGGTGGGCATTTACTCGTTAATCCGTTAATCGTTAATTAACGAAGTTAACAAAATGGTTAACGAATTAACTTTTAAGTTAACTCAAGAAAATGTTAACACTTTAGTTAACTTCCGTTAAATTTAACTTCCGCTAACTTTAGTCCGTTACATCGGTTGTTTGATGAAAAGTACATAAGAAAGTTGTCGTGTCGAAATAGTAAAAAAAGGTCTTCAAACATTTCGGATGGTTGACTTTTTAACGATTAACTTTAACTTTCGTTAAATTTTCGTATTTTCGGTTAACTTTAACTTCCGTTATATTTTCGGAACAAAGTTAACTTCCGTTACATTTTCGGAACAAAGTTAACTTCGTTAACCGTTAAAGCGTTAATTTAACGGTTAACGAAGTAAACTTTTTTATTAACGGATTAACGATGTTAACTTTTCGATTAACTGTGCCCATCTATGCATGTTTCTAGTACGTATATAGATAGGTAATGTTATAAAAAAATGATTATTAATATTAAATGATCTAAACAGATCCAGTTTGATCCATTCAGATCCCATTGGATCCAATTGGATAACCATTTTACGGATAATTTTTTTCCTGGGTAGTTTTAAATGAGCTGTTTTTTTTCAAAATTTGGCACTTTTGTTGAATGTTTTAAATAACTGTTACCTAAAAGATGGCAAAAGTTCGCAGACTAAAGGCAAATACATATAAATATTTCAAAAATCGTCTTCTTTAACTTTATAATCCCAGTGAACTTTTCGGACAAACCAATTATTAGAAAATCGACAAAAAAATTAAGTATTACTTTTCGATTTCTGAAGTAAACTTATATGTAAGTTGATCTGTAGAAGCAGTGGCGGCGTAAGGTAGATTGGCACCCGGGGCGGTTTTTTTTTGCACCCCCCCCCCTTTTTTTCGTTCTCAACTCAATATTAATATCAGTTTTCTGGTTTTATGCACCCCCTTCTAGAAAAAAGTGCTGTCTTTTTTTTCGTTCTCAACTCAATATTAATTTCAGTTTTCTGGTTTTTTGCACCCCCTTCTAGAAAAAAAGTGTTGTCCTTCATTTTATTTTTATTTTTTTGTTGTCAATTCAATATTTTTATTTTTATTTATGATCTTAATGACATGTTATACACACTTTCCAGAGTATTTAAAGAATAATTTGTCACCCCTTGGTGCTTTGCACCCGGGGCGGGCCGCCCCCATCGCCCCCCTCCTCTTACGCCGCCACTGTGTAGAAGTTTAGAAAAATGATCATAACATAAAATATAACATAACAAACAAAAGAATTGAATAAATATTAAGTTAGGACTTTCATTCGCCTGGGAATTCATATAAGTGAAAATACAATGTACTTGTATATCATTTCACTGAAAAATTGGAATTCCAATCTATCGGTAATTAAAGCCGTTTAACAATCGTTTACTTTCATATTATTATTATTTTGCAAGTGACCGACATTTCAACAATAATAATTCAAACGACAGACATTTGTTCGATGTGTTTGTTCCGTTGATTCTCAAAAGGTATTGTTGACTAATTAGTTCTACGTTTCAATATGTGTCACTTGTTGTATTTGTTAGTCACGGTTCGTCGTGGCGATTATACGCGCTCAATGATATGATAGATATGTACGTTACTGCGGTTTCTCTGACGTATATTAGTGATGGCTTCTGTATAATCTAACAAGGAAAGTCTTTCCGGTGTTTAAAGTACGAAATTTGAAAGGTTTCGTTTACAATTAGATGCAGTATGCAGTGACGGTTTTTTTCGATAAGAATTAGGTCTAGGGTAGTAGATATTTGTATTGATGGAAAGAATGTGGGAAAAATAAGTTTTTAATTATTATTATTTTGCTAAAAATCAAAAATAGTGATTTTAACAAAATTTTGCAATTTGCATAAAATAATTTTTGTTTTATTTGAATTTCGAAGTTTGCTGCCAAAAGTTGATAACTATATCTTAATCTAAAACTAATTATTGAGTAATCTCAAATTTAAAGAGATTGAATATTATATAATATACATACGTAAATTGTGTGGGTATATTTTGACGGTAATAAAACTTGTTTTTGATAATGTCGTAGTTTAAACACATACTATTAGTGTTTTTTTATCAATATTTACCTGTCTGGCGCATTTGAAAAAAATGACTTTTTATAAATTAACTCGAATAATAATCGCTTTATTTACAAAATATCAGTAATTTTTAAATAAAGTTGTCATGCTTTTCATGCCCTCCCCAACTTTTCAACATTTTTTTTAATATGATTCCCTACTGTCCCTCCCGCGCGACGCCCCTCCTGCATTGGCACCCCGGGCTGTCGCCCCCCCCCCCTAAAGCCGGCACTGGGTGTACACCAATCAGTACTTCTTTTAGACTCTTTATTTTTACTTAACCCATTTGTACCCATTGTCCCTGAGCGATGCAAAGTTACAAAAGTATTATTTAAATGAATATACCAAATTTGAATTCAACTAGGATATAATTACCTACTGTAATTCTATTCTAGTTTTTGTAACTTTGCCTCGCTCAGGGACATCGGGTACAAATGGGTTAACCAATAATGAATACCATATAACTGTCATTTAAAGGCTGTAGCCGGGTAAGCATGCAAAATCGGCCTTTGCATGGATTTGGCTGATTATTTTTTTGAAAGTCACATTCTATGTAACATTCAATCTGACCAAATATTAG
Source organism: Sialis lutaria (assembly GCA_949319165.1). Taxonomy (NCBI): domain Eukaryota; kingdom Metazoa; phylum Arthropoda; class Insecta; order Megaloptera; family Sialidae; genus Sialis; species Sialis lutaria. Next base: position 12,299,943 of record OX439241.1, read on the forward strand.
CTTCCAAAAATTTGTAGTTTTCGAAAAAAAAATTTTTTTTGATTTTCAAAAAAAAATTTTTTTTTGATAATCCATCAATCGAATTTGATGGTGCTTGTGGTATATTATAGAGGTACTTATGACTCATCAGAGGTAATTTTATTATGGTCCTCTGTACATAGTAAACCAGAAAAAAATAATAATAAAATTTAAAAAATTAAAAAACACTATGTTGTTTTCGGGGGGCAATCACCATTTTTTTTATAAAATATACCTTGTATGTACCCAAACAACATATCAAAATCCCAAACTGATATGAAGGGTATAACATACTCGTATAAATTCGCATATGGTTGTATTGGCGCGGCGCGCGCGTGACGCGGGTGGACTATATGGAGTGCAAGTGTCTTAATACTTTTAAAACATCTCTAATTTGTTGCTAAACAACAGGGCTGAACTAGCCTGGAGAGATCCGGGGAATTTGAAGGGGCCCATGGCCTGACAAAGATAAAATATAGAGGCCGTAGCCGGGAATGTATGAGAACCGCCATTGAATCAATTATGCTAATTTTTTCTCATAGGTTGCTTTTTAAAAAACATAAAATCGCTCTAATAGTATTTGTGCTTAAAAATTTTTATGTTTTTCTAAGAACATTTTTATTTTGAAAAAAAAAATCCTATCTGTAACTTATTATACAATAAGAGTCGTTAGTTCGCAGCGGCAATGTGATTTATTGCTACTAAAGACGATTATAACATTTCAAAAGCGATCTGAGGCGATTTTATGTTTCTAAAAAGCAAACTATGAGAAAAAATTAGCATAATTGATTCAATGGCAGTTCCCATACATTTCCGGCTACGGCCTCTATATTTTATCTTTGTCAGGCCATGGGCCCCTTCAAATTCCCCGGATCTCTCCAGGCTAGTTCAGCCCTGTTGTTTAGCAACAAATTAGAGATGTTTTAAAAGTATTAAGACACTTGCACTCCATATAGTCCACCCGCGTCACGCGCGCGCCGCGCCAATACGACCATATGCGAATTTATACGAGTATGTTATACCCTTCATATCAGTTTGGGATTTTGATATGTTGTTTGGGTACGTACAATGTATATTTTATAAAAAAATGGTGATTGCCCCCCGAAAACAACACAGTGCTTTTTAATTTTTTAAATTTTATTAATTTTTTTTCTGGTTTACTATGTACAGAGGACCATAATAAAATTACCTCTGATGAGTCATAAGTACCTCTATAATATACCACAAGCACCATCAAATTCGATTGATGGATTATCAAAAAAAAAATTTTTTTTTTAAATCAAAAAAAATTTTTTTTCTCGAAAACTACAAATTTTTGGAAGCTAATATTTGGTCAGGTTGAATGTTACATAGAATGTGACTTTCAAAAAAATAATCAGCCAAATCCATGCAAAGGCCGATTTTGCATGCTTACCCGGCTACAGCCTTTGGTACATATACTTACTGCATGATTAATTCTTTATAGTTAAATAACTTATTACAGAAACCCCCGGATATACATAATGATTTGTTCAAGGTTTGGGTAGTTTTTAGATATATTGTATCAAGGAAATTGATATAAAAGTGCATTTTTATTAAAAAATTAACATATCTACATAATCTAATTTTTACATAAAAGTTATTCAAGAGTCAAAGCGTCGAAGTCCAACTATTTACATTTTTACATTAGCAGGAAAAAATTAATTAGATCTACGTCGATAACCATAGATCTACGTAGATCTACGTCCATCTAAATTTTAAGTCAACTTCTTATGCGGTGTTAATACCGAAAAAGACAAAACAATAACACGGTGTTTTAAAACACTACGTATTTAAAAATGTATGGATTTTATTACACTTTTGTAAAAAAGACAAGGTATGTTGCTGTTTTGTTTCTTCGGTGTAAACACGGCATTATGCGGTGTTTACACCGAGAAAGCAAAACAGTGTTATGTATTTACACACATCCTACATATTAATACATTTACATTACATACACCCTGTACTACATACACCCTATATTACATATTACACCCACACATTACATTCGCAGACATAATGCATTCAAACATATTATATTTCAAGTGATAAACACAATATTGCACCAGCCCAATTCTTATCATATTTTATTTGCAAATCATATAGTTATATATCTACCCACGATATTTTTACGTGGTCATTTTCAAGCAATGTTTTAATCAATTAGTCAAAAGTAAGCAAAGACATAACATCGTCTTCAAAAATCATTGAATAGTACTTTTGTCATTATCACCTATGAACAATTATAATAACATATATACATACACACACATGCATCAATAATTCAATAAATATATATAAAAAAGTTAATGTGTTATAATTAATTGTTCCACGACCTGCATAACATCAGATTGGTAAATTACGTAACAACAACTTGGTACAGTCACAAGGACATACCATAACAACAATTGGCGCAGTCGGTAACATTTGGTAAACCTTGAAGGAAAAATCGTAACAACAAGCAATTGCTACGATTCGAAAAACTTTAGAAAAGTGAAAAACGGTTTAGTTTAAAAAAGTGTATAAAGAACTTAGAACTATTCATTACGAGACATAATTAATTTGCTGTTTGTGCGTGAATTAGAATAGACATTCGTTGTTCAGTACAAATTAAAATAAATAGTTTCGTGATATTTGTAGAACTAAAGAACTTTCACACAAATCGTTTATACAGTGACATAAAAATAACTTTGGTGTGTTTTGCAAAGGAATTAGAATATACACATATTCGCTGTTCTACTGCATAATTACAAAGGACATTTTTCTCACATACGTTAATCGCAAGATCTCTAGAAAAATCAAGGGTCGACTTCAGTCGTTTAAACCGAAGAAAGAATCAACCAATCAACCAAATAGCGGATAATAACAGGACACAATTCAATGATTCAACATCTAATAACATCAACACTAATTCTGTAAGTTTGAACAATTTACATTTACTTCTTAAATATGGCAACTCAATCCTCAAATCCAATTTCCTCACATACTAGTGATAGTGTAGAACAACATAATTTCTCTGACCATGGTCCACAATCGCAGCCGATTGAAGCAATTTCAATCGATTCTTTATTCAAAATTAACTCTTTTGATGGAACCCGCGAAGAACTTTCTTCATTTTTGTCAGATTGCAATCGCGCATTTCGATTAGCAAATAATCAGCAAAGTTCAATTTTGTTAGATTTCGTTCACACAAAAATAAAAGGTAAAGCAAAAACAGCTATTACCAATAGAATCTTCAATAATTGGGAAGAGTTGAAATCATTTTTACAAACTATGTACCAAGACAAAAAGCATTACTCACAAATCTTAAACGAGCTTACTTCATTACAACAAAATACACGCGAAACCATTCAACAATACGCATTCAGAATTGAATCCACTCAAAAACGCGCAATAAACGCCGTTCATTCTAACAATTCAAACGAACAAGATCTAATAGGTCAAATTTCAATGATTAACCAAATTTCACTAAATCGATTAATCTATTACTCCACTCCTGAAATCTCTAATCAATTACGAGGCAGAATGATAGTTGACTTAAATGAAGCAATATCACTGGCCATCAACGAAGAGCAAGTACAAAATATGTATAAAAATAATCCATATAAAATAAATAATTCAATATCAAAATTCTGTAAAATATGTAACAAAGAAGGTCATTCTACACAAAATTGTTTCAAAAATAAAAAACAAGTTAATCAAATTCAATCTACAAATTCATATTCACATAATAATTACAACCAATTTCCAAAATTTTGTAGATATTGTAAATTCAAAGGTCACAATATCGAAGAATGTAGAAAACGAATTTTTAACGAATCAAATAAACCTTCAAATTCAAAAAACTTAAAAAGTACACCTTCAGACACAGCTCTACTGACGGATGTATACATAACAAATCTTTAGGAGCTAACATTAACATTGAAAATAAAAATAATTTAATTTTTAATTTACATGATACCAATTCATATTTACAAATTTCATGTGAACAATCAAAAACGGGTTATTTAAAATTATTAATCGACACAGGAGCAGGCATTTCTATAATAAAAGCTAGTTCGTTAAATGCTAAATTCAAACTAAATACAAATGATCAAATCAAAATACGCGGTGTAAATAAAGAAAAAACAAATGCAACAATAGGTACAACTAATTTAAACATATTTAATAAATTCCACAAATTTCATGTTCTTACTGAACAAACAAATATTCCATACGATGGTATTATCGGGAATGATTATTTAAAATCAACAAATTCAACGATTAATTATAAAAATAAAACATTAATCAATGATTATATTTCTGTATCAATTTATATGATTTCTGATCCTAATTTTAAACAAATACTTTCACCTCGAAGTGAAACTTTAATAGAAATCGATATACAGAATCCTCAAATAAAAGAAGGTATTATCCCTGAATTAAAAATAAGCGAGGAAGTATTTTTATGTAAAGCAATTACTAAAGTTAATAATAATAATAAGGCATACGCTACAATTCTGAATACTTCAGACAAACGGAAACAAATTGAATATATTAAGGTTACGCTAGAACCGATACCCAATAATACATTACTATTTTCTAATTCAAATGTTTCTACGAAAAATCGTAATTTATCGTTACAAAACGAAATACGTACTTCACATTTAAATCCTGAAGAGAAAAAATCTCTCATGGATATATGCTATAATTTCAATGATATATTTCATTTACCTGGTGACAATTTAACTACTACAAATGCAATTATGCACGAAATTCCTACAATTTCTGATGTTCCAATTTTCACTAAAACATACAGATACCCCGAGGTGCATAAAAACGAGGTAAATTCTCAAATTGAAAAAATGCTTAAACAAAATATCATTAGACCCTCTGTTTCTCCCTGGTCTTCACCACTATGGGTTGTTCCAAAGAAAACAGATGCGTCCGGTAAAACAAAATGGCGAATTGTTATAGATTATAGGAAACTAAATAACGTCACAATAGGCGATTTTTTTCCATTACCTCAAATCAACGAAATTCTAGATCAATTAAGTCATTCATGTTATTTTACAATATTAGATTTAGCGTCTGGTTTCCACCAAATTCCAATGAAAGCAGAAGATATTCCAAAAACAGCTTTCTCTACCCCTTTAGGACACTATGAATTCACACGGATGCCGTTTGGCCTCCGAAATTCACCGCCAAGTTTTCAAAGATTAATGAACAATGTTCTTACCGGTTTACAAGGATTACAATGTTTTGTGTATCTAGACGATATTGTCATACACGCGAATTCAATTAAAGAACACGAAAAACGTCTAATTTCTGTATTTTCACGTTTACGCGATAATAATCTTAAACTTCAATTAGACAAATGCGAATTTATGAAACACGAAGTTGTATACTTAGGTCATGTTATAACTGATAAAGGAGTTTTTCCAAATCCAGATAAAATCGAAGTTGTTAAAAATTTTCCAACTCCAACTACACCTAAAGAAATAAAGTCATTCTTAGGACTCGTAGGTTATTATAGAAGGTTTATCAATAATTTTTCTGCAATATCAAAACCTTTAACAAAACTTTTAAAAAAGGATTCACCGTTTATTTGGAATCCAGAACAACAATTATCATTCGAAGAATTAAGAACTAAATTAATTTCTTCTCCAATTTTACAATATCCAGATTTTAATAAAGAGTTCATTTTAACTACTGATGCTTCAAACTTTGCTATAGGCAGTATTTTAAGTCAAGGAGAAATAGGTAAAGATCTCCCCATTGCTTACGCATCACGTACTTTAAACAAATCTGAATGTAATTATTCAACAATCGAACGAGAATTACTCGCGATTATATGGGCAACTGAACATTTCAGACCATATTTGTACGGAAGAAAATTCAAGATCGTAACTGATCACCGTCCTCTCACATGGCTTTTCTCAATAAACAAACCATGTTCAAAGTTAACTAGATGGCGACTCCGTTTAAATGAATACGATTATAGTATCATTTACAAAGCAGGAAAAATTAATTCCAATGCTGACGCACTTTCACGTATTCCAATTTCTAATAATTCTTACGTTAATATAATTCAACAAAATTACATGGACTTTTACAAATTCCACCAGTTAGGTACAAAATCTAATTATAATAACTTGTACACTACTGATCAATCTATAATAGATGTTAAAACGCCGAAATTAATATTTTCTTCATTAGAACTTAATGAAACTGAATTAAAGTTAGAAGTAGAAAATCTACATCAATTACAAAATCAAGTTCATTCACAATATGAATGCTTAAATGTCAATAACAATTTATTCATATCTCTAATAAAATTAAATCATTATGATAATGCAAAATTCAGCGACTTCTTTTATAGTATGCAAAATATAAAAACAGTTCTTGAAACTAATAACATAATAGAAATTTATATGGCTTCACCTGAAGACGATTTCTCAAATCTAGACGAAGACAGAGTTAAAGAAATAATAAACTATGTTTTCCAAAATTCATATATAAAAATTAATTTATGTTTAAATAAAATTCTAACTCCAAATGAAGATGAAATACCAATTATTTTAAAAGAAAATCACGACTATTTGACAGCTGGTCATAGCGGTTTTCATAGAATGTATAATCGTATTAAACAAAAATATAAATGGCATAATATGAATTACGATATACGTAATTATATAAAAAAATGTATTTCTTGTCAACAAAATAAAACTTCACGTATTACACATAAAGTTCCAATGACTATTACTTCTACAGCTATACAACCTTTTGATAAATTATGTATAGATATTGTTGGTCCACTTCCATTAACTGAAGATGGTAATAAATTTATATTAACTGCACAAGACGAATTAACAAAATATTGTTTTGCACACGCTATACCAAATCACGAAGCGATTACAGTAGCAAATACATTAGTACATATTATAACAATGTTCGGAATACCAAAAACAATATTATCTGATCAAGGAACAGATTTCCTTTCAAATACAATTAAAGAATTAACAAAACTATTTCAAATAAAACATTTAATAGCAAGTTCATATCACCCTGAAACAAATGGTGCACTTGAACGATCACATTCTACATTAAAAGATTATCTTAAACATTATATAAATAATAAACAATCCGATTGGGATAGGTTATTACCTTTTGCAACGTTTGCATATAACACTTCAATTCATGCATCAACTAAACTAACGCCTTATGAATTAATATTTGGTCATAAAGCCAATACTCCAAGTTCATTAAAAGCTAATCCAGAATTTAAATACACATATGATTCGTATTACGATCAATTAAAGTATAAAATGTCTTTAGCACATAAATTAGCTCGCGAAAATTTAATCGAAAGTAAAAATAAATCAAAAGAGCATTATGATAAACACGTTAAACAAAATAATTTTAAAGAAAACGATTTAGTATTCGTTCAAAATAATACAACAGAACGTGGTCTATCGAAAAAACTTTCCCCAGATTGGAAAGGTCCTTACAAAATTATTAAAATAATTAGCTCAACTAACGCTTTAGTTAAAATCAAGAATAAACATATAAACATTCATTTTAATAGACTGAAACACGCTTATGTTTCAGAATGATTGAACAAATTCAAGTACATATAAAATTTAATGTATCCATTTTAATGATTCAATCTCAACTTTAAAAAATAAATGAATAAGTTTTTAATAAAAATAAATAAATGATTTTAACAGCTTTTCTTCTAAAATTACAAATAGAACAAATTTATTTAAAAAAATTGTCTGAAAGTCATGTTTAATTACAATCTTATTGATACTGTTTTATTTGCTAAACAAAATGTTATTCACCCATCTGTGATTACACCAATAAATCTTATTTCTCATATAAAAGCAAATGCAAAACTCATGACAAATGAAAAAAAAAATTTCATTTCAATTAACAGACGAAAATGCTTCAAAATTAATAGAAATATCAAAACTTATTGTCTATTATAATAATTATAAAATAATATTCGTCATACAAATACCATTAACATTAAATCAAATTTTAATTTATATCACTTAATTCCAAATCCAATACCTCATATAATTCCAAACACATATGTATATATCCAACCTTCCAATAATTACCTTGCTATATCTGGAAGTAAATCAAGCTATGTTCAAATGAGTGATATATCATAATGTCAATTGGTGTTCGACGATAATTAACTTATTATTTTATTTACATCTATATCCATAACATATAATATACATATATTCCATTTAATACTTATATTCATGTATTTTTACAATTTTATTATTATATTCCATATAATAATTATATTCATGTATTTTTCCATTTTTATTATTGTATCTAGATTACTTTTGTAATATCATGTATGTAATCTTATATTTTAATTTGTACTGTATTTTCTTATATTCAAGTTTGTTGAAACTGTTTAAAATTCCCCCAGTTTCAATCTTTGTCGGGAGGTGTTATGTATTTACACACATCCTACATATTAATACATTTACATTACATACACCCTGTACTACATACACCCTATATTACATATTACACCCACACATTACATTCGCAGACATAATGCATTCAAACATATTATATTTCAAGTGATAAACACAATATTGCACCAGCCCAATTCTTATCATATTTTATTTGCAAATCATATAGTTATATATCTACCCACGATATTTTTACGTGGTCATTTTCAAGCAATGTTTTAATCAATTAGTCAAAAGTAAGCAAAGACATAACATCGTCTTCAAAAATCATTGAATAGTACTTTTGTCATTATCACCTATGAACAATTATAATAACATATATACATACACACACATGCATCAATAATTCAATAAATATATATAAAAAAGTTAATGTGTTATAATTAATTGTTCCACGACCTGCATAACATCAGATTGGTAAATTACGTAACAACAACTTGGTACAGTCACAAGGACATACCATAACAACAGAAACACGGTGTTTTTATGACCCAAAAGCAATAAACCCTATACATTTTTAAATACGAAGTATTTTAAAAACACGATGTTTCTGTTTTGTTTTTTCGGTGTAAACGCCGCATTAGATCTACATGTAGAAACAAAGTTGTTCAAATCAAACTGTAGATCTACGTAGATATTTGATTAATTAATTTGATAATTTTTTTCTCTCAAAATTAAGATTATCATATATCAAACAAGCAGTAGATGTATTATAAATTTTGAAATTAAATCTAATTTAATAAAAACAAAATTCCCAGATTGTTAGCACCTAAATGCCGAATATTTTATTCATTTGTTTTTACCAATGAATGAACGAAGCAATGTAATAAATTATTTTTTTTCATCAACTACCTACCTGCCTACATTTATTTAAATTTTCAAAATTAAATTTGATCTTTTACGAATATTACGCAATCGCCCCAGATGTTGAAAGAGCACGTGCGTAAGATAATAATAATAATCTGTGCGATAAAAAAACCTCACACGGGTTTTCAATATAACCAAAACACTTCCGGAAGCTCTTGCGTAAACATGTCGCGACACTCGCCAATATACAGGTGTGCTGCACTCATACACACACACACACACACATACATACACATGGGCAGGCCCGGATTTACCATGCAGGCAATGTAGGCACGTGCCTAGAGCGGCAAAAATTTAGGGGCGGCATATTTGGGAAAAGTAACCCAAAAAAAAAAATTTGACAACGAAAAAAAAAAAAAAAAAAAAAGGTAATTCATATGAAAAATATTAAAATATGCACTTTTTTTAATTTTTATTCAATGAAAAGGGCGGCAATTTTTGTAACTGCCTACGGGCGGCAAATTTGTAAATCCGGCCCTGCACATGGGCGTACCCAGCATTTTGTTCAGGGAGGGGGCAACATTTTTTTTATTAACCGATTTAATCGGTATGTTTCACAAAGGACCCCATAAAAAAGGGGGGGGATCAAACAGATGGGTTATTAACCTTTTTAGATATTGAAGTGCAAAAAAATGTTATGTAAATAAACATTGAGTAATTTTCCCTTTTTTCTTTTAAATATCCTATCGTTTCTGTGCTACGCTATTGCAACTTTTAGCTATCTCTAAATGCAAAAGTAAGAACAAAAAATGTTAACTTTTTCATTTCTTCTTGAATTTTGGTCACAAACTTTTTTTCAATCGTAAATTTATATTTATCATATAGAAGACAAAATCATCTACAAAAATTCTTCTTTTTTCGATTTTAGGTAAAAAAATCAATCTAATTTGACTGGTCTATAACTTGATAAATATGTATATTAATAGTTTAAATGTAAAAAAATAAAATTAACATTTTTTGCCTCATATAAGAAGGAAAATGACTACAACAAGAGATTGTATTTAAAAAAAAATGTTTTTTCTGGATCAAAAATATAGATTAAATATAAAATGTACATCAAATAATAATAATATAATAGCTACCACCGGCGCCGACTACGGCAGGGCGAGGGGGGCGATCGCCCCCCCAGATATTATACCAGGGGGGCTTTGCCCCCCCCCCCCTGTGCAGCTGAACTCTAGTTTCTTTTAAATTAAAGATACTTTTGTCAATAAGATTTTTACTTTAAAAAAAGGTGTAAATATTCAAATACTTGTCACTTGAGTAAAAATGATCACTAAAAATTTCTTCAAAAAGGAAACTAATACTAAAACATCTTTTATTTCCTTTACAAAGCTTACAATTAGTTAGATCAACAGCTTTAAAAAAAATCTACGACTTTTCTACACTTTACTATATTTTCAGCTAAAATCGTCGTTTACGTTTCATGAGCCTCTGTAAATTAAATATAAATGTCCACTTTTCAATTATATCAAATAATTAAAGTTTGATCGATTTCTATCGAAACTACAATAATTTGATGAAAAAATTTGTTTTTTGTCACATTATTAGTTGCGTTTCTGAAATTTTTGTCGTTATTACGAAAGTTGGATATTGCACATTTTTTAAGGAAATTTTTTGCACCCCCAACCCCCCCCCCCAATTATGAAGACCTCGCCCCCCCCCCCCCCCAAGTTAAATGAAAAGTCAGCGCCTATGATAGCTACCTAAATAGATATGGCGCGTAGCGCGATTTTTTTAAAAGTTAACTCATTTAATCGTAACTCGATGTCAGGAAGACATGTCCATAACTCAAGATTAGTTGGACACACTATCGTATTGTATTTCTATAACAGTAGACATTAGTATAACGTTGAGCATACCTAAACGTGTTGGCTTGTATTTCGACCCACAGATCCTCGTTGCCTTTGATCTGCATGCCTCTCGCCGCGTGTCCTTCGGGGCTCCTGGCCAACATACCACTGTGTGAGATCCGTCCCTCCATGTCGCAGATTTACCTGAACGTAAACAACAAAACAATAAAAAACACATGTTTCGAATAATATTTTGTGCATGCATATCTCGAGTGTATGCAGAGGTGGAATAGGTTATTTGTATTAGAGATACTCATAGTAAGATTTCTGACAACCCGAATCGATTTCTGATTGATTGTAATAACCAAGCCGTATTTTCTGATTGTATCAATCAATACCATTAAATTGTACAATTATAATACTGTGTTCAACTTAATTTTATTTTTTTGCTTGGTAAAAATAATATATTAATGAATTTTTAAATAAATCGTGTCACCGCCCACGCCGGTTTGGCTAAAGATGGGATTATCTCTAATTATTACTGTTTTAATACCAGTTGTAACGCACATAAATTTAATAAATCTAATAATAATCTAATTAAAATTTTTAATTAATAAACATTTTTGAAGATATTCATTACTTTTTTACCAGTAGGAAAAAACACGCTGTACAAATAAATCGTGATAGTTAAAATTCAAGTTTTTATAAATAATAGTAGATAAAACAAGTCTTCTAGAGTTTTTCTTACTTTTTTTAAGGGTATAGATTTTAGTCTTCTTAAAAATGGTATACCGTAAGTGATCTTTCGACTTTAATTTTTTCTATTATTGTGGAAATTAATTAGATACAGTAAACAATATTGGTAACCAGAAGACAAAAGGCTTCAAAAGGAGTCCACACACAACTATAAGACTATCATGTTTTTATAAGAAATAAATATTTTTTAAATAATACATGAAAAAAGATGCAATATTTTTAAAAATAAATGTAGGAATATTTTTTAGCAATTGCAATGTACATATAAATATTTTATACAGCGACGTCATTCAGGGGGATGACACTCGAGCCGGAAATCGAGAGTGTCATCTCCCTCCCAGCACCGTGGATTGTACTATTGGTAGATATTAAATATAAATACAGATTTTTAAATAAAATAATGAGCAAAATCTAGGCTCACGATTCCGTATTATCATTATATTTTATATAAAGCAGATTAAAGTGTAGCTATTTATACGTAATACTTCGTACGACTAATTCTGTAGGCGTTTCTTATGAACACAATGTATTCAAATTATTCATATTCTCGGGATTATTTGTATATACTACGAGTTATGAATAGCAGATCTATTAAAACAATACAACACTATACTAAACAAAAGACTGTAGCAATGCTAAGGACACGTATTAGATTGATGTTATTTTAGTTTCAATGAGAAGGTATAGAGATACTCCAGTAAAAATTATGACAGTGTCGTCATTTTTAGCCAAACTAGCGGTGACGCGATTTATGAAAATACATATTTTTTCGTGTATTTAATGATATTGATCGATTAATCAGAAAATAATGTGGGTAAGACTTGGTTATTATACTACAATCAATCAGAAATAGAACTCTTACTATACGAGTGTATCTAGTAAAGAGGAAATATGTACCATTTTTTATTTTTTATTGATATACCCCAACTTTTGACACTCTTTAAAATAGCTAGTATGGATACTCATAGGCTGATCTAAATGTATAAGTGATTTATACAGTTTATATTTTTCTTTCTCATCCAACAATACATACAAAATGCATTTAAAATGAGGATAAAAAGATTCTTCAAGTACTGGTCGGCACTCCCAAGTTTCACTTGTAGATAAGAGGCCCAGATATAAAAGGGAACTATTGTTATGGGTGTTCTATGTGGAAATGTGGATATAACAGTAACTTATGCATATCTTCATTATCTGCTTCTGAGGCCGTAGAGAAGATTATTTGTCGCACGCTATGTGCGTAGGTGAGGCGTACTTACATTTATTTAATAAATTAAAGTAGGTACCTAGTAACAATGTAACTGTATAATATTTATTGTTATAGATCTAAATTTTGAAAGACAAACAAACTATTATTTGATCTACGTAGATGTAAACTTTAATTCGGCTATCTTCGTTTTTTATATATAAGAAACGAAGATAGCCGAATTTAATTTTACATCTATGTATATAGATCTATAGATCTATATACATAGATCCGCTTAGATCTATTTTATATATTTATATTAATGTATAGATAAAACATTTACCGATTTAGATCTAATTTGACCTAATTTCTATAGTAGGTAATCAACGTATATAGATCAAAATTTTGAGATAAGGTCTGTTTTGATCTATTTTTTTCGGGGCAGTTCAAGTTGTAGTCATTTGCATTTTAGATTGTATAATAGGCACCTTTATATTAGGGTGGCCATTGATTTCCTTATTTTCGAATTTCTTTAAGAAATACAGAATTTTAAAGTAAAATGCATTTTTAATTTTTCTTACAGCTGTATCTTTGTGAAAATTGAATGGATTTTGATGTTCTAATACGCATCTTAAAGCTAACACTTTCTATAGTGAAGAAAGGTTTTAAAAGTATACTTTTGAACCTTTGATTCGATTTTTTATCGCTTCCCACTACTCCTTAAGAGTCTTCAGAAAAAGTGAAAGATGCTTAAAATTTAATAATTCATGATAATTCAAAATTGGCGTGCCAAACTTCAACAGTAGGTTGAAGGAATTATTTTGAGTAAAAAACTTTATTTAAACATGTCTCCGATATTTTTTTTAAGAGAATTACAGCCCCATAAAAAATTATTTTGGACAAAATCTTCGGGTGGCTATAACTCTCTTATGAAAAATGTTCGGACACTATTTTATTATATTAAAGACTTCGGGCATGCACGCTCACTAAATCAGCGATCTGAATGTAGTGGCAATAGGTGTACATCATAGACTGCATATCATCTTTATATTATTATATATACATATTTATTATTTATTAGTCTAGATTCTATAGAGTAAATTCTTTTAATGCCTCAATTACTGCCGTCGGTTCGAAAAACATTGAAAATATAAAAAAAATCTCGTCATTTATAGGATGTCATGTTCATGGCGCGCATCAGAAATAGCTGTAAATTAAGAAAAACCGTACGTGCAGCGTGCGACGTTGTGTGACGAAAAATATACACACAGGTAATTGTTTTAGAGCAATGATAATTTATGTGCAGTTCCCGGTACAGCGTCAATTTAAATACCAGTTCAGTAAATATATAATAGGTACCTACATATAGGTTAAAATAAATTGTAGGTACCGACGTATAGGTAATTATTAATAATTGTTTTAACTGAACAAATTAAGACTAATTTATACATGTAGGGGAAGAGGGATAAATTAATTAGAGCTGCATACCGAGACGATATTGCCTTAAATTAGGACGATACGAGATTACGAGCCTGACGATATCATCTTTATTTATACATAGATCTATAAATTAATAAGCAAAAATATTTTTACTGCCCCCTCCCCCACTGTCAAATTCGACACTTTTCCGGTGAGTTTAGGCCCACCTTAAAACATTGTCCTCAGCCAAATTGCTTAGCAGTAAAAAAAATACCATGTGTTTTACATTAATTTTTGACTATACATATTTTACTATACCTATTAATAATAAGTATATAGCTATATAAATCTTATACACAATGATATAATGCACTCTTGACACTTGGTTCTCCCCCCCTCCCCCCTCCCATTCTTGCCGCACACCGGCTGATTGTGAGTCACTGCTGCAAATAGCGCGGCGCGGCGCATCGTCTGTTGTAGCATTGAAATCACTACGGACATACTGGTTGCCTTATCCAGCATTCAAGTCACCAATGTCGTATTATCATTGTAAAATATTACGATAGCAATAAATTAAATAGTTATTTTTTCTGAAGTTAAATTTAGTATTATTGTTGTCTCATCCAGCGTTTAAATCTACAAAATTGTAATATTATTTATTAATATGGAATTCGGTATTTTGAATAAGAAATATTATTTTTTATTCCGTGGTTAGCAAGATATTTAATATAAATATTTTTTATTGTTAGTTGTAAAAATATGTAATGAAAAATAATTTCCTTTAAAAACATTACATATTATTTTTTACGTAGGTATACCAGGTACCTACCTATATTTACGAAATTTTATTTCTTGGTCATTATAAAAAAAAATCTCCCCTTAATTGTAGTGGCACCAAGTTTTGCTTAATGGCATTTGAGTACCTAAATGTGGCCATGGTGATATCATAACTTTTAATAAACATTGCTAACAGTAAAACTTTTTTACCTGCTATATATTTTTAACAAGACATTTTTAGCAACTTCCATTCAATCAAAATGTTATTTTATACTCATTATTTAATACAAATTTGAATTTTACTTTTTTCATGCGACTCACTAATTAATTAACGTAAATTTTTAATAATTAATATAATAATTAAATTAAAAATATAATGTTTCTTGCTTTATCCAGCATTGATGTCACTATTTTACTAGAAAATAATTTTTAATCCATTTTATATTTAAAAAAATATTTTATTTATTTAAAAATATGTAATATTTTTGTCACCGGACCTAAATAATCAGGCCCAGCGGTAGAAATATTAGGGCTCTTTAGTTTCATCGTTTTTTTTTTTGCTATATTATGTCTAATTGTTTATTTCTACAAATGTATATCAAAGAAGGCCTAAAAAAAATCCAGCTCCGTTATATCAGTACCCCTTAATATGTAAATAAATCTTAACTATATATAGTTAGGCACGTACTACTGCAAATTTCATCGCACATAATGGTACATATCTGAATTTTGCGATCTTCTCGTGTATGTAAATATGCAGTAAAGAGAGTCACATAACAGTTTTTAGTTTTTATCAAGTAGCTAAATTCCAACGATGTGCTCAGTATTCATATTTGTGGAATGATGTCAGTTTTGTTTACCATTAAAATAACCTCGGTCTCTCTAATTTATGTTGTAATCATCATTGATAACAATAGTAGTTTCATTAATAATAAATAATTCACACGTTTTATGTATCCATAGCCTTTGAACACATTTTAATTGTAATTGAGGGATTTTTTAATCGAGTCATTTTTTTTAAATCTTGTAGATTAATCAACATTAGCAAAACTACAAAAAGTCGTTAGGTATGCACGAGATTGGTTTAAAGAAGAGTCGGTATCAACTTTATTTATAAATCTCGGTTACTAAATTTTGACACACGCAGTTGATTTTAGTACCATTACGCCAATTTTCATTCGATTACGTTGAAATTTTAACACAATAAAGCAGATATGTAAAGCTACAAATTTAGTGAATAACATCAAAATTGGACAAAAATTGTTTGTGTAACAGCGTTTTGAATTTTGAAAATTGCCGAATTTTTGCTAAAAACACGATTTTTTTTCGTTTAAAACATTATTTTCGAAGGGAATAACTTTATGAATGTGTATAATTTAAGACTTTTTAGTTCAATTAGGATCCATAGCTTCATTTTGAATGATCTTTAGTTGAAGTCATTGATTTAAAAAATATATATACGAATTTGAATGTTTGCATATAGCAAAAAACATGTTTTTTGCTATAGCGCAAAAACAAGAGCTGATTGAGCAAAACGGTGGTCATTTTTGGATTCAGCGTGTCCAAATTACCCTTAAAAAGTTGTTGTATGCCCTGCCGCAAAATGGCTGTCGGCCAGTGTTATTAATAAAAGTTTACTATTTGTTAATTATTATCTTTAAATTAATAACTAATGTCAAAGTAAGCTTAATTATTCATTATACTATCTGTACAATTTGTAAAATGTATAGGTAATAAAAAAATAAAAAATTCACACAAGACCGAGATTTTTTTGTCTCGTCTCGGTCACGTGTACGAGACACAACCGGCTTAATGTTTTTTACCAGATAATATACCTTTTTTAATCTTAACTTATTTTTTAATGTATTTTCTCTGATTAATTGGTACAATTTATAAGAAGAAAAATTGATATGAAAATAATGCGTAGCACTATAGGATTTTTATAATATAGTGTTATAAAACTAAATCTCATGTTGAAATAAATTACCTAATTAAAGTAACAATCATCAAATTATCTACACAAATAAAAACGATTGTTGTTTATGTGAAAAAGAAATGATTTAAGAAAATTGTATCATTCTTTACTATCGAGATACACTGTAATTTTCATATAGGTATTTAATTTTCCTTGCCTCTTGTCTACAAACTCTTTTTTATTAATTAATTGTACAAGCTATATCTATATATCATTCCAAAATCGCAACCGAAGGCTAAGACCCATGAAAATTTGGGTTAGGTGCGCATTGATTTTATAAGTTTTTTTTTCATAATAAACATTTCTAAGTTATTTTTCAAGACCAATAAAATTCATGTGAAGAATTTCATGTGTAAATGACATCATCTAAAAAATATGCTTATTTTTATTTCTCACAAAGTCGTTTATAGAAAATATCATATGTAGTAAAAATTCTCATGTATTTTGACGTAATTGAAGAACTTTGTATCCATAATTAAATTAATATTTATACACAAATAATATTGTTTTAATAACCATGTAGTTATATGGGAACATTTGAAAACGGACTATTATGATAATAATCTTGGTACCAAGGTCATGAAAATGAATTTTAAATATTTTGCTAACAAGAATCCATTCCCACATGTTTGTTTAATTCATATTTAAAGTACATATATGTTTTTTTTATTGGAATAATAAATTAAAATAGCGCATTATCTACTGAAAATATTCAAGTAATGATATGTTCATGCATCAGTTATGGGCCGGTAAATTAAATAAGAATGCATTACATTTTACAAAATTAAAATAATAACATTGGGCAGTGATGCGTTATGTAAGTTAGGGGCTGTAGGAAGAATACAAATTATTTTTTACGGGGCCCTAGGCCTTAACGCACCACTAACATTGGTACAATGAAAATAAAATCATTTAATTTAGTTACATAATAATATCGGTATTAATATTCATACAAAGTAAATAGACAGTATTATTTTTTTAAAAACAAACCTATTTTGCATTGTTTCACTGCAGACTGTATCCGAATAACGCAATAAGTAAAAGTGAAATGTATAACAAAATAAATAGGTACTTACTTGTACTAAAATAAAATGGCACTGATAAAACGTCCACAATTAGTTTTATATGTTCTTTTTTACAGCATGGTTATTCACTCACAAACGACTACACATTATTGAGATACTGACACAACACCTACCGCGCTAAGACTGAGGAGAACCCAACCCATGGCGATGTGTATGGTCACTGTTGCGTAACAAGTAAACATCGGCCTTGTGGCAGGTTGCAGCGTAGGTATGTTCAATGTTCAATTATTTATTCATTGATTTAGTTTATGTCCGGCTAGATGTCGGAATTTTTCCCAGATAAAAAGAGGGAGGTTAGGAGGGCCATATGGCCCGGGACCCTGGGAGCCTTTTGTGTTTAATATATTTATATTAGTTGCCCAGTAATTGAAAAGTAATCGAAAGGAATCAAATTTTGACGTTTCATTACGGTTTCTGTATAATTCCGTATTCACCACCAATAATTTCATTACGTTCAATTATTGTTTATTACGTCCATAGGCGCCGACTTTTCATTTAACCTGAGGGGGGCGAGATTTTCATAAGTTTTTTTTGAGGGGTGGGGTGCAAAAAATTTCTTTAAAAAATGTGCAATATCTAACTTTCGTATAACGACAAAAATTTCAGAAACGCAACTAATAATGTGAAAAAAAAATTTTTTTTCATCAAATTATTGTACTTTCGATAAAAATCGATCAAACTTTAATTATTTGAAATAAGTGGACATTTATATCTTTGAAATCTTTTTTTTTATTTGTATATTAGTTTTTTTTTTTATTTACAGAGGCTCATGAAACGTAAACGACGATTTTAGCTGAAAATATAGTAAAGTATAAAAAAGTCGTAGAATTTTTTTTAAGCTGTTGATCTAACTAAGCTTTGTAAAGGAAATAAAAGATGTTTTAATATTAATTTCCTTTTTGAAGAAATTTTTAGTGATTATTTTTACTCAAGTGACAAGTATTTGAATATTTACACCTTTTTTTAAAGTAAAAATCTTATTGACAAAAGTATCTTTAATTTAAAAGAAACTAGAGTTCAGCTGCACAGGGGGGGCGAAGCCCCCCTGGTATTATATCTGGGGGGGGATCACCCCCCCCCCCCCCGTAGTCGGCGCCAGTGATTACGTCTATGAAGAATAGACAGAAGTGTAAACTCTGTATTTCTGTAGTACAATTTTATATATCAAAATATGACCCCCGAAGTGGGTGGTCTCTCGTACTCGGACCTCTGCGCAGTAGTTGACTGCGCAATCGTATAGTTGTGTGCATACCGCAAGGTACAGAGTGGTGGCTGCGCACAAAGTACATTTCTTACTATCTACTGCGCAGAGGTCCGAAAAATGCGGACCGCCCACCCCAGGTTCCGTTTTACGTCATAGCCCCCCCACTGGAGTTTACACTTCTGTCTCTATTCTTCATAATTACGTCCAAGCAGTCTGAAGAAGTTTTGCAGTGCTGCCAACTTATCTTTTAGTTGTAAATTTTCATTATTTGATTCCGTCTGAATCCGGTAAACGTCATTCAGATTCCGGAATAAAACAGAATGATATTTAATTCCGTATGATTCTTTTCTCAATTACTGGGTGGTTGCTTACATACTTAATTTATGGGCAGTACGAAATTTGTTAGGAATTTTTTTACGTTAATTGGCGAAACGGAGGGGTATAGGCCCCACGAAATATTGTTTCGCCCCATTGAAGCTCTCTTAGGGTCTGCTCCTAACCATACATGTTTTGAATCAAAACATAATAAATATCGTTCGAGAGGTGGTCATGTCTTTCACAAAAGTGGAGGGGGAAGCTCTAGCCTAGGGGCGCGAGGCAAAATTAATATTCAATTTCTTAGCGAGAAGGGGCCAGGAGCACACTGAAAATTCTAGCCTGCATGTCCGCGATAGGATGTGAGGAGAAGGGTACTCAAAAGTTATTTTTCTCTAAAATTTTGAAAAAAATAAAAAATTCGAGATGTTATATCTCGAGAACGGTTTCAGATATAGACCTGCAGTTTGAAAATTTCAACTTATCACGTCATTTTCTATATGATAAAAATACTTTTAACGAAGAAATTTTTTCTCCAGTTCTCTGAATAGGGGACTACAACGGAATATAAATGTAAGGATATATGTACCTATAATTTAAATTGAAAAGAAAAATTAGGTTGCATCTTAAAAAACACTAGATACAGTAAACATTCCTAGAGTAAGGAATATATTTATATACAGTTCTTATTTACATAAAATTTGAAATGACAAAGATGTGAAAAACATTGCATACATTATATTAATAGTATATACACAATAGTTATAATTATAACCAAGTAATAATAATATAATTGAAGCTATACGTGATGTTAAAAAATACACACTCTAATAATTTGCATTTGAACAAAATATCACAGATCGATTTGATTATTCTTTTTTATAGTAAATCAATTTTTTTAATGTAAAATATTTTTATTTTCTATTCTATTTCAAATCATATTTACGTTAGGTGCAAAAGTGCAAGTAGTGTACAGAAAGTTCAACAATCAATTATTAAAATACTAATTTAATATTTCACATCAAAAATCTTCAAAACATATTACGCTTTGAGCAGCCTATTGTGACTGGCGCCCACCTAACAGTACCAAATACTTAATACATATAAGTAAAATAAATTATAAATATTTTAGATTGCTGTAAAAATAATTAAATTCATTATTGTAAAAATTGTACTTTTTAAAATACAATTCAGAAACTGATTTTCTTGATAAAAAAAATACATATACAGGGTTACTGGTAACTCGATACATCCCTTGTAAAGGGCAATAGTAGAGATAACAAGTAATCATTTGAACCCAATATTGCCTTATACAAATGTTAACCGTTACTGAGATATTTAGAATTTTAGAAATTTTCAAAAATATCCAAAATTTCAACTTAAAACCCAATTTTTTTTAACTGATGTGTGAACTGATGTTTCCTCATAACATACGTTTTTTTAGAGCACTGAACATTTCAGTTGTGCCCCCTCCCGTTACTACGCCAATGGGTCCTCATATTAAGCAGGATTTGTGAAAATAATAAAAAAGTTTTTTTTAAACCAGATTTTTGTTTTATTTCAATTAAACAACACGTTTGTATTATGGACATAGGAACATAGGACAACGTGCTAATTTAACGATTTGTGACCTGTTTCGTTTCTAAAACTCATTCCTCCTAAGTAGTAGAGAGTTTTTTTTAATAACTTTTGTATCTCATTGGATAGCTAGGAAGATAAGGAAGTTTTTTAAAGAGTTTGTACGAAAAATTACTTGGCGATTTTTTCCGAGAATTTGAATTTTAAACTGAACAAAATATCGAAGTGATAGAGTTCCGAGGCACTGTGTCAAAGTTTAAGCAAATTGTACTAATTTTATTGTTTCCAACAAAGTATCGGCATGTTGTCTGAGTATTAGAAACAAAATAAAAAAATTACACTGTGAATTTAAAAAAAAAAATTAGGTTTTAAGTTGAAATTTTGGATATTTTTGAAAATTTCTAAAATTCTAAATATCTCAGTAACGGTTAACATTTGTATAAGGCAATATTGGGTTCAAATGATTACTTGTTATCTCTACTATTGCCCTTTACAAGGAATATATCGAGTTACCAGTAACCCTGTATATTTATGTATTATATAAAATTATTTTACAATACTATCCGAGTACAGCCCGAACAATTCATGAATAATAAATTTATCATGTTTGTTAAGTTTTTGATCTGTTGCAGATTAAAATTTAAACAAAATATTTCAATAATCAAAATTTTATATTATCTCTAATCAATTATTGTGTGATTTCGTTGTCAATATTCGTATAGCTTACATCAATGGCGTAGATACATACATATTCAGCACCCTGGAGCAAGGCTTACAGTGGCGTAACTACCAATTGGCTAGACTAACAGAAAGCCATGAGCCCTGAAATTTAGGAGGATCCGTGACAGGAGTTGCTAAGCTTTTTTTTAGAGGGCTTCACCATAGAAATTTGCCAGGTACTCTAAATTTGTAGTTACACCACTAAAAACTCTGAGGCCTCCATACAAAACCGCTTGTCATATTTATCTCTGTAATTTACTCCAGGAGCTGAATATCAATGAAAATTTTACAATGAAAAAAACTTGCAATGTACTTTTGTTAAACAAAAATAATTTTATATATTAATTTTTTACAATTTATAATATCTACATATGTTTATTGATTAAAAAGTGTTATTTAGCAATAAATTATTGATCTTGGCTTAAAAATAATTAGGGGCTTCAACTTCATTGTTGTCTCGGTGCGTCTCCACCAGCCCTGTCCCCTTGCACTGTGCGACATAAGCTAATTAAAAAATTATATATATAAATTTATTGTTGCATGTTTAGTTATAAATTGCTATTGTTATTTTGCACTTGTTGCAATTGTTCTACGGTAGCTACGCCACTGGCATTAATTATTACATTATAAGTCTCTATTATCTAATAACTGTAGCTACGACAGTGAATAAAAGTATTGTCGTTTTAACTCTTTTTTTATGCCAACTATTTTTGTATTATTTTATTTATTGTACATAGTAGTAGGTGCAGATTTGGACCAATTACAATTTTTAACCACCTCCCTCTTAAATTCAAATCAAAATGAATTTTTTAAACTATTGATGATGGCACAACTGCAGAAAATTTAATATGTAAATCATTTTTTAAAATTTAATTCAAAATTAAAAAAATGGTATTTAATTAATTAATTGAATCTACGAAATACATCATCGATAAAATATTAAAATAAAACTCTTTTGTTAATATTTAACACATTCCTCTATATCAGAACTGTCTAACTTTTATTAGACCACGAGCCAATTTATTTTCTTCAAAATTTTTCAATGGACCACAAATTTAACTAATATAAAGTTATATTTATTTGCTGGCCTCAAAAAAATTTTTACGGGGACAAAAGAGGCTCGTAGATAATAAGTTAGACAGCACTGTTCTATATTTTAATACTATTTGAGTAATTCAGATACTAAAGCAATTAAATCTACTCCTAGTTGATTGTCTCTAATATATTAATTCGTTTTGACAGAACTTTTAAACAAATAAAATAAATTGCTCAATGGTACAACTTTAAATCAATTACATACCATTACTTCCTAATGTTTATAAAAACATCAATTTTCTCCTTATTTTGTTTTGTAGATCTAGTCGTTTTGGTTTCTGAACAATACAGCTTATTTATATTATTGTGAATCTCATTCATCCAATGATTATTATTATTTGAAATTTTACAATCAACAACTAATGTATGTTTTATACTTGTCAATCTTTTCAACAATTTCAAGCACTTAAAATTGACGACTGATAATCGTATTTAAACATGTCAGCAGTTTCCATTTGGTAATTTCTACAGACAATAACATTCACCAACTGAAATTTTTACAGCACAAGATTATTGTGTTAAATATTAATTATTATTAGAAAGATTTTATTTAAGATTTTGTTATTCCTGTGGTTATTCCATATAATTTCTCTTAGTTGGTATGATAGTCCAGTCAATATAAAACTTTAACAATTTTAAAGTAATCGTAGTCGGACAGAAACCATTATTTAGGGTATTAAATTTTCTATTGATTCCTAGCTGGAATTTATTTTATTTGGTGTAGAAGGATTTCTCCTTAGTCATTGAAAAACATGAATAATTATTCTTAAAGTTTTGTAATACCTAGAACTTTGAGTGCTTATAACTCAAACATTTTTCAAGATTTCGTCATTAGGTGCAAAGCACTATTTAGAGAACTCTTTTCTCTATTATAACTAAAAATTTTTATTTGAAATTCAATTAAATGCATACTAAACACAGCAGTCGAACAGAACTCTGCATTTTAGGCATAATCTCTAAACTCAGCGTCGCTAAATGATTTTCTCGCAGGGTCTATTTCAATAACTGTTTAAGGTACATCATTTTTTAAAACACTATTTTGTTCGTAATTTTATCAGCTTTAAGATTTATAAGACTTATTTTATCCTAAAATTGACAGCCCCAGTGTTATTCCCAAATAACTGATTTTAGACAGCTTTGTAAGCCCCTAGAAAGTTATGCACCCCCCTTCGAAGGGGGGAAAAAGTTATCACCATGTTCTATATATTGAAATCTACCAACCCTATACGAAATTGTCTGGTGGTTGAACTATGACTGATTAAGTCAAATAAATTGTTGAAAAAATTGACAAGTGTAAAACGTTTAAAGCCATTAGGTAAAATTAAACAAAAATTTATCAATAAGTATTTAAAATTGATAAAAAAAATTGACTAAGTGTGATACAGGCTTAACATATTAACTTGTAGACCACATGCAACATAATAACACTAATACCTTATGCACATAAATGAAATCTTATGTGTCACGTATTATTTTACAATCATTCATGATATGTTAAATATGTATGAATAATTTTCAAAAAATACACGATAATATTTGTGAACATATTTAAAATTGCTAAGCTTGGTCATTTTATTCACAAATATACCATTTAACTTAATTAAGTTTCATGTAACAATAAATCAATTCAAATTTGATGACTAAAATTAATTCTACTGTTTTATTTTTTATTAAATATTTATAACCCAACCATTTAACTTTGTATAAAGTTATTAACCTTTGTTAATATTTCCATATTCATTTTATTAATACGTTTTATTTAAAATTATTAAAAACAAGTTTAATTAAAATAATTATAAAATAAATAACGCAAACGTTTTTTGAAAACCAAAAATATTCAAAACAATAAAGCCCGATATTTAATTATAAAGAAATATGCTCGAGAAATAATGCTATTTGTAGGGTATTAAATATATATGACAAGCCATTGACAGTTGGAATGAATGATATGGTTATTAAGTAGAAATCAGCAATTTAAAATAACCAGTGACAAGTGTACTCCATAAAATGGAATCCCGAGCAAAGTCATAACAATTTAAAATAGGATCTCGCAGATAGCGTTAGCTGCCGAACAAATTTTATCATAATATTGGGTATAAATATTTGACTAAATTATAACTATCATTATATTTTAGGTACAGCAATTATTGTTCAACCTGCCTGGGAAAAAATTTGTAATCTACAATGATTTACTAGCAAATGAAATATTTTCTGTGATGAACGAATGTAATATAATTTAGTATTAATAACTGGATGGATAAAAAAACACATCTTGTTTGTTGATATAATATTTTGAAACAATAATGAGTGAATTCTATACAAAGCATATATATAACTATCAGACTATCTCATTCCTGAATATATCAATCAATATTTGTCTCTTTTTCTTTTAAGATATCCCAAACTGTCAGTTAAGGGTTCTGATTGGTCACATTAACAGATAATCTACGACAATCTACGTGATATTTACGATTTTGTAAAATGGATAAAGAACAAAAAAATAAAAATTAAATATTTTACCTCTGCCACACATGAAGGGTTATAATTATTTTTGTAATTTTTTGTATACATATTTATGAATATGTAAACTTTAAAAAAATTCAAGAAAAAAAAATTATATTTTTTTTCCGTCAAAGTGGCCATCCCCCTTAAGTCAACTTACTAATCATAAGTAAGAGATACAAATACAGTAGAAACCGGTTATAATGACATCGAAGGGACCAGCCATATTGGTCGTAAAAAACGGATAGTCGTAATAACCGGTAAAAATGCAATTATATGGGATTCAGTTCGACTTAAAACCGATGTCGTTATAACCGGTTTCTACTGTAAATAAAACATGTATAACACTAGAAAAAAATTGTAATGGACATATAGTGAACAAGTTGCAATACAGGTGCCCCCTGTAAAAATCCTCAGAGTGCTGCAGTGAACACTTTGGAAAGTACTTGACTAAACAATATTAATTTAATTTATTCCAAATGTTAATACGTAGTAAGTAACAATAGATTATATGAATATTTTCTAGTGTCCGACCGAAACTGGTTTTTACGACCGAAACCGAAACCGAAAACGAATTTCGGCAACAGTCTCAGTTTCGGCCGAAACCGAAACCGAAACTTCCTTACAAGGATAATGTTTTGAGGGAAAAATAAAGAAAACGTTATTATAATCAGTCAGTTTTTATTTTTTTATCTT
Organism: Sialis lutaria; assembly: GCA_949319165.1. NCBI lineage: Eukaryota > Metazoa > Arthropoda > Insecta > Megaloptera > Sialidae > Sialis > Sialis lutaria. Next base: position 12,326,427 of record OX439241.1, read on the forward strand.
TAAATCACATAGCTATGCAGTCTTCGACATTTTTACTTAATGGTATGATAATAATCAACATAACAACCCCTCATTTAAGAAAAAAATATTAATTGCGCCTTAAAAATACTCAAAATAGGTGAGGTGTTTATTTGAGTAGTTAAATTCTTATTTTGAATATTATTCATGTCTTTTTTTTTAAATATTAAACATAAAATTACCTATTTTTGATGGAATTTAACGCGCCGAACTTGACCGATCACAGCGCGAGAACTCTCGAATGCAGTTTCGGTTTCGGTCGTAGTTTCGGCAGGTTTGCCGCCGAAACCGAAACTAAACCGAAACTCGTTTTTTTGCCGAAACTCGACCGAAACCGAAACCGAAACCGAACATTCGGTCGGACACTAATATTTTCATATAATATCATTTCTGAAGCTTCTACGATATTCAATTCATTCAAGACATTTATTTTTTTATCCACCCCGTATGTTTAGTTTAAATCACTAATAAGTTCAGTTATTAGTGAACCAATAAACAATATATAAATTCATTTATGTCGAAACATAATATATACACACCGTTTCCTTACGACATACTAACTGGTTCGAACTGGCACAACACTGAAAACTTCTTTCCTCCTAATTTATTGGCAAGCCATTCGTTTTTGATAACGGCCATTTTTAAACAATCAACTGATAATTTCGCATATAAATTTGTATGTAAAGCTCTGCCCATTCCTTCAAATATAACAAGATCTATGTTGGCCATAGCGAAACAAAGTTCTAAAAGAATATTTTGTATTAAAATAAAATCGTTAACTAATCAACAACCCAAATTTATTACTCGCCAAAAAAATAAAAATTATTTATTTTTTTAAAATACAATAATATTCAAATATCTGTGAACTTTATTGATCAAGACGATCATAATATAATATTTCATAAAAGAAATTAATGCTTGAAATCTCTACTTTAAGAATCTTTCAAAAATAATTCTTTTAAGGTATTTCTTGGAAAAATACAAAATTCAAGAGTAAGGTTAAATTTTGTAAACAACTGAAAAAAAGATTATAAGAAACTCCATTCAAAATTCTGAATTTACTGATTTTATTTTGATGGTATCTTTTTCACGGGTAGTGAATCATTTCAAGATTTTGAATAGAGCTTCTTACAATCTTTTGAAGCTATACTTCTTTAGGCACGTTGAGGGTAAAAATTTAGTAATGTTACGGAAATGAAATTAAGTAATGTAACGGAAATGAAAAGCTATGTAACGAAAATGTAACGAAGCGTTACGTGGTGGACTAGGTGTAAGCATGGTATCAACAAAACTGTAGAAATTGTGTCTTACTTAATTAACACAACTGTAAAGAGTATTGCCCATATATAAAAAATAACTATTTTTAAACTCGATTTAATACTGGTGCTGCCATCTAGCACTAGTTTCATGATTTATAAAAATGGACTTTGAAATAATATACAATTAAATTTTAATTTGATTAAATAGTATAGTGAAATAATGTTGTGAATTATTAAATAAAATATTAGTGTTCTTTATAAATTTATATGCATTAGGTACATTATTTTATTCATTTAATCAAGTTAAAATTGAGATTATTCGTAGTCGTTTTTCAATTACGCCAAAGAAGTATAACTTCTAACGCGTGTACATAAGTACACACATTCAATGTTTTTTTTAGTTAATGATAAAATTTGAGTCTACTCTTGATTTTTGTTTTGATTTTCCAAGAAATTTTACAAATCGTGCAATCTTTATCTTTTTCTCATATACATAGTGAACCTTGTGCTCATTGAAAAATACTTTATTATCTTATAAAGTTACAGGCCAATAAAATAAACAAATAATGTAATGTATCAAAGTTTCAACTAAAAAATTGCTTTAATTTTTTTGACGCAGATTTAAAGAAATGTAGTCTAACTAAAAACCTACCTTTATGTAAATTCCTGAGATCTAAACAAGGTCCATGTTGCCCTGTTTCAAAACACTTTAGTTTATTTGATAGAAACGCTTCTTTGATAACAGGACAGTGAGTCCCTGCTTCAGTTACAGATGCTACCAATTCTGGATACGTTACATCATTCAGAGCAGGCGTACTATTAGCGCATAAAAGAACATTTGTACCACGATGAAGTAATTCTCTAGCGATCGGAAAAACGCCCAAAACTAAGTCGATTCCAGCATTATCAACAAATATTGCAGCACATTTATGAACCTTTTTCTGTAAGAGAAATTTAATAGAATTAAGGGGGTATCCTGCTTTATGAGTCTCAAAAAATCCATTTTTTAAATTGATTAAATCTCTTCCTAATATATCTAAGAATATGTCTGTAAAGTTTTATAGGCAAATTCAAAATATTTTCAAAGATATAGCACTAAACGCAGTGGGGTGTTGAGCAGATATACCGTAGACCGTAAACTTTGAAGCACGTTTTCTCGAGTTTTAATTTTTATCATTTTTCTAAATTGGCGGGCGTGATTGCAAGAAAACTAAACGACCAATCAAAATGAACCAAAGCTTGTTGTCTTCAGCGACAATGAAAAAAAAATTCTAAACAACTTTTTTAGCAAGTTGAAATGATTTTTTTTTCTTGCAAAAAAGCACATTTTTTTTTTCAAACCTGATTTTTTTTTCTAATTTTACAATTTTTTCAGTTTTTCTTAGTTCACATAGAAGAAAAATACATAAAAATTAAAATTTACTTTGGTTTTTTTGTCTCAGACAAAAATTACGAGCTTCATCATCCCGCTGATTGGAGACTGCGATTGCAAGGCGTAGCACAAATCTACATATAAATTGGCTACGTTTGAATATTTTTGCCTTAAAAAAAAATTTTTTAACGTTCAAATATGCAATATAATAATCTGAAAAGTTTGCTACACTTGCTTATTTTTTTCTGTCATAAAAAAATTGCCAAAAAAACGCTTTGTTTTGGCCTCATAAAGCAGGATCCCCCCCTTAATAATTTATGTATACATACATAAACACAGGATTATAAATAAACTTACCTCTAATCTTTCTAACCAAAGTTCAAGATGGTCAACTAACCACGGCCTTGGCTCAATTTTTAACAGTGCTTGTGACAGTCCAAATATGCATGAATTTTCAAATAAATCAGTAACAGCTCGTGCACCCCAATCAAACATATTTCCTGCTAATAGACCACGGCATAATTCTTCCCACTTTAATCTCTGATCTGTTATGTTGTCGATTTCTTTTAATCGATTTGACAACTGTTGGAGTGCTTCTCGGTTTTCTGTTTGTTTCTGTAATTTCCAAGCATCTGTGAATCCATTTTCTCGTAGATACTGTTCATTTATATCAAGTAAAATACGAACACTGAGTGGATCAGGTCCTAAAAGTCTTTTAAAAAGATAATTATTTTATAATAAATTTATGTTCGGTTCTTTAAACTTACAAAGGATCTGTACGTAATGAATTTAACATTTGTACATAGCGAATTCTACAGTCTTCTGCTCTAGATTTGGCTGTAGAGTCACCAGGGTGTAAATATTCTGCTTTATTAACAAATCTTTGAACAAGTTCTTCAAAGCACTGTAACCAGTATTCCCTTGCTTCTGGATCTGCAGATAAATCAAGACTATCTGGTAAATACTTTGAAGTGTCACGTAAAACCGGGCAGATATAGGTTAACTCCATTTTCAATTACTGTAATTTCAATTTTTGTAACAATTGAAGTGAGAAATTTAAAAATCAACATCTCATTGTAAAAATGTTTTCAGTTTTAAGTACTTTTTCAGTAAAAAATATTCAACAGTAATTTAAAACCAGTGAGCAATAAAAAACAAGATACTGATTATGCTGTTTATTTGACGAAGTCATAATCACTTTAATCTATGAAACTAATGAAATTTAAATATTTGTCTAAAGCAGCGGTTCTTAAACTTATGTGGGCTAGGGACCCCTTTTTTGAACAATTATTTTTCGGGGACCCCCATCCCTGATAGAAAAACAAAAAATGTCGTTATAAACTAATTATTCACTGATAAATAGAAATATAAAAGTACTTTATGTAAATTAAATTTTGCCAAAAAAGTTTCACGGCCCCCCGTAAAAGTTTGGCGGCCCCCCGGGGGTCCGCGGACCCCAGTTTAAGAACCGCTGGTCTAAAGAATATAATCCCAAAGTACACATTTTATTAATTTTATTTATAAGACATTCCGGGAAAGAATAACTTGGATTCGCGTATTTCAAATCCTCCAGCTGTAGATCAACTTCATTTAACCAATGTGATGCCCTAAGCACTCTAATCTAAAGGCCCCCATTTGTAATACTGATGAACTTTTTTTTTGTCACTAAAATTCTGAAGACCCTTTTTTTTTAGTCATCACCAAAATTTTCATTACCATTTTTCTGTATTAACTGCAACATTACGCTGATGCCCCCAAAAATCACTTTTATGGTGCCCTCAGGGATCAGGTGCCCTAAGCAGTTGCTTCTTTTGCTTATTGGTAAATCCAGCACTGATCATAATCATAAATATTGAAATATATTATACCCACGGGGCATATATATTATTATTATTATACCTACTTATTGCCTGAATTATTGCTTACCCTTATACCATGATACAATTTATTGTATCATGCCTTCAAACCAACTTATTTAAAAACACATATTTAACATATCTATCATATATTAACAGTAATATTTTCGTAACTTTAGGATACGAAAATATTAATAACAAATAAAAATCAGAATGCAATGTGGATAAAATATTTTTATTAACAATATAAAAACACATAAAATTAAAGTTAAAAGAAAATTATTAGTTATGTAAGCAATTAACTAGTTGTAAAATGAGTTTGTTCATGTTCTTTTAATTCTTCTAATTTTTTAAATATTTCTTTACAGTTAGTACATTCATAACGAACCAAATTCTTCAAATGTATTCTTTCATGTTTTCTTAGATTTCCCGACTCGGTAAACTTCTTTAAGCAAACAGAACATTCAAAAGGTTTATGTTCCATATGCGTTTTTTTATGTCTTACAAGAGCTCGGTAATTGTTGAAAGTTTTATCACAGATATCACATTCAAATAATTTTGTATTTGACTTGGTATCATTTTTACAATTTTCACTATGAGTCAATAATAGTTTTTGAGATGTGAATTTAGATGAACAAACATAACAACTATGGAGGTTCTCATCTTTTCTAGGAACATCTTCATTGTTGTCATTTTTACAATGTAAAATTCTATGCTTCCTGAGTGAGGATTGAAAACTAAACTCTTTTTTACAATTCTGGCATTGGTATGGTGTTGCATTTAAATGTGTTACCTCATGCCTCTTTAAATTACCCGATATAGTAAATCTCTTATTGCAAAATTTACATTCATGTTTTTTATCTCCAGTGTGCAATTTCCAATGTACCGATAAAGCAGAACGAAATTTGAATTTTTTCTTGCAAAATATACATTCATATGGAGCTAAATTAGAATGCACTACTTGATGCTGTTTTAAATCGGCAAATTGTTTTTTACATATTTTACATTCGTTCATAGTTGTACCATCAACACCTAACGTATGTGATTTCTGATGTGTCGATAATGCAGAGCGGAACTTGAATTTCTTTTTACAAAATTTACATCCGTAAGGTCTCTGATCTGTGTGAACAACTTCATGTTGTTTTAAGTAACTTATATCAGCAAATTGTTTTTTACAAAATTGGCACTTATGTAACTTATTCGTATTTTCCGAATCAAGATTATCTCTTTCATGAATTTTTCTATGAGTGATTAACGCCGATTGAAAAGTAAATTTTTTCTTGCAAACAGTACATTCGTACGGAGTCAAACCTAAATGCACTACAGTATGTCGTCTTAAATCTGCAGACACAATAAATCTTTTATCACAGTAATCGCAAATATAATTTTTAACGCCTTCATGTAGTTTTCGATGTCTTATTAACGCTGATTGATAAATGAACTTTTTTGAACAAGTTTTGCATTCGTATGGATATATGTTCATGTGAACACACTCATGGTTTTTTTTAGTTGATAAATATTTGAATTTTTTAGGACAGAAGCGGCACTGGTATGGTTTAATATCTGTATGAATCTTGACGTGTGTTTTCAAATGCATCAGTTGTTTAAAATCTTTGCCACAAGCTTTGCATTTGTGTCGTCTTAAATCATGAAATATACTCTTGTGTTGTTTTAGTTCTGCTATACTTTCAAAATATTGCAAACAAATATTACATCTACGATTTTCTTTATCATCAGTGGTATCTTTTACTTCAAAGTCTTTCGAAAATTCAAAATGCACATATTCATCACCATACGCTATATTTGTATCATTTTCATTTACCTCATCTTCAATATATTTATCTATATATGGATCATTACATGATTTTTCCACAGTGTGATTATTGAATTTATTTGGTTTAATTGAATGTATTTCGTTTAATACTTTCTTGACGTTTTCAGATATTATCATATTATTTTCTGTTGATTGGCAAGAAGCACACTCGCGCAATTTTATATCAGAATCCAAACATACTCTTCTAAATGAATAAACAAACTCTACATTTTCTATACAAGAACCACATATTGTATTTGGTAATCCATCTTCTTGTTCCATCTAAAATGCAATACAAATAAATAAATTGTATAAATATATTAACTTATAGCTCTTACATGCACTGGAAAGCACTCCATTACAATATCAACAATACTTTTATTCAAAATATTGTCAAAATAAATGTTCAAAAATCCTTGGCCTACAGCTAAACATATTCTGCATCTCAAATTAATTTCATCTTCAAATTCTAATGACGACATAATACAAAATTTAACAAATAATATGAACAAAATATTGCTATTTCTTCGTTGAGTTAAGCTGTCACACAGAATTTGACAGAATGTGTTGTCAAAGGATTTATGACTGTCCCATAGATAAAAAAGTGTAGCCCTTGAAGTATAACAGGATTGGGCCATAGTGTAATAAGGGTGGGCTGGAAAAAAATAAAAATTTAGCTCATAGGCAGAGAGCATGGACTTGAAAACAGAGTCGTGTAAAAAAAAGATAGAAATAATAGAAAATGGTTAGCACAGAACATATACATTGTATATGTTCGTACTGTTCTGTGATGGTTAGGGATATACAGTTGGGCCAAAAGTAAAGTGACCAGACGTCCTGGATTGTGCGGGACAGTCCCGGATTTGAGTAGTCTGTCCCGCATAACAAATTGTCCCGGAAATCGTCCCGGATTAGACATTAACAATATTATATCAATATTATTATCATTATTGTGTGTTGTTGGAGGGAAAAAATTCTTGGTGATGAGCTAAAAAAAAAAGCTCTTCATAATTTGGACTAAAAAAAAAGTTTTCAGAATTTTAATGACTAAAAAAAAAAGGTCGTCAAAATTTTTATTATAAAAATTTTTTCATTTTTTTTTTTATAAAAAAAAAATATATCAAAAAAACCTGCATGGGGGGGGGGTCCCGCATCAAGGTTTTAGAATTCTGGTCACTTTAGCCAAAAGTCACAACACCATTACAAAAATGTATGTAAAAATATTACTTCCCGAATTCATAAAACTTACCTAATAGTTTTTATATTTTTATTACTAATTAGTAAGTATCAAAATTTAAAGAAAATCCTTTCAATAAGGAATTTTATCTGTTAATTTAAACCACTATTTCCAACAACGCAATAAAAAACAATATAATTATTGTTTATTTCGATATTTAACATCCTGCCCCTCTCAAATGGGGGGTATCGATATCTGTTTTCATCAAATTACGTCGACAAGTCAAATGTTAGTTAAATGACTTTATATTCTTTATTTACTTAAAAGTACATCTTTACATATATTGTATTAGTTAATATTCAATAAACATTATTGTAGTGAATACCAACCCTGTCTAAGTATCTATTTATCAATCATTCTATTCATTTTTGCTAAATCTTATAATACATTTATTGTTTAAATAGATCTTTCGTTGTTTCTTAATTTTGTAACATTGTATTAAAATATTACTTCCAAAATTCATAAAACTTAAAATAGTTATTACAATTTTATTACTAAATATTAAAATTTAAAGAAATCCTTTCAAATAAGGAATTTCATCAAATAATCCTTTGTCTAGAACAACATAATAGAAAACAATAAAATTATTGTTTATTTTAATATACAGGGTGTCTAAATACCAGGGGACACCATGGGGATCTCGGAAACTATAAGAGATAGAGATTCGGTTAAATGAGAGAAAAGTTACCTTTAAGAGGGAACAGTTCAATGGTGCATTTACATTTTACAAAATTTTCATAGCTTACTAGATATTAGCCAAAAACCATTTTACTCCGAAATCTTTCATCGTGAATATTTCTTAAGCGACTTGAAATTTAAAAAAATGTTTCAAATAAATGCTGTAGGGTTTAGTATTGTCTATTTAAAAATATTTTTTTAATTTCCTGAAATCTCATTGTTTTTGAGATATGATACTAACTTATGTTTTCTTAAATGGAAGCAATATGAAATTTTATAATTTTTGAACAGAAGATTTTATTACCTTTTCAATGATATGCAGCTTGATATACTTATTTTTCAAAATATCTCAAAATATGATGAAAAAGTACTTTTTATTTATTTAATACACTGGATCATCCTAAGATGGCTATGACAATTAACAATAAGATTAAAAAACAACTGAAAATTTACTTATAAGACTCTTTAGTATTCTTACAAACAGGCAAAATAATAATTTCTCAATTGATTTAAAATTCTCATTGTTGACAGCCATTTTTGATTGGAAATAAAAAAAATGTGTTTTTTAAAAAATAAAATAGCTTCTTGTTTTTTTTTTTTATATTGTTGTCGATAGCCATAGCCATCTTTGGCTGGTATTTTGTAATTTAATAAATAGAAATATGTTTTCTTTTTATAAATAAGTAAATTTTCAGTTGTTTTTTAATCTTATTGTTAATTGTCATAGCCATCTTAGGATGATCCAGTGTATTAAATAAATAAAAAGTACTTTTTCATCATATTTTGAGATATTTTGAAAAATAAGTATATCAAGCTGCATATCATTGAAAAGGTAATAAAATCTTCTGTTCAAAAATTATAAAATTTCATATTGCTTCCATTTAAGAAAACATAAGTTAGTATCATATCTCAAAAACAATGAGATTTCAGGAAATTAAAAAAATATTTTTAAATAGACAATACTAAACCCTACAGCATTTATTTGAAACATTTTTTTAAATTTCAAGTCGCTTAAGAAATATTCACGATGAAAGATTTCGGAGTAAAATGGTTTTTGGCTAATATCTAGTAAGCTATGAAAATTTTGTAAAATGTAAATGCACCATTGAACTGTTCCCTCTTAAAGGTAACTTTTCTCTCATTTAACCGAATCTCTATCTCTTATAGTTTCCGAGATCCCCATGGTGCCCCCTGGTATTTAGACACCCTGTATAAACTTCCACCTCTCCCCAGCTCGGGGGAGTCGATATCTGTTTTCATCACGTCAAAGTCAAATGTTAGTTTAGTGATTTTTATATCATATTCTATATATTCTTTATTTGTCCATAATTAATACATCTTTACACACTGTATTTTGATAATAATAATAAATATTCTATTCAATTATAAAAACTTGTGATTACAGCAAAACCTCCAAAAACAACGTGTTCGTATTCATCCGAGTTTACAACATAATTCTGGTGGCAGCGGTAAGGATTTGCTCGTTTTCCAAGTTAAAATCAAGTTTTCCAAGATCCAAGTAACAAGATTTCATTCGTGGTAATGTTAAAGAAAGTGTAACTATTGAAGTGGAAGCATTTTTTTAAAGTACTTTATTTGTACGACTCTAAACTCCACTAAATGTTACTAAAACGCGATAGAAAATCGTTATAGTTTCTATTTTTCCAATTTGATCAAGTGTCTCCAAGTCTACAAAAGACAATTCTACTCTCCAAGTCTAAAAAGTCTTTTAAAAAATCAAGTACACTTGACAAATATATTAACTACTTTACAAAAAATCCACTAAGAAGAAGAATTTTCTCAAGCTCCAGGAACTTCAAGACATCTACGTCTACACTACTCTACATCCACAAAGAATCCAACGTCCATCCAAAATATTGTGTTAGTGAAAGTGTTTTTGTTATTTTTTTAAACGGATTGTGAATTTTCAAGTAGTACCTGGCCAGTACCGCTGTTTTTCTCGTCACCAATCCAGCGAATCTACACACTTCAAAATGCAGTCTCGAAGAATATTTGATCTTGTAGTTTTCCTGTAAGTCTTCTGTATGTATAGCTTTATTAATATTTGTGAATTTAGTCTTAACAATGTTATACCAGATGCAAAAACAATTTTATTAACAGCAATAATCACTAAGTTGAAAGGAAAAGCACTCTCACAATCAGTTATTAGATTAAAAAATATTACGAAATGGGAAGATTTAAAAAATATTTTAGACGATACATTCGGAGGGCAACGTACAGTTGCACATTTACAAATCGAACTTAATTCATGTAAACAGTAAAAGCATGAGGATATAAATACCTATTCTTCACGGTTAGAAAAAATCTATCAATCTCTTTCTAATTTAACTACAAAAAATAAAGATTTTGCGGAAGCAAATATAATATAATTAATGATCTAATAAAAAACCAGGCGCTAAATGTTTTTATTGAGGGGTTAAGACAACCAATAAAAATGCTAATCAAAGCTAGAAATCCGTCCAATTTAGAGGACGCAATTCGGGAATCTTTCAATAAAGAACGCGTTTTAATGTCCGATACTAATTCACTGTTTTGTTTTTAAAATACTGGAAAACAAAAGAAATTAATTAAATGCTTTATCTGTAATAAATTGGGTCATATATCTAATAACTGTCGATTAAAATCTTATCGCCCTATACCCTCTACAAGTAATGTAAATGTAAAAACAGAACGACATGTTCATTTTATAATATGCAAAGTATTGTAAAAAACAGGGTCATAACAGAAAATTGTTTTAAATTAAAAAATAAAAATCAGGGAAACGCGCGGAGGCCGATGGAAGCAATTTCCGCCAGGCCCAAAATTTCAACAATGCACACAGCTCCTCCTCTTCAACTCGAAATTAAAAGAAAACGTAGTTGAATTTGCTTCTCCTAACAGTATATTCAAAATTTTTAAATTAATTGTAGATACAGGATCTGAAATAAATTTATTAAAAATCTATTCTTTAAAAGATAATTTAAATATAAATCATAATAAAGTAATGATGCTAATGGGTATTAGTGATACACAAGTGTACACTTTAGGTGAAATAACTAAGTGGCCTACAAGTGTCTCTAAGTGTTTAATAAATTCTAAAAAGATTTTCTTTATCTTCAACGAAGAATTCCACAAAAACGTGGTAGATTTCCTCAAGTTACAGGATCTTCCAAGACTTCTTTTTGCATCTACGTCTGCACCCACAGGGAATCCTACGTCTATCTAAAAATCTTGTACTAGTGTTAGTGAAAGTGTTTTAAAAAAACGTAGGTATTGTGAAAGAAAAATCTTCAAGCAGTACCTGGCCAGTACCGCCACTATTTGTCAACCATAATCAATCCAGCGTACCAACAACACTTCATAATGCACTTTAGAAGAATACATGATCTTATAATTTTCTTGTAACTTTTTATTATCTTTTTTGTAATTTATGTCGGTTGACTCCCCACCAACAATTGACAGTACTTTTCACGCCGATTCGTATTTGTCTTCAGATCGATCATTTGACCCCGAACATCCGTTAAATTTTAGAGGTTTTTTAAATAGAAATTCAAATATGTCACTCAGTTTAGAAACTGCTTACAGTGTTCTCTGGTGAACCAGAAAATTTATATTTTTTTGTTCATATTTGCGAATTGTTTAAATAATGTTATACCAGAAGTTAAAGCTATTTTATTAACTGCAATAATTACCAAACTAAAGAGAAAAGCGCTCTCAGTAACGAGAGTTAAAAATATTACAAAATGGGATGATTTAAAAACAATTTTAGATAATACCTTTGGAGGGCCCAGAATTTAAACGTTGCACACAGATCTTCTAAAACTCGAAATTAAAAAGACATGTTGAATTTAATTCTCCTGACAGTGTATTCGAAAATATTAAATTAATGATATAAATTTAATAAAAACTTAATCTTTAAAAGATAATTGAAATATAAATTTATTATAAAACAATGACTCATTTATTCAAGAAGAGAAGACAGTGCATACTGTAAATATTGCGCTTTGTTTGCATCTGAAAATGAAGGAAAAGGTTCCCACCAACAACTTGGATTTCTTGTATTTAAGGGGTTCCGCAAATAGAAAAAGGCAAAAGAAACATTTAAGTATCATGCCACATTTAAAATATCATTTGAAGTATCAAGAAATGGCACATCATTTTCTCAGTGTTTATGATGGCAAACAACAAGATATTAAGCAATTAATAATTTCGGAATTTGCCAAAAAGGCAGAAGAGAACCAAGTAAAATTGATCTCTCTTGTGAAAACTATTATATTGTGCGAACGTCAAGAATTAACACTGCGTGGTAGTTCCGACTCAGGAAACGTTATCGAGGAGAAAGAAAACAAAGACGGAACATTCCGTTCACTTCTCCGAATCAGGGTGGATGCAGGAGATGAGATTCTCAAGTCACATTTTCAGAATGGAAAAAATAACGCACAATATACTAGCGCTACAATACATAATGAAATGATTAACATTTATGAAAATGTTATCAAAGAAACCATCGTGGACAAAGTGAACCGCGCACTTGTCTTTTCAGTGTTATGTGATGAGACTACAGATAACTCACGAACTGAACAAATGTCACTTTGTGTACGTTATATAGATCCAGACAAGAAAATTCTTAGAGAAGATTTTTTAGAGTTTGTTCCTGTTCAAGACCTTACCGGTGAATGAATTGCTTCAACCATTATCGATCGCTTAGAAGAAAATGGAAAAAAAACTTGGCAATCTAGTACGTCAAAGTTATGATGGAGCATCACCAATGAGTGGAGGTTTTAAAGGTGCTCAAGCAATTATTAGAAGAAAATACCCTTTAGCAATGTATACCAAAAGTTAAAGCTATTTTATTAACTGCAATAATTACCAAACTAAAGGGAAAAGCGCTTTCGGAACGAGAGTTAAAAATATTACAGAATGGGATAATTTAAAAACAATTTTAGATAATACCTTTGGAGGGCCCAAAATTTAAACGTTGCACACAGATCTTCTACAACTCGAAATTAAAAAGAAATATTGTTGAATTTACTTCTCCTGACAGTGTATTCGAATAATTGAAATATAAATTATTATAAAACAATGATGCTAATGGATATTAGTAATACACAAGTATACACTTGGTGAAATAAAAATTGATACTAATTTAAATAATAAATTAATCCCATGTACATTTTAAGTAGTTTGGAACGATTTTCCTTTGTTTTGAGATGGTATAGAATACCATCTTTATTTTATGGTATAAAGAATAATGCTATTATTGATATGGAAAAGAAACTAATGAATAACGAGGAAAAGGATAATTTGATTATTCCGAGTCGCAGTGACAAGTTTATATCTATTAATGTTGACTCAAGAATTAAATCTCTTACATTGTTAATTCCTCAACAAATAATACAAAGAGATATTTTATGTGCTAATATTTTTAAATTATGATGAGATTATTATAAGTGCATTGAATCCTACTGAACAGGATGTTTTTATTAAGTGTTTTTCACTTTCTGATATCGAATACGAAGTTTTTGAGGAATCTAAAATATTTCTGATAAATAGTATACTGATCAAGGTTCTCAACGTATTAATGAGTTAATGAGTTCTCTGATACGCCACTGAACGGAATAAAAAAAATATTTTGTTAAAACAACGATTTACACGCCTCTGAACAAGATATAGTATTCCGTTCAAATGCATTTCTTGTACCACACCATGAACGTGACCCTTGTTAGAAATCTCTAGCAAGGGTTTTATGACGTCCAGAAGTTGGCCAGGCGAACTGCATGCTTTAGTACGGACACATCTAGCACTTGCAGTTACACACATACACAGTAACCGCGCGACGCGCTGCACCCATGAAAAAATATTTGTGTGTGGAATTTTTTTACAAACTGTGGTGGGTCAACTTCCTGGAAGTCAGACAAACGTAACGGGCACTAGACGATCCTTCAACCAAGATTTCTCCCTCCACTCGTTGGACGCTAGGAGAAGCCGGGTTATTTTCAGTATATAAGATGGAGGATTTTGTAGTAAAAAGCAGACTCAATCCAAGTCTCACTGACCAGCTCAGCCTTTATGATATTTTGTCCCCCCCCGTTACTACGCCACTGATATTAGTGTATGCATCTACCCTCATATATATATTAATAAATTTAAATAATAAATTATTTCCATTCCAGTATAGATTTTTTTTTATTTAGTACTTTCCAGTAAGGTGATACAACCCTGACCAATATACTTTGGTCAACCATGCAATTTTGTATATACTACAACAATATTCCCGCCGAGGCTAACGTGAAGCGGCCAGACATAAACATAAACACAAACAGATATTGAATATTGTCACATATTCAATATCTGCTACATTAGGGCACTTGAAAAATATAAACAACGCGTTCTCGCAGACGATACTAATTTCGGACACCCGAAAACCCCTGAAGGATCCATCAATTATCATATAAATAGTGCTGTAAAATCATGAAGAAATCAGATTCCTCCGGGAGTCTCACCCACTGACAGACATCTAGTCCGAGTCTCTGGCCCTGCTACGATCGCGCTGCACGCCAAGGATAAGATTAAAATAGAGAGAGTGACGTCGTCTTCTGACCCTGCGGCAATCTCGCTGCACGTCAAAGTCCGACTCAAGTCAATTAATCGAACCTCTGGCCCTGCTACGATCGCGCTGCACGCCAAGGATAAGATTAAAATAGAGAGAGTGACGTCGTCTTCTGGCCCTGCGGCAATCACGCTGCACGTCAATGTCCGACTCAAGTCAATTAATCGAACCTCTGGCCCTGCTACGATCGCACTGCACGCCAAGGATAAGTTTAAAATAGAGAGAGTGACGTCGTCTTCTGGCCCTGCGGCAATCACGCTGCACGTCAAAGTCCGACTCAAGTCAATTAATCGAACCTCTGGCCCTGCTACGATCGCGCTGCACGCCAAGGATAAGATTAAAATAGAGAGAGTGACGTCGTCTTCTGGCCCTGCGGCAATCACGCTGCACGTCAAAGTCCGACTCAAGTCAATTAATCGAACCTCTGGCCCTGCTACGATCGCGCTGCACGCCAAGGATAAGATTAAAATAGAGAGAGTGACGTCGTCTTCTGGCCCTGCAGCAATCTCGCTGCACGTCAAAGTCCGACTCAAGTCAATTAATCGAACCTCTGGCCCTGCTACGATCGCACTGCACGCCAAGGATAAGATTAAAATAGAGAGAGTGACGTCGACTTCTGGCCCTGCGGCAATCACGCTGCACGTCAAAGTCCGACTCAAGTCAATTAATCGAACCTCTGGCCCTGCTACGATCGCACTGCACGCCAAGGATAAGATTAAAATAGAGAGAGTGACGTCGTCTTCTGGCCCTGCGGCAATCACGCTGCACGTCAAAGTCTGACTCAAGTCAATTAATCGAACCTCTGGCCCTGCTACGATCGCACTGCACGCCAAGGATAAGATTAAAATAGAGAGAGTGACGTCGACTTCTGGCCCTGCGGCAATCACGCTGCACGTCAAAGTCCGACTCAAGTCAATTAATCGAACCTCTGTTCCTGCCGTGTGTCGAGGACATCCACGAAGGCACCACCAGGTCCTAGCCGATGCCACGACGTCACCACCGCCGCCGGTGTGGATGAATTCACCATCCCCGCCCCGGTCGTCGCCGCCTCCGACGCCGCCTCCACCGCCACCGTCGCCAGCCACGTCGCCATCTCCGACGCCAACGCCCGACCAACGTCCCGCTGGCATCAACATCCACATATCCACGTCCAGAAGAACACCGATTTTTATTATAATTAATCTTAATTAAATAAATGCCGCCAAGAAGACGTCGACGAAAACAACGTCGAGGGGGACAACGACACCGTGAACGTACAAACTGGTTCACGGGTAAATCACAAGCCTTGGTCTTACCGCCTAATAACTCAGCCGAGACAACCCCTTCACCACCTTCATCGCCGCTTCCAGACAGGCCGCCCACACCCGGTGCCTTTCTGACCGACGCCGACTTTGCGCCCCGCCGAGACCCTCCTATAACCCAGAGCGAGCCGCCCTCGCATAAATCGCGCTCAACCGGTCAAGAAACACCTGCGTGGCCGTCGCGCCTCATTGAGGTAACCATTCCATTCGCAAAGACCCCTTAGTTACCGTTTAAAAATATTAAAAAGATTAAAATTAGACAAAAGGTTGTTCGGGTAGTGAACATAAACTATCATAATACCATGCGCGATTAAAAATATAGTGATCAAGACAAGTGTGAGTGAGTAAAGACATTAGCTAGGTTAATAATTATTTAGTAATAAGAATATTATTATTTAGATTATAAATATATACAGGGTCCTCCAATAGTGCGTCCGGCATTCCTAGCGCACTTCCCGGAGGAGATAGAAAAAAAAGTTTGGTACATAATATTATTGGTTTGAAAAGATCAACGTCGTAAAATTATTTTCAATAATACAGGCTGTCCCATTTTTGCACTGTAACAAAAACAAACATTTTTTTAAATGGAACCCCCTATAAATTTTTCAGTATTCCGATGTCATATTTTAACCTCCACATTATCATCTATTCATTTTTTGATTTAGTGACAGTGTTGCCAAATTATAAATTTTTTTCCGAAAAATAAGCCATAAACAGGGTCAACTTTAAAAAATCGTAGCGACCTCGTTTTTTTTGAAGCGATTGATTTTTTTAATAATAATATTAGTCCTGATAAAGAGTAACATTTTGATAATAACCAATTTGAATTTAGTTATACAGGATGTCCATAAAAAAATGTCAAAATTTGCAAACTTAAAAATGATAAAACTCATTTTTTTCAAATGTGACTACCCTTTTTTTATTTCACTATTCGATGGGGTTTTTTCTCCTTTTCAATTTGTATAAGAAATGCCTTGTGTCTAAACCCCATAGTTTCTCAGATATTCAATACTTTTAATAAAATTAACCTTTTTATTACACTTTTATGCACCTAAGTAGGCCGTGCTAATGAAAAACACTTGCCGGCGAATTGATTTGAGCCTGGATGAAAATAGAAGATATTTAGAACATTTATTTTGGACTTTTATCTTTTATGTTTTTTCAATTTTGTAACTTTTCATATTTTTTTTAAATAAAAGAAATAATTTTTTTACATCCGTATTATCCGTTTTAACTATTAATTTTAATCAAATATTTCATTGCTACTTAAGTACTACATTTTGTCATTTGTTTTTCATCAGCACGGCCTACTTCAGTGCGCTAGGAATGCCGGACGCACTATTGGAGGACCCTGTATATTCCATTTTTTTTACATCACTTATAAGTATATATAATTTTTTTTATTATTCTTTTAATAATTACTTCCTAATATATAAAATTCAAATATACTTTTTTTTAAATTACTTATAATTATCTACATATATATATATATATATATATATATATATATATATTTATTCTAATGTCATTTTTATATTAATAAATTCTATATTGTTTTCCTTATGTACTCAATAAAAATAAAATGAAGTAAAAATAAAACATTATTATTTCCATCCAATTAGTTACGATCCCGTAACGTAGGTAAAAGTATGTAAATCTTTCGTGGTCTAAATATTAATAAATATCTACTATTGCCACTATTATCTTTGGTGATAATTTAACCAACACCGATACATAAACACTTGTAAAGAAATCCTAATAGCCATTCATAAACAGACCCTCGTATTTACCTACAACCTACTGGCACATTTGCGGGTATCGGATAACATAATTGGGGGTGAAGTTAGTAGTACATAAATTTTTTTATTCATATAAATTCATAATATTAATTTATTATTATTATTAATTCATAAGCAATTACTTCATATACAAGTATTGTCCTTTACATTTCTTAAATAATTATTTTACTTATTATTATTAAATATTTTATTTTTATTTTATATTTAATTTTAGTATACAGGGTGAGTCATATCAGGCGGAACAAACTTAAACCGTTGATTGAAAAAAATATTTCAAGCAAAAAAGTTCATATAAACATGTGTCCGGAAACTCTTCGTGAGGGAGCTACAGACTCCCAAAGGTTTTGATTTAAATTGGTTTTTATTTAATATCTGGAGAACCCATTGTGATACAGCAATGAAAATTAATACCTGGATTAGTAATAATACGTGTTATCGATTTCCAGTATCAAACAATGGTTATTTAGACCAGGGATGTATGGGGCCTGTGGGCCCTCTGATTTTTATCAGTATTTTTTTGTTGTTCACTTTTTTCTTATGTTTGGTATTTCTATAAGGTCATATTATACAAAATACACATAAATATGTATTGTTAAGTTGTCATAAGATCAACCGTTTACGAGAAATACGATGGGGAAGATAGTTTTGCAGAATTTAACTTAATACGGATGCAAATAATTACACAAAATAAATAGATATTCTTGTTCTAGTACTAAAAATAAGAAAAATTGTTGGTGTAAAAATTCCTCTTAATATGAATCCTCATAGAATTATAGCCAGTTTTATTACTTTAATTCGTGCTTTATTAATTGACTAAAAAACTAAACTAAAAACTGTTATCTGTTGTTAAGGATGCATTTTTGTAGGTATGTTTACATACACTTTTATTATTGTTTTTAATTATAGAAAAATAATATAAATTTATTTTGTGTAAATTTTAGCATCCGTATTAAGTTAAATTCTGCAAAACATCTTCCCCATCGTATTTTTCGTAAACAGTTGATCTTATGACAACTTAACAATATATATTTATGTGTAGTTTGTATTATATGACCTTATAGAAATACCAAACATAAGAAAAAAGTGTAGAACCAAAAAATACTGATAAAAATCAGAGGGCCCACAGGCCCCATACATCCCTGGTCTAAATAACCATTGTTTGATACTGGAAATCGATAACACGTATTATTACTAACCAGGTATTAATTTTCATTGCTGTATCACAATGGGTTCTCCAGATATTAAATAAAAACCAATTTAAATCAAAATCTTTGGGAGTCTGTAGCTCCCTCACGAAGAGTTTCCGGACACATGTTTATATGAACTTTTTTGCTTGAAATATTTTTCTCAATCAACGGTTTAAGTTTGTTCCACCTGATATGACTCACCCTGTATATCAGTGTTTAACTATAAAAATATTATTTTCTTTGTTTTCATATTTAATCTTTATCATTTATAATAAATAACTATTTTCTCGTCTGTGTTGTTTTCTCGTTCTAATAGATATACTACCTAATTTAACTTTTTCTATTCGTTAACTGCAAGTAGACACACATTTACGTATATCATAAATCCCTCCGCATCTCGGCCCAATATACATACGTACTTTTTTACAATTTTTTTTAAATTATAACAAAGAAAACGCAATTCTCTCTATCTCTCTCTCTTTTTAAGCCGAGCGATCCGACTTCGTATCAAGTGACGCCCGAACGTGGGGCCCACTGAATTCAAAGAAGAGTTCGATCCACGACCTGAGAAAAAGATGCCAAAGAGAAAACAACCTACCTCTGACGCTACCATGGTGGTAGGAGAGATTGAAGAGAGCACATCAAAACAACCACATCTGGGAGTGGATAACACCCAGTGGCGTCCTAGAGACCCCCAGACTGTCGAGATGGGGGTTAATCAATTGCAGACATTACTGTCGAAACTATTGGCTCAATCCAACCCGGAGCCACCAACATTTCGCGGAGATGCTTCAGAGGACCCAGGGCATTACCTCACATGCTGTGAAGAGTACCTGCAGGAGCTGGCAGTTCCTAGAGGGCGATGGGTTCAGACCATCAAACCGCACCTAAAAAATGCCGCCGCTCAATGGTGGAAGACATACAAAACCCTAAATCTCTCATGGACCGACTTCAAGGACCGACTCGAGCAAAAGTTTAACAGCCCGGAGGTGATTGCCCAGTTAATGTCACAGTTATACGGGCAGAAACAGAAACCGCACAAGTCCTATGAAATCTTCCTACTCAACAAGGTAAGCCTGTTTCACGCACTTACGTAAAGTTTTCAAACGCCTCCGTCTCCACAGACTCGTCTGCGCACCGGAGAAATGTAGTTTGGGCCAGCAATCCATCAACTACTTAGGAAACGTTGTCCAAAGCGAGTTCAACTGCTCGCAGGATCATCATCTCAAACAAATCTGAGAGTTCGTTCCTCCAAGAGGCAATAAAGAGCTACGCAGTTTCCTTGGACTCTGCAATTGGCTCCGGGAGTACGTGGACCACTTCACGGATCTAGCGGCACCCCTGAACAATTTCCTGGTCGGCAAGGAGAAATGGCGTTGGACACCCGAGGCTGAAAGACGCACTGTATCGGCCACTAAGACTTCACCGACCCGACCCAAAACTACCATTCGTTTTGCAGACGGATGCCAGCCAGGAAGGCGTCGTAGCGGTTCTATACCAAGAGGGGCCGAAAGACAGCCGACGAATTATCTCATACGCAAGTTCAATGTTTCAACCCGCGAAGCGCCGCTATCATTGTAACGAGCAAGAATGTCTAGCGGCCGTCTGGGCAATAAAGCGATATCGCCCGTATATAGAAGACAAACCATTTATCCTCCGCACCGATAGCCGTGTTACAGGAGTTCTCCTTTGAAATAGAGCAATGCCCGGGACGTCTCAATGAGCTTCCGGATGCGCTATCCAGGCACCCGAACTCCGTGGAATCACCAGTTGAGATCGAAGAGATACCGCATATGACGCCTCCTAGACGTGAACCATTCCGGACACTGGAGGCACCTAAACTCATGCAACTCGCGATTCCACATCTCGACGAAGTCATCCGGGACGCACAGCGTCAAGATCATGACACCATAAAGTGGCTGCAGCCAGCTGAGAACTCACCCCCAGTCACCCCACCGACGAGGTACGAAGTTAATAACGACGCTCTATGGTACGGCGGATCTGAAAACGCCCGTCTCTACGTGCCAAGCGAGGTACGACCCAGAGTCTAGTATCATTTTCACGACCGCGCTCTGGCGGGCCATCCGAGTATCCGCGAGACTACACGAACCATAGAAGAAAGCTACTTTTGGCCCAACCTAATACGAGTTGTTGCCCGCTACATTCGGAGTTGCATTATTTGCGCCTGTTACAAGGCAAATACTCATACGCTCATTGTTCAGGGAAGAGCGCATAAATTATCAACCCAGCAGTTTCGGACATCCGTAAACCCCTGAAGGGTCTATCAATTATTGTATAAATACTGCAGTGAAATCTTTAGGAAATCAGATTCCTCTGGAATCTCACCCTTTGACATACGAACTAGTCCAAGTCTCTGGCCCTGCTGCGATTGCGCTGCACTGCAAAATTGGAATATTGTCTGTAAATCGAACCCCTGGCCATGCCGTGTGTCGCTGCATGTCAAGGAGGAGATAGTGAAAGAGAGTGACGTCGATTTCTGGCTCTGCCGCGATTACGCTGCACCCCAAAGTCCGGCTCAAACATCAGTAAATCGAACCCTTACTCTGCCATGTGTCGCAGCACGCCAAGGAGAAGATTAAGAGAGAGTGACGTCGATTTCTGGCCCTGCCGCGATTACGCTGCACGCCAAAATCCGGCTCAACCTCAGTAAATCGAACCCTGGCTCTGCCGTGTGTCGCTGCACGCCAAGGAGGAGATTAAGAGAGAGTGACGTTGAGATCTTTCTCAAATGATACAGCAATTTGTACCAGAAGATTAACCTTCTTCATGGAATGTTTTCAATTTTGAAGTACGGAATTGAAATTTTCCATTCCGACCAGAACCAGAATCACTGGAAATGTTAACGCATAGAACGGAATTTTTCCGTACTTGATCGTTCGTCAAAACGAACAGTACATGAAGCAATTCCCTTTTATCGTGAAATTGTCAGATGTTGCCCTGATGGTTACTGCTTCGCCACTGACCCAAGTTACAGTTGAGAGATTGTTCTCTGCTCATAAAATAATTAAATCAGATTTGAGAGCATCTATGAACGAGGATCTAATTGAAGCAATTATTTTTTTTTGAGGACAAAAATTTATATATATTTTTTAAATATATTAATGTTGTACGGTACGCATCTTTTTAACCTTATGTTTTAGTAATTAAACAAATTTCTCTTAAATTTACTATGAAAGTAAGAACAGAGTACGACAAAATTTATGATATCCTGGTTTATTTCTTGAATGAAAAAAATAATAATAAATTAAATTCTTTGACAAAAAAATATCATATCAAAGAAGTCTTCAACATATTTGGAAATATGACGCCACATCCTTTTTTAGAATTTTTTGAGACAACTCTAATTTTTTAATAAAAAGTTCATGTATATCCCAACACCTTAAAAGTGCACTTTCTGATTCATCGCCGCTTGTTGAAAAAACCATTAGAGATTGTATCAATTGGATCAGTTTATGGAAAGTACATCAAACAGAACCAATTCAAAAAATCCTCCGTGTTTCGATGGATTCAAACAAACACTCAATGCAGTTTTAAACTTATGGGATAGTGTCAAACATGAAGAAGATATTTGTTTTCTCATGATCAATACACAAAATTAAGATTTGTTGGAATATTTATTTTCAAAAATATGACAGATGTGCGGTTTTAATTTAAATCCTATAACGAGAATATTCAGAATTAATCTAGACTTACTAAATTCTGATAATATGATTTCACCGACATCGTCGAACTGCGAACCTTATCATGACAAACAGCTATTACAAGATGCAGATTCATTTCAATCAAATGTCACTGAAGAAAACAATACAAATGTTGAAAATTAAGATTTAAAAATCAAAATGCAGCAGTGATTAATCCCACACATAGTAGATTTACATAATTCCATTTATTGAAACATTTTCAGTGACATACGTGACAGGATATGTAGTGAATTATGCACATAAGAAATTGAAATGTTTCAACTGTAAGATTAACTTTATCTCTGATATCACTTGCATTGAAAATAACCACGAAATGTTGACTAGAGACTATTGACTTTCTAATACTGAATTAAAGCATTTTGCGAAACCCACAATTGAAGTTGTGAATATTGTCAACTGTACATTGAACACTTTCAAATTACATTATATTCAATTACCTATACAGATAACATTCTGGAACATCTATTTCAGTTATGGGTTAACTTTTCAGTGACTGGGTTAAGGATTCCGTACGTGCTGATAGCGTACAGGAATATTTTTCAACAGCTCAAGAGAGTTTTTATACATTTCAAGAACAGTTTGTTTTTGATAATTTTATATAAATAATTATATAAAAATGAAGTATATCTAAATGGTCTATAAAAAAAGTTAAGAAAGTGTTTCCACATAATGTCTGTCGCAACACATTAGTGTGTATATTAATTGTGAAAATACCACAATTTTAAGTTTCTTTAAAAAATTCTGTTACATGAAAAATAGGTTTTTAATACTGGCAATGCTAATTTACTAAAATGCGATAGTGATGAACTAGCTAGTAAGTTTATTTGTGAAAAACATTTTTTTTAAAGGTATTTTACTAATAATTTACACAAGAGGCTGATCTCCGATGCAATACCAAATCATTTTAAATTCCAAACTTCAGATCCAGAACCAATCCCGAGCACAAGTTGAGCGTGCAATGTGTTAATCCGAACATCAATAAAAACAAAATTTGATTTTTCATCAACTAATAATTCACCCGAATTAAAAGTTCTCAAATCCAGTGCATTGAAAGCTTAAAAAAAACTAGAAGACAAATATATGTTTCTAATTAAATGTCGAAAGAGAATCCAAAGAAAAAATGAAATAGAAAATGAAGTTAAATTATGCATAACAGAAATACTATCGCCAAAAATTATAGTCTTAAAAAACAACACGATCTAATAAAAACAAAAAGACTAGTGTACAGACCAAAAAACAATATTAACTATCAAGAACAATTCTTTTAAATCAATGTTTAAAAAAATTCTGAACAAAATTCACGAACATCGGTAAAAATGTAATTATGGTATAAAAAAATGGATGCGTGATGAAAATTTATTGGTTTTGTCGTTGTATTATAAATCGCCATCACTCTAAAAATACAAGACACTTATACAGTGTTACCGAGTATAAGTAGTATTCGCCAGTGGTTACAAGTTTTTAACAAACATGGGGGCGAC
The DNA here is from genome assembly GCA_949319165.1 of Sialis lutaria. NCBI lineage: Eukaryota > Metazoa > Arthropoda > Insecta > Megaloptera > Sialidae > Sialis > Sialis lutaria. The sequence continues at coordinate 12,350,760 of OX439241.1, forward strand.
TAACAAGACTCAAGTTCTATGCCGCGGGTTTGGGTGGGGGGGGGAGGGGGGCAGCAAAAGGATGATGATTCTGACATAATTGAATATTTAAAACGTCCTAGTCAACTGTGTATAAACATTGTTAAACATTTATGATATTATTCAAATACAATTTGGTATAAAAAAATGTAAAATAATGAAATAAATATAACATGTGTAAAATGACAGTTTTTCTTACTATTACCTTTTGCTATTTTGTTATATTTAAAATCTCCCAAAACATATAAATTTTAAAAAACCTGCATTCCATTATACCATCAGTGAATAAAAGGTGAGTTAATGTCTTAACTCAGAAAAAAAAAACTGATGACGAATACGGAAAAGTAATGTTTTATGTTTAGATGAAATGGCAATGGAAAAAAAATCCAAATAAGATGTCATGGAGTGGTTTTCAGATCTGGGTTTGTTGAGTCGATGTGAAACTTTTGTTTTCCATTCACTTGTTTTTATGATTCGTAGCCTGGTTCAGCCCGTCATTATTCATAAAATTGATTATCGATAGCTTAGTTTTGAGAACCAGCACACGACACATCTGGAAGGTGTCATTTAACACTTCACGCTGGATACCTAAACAAACACACTTGTTTAGGGGCGCCTTGCTGAAGTGACCATATTTAACAGTTTTTAGGGTTTGTTGTTGTGCATGGTTCGTCCAAAACAGCTATTGTTTTTTTTGTTAGCATTTTACAACAGATATTAGTTTTTTGGTATTTCACAAACAAAGAAGATAGTACGTTGCAAACCATAGAAAGATACAGTCTTTACGACAAACGATAGTTCGTTTTCAACCATAGAACGATTCAGTCTTTATGACAAAGTAGTACGTTTCAAAACAGAAAGATTGTCATTAAGACAAAATAGTACGTTACAGTCTTTAAGACAATTACATATAGAAAGTGACAATAGAAATTTCCATATAGTTAGAACGTTTCAATATAGAAACATTATAAACATTATTATTGATATAAAATTAGATTTAGTGATTGAAAAGAGCGATCTTTTTTTCCATCTTTCCTTACACACTCATTTGCATAATAGCAGCCAGAACATCAGGCAAGGTATGTCTGTTTTTATATTAATAGTAGTGTAATCCATAGTCAAATCGCATATAGAGTCCATAAATTTAATTTTTTACAATATTTATCAACTTTTAATAGGTCGTATTGCCTCATCTGGCTCTAATAATCTCTTGTATGCGATTAGGAAGCCCATCCATGATGTCCTGGATATCAGATTGTGGGATGTTTTCCCATTCTTCCAAAATTGCATGTTTTAGCTCACGAAGGTTAGTGGGCGTGGGTGTACAACCTCAAACACGTCTTTTTAAGTTGCCCCATACATCTTCAATTGGGTTGAGATCTGGACTACAGACTGGTCATCGTAATCTTCCATACATCCTGATACTCCGTAACGAATCTGGCGACGTGTGGGCGGACGTTGTCTTGCTTCAATATGAAATCGTCTCTAATAAATGGTGCAAATGGGACAATACGGCATTCTAACACATCTTTCGGGTATCTTTGTGCATTTATTTCACCCCTTTCGAAAATAACTAAGTCCGTATGGGCTTCATAAGAAATCCCGCCCCATAGCATAATCGAGCCGCATCTGAATCTCACTGTTTCCACTATCGTACAGGAAGCAAACCGTTCATTGGTGCGTCTGTACACACGCTGGCGACCATTTAGACCTCTCAACGAGATTCTTGTTTCATCTGTGAAGAGAACACTCTTCCATTGTTCGATCGTCCATTCTGCGTGTTCTTCTCACTGTCCTTTCACACACATTCACATTTCTCACCTCCAATAGTCTATTACGTGCCTCAACAGTTGTTGTGAATCGATTTCTCAGTACATTACTGATAAATCGATCATCACGATCCGTAGTGCTCCTTCTTCGACCTTGTCGTGGTCTCCACGTATAAGAACCAGTCTCCCGAAACCGCCTTACAGCATCTCTTACAGTTATTCGCGGTGCACCAAGCACACGAGCCACATAGCGTTGGCTGAACCCTTCTTCGATAAGAACCACAGCTCTAGTTACTACAGCTGCGTCTCATGGCATTTTGATACTTAATTTTCTTCAAAAAAATGAATTAACACTAGTACTGTTGAACCTCGGCAAGAATAAAATAATTTACAGCGAAAAATAACCAATACGTAAAAAAGCCGTATGTTGACTAAATTTTTCAAATCGACCATATAAAAAAAAAAACAGAAAAAAAAAAACAGAAAATATAGCCATTACCTATCATTATTTATTACATAAACATCCGAATTATCATGTGCCATAACTATCGATAAGTTTTGTCTAAAAAAAAATACGGGAACACTTAAAAAGGGTGGGCGGTTAATTGTGCCGCTGAGTGTAAATTGCTCACTCTTGCAATTTTGTTATGTGTAACAACTTTTAACGAGGCCGGCGTGAAGCAACCACGGAATTTAAATTTTAATAATATCAGTAGTCGGCATTTGTTTAAATGACCAACGAGGTAAACATACTCCATCTAACAAATATCCTGCAGAGGTTATAGAAATGGAAATACCATAACAACAAACGGAATACAAGATGTGGCCGTTAGAATGGGACCCGAAGAATTCAAGGGAGAATTCGATTCACAACCCTGAGATGACGAAAAAGAAGCAAACGACCTGACATAACAATTGAGGCAGGAGAGTTAGGGGAAGGCACATCGCAACAACCACATCTGGGAGTGGATAACACCCAGTGGCGCCCAACAGATCCCCAGACTATAGAGATGGGGGTTTCCCAATTGCAGACACTACTGTCTAAACTACTGGCTCAGTCCAACCCGGAGCCACCAACATTCCGTAGCGACGCCTCAGAGGACCCTAGCCACTACCTCACACGATGTGAGGAGTACTTGCAGGAGTACTTGCAGGAGTTGGTAGTTCCAAGAGGACGATGGGTTCAGACCATCCAGCCACATCTGAAGGATGCTGCCGCTCAGTGGTGGAAAACTTATAAATTAATCAACCTCTCATGGACGGATTTCAGGGAACGGCTCGAGCAGAAATTCAGCAGCCCGGAAGTGATTGCCCAGCTAATGGCACAGCTATACGGGCAGAAGCAAAAACCACATGAGCCCTTTGAGATTTTCTTCTTAAATCAAGTGAGCCTATTTCACAGGATTCACCCGAAGAAGAAAAAATATTATTTAATTAAAAAAAAAAAAAAAACAAGTTAAGAAAAATGGACCTGCAGAACATAGATTTAATATCATAAATACTTATATATCACACAAGCGCTATGAGCGATATGTATTCTAATTCGGTGCATCGTCGATGTCTTCTACAACGTTAAATACTAAAAAAAAATAGATTACTAATGGCACCATTTATCCCGGATGCAGCATATCTTTTGTGTCTATGGACCATTTGGTCGACGTATTAAAGAATGATATTCCATAATCTGAAAGGGTTGGGTTTAAAGTGGACGAAGATTAAAAACAAAATAGTTCATTCAATAGGAAAGTCGGAAAAAGAAGATTTAACAAATATTTTAAAAAGAACAAAATGTTATGTTCTTATTGATGAATCGACTGACATTTCATTTATTAAGACTTTTAAGGCAACGTGCATTATGTTACATTTTTACGACCAAAATCAAGGAAAAATTATCAGTAAATTTTGCCGGTTTTTTTCTCCAGGCAATACGCAAGCTGTTAACAACGGGTTCACAACTGAACGGTTATTTAATTTAGTTGTTAATTCTTTTAAAGGCCTCGATATTTCATCTAATAACATAATTGGCTTTGGTTTTAATAACTGTAATACGATGATAAATGAAAACTACTCAGTAGCCAACCGTTTTAAAGAGCTAAACCAAGACATTGCAATTTTATGGTGTATATTTGATTCTATCTATTTATGTTAATCTACACCATGTAAAGAACTGCCACGGGGCTTGGAAGATTAAGCCCGGAATATTTACAAGTATTTCAATCATAGTACTAAACTACAGGTGCAATTCGCAGTTTCAAGTGTCAGATTCACAGATGCAATGATTTCTTTAAAGAAAACATGCGGTGAAAGCTGGATGTATGCTAAAATATTATACACAAAAGATCAGTGTACATTAACTAATAGAAGAATATTCGACCAAGCAGCAACAGTAGCATCAGCTATAGCAAGAACTAAGCAGTCATCTTTTGTAAATTATTACATCAATGACAGTGAATCCCACCAATTGATACAAACTATTGTTAAGATATACTTTAGTATTCGTCATGGAATAATTTATGCGGCACTTGGCGAAGAGGGTTGCAAACATATGACAAATGCAGAAAGTAAACTATATTCAGATATCACTATCTCTATTATAAATGGTTCTTTTAAGGATAAAAGATCAGATAATGATGAGAGTGTAGTGTATACTTAACTTTACCTTCAGGATATTAATAATGTTTACGCATATTCATATAAAAATATATGAATTCTTTATCATTAGAAAAAAGCAAGTCACATAAGATATCTAAATTCTTTTAAATAGTGATAACGAGCCTGCCTTATATAGGGAGCCTGTTAAATATAGAAGACAAATTATTACATTCAAACAATGGTTTTTTGTTAGTAAGGTGATATTCATTGAAAATCCGGAATTCTTGTTTTCAAAATATCTTAAACACATTTTGTCACCCTACCAATTTTTATCAGAAGTATTCAGAGGAGCACTTCTGGACACCATTAATTTTTTTAATTAAGGATTGAGTATAGAGATGACCCCTTCTCTATAAAAGTTCAAACCTCTATGGATTGTGCTCTAACTATGGCTGTAGCAATCCATCAATATATCAATGCACCTTTACTTATAGAAATAGAAACTTTAACCAGTAATCTACACCAGAAGTTAAGATTACATGTGTTCGAGTATTTTGATATTTCACCACACTCATAAGAATTATCCTAAAATACAGATCCCGAAATGATATCTCTGGAGATAATATGAGGAGATTTACTCGAATGGCTATGGACATATTGGAACATAACGATTTCTTCAATATGTATCTGGATTCGTTGAGTCGATATGAAACTTTGTTTTCCCATTCACTCGTTTTTATGATTCGTACCCTTTTTTCTGCGTGAAAACTTCATGTAGCCTATTACATTAGTATAGGAACAGCTGATGTGCGGTTTCAATTTAAATCCTACATTAAGAATATTCAGAATCAATCTACAATTTCTGATAATATGATTTCATCGACATCGTCGAACTGCGAACCTTATTATGACAAACAGTTATTACAAGATGCAGATTCATGCCAATCAAATGTCACTGAAGAAAACAATACAAATGTTGAAAATTAAGATTGAAAAATCAAAATGCGGCAGTGATTAATCCCACACATAGTAGATTTACCTAATTTGTTGAAACATGTACTGTGATGTATGTGACACGATTTATAGTGATGCACTTAAGAAATTGAAATGCTTCAACTGTAAGATTAACATTATCTCTGATAACACTTGCATTGAAAATAACCACGAAATGTTGATTTTTTAAAAAGATTATTGACTCTCTAATACTGAATTAAAGCATTTTGCGAAACCCGCAATTGAAGTTGTGGACATTATCAACTGCACATTGAACACTTTCAAATTGCATTATATACCAATTATTTATACAGAGAATATTCAGGAACAACTATTTCAGTTATGGTTTAACTTTTCAAGGACTGGGTTAAATGGATTCCGTACAGGAATAAACAGCGCGAGTTACGGGACAGCCTCAATATAAAAGAATATAAAATAATAAAATATTAAATAACAATATGAGTAGTTATAACATTATTGTTTATGGAAAGTACTGTCAAACAAAACCAATACAAAAAATCTTCCGTGTTTCGATGGATTCATACAAACACTCAATGCAGTTTTAAACTTATGGGATGGTGTCAAACATGAAGATGAGATTAGCTTTCTAATGACCAGTTGACTAAATAAGGACTCGTTGGAATATTTATTTACAAAAATATGACAGATGTGCGGTTTTAATTTAAATCCTATTACGAGAATATTCAGAATTAATCTACAACACAGTGAATCATGCACTTAAGAAATTGAAATGCTTCAACTATAAGATTAACTCTATCTCTGATAGCACTTGCATTGAAAATAACCACGAAATGTTGATTTTTTTAAAAAGATTATTAACTTTCTGATATTGAATTAAAACATTTTCCGAAATCCACAATTGATGTTGTGAATATTGGAAAATGGGATTATCTAAAAAAAACTCACTGAGTCATTAAAGACATTGTAGTGAATACCACCCTGTCTAAATATCTGCTTATGAATTCCTCTATTCTTCCATTAATTTTGATAAATCTTATAATGCATTCATTGTTAAATAGATCTTTCGTTATTTCTTAATTTTGATATATTTTATTTATATTACTTCCAAAATTAATAAAATTGAATAGTTTTTTCATTTTTATTTCTAAACATTAAAATCCAAATGGAATCCCTTTTAATAAGAAATTTCAACAATTAATACTTTGTCTATAATATTCTAGAACAACGTAATATAATACAATAAAATTATTGTTTGTTTTAAAATATAAACTTCCGCCTCTCCGCAGCTCGCGGGAGTCGATATCTAATTTTCCATCACGTCAAAATTCAAGTGTTAGTCTAGTGATTTTATATGATATTCTTTATTTTTCTTTTATATATTCATCTTTACATATTGTATTTTTATAAATAATAATAAATATTCTATTCAATAATATTAACTTGTGATTACTCCAAATCCTCTACAAACAACGTGCCCATGTTCCTCCGGGATCACAACATACTGTCGCACTATATCCGACCTAACTAGTGGGACTGGCTTAAATGGATTCCTTACGTACTGATAGCGTACAGGAATATTTTTCATATGACAACTCGAGAGAGTCTTTATACATCTCAATATGTAAAGACAAGGATATAAGTGTATATCTGAGCATAGGCATCTTAATAAATAATTAATAATTGAAAGATTAATAACAATCTTCCAAAACCTATAAGAGGTATTGTTACAAAATGGTAGTACAGCGGTGGGATTAATTTAATTATAGAAGGTAATTTTAATTACTAGCGAAGAAAAAGTTTTTCTTTTAAATATTGATATTTAATATATTTTTTTTTTCAAAATAGCAAATACGTGGACCAAGCTGCACGTCATTCAACGTAACGAGTTTTACAAAATTCAAGTGAAAGTAACCCGGATCATTCACCATTGTGGTATGCACAGTCACTCCTCAATAGTACATCAGGGGTTATTAACGTATGTCCATCAAGTAGGGGCAACTGAATGTCGCAATATCCACCGATTCCATACACATAACGGGTTTAATGGTCAGATAATAAGTCAATTAAAAGCTAACGCTACTAAACTATGGCACTAACTTTGGCAGGAAGTGCTGAGATAGATGGGACATGCCAAGGGACGGCATTTATAGAAAACGGAATTACTTGGAATAATGTAGATGTAACAGCGACAGTAAAAATTCATTTAAGGGATTATATTGCCACCATTAAGCTAGATACGAATGAGATACACCTATCAGGGGGGTTAATGTGCCCATATGATGAAGGGTATTGCATGGATACGATAGAGGGAGAATCTATTTGGGACATGGAACTAAGCGATAAATGCAATAACGATAAAGACTATCACTTATTATATAAAGGCATTGCTGCAATTGTATCGGTTAAGGGGAAAAATTCAGATAAGAAGTATGCGGTAATAGAGCAAAAAGAACACATCTTTACCGTCAGCCTCCTAGAGAAGTTCTGGGTATGTGGTGTAGAAGCATGGGTTGCTGAACATCCAATATTAATGGTGATCGAGATGGTAAAATTTGATTATAAATTCGTTTTACAATATGAATATGATTTGGATCCGCAGAACGTGCTATGAGCAATATGTATTCTAATGCGGTACATCGTCAATGTTTTTTACATCGTGAAATATTAAAAAATAGATTGTTAATGGCACCATTAATCCCGGATGCAGTAGTTTTAATAAAAAACAAACTAGGATACGAGGGAAGGGTCTTAGGAGAGGTGTTATATATAATGCAGTGTACACCACGAGTAGTGAAGTTAAGAAGGGTGGATGAATGCTACCACGAGTTGCATGTGATAGCTAAAAACGAATCGTTATATATGGCCCCTATCACCCATGTTTTACAAGAGCACGCAGAACAAGTTGAATGTAGCCCCATTGCACCACCACTATACCATATTAACAATCAATGGGTAGGATTCAATCCTAACCCAATAACCGGGAAGGAGCCTACGGTTTTGGAGGTTGAAAAGGAACCGCAACTAAAATTTAAGCCAATACAGCACATGGGGGCAGGAGGGATATATACTAAGGAAGAAATCCGTAGCGTGCAGAATACTTTGATTTTCGGAATCGAGAGGACAGCTGTAACAAACATTCTTGCGAGAAGAGTTGCTGGACTACCAGTCGACGGACAGGGTTTCAACGCATTGAATTTATTTAACCCTACGGAAATAAAATCTTTAGCTAGATCTGCACTGAGTCACATGTGGGGATTATTTACTGATGTCGGGATGGTTATGTCAGGGTTTCTGGGTTTTTATATGATCTACCGGATGATAAAATTTGCATTAGGGGTACCCCTGAATGCATTCACACTGTATAACATCCTGGGTTGCAACATAGCGCTCTTAGCGAGCCTATGGAACACCATAGCAGTGTCAACAATTCAGAGAAATTACAATCGACCAGCCCCACCAACATCAGAAGAACCAGTGACCAATTCAACCAACAGCACTGAAGAACAACAACAAACCGTGCAGATAGTTGTAACAACCCCACCAGAGCCCCCCGAGGCGGCTTCTACAAAAAATCCTCCGTGTTTCGATGGATTCATTCACTGAAGAAAACAATATGAATGTTGAAAAAATTAAGATTTAAATCAAAATTCTGGAGTGATTAATCCCACACATAGTAGATTAAACATGTTCAGTGACATACGTGAGTGACAGGATATGTAGTGAATTATGCATTTAAGAAATTGAAATGCTTCAACTGTAAGATTAACCTTATCTCTGATAGCACTTGCATTGAAAATAACCGTGAAATGTTGATTTTTTAAAAAGATTATTGAATTTCTAATACTGAATTAATGCATTTTGCGAAACCCGCAATTGAAGTTGTGGACATTATCAACTGCACATTGAACACATTCAAATTGCATTATATACCAATTATTAATACAGTCAGAGAACGTTCAGGAACAACTATTTCAGTTATGGGTAAACTTTTCAGAGACTGGGTTAAATGGATTCCGATAGCGTACAGCAATATTTTTCATACAACTCGAGTCTTTATATATCTCAATATATACGTTATATACTTTATTTATATTATATTCCATTATTGTCTTGATATATATTTATATTCATATTTAAAAAACACAGATAAAGCGTACTGATATTTTGCTTCGTTGTTACTTTGAGATTTTATTTATTGTTTTTATGTTGAACATTGTTACGATATGGTGAGAGACCATGATACAATTAATACAGATATGGCATTGCGCATATCACCTAACTTCACTCTGTTCGCTGTGACGTCACACGTGACTCGCCCAAATTAATATTATAGTAGTTCATGAAAGTAGTCAAATGGTTAATTAATAATTCACAATAATTATAAACGTCAGTTTGACATTTAATGTATATATACAGTGAAACTTGGTTATGTGGGACTTAGATAAGTGGGAAACTTTTATAACTAGAACTCATACTGAAGTCCCGTCACATCTGGAAATATATCTGAGTAAATAGATACATTTCCACATATAGAAGATCAAAAATGAAATAAAGTCTAGGCATTTCCTTATTTTCAGTTGATGGAGAATTTATTTAAATATATTTTAAGGTATTCAATAATGAAATGCAAAATGATATCAGTTATCAGTTATAACAAATACTTATTTATAAAAGGATTAATTATATAAATAATTTAATTTAGATATAAAAAACGCTGTTATGGATCCATATAAACGTATCATGCATATAAACACATATAAACAAAGTGAATCACGTGTGACGTCATGCGCAGTAAAGTGAAAAAATGAAACTCGGGAAAGCCATATCTTTAATAATTGTATCATGGTGAGAGACTGTTGACTTGTGATTCACGTGAACATAGCTTAATAATAGTTGCTGATTTTCGGTGTGCGCCAAACTAGTCTATGGTTTTTTGACAGGACGAGTTTGACGTTTACATTCGAAACCGATCTTTGTTTCTACGTTGATATTTTCTGGATTGTGTTGTACGTATTGTCTTTAATATCACAAGGCGGCTTTCTCTTTCACCCATAAGAGACACCATTCATGCATATTCATATTATCTCTGCTTTATTATCATATCAAAACGTATGTATGTTTACGAACGTCATGTTCATATAACCTAACTTTTGTAACAAACTTCACTTTTGAAGTGGAATTTGTTTTGTTAATAAATTATTTATCTGTGTTAATCTGAATCAACCGAGTGTTAAGTGAGTTTACCCTTGTCCTGTCCGTTAATCGTTTATGTTACAGAAATTATAAGTTTTATTGAATTACCTACTTGAGTTAAGATTATTGTTCGACGAACTGTGGAATTTACATCGGACTACGGAAAGCCACTGGAGTGGGAGTTATTAATAAAACCAGACGTGACCATTGCATTTTTCTCTGCTCAAGGTGATTGTATCCCGAAATTATTTCTATTATTCTACGATACTAAGTATCTTTCTTTATTATTATTAAAAATTTTATATATAAGTATTTTAAAGGGGGTTTATGCTTAGGGGACTTCCATATATCATTACATTCTTCTAAAACTAAGCTGGTAGCAGGGCATTCTGTATACCGGGGTTTCGATCACCCCCCTTGTTTAAATTAGTAGCGTCACGGATTTTCTAAGTCTTTTTTTTATTTTATTTTATTAAATTCTGGCCTTCGGCGGGCGATAAGCTGCCCGTTAACGAAGTGTGCAAGAAAGTGGTAGCAGAGCGTAGTTAGAGTAATTTCCGTATGTAAATTCATAAAGTAGTTGTGTAGAACGTTATTCGAACAATTTCCATACATAAAATTTAGCCATATTATTATTATATTGTTTTTGGTCATTTTATATAAATAAATACATATAAATGGAGAATATCCCTAAGGTCCATAAAAATGTTAAGAGAGTGTTTCCACATAATGTATGTCGCAACCCATAAGTGTGTACATTAATTGTGAAAATTCTAGAAAATACCACAAAAAATTTTTTTTTTTTAAGTTTCTTGTAAAAAATTCTGTTACATGAAAAATGGGTTTTCAATACTGACAATGCTAATTTACTAAAATGCGATAGTGATGAACTAGCTAGTAAGTGTATTTGCGAAAAACATTTATTTTGAAAGATATTTTATTAACAATTTACACAAGAGGCTGATCTCCGATGCAATACAAAATCATTTTAAATTCCCAACTTCAGATCCAGAACCAATTCCAAGCACAAGTTGAGCGTGCAATGTGTTAATCCGAACACGAATAAAAACAAAATTTGATTTTTCATCAATAAATAATTCACCAGAATTAAAAGTTCTTAAATCCAGTGCATTAAAAGCTTGAAAAAACTACAATACAAATATATATCTCAAAAGAAATGTCGAAAGAGAATCCAAAGAAAAAATTAAATAGAAAATGAAAATGCGGTTAAATTATGCATAACAGAACTATTATCGCCACAAATTATAGTCTTAAAAATAGATTGCGTTATATAATAGAAAAACAACACGATCTAATAAAAACAAAAAGACAATGGTGTGGCTTAAGCTACCGGCGAATCTACTGAATATGTTAACGTCAGTGGCTCATGCGTACAGAAGGGTTGTAAGATTTGATATCGCAGCGCCAAGCGGTGGTTTGTGAAACTAATGAGGCGGACATGCTGGTAGAATACGATTGAAGCGGTCTTCGGTCTTTGGACGCCATTGGGAATGGACGTTGTGGTTTTTGCGGTCAGGAATCGGGCCCATTGTTTCTTTTAAATCCTGCCTGATGCACCTGACAAGGAAGTAATGGAGGTGGAAATTTAACGGAGGATGGTTGGAAAAGTATATTCAACGAAAAAAAAGGATTGAGAAGGACGACATCGTTTTTTCAAGAGGATCCATTTATATATCTGGCATAACTCGTGTAAACCGTAACTAAAACTCTTTAATCATTTTATTTATTCGTTCTTAAATGCTCTTATATCTTTATATATAGACTAGTATGTTGTTGATAGTGCAAAAGTAACTTTGGTGATATCCTAATTTTTTTATATTTTTCGTAAAGATCATTGTTGTATTTTGTGCAGTGTTGTGCAAGTTTGTAAATGATTCGACAGCGTTTCAATCGGTCAAGGTTACCGCAATTCAGAAGGCGAGTGAGATAAAGCGATACGCTCCTAAGGGGTATCGGTAGTCTCTCTCTTTTCATCAGGCCTTTATTTAATCTAACGCTGACGGATCGTTCTCAAACATATTCTAAAGTGACAAAACATTTTCGTACTAGTTTAAATCTATTTTGAAATTTTATTTTACTATTATTAAATATTCGATATAACTGTGATAACTCTATATATTTTGTCTCTAATTTTTATCTATGATCTTGTTAGTTGGTGGAGGTTTCCGATGTCTTTATTTTGAGTGGATTAGGGAGTCTGTTGTGATTCGGAACCTCGTGTATATTTATTCCTTTAGTAGATAAATGACCATAATCTCTTTATGCTACGTTATATACTTTATTTATATTATATTCCATTATTGTCTTGATATATATTTATATTCATATTTAAAAAACACAGATAAAGCGTACTGATATTTTGCTTCGTTGTTACTTTGAGATTTTATTTATTGTTTTTATGTTGAACATTGCTACGATATGGTGAGAGACTGTTGACTTGTGATTCACGTGAACATAGCTTAATAATAGTTGCTGATTTTCGGTGTGCGCCAAACTAGTCTATGGTTTTTTGACAGGACGAGTTTGACGTTTACATTCGAAACCGATCTTTGTTTCTACGTTGATATTTTCTGGATTGTGTTGTACGTATTGTCTTTAATATCACAAGGCGGCTTTCTCTTTCACCCATAAGAGACACCATTCATGCATATTCATATTATCTCTGCTTTATTATCATATCAAAACGTATGTATGTTTACGAACGTCATGTTCATATAACCTAACTTTTGTAACAAACTTCACTTTTGAAGTGGAATTTATTTTGTTAATAAATTATTTATCTGTGTTAATCTGAATCAACCGAGTGTTAAGTGAGTTTACCCTTGTCCTGTCCGTTAATCGTTTATGTTACAGAAATTATAAGTTTTATTGAATTACCTACTTGAATTAAGATTATTGTTCGACGAACTGTGGAATTTACATCGGACTACGGAAAGCCACTGGAGTGGGAGTTATTAATAAAACCAGACGTGACCATTGCGTTTTTCTCTGCTCAAGGTGATTGTATCCCGGAACTATTAATATTATTCTACGATACTAAGTATCTTTCTTTATTATTATTAAAAATTTTATATATAAGTATTTTAAAGGGGGTTTATGCTTAGGGGACTTCCATATATCATTACATTCTTCTAAAACTAAGCTGGTAGCAGGGCATTCTGTATACCGGGGTTTCGATCACCCCCCTTGTTTAAATTAGTAGCGTCACGGATTTTCTAAGTCTTTTTTTTATTTTATTTTATTAAATTCTGGCCTTCGGCGGGCGATAAGCTGCCCGTTAACGAAGTGTGCAAGAAAGTGGTAGCAGAGCGTAGTTAGAGTAATTTCCGTATGTAAATTCATAAAGTAGTTGTGTAGAACGTTATTCGAACAATTTCCATACATAAAATTTAGCCATATTATTATTATATTGTTTTTGGTCATTTTATATAAATAAATACATATAAATGGAGAATATCCCTAAGGTCCATAAAAATGTTAAGAGAGTGTTTCCACATAATGTATGTCGCAACCCATAAGTGTGTACATTAATTGTGAAAATTCTAGAAAATACCACAAAAAATTTAATTTTTTTAAGTTTCTTGTAAAAAATTCTGTTACATGAAAAATGGGTTTTCAATACTGACAATGCTAATTTACTAAAATGCGATAGTGATGAACTAGCTAGTAAGTGTATTTGCGAAAAACATTTATTTTGAAAGATATTTTATTAACAATTTACACAAGAGGCTGATCTCCGATGCAATACAAAATCATTTTAAATTCCCAACTTCAGATCCAGAACCAATTCCAAGCACAAGTTGAGCGTGCAATGTGTTAATCCGAACACGAATAAAAACAAAATTTGATTTTTCATCAATAAATAATTCACCAGAATTAAAAGTTCTTAAATCCAGTGCATTAAAAGCTTGAAAAAACTACAATACAAATACAGCCTTGGACAAATGTATGGAGCACCCTTGCAGTTATAGATAAGAACTGAATTTATGTCCTTTTTAACTTGTTTATATTTGACAAAATGTTTTTAAAATATCATTGACACCTTCTAAAAGACGTTTGTCTATCCAGATAACACAAAATGTAAACATAGTTATGATAAATCTTGAAATACAAATAAACACAGGTTCAGCACTTTTACACTTTGTCTATATAAAAATAATCAGCTAGGGTTTGAATCATTATTACACTTTCGTTTGAAGTGAACAGTGTATTTTTGTGTATTACTGAGTTTAAGTGAATATTTTTGATATTATTATGCCTAAAAAACGTGAACTCACTGTGGCAGAAAGGAGTCAAATTGTATTGCTCCATTCAGAAGGACAGTCGCAGGTGCAAATTTCAAAAAAAATGAAGTGTTCAAGAAAAGCTGTGCAAATTACAATCAAAAGGTTCCAAGAGACTGGGACTTATGAAAATAGACCAAAAAGTGGAAGAAAACGTGCAACCACTTCTAGAGATGATCGTTTTCTAAAGAGAAGTGCTCTTCGTGAACGCTCAAAATCATCAAGAGCTGGCTGGTGATCTATGGGAGCAAAAAAAAGTTAAAGTTTCCTCTAGAACAATTAGAAGACGTTTAGTGGAATCTAATTTGCATGGGAGAAGAGCTCGCCGAAAACCACTGTTGACTGAGCGACACAGAAAACTCCGTCTAGAGTGGGCCAAAAAATATGCAAATTGGACACCTGATGAATGGGCGAAAATCATTTGGTCTGATGAGTCCAATATAGAAGTAAGTATTGTAATGGTGTAATGTACTTACGAAATTAACAAAAAAAATATTTTTAAGTAATTATTACACTAACAACAAATTTTTTTCTTTACTATAAATTTACGGAATTAATGGTTTGTTTTTTCTTTTGTGGATCAGCTTTTTGGACAACCTGGAGCCATCTTCGTAAGACGTAGGCCAGGTGAAGCTTTTCATCCTGATTGCATCATCCCTACAGTGAAATTTGGTGGTGGTAGCATTATGATCTGGGGGTGCATGTCCGCCAGTGGCGTAGGCGAAATCTTTTTGTGCGAGGGACGCATGAATTCTGTTCGGTATATTACCATGCTGAATGAAGTTTTGGAGCCATCAATATTAAAATTATTTGATGAAGATGACCCAAAATACTTTTTTCAACAGGACAACGCCCCCTGTCACAAAGCCAAAGCAACAAGTGAATGGTTTCGCAAAAACAATGTGCCACTTTTTGCATGGCCCCCTCAGTCACCAGATTTATCTCCAATAGAAAATTTGTGGAGGATTTTGAAGAATAAGGTGTCTCTTCACAAGTGCAAGTCTAAGGAAGAATTAAAAAAATATATTGTGGAAGAATGGGGCCAAATAAAATCTGATATCTGTAAAAAACTTGTGGACAGTATGCCCAAAAGAGTTAGTGCGGTAATCAAAGCACGAGGGGGTACCACCAAATATTAAGAATTTTGATAAAAATTGACATAAAAAGCTGTATGAGTTGTTTTATTTACCATTTTTCCTGTAATAATCCTAAAACTCAATAAAACATAGGGTGCTCCATACATTTGTCCAAGGCTGTATATATCTCAAAAGAAATGTCGAAAGAGAATCCAAAGAAAAAATTAAATAGAAAATGAAAATGCGGTTAAATTATGCATAACAGAACTATTATCGCCACAAATTATAGTCTTAAAAATAGATTGCGTTATATAATAGAAAAACAACACGATCTAATAAAAACAAAAAGACAATGGTGTGGCTTAAGCTACCGGCGAATCTACTGAATATGTTAACGTCAGTGGCTCATGCGTACAGAAGGGTTGTAAGATTTGATATCGCAGCGCCAAGCGGTGGTTTGTGAAACTAATGAGGCGGACATGCTGGTAGAATACGATTGAAGCGGTCTTCGGTCTTTGGACGCCATTGGGAATGGACGTTGTGGTTTTTGCGGTCAGGAATCGGGCCCATTGTTTCTTTTAAATCCTGCCTGATGCACCTGACAAGGAAGTAATGGAGGTGGAAATTTAACGGAGGATGGTTGGAAAAGTATATTCAACGAAAAAAAAGGATTGAGAAGGACGACATCGTTTTTTCAAGAGGATCCATTTATATATCTGGCATAACTCGTGTAAACCGTAACTAAAACTCTTTAATCATTTTATTTATTCGTTCTTAAATGCTCTTATATCTTTATATATAGACTAGTATGTTGTTGATAGTGCAAAAGTAACTTTGGTGATATCCTAATTTTTTTATATTTTTCGTAAAGATCATTGTTGTATTTTGTGCAGTGTTGTGCAAGTTTGTAAATGATTCGACAGCGTTTCAATCGGTCAAGGTTACCGCAATTCAGAAGGCGAGTGAGATAAAGCGATACGCTCCTAAGGGGTATCGGTAGTCTCTCTCTTTTCATCAGGCCTTTATTTAATCTAACGCTGACGGATCGTTCTCAAACATATTCTAAAGTGACAAAACATTTTCGTACTAGTTTAAATCTATTTTGAAATTTTATTTTACTATTATTAAATATTCGATATAACTGTGATAACTCTATATATTTTGTCTCTAATTTTTATCTATGATCTTGTTAGTTGGTGGAGGTTTCCGATGTCTTTATTTTGAGTGGATTAGGGAGTCTGTTGTGATTCGGAACCTCGTGTATATTTATTCCTTTAGTAGATAAATGACCATAATCTCTTTATGCTACGTTATATACTTTATTTATATTATATTCCATTATTGTCTTGATATATATTTATATTCATATTTAAAAAACACAGATAAAGCGTACTGATATTTTGCTTCGTTGTTACTTTGAGATTTTATTTATTGTTTTTATGTTGAACATTGCTACGATATGGTGAGAGACTGTTGACTTGTGATTCACGTGAACATAGCTTAATAATAGTTGCTGATTTTCGGTGTGCGCCAAACTAGTCTATGGTTTTTTGACAGGACGAGTTTGATCGCCACAAATTATAGTCTTAAAAATAGATTACGTTATATAATAGAAAAACAACACGATCTAATAAAAACAAAATTGCATTTCTTTTTACATAGATTTGAATATCAAATATCTATGGCCGCAATAAACACTTATCAACGTATCTACATAGTATAATTTTTGAACGGTTAATTATTAGTTGTTAATTATTATAGTCAAACATAGATAAATGTGTAGTTCAAAATTTGTGGAATTAAATAGTGTGTGGAAATACTTTTTGCGGGATGTGAATGAACAATCTGCATAATGCAAAACATTCAACAAAGAATTATGGTTCCAAAAAAGAACTTGTACATTTAAATTCTATTTATAAAATCAGTTTATTATTTTTCCACGAAAGTGCACTGTATAGATATTTTTCGTATTCATAAGTAAAACTGTAAGTACGCATTTCAAAAATAGTTTACAAGTTATTAAAGGGTTTAATATTTTTTTTTTACAAAAACAAATTCTAATCCCGGGATCCCGGGATTTGAAAATGGTCCAATCTCGAAATCCCGGGATTGCAATCCCTAGTTGTGATACATGGAGATATGTTAAAAATGTACACCAAACCGATTGTGCGTCCAACCAATGGCAGGTTGTTTACTTAGTGAAAATATCAAAAATTCATGTCTATCCCAACACCTTAAAAGTGCACTTTCTGATTCATCGCCGCTTGTTGAAAAAACCATTCGAGATTGTATCAATTGGATAAGTTCATGGAATGTACTGTCAAACAAAACCAATATAAAAAATCTTTCGTATTTCGATGGATTCATACAAACACTCAATGCAGTTTTAAACTTATGGGATAATCTCAAACATGAAGAAGATATTTGCTTTCTCATGATCAATAGACAAAATTAGGATTTGTTTGAATATTTATTTTCAAAAATATGTCACATGTGCGGTTTTAATTTAAATCCTATAACGTGAATATTCAGAATTAATCTTCATCAGTTAATAATTTCTGATAATATGATTTCACCGACATCGTCGAACTGCGAACCTTGATATAACTCGGACTAATATAGATTGGTCACCCTTGCAATTTTGTTATGTGTAATAACTTCCAACGAGACCGACGTGAAGAGATCACGGAATTTTAGTTTCATATTTTAATATGTAACAATACTAATTCCAAAATCATTTAAGAATCCCAAGATAAACTAACAGTGCGAGTTACGGGACAGCCTCAATATAAAAGAATATAAATAATAGTATAAAATAATAAATAACAATATGAACAGTTGTAACATTAATCTATCTGTATAAATATTATATTCATGTATTTCAATTATTTCAATGTCAATATGTAATTTCTATATTTGTGCATTTCACTTACATTCGAAAGTAAATATTTCCTACAGATATTATCAATTACATATTTTTGTTTACTTCAATGTCCAAATATTCTGAAATGCAATCTTGCCCTAAAACAAAAAACGATGCAATCTAGAATATTCGGTATATTTCCAAATTGTAATGACTAATGCCAGATAAACAATATAAAAGCACCGTCTCGGCATACGTCAGTTAGTCTTTTGCTACATGTTATGTTCGACGTTATTCTGTAATTTGTTGGTTTAATAAAATATTTATTTATTTTTATTTATTTCTTTCATACACAAAACATAATTCGCGCTCTCGCAGCCGATAATGTTCATTGAATACGCTCATTGTTTAGGGGAGATGACGGAATTGTCAAACCAGCATATTCGAACACCCATAAACCCCTGAAAAGGGATTAGAAATGCAGTATTTGATATTGATAGATAAGTACATTTTGTTGAGCATCCTGAGTTTCTTAAATCTATATTACTTAGAGACTTAGAGGATTAAAAGAGAGATTCACAGAAGCAATGATTTCTTTAAAGAAAACATGCGGTGAAAGCTGGATGTATGCGAAAATACTATAGACAAGATCAGTGTACATTAACTAATAGAGGAATATTAGACCAAGCAGCAACAGCTATTGCAAGAATAAAGCAGTCATCTTTTGTGAATTATTATATCAACGATAGTGAATCCAATCAATTAATACAAACTATTGTTGAGATATACTTTAGTGTTCGTCATGGAATAATTTATGCGGTTCTTGGCGAGGAGGGCTGTAAGCATATGACGAAAGCAGAAAGTAAACTATACTCTAAATTTAAAGAAACCCTTTCAATAAGGAATTTTATCAAATAATCCACTGTCTCCAACGAGGCCAACGACGCAATAAAAAACAATATTATTATTGTTTATTTCGATATATAAACTTCCACTCCTCTCCAGCTCGCGGGAGTCGATATGTTTCTCATCACGTCAAATTAAAATGTTAGTTAAGTGATTTTAATACTTATATTCATTGTATTTTTTATTTTCCTATATTATACATTTTTACATAGTGTATTTGTTAATAATTAATAAATATCATATTTTAATATTAAAACTTGTGATTACTACAAATCCTGCACAAACAACTTGTCCGTATTCCTCCGGGTTTACGACAATGCAATCTAGAATATTCGGAAAAAGCACCGTCTCGGCATATGAAACCTAGTATTTTGCTACATATTATGTTCGACGTTATTCTGTATTTTGTTACTTTAATAAAATATATTTTTATTTATTTGTTTCATACACGAAACATAATTCGTGCTCTTGCAGCCGATAATTATCATTGAATACGCTCATTGTTTAGGGTAGATGACGGAATTGTCAAACCAGCATATTCGAACACCCGCAAACCCCTGAAGAGACTATCGTAAACTGCTAAAAATTCATTAGAAAATTAGATTCATCTGGAGTCTAACTCACTGACTTTGATAAGGTCTAAGTATTGTGGCACTGCCGTGATCCCGCTGATTTATCGTATTTATTTAAAACGGAAGAAGTAAATAAAAACACAATTACAATAAAAAGAATTGTAAGTATAGAACTCCTCACGTAAAAGATGCTCATAAAAATCAACGAAACGAAAGGAAAATTGTATGAGTTCATCGACAACTATGTAATGTACCTGTGGCGCCATGAAATTACCATCATGGACGCCACATTTTTTTATACCAAAGTCGATAAAGAAGTGCGACTTTATACACGCAAAAGGTCAGTGGCTTAAGCTACCGGCGAATCTACTGAATATGTTAACGTCAGTGGCTCATGCGTACAGAAGGGTTGTAAGATTTGATATCGCAGCGCCAAGCGGTGGTTTGTGAAACTAATGAGGCGGACATGCTGGTAGAATACGATTGAAGCGGTCTTCGGGTTTTGGACGCCATTGGGAATGGACGTTGTGGTTTTGCGGTCAGGAATCAGGCCCATTGTTTCTTTTAAATCCTGCCTGATGCACCTGACAAGGAAGAAATGGAGGTGGAAATTTAACGGAGGATGGTTGGAAAAGTATATTCAACGGGAAAAAAGGATTGAGAAGGACGACATCGTTTTTTCAAGAGGATCCATATATCTGGCATAACTCGTGTAAACCGTAACTAAAACTCTTTAATCATTTTATTTATTCATTCTTAAATGCTCTTATATCTTTTATATAGACTAGTATGTTGTTGATAGTGCAAAAGTAACTTTGGTGATATCCTATTTTTTATATTTCTCGTAAAGATCATTGTTGTATTTTGTGCAGTGTTGTGCAAGTTTGTAAATGATTCGACAGCGTTTCAATCGGTCAAGGTTACCGCAATTCAGAAGGCGAGTGAGATAAAGCGATACGCTCCTAAGGGGTATCGGTAGTCTCTCTCTTTTCATCAGGCCTTTATTTAATCTAACGCTGACGGATCGTTCTCAAACATATTCTAAAGTGACAAAACATTTTCGTACTAGTTTAAATCTATTTTGAAATTTTATTTTACTATTATTAAATATTCGATATAACTGTGATAACTCTATATATTTTGTCTCTAATTTTTATCTATGATCTTGTTAGTTGGTGGAGGTTTCCGATGTCTTTATTTTGAGTGGATTAAGGAGTCTGTTGTGATTCGGAACCTCGTGTATATTTATTCCTTTAGTAGATAAATGACCATAATCTCTTTATGCTACGTTATATACTTTATTTATATTATATTCCATTATTGTCTTGATATATATTTATATTCATATTTAAAAAAAAACACAGATAAAGCGTACTGGTATTTTGCTTCGTTGTTACTTTGAGATTTTATTTATTGTTTTTATGTTGAACATTGCTACGATATGGTGAGAGACTGTTGACTTGTGATTCACGTGAACATAGCTTAATAATAGTTGCTGATTTTCGGTGTGCGCCAAACTAGTCTATGGTTTTTTGACAGGACGAGTTTGACGTTTACATTCGAAACCGATCTTTATTTCCACGTTGATATATTCTGGATTGTGTTGTACGTATTGTCTTTAATATCACAAGGCGGCATTCTCTTTCACCCATAAGAGACACCATTCATGCATATTCATATTACCTCTGCTTTATTTTCATATCAAAACGTATGTATGTTTACGAACGTCATGTTCATATAACCTAACTTTTGTAACAAGCTTGACTTATGAAGTGGAATTTATTTTGTTAATAAATTATTTATCTGTCTGTGTTAATCTGAATCAACCGAGTGTTAAGTGAGTTTACCCTTGTCCTGTCCGTTAATCGTTTATGTTACAGAAATTATAAGTTTTATTGAATTACCTACTTGAATTAAGATTATTGTTCGACGAACTGTGGAATTTACATCGGACTACGGAAAGCCACTGGAGTGGGAGTTATTAATAAAACCAGACGTGACCATTGCGTTTTTCTCTGCTCAAGGTGATTGTATCCCGGAACTATTAATATTATTCTACGATACTAAGTATCTTTCTTTATTATTATTAAAAATTTTATATATAAGTATTTTAAAGGGGGTTTATGCTTAGGGGACTTCCATATATCATTACATTCTTCTAAAACTAAGCTGGTAGCAGGGCATTCTGTATTCCGGGGTTTCGATCACCCCCTTTGTTTAAATTAGTAGCGTCACGGATTTTCTAAGTCTTTTTATTTTATTTTATTAATTCTGGCCTTCGACGGGCGATAAGCTGCCCGTTAACGAAGTGTGCAAGATACCTGCTCTTCCTATATGTAAGATTTATTTATTATGACAAATTTATCTAAAAACGTCTGGTTCTCATAGAGCAAAATAAAAAGGTTTCGATCGTTAAGGATGTGACCCTAATAAAAAGGGTCGCGGGAACGGCCGATAAGGCAAAATAACCAAAGTGTGTACCACGCTAAGATGCAGATCTTTGTCTATCTGCTAATATAAAAGGTGTTGTTTTAAAAATCGACACACTGAAAAAGGACTCTAACTTATACACATTCAATCACCACTCTGTCAGAACCAATCAAACGAAGTACTTATAACATCATATCATATTATTTAAACTACCTATATAAAATACAACGAAAGATAAATCGTGTGTTATTTATTATTGCTCTTAATGAACTGGTGTCATCCTGACAAATCTAAAATCCAGTGTTCACCCACACGTCCATTACAAACCGATGTCAGAAGTGGGATATCGAGAAAAAATTAATCGGAGTATCCAGACAAAATTAATCAGAGCATCGAGAGAAGAAAACTGTGCGTCCAGAAAGCAGAGCGTCCAAAAAGCTGAGCATCCATGAAACAGAGCGTCCAGAAAAGAGAGCATCCAGAACGTAGAGCGTCCAGAAAACAGGAAACCGCATTGGAAGCAGAGCTACAATGTTATTTTTACTGTTACTGTGAATCTATTATAATATAATTTTATTCGCGCATTCGCACGTAAAATTTAATGAGTACGTATCCAGATTTATCAGTTTTATTTACAAGTAATATCGAAGAACAAAATCAAATCACAATGTCTGGAATAAGCGTTGAATTAGCTGAAAAAAGACTCAAAATTTGACGGTACGAAGGGGAAATTATACGAATTCATAGACAATAGCGATAAAGCAATGGCGCTAGTTAAACCAGAGCTCTCGAGTGTATTATTTAGCATTATAGAAACCAAAATCACAGACAATGCACGCGCTCTTATTAGAAATAGAACTTTCGAATCATGGGAAATATTAAAAAATTATTCATTAGATTCATATTCAGAAAAACGGACTATAAGCCAATGGCAATTAGAGTTAAATTCTTGCAAACAAAATTTTGGGGAATCTGTTTTATTATTATTACAAATCGAAACTCTGCCAGTATACCTCTGGAACTAACTATAAAACTAACTATATAAATAACTATAAGTGAATATATTAAAAGTAGTTAAATAATATTAAAGTGTATTCTATTTTATTTCATCTAAATAAATATATTAAAATAAGTTATTCGCATTCTTAATTCGCTCTTATCGAGCTGGTGTCAGACTAAATCCATCCTGATCAACTAAATCCGAAACATCATGGGCTCGCCCATTACAAAACTATAATAGTTTCATTTCATTTATTTCTGCTTCTTCGAAACTGGTAGCACGCTACCATATGAATTGCTGAGAATATCTTATAAAAAGTTAATTTACATAGTAAAAAATTATAATCTTATTAAAGCAACTTAAATATCATTAAAATATATAGAATTAAATGTTGAATTCAATTCGTTAAGAGCTTAGAAATTTAAATAAACAAATTGTGTGTTATATAGCTGGTTACGTTGTATGTATTTAAAAATGTTGAACTTGTGCAGATGTTCTTTGTGCCAATGCACAAAACAGTTTTCAATATAATTATAACATTAAGAAATAAGGGTGGTTTGATGTACCCATCAGAATCAGTTTTAAAAATATGCGTGAAAACTGGAGATATATTTAAAAAATAAAACACTATCCAACCTACATAATATAATGATATTAGATAATTTTGGACACTGCATCAGTTAAAAAGCAATGGAAGCAATAGACGGTGATATTGTAAAATCAATTTTACAATCAAAAAGTACATATACCAAAAATATTGTACGCGAGAAAAAAAAAACTATTTCGTTTTTTATGTATTGTTTTCTTATAAATTTCATACATAGTCCTATAGGTAATTGTGATGATTGTATGATAAATTAACATAATAAATTGATCGAAAAATTCAGAGCCTTTTGGTCCCCCGAAAAGATTACAGACATAAAATACAAAATATCTACAAAAATACTGTCTCACGCATCGTCATTTGAAAGGGATATGGAGTTTTTAGTGATGCCTAAAACAACTAATAATTTGCCCGTGGAAAATGTTGATATTTCCAATGTGAAGTGGCCTCATGATATAATATTAGCTGATACTGAATTCCATATACCTGGCGTGATTGATATATTGCTTGGGGCTGAAATATATGAAAATCTTATGTGCGGTAAAGTTTTTAAAATTTCGCCAAACTTACCAGCACTGCAACCAACGGTTTTGGGAATTCACAATGGTCGTATTCAAAAGTGCATTCGTTAAGAAGCAACGACGACGATTCTAATGAGTAATTTTCCCTGAGGTCAATTATTTCGGGAGAGGGGGTGTTTTTACTTTATTTTTTAACTAATAAGATATGGCTTATACGAGCATTTTTAATAGATCAGACAAAAGACATACGGAAGATCCCGATTATGTTATAGCAGCACATACTCACGAGTTATTTAAGAGATATTCAAGTCATTATCAAAGTGATTCTCAAATCCTAGATACATTAGCCCACAGAGTTATGGAAAGATCACTAAAAGATGTTGTTTGTGATACATGTAAGAGGCTATTTTTAGAATGCCAGTGCAAACATGGTTACGATTTATTAAAAGAACAATTAAAGAAGAAAGGTGATAGTTCTTCTGATCATGAAACTCATGATGATCAGCCAGGTAACCAAAATGTTATAACTGTTGAAGATGATCTTCAAGATAATACTGATGATGACATTTTTATATAAAACAAAAACAAATCTATTTCCATAAATATATTCTCATCCTTAAATACAACTATTACTGTTAAAGATCTTCTTCCAAAAATTATGGCACTAAATAAGCCTGCTAAAGATAATCTATCTTCAACTTTGGAAATAGCTTCTAATTCTTCCAATTGGGTGGATTTAAAACCAATAAATACATCTACTCTTGAAGAGTGATAGTGACAAAAACTTGTCAGGAAGTCAAAGGTTGGGTTTAGTACTTCCAAATTTTTCAAAATTAGTTATTTTTGGAGGTGAGATAGAAGATGAAGCAAATTATCTTTCACTCAGAGATTACAAAGAGATGGATAAGAAAAAAACATACCTCATCTTGCACATCTCCTACTGAAGAGGATGAAAATCAAAAAGGTGTTGTTAGAAATACTGAGCCTCACCACAATTTAAAAAAATTATGGACGATCACAAAAAAGATTGTACCACGTATTATCCTTCAAATTTGTGGCTTTATGCTCAGATGTCTCACCATGCAAGAGATATAAGAAATAAATAAAACTAGTATAAATAACCTCAATTCAATACTTTCAGACACTATGAACGCTATATCAATTTTAGGCAACTCCTATAATACTTTGGAAACAACTTGTCAAGGGATACTAAACAAGCAGAATGAGTTGAATGAACAATAGATATATCTCTCTAATTAATGTTTTGTCTGGAATTATGGAGAAAAAGTTTAATCAAACTTCAACGCTAGACTCCAAAGAACATGTTTGGTCACATACGTATAAATATGTTAGCTATATTCACACTGGTCACATTTAAAAGAACATTCGTTAAGAAGTAAATATTGACAAAACCAGTTATCTTATAATTAGTAAGTGTATCATTACTCTAGGATAGTGGGCAGACATTTTTAATCGTATTGTAACGACTTCAACTGGACATTTATAACAGCATCAATATTTTCATTTAATCAATAAAAACTATCACAATATCTTGATAGGTCTTATAAAAATTTAAACAATTCATATTTGTATTACCTATTGCTATTGGTACACAAAATAAAAAATGAAAGAACTTTTTGATTGGTGTAATGTTAAATATTTTTACCAAATGCAATAATTATATTCAACGCATTTGAACATTTTTGTAACTTTTTCTTACAATCAGTAATTAACATCTGTAGAAAGTTCATTTATACTCGTATATCTTCCACATGAGGAATTTATGTACAAGCAAATTTTGTATATTATAGATGAAAAAAAGAATAAGTGATGTTTTTAGATTTTCATTAGAAAACAATGTATGAAAAAAGTAAATTCTACATTGATTTTGAGATCAAATGTAAAACAGATATTACAACAGAAATTCTGGTAATATATATTTATTTGGGGAAGTAGAATATAGTTTTCGTTTGATTTAATTTCCGTTGTTAACTTGTAAGTAGTAATACTAATAAACGTACATAAGAGTACAACAGGGAAGTTTAATAGCTCCCCAAAACCACCCCTTTCCGTGTCCTCGTTCTTTCAACAGATCTTTCGGCTGTTTCAATTTGTTTCGGATATGTTGGAGAAAGGAATTATACGTGTATCAAAAAAGCCACAATTTTGATGGATATATGTATGCGAACTGAGAGTTGTTTCACACAAGATACACCTTTACATTCTAGATTATGCCATAGTTGTTGGATGGATAGCTGGAAAACCCTTCACCAACTGTCCAACCCTCTGGAAGTATTCGGAATGCGAACGTGGTTTTTGAACCAATGAACAAAAGTATGACAACGAAGCAAAATGACATCGACATTCTGTTAGACGAAAACTCATCACGATTTGATTTTTGAATCAACCAAGTGTGCAAAAAAAAAGCCCGAGATATAAGAAGACAACTTTGGATTAAGCAGGTACTTCTAAATTATATTGACTCCACACTTATATGCACATAATATGCATATATCATTTGCATTTCAGGACCTGTATTTATTATCGATGTATCCAATTCGATGAACGATAACAAAAAACTTGAAAACTACCAACAACCATTGACCACCCCATTAATAATTATAGAAAAATTGGCGTTGTTGTCATTCATTATACGCAGCCTTCGGGCGTCAGAAAAATAAATTTTCGAATGTACACTGAATGTAATATACAGTATAGTTAAAGTATTATTCTTTCATACTACTGATCCATATATTTTTTTATGTAATTTTATTCAAAACGGTTATCATTTTTAATATATTGTTGACTGACTATTATATTATATCATTGCAGTACGTATGTACGAATACAAAATTTGTTTTCCAAAATACGAAGCAAGTGTATGTAGAAAAATGCTGCTTATCAAAGGACAGATATTTCGTTTCTCGGAAACAAACATACAGGCAGCTTTAGAAGATTGTCGGCGAGGGATTTCTACCGCAACTGCTGCAAAAATACACGGTGTGCCTAGAGTTAGTCTTTTATAAAAATATAAAGGTAAAACACCGATTAAACGACAAATGGGAAGAAGTTGCAATTTATCTGAGGAAGTAGAAGCTATTTTGGTAACGTAGGTAAAAAGAGTGACAAAAAAAAACAGGAATTTGTCTTACTTTTAACCAGATCAACGGTTCAATGCTCTCAATATATTATCTAAGAATGATGAGACGATATTTCACGCATTAACTGCGACAAATCAGGATATTTTGCAAATTAAACAAACAATGATTTGTAGACTTACAATAATAATTGATACAATATTAACTAAAATCTCCAATTGGATGTACATATTTGTACAAAGCTTCATTAGAGCTGTAAATTCTGCATTAGTTGGACAGATAAATGTGCTTACAGTACTATCTGAAGTAGATCATACTTTCCATGCCGTTCCAGAGTTTGGGACTTATCTAGTTGTGGATAAAAACTTGTATCGTTATGGCGGATATATATTTATCTCATATGTATTATCTGCTCCTATACTAAATGTGGAAGATATCATCCAGGACCTTGAACCCTCATATGTTGAGAAAACATTCCTTAATCTGGAAAAATGCCTCATTAATGTTATACTGGTCAAGTATATTGAATACACCGAAGACTATCTAAAATCAATTATCGTGAATGACAACATCATCACTCCAGAGTATGCAGATTTCTCAGAAGTCTTGAATAACAAAGGTTTTCAAGGGAAGATATTGTACATTCCTTAATCTGGAAAAATGCCTCATTAATGTTATACTGGTCAAGTATATTGAATACACCGAAGACTATTTAAAATCAATTATCGTGAATGACATCATCACTCCAGAGTATGCAGATTTCTCTGAAGTTTTGAATAACAAAGGTTTTCAAGGGAAGATATTGTACAAGAATATACGGGTTAGGAGACAATACCTGATACTTGCACCTGATACTGCAGAGTTAAATTCTATCCTACAACAAATTAGACTAACGGACATTAACGGGAGTGATATTCAAAGTAAAAATCAAGGATATCAAAGATTTCATCAAAGTTATCCAATGAACATTCACACTACAACAGCTGGATATGATCACCAAGATGATATACCACCAATATCTGACCACCTTATTCGAGTGAAGAGAGAACCGATAACTCTCTTGGTATTAGGTATCAGTGTTATGATCCTGTTGTCTGCTGGATTTGTTTGGAATCGTGTAGATATAGAGATGCTGAAATCCACCAGAGCAACACTTGTTGAGAGTAACACCAGGATCGTACAGGCGGTAAATGATCACTCAAATGCTCTCAATATATTATCTAAGAATGATGAGAAGATATTTCATGCATTAACTGCGACAAATCAGGATATTTTGAAAATAAAACAAACAATAAATTGTAGACTAACAATAATTTATACAATATTAATAAAAAAATCTCCAATTGTATGTACCTATTTGTACAGAGCTTCATTAGGGCTGTAAATTCTGCATTAGTTGGACAGATAAATGCGGACATAGTATCTGGTGAAATGTTGAACAAAATTGTTAAAAGCCATCCTCAAATGAGAGATACTATGTATACATCTAAACCATATTTGGTGTATAAAGTAGGGAAGTTTGAACTGGTGAAGGTTCAGAATTATCCACCATTATTAATTTTGTGGCGACTCATATAGAAAAGTTATATCAAGTTTACACATGCCCATTTAATTACAACCATTTCTTTAGAAAACTATATTTACCAGGAATGGCCTTCTTAAAGAGTAGCGAAAGAGAATGGATGGACATCACAGTAAGTGAGTGTGTGAATTCTGTCGGGGAGTTTCTTTGTATCCAGTATGCGATTTCCGGTCGAGAGAACTTTTGCCTAAGGTGTTCTTACAAATAATTTAGAGACAGTAGGAAAGAATTGTAAAATTGATCCATCTTCTCAGTTCTTTCATGAAGTCATAACAACAAATCATGGCACTATCGTCTGCCCTTCGAAATCCACAGTAAACTTAATGTGGAGCACCAAGTCAGGAGTCAAGAGAACCCGATTATTAGATCTAAGTATGACATGCATCTTTCTTAACACCAGAAAATGGATCGGAGGTTATTGTTGACAATAAAATACACCATATAAAAATGTCGTACTTGATGAATATCACCTCATCCGATAGATGGGGCAAAGTTCTCACTTCTCAATTTGAACGTTACTTCTTTAGATATTGATAATAAAAAACATCAGGAGAATCTTTCTGAAATAAGGGGAATAGCAACGTTCCATCACACCATAAGATACTCTGTGATGGGTATATTATTGATTATGATTATCGGGTTCTGGATCGCAAGGAAAAATAGGCAAAATTGGAACGGGATTGTCACTGTTGCACATCATGTTAAGACAAGCCAAGTAGTAATTCCAGTTCAACAAAAAGAGATGTTGTAAAATAATCTCTCTAACCACTTTATCACACACAATTATATATATATTTTCTTTATATTATATGTACTCATTAAAAAGATAAAATAAAAATTATTATTATAATAAACTTCCATTCAATTAGTTACGATCCTGTAATAACGTAAGTACAAGTATGGAATTCCTTCGTGTTCTATACACTGCCATGCAAAAGTCTTTGGACACTCATTTTTTAAGTATAAAAAATCTTAAATGTCGATAAGAGTACTTAATTACATCTTTTCTAATAATCCTAGCATATCTAAAATACAGCATTTACAATTTTCCATGTTTGGGAAAATTGTTTAATTATATGCCTGAAAGGTCAAGTTTATTCAAGTTGAAAGCATAATGTCTTTCAAGCTAACAAGAAATTGTTTTTTACTACATGGTTAGGCGATTGAAGTGTTACCAACTTCACACCGGTATATCTGGCAAACCGATAATGACAACAGTATGTCAAATTCATACCAATGACAACTCTTTATATTGTTTACAAGCTACCACAAGCATTTACGTCTAAGTTTTATAGAATAAAAGTTATTCGAAATGGAATTAAAATGTAATAGTGTGATTTGGCTGAAAAATCACAACCAGCTATTGTTCGTGATCTCAGCCATCTCAAAGTTATAATGATACAGGCAGCATGGCCAAACGCTATGGTGGTGGACGAAAAAAAAAAACAGCAATATCTCCTGAAATGGGTCGGAAAGTGAAGGCTCGACTTGAACGAAATCCACGTCGTAGTGGTAATCAAATGGCCAAAGAACCGAACATATCCCAGCGAAGCATCCGACGCATATTCCAAAATGAGCTCGAGATAAAGCCTTACAAGTTTCAAATTGCACACGATCTTACACCAAAGCAAAAAATTTTATTAACATAATGTATTATTTTTTTGTATTTTTTTCTCAAAATAATAAAACTGTATATTACAAAAGGTAAAGCAGTTAGAAATCTCCCAGTATTTTTTTCATAGTCAGGGCCATAGAAATACCCAATAACAGAAAAAAAATAAAGGAAACAAGACTTGTGTTGACCAGTGTTATATCCTATGTAACAGTCGCGGTATGTAGTTTGAGAACCGCTGGTTGTTACTGATATAAGCCAGACGCTAACTCAGCCAAATTACTGTGTTAGCGTCTTAAAGGCTAGTTTTGCAGCGTTTGCAAAGATACTGACCGCGGGGACGGAGGAAAACGCCGCGGGCAATCGGTCTTGGGTCTCACGTCGATGACGATCATTTCATCTGTGAAATATAAATAAACAATACATATTAACTTAATATAATTTCTATAATGTATTGTTTAATGTATTTTAACAATTAAATAATAAATATATATCATAATCTATGTATGTTGTTTATTTACGGACATGCAGACAGACACACATGTGTATAATAATTATAAAACATTTGATTATTGAAATATGATTAATTTAATACATATTTATTATAAATATGTTACGACTTTGGATTTTTACATTGATTCATATGCTAATGAACTACATAAGATCAAAACTTAGTGGATTGAAGTTATTCCCAAAGTATTTAGGACCGTATCGAATCATTAACATAAAACGAAATGATCGTTATGGCGTAGAAAAAGAAGATGTGAATTCAAGTGGCCCAGTGCGTACATCACCTGCAGCTGATCACATGAAACCGTGGGCTAATATTGTTGCAGATGATATAAGCGATGATGTCCAAAAGGACGACTCTCCGGAAGATGAAACGTAGAAGAATCAAATATGTCCGAGTATCTGCGACGATGTGAATATCATTTTCAGAACTTAGGAATCCCACATAGCAAGTGGATAAAAATAATCACTATATAACTAGAAGAAGTCACTGGCAGCTGGTGGAAGCCATACAGCCGACTCAGTTTACAATTTAGTGAATTCAATGAGCGACTATTAAATATATTCGCGAGACCAGACCTCACAATACAACTCATTTCACTTTGTGGACAGAAAGAGAAGACGCACGAATCATACGAACTATTTTTAATTAACAAAATTAGTACCTACATTTCATAGATTATATCCTATGTAACAGTTACGGTATGTAGTTTGAGAGCCGCAAGTTGTTACTTAGATAAACGCTTACTCAGCAAAATTACTGTGTTAGCGTCTTAAAGGCTAGTTTTGCAGCGTTTGCAAAGATGCTGACCGCGGGAACGGAGGAAAACGCCGGGGGCAATCGGTCTTGGGTCTCACGTCGATGACGATCATTTCATCTGTGAAATATAAATAAACAATACATATTAACTTTTATGTATTTTAACAATTAAATAATAAATACAGCCTTGGACAAATGTATGGAGCACCCTTGCAGTTGAAGATAACAACTGAATTTATGTCCTTTTTAACTTGTTTATATTTAACAAAATGTTTTTAAAATATCATTGACACATTCTTAAAGACAAACGGTGAAAAGCTGATCCTACTTCCCTACGGACAACTACGAAAGAGCATCGTATATTAGAAACTTTTCCGAACCGTATTGATGAATGAAAATTACAACGATATTTAATTATGGTTAGTAGATAAATTGATTTTCTATGCCTCCACCCTATATCATACCTACAAAAAAGTATTGCAAATATAATCGAATGTTTATCGAAGAACCACCTAACTTTTACTTAAGAATTGTTTCAACAAGAAAATCAGTTAGAATTAGAATATCAGATTGAAGAAAATATTATAGTCATGTTATGATAATAATCAATACTTCCATAATTACGAACCACAATTAAATCATGAAAGTAATTTAGATGAATATGTACAAGATGAAATTGCTGATTCAAATTTTAATATGTTTGCCTATCCCTGTCAACCAACATAGAATTGAACTATCAACTCGGTAACAAACTACCATATATATTTATTTCAAATGGCGATCAACCACCCTTAAGATTTTTAACTGACATCGGTTCCACAGAGTCATTTATAGATCATAAATGGTGTAACGATACAAACAGAGAAACCGTACTCTGTCGAAATTACAACTGTATTAGATTCGTATAAATTTACGAATATCACATTTAAAGAACGAAGAACGAGCACAATTTATTAAACTTTGTAAAAATTATGATAATATTTTCTTTAAAAACGACGCATTGACTTTAACTAATTACATTAAACACTCAATAGACACTAAAGACGACATACCAATCAATAAGGACGAGATTAAAAGACAAATAGATGAACTACTAGACAAAGGAATCATCAGACCTTCAAATTCCCCTTGGTCAAGTCCAGTTTGTATTGTATTTAAAAAAATAGACGCTAGTGATAAACGTAAATGGAGATTAGTAGTTGATTATAGGAAACTAAACGAAAAGACCATTGACGATCGGTACCCAATAAATAACGCAACTGAAATATTAGATAAATTAGGATGATGCATGTATTTTACAACTCTTGATTTAGCATCAGGACTTCACCAAATCGAAATGAACCCCCGCGATATACCTAAAACAGCCTTTACAGTAGATAACGGACATTACGAATACATTAGAATGACGTTTGGTCTTAAAAATTCACCATCTACTTTTCAAAGAGTAATGGATAACATGTTACGCGAATTAATAGAAAAATGCTGTTGCAATATGGATAATATAATAATTTGTTCAACTTCTTTACAAGAATATATAGAAAATTTAACTAAATTAACGACATTCTTGCACAATTACAAGGAGTTTAGAGAGTGAAACCGTACTCAGTGACGATAGTTCTTTACATACAAATGTTAGCATAGAAATTCTAGAACAAGCAACAGGAGATATACTCACAGGAACTATGATGCATAGATTCAATGACCACATATCAAAAAAGAATGCATTGATCAATATGAGAGTTAATTTACCTTCTCACACTTATATCAGTACAGATCATATGGGAAAATATTTAAGAGGGAGCGACAATGTAAACATGCATTTTCAAGGAACAATACTATTATCTATTGTTATATTGCACATCTAAGTATGAAATAGAAATTCTAGAACTAGCAACAGGAGATATACTCACAGGGACTATGATGCATAGATTCAACGATCATATATCAAAAAAGAACGCATTGATCAATATTAGAGCTAATTTACCTTCTCATACTTATATCAGTACAAATCATATGGGAAAATATTTAAGAGGGAGCGACAATTTAAACATGCATTTCCAAGGAACAATACTATTATCTATTGTTATATTGTACATCTAAGTACGAAATAGAAATTCTAGAACTAGCAACACGAGATATACTCACAAGAGCTATGATGCATAGATTCAATGACCACATATCAAAAAAGAATGAGAGCTGATTTACCTTCTCATACTTATATCAGTACAGATCATATGGGAAAATATTTAAAAGGGAGCGACAATTCACAATTAGCTAGCGGCACTAGCATTCATATGCATTAAAATTGTGCTGATTGTGAGGAGTATGTTCCAGATAAGAAGATAGTTAATTCTTATTTTAATTTTTATTATAGTTCATAAGTTTAAATTTACATA
The DNA here is from genome assembly GCA_949319165.1 of Sialis lutaria. Classification (NCBI taxonomy): domain Eukaryota; kingdom Metazoa; phylum Arthropoda; class Insecta; order Megaloptera; family Sialidae; genus Sialis; species Sialis lutaria. Next base: position 12,385,541 of record OX439241.1, read on the forward strand.
TTTTATACTATCGACAAATGTATGAAATCTGTAATGGTTTACAAAAATGCTAAATAAATAATAATAATAATAATAATAATAATAATGATGTCCCATACCCTCAAATAACTACTATGGAAGATAATCCCTTGATATATTAAAAACTACAAAATATTCCAAAAAAGCATATATCCAAAGTGTAATATGTTCTCATTAGTATCAAATATTACTAGTAGAGACGCCCGTCGCAGCCACTATTATTATCTCTAGGCTTTTGAAAGTGATACAGTCTATGACAACAGAGAAATCAGCAGTAATGGTTTCACAATTAAGTATCCAAGATGTAACAAAAGTAGGGTTACAACTTATCATAGACTCATTAGCTCATTACCTACAGTAGAAACCGGTTATAACGACATCGGTTAATACGACGTACCGGTTATAACGACTCAGAATAAAAGTCCCGGCTGAATCCCATATAATTGCCTGTTATAATAAACCGTTTATAACGACATCGCTTACAACGAAATATCGCTTTTAACGACTTTCTGTTTACAATATTTTCGGAGAATTTTATTGGTTTGTACGACGGACCGACTTTTGTTTAAATTTTTTTTAAATATAGTATTTTTATATAGTCAATACTCTTTGCACATGTGTTATTTAACATTATTAAAACAATTTTTTGTTTTTATAATCTTAACGTAAGAATATTATGTTTATCCTTTAATAATCCGTGATGTTTTATTGTGTCTGACATAATTGTGCATTTTTGTACAATAAAAAGATATTGTTTGACATAATACATACTTAATAATCATGTTTTGTAGGTTGAGTTTAAATCATGGATAAGCAAATAAACAGATAACAGATGTGACATTTTTCGTATACGGTACATGATTGGTGGAGAGTAACCAATCAGAATCACCTCTTAATGTCAAACTATGTTTTCAGTAAAATAACGTTGTGTCGCTTTTGTATATTAGTATATGTTTTATCTTTTTTTATATTTTATTATTTTCTGCTTAAAATTCTGATTTTATTTTGACGCTCGCAGACGGTGAATTTCACAAAATTTCAGCATACTCATGAAATTTTTAGTTTTTACGATAAATTACCTTAAAAAATCGATAATCGGTTACTACGACGTATCGGTTATAACGACCTAAAATAACGGTCCCTTCAATGTCGTTATAACCGGTTTCTACTGTATATTTATATTATCATCATTTGAGATATTCGTTGCCCTTATACTTGAATTTAGTAACAGATGTCATATGGCAAGAATTATAAGAAATGTGCTTATTAACAGAGTTATTACCAGTTTTATCTGAACCTGATGAAGAAAACCAACAGTCTAGCCTGTATGAAAATAGAGTGGGTATACCCCGCATACTCAATAAGATATAAAGCTTCCATGACATCAGAAACCGATACAATCCTCCACCAGACAAGAACCCAAAAGACCAATCATATCTAACAATTAAACCTCCTATTTTCTTTGTTATTCCTGGAATGTATTTTTCTAGAATATTCACCATGTGGTTCATTCATGTATATCTTATTTCCCATAAGAGACTATATTTTAGAAAATTAAGATTTAATGAAACATCAATAAACACATCACAAACACATCCCTACTGCAGATTACAGTATAATCGAAATGTATGATCAAATAATAAAAGTTGTGCCCAAAGACAAAATGAAGAATATTTTTGTTCATCATAGATGCAGAAAGTAACCAAGAAATTCAACTTTAGCAGAAACAAGCAGCTTGAGTTCAGATGAAGATGTGCCTTTATCAGAGATGAATAGTTTTTTTACGGAACGTGATAAGGAGACAAAATGGCAAAAATCTTATAACAACAGGGTGAAGCGTCAAGTACTCAAATATTCTCACGAAAGATTCTGGCGTTCGTAGAAATGGCGTAGCTGCATATTACACATTGTCACGAAACCAGTCAGGGATTGGATTGTACCAAATTCAACATTCCGATGGTCGATAAGTATGACTTCTTTCTGATGTAACTGGGAACCATTGTGTTTGAAATCGAAGTATTACACACAACTAGATACGTGTCATGAATTACCAACAAAGATATCATTGAGTATAGGTGAAGTGATGAATTATCTTACAATTAGTGTGTTTTAGCGTACTGATTACAGATTCCTAATTTGTAGTTAATATCGATTTATTTATCAATAGATGTAGCCACCTGATAGATAATGTATCGTTGGTAATTAAATTGATACTTGTTCAAACTTATAATTGCAATAAGTTTGTGTGTTCCGAAATATTTTTATTTTAGGATAGTATTGTAGTGTACAATACAACCCTGGTGACAATGTTGATGTTACTCAAGTGGATCTGAGATGCAGATGCATCAAGGAGACTGAGGCATTATCAGATTGTCTGTTTACAAGATTGCTTGTGTCTTAAATATTGAATAATAAAATACTATTTTAATAAAATTATAAAGGTGTTTTATTTGAATTATTGCGTAACAATATTGTTGTAGATGATATAAGCGATGATGTCCAAAAAGACGACTCTCCGGAAGATGAAACGTAAAAGAATCAAATATGTCCGAGTATCTGCGACGATGTGAAGATCATTTTCAGAACTTAGGGATCCCACATAGCAAGTGGATAAAAATATTCACTCCATAACTAAAATAAGTCACTGGCAGCTGGTGGAAGCCATACAGCCGACTCAGTTTATAATTTAGTGAATTCAATGAGCGACTATTAAATATATTCGCGAGACCATACCTCACAATACAACTCATTTCACTTTATGGACAGAAAGAGAAGACGCACGAATCATACGAACTATTTTTAATTAACAAAATTAGTATCTACATTTCATAGATTATATCCTATGTAACAGTTACGGTATGTAGTTTGAGAACCGCAAGTTGTTACTTAGATAAGCCAGACGCTAACTCAGCAAAATAACTGTGTTGGCGTCTTGAAGGCTAGTTTTGCTGCGTTTGCAAAGATGTTGACCGCGGGGACGGAGGAAAACGCCGGGGGCAATCGGTCTTGGGTCTCGCGTCGAGGACGATCATTTCATCTGTGAAATATAAATAAACAATACATATTAACTTTTATGTATTTTAACAATTAAATAATAAATACAGCTTTGGACAAATGTATGGAGCACCCTTGCAGTTATAGATAACAACTGAATTTATGTCCTTTTTAACTTGTTTATATTTAACAAAATGTTTTTAAAATATCATTGACACATTCTAAAAGACGTTTGTCTAACCAGATAACCCAAAATGTAAACATAGTTATGATAAATCTTGAAATACAAATAAACACAGACTCAGCACTTTTTGCTTTGTTTATATAAAAATAATCAGCTAGGGTTTGAATCATTATTACACTTGCTTTTGAAGTGAATAGTGTCTTTTTTGTGTATTATTGAGTTAAAGTGAATATTTTTAATATTATTATGCCTAAAAACGTGAACTCACTGTGGCAGAAAGGAGTAAAATTGTATTGCTCCATTCACAAGGACAGTCCCAGGTGCAAATTTAAAAAAAAAAATGAAGTGTTCAAAAAAAGCTGTGCAAAATACCATCAAAATGTTCCGAGAGACTGGCACGTGGAAAAAAACGTGCAACCACTTTTAGAGATTATCGTTTTCTAAAGAGAAGTGCTCTTCATGAACGCTGAAAATCATCAAAAGAGCTGGCTGGTGATATATGGGAGCATAAAAAAGTTAAAGTTTCCTCTAGAACAATTAGAAGACGTCTAGTGGAATCTAATTTGCATGGGAGAAGAGCTCGCCGAAAACCACTGTTGACTGAGCGACACAGAAAACTCTGTCTTGAGTGAGCCAAAAGATATGCAAAATCATTTGGTCTGATGAGTCCAATATAGAAGTAAGTATTGTAATGGTGTAATGTACTTACATAAAATAATAATCACATAAAATAATCACTCCATAACTAAAAAAAGTCACTGACAGCTGGTGGAAGCCATACAGCCGACTCAGTTTACAATTTAGTGAATTCAATTGATACAACCCTGACCAATATACTTTGGTCACCCATGCAATTTTGTATATATAACAATATTCCCGCCGAGGCTAACGTGAAGCGACCACAGACATAAACAGATATAGAATATTGTCACATATTCAATATCTGTTGCATTAGGGCACTTGAGAAGAATAAACAACGCGTTCTCGCAGCCGATACTAATCACCCAGCAGTTTCGGATACCCGAAAACCCCTGAAGGGTCTATCAATTAACATATAAATACCGCAGTAAAATCTTGACGAAATCAGATTCCTACGGAGTCTCACCCACTGACAGACGAACTAGTCCAAGTCTCTGGCCCTGCTACGATTGTGCTGCACGCCAAAGAGGAAATAGTAAAAGAGTGACGTCGACTTCTGGCCCTGCTGCGATTGCGCTGCACACCGTGGTCCGACATCAAAGTAATATCAAACCTCTGACCCTGCCGTGTGTCGATGCACGCCGAGGTAACTAAAAATCTGGAGGACATCCACGAAGGCACCACCGATGCCACGTCGCCATCTCCGACGCCAACGCTCGACCAACGTCCCGCTGACATTAACATAAATATATCCACGCCCAGAAGAACACCAATCTTTATTATCATTCATATTAATTAAATACATGCCGCCGAGAAGACGTCGAGGTGGACAACGACATCGGGAACGTCCAAAATGGTTCGAGGGTTGGTCTTACCGCATAGTAACTCAGCCGAGACATCACCTTCACCACCTCCGTCGCCGCTTCCAAACAGGCCGCCCACACCCGGCATCTTTCTGACCGACGCCGACTTTGCGCCCCGCCGAGACCCTCCTCTGACCCAGAGCAAGCCATCCCCGCATAAGTCGTCCGGTCAACAAAAATTTGCGTGGCCGTCGTGCCTCATTGAGGTAACAATTCCCCAAAAAAAAACCTAGTTGCCGTGCAAAACTATTGAAACGATAAAACTAAATAAAAGGTTGTTCGGGTAGTGCATAAAAACTAAAAAAATACAATTCGCGATTAAAATGTAGTGACAATGACAAGTGTGAATGTAGTAAAGACATTATTAGCTAGGTTAATAATTATTTAGTTATAAGGATATTATCATTTAGTTTATAAATTTATATAAATAGCTACTATTGCCACTATTATCTCTGGTGATAATTTAACCAGCACTGAGACATAAACACTTTGTAAAAAAAAACCTAATAGCCATTCATAAACAGACACAAACAGTATTTACCTAAAACCTACGTGCACATGTGCGGGTATCTGATTACAGAATTGGGGGAAGTTAGTATTACATTTTTTTTATTCATATTAATTCTTAATCAATTAGTTCATACATTTTTTTTCTTTTTACAATTACTAATTCATTTCAATAATTATTTTACTTATTATTATTAAATATTTTATTTTTATATTTAATTTTAGTAGTATGTATAAGTGTATTAATTATAAGAACATTATTTTCTATGTTTATTTCATCATTTATTATTAATTATAATAAATAACCATTTTATCGTCTGTTGTTGTTTTCTCTCCCTAGATAAGATCGTATCACAATGAGCGACTATTAAATATATTCGCGAGACCAGACCTCACACTTATCACTTCCAGATGGCCACTGCGGTCATGGCACACGCTAGTTATGGATTCCAGTAAATCCATTAAATCATTAAGGAATAAATAAATAACTATGTATGAAAGATTGAACAATAACTAATAATATTCATTAACGGACAAGTGTGTCATTGTTTAATAGTAATAACCGATTGTTTTGACATAGAAGTAATGCTTGTCGCATTATTGTAATCCTGTATTTTGCTTTACATAATTTTGTATTTGTACTTGTATAATTAATACTAGGGGCTGTGCCCCTGGGCGCTTCGCGCCCCAACCCCCTTTCACGCCATATTTTTTACACAAATTTACTCGGGTCTGCGACCCTCGTATGAGTATATATCATACTCGTTCCACTATTTTTTGATAGTTAATTTTTGAATTTGACGGAGATAATCAATATTAAAATTTTCAGTAATCTTACATGTACAATTTACCTAATTATTATATTATAATAATTTTCATTCTTTTTGCTGATACTTATTTATTATTATTACAATATTCAGTAATATTAAATGTAAAAATTACCCAACCTAAATGCGACCCTCATATGCATGAGAATATTATAATATATCTAAAATCTAAAAATAATCATTGAAAACATTTATTATTATTAAAAATTTACACATTTTTTATGTTTTTCATATTAAAAGAATGCCTTGAAACATTTTCAATGTTATTGATTAAATGGTTAAATTTTTGACTTTTTATTTTTATATATTCCTGAAGTTTTTAATTTTTGTTCAATTTTAATCAAAATTAATCTGTCTACGTCACTTTTTTAAAATAGCACTTTTAATTTTCATGCAACGCCCCTGACTTAATTATTATTTTTAAAAAAATAATGAACATATCAATCTCAAAACTTCAAAAAAAAAAAATAATAATCCATAAATAATTTTGTTTTAGACGCTATTGATCTATGTTATAATTTTCATATTTTTCTGAAAATTCTAAATTTTGAACAATTAATTTTTTTTTCTGGGACGCTACTGATCTATATTATAATTTTCATATTTTTTTGAAATTTCTATTTTTTGAACAATTAAAATTTTTTTCTGAGACGCTACTGATCTATATATTAATTTTCATATTTTTCTGAAATTTCTAATTTTTGAACAATTAAAATTTTTTTCTGGGACGCTACTGATCTATATTATAATTTTCATATTTTTTGAAACTTCTAATTTTTGAACAGTTAAATTTTACTTTTTTTAAAATTTTTACAAACGTTACGAAGTGTGACAGTTCCCAAAAATTTCATATATTTAAAACGACACCAGCCCCTGACTTAATTATTTTTAAATGTAAACTTTTGGATAAATTGCATCAATCTCCTACAACAAAACTATTAAAAATTATATTTTTATACAATTTCATTAAAAAAACACAAATTTAAAAATATTTAAAACGCCGTCCCTGATTTAAATGAATAATTTCAACAATTAAAAAAAATTCAACAATTTCACTAAAAATATTTTTTTTAAAAACATAAAAAATATGTCACATGTAAAAAACCACATAATTTCAATATCAAATCTAACGTCATCAAAAATTTTCTCACTAATAGAAAAGGATAGAAAACGTTCTAGAACATTCCCTGTCATCTGTCATAGATCTGTCAAAAAGCACGTGTATTTTGAATCTGACAGAAACATATGATTTCGACCAATCAGAGCTACGGATTCGAAATAAATGCCGATGGTTTTTTATATTTTTATCATAAAATTTAATTTTAACTAAAATTATTGCTTCGGAAAAAAAATCACAGCTCAGAGACCTTTCATAGCTAAGAAATGAAATCTAGCCTATTGACTGGAAAAAGAGTGAAGCTACATGACAAAATAAAAATTATTAAAATCGGCCTGGCGAATCCAGAGTCTATAAAGCTATAGTTTCGTGCGGATATATAAATAAATATATACAGGGTCCTCCAATAGTGTGTCCGGCATTGTTTTACGCCCAAACTATTGAAGATAGAGAGTTAGGATAAAAATTTTACTATATATATCGACCCTAAAGAATTTCAGGAAAATATTTTTAACCCCCTAAAACCACTCCTTGGGGGGTAGTTTGAGGGGTACATGCCCGTTTCTCAGTAAAATCAAATGGAATGGTATATCAAAAAGTACATATTTGTAAAGATAATGAAAAAATAAGAAACTTTCGTAAAACAAAAATTTTCATACTTTCAATTGTTTAAAAAATATGGCGTCTTGTTATCAAATTTTAGAGTTTTACTCAAAGTGCTCTAATTTCGTTAAATATTTATGTAATTTTATTATTATTTTAAATTTAGAAAGTAGAAATAATGAACTTTGTAAAGATGTATGATTATTTGAGATTTTAATAGTTTAAAGTGTCATACTCGACATACCAAAAATTGAAAAGTTCAATTAGGGATAATTCAAAATTTTTAAATACAATGGTATATCAATTAGTACTTTTTCTTAAAGAAGATATGTAAATAAACAGTTTTTGATAAAAAAAAATAAAATTAAAAATTTTAATTTTCAGTTTTCAATTTTAAAATTATAATTTTAAATTTTAAATTTTCTTAACAAAAGTTGTTTATTTACATATCTTTTTAAAGAAAAAGTACTAATTGATATACCGTTGTATTTGAAAATTTCGAATTATCCCTAGTTGAACTTTTGAATTTTTGATATATCGCGTATGACACTTTAAACTATCAAAATCACAAATAGTCATACATCTTTACAAAGTTCATTATTTCTACTTTCTAAATTTGAAAAAATAATAAAATTCCATTAATTTTTAACGAAATTAGAGCACTTTTAGTGAAACCCTAAAATTTGAGAACAAGTTGCCATATTTTTTAAACAATTGAAAGTATGAAAATTTTTGTTTTACGAAAGTTTCTTATTTTTTTATGATCTTTACAAATATGTACTTTTTGATATACCATTCCATTTGATTTAACTAAGAAACGGGTATGTACCCCTCAAACTACCCCCCAAGGAGCGGTTTTAGGGGGTTGAAAATATTTTCCTGAAATTCTTTAGGGTCAATATATATAATAAATTTTTTATCCTAATACTCTATCTTCAATAGTTTGGGCGTAAAACAATGCCGGACACACTATTGGAGGACCCTGTATATAAACATACACGTTTATATATAAGTGCGGATATATAGTTTTATAACTTTTCAACACGACAGTTATAATTGGCGCAGTCGGTAGGATCTGCCCATTGTTTAAGTAACTTAATAATTAAAACGACGGTGTATCGTAAATTAATTAAAACAAAGTATCTACAACAATTGGAACCCTTCTACAATCTGGTTAACATTTAAGAGTGTATTGAATCAACACCAGGCTGATCACTCAAGTATTCAAGAAAATCGAACTGCAAGCAGACCCTGAAGTACATACAACAAGGAACTGGAGAAAAGTGGTGAAAAGCTAATACTACTTCCCTTCGGACAAGAATTAATTAAAAACTTTTCCGAACCGTATTGATGAATGAAAATTACATCGATATTTAACTATGGTAAGTCGATGTAATTGTGCAACAAATGTTATTAAAAGATGAGCTAAGATCATTTCATAAAAAAAATAATAACTTCTGAATCCTCTATCCTGAAATATTGGAATGATACCTGTTACAAAATATTAAAAGATATCACTGTTAGAAGACGTCTAATTTCATTATGTCCTACTCAGTTAGCTACGCATTTAAGAAATAAAACGTAGTTTATTCAAAAGATTTATTCTATATGTGACAAATTATTCATGATTAAAGGAATCAACACATATAAGATTATTAAGAATTGGGAACCTATTATACAAGGTTTATTGTTAAAATTTCATGATCCTTTGGCAATAGAATTGATGTGAACAATCTCAAGAATAATTCTACTTTAGAGAGGGCTATATAAAGAACATATTACTACCATTAATTTCTACTCTCCCTAATATCCTTTAGAGGATTGGTATTTTATAACTTTCCACAAATAATTTGAATTTGACTATTTTTAGATTATACTGAAGTTTGTGAGGATAAAGCAATAAGTCCATATCTTCATGAGTTGCCTAAAATTTATGCAAAATAAGTCTTAGGGTATGATCTTGGGAGACCTACAAGTAGCAGAAGGGTCCTAAAGGAGAAGATTAATATGAGAGAAATTTGTGACATTATCATGAGAGGAGATGTTCCTGAATCATGGAAAATAATATTATTACATTCAAAAGAACGAGAAATGAAGATTGAACCACGATTATTTGCCATGTTTCTGCTAGAAATGAGACTTTATTATTGTATTACAGAATTAAATATTTCACATACCATATTTAAATATTTCCCTCAACAAACAATGCCATTGTCTGAGACAGAATTAACTAAGAGGTTATATTCTATGGCTCAAGATGATTATTCAGATATGTATTTACCTTTCTATATGAGTATAGATTTTAAATCTTGGAATATACATTGGCAATTTTTAAGTACTTACCATTGTTTTGATATATTAGATCAATTATTTGGTACTCCAGGACTGTATTTATATTCACATATATTTTTTAGAAGTGCTACTATATCTATATCATCAAAATTTAATCCTTCTGAATGTCTAAAAGATTGTAGAAAAAATTGGGAACAACATTATCAAGAAGGTGATCTAACATGGAAAAATCATCTCGGTTGTTTTGAGGGTATAAGACAAAAAGGTTGGACTCTTATAACAATAATTATGCTTTTATTAGTAGAGATGAAAATAGGTTAGGTTGAAGAGTTTTATCATAGGACAAGGTGACAATCAATTCTTAAAATTAATGATTCCAATAGTAAACAAGAAAAATATACCATCAAGAGATGATTTTATCAAATCAAACCAACAATATATACAATCTGAATTACAATTGTATATGGATTCATCAGATTTTTCTTTGAAAATCAAGACAGAGGAGAGTTGGTTTTCCTCATGTATTATTAATTATGGCAAAGACATTCTTTATAATGAGACATATACCTCTCAGGGCCTAAAACGTGTTTCTAGAATCATGTTAGATGTAAATGATTTATATCCAACTATAACTACAAAAATATCTTCTATACAAACTACTGGGTTAGTTAGCAGTAGCACAAAAAGTATGGATGTGGACACCTTATTTTTTATGTCAATTAGAAACTCTGATGTCTATTCAAAGAGAAATTCATGTACCATTAATTTTTGGTGTGAAATATTCTTCAACCATGAAAGAATGGATAAGGACAGATTCAGCACTAAAATTTATATTACACGGAGACACTAATTGTTTATCCTTACCCATATCCAACATGAACAATTACCTATATAGGGGCCATCCTGATCCTTTAACTTCTTATTTATCTTTACTTTATCAGAATGTCAACAAATGTTTTATTTGTGAACAAATACTTAAATGGCTTAGGAATATGAAGTTTAATATTGGAAGAGGTGATCCAGAATTATTAATAAGTAATCCTTTATCACTCAATATTGAAATTCCTCTGCTAATCGGACATATTTTTAAGAATCAAATTTTTCAGAAGGTTAGAACACTTGTTAGAAATAAGGACTTGCAAGAGATTTTTAGAATAAATTATGAGAAAGAAGATACCTTAATCTGCTCATTTCTAATATCTACCCGAGCCACTTTATCCTAGGGTATTGCATGAATTAATGCGTCAAACAGTAACAGGAACAAGATTATGTATCATTTCAAAATTCTCCTCAGCGAGAACTGCGCAACAAATGTTATCAAAAGATGAGCTAAGATCATTTCATAAAAAAAATAATAACTTCTGAATCCTCTATCCTGAAATATTGGAATGTACCTGTTACAAAATATTAAAAGAAGATATCATTGTTAAAAGACGTCAAATTTCATTATGTCCTACTCAGTTAGCTATGCATTTAAGAAATGAAACATGGAAAGATACCTTGAAAGGAAGATCAATAAATGGTGTTACCATCCCATTTCCAAATCATCAATTTCAGATAAATCACACTAGAGGACTTGATCACTCTCATTGTAAGGGGAAGGGTGAGTTTATCTTTTATAATATTAATAAATATCCTTCAAAATTTATACGTAAAAATATCAATAATCGAATTTATAAATTTTATAATAAAAATGATAAAAAGAATAAACATGTAGTTTCTGATGACTCTCTTGATACCAAACATTATTTTACAATGCCTTATGTTCCATTATTTTCGGAAAGAACTAAAAGACTAACAAAAAAATTTAATATCACTCAAATTGAAATATTGCACTGATGAAGATTCTGAATTGTTATATGGCTTAATATTTTCAGATGTATATAACAAAGATTATCCTATATATCCGTGGGTAAATAATTCGTTACCTAATGTTTGGAGAAATATCCAAGATTACATGGAAAAACATAACCCATACCCTGAATTGCCGATACATGTTTGCAAGACTATTTTAGAAGATGAAATACCTATAATATATTCTGTAAAGCAAAAATGGGAAAATATCAGGATACTCATGCAGAAAATGAGAATGGATATGGTAACAACATGGGTAAAAGTATCAAACTTACTTAGCCTTGACATCTCAGATATGGGAATATCTCAGCAGTATGCAATTATAGAGTGTACAACATCTCGAGATAGGTGGGTTTTTGATTATGATCAGGTTATGATGATAGTAGACACTGTTATAGGTAGATCATTTAGTTTAATTTATGAAACTTTGTTGCATCAAAACTGTAAAAATAAGATAGATTCGGAGATTATTCAAAAGATTTATTCTATATGTGACAAATTATTCATGATTAAAGGAAACAACACATATAAGATTATTAAGAATTGGGAACCTATTATACAAGGTTTATTGTTAAAATTTCATGATCCTTTGGCAATATCTGATAATTACTTAGACACAATATTACATAATTTAGATCTCGAAGAAAAAGAAGAAGATGTAATAATAATGGTCAATTATTTAATTTCTCTTAATTTGAATGCATTTCAATTATCAGACCTCCACGGGTTATATAGACATTGGAGGCATCCAACTGTTGATGAATCTTTAGGATGTAAAAAAATTAAAACCATAGCTCAAAACAGGCCTTTACCTGATTGGAATCTAACGAAAAAAGCAAAGGCCATGTTATGTAAACAATTTTGTATAAGTTTTATTAAAATTCATGCAAGATGGCCTAGAATTGATGTGAACAATCTCAAGAATAATTCTCCTTTAGAGAGGGCTATATAAAGAACATATTACTACCATTAATTTCTACTCTCCCCAATATCCTTTAGAGGATTGGTATTTTATAACTTTCCACAAAGAATATGAGTTTGACTATTTTCTAGATTATACTGAAGTTTGTGAGGATAAAGCAATAAGTCCATATCTTCATGAGTTGCCTACAATTTATGCAAAATAAGTCTTAGGGTATGATCTTGGGAGACCTACAAGTAGCAGAAGGGTCCTCAAGGAGAAGATTAATATGAGAGAAATTTGTGACATTATCATGAGAGGAGATGTTCCTGAATCATGGAAAATAATATTATTACATTCAAAAGAACGAGAAATGAAGATTGAACCACGATTATTTGCCATGTTTGTGGTGGAAATGAGACTTTATTATTGTATTACAGACTCAAATATTTCACATACCATATTTAAATATTTCCCTCAACAAACAATGACATTGTCTGAGACAGAATTAACTAAGAGGTTATATTCTATGGCTCAAGATGATTATTCAGATATGTATTTACCTTTCTATATGAGTATAGATTTTAAATCTTGGAATATACATTGGCAATTTTTAAGTACCTTACCATTGTTTTGATATATTAGATCAATTATTTGGTACTCCAGGACTGTATTTATATTCACATATATTTTTTAGAAAAGCTACTATATCTATATCATCAAAATTTAATCCTTCTGAATGTCTAAAAGATTGTAGAAAAAATTGGGAACAACATTATCAAGAAGGTGATCTAACATGGAAAAATCATCTCGGTTGTTTTGAGGGTATAAGACAAAAAGGTTGGACTCTTATAACAATAATTACGCTTTTATTAGTAGAGATGAAGACAGGTGTTAAGAGTTTTATCATAGGACAAGGTGACAATCAAGAGATGATTTTATCAAATCAAACCAACAATATATACAATCTGAATTACAATTGTATATGGATTCATTAGAGAATATTGCATCAGGTTTTTCTTTGAAAATCAAGACAGAGGAGAGTTGGTTTTCCTCATGTATTATTAATTATGGCAAAGACATTCTTTATAATGAGACATATACCTCTCAGGGCCTAAAACGTGTTTCTAGAATCATGTCAGATGTAAATGATTTATATCCAACCATAACTACAAAAATATCTTCTATACAAACTACTGGGTTAGCAGTAGCACAAAAAAGTATGGATGTATGGACATTTTTTATGCCAATTAGAAATTCTGATGTCTATTCAAAGAGAATGTACCATTAATTTTTGGTGTGAAATATTCTTTAACCATGAAAGAATGGATAAGGACAGATTCAGCACTAAAATTTATATTAAACGGAGCAAAGGCCATGTTATGTAAACAATTTTGTATAAGTTTCATTAAAATTCATGCAAGATGGCTTAGAATTGATGTGAACAATCTCAAGAATAATTCTCCTTTAGAGAGGGCTATAAAAAGAACATATTACTACCATTAATTTTTACTCTCCCCAATATCCTTTAGAGGATTGGTATTTTATAACATTCCACAAAGAATTTGAGTTTGACTATTTTTTAGATTACACTGAAGTCTGTGAGGATAAAGCAATAAGTCCATATCTTCATGAGTTGCCTACAATTTATGCAAAAGAAGTCTTAGGGTATGATCTTGGGAGACCTACAAGTAGCAGAAGGGTCCTAAAGGAGAAGATTAATATGAGAGAAATTTGTGACATTATCATGAGAGAAGATGTTCCTGAATCATGGAAAATAATATTATTACATTCAAAAGAACGAGAGATGAAGATTGAACCACGATTATTTGCCATGTTTGTGCTGGAAATGAGACTTTATTATTGTATTACAGAATCAAATATTTCACATACCATATTTAAATATTTCCCTCAACAAACAATGACATTGTCTGAGACAGAATTAACTAAGAGGTTATATTCTATGGCTCAAGATGATTATTCAGATATGTATTTACCTTTCTATATGAGTATAGATTTTAAATCTTGGAATATACATTGGCAATTTTTAAGTACTTACCATTGTTTTGATATATTAGATCAATTATTTGGTACTCCAGGACTGTATTTATATTCACATATATTTTTTAGAAGTGCTACTATATCTATATCATCAAAATTTAATCCTTCTGAATGCATAAAAGATTGTAGAAAAAATTGGGAACAACATTATCAAGAAGGTGATCTAACATGGAAAAATCATCTCGGTGGTTTTGAGGGTATAAGACAAAAAGGTTGGACTCTTATAACAATAATTATGCAGATATTATATTATATTATATATATATTATATATATTAGTAGAGATGAAGACAGGTTAGGTTGAAGAGTTTTATCATAGGACAAGGTGACAATCAATTCTAAAAATTAATGATTCCAATAGTAAACAAGAAAAATATACCATCAAGAGATGATTTTATCAAATCAAACCAACAATATATACAATCTGAATTACAATTGTATATGGATTCATCAGATTTTTCTTTGAAAATCAAGACAGAGGAGAGTTGGTTTTCCTCATGTATTATTAATTATGGCAAAGACATTCTTTATAATGAGACATATACCTCTCAGGGCCTAAAACGTGTTTCTAGAATCATGTTAGATGTAAATGATTTATATCCAACTATAACTACAAAAATATCTTCTATACAAACTACTGGGTTAGTTAGCAGTAGCACAAAAAGTATGGATGTGGACACCTTATTTTTTATGTCAATTAGAAACTCTGATGTCTATTCAAAGAGAAATTCATGTACCATTAATTTTTGGTGTGAAATATTCTTCAACCATGAAAGAATGGATAAGGACAGATTCAGCACTAAAATTTATATTACACGGAGACACTAATTGTTTATCCTTACCCATATCCAACATGAACAATTACCTATATAGGGGCCATCCTGATCCTTTAACTTCTTATTTATCTTTACTTTATCAGAATGTCAACAAATGTTTTATTTGTGAACAAATACTTAAATGGCTTAGGAATATGAAGTTTAATATTGGAAGAGGTGATCCAGAATTATTAATAAGTAATCCTTTATCACTCAATATTGAAATTCCTCTGCTAATCGGACATATTTTTAAGAATCAAATTTTTCAGAAGGTTAGAACACTTGTTAGAAATAAGGACTTGCAAGAGATTTTTAGAATAAATTATGAGAAAGAAGATACCTTAATCTGCTCATTTCTAATATCTACCCGAGCCACTTTATCCTAGGGTATTGCATGAATTAATGCGTCAAACAGTAACAGGAACAAGATTATGTATCATTTCAAAATTCTCCTCAGCGAGAACTGCGCAACAAATGTTATCAAAAGATGAGCTAAGATCATTTCATAAAAAAAATAATAACTTCTGAATCCTCTATCCTGAAATATTGGAATGTACCTGTTACAAAATATTAAAAGAAGATATCATTGTTAAAAGACGTCAAATTTCATTATGTCCTACTCAGTTAGCTATGCATTTAAGAAATGAAACATGGAAAGATACCTTGAAAGGAAGATCAATAAATGGTGTTACCATCCCATTTCCAAATCATCAATTTCAGATAAATCACACTAGAGGACTTGATCACTCTCATTGTAAGGGGAAGGGTGAGTTTATCTTTTATAATATTAATAAATATCCTTCAAAATTTATACGTAAAAATATCAATAATCGAATTTATAAATTTTATAATAAAAATGATAAAAAGAATAAACATGTAGTTTCTGATGACTCTCTTGATACCAAACATTATTTTACAATGCCTTATGTTCCATTATTTTCGGAAAGAACTAAAAGACTAACAAAAAAATTTAATATCACTCAAATTGAAATATTGCACTGATGAAGATTCTGAATTGTTATATGGCTTAATATTTTCAGATGTATATAACAAAGATTATCCTATATATCCGTGGGTAAATAATTCGTTACCTAATGTTTGGAGAAATATCCAAGATTACATGGAAAAACATAACCCATACCCTGAATTGCCGATACATGTTTGCAAGACTATTTTAGAAGATGAAATACCTATAATATATTCTGTAAAGCAAAAATGGGAAAATATCACGATAATCATGCAGAAAATGAGAATGGATATGGTAACAACATGGATAAAAGTATCAAACTTACTTAGCCTTTACATCTCAGATATGGGAATATCTCAGCAGTATGCAATTATAGAGTGTACAACATCTCGAGATAGGTGGGTTTTTGATTATGATCAGGTTATGATGATAGTAGACACTGTTATAGGTAGATCATTTAGTTTAATTTATGAAACTTTGTTGCATCAAAACTGTAAAAATAAGATAGATTCGGAGATTATTCAAAAGATTTATTCTATATGGGACAAATAATTCATGATTAAAGGAAACAACACATATAATATTATTAAGAATTAGGAACCTATTATACAAGGTTTATTGTTAAAATTTCATGATCCTTTGGCAATATCTGATAATTACTTAGACACTATATTACTTAATGTAGATCTCGAAGAAAAAGAAGATGTAATAACAATGGTCAATTATTTAATTTCTCATAATTTGAATGCATTTCAATTATCAGACCTCCACGGGTTATATAGACATTGGGGGCATCCAACTGTTGATGAATCTTTAGGATGTAAAAAAGTTAAAACCATAGCTCAAAACAGACCTTTACCTGATTGGAATCTAATAGAAAAAGCAAAGGCCATGTTATGTAAACAATTTTGTATAAGTTTTATTAAAATTCAATTTATGCAAAATAAGTCTTAGGGTATGATCTTGGGAGACCTACAAGTAGCAGAAGGGTCCTAA
Organism: Sialis lutaria; assembly: GCA_949319165.1. NCBI lineage: Eukaryota > Metazoa > Arthropoda > Insecta > Megaloptera > Sialidae > Sialis > Sialis lutaria. Next base: position 12,403,178 of record OX439241.1, read on the forward strand.
AGGAGAAGATTAATATGAGAGAAATTTGTGACATTATCATGAGAGGAGATGTTCCTGAATCATGGAAAATAATATTAATCATGGAAAATAATATTATTACATTCAAAAGAACGAGAAATGAAGATTGAACCACGATTATTTGCCATGTTTCTGCTAGAAATGAGACTTTATTATTGTATTACAGAATTAAATATTTCACATACCATATTTAAATATTTCCCTCAACAAACAATGACATTGTCTGAGACAGAATTAACTAAGAGGTTATATTCTATGGCTCAAGATGATTATTCAGATATGTATTTACCTTTGTATATGAGTATAGATTTTAAATCTTGGAATATACATTGGCAATTTTTAAGTACTTACCATTGTTTTGATATATTAGATCAATTATTTGGTACTCCAGGACTGTATTTATATTCACATATATTTTTTAGAAGTGCTACTATATCTATATAATCAAAATTTAATCCTTCTGAATGTCTAAAAGATTGTAGAAAAAATTGGGAACAACATTATCAAGAAGGTGATCTAACATGGAAAAATCATCTCGGTGGTTTTGAGGGTATAAGACAAAAAGGTTGGACTCTTATAACAATAATTACGCTTTTATTAGTAGAGATGAAGACAGTTGTATATGGATTCATTACAAAATATTGCATCAGGTTTTTCTTTGAAAATCAAGATTGATTTTCCTCATGTATTATTAATTATGGCAAAGACATTCTTTATAATGGGGCATATACCTCTCAGGGCGTAAAACGTGTTTCTAGAATCATGTCAGATGTAAATGATTTATATTCAACCATAACTACAAAAATATCTTCTATACAAACTACTGGGTTAGCAGTAGCACAAAAAAGTATGGATGTATGGACATTTTTTATATCAATTAGAAACTCTGATGTCTATTCAAAGATAAATTCATGTACCATTAATTTTTGGTGTGAAATATTCTTTAACCATGAAAAAATGGATAAAGACAGATTCAGCACTACAATTTATATTAAACGGAGCAAAGGCCATGTTATGTAAACAATTTTGTATAAGTTTCATTAAAATTCATGCAAGATGGCTTAGAATTGATGTGAACAATCTCAAGAACAATTCTCCTTTAGAGAGGGCTATAAAAAGAACATATTACTACCATTAATTTCTACTCTCCCCAATATCCTTTAGAGGATTGGTATTTTATAACGTTCCACAAAGAATTTGAGTTTGACTATTTTTTAGATTATACTGAAGTCTGTGAGGATAAAGCAATAAGTCCATATCTTCATGAGTTGCCTACAATTTATGCAAAATAAGTCTTAGGGTATGATCCTGGGAGACCTACAAGTAGCAGAAGGGTCCTAAAGGAGAAGATTAATATGAGAGAAATTTGTGACATTATCATGAGAGGAGATGTTCCTGAATCATGGAAAATAATATTATTACATTCAAAAGAACAAGAGATGAAGATTGAACCACGATTATTTGCCATGTTTCTGCTGGAGACGAGACTTTATTATTGTATTACAGACTCAAATAATGGGTGTTTTTTTATAGGTATAGAACTTCCGATAGGAATAACTTTCAAACTGTCTGTCATACTGGTTAAATGTCTGACTTTTTTGTTCAGTATACTTTGGCAAATCACCATGCAAAGACTTACACCAGAACAACGTTTACAAATCGTGTAAATTTATTTCCAAAATTCGCGCTCTGGTCGCCAAACTCATAGAGCACTTCGTCAAGTTTATGGTGCGCATAATCGTCCATTTGAGCAGCTAATACGCAATACTATGGTTCGATTCATGACCACATTTACTCTTTTGGATAATATTCATCCAAATCGAGCCCGTACCGTGCGTACAGAAGAAGCCATCGCCGCTGTAGACGCAAGTGTGACAGAGGACCCTTATTTATTGATCCGACGCTCTTCACAGCAACTCGGTCTCTGCCCGTCCACTACTTGGAAAATTTTGAGGAAAGATCTTGGCCTCCATCCATATAAGATCCAACTGGTGCAACAACTTAAGCCAGCGGACCATCGATTGCGCCGTGTGTTCGGTGAATGGGCTGAGAATCAACTGGAAGTTGAACCCGATTTTTATCGTCAAATCATCTTCAGCGATGAGACTCATTTCTGGCCTAACGGGTATGTAAACAAGCAGAATTGTCGTTTTTGGAGTGAGCACAATCCTCACGAGACTCTTGAGACTCCACTACATCCAGAAAAAATCACTGTTTGGTGCGGCTTACATGCCGAAGGCGTCATCGGTCCATTTGTCTTTAAATCCGAAACCGGTGCCAACATTACCGTGAATGGCGAACACTACAGGCAAATGATTCGTGTTTTTTTTATTCCTCACGTTATTGCAAATCATTTGGAGGAGAAATGGTTCCAACAAGACGGCGCAACATGCCATACAGCACGTGAAACCATCCCTTTGTTGAGCCAAACGTTTGGTGACCGAATCATCTCAAGAAATGGACCTGTGAATTGGCCACCTCGTTCGTGTGATTTGACACCTTCAGACTACTTTTTGTGGGGGTGCGTCAAATCTCTGGTCTATTTTGATAAACCAGCAACCATTGATCATTTAGAAGCCAACATTCGACACACTATTGACGAAATAAGACCGGGTATGCTCGAAAAAGTGGTGCAAAATTGGACCGACAGGATGGCGTTCATAAAGCGCATTCGCGGAGGCCATATGCCAGAAATAATTTTTTTAAATTAAATGCCATGATATTCGTGAGCTAATAAAGCCAAAATTTCGGTCATTCCATTGAATTTATTGTTTTTCATTTAAAAAAAAAGTTGTATGCTCTAAAAAAAACACCCGATAGAAAGTTTAACTAAATTAACGACATTCTTGCGCAATTACAAGAAGTTTAGAGAGTGAAACCGTACTCAGTGACGATGGTTCAGAAGTTTCCGACCACCTTTCTGATGCAGAAAGTAACCAAGAAATTCAATCTTTAGTAGAAGCAAGCAGCTCGAGTTCAGATGAAGATGTGCCTTTATCAGAGATGAATAGTTTTTTTTACGGAACGTGATAGGGTGACAAAATGGCAAAAATCTAATAACAGGGTGAGACGTCAAGTACAAAATATTCTCACGGAAGATTCTGGTGTTCGTAGAAACGGCGTAGGAGTGACAACGTTTGAAAAAGCTTGGAGTTCATTCATATGTGACGATATTATTGAAGAGATCGTTATTCGTATTTTCTGAGCAGGATTTTAGATGTGATACTTTTGATGGATCCGTATAGAAAGTTTCAATATAGACATATAAACATTACAAACATTATTATTGATATAAAAGTAGATTTAGTGAGTGAAGTGAGTGATCCTTTTCCATCCTTTCCTTACACACCTCATTGGCGTAATAGCAGCCCGAACATCAGGCAAGGTAAGTCTGTTTTTATATTAATAGTAGTGTAATCATAGTTACATCGCGCACAAATACAGTCCACTAAATTAGTTACCATCAACACAATTAGTTTAACAAACACTTTTCATCTAACGAAAGATCGCTGAGTTACTCCAAACGTTGGAAAAAGCACTGACACAAGTGTATTATATCTGAGGGGGATTACTTTAAAGGGTACAAAATAAATATTGATGAATAAATAAATATTTTTTTCGATAAAAATAAAAAGTCACCTTATTTTTTGAACAAACCTCGTACACATATGTGTATTGTGTATATTCAATAAGATAAGACTTAGTTTGTTTAGATTGTTTGTTTGTATTGATGACAATGTTTATGTTACTCAAGTGGATCTGAGATGTAGATGCATCAAGGAGACTGGGGCATTATCAGATTATCAGTATGCAAGATTGCTTGTGTTTTAAATATTGTGTAATGTACACCCCTGTAGGTACATGATGCATACAATAGTGAGTGTGCATTACTCATCAACAAAAGTACAGAAGTATATTTGCTAATAAAACAAACAACTGACTATCGACGAGTCACGCGCTGGCCTGTGACCGGGCTCCTTATCACTAAACCAGTATATATACTTCAATAAGATATTAAGGGCTCTCTCAGATACTCTCAGATACGTTCAAATACACATTATTAGTACAAGTCGAAACTCTGCCAGTATACCTCTGGAACTAACTATAAAACTAACTATATAAATAACTATAAGTGAATATATTAAAAGTAGTTAAATAATATTAAAGTGTGTTCTATTTTATTTCATTTAAATAAATATATTAAAATAAGTTATTTGCATTCTTAATTCGCTCTTACCGAGCTGGTGTCAGACTAAATCCATCCTGATCAACTAAATCCGAAACATCATCCACACGTCCATTACAATTGAATAATAAAATATTATTTTTATTATTGTTAAGCTACGTCAAGAGCAGCCGTATGCACTACGGTCTAAACAAGAAAGAAATGCGGAAACTGGCCTTTTAATATGCCAAGGCAAATAACCTTAATTATCCTCGGCAGTGGGTTGATAATCAGCTCGCTGGTGTTGAATGGATAAGGGGATTCATAAAGAAATTCAGCGCCCAGATCTCCTTACGGAAATCTGAATCGATATCTTTTGCACGTTCAACAAGCTTAAACAGGCACAACGTGCAAACATTTTTTGAAAATTTAAAAAAAGTGCACGAAGAATATGGGACATTCCTCCCACATCGAATATTCAATGTGGATGAAACAGGTTTATCCACAGTCCATGTTCCACCCAAAATTTTGGCACCTAAAGGCATCAAACAACTAGGCAGCGTCACTTCGGGTGAAAGAGGCCAAAACGTCACTTTAATCGCTGCAATAAATGCAGTTGGTAACCATTTGCCTCCTATGTTTATATTTCCGAGGGTGCACTTCAAGGACTATATGATAAAAGGTGCGCCTGTTGGTAGCAAAGAGAGTGCTAATCAATTAGGGTGGTCAAATGAGACACTGTTTTTAGAGTGGCTAGATTTTTTTATTATGCACGTTAAACCGTCTGTAGAACCTGTTCTATTGATTCTCGACAACCATGAGAGCCATTGCAGCGTATCCGTAATAGAATAGGCTCGTACTTATGGTGTGAAGATGTTGACTTTCCCGCCACATACATCACACAGACTCCAGCCACTTGACAGCACGGTTTTTGGCTCTTTCAAATTAAATTACAATAAAGCGGTTAGTGACTGAATGTCTGGAAACCCTGGCAAACCCGTTTTAATCTATGAAGTAGCAGAAATGGTAGGAAGGGCCTTTCCGCTTGCTTTCACCACATACACAACATATTGAGTGGATTCGCTGCAATCGGGATTTCACGTCTGAATGCCGATATCTTTACAGATGAAGATTTTCTTTCAGCTTATTCAACAGATAGACCAGATCCAAACTTATATCAGAACCCAAACTCATCCACTTCAATGACGTGTCAGAAAAACTTCGTATTCAGCCCACAACTTATACGACCATTCCCGAAAGCAGCACCGCGGAAGCGAACCACCAGAGGAAGGAAAAAGGGAAAATCGACAATTCTTACCGAAACCCCAGAAAAAAACCTAGACTGAAGACACATCATTGACACCACCTCAGACAGACAAAATAGAAAAAATAAAAAAGAATAAAATTAAAAGAAATTTGACTCTAGAAGAAAGTGATGAAGATGACAATGACTGTATGTCTGTAAGGGAATCTTCTGATGACGAATATGATATCCATGAAGAAATTAAAGAAAGGGAAAATGAAGAAGAATTTATTAGTTTAGCTACAGGTCAAAAACGGACAAAAGATTTTCTGGGTTTCCCAGATGTTGTCCGAGAAATTGGTCAACATGTAGCATTTCTTTATCAAGGTGAAGTTTATCCCGGAAAAATTATTGATTGTGATAATGAATGCGTTACTATCACTTCGATGCAAAAATCTTTGAAATCATGGAAGTGGCCAGAAAAATCAGATGTGCTTTCCTATCCTTGGGAAGACGTTCTTGGCTCTCTAAAACCTCCCACGCAAGTCTCAAAGCGGATGTTTTATAAGATTCCAGAATTTTACAAATTGCAGTAAACTGTGCCTGTTCTAGAATTTATGAATATAATGAAATTGTTTGTATTTGATATATTTTCTTTAGATAAAGAATGAAAATGTATTTTTTTTTTTATTTTTTTTTGGTCAACAGTAATATCTTTATTTAGCTATGTTCAGAGGTACACGATGTCATGTTTCAAGGTACATGCAGGTATTGTACCTTGGAACATTTTGCAGTCACATATATAAAATACTCTGTAAACAGTTTTTAAATTATATTTTTAAATATGGTCTACAAGTAATACGAAATAATGGTGTTTTGTGGAAAAAAATAGACTACTTCAATATTGTCAAAATGTTCGGTAAAATCTTCTGTTAATTGAAAATCGTTCCTTGGTACAACGTACAACACTCTCCCCTATAGGTTGATTTGGTATGGAATATATTGAAAGGATCTGGATATTGCCACTGCGCCTATCAGGGCAGGTTTTAGGTATCGGCATGGAACTATGGGTGGTAGTTGTTGATTTTCATTTTTATTTCAACTGTTTCTACAAAACAGACTTCTCAGAGCAAAGTGTATTAAATTTGTTCATTTAAAATACAAATCAAAAATTAATATTTATTGGTGGAATTAAAAAGTAATTAAGAAAGTAGAGAACAATCTTGATATTCCTTCTGAAGACAAAATTTTTCCTTGAGGAGAATTCTGGATAGTGATAAAGCACCAATTTCAAGGTAAAAATATTCTTATGGAAAATTTAACGCCATAATAAAAAATTTCATAACAAAATATAAATAGAAAAGGTTTTAAGGTACTCATAACTTAAATCCGCAAAATCTGATTTGGTCAATCAAGGTTATCGAAAAAAAAATTAATCATAGGAACTGGCTTATAGATCTCATGTTGATATAATTTTGAAGACAGTCCATTATCAAGGCAGTGCAGAAATTAGCTTGACACAAGACCAATATTGAATGAGCCAGGCACTAACTTGTTGACTGGCCTAGCTTGCAAACTAAACTTGATGTTAGCTAATAGATAACTGAAAAAATCCTTGTTGTATCTTATGCCGGCAGTACACACTCGCCGAGCTCGCTCGCCGAGACATTTGGTAAAGTGAAGGTGTACGAGCGCATGGATGTACACACTCGGCGAAACTATCCAGTTCCATTTAAACTGAAGTACACTCAAGCGAGAGTGAGTGCGAGAGGTATACTGAATGTGCTCTCTCTAGACACTCGCTTCCTTTGACTCGTGGTCAAAAACCGACTTTATGTGGAGCGATCACGAGGCGAGGCGAGGCATGGCGAGACACTACAGGGCGAGGCGAGCGTTGCCAGTACACACTCGCGTTCGGGTAGTCTCGCTTATGCTCGGCGAGTGTGTACTGCCGGCATTATAGGTAGGTACTTAAGTTCCGATAATAATATTTATTTTCTTCAACTCATTTATCAAATATAAATGAAGAAACTGATTTCTTAGTACACCTCAACCACAATAAAAAATAATGTCACTATATACGTATTTCAACTTACCAAGAAGTCCACATCAGGAGTCTAATAATACTAGTTTAGTATTATTATTCATGAGGTCAAGATAAGTATATTTATTTATAAAACTTTATATGACGAATATAATATTAAGAGGTTTCGATTTTATTATTCTCTTACACATATTCTACATCTCACACATTTAGGCACTATTCATATTAACTACTATACATTTTTGTGCAAATATTTGATATTTAAAATTGTTGTATACTTGGTAGTAAATATAATACAAATAATATTATTACTTCAAATATAAATAAATATTAAATACAAACTGTAATAATTATTATATAAAAATTATTACAATTAAAATAATAATGATTTATTCATTTAAAAATATTGCAATGAATCGTTAAATGAATATTATAATCTGTTATATGGCAGATATGTATCAAACATTTATACTGGATTGCATCGAGAAAAATATATATATATAGGATTAGTTATTTATTCGATAAAGGGGTAATACCACTCTAGAATTTTAAATTATACCTTAGGGCCTTAGGGAGCGTTCCAAGTATTACGTAACGAATTTGGGGGGAGGGTTTTTTTTTTTGAACTACGCGTTACATAACAGCTTTCAGGTAAAAACTAGGGGGAGGGGGGGGTACAGAAAAACGTTACAGCGCGTTAAATGAGGGGAGGGGGGGGGGTCAAAAATCACCAAAAATTGCGTTACGTAATACTTGAACGCTCCCTTAGCAATAAGGTACAATGGCTTTTAAAGAAGAGAAAAGGTTTTAAATTAAACTTTAAATGCATCTTGGAACGAAATTTTTTGAACTGGTCAGAAACATAACTTGAATGGATCTTGGCGAATTTAAAAATTTTTATTGTAGCTTTAAAATTACATTATCTACAAAAGTACGTAGGGATTTTACAATAATTTGTGAACTTTTTTTCTATAAACAATTTTTCATTTAATTTTTTATCATCCAGCATAGTGCAATCCTTATTTGAAATAATTTGCAAAGTAATTAAAAAATAACTGAAACGTTATGAATACTTACAGGCCTTATAGCGCTATTGGTTCATGCAATTGATTTAAATTTAATCAGTCATAAAATCTATATAAAAATTGATGTTTAAAATTCAATAGTATCAAGTTTTATATAAATATATATTTTCTACCAAATTCAATCAATAAAAATAAGATTCTAGTAAAATTTAGGTTAATTAAATTTCAAACATCAAATTATACAGTCTATGATTACAGTCATTTTCAGCAAGAAAAAATTACTAAATTTCATATACTTATTGTTAAAAGGCCGGTAAACCAAAATCTTGCGGCTTGAATTCTATCAACGACTCAAGCAAAAGTGTTGCTTTTTCACGCAGTTCTGGTGTAACATGCGGGTCCGGAACCATAACACACTGCATTCCAGCTGCAACGGCTCCGTCAACACCATTCGGTGCATCTTCAAATACTAAACACTGAAAATAAATATAAAAATTAACAAAACATTTTTTTTCAAAACTTTATCAAGCTTTTACTCGATGGGAAAAAATTGTAGAAAGGTTTTCTTGGTTGCTGTTTAATGCTTAAAATTTCAGTTCAAAATAAATTTTTTGTTCTACCATTTTTCTTTTTTTATTTATTCTAATTTAAATAGCAAAAACTATACTTTTGTCATTAACTTTTTAAGGACAGGAGTGGTCTAAATATCGACCACCCATTGGACATAAAATATTTGATGTTTCCCTATGTAATTTGATGCGCTGAATACGAAAAAAATAGAAAAAGGATTCAGGAGGCACCCTTTACATTAAAAATCGCATTTCAGGTAAATTTTTTTTTGCTATTACAATAATTTTTATGAAAATTGAAATTATCGTTAGTTCTTACTAGCAGGTTAGCACTTGGTTGTTTCTTTCTAGTGGAGGATTTACTATTACCATAATGTCAGATATTTTGACATGAGTGGCAAGAGGATTCACAAAAATCAAGCACCCCAACATGAGAGGCAAGGGAACTCACAAAAATCAAGCACTCCAAAGGGATGATATTTTGCCACATCCACATTGTTGATCCTAGGTTACGCTAAGAACAAAAGCTGGAGTACTTCTTTTATAGAATTCGATGGAGCTACTACTTTTCAGGCCTTGAAAAAGTCACTATTTGAGAAATAGATGAGCAAAAAAGAAGTAAATTGGCTTCAAAGTAATGTACAAATATTTAATCGCTTCGTAACATACTTTAGGTAGTAAATAATTAAGTTTGCTGCTGAATACTTTTTCTATAATTGGTATCCTTCAAATATTCTTGAGGGTTACATTTGTGACCCATATGGGTACTTTTCAACGCAACATAAAATGTGGGCTTACCAATTTTGAGACCAAAACAGCAACAACAATAAATTGGATCTTGAAATGCAATTTTCAAGCATCAAATTACGTAGGGAAACCCCCTCAAATCATTTCAACTGATTTTTTTATAGTGGGCTTTCCGTTACGGACAGGATTGGTCGATACATCCACCAACAACTTAGTTGGGTATGCCACGTGAGAAATTAATTGATTTTATGTATAAATTTTGTAAATAAAAAAGGTTGATTTCAACGTAAAAATCCCCGTCCTTAGAAGGTTAACAATATTGACATTATTTATGAAAATGTTAATTATATATTATTAATACTTACTTTTTCAGGTGAAGGTTTGTCTGGAAACCTAGCTGCAGTAACCAAAAATATATCAGGAGCTGGTTTTCCATGTTTTACATCCGGATCAGAACTTCCCATCACAATATGATTAAATAACGAAAATATTTCTTTATGTTTACGGGTTTTCAATTCAACTGTGTCTTGACTAGATGATGTTGCCACAGCTATTGGTATATTATTCTTATGTAAATGACGTACTAAATTTTCCGCACCTATAATAGAAACAAACGTAAATATATACATTTATAAAAATTACAAAATCACTAGTATTTATTTATCCCGTAAGGCAAAACTGTATAATGGTAATTACAATAGAGTCCTCACATGCACACCACGTTTTTATTTAAAATAGAAAAATGTTTAATTATTACAATTATTTGTATATATTTGTATTAGTTCTGTTATATTAACCCTTTCACGAGCAGTACAACTTCGTAGCTAATTTCGGTTTAGAAGACTGAATGTGTAGTGTTGAATAAAAATGAACTTAGGCACGACACAAATATCATAATTAGTATGCTAATGAATTATTTTACAAAAATTTACTGAAAAAAAATAGCCTAGTCATTCATTATAACAAAAATATATAGCAATTAAAATTTTTCACAGCCAATTTTCAGATTTCATTGGAATCAAGTGCGAACTCCTTCAAATTGATTGTACAGTACATTGCTCTGGCAAACATTTTACCTATGCTCGCAAAAGAGATCATATAAAAAGAGGACTATCAGAATTGTTTGAAATATACATAGGTGGGCACAGTTAATCGAAAAGTTAACTTCGTTAATCGTTAATCCGTTAATAAAAAAGTTAATTTCGTTAACCGTTAAAGCGTTAAAATTCCGAAAAAGTAACGGAAGTTACAGTTAACCGAAAATTCGAAAATTTAACGAAAGTTAAAGTTAATCGTTAAAAAGTTAACCATCTAAAATGTTTGAAGACCTTTTTTTTGCTTTTTCGACAACTTTCTTATGTATTTTTCATATCAAACAACCATTGTAACGGACTAAGTTAACGGAAGTTAACAAAAGCGTTAACATTTTTTTGAGTTAACTTAAAAGTTAATCCGTTAACCATTTTGTTAACTTCTTTAATTAACGAGTTAATGCCCACCTATGGAAATATATCAAAATATTAAAAATTTCAAAAGATAGGTATTCCTTCTTTGAGTATTTTATAAATATTTACAAGAATTAATATAATAAAATTAATGTTAAATTTAATTCTCAATTTAATAATAAAATGGAAATATGTATGACAAATATATATAGAGGTGAAACAAGCACTATTAATAAATAGCTATATAGGTAATATAAATGCAAGTGCAAGAAATCTAATCTAATTAATTGCACAACACCCACAATGATACCTGGCATCAATGGAGCAGTAGGTAATTTTGTAATTAATAACTTTCTATACTCATGTGCAAACTCTTCTGTAGTAATTGGCAACTTTAGATCTTTAACTGCTATTTTGAACGTATCTTGTTCGGTACGTCCAAGTACTTTAAGTCTCACCTCTAGAGGGTACTTTTTGCCAAAGCTCTTCGCTATATCGGCTACGACTCGCTTGTATATCCCTTCCGTATCTATAAAAAAGACCACTATGTATATCTGTTATAAATACCTGGCATTAAATTTGCATTCGGCATCAATTTGGCATATTCCTCGCGAGCTAGTTTTATATATTCCTCCCATGTTATAGGCAAATCATAAGTTTTGACTATTAGTTTAGCTGCATCTACTCCCGTCATTCCCATCATTTTCAATTTTACGTCCCATGAGAATTCTTTGCCGTATTGACCAATAATATTGTTTATTGCTTCAGTGTATAAACATTCAGTGTCTGGAATATTTATTTAATTTTTCTCCTGTTAATAATTTATTACAAATGATTTTAATGTTAGAAATAATTATTTTTTCGTATTTCGCGGTACACAACACAAAGATAATTTTCTCTATCTTTGTCTGTAATACTGGCGTTAAACTTCACAAAAATTAGTAACGTATGTCGCTTATAATAACAGCAAAGTTACCAACCTAAGTTGACAATAGCCAATTATAAAAGTTAGGTTATTTTGGAAAACTTACCTAACAGAAGACCATCCATGTCAAATATTACATGGGATACATTTCTGTATGCCATCTTGGCCGCTGATGAAAATCGACTCATTGTTATATATTTTATACAGGTAATTTCTACACAAGAATATCACGCCAAAAGCGCATGTATGTACTTCGTCTGACAACTTGTTGACGTCATGGGAATCCACCTCTCCTCCAATGACCTATATGAACACATGTACATATAATAATTAGTTGATATGGTCGATACTCAATACATTTTATATTTATAACAACAATGTACTTATCAGGGCTTGGCAGAATATAAAGACTATACTAGAGAAAACTCATATTTTAAAATATATTCTAAAATGCCTGTAATAATATAAATAGAAAGAACTAGCTAATAAATACAAACAATTCAAACAAGTAACTTGCTATCAGGGTCGGCATACATTTATGCTGGGCCTCGAACTTTGGGGCCCTCATTTAATATGATAAGCGAAATTAGGCATGCATACGCTACATTTGAAAACTGCTAATTAAACCGGAGGGTTGAAACCAGAGTCATAATGTTTGCGGGCAGGCCCCTCTTTCCCACTGGGCACTCTGGGCACGTGCCCAGGGCCCCGCGATTGATAGGGGCCCCATATCACCAAACAATAACCGATATTTATTACCGAAAAACATACGATATTTATTTTGAAAAATATCAAACGATAATGACATTAATGACTAACTACAATACCTACTTGCTTATTAGTTTTTGCATGCGCGAAGTCCTCTACTCTCGCCCGAAAATCAGGCTTTCCGATTTTAGCATGTTTAGGATTTTAAATATATAAAAATACATTGAGTGGCCAGTTTCTGGAAAACCGGGAAAGTCAGGAAATTTTGCTAGACAGGGAATTTTCTGTAAAAATGCAAAACCCACACCACGTCAAGAAATTTTCCGCAAATATTTTTAAACAATTATCTATTTAAATTAAAAAAAAAAACATGCAGAATTTTCAAAAAAGTTCTATTGTCAACAAATAATTCTGTTTTATCACGTGATCTATTTTTAGTACTTTAATCAATCAGAAGTGTATAGGTACCACACTTCATGCAATTTGTTCAATCGTTGATTATTTATGGTTTTTAACAGTGGTGATATTTATTTATTATGTGATTTGTTATTGAAGATATTAATTTTTATTAAAAATACTTTCTTGAAATTTGATTTATTTTACGTATACACGTACCCTCTGCACATTAATTAAGGGGATACCTAAAAAATAGCCTATTTTCAAGTTTGTAAATTGGTAAAAAAATTACCAATTTGAAATCTTTTTTTTCTGGAATGATGGAAATTTACTCTACTTTATGATGGTGCATTTCGTTCCTCAACATTTTTCCCGTTTTAACGTTTTTATGTAATAAAAAAATGCGTATCTTAACACGTCACGGAGTGCATTTATGTAGAAAATTTAATTTTAAAATAATCATTTTGTAGAGAATTTTGATACCTTAAAATCAGTATTTTGAAAAAAAAAATGCAACAAAATTCGCAATGGTATTAAAGTTCTTTTTTAAAGTTCCGTAAACTTTAATATATTGTGTAAAATATGGTTAAAAATTTTTTTTAATAAAAAACGGAAAAACGTAAAAATTCACCTGGAAAACCGGGAAAAGTCAGGGAAATTTGTTGTAGAGAAATACTGGCCACCCGTTTAATGGTGTACTAATTACCTACACTGTTTTAAAAAAATCATCAGTAAACTAATTTTTCATATTCTTAATTTTTGAAGTGAAAACTTCTTTAACTCTGTCAAGGTCATAGGGGCCCCATTGTCCTAATGTGCCCAGGTCCCCAATAGGTTAAAGACGGCCCTGTTTGCGGGGCTGTGTGCGGAAATAAATGTGTTGTGGCCGAAAAAAAATTACCAACTCAATAACGATTGCATGTTTTTTTTTCAAATCTAATTACTTAAATAATATTAAAGAACGTTTTATAGCAAAATCAATAAAATTTTGGCAAATATTTAATTTATTATAAAAAATAACATTGTACTCTCTTTTCGCCGGCTCTGGTTGAAACCCCTCTCGTCGTATTATATTATTGATTATTTATTGAAGTGTCTATAAAAACAAACTTGTTATTCTTAATATCATTTATAGTCATGCAGGACAATATAGGTACGAGTAGGGGAAACGGTATAATTATTGGCCAATTAACAAAAAAACTCGAAAGAAAAAAACGTTATTCCTTTAATATTAGTGATAAATGGAATATAAATACAGTAATATGTTCATTATTTAGTCCTTTATTATTGGTATATGTATTACAACTATAAGTTTAAGGAAAAACGAAAACCAGCATAAAATAGAAAATATCTCAAAAAAGCATAATGATTGGCCATTTTTTTAATGATTGGCATAGTATTTTTTACAATTATTGGCCATAGTAATAGATGGTAAATTTTATAAAACTTCTACAAAGGTAATAATTAGTCAGCAAATTTTGCATTTATTTGTAATTGCCAATTTTTGTTACGTAACAGATTTGGGTTTTTACCCAAATCTGTTACTCAAAAGAGAGGCAGATCGTTTATCTGATTTTATTTCAGTTATTTTTCTATTACTCATTTTTTTTATTTTATAAAAAAGTTGATTTTCAGTAATTCATATTCGTTTATCCAGCTTTCATATTTTTACGTTTTTATTTTGTTTTAAAATTTTAAAATTGAATATCAAAATCTCGAAAACTTGAAAATTTGTCATGTTATTAACTGTTTTTTATTTTAGTATTGTATCATCAAAAAAATTTATTTTTCATAAAACAGTATCAAAATTCTAAGCAATAAATATTATTCTGGGTGGGCAAGGGGCTGAAATAATGTAAAAAATTGTCTGGGGCGCTCATTTCATAAATTTTATCAATCTTCTCCTCTGATATTTTTTCTATATCTAAATTTGTTTGTTCATGAGATACGTTTTCATCATTTATGTTTTTAGTAACATTATTTTTATGATTTTTGCTTTTTAGGCATATTTTTACCTATAAATAATAACTAACCACCAGTGGCCAATCATTAGAAAAACTTATATGTGTTAACACAATGATTGGCCAGTAGAGTTTAAAAATAATATTTGAAAAATAATTAACAATTACTATCTGAAACATTTACATTTAATAATTAGCTTCAATATAAACTAACAGCTGTTTTTATATATTACAAATTATTAACACAAATTTTATTTTTATTCACTCATTCATTCTTATGTATATCTTTAACAAAATGTCAAAATTACAATACGTTAAAATTTAAAATCAAAGTTATGTAATTATTATTGAAAATATTAAGCGTATACTCAAAAATATGCTCTTAAAACAATCACAATAAAGTAGGCTACCATTTTAGTAAGCATTTCGATTTTATTAAGTTACTATGTTTCTTATTTACAAAAAAAATCTGAGAAGTGGCCAATCATTATCAGTGGCCAATCATTGTACCGTTTCCCCTATATGTAGGTATTAAAAAATTATTTCGTCTGTTATCGATCTTTTTACAAAAAAATATTCAAATTTGGAAGGGCATCACGATATATAAAGTGTCAATATTTAATACTAATTACATAAATCATTTGGAGAACAGAAAAACAGTTTTATATCTACAAACGTTTTTTTTAAATCAAAGTATAATATTTTATTCAAATTACGTAATAACCTCCCTACTATCCCTCCAAATTTACCGCCCCTGCACTAAAAAAATAGAATTTTCCATAAAAAATATTTTTCTCCAAAATTTAAAATTCTTAAATACTAATAGAAAACGAAATTGTAAAAAACATATTTAAGCGATTTGATGCATTGTATGAAGTGGTTCCCCAAGTGGCCACGTATTTTTGTCGCTAGTGTTAACGACAAACATTCTGCTGTACGACGGCATCGGTAATTCAAAAATTCCACTACACGACGGCTAGAGGGGCACCCTCCAACGTTGATTGGTGAATTTAAACGCGCAGATATATAGCAGTCACGGTGGTATTATGGTGGGGATGGGGGAAGGACGTTGGTCACATTGTATAATGGAGCGGTCGTATAGTGGATGGTCGTATAGCAGAGTGCTGAGTATACGTCATAACCATTTAAAGTTTTTTTTAAGTAAGATTTTTGAACACCCCTGTACCCATATAATTTATTTTAATTCAACTTTTTGTTTTTTTCAAAATTTGCCGCCCCCTTTGCCCCCCTACTCGGTACGTTATTGAGTACGGATCTGTGCTACGAACAAAGGACTATTATGTATTATAGTTGCTGAATATCAATACATGTTTATAAATTTATTTGTTTATTTTAATAAGGATATTAATATTAATAGTTAATCCGCAGCCTTACTTCTAATACTAATAACTACGTCTAATGAAAGAAACGATTGTACACAACTTATAAAGCCATCTATTGTTTTCTATGGAAAATACCACATGCTAGAATTGGTTATTTTTATCAATTACCAAACACATCACGTATTAAATGAAATTTCTACAAAAATTGAATTAAAACGAACAATGAATGGGTTAAATAAAGTAAAATGAGTAAATTTATATCAGTGGTTCCCAACCTTTTTGTGACCAGAGACCACTTTGATTTCATTATTATTAGCAGGGACCACAGGGTTAAAAAATAAACTTTATTTTTACATTTTTTGATATATTTGACATAATCTTTTACCCATGTTTTGCCCCTTACGGACCACCGGTTGAGAACCACTGATTTATATACATGGGCGTCGACTTTTCATTTTAGTCAGATGAGATTTTCAAAATTACAGTAAATTTATGTATCTATGTGTACCTACATAGTTTCGCTAAATAACCCAAAATGATTTAAAAATAGACTTTCGAATTTTTTTTTGTTATTTCTACGATTAATTGTTAAAGGCTGTAGCCGGGTAAGCATGCAAAATCGGCCTTTGCATGGATTTGGCTGATTATTTTTTTTAAAGTCACATTCTATGTAACATTCAACCTGACCAAATATTAGCTTCCAAAAATTTGTAGTTTTCGAAATTAAAAAAAAAAATTTTTTGATTTAAAAAAAATATTTTTTTTTGATAATCCATCAATCGAATTTGATGGTGCTTGTGGTATATTATAGAGGTACTTATGACTCATCAGAGGTAATTTTATTATGGTCCTCTGTACATAGTAAACCAGAAAAAAAAATTAATAAAATTTAAAAAATTAAAAAACACTATGTTGTAATCGGGGGGCAATCACCATTTTTTTATAAAATATACCTCGTACGTACCCAAACAACATATCAAAATCCCAAACTGATATGAAGGGTATAACATACTCGTATAAATTCGCATACGGTTGTATTGGCGCGGCGCGCGCGTGACGCGGGTGGACTATATGGAGTGCAAGTGTCTTAATACTTTTAAAACATCTCTAATTTGTTGCTAAACAACAGGGCTGAACTAGCCTGGAGAGATCCTGGGAATTTGAAGGGGCCCATGGCCTGACAAAGATAAAATATAGAGGCCGTTGCCGGGAATGTATGGGAACCGCCATTGAATCAATTATGCTAATTTTTTCTCATAGGTTGCTTTTTAGAAACATAAAATCGCCTCAGATCGCTTTTAAAATGTTATAATCGTCTTTAGTAGCAATAAATCACATTGCCGCTGCGAACTAACGACTCTTCTTGTATTATAAGTTATAGATTTTTTTTCAAAATAAAAATATGTTCATATTCACATAAAAATTTTGAAGCACAAATACAATTAGGGCGATTTTATGTTTCTTGAAAAGCAACCTATGAGAAAAAATTAGCATAATTGATTCAATGGCGGTTCCCATACATTCCCGGCAACGGCCTCTATATTTTATCTTTGTCAGGCCATGGGCCCCTTCAAATTCCCAGGATCTCTCCAGGCTAGTTCAGCCCTGTTGTTTAGCAACAAATTAGAGATGTTTTAAAAGTATTAAGACACTTGCACTCCATATAGTCCACCCGCGTCACGCGCGCGCCACGCCAATACAACCGTATGCGAATTTATACGAGTATGTTATACCCTTCATATCAGTTTGGGATTTTGATATGTTGTTTGGGTACGTACTACGTACGAGGTATATTTTATAAACTAGCTGCCGGATCCAATTTTACCCGGGGATATAAAATTAAACTATATAACGTATAATGCTGTGGGGTGCGATCCTTTAGGTCCACACAATCAACTTCCCAACATGGTATGACTAACAATACTTGAATACTGATTATTTATTGTTTCCATAATTAATAATACTATGTTATAGTTTGTAAAAAAAATTTTAATATGTATATGAAAAATTTTAATGGAATTTATCAGAAATAAAACTCACCTTTGTATTATGAATATTAGTTTTCTAATATCCCAATAATGTCAATAATATAAAGCACATTTTTAGAATAACTAATCTGACAGTTTAAATTTTGAATTGTGTTGTTTCCAAGGCAACATGAATTATTAAATGTATTTATTAGTATGAAATTCAAATTTTGATGGTGGTTTTCATCCCTTTAATGGCTATTTGGACCCATATAAAAAATAAATACTGAAATACACATTTCATTATTTGTATTGTATAGTATTTATTCTAAGTTCCGACTAAATTCGATCAAGAAAAAAAATAAAAATGAAAAAAACACCCTTTTTACCCCCACAGGGGTTGAATTTCGAAAAATCCTTTCTTTCAGATCATATTCACGTCAAGACGCTTCGATTAGCACCCCAACGAAGTCAATAGCATTTTTTGTTCGCGAGATTTCGTCCCGGAAAAAAAGGACACGTACGTACGTACGTACATACACACACACACACACACACACACACACACACACACAGACATTTTTCTGAAAATAGTGTAAATATACTCTAATGCCCTTGAAACATGAAAATATGTTAAAATTTTTGATTTCGATTTTCGGACCAATTACAATAACTTCCTATTGGGAAGTTAAAAAATGGTGATTGCCCCCCGATTACAACATAGTGTTTTTTAATTTTTTAAATTTTATTAATTTTTTTTTCTGGTTTACTATGTACAGAGGATCATAATAAAATTACCTCTGATGAGTCATAAGTACCTCTATAATATACCACAAGCACCATCAAATTCGATTGATGGATTATCAAAAAAAAAAAAAAATTAAATCAAAAAAAATTTTTTTTTCGAAAACTACAAATTTTTGGAAGCTAATATTTGGTCAGGTTGAATGTTACATAGAATGTGACTTTCAAAAAAATAATCAGCCAAATCCATGCAAAGGCCGATTTTGCATGCTTACCCGGCTACAGCCTTTAATAGTAAGTCGGAAAGATAATTCTGACGACTTAAGCTGTAACTCGATGAAAAAAAATCAAAAAATTATTTTATGTGCTAAAGTTGGAAAAATAAAAAAAAATCGTGGCATCTTTTATTGACCTATATTTTTTACGATGTAGATACATACCTACATGAAAATAAATTAGAAAACGTTTAAAGAAAACAAAGTAGAGATTTCTAGCTTGAATTTTTCGAAAAATTTCTTATAGTGACCATTTTAACCAATGTAACATCTATTTGAATATTGAAAAATTGTTTTACTTTTGTTAACGAGTGTATGTTTTGTATAATTTTATAAAAACTAGAGTTCAGATTCACAAGTGGTGAAATTTCCCTGAAATTACGACTAGGGGGGCGATCAACCCCCTCAACCTCACGGAGTCGGTGCCTATGTATATGTACAGTAGATACACTCACCACTCCGAACAACGACGGCATCGGTAATTCAATCGTTCCTAACAACGATGGCTTAATCTAAATTTCATGGTTTGTTAATTTAAATTTCGAGCAGAAATATAGCAATCACAGTTGTATGTATTGTGGTAGAGATAGGGGAAGGTCGTTACATGGAACGGTTACATAGTTGTCGTTTAAGAGTGCTGAGCGTAGCTAGAAAATAGCCAAGCCTATCTCCCCTACTCAGGCCCGGATTTACCATGCAGGCAGTTGAGGAACGTGCCTAGAGCGGCAAAAATGAAGGGGCGGCAAATTTGAAAGAAAAAAAAAGATCTTCACACTTTTTAATAATTGAAAAAAAGTCATCGATATCAAAAACCTTAACTTTGTTTTTATTCAATCAAAAATTTGTAAAAAACTTCTAGTACCACATGGTGAGGGCGGCAATTTTCGCAATTGCCTAGGGGCGGCAAATTTCTAAATCCAGGCCTGCCCTTACAATATAATCGACCCTCTGCAATAAGTTTTTGACTAAATGTATAATCATGGTATAGGTAATCTATCAATATCAATATTCCCAATAGGTAAAACATATACGGTTTTATAATGACAATTTTAAAATCATTATCCTCATTTTAAAAGGTGGACCCACCCTTATCCTCAAGGCGAAATAGTTCGTTATCTACTTTCTAAAATTGTGAAGTAATATGTAACGAAGTTATATAATTTGTGAATTAATACTTTTGATTAATAAAAATAAATAAATGACAATCACATATAATTTAAAATAAATAACCCCCACAAAAATTTATATTTCATAATTTCACACTCTATGAAATACATAAATACGATTAATATACAACAGTTACAACTTGCGTTTATTTTATTTTTCAATTATTTATATACGGTAGAAACCGGTTATAACGACATCGAAGGGACCGGTTATATTGGTCGTTAAAAGCGGATAGTCGTAATAACCGGTAAAAATACAGTTATATGGGATTCAATTCGACTTTTATTTTGAGTCGTTAAAATCGATACGTCGTATTAACCGATGTCGTTATAACCGGTTTTTACTGTAGTTTAAAATATAATTTGTAAAATCAAAAACTTACCGATTTTCAAGTAACCTTGCACTACCACTTTATTTAACATGTTTAAATAGATTATTATATAATTAACCATTACAGTCACATACAAATAATAACACAGACACAAGAAAACTGCATCGTCGAAAACCTCCGAAACAGTTTTAATACTGAAGAGCGTCCCCCCACCCAAATATATATTGTGAATAAGTATATATGTTTATGTTAGAAGATTAACCCTGGGGTACTTGTATAATGACATTACTGATATGGCGGCAAATCTAGCAGACATATTATTTGTGCAAAGGGAAACAATTTTAATTTGAAATTAATATAATATGCAGTCTGCTGTAGTATAATTATGATTTCATAGAGGCTTTTAACTTAAGTATAAAATGACTGACAGGTCTTTGGGAACGTCCATAAACCACGTACATAATGCCTTTTTCTAGATTTTTTTGACCTCCTTCCCCCATGTAACGCCATGTAACAAATTTTTTTACACGTTCATTCTTGTTTTTTTGGCCTTTCGCTAATCTACATTAATATAGTTAAATAAATAATTAAGTATCAAAAATGTAAACTTCTGAAATGTTTAATTAGTATTTTAGATAAGCTCGGCTATGAGTCAGTACATCAGTGTTAATGTGAACTATATACAATGGCGTTATATATAATATCATAATATTTTTATAAATGAATAAGCTATTTGTCTATTATGTGATTATACACACCGATCTAATATGACCTTCGTTTAGGATAATATTAATTAAATATTTATTTAATATATTGTTTAATAAAATTTTGATCCCCATGGACTCGAATGGTTCCTTTAGGCAACATCAATATAAAATATAAATTTATTTATTTATATATGAGGGGGGGGGGGGGGGGGGCAGAGGTGAACGAAGACCCCAAATTCCCCGAATTGTCGTTAAACAAGTTTTTTAACTTTGGATGATTGGGCAATGGAAATAATTCGAAAAGCGGTCATCGCGTAGTGAATCAATTTTCACATTTTTTAAAAAATATTTTGAAAATTTTGATTATTTTAAAAAAGAAGGGGGGACCTAAAAAGTCATTTTGCTTAAGCTCTCCTCCCCTGTTATAATGTACTACTGAATTAATTATTTCATAAAGCAAATATTATTTTTTTTAAACGCAATGTAAAACCTCTCAAAAAGTCTTCTCCTATCTATGAGATAAAATTCCAAATGTGATATTTTAAAACAGTGGATCTAAACATATAAAAAACACAATTTAAAAAAATCAGAATACCACAACCAACAGCATTCATATAAAATATGTAAGTGTACATTTTTAGGTTGATGCACAGAAAAAGAAACCTTAATGATATTGATAATTTTAGATGAAAAAAAAGCTTTTAATTTTTCTAATTAATAATTATTTTTTGCACCAACAAGTAATAGATAATTCAATAAATTCAACATGAAATGTATTTTCTAGATAAATCAAAAATGTCGATTAAAGTTATTAAAAAGCATAGGTGGGCACAGTTAATCGAAAAGTTAACTTCGTTAATCGTTAATCCGTTAATAAAAAAGTTAACTTCGTTAAACCGTTAAAATTCCGAAAATGTAACGGAAGTTAAAGTTAACCGAAAATTCAAAAATTTAAGTTAATCGTTGAAAAGCTAACCATCCAAAATGTTTGAAGACCTTTTTTGCTATTTCGACAACTTTCTTATGTACTTTTCATCAAACAGCCAATGTAACGGACTAAAGTTAACGGAAGTTTTTAACGGGAGTTAACAAAAGCGTTAACATTTTTTTGAGTTAACTTAAAAGTTAATCCGTTAACCATTTTGTTAACTTCGTTAATTAACGATTAACGGATTAACGAGTTAATGCCCACCTATGTTAAAGAATTACATTAACAATAATCAATCCCCCCCCCCCACCCCATGAGTAAACGAAAATTATAAGTTGATTATAATATACGAGCATTTTTGCAATAATGAATACATCTAAATGAAGAATATAACCAATTTTTATACTTTGCATAATAAAAAATATAACTTTATGAGATTAAATACTGTCATACCCCCCCCCCCCAATCATATATTATATTAAACTTATATGATAATATGTATACATCGTATTAAATAAAAATTTACCAAAATAGCAAACTTTTTCTCCTCTTATAACTTAATTTCAAGGAATATTTATTCGAAAATTGTCGGTTAGGAACCGCTGTTTTAAACACTTACCCCACTTACAATAAATCTGTAAACATCTTGCAGCCTAATGTGTCAGGAAGTTTGGACAAACCCAAGCAATTCAAGCAAAACTTTCATATTGTTTATCATAAAATTTAAGTACCTGAACTTTGGACATGTGTTCACTCAAGCCCCAATATTGAATAAGCTAATGTGTTAAAACTTGCATTTTTTTAACACCATATCGAATATAAATGATAATATTAAGTATTACAGAAAATATTTTTTTATATTTTTTATTACTGATTATAATGTAAAATAAGAATTAATTTTTTTTCAAAATTAAATTTTGCAACGATATTTCAAACAAGTTAATTATTAACCAACAACAGTTTTTTATTCCAATGCAAATATTTTGTTTATTATAAAAAGTTTGTAAAAATATACCTAAATATTTTGGAAATACATTTAATAATAAATATTAAAAACATGTTTAATATATGATAATATGTAGGTATGTAGGTACTTAGGTAGTATAAGCAGGGCCGGATTTACAAATTTGCCGCCCGTAGACAGTTACGAAAATTGCCGCCCTTTTCATAAAAATTAAAAAAGTGCATATTTTTCATACGAATTACCTTTTTTTTTTTTCGTTGTTAAATTTATTTTTTAGGTTATTTTCCCAAATATGCCGCCCCTAAATTTTTGCCGCTATAGGCACGTGCCTACATTGCCTGCATGGTAAATCCGGGCCTGCATATCAGTAGTAAAACTATTGAGTAAAAAATAATTTTGTTACTCAATGGTAAAAGATCTAGGTATATTTAAATTTTTTTAATTCATAAATTAGTTTTCAAACATTTTCAATATTTATATATTTTTTTAATTTCAATATTAATTATTATTAATTATTAATCGGTTGATACGACGTATCGGTTTTAATGACTCAAAATAAAAGTCCAACTGAATCCCATATAATTGCATTTTTACCGGTTATTACGAATATTCGTCCAATACGACCAATATGACTGGTCCCATCGATGTCGTTATAACCGGTTTCTACTGTATTTATTTTTCTCCATCTAGCGATAAATGATGAAACTACTTAGTTGAGTTTTAAACCATATATGTACTTATTTAAGGTTCCTATCGGAACTACAACTACGGGAAGTACGGGAACTACATTCCAATGAATGATAAATACGAAATCTGTAATCTTGTTTTATTGGCGGTACATTCAAAATGAATTTAATAAAATGAGCACGTGCATTTAACTATTGTTTATTAACGAGTTGAATTATATGATCAATATGAGTAAATATGTATATTAAAATTCTTTCTTCAAATAATAACTAAATCAGAAACATATATATGTAGGTACCTATTGCAAACAAAGTCGTAATATACAATTAAAAATTCGACAATATTGCATATCTTTTCAATATCTCTTCTTATTTTGAAATAATGCCAAATTCAAATATTGAATATTAAATTGTATTTTTTAATGGAAAGCTGGGGGTTAAATATTGAGATAAAATGGGCTTGTATTTAAATTTAAATGCACTTTTTTTAATAATATTTTTTGTTATTTAATCGTTTTCACTTATTACGAATATACTACACGAAAAATTAATTATTCAACATTAAACAAATGTATTGAATTTAAAAGAAATTAGTAGGTATATCACTTTAGATAAATAGTTTTCACTAAAAAAATACTTTGTGAAAAAAAAAATACTTGGACCTGTTAGATTTAAAAAATTACTTTTTAAATTAGATTTTCTTATCGCACCAAAAGATTTGATATTTTTAATGTAATTTGTGTTTTTCTATATTAAAAAAAAAAGATTAAATATTCACCTTATGCTTTAAAAAATAAATAAAAAACTATTAAAAGTGGATACTATAAAATTTTAAGTGCAAAGTATTGAAACTTATGTTTGATGTACAATGTGCATACTATTTAATATATAGTGCGATTAAATTTACTCCGATAAAATATATTAATACATGTTTAAAAAAAAATTTTTTTAAAAAAATAATTATGTTTAAAATTTTCATATATTTTTTTACTTTTTTATCTAAGGAACCCATTTAAGCGATGATTTACATTTTCTACATATGTATACATATTTATGTAAAAAATACGTTTGATTGTATATAGGTAAGTAAAGTATATTAAATATTAACATACAGGGTGTCCAAGATAAGCGTGCAATGCATGGGGATATCCTAAACGGTAAGAGATACAGATGTGGTTAAATGAGATGAATTATTTGTAAGAAAGGGGTGAGTATTACAACATAAAAAAATATTAATAATTTTATGTGGTTCAGGCGGTATACCCAAAAAACTGAAAATTCGGAATTTCTTTAAATGACTATAACTTTTTTGGCAAAGTAGATAGGTACTTTTTGTTTGCGGTTTCTTAAAGCACTTTTTTGAGTAGAATTGTTTGGTGTATTTAGAATTTTTATATCACTTTTAGTTTCCGAGTTACAAGCCCTAACTTTAGTTTTTCTTATGGGCTGCCAAGTTGGCTATATCATATTCGAACGTGTTTTTTATTCTACTTTACAATGATATGTCACATGTCATACTTATTATTAAAAAAAAGTAAAAACCTTTTTTTTTGTAATAGTTTATTGTTTTTAATTATGCATTTGTTATTTTCATTGTTGTTATTGCGATTTTTGTTTAACAATTTTTGTTTTTCATGGCTTACTTAAATGTTTCTAATAAAATACTTTATAAATATCACCAATACTTAGTACTTCGACTTATTTTCTATAATAAGTATGTCATGTGATATATCGTTGTAAAGTAGAGTAAAAAACACGTTCAAATATGATATAGCCAACTTGGCGGCCCATAAGAAAAACTAAAGTTAGGGCTTGTAACTCGGAAACTAAAAGTGATATAAAAATTCTAAATACACCAAACAATTCTACTCAAAAAAGTGCTTTAAGAAACCGCAAACAAAAAGTACCTATCTACTTTGCCAAAAAAGTTATAGTCATTTAAAGAAATTCCGAATTTTCAGTTTTTTGGGTATACCGCCTGAACCACATAAAATTATTAATATTTTTTTATGTTGTAATACTCACCCCTTTCTTACAAATAATTCATCTCATTTAACCACATCTGTATCTCTTACCGTTTAGGATATCCCCATGCATTGCACGCTTATCTTGGACACCCTGTATATAATATTTCCCTTGAACTTCGACTTGTACATAGAGGTTGTACATAGGGGATCTATTATTTATTGTAATAATCTAATAATTTATTTAAAGTAGTTTTCACTAGAAATTATAAATACTATAATCAAATATAAATTGCGAAGCTCGGGAAGAAAAAAAGATACTTCAATTTTTTACAAAAAACAGTAAAGAAGCCTTATATTTTTTACATAAATAGTACGTAGTGTTAAAATATTATATTAATTGTTCCTTTTGGTCTTGGTCATTTTTGAGCAAGTATTTAACTTGGCGAATAATACATATCTAATATAATATGTATAATAGTCAGTGCCGAATTTACCAATAAGTAAAAGAAGCAACTGCTTAGGGCACCCGATCTCAGAGGGCACCATAAAATGATTTTTGGGGGCACCAGCAGTTAATATAGCAAAAAAGTTTTAAAAAAGGCTATCAAAATTTTGATGATGATTAAAAAAAGGTCTTTCGTCGGAATTAAAATGGAGGCCTTCAGATGGTTAGTGATTAGGGCATCACATTGGGTAAATCCGGCACTGATAATAGTTTGAATATGTTACCATTGAAATTCTCGTTTGTTTTTCACCTAAAAATAATGTATTTTTTAAAAATTTTTGTGAATCATGTGTTTAATTGTTTAGTGAATAAACACTATTATTAATTAATTAATATTTATAAAAATAATTAATTTTGTAACCAAATTATTTTGTACCAAAACAAAAAAAAATTTTTTTGATAAAAAATGACAGAGCGCCTATTTTCTTCCTGGGATCTATTATACTATTCTTATGAAGAGTTGTGGAACAAAACTTGATAACTCCACTTTGAATCGGATATCTAATTTTTAGAGTTCCGTAGAAAACTAGGAACCCTTATAGTTTCTCCATGTCCGTCCGTCTTCAAAAATTTTGAGATAATAAGATGAAATTTGGTATACGGTCGTAGATTGATGACCCAAAAACAGAAATAATAAGATTTTTGAAAATAAAATGCCTACCTCTCCTAAAATGCAACAAAAAATGTATCAGAACTTTTTGATTTTAACCCTTTAATCACGATGTATTTGCTCTCCAAAGTCGTTAAAAAAGCGTCCCCCCCCTCTATTTTCTGAACCATCAATTTAAAAAATCTGAAAAAATTCCAGAATGTAGCTTTTAATTAGTACTTTCACTGAAAATTATAACGAACATTCTCAAAAATATTTTGAACCCCCCTTCTATAGACTGAAAAGTGAACTCTCATTTTTTTCCCCACTTACCCCATTAAGTGGGGTGTCATTTAATAGGTCTCCTAAAATGCAATAAAAAACGTCAAATAACTTTTTGATTTTAACCCTTCAGTCGCGATATATTTGCTTTTTAATGTCACTGTCAGAGCCCCCCCCCCCCCTATATTTTCTAAACTATCGATTCAAGAAATCTGAGAAAAATTCAGAATGTAGCTTTTAATTAGTACTTTCACAGAAAATTATAACGAACATTGTCAAAAATATTTTGGACCCCCTTTTCATAGATTGAAAAGTGAACTCACATTTTTTTCATTTACCCCATTGAGTGGGGTATCATTTGATAGGTCTCATAAAATGCAATAATAAAAGTCAAATGACTTTTTGATTTTAACCCTTCGGTCACGAAAATTTTGAAAAATACTTTTTTTATAAATCGTAGTGAGAATGACTACGGAACCCTATCATGTGCGTGCCCAACACGCACTTGCCCGTTTTATTTTAAGTTATTCACCTTACAGCATGTGCAAAGACGCTAGTTCAAAATTTGGGTATTGAAAATCTCACCTATAACATTACTCAACAGTTTAAAAAAGTACACGAAGAGAGATTAGTTACAATTTGACTTCTTCTGTTAAATTTGCGAAAATCGCGTTATCCAGTTTTGTTCCCCAGTTCCTCTTATATAAAATAAAAAAGTATCGCTGTGATTCTATAAAACGTAAAATTAACATAATGCAAGGAACAACATGATAGATTGTTTAAATTATAAAAGACGATTGACGAACTTATCTTCATAAATATTTAAATTGTGTATTAAAAGTCAATAAAATTGAAGTTTACTTTATTTCACTGATTTAACATTGCTGTAGTACCAGACGCGTAACATGTAATGAATGGAATATAACAATTAAACAAAGATGGAAATATAGGCTAAACAAAGACGTACTGCTTGCGCAGAAATATGCACGAGTATGGATCTTGAGTCATGTGTGCCGCTTGAAAACTTTATTGGGGGTTATTTTACATAATTATATCCTTATATTACTTTGTAATTATTGATTGCATGAGCAAATCAATCAATCACATATCGATTTAGATATCTTACTTAATTTTATACAGTAGTAAAAATATGAATAAATAATAACAATACATTTTTTTCTACAACTGGTATTCTTAAAATATGTATATACTTGGTGTCCTAATTTCATTGTCTGATTATTCGTTTTCAAACCATAATAGCACGTTAATTCTAAAGTTTATCGTGGTATTTTTGCTTTGTACAACCCACCATATAAGTAAAAACTACAGAATAAATATAAGGTAACTTCTAGCAAATAACTGTAAATAAGTCTAAAGTGGCGTTTTCACGAGGCAACCTTTATTAAGTGTAAGTTATTCAATAAAAGTTGTCTCGTGAAAACGCCGTTTTTAGGTTCAACTTCAGTCGTTCAACTATGTTGAACGTAAGTTGCTTAACAATATTGCTTTGTGAAAACGCCGCTTAAGATTAGTGAAGTTTATCGAATTATAACAAGTTATGTTGGTCTATTATACGAAAATGTGGAACAAAACTATTACGGCCATATTTTCTCAAATATCAAATTCAATATAAATATATTCCTATCCTTAGACATCGGTTGATAGAGAAGATTGTTGCAAATATACATTTCTCTATTAATGAATTATCAATATAAAACATTCATTGTTAATTAATTGTATAGTTCTCAACAATTGATATTGATTTATATATAATTTTTTCATGTACTTTCTTTCGTTTTGACATAAATATACTGAGTACGTCACTGTACTTATAGAGATAATAACAAAAAATTACATAATGTTTTTCATATGTTTTTCGATAACACACCTTTGATTATCTATATTATAATTCAATATCTTTGAAACAATTCAATTAGTGTACTGATAAAGAACACACAATAACAAAGATAATAAATGATGTAGTACTTAAATAATTAACACACAATATATAAATATTTACACCTTCCTGATTTCATTAATAGTTTAAATAAAACTATAATTTTGCTATAATTAAAAACATAACAGCATCCCTTATTTAAAGAATATCAGTTGATATCTCTTATAAAATACCAAATCGGTTGCACTGGCGCAAGCCCCCTCTTTCAATCAGAATCACGCTTCACAATGAAGCAGGCAGACAGACATTGTCGAGACTTTGAGCCGGTAGTGTATTCGTGCTCTCCGTAATTCAACAATAAACAATACTTTCATTTGAAGTGCTATAATTAAATTAATTATTTTTCGTTACGACCATCATATCTTGCGCTCATATAATTAAAACCAACAAAATGTTTAACATAATATGAACAATATAAAAAAGTTAAAACATTAATAACAATAATAAGATCTTTGATTCAATATTATTTTAAACAAAATGGCTGTGACAAGTAATTTATTTAGACAATCAAACGGTGTGTTGTGTATTTTGTGGTGTACATTTTTGTTGTTTAGTGGAGTAAGGTATGCGAGTTCAGCTGCTACGAAGGAGAACTGTGCCGCTGTCAAACTGGCCTTCCATAATAGAGGCATTGCATTGCCGGAATTACCCATGTCCCCTGTTATTGACGGTACGGATTATTTATTATTATTTATCTTAGTTAATACATTTTCAATTAATTAAATATACATTTAATTATTTGTAAAAAATACACGTATTATAACTTTTATACATTTTTTTTTTGATACATAGTACTCTGGAACGATAAAACACAGAAACTTTGTAATGGTCTTAAAATATTTACTATATAAACTAGTTTTACGTATTAAAATTACAAATTGTTTTCAGGAATCGTTTAGTAATTACAGCTATTTTAGTAAAGTATTGTGTACGAAGTTAAGCGCAAATGATCTAATTTAATACATTTGAAATTTTAATATCGAAAACTAGTCCACATAACATATTTGCATTTTAAAACCATTGAAAAGTTTTTGCAGTTTATAGTTCCATATGGATCAGAGTTGATTAAATTAATTAAATTAAAATATGTGGTACACATACAAATTCATATCTAAAAATTGCTTATTTTACCCTGATATTTAATGTCATATTTTGTTAAATTATATGTTGTAGTCAATCATTGAAAATATGCACATAATAATCATTCTTTAAAAAAAACTTCTCTTGTAAAAAAATCACCTGTATTTCCAAAATAATAAAACAGGTATTTCATAAAACATAACTGATGTTCTTTTCAGCTTAAGTATATATAAGCTTTGGACAAATCGTCTAGGTACCGAGTTGGTGCCAGAGTTATTGTGCAGGCACAGGTTCTTTGGCGTCAGTTTATTTATGCAAATTTGACAATTCTACTGAAAGAACCTTTTGCCGCAAAACAGTTTAATAAACATTTGTATTTTCTTACATTAAAATATCAGGCACATTGTTGTAATACTTAACAATTTGCTTGTTATGCAAATTAAATAATGCATATCAATACTCGAAAAGCCGGTTGTAAAAATCTCTTGTGTTTCTTTATATTATTATGTCATACGAAACAGTGTTGCCGATTCGTGTTAATGTTCATCTGAAACTAATCTGACTTATTCCACTTTTTTTCTTTATTTTCTAATTTTCAGTAAGTTACTTTGACTTAAATGAATTATTTCAAAGTTAAACCATCACAAGATAAGACTAGGTTTTGTAGGTTTCGACTCGTCTCGGATTTATAGTCTCGTCTTTAAAGTAATATAATTTAGAAAGTACGCCACTAAAAAGCAATTCGGAATTAGTATTAACAATAAGTTAAATACTGCTTTTCCTACTTATACTTTTTCAATTCCGAGGAGTTTAAGTAGGGTTCTGTTGTGTTAATATTTGATCTTAAAAACTACTAAAATTCGTTATAAATTTTTAAAACAGAAAATTAAAACCAATCGATATTAAACTTACAAGGAAACCTTTTCAGATCGAAAATTCGTATGGAGTTTAAACTTTGTATAGGTATAGTTAGAGGAGGTCAAAGTAAGTAAGAAAAAAATTATCACAGCTGCGGTAAAACGGTTTAAGGGGGTGAAACACCCCTATGAAAATGTGCAAAATAATCATATTTTTTCAAATAACTCTGAAACTAATGAAAATTTAAAAAAATCTATAATACAAAATTTTCATGATTTTTTATGCTCTTTCAAATGGCGACTGTCAAAATTCGAAAAAACAAACCGTTAACCCCCACCTCCCACCCACTTAATTTTTTCGAATTTTGACTACCGCCATTCGAAAGAGCATAAAAAATCATGAAAATTTTGTATTATGGATTTTTTTTTAATTTTCATTAGTTTCAGAGTTATTTGAAAAAATATGATTATTTTGCACATTTTCATAGGAGTGTT
This sequence comes from Sialis lutaria, assembly GCA_949319165.1. NCBI lineage: Eukaryota > Metazoa > Arthropoda > Insecta > Megaloptera > Sialidae > Sialis > Sialis lutaria. The sequence continues at coordinate 12,435,268 of OX439241.1, forward strand.
TCACCCCCTTAAACCGATTTACCGCAGCTGTGATATTTTTTTTCTTACTTACTTTGACCTCCTCTAACTATAATATATACAAAGTTTAAACTAGAGATGCCACGAATAGTGATTTGGCAGAATACCGAATATTCGGCTAGGCTCTCGGCCGAAGCGCCGAATATTCGGTCACCGAATATTCGGCGACACTTAGTGCATTTCGTGGGCGTATTTGTTTCATTTGCGAGTAGGTCGTGTCACATTAATAATCATTATTGACGAAAATTTTAAGTCAATAATGATTAATTTCAATAATTATTATTCTTTTTGAGAAAAATAAAATATTTATTTTTTTGTAATTTTATGGATAACAAAAAAAGGACAAAAGTTTCGAAAACTTAAAAAAGAGGACAAAAAGAAGACGCGTTTTCTATAGAGGACAGTTGGCCAAAATAGAGGACTGTCCTCTTCAAAATAGGACAGATGGTCACCTTAATATAATACACTGTACTGTATATCTTAAAAAATATCACTGTTTGTTCGGGAAAAGCTTTACAAAATGGCACCATTTAATAAAAAATCACCTATTTTGGGAATATAATAAAATTTGTAGTGAAGACAATAAACTGGCTGCGTTTGTTTGCTGTGTAACAGCAAGATCTGTGTAACAACAAATGCAAAAAAAAATTCATTCATCATAACTTACCACTGATAGATTTTAACTATTAAATATGGTGATTTTTTGTAAAAAAAAATTTGTGAGTAATATTTATTATGTGCTTTTTTCACGATTTGGTATTCGGTATTCGACCGAATATTGAGAACTATTCGGCTGAATATTGAGAACTATTCGGCCGAATACCGAATAGTAAAAAAAGTAGCCGAATAGGCCGAATACCGAATAGTAGCCGAATATTCGTGGCATCTCTAGTTTAAACTCGATACGAATTTTCGACCTGAAAAGGTTTCCTTGTTAGTAAATTTGGAGACTTTAATATGCTCTTCCAGACAACGTAAACTTTTAATGTGTTCTTGAAGAAATTTAAGAAATAATGTTCATTTTATCAGCGTAAATATGCAATTTTTTTTGACGGAGGTAAACCACACGACCATGCAAAGCCTGCTTGGGGTGTGCAATAATATATTCTGAAATACAATTCTTTTAACTATTTAAGCTGTTAATTTTGTTGAGTTGGTAGTCTTGGTTTGTATATTAACTCGTAAAATTTAAACATTGATCAAAGATTAGGTCGTTTTAGGATGGGTTCTATTGACTATGACTAGTATAGACGACCACCTCTTCTAGACATAATTTATCCCTACCTTTCTTATGTTTTTATGTAAATTATTCTGTAATGTATTTGATAATAATAAATAAATCAGTGGAATACATTTACATGTTGAGGTTTCGAATGTGCATAAAGATAAAATATGACAGTTTTTATTTCCTTTATTGTTCCATTGTTAAATTTATATGTACCTATATGTGTATTTTAATTAAGAATTATTATTCTGGATGTGATTTCTGGTTTATTATATCAAGATTTTTATGATAGCTAAATTATATGTTTAATTTTTTTTGTATAATTAATATGGGATTTATTTTTTATGAAAAGGAAATAATTCTTAACGGTAGCGTATTAATTAGTTAACTGGTTTGAAAAAAGAATACTAATTTTGACTAAAATATTATTATACTTATATCCGACACTATTTTTTTTTTTCGAAAAAAAAAAAATTATCTTCGCTCCTTTAAAATTGAAACTGTACATACTATTGAATCTTTTGTCATATACAGTAATGCAAATATCAAATTGATAGTTTTTTTTTGTTTGGGGGGGGGGGGGGGGGGGTCTATAACAGAAAATATATTTTTATATGTAATTATAGTTTATAGGCCGTATTACTGCAACAGCAATCTTCGATAGCAAAGCTTTAAGAGTTATAGGAAAATAAGCAAACCCAATCTCTTGTAGACCGCATACGACAAGATAGTAAAAAATTGCATTATTAAAAAAACTGTTTTTTAACGTTAATGTTAAGTGTGTGTCTGAAGGTTGGCCCAATCTTGGGTAAATAATAGGTGACTAATCTCGGTATCTGAAGAATGGGGCCAATATTTAAAAAAAACAATACTTGGCAATCTAATATTGGGCCACACTTGGGCCCATATTCAAGGCTGAGTTTTTCTACATGAGATATTATATAACAAATAGAATGATACGCATATTTTAAGCAAAACTAACCCCCGTCATTTTTAATTATGAAAACTAAATTTAAAATTCAACAAATTTAGGTCACATTGTATTTTATGCATTGTTACATTTAAAAAATCATAATGACGAAAAAAAACATATACAAAGGGGTGAAGAGAAGGATTCACCCTCTATAACCCTCTAACAACGCCGGTAGTGTGCATATGCCATTATATTTCACTAACAGTAGTGTTTTGTGTAGGGCGCTCACAATATGTGTTACTGAAGTGGATGCAGTACATATTCAGACATAGGGGGTTGGGGGGATGTAAATATGCATCTGTCATACGGGCAGTGGAAGTTGTGATGTAATTATTCGTTCAGTGTTTTAACAAGATTTAAAATGGTTAAAAAAAATATCGATACACTTATTTGATGTTTTATATTGGCATTTTTCTCCTATAAAAAGCGGCCATGGATGATATGGCACGTTCTTGTACGTACATCATATTGAAAGTGAATAGTTACGTTTTTGGCAAATTGATAAAAGATATAGAAAAAATGAATAGAGCATAAATTATAGATAACAATATTCTCTACAACTTTTATCTATAACATTTTTCTCTAATTTGTATCGTTTTAAAAATAATTCAAAAAATAAAAAAATAACGAGAGTTTCCGGTTAAAAAATCGTTTTCAAAAATAAGAGGTTTTCTTCCAAGACGAAAATGTATCTTACGTATAAAATTTCACCCTTAGTTTTACTACTATTGAAAACGGAGAAACTGGTTTCGTAGTTACCACAAGGAAACAATGTTACTCGGTAAGTGTTTCGACTTCAAAAAAGGTTTTCATCAGGAGATTATTTTGGAAATATTAGTAAAACACGTATCGAGCGACATTGTTTTCTTGTTGTGGTTAAGGTGAATGCATATTTATATTTTATGTGACTTTCACGATTTATCGTATATTTGAGAAATTTTACTTTTTTAATTGTTTAATTGTTTCGGCCTCATTTCGTCCGAATTTAAGCAAGTCAACCCTAAGCCCTAAACCCGAATAATTTCATTGCATCATTGTTAACAGCACAGAATCTTATATCTAATAGTGCTGACACTTTGTAAGCGGTTTCCCACGTTTTGGTCAGTTCTACTGAATCTGGTTGGGTGTAAGGAATGTCTGTGTTGATTCAAACAATTAACACGTTCACAGTCAAGTGCGTCAACCTGTCCAGGCGAAGAGACGCGTGTTCACAACGCCGACTTTATCGGATTGTGTTTTAAAGTTCTACACTTCAAAATTTAAGGAATACTCAAATTTCCAATTTTTTTAGATGTTTTCGAGTGGCTGCATCTATCTCCGCGAAAAAAAATGGTTATAAAATAGTTTGAAAAGGGGTTTTTAAAGCTTGGGCGTTCTATATAGTTTTAAAATATTTATATTAGATGGAGCGCCGAAAAAAAATTCCTAAAATTTTTCGAGCCTCGATAATTTTTTTTTGATCAAATTTACTTATTGATTTTTGTAGATCAGATTATTATTTTTTTGTATTGCTGTACGACCATTTTTGACAGAATTATTTGCGTCCAGACATTTTTTTTTGTTTTTCATCGTACTGTGTATTAATCTAATAAAATAGTTTTATTTTATCAGAATGAAACTTTGTCATTGTGAAGAAAAAGTTAACAAAAAATAAAATCAAGGATTGTAATATGATTTATCTACAACATACTCTTGTAAAATTTCAATCATGTTGTTCTTACAACCAGTAAAATATTTTTCTTATATGTCAAAAATATGCTCCTTAAAAATTATCTTAATTCGAATTAAATACTAAGTTTACAAAATCATTTTAGCTGCGATACATTTGTGAATATATTGAAATACGTATTTTTTCAAAACAGAAACTGTTTTTTTAATATTTAATGGGTAGCAAAATAACATGAATTTATTAAATATTTTTTATGTTCGTAAAATATTTTCTATGTATACATTTTGTGATGAAAATACTTAAAACAATACGTAGAGGTAGGTTACCTGTATATATACATAAATCAATATAATTATAACGAAGCGTGTTACAGAGAAATTTTGAATAAATCTGATTTTACTGAACATAATGTATAGCAAGATACCGGAGGCAGCAATTATATATAACTGTGATTATTAAAACGAATTTAAATGTGAACTAAATATAATGCCTTTAGCTATTTCAGTTGCTACAATTAAAAGTAATATCACTATTATGTTATATTTATTATATTGATATTTTATATTCCGACAGGAAAAAAATGATATAAAATTATTTAAAATATATTTTTTCAAGAATTCTTCTACTTGATTTTGCACAGAATTTTATAAATGTATGGTATTTGAAATCAATGAAAATATTTTAACGATTAATTTATGAAAGTGAATATTTCTGAAGAAGAATGCGAGACGGCCGCGATTATATAAAATCCATAAAATGCAACACAATTTTGATTTACCTCATATTGAGGATGAGTGAAAATTGTTTTTATCTAAATGAATAAAACCTCTATAAATTAAAGAATGATAATTTCATATAGGCGCATAAAAGCGTACGTACTGTGTGCGGGTGCGTGTATACTAACTACAAAAATCAGTGCATATTTATTACTCCAGTAAAGAAAAATGTTAGAAATATTTTCTTTCGTATTTATTTAATTTGTGTATTCCTGTCGTATGCGGTCTATTTTTACACGACATATACACATAAAAAAACTGTATTGGACCAAGAAAACCTTGTTTTGTATATAACGAAAACAATATTTTCTTAATATAAGAAACATACTCTTAATCCAACTACGTTATTCCTTCGTTCAATAGTTGGTTTAAGAGATTATTGCTTATCTTAAGAAAATATTGTTTTCGTTATATACAAAACAAGGTTTACTTGGTTTGAGAAATCCTTTCTACCAGTGTAGTTGCAACCAGTATTCGATAGTGTAGTTATGGGTTACTTTAGGTAAAAAAGGAATAAATTTTCTGTAGACCGCATACGGTAAGATTTCCAGATTTTTATTTTTTTTAAATACTTAATTCGACTTTTTTACTTTTAATTCCGAAGTGATAGTATGGCGAAGCTTTACAAACACAAATAATAATAAATAAGTGAGAATATTGAACGTAAATGATATGTCCATGTACGTAAATGATTGTTAATTAACTGACAGTAAGTATTCTGTGATATGACGGCCTCTAATTCACATCTTCCGTCTGAGGGACCCACATAGTCACATCATTGATAGAAGCACTTTAAGTAGCGTTGTTTATAAATGTCTACTTAATCGAGCTGTGATTGGATTTTTGTGTTAACCATCAAGAGAAATATATTGTCTCTCGATTATCGAGCAACGTTATGTTGTAATTTTATTTGAATATCCGTTATTTAACAAATCAAGTGATATAATGGATGTTATAAATACAGTGGCGTGCTTTATTGAATTAAGTTTTTATTTATTTATAGATGATCACGATTTTTATTTTATTTTTAATACCAATAGCCAAAGGCGTTCGCAGGAAAATTTTCAAAGTAGTTTATCTAAAAATAAAATAACCAATTTTTTCACGAGAGAATTAGGTTAAGTGGTCGCAATATTGTAAGAGATTTTATTTTTTATAAAAATCCAAAGCGAGGGGAGAAACTTTATCAAAAGTTACGTTACTTATATTATGTTAGGTGCTTTAAAAATTCTATTTTAACAATAAAAGGAACATAATAATTATGAAACATGCACCATATTTAGACTTAATTTTAGTACCAAAGAACCTTAGCGTGAATTATATCGCTTAAGTCCTTTTAGAAAATCACTATACATAGATTCAGTCACTTTTCAAAATGTTGTGGAAAAACAGCTGACTTTCATTCCTTTAGACTTTAGAGTATTTCTACAATAGTTATCTAACGTCTTGAAACTAATCACTATAATCATTAAATAATAAATTTAATATTGTTACACTACTCTATGCAAAAACATAGTATTGGCTTTAGAGATTTTACATATACCGACAGATAGACACATATAGATCGTTGTGATTCAAAGACCCTCAAAACGCATAGTTTTCATGTTTGTATAAAAATATATACAAATAAAATATTTAAAATGTTCAAGTAGACAGAAATCAATTCTACAATAAATGTGTCTTAAAATTCAAAATATCTATTGAATAAAGCTGACATATTTCATATGTTATATTCGTATGGCTTTGTGCCTTTTCGTATAAAGATTTTGTATAAATGGAGTGGGATCTGCTAAATCTAGATGGATTTTACATAAGATTATACTACATACTTCACTTTTGATATTTGAAAAGATGAATGTATTAGGTACGTGTTTGGTTCTCAAAAGTTAATACCTATATACTGTTGGATATTCTAAATTCTAATGAATAATAGAAGAGTAAATATTATATTATAATATGTGATATTAATATTATAATATCATCGTTAGCCTTGTTTCACACATACGCGGGTCCATTCGGTTCGGTTCGTTTTCGGTTTCAGCCGAAAACGAATCAAACCCTTTCACACATACACGGTTCTCATACGGTGCATAATAGGTTTTATTTTTTTCCGTAAACTCAGTAGTTATCATGGAGAGAAAGCAAGTTGTTGCCATGTTGTTTCTCTATAAAAAAATTAAAAAATGAAGGAGGAATACTAGAATTCATTGCGAGCACCCTCTCATCACTTTAGTATTCAGTTCTGTACGGTTTCTATTAGGTACCGAATACAAACTGAATCATCGTTTCACACTTGTCGGCAGCGACCGAAAACGAACCGAACCGAATGAAACCGTATATGTGTGAAATAGGCCTTAGAAAGTTAGAATAAATCCTATAAGATAGTGAAACTTGGATAAATGGGAAACGTCTGTAACTAGAATTCGCACTGAGGTCCCGTCACTTCGACACCAAAATACTTCTATTAGTGAGACTTATAAAACTTCTCTATCTGGAATTTCATTTTTTTATTTTCTCGATTATTACCTCTCTTACTGGAACAGCTAAGATTGATTACTTCTATAACTAAGACACGAAATTGAAAAAAATGTAGGAAAAAATTTATACAACTGAGATTAGTTCTGTTTTAATATCAGAGCCTCTGTAAATGAGACAATCATTTGGATGAACTCGGTTATCTGGGAAACTGGGTCAATGGGACATCTCCTTAGGTGGGATAAAATAACTGGTCCTTTGAGTTTCCAGTTATCTAAGTTTCACTGTATAATGAAACTGCATGGCCTCCTATTTTTTGTGTTTGATGAAACTCGATGTTTTCGTAAATAATTATAATTAAATAGTAATAATAATTGATTGTTCTTTTAGTAACCATTGATTTAAGAAGTTAAACTGTATAATTTCTTTAGTTTTTCTTTTTAATATAAAATCCATTATATGTACGCCAGGACCGGATTTGGTCTTCAAACGGATAAAAAAATGTCTGAATTAATTTTGCACTCATTCGGCATGATTCCAGGGGTGGGGGCATTTTTGTTTATTTAGTTAGTTATGATTTTTTCTTATTTTATTATCTTTAAGTTAATATTTCTATGGCAAATTGAAATTTGAAGAATGTTTTATTTAAATTTTACAGAAAATGACGCAGTTGAGATTTTCTTTCATACAGCAGATCTGTATTTCTGGCCTCTCAAAGTTTTTTTTTTTAAATTTTGGAGAAATTGGCCATAACTTTTGAACCGATATTTGGATTTGAAAATGTCGATTTTTGACCCAGGTTTTTTTTGTCGAATTTTGAAATGATATACATGTCATTATATAGATTTTGAAAAATCCGTCAACTAAAATACCGAATATCAGTTCAAAAATAAGGCCATTTATTTATGTATGAAAAGTAGTAGTGATTTTTGTACACAATAGAAAGGATAATATTATTACATTTATCACCATTGATTGCTCTGAAATTCAGACGCATAAAGGGTTCGGTTTGGTTTGATTTTGGTCTAGAAGTCTAGACTTAATTCCGGGTATCATTGTAATCATAGGCGTAGAACATGGACCGCGCATTCTGAATTAACATAATGGTGTAACATTCCTTCAAAACACTCAAAGAGATGCGGCGTCGTTTGGGATATATCTAACTCTTTTTATTTAGAAAAATGAAATAGACACTTTGTTTAAATAAAGACAAGTATATCCCAAATCATTTTCTACCTCTTTCTTTTGACATAACTGGAGAGATGCTGTGATGTTTGGGATATATCTATCTCTTTTCTTAAGAAGAATGAAATAAGCACTCCTGTTTAAATAAAGACAAGTATATCCCAAACCATTTTCTATCTCTTTCTTTTGACACGACTCTGTTTTCGAATTGATGCGCGGTCCATGCTCTATGTCTATGATTGTAAGTAAAATAATATGTGTTCCTTTATACATACATATATTCACATACCTTTGTTCAGCTCTGTCTCATTCTATAACTAGATATCTATAATGTAATATGCATGAGTTATGAAGACTTGCTATTATCGACATTAATATTTAGTGTTTCAAGTTGCTGTTAGATGTTATCGGATGTGTTGGTACAACGTTTTAATTTTAAATAAAAGATGACGCTAGCTAGCATCGCACAACGTTACTGCAATGCTAATTCATTGTGACCTTCAGGTTTCTTAACCTTTAGGCTGCTCAATTTTTACATGTGTGTTGTATTAAAGTTAATATTTTCATGGATAAGAATAAAATAATTTTTAATAGTTGAATTTTCAACGAATTTAAAATTAAAATCATATCTAGTTTATTTGATAATACGTAATGATAAAGCTTATTGTTAGTAATGTTTGTTTTCCTATAGTTGAAAGCTGACATTTAGCAGAGATGTAGATTGTAGAGAATATGCACATATAAATATGAAAGACATGATGAAATCTGGAAAATTTTCTTCACCAATGATTCAGAAAAGGTTGCCTGTCATACGCAGACTTCATCGCAAAATAATAAGATATGAAATTTACACAACAACAGTAAATGATCTATTTATATCATGCTACATACTAGCACATTGGACTCGGGGATATAATTTTAATCTGCAATAATTTGTAATACGCGACGCACGCGAAAAGACATCTCTGACGATTGTTTTTTTCGATTTTATGAAATTTAGACAAAATATCCACTAATAACCTACTTCGTGGAACATTCTATCCATCAGTGAAAACTGGAATGAAATCGGTTCAGTAGTTACTGAGAAAATAGTGCATAGACGCGGCAAGAGACTTTGTTTATGCTATGAAATACAGGCTTAACACCTATGTTATACATTGTTGAATTATTATAGCGATCGCAAAATGATAACTTCAAGTTATAGAGGGTTAAAATTTATTGAAAATACCTCCTAGAGAAATTGTAATTTTCTTCCACTTCTAGAGTATTTCATCTTATAGAGATTCGACTTGATACAGCGTGGAGCTACTTGGAGTCAGTATTTTTGCTGTAGCTGGAAAATTTCGCTAAATTGTACATTGCGTACATATTTGAATATAATTAAAATATTGGAATTTCAATATCCAGTTTTGTATCAATGTAAAATTTATATTGACATAATACCATATTTTATAGATACTATTTGTATTATTTTGGTCATAGCATACACCAAGAATTCGAAAACGGCATATAATAGATCAATGCAGAATTCTTGCAGCTTATAAAGATTAACATTTTAAACTAAACCCTTACCGGTAACGGTTCTAATGTCACCACTGGACTATCCATTCGATTATTGTACACACCCACACATACATACATACATACACAGAGATTAGAATCTCCGGATGATTTTTAGTATCTGCACAACCGTCCAGACAAAAGTTGACAGAATTATAAAGTGCAGTGAAGAATTACAAGAATGCCGCCGCAGGTGAAGGGAGATGTATGTATTTTGATACGGCAGCGAGTACGTACCTGCTCTGGAGGGCTGTGACATGGGTCCTAACAGCGGCAGCCACTTCCGTCACCTTGCATTCACAAAGACACCTTCACACGGGCCAGTTTTATAAACATACTGTTAAAATTTCTTCACCAAGTTGCTTTCTTGAACAGATAGTTATATCCGGTATTATAATAAAGGAACTAACAAAATTTACTAACAGGCACTTTCAATGGGGTATTAAATATTTGATATTGTCTATGGATTTGTTATAGAATTCACATAAGATCAGTGATACTTTAACTTATTATATTGTGTACACTGTACATTTACCGCGCGAACGAAAAACTTGTCAAACACTTCATGATAGGTACTTCAAGGGAACTGTCATATATAGTTCTTCAATTGAGAGGGCTTACAAATTTTGCTAGCTCCTTTATAATTAATACCGGATATTAGTTTTGACACAACCATTTAAGATAGTTCATTCTAGTTAGCAGAAGCATGCACAGAAATTTTTCAGGGAAAGTGGGAGGGTAAAACTATCTTTTTTTTTAACAAGTAGATAATAGAAAACAGTATTTCATCTATTTACTCGTCCCCAGGAGAGAGGGGAGTGCCCCCTTTTCCCCTCTTCAGACGCCTTTGTTAATTAGCTAATTCTAAGTAAAGGAATTAACAGAAAAAAAGTACGATATTTTTTTTTCTAATAAATAAATATAAATAAATTTATAATAATCAACCATAACATTGCTAGAAGTTCAGATTTTGGCATATTTTACTGCATCGTTTACTGGGCTAAAAATATTTTTGTATCTTATGGTGAAGTAGATTTAATTTCAAAACGATTAAAGTTGTTTAAAGTTATATATTATTTAAATATTTATTGGTTTATTGAAATCAATCAAAAATAAGTTTTTAATTTTAATAGAAAAATTTAAATTTTGTGGAAATTTTAATATGATTATTTAAATTAAATTAATAACAGTCCGTGTGAAACGACTCTAAATATTACTCATAAATAGTCGTATTGTCAAAAATTATGTATCAAACTGAATGGAATGGAATGGGCGGGCGTATGTTAACGGTTTCGAGTTTATTTCTTTTGTGTCGATGAAAATCTTAAAATGTACTGAATACAGTTTCAAAACATGCTGCAATTGTTGTTGTATCCGTGGTGACACACAACCAATATTATTCATCTTTTGTTGAGTTTATTTTGATATTAATAGACGTTGGTGTAGGCCTGCTATATAACAAAAGTAATTAGTAAGATAAGAACAGTTTAAAAGACAAAACGAATTACTTTAATCACAAAACAAGTCAATAAAGGCAATGTTTTTATAGTTTTTTGAAGGGAATTTTTATATATTGAATAAATTCTTCTCTCGCGCGAAACTTTAATAAAATGCTTGCTCAGAAGCCAATCCAACTATGTACTCATAATTTAACAAATATTTATCTTACATCAACATGGTTATTTTCCGTTTTATTGATTTTCAAATCTATAAATTTAATAGCTACCATGTATGCTTCAATAATATAAACAAATATTTTTTCTGCTATTTTCTATAAACATGTATAAGAACGCGAATATTATTCTGGATTATTATTTATGTACAGTAGTAGAACATATCGTTATCAGTGAAGTATAACAAAAGACAACATGAGCGCAAATAGTGCTTATCTCTGCATGATAATGTCATATATAGGTGTATTCATTTGCGTTGTTTCCAACTGTTTGACTAACAAGTAATATAAGATTTAATTTCGGTCGGTATAACGATGTTAAGTAACTATATATAATTTGGCGAACTGTGTTCTAGGGTTGTAAGGGATGACCGGTAGGGATATTTCGGTTTCGGAGGTAAGAATAGTTTCGGAATAGTTCCGGTTTAGGGTATGGAGTTTTGTAACATTCCTGTTTTGTACCAAAACTTGATATATGTATGTATATTACGGATATTTTTGTCATACAAAAAAGTGTATTTATTTGTATTTTACCCAATCAATGGCCAATAAAAGTTTATAAAGTAATATGTGTAGCACATTTATTTCATGTTTGTAAAAAAAATCGTAAGAACCTATACTATTCAAAATTTACAAAAAAAAACTTATATCATAAATTCTAATTATTTCTTACATCGTCGCTTAAGTTGTGTGGAAAAAATTGATAATATTTTATTAATTGAATGATTCTAGGATTAAACTGTTTTACATAATATATCTCTTCTGAAAATGTCTTACGAGTTGTTATGCGGTGTTTACACCGAGAAAACAAAACAGAAACACGGTATTTTTATGACGAAAAAGCAATAAACCCTATACATTTTTAAATAAGAAGTACCTATATATTTTAAAGACACGATGTTTCTGTTTTGTTTTTTCGGTGTAAACACTGCAGAGAACTTAAGCGATGATATGAACGTTTGTCCAGAATGACGCATTTTTTTTATTTGCTATATCTTAGATATGTCACATGCTATATGAAAAGTAAATAATCAAAATACCAAACAGCTTTTATGGTTAGTTATTAGATAATGTCTCGTAATAATTATACAAATTATGCACAAAGGAGCGAGCTTAGAACAGTGGCATGACTTATATGTAGGACATCTATAATAATAAAGTACATATAATTAATTAAAATATTTTTATAAATTTCTCAATAGTAAAATATATGTATATATTCTGATTGCACCCCTGCCTTTTGATGATTGAAATTCAACGGTTAGAAAAAAGAACTGAGTTATTTAAAACAACACAAAACAGGGAAAGTTATGTACCTCACGTAATGGCTTCAGAGATTATTTATATCATATTTATTTATAGAATCGTAATATAAATTTCATTGACTATTTTAGTTTTACACACTCGTTTCTTGGGACATTAAATGCTGTGTGATTTTTTATGATGTAAACACTGGCTTATGTTTTAAAACATCATAAATTGTATCAGGTCACTAAATCATCTTTAATTTGTGTAAATATCCTTTTCGTTCTTACGAGCGCTCGTATAAACGATTCAGATTTCTGTTAAATTGCCCTTTTTTTAATTAAAAAAATCTTGTCTGTTTTATACTTACCTATCTACATACTTACGTTAATACTCAGCTAGTGTTTCCAAATTCCCGGGAATTTTCCAACGCCGGGAATCGGGAACAGGAAATCGCAATTCCCGGGAATTCCCGGGAAAAACGGGAATTCTCGAAATTTATATACATATTTTTTTACATTTTCATAGCTTCTCTTAAAAAGTAATAATAAGAACAGTAAAAAATTAAGAACACTTTTTGAATTTTAATATTAATCGGTGATTATCTAAAAACAATACTATTACATTTAAAGAAAAATTGTTAATTGAAAATTATAAAGAAAGAAATAATGAGGCATAGATATAATAATGCTTTGAATGAAGAAAATATTATATAAAATAGAAAAATAGTCTAACAACAAGTGGAAGCAGGAATTATTTTATATTAGAAATAAATTTTTTTTTAATTAAATTTTTTTTTTTATTTGCTGTCTCTAGCAAAATGCGCCCGAAAGTGAGCACCCCCTCTACAAATGGGCAGTAGTAACACAATATAAAGTTATAAAAGCAAATACTATTTTAATAGAATTTTAAAAACAAACAAATATGCCAAGTCTTATTGTTAGTTTAGAGTTTAGACTCTATCTAAACTCTAAACAATCATTGAATGCAAACTGACAATTTGAATTTTTACTATAATAAACCTTTTCTTTTAACTTTAAAATGCATTTTTTATTCTTTCTCAGAAAAATACAATGCACAAACAACTAAAACAATCCTTACAAGAATTGCAAGCTAGTAAGATCATTTTAAATTACATCCTGATGTACCAAACAAAAATTTAACTTCCAATCCATATTCTTAACTAAAAGTACATACCATACATTATTGAATATAATAACAATATAAGTGCCCCTACAGTTGAAAGTATATATTTCAATGATTATTTTTATTTCCCGAAATTCCCGAGAAATAATTTTATTTTTCCCGGGATTCGGGAACTGAAAAAACTACAAAATTTCCCGGGAATTCCCGGGAGGAAACACTAACTCAGCCATTTTTGAAAAAGTTATTGAGTACTCTTGATCGGAAATTTAAATTTAAATATTTAGTCCTTTTTGGGCGTGAGGTGCAAAATTTGCTAGCTAGCAAACACTCTCAAATGATGTATTAATTTTGTGATAGTATCTATCTATGGATTTGCTTTGGAACTTAAAGCAGTGATACCTTAACATATTGTAACAAAGTTGACGACTTTGACCGTACAAAATAATTTTCCTATCACCACTGTTTTAATACCGTTTGTGTTTATATACAACGCGTGCACGAAACTTGTCAAAATCTCCATGAAACTCCAAGATTGATGCTCATTTGAGATGGCTTGCTAGCTAGTAAATGTGCTAGCTTCATTATGTTATTAGTTAGTTGAAGTCCAAAGATTGTCTGTACGAAATGTCATGTTTGGAATAGAAACTGCTGTATATATATATACACTCAGCGTTCTATAAGACGACGGCATCGGTAATTCAAAAATTCCACAATACAACGGCTAGAGGAGCCCCCACCACCACGCCTAAAAGTTGACAGGTAATAATAAAAATGGCGCTGTTGGTGAACGAGATCCTGATTTGTTGACTTTTTAGAATTGAACTCTAGACAATTCTTATTCGTTGCTTTAATACTGGATGAAAAATGTATAGATTTCTATACATCATATGCCAATAATTTATTTTTGTTATTTCCTTTTTTAATCGTTCTCAAATTATCAAATTTTAAATAAAATGTACGTTACACATTTTTTTATACTATTTATTATATTTCAATTTTAACGAAAATTTGTATTGAATTTCATTTTTTTCTACATTGAGTCACACCAAAACCCAAGTTTTGTGTGTAAAATCTACATAGAAGGCTTTAACGTCAATTTGTTAATTTAAATTTCGCGCTGAAATATAGCAGTCAAAATGGTATTATGGTGGGGGTTGGGGAAAGACGTTCTATAGAACTGTTAGAACATTGTATAACGGAACAGTCGTGTAGTGGATGGTCGTCCTATAGAACGCTGAGTGTACCCCCAAAACGAACTTCTTGTGAACGTCACTGATTATGTATCATTTAAAAAAAATATCATGCCGCAGGAATATAATGTGTATTGACTCAAATAACAGCTAATTAAAAGGGTATAGAAGCACAGCGTTACATTTGTATTTTGCATTCTGGGTTTAGATTAAAGTTACATTGTTTATAATATAACAACGCCAATTATATTTAAGTACTATAATATAACTGTGTGTATATTTTGTTTAAGAAACAAGTGTGCTATGTAATTGCGTATTGTTTATAGTCAGTTTATATTCTTTTGGTTTACTTTTAATTCTTTCGCGCACATTGGTGGAATGTAAAACATTTGAAGTATTTTCAGTTCAAGTGTTTTGTGAAACTTTATAACTTACTGTAAATGAAAAAAAATGTAGGTACTGCCCAATAAATCCTGTTTTTATTTACATTAGAGGCTAGCAAAATTTGATAGCTAGCAAGAACTCTCAATTGAGGTATAAATTTTGTGATAATATCTATGAATTTGCTTTGGAATTTAGAGCTGAGGCAATGTTAGTAAATACACAGGTTGTCTCATTAGCTTTTGATCAATCAGTTTGGGCACCCCGAATGACATCCTACGAGGTTACATTTGTTATGATTGGACACATCATTCCCTCTCTCCTCATTTTGGCACCCCAGATGACGTGTTTCCTTCTCTCGAGCCGAGTAATGAGACTACCTTATACTTTACATACCTTGGAGCTGTGATACTTCAACTTCAACGTATTGTAATGTAATACAGTTGGCAACTCAGACCGTACAAAATAATTTTGATAATATCATCACTATTTTAACACCGTGTTGGTGTTTACATACAACGCGTGCGTGAAACTTGCTAAAGTATTCATGAATATCCAAGAGAACTGTCATAAGTTTGATATCTCATTTGAGAGTGCTTGCCAGCAGTGGCGTAGTAACGGGGGGGGGGGGTCAACCCCCCCCCGAAATGTTCAGTGTTCTAAAAAAACGTATGTTTTGAGGAAATATTTGTTCAAAATACCTTCCAAAATTTAAAACATATGTTTATACCCCCCCTCCCCGAAAAGTATTAACATCCCCCGAAATTTTTTCTTACTACGCCACTGCTTGCTAGCTAGCAAATTTGCTATCTCATCTTTTATGATACCGGATATTAGAACAAAAGAATCATGTTCATCCGTCCCTTATATTCATAAGTATATAAAAATAGTAGAATATATGGATAAAATAAGTTATTTAGTCATCGGATGAAGTTTTTCATTTGTCATCACTATAGATGTGGTCATGTTATTTTAACTTATTTATTGTTTACAAAAAGTGTATTAAAAATATGATTTTTTATAAGAATGTTGGACCTTGATAATATTCATAAAATATATCTACATATCATCCTTTTTAAAATTATGACAAATCTTACTGATGACGAATAAAAATATTACGAATTTTGATGGTAGATAAAAACATGACTAATTCAAGCTATGGCACAAAACAAGACCAATATGTTCAATGATTAAGTTTAATATGGAGTATTCAAAAGCCAGATCTATTAAGTTATTTTTTTCGTCTTCTGTGCCGAAATCTGAATACCTACTTTCCTCCAAGCCTTCTAGCTACTGAATTGTTCGTCTTAGAAAACTGTGATTTGGCATAATTATATTAAATTTTGGGTCAATAATAGACATGTGTTATAAAAATATAATTTTAAGTTTTTGGTGCTTTTTGAGGAGGCAAATGGGTTACCAATATTCTATTTAATCCTTGCGAGCGTGGAATGAAATGAAAAATTACATAAAGGAACTTTATTATGTCATTTAATTAACAAATGTGAAATGTGAAAAAATTTTGAAAAATTGGAATATAATATACATAAGTATGAATAACGATGCCGAGATCAAAAAAACTTACGATTTTTTTCAAAACCAGTTCAAAATTGTAATAAAAATATTAGAAACCTTATCTTTTCTAGTAGATGAACTATTTTATGTAACTAGTGGTTCTTAACCCTTTTGTTGTCGGATTTTTTATTTTTTTGAAAATCTGTATGCTTGTGGTATCCATGTAAAACCACTAGGAAACCACTACTAGGAAACTAGAAATAAATTATTTGATAAGTGGTTTCACTGTGATACCACTAGTCAACAAAGGGTTAACTTTGGTAATAAAATTAATCGAATAAAATTAAAAATAAAACGGTCAAGTACGTGTTGGGCACGCACATGATAGGGTTCCGTAGTCATTCTCACTACAATTTATAAAAAAGAATTATTTCAAAATTTTCGTGACAAGGGTTTTAAAATCAAAAAGTCATTTGACTTTTATTGTTGCATTTTAGGAGACCTTTCTAACGATACCTCACTCAATGGGGTAGGTGAATTTTTTTTAAAGCACTTTTCATTTTATAGAAGAGGGGCCAAAAAAAAAATTTTTTTTTAAATCATATCATTTCTGTTTTTGGGTCATCAATCTACGACCGTATACCAAAATTCATCTTATTATGTCAAAATTTTTACAAGATGGACGGACGGACGGGCATGGAGAAACTATAGTGTTCCTAGTTTTCTACGGAACTCTAAAAGCGAAACTGTCAAAATCCATAGACAACAAAAACATAACTGTCAATCGTATTGAAATACGTTACAAAAAGATTTTGAATATAATAAAATAAAAAAATATATCGAACTTATTTGACATCTAATAAATATTGTAAATCTCCAAACGGTTAAATGGTTGCGATTATGATAATGCGTCTGACATTCGGTATGTGTGTAATCAGCATTCACCGTATAGAGGTGGCTCCTAAAATCGTTGGGCTCGAAGGAGGTGAGTGGGAGGGGGGAACAACACGAGCGGCCGATCATAAGAATATGACCTGTCGGGTAGGTTTCAACACAAAGAAATTAAACTGTGCGGTATTGACATAGTGAGTGAATGCTTTAAAATTTAATTGAATATGGAAAACAGTGGCCTGTGATGGCTTCATATTCTGCTTGTTTTTGTAAATATTAATTTCAGGACTGTATTTAATTGTTTAATTGTAAAAATTAATTAAATAAGTTAGAGATACACGTAGAAAGATTTCCACAACCTGAATCGATTTCGGATTTATTGTAGTAGACAAGTTTCATTAACAGTCGTATTTTATTAATGAATATCATTAAATATACATCATGATCAATTATAATTTTATTTTTTATGCTTATTAAAATTAACACATAAATTAATTTTTTGAATAAATCGCATTACCACCGGTTTGGCTAAAATGGTTATCATATCTTTTACTAGATTATTTTTAGCCATATGTAAGAGAAAGCAGACACATTTTTATTAGGGTTCCGTAGAAAACTAGAAACCCTTATAGTTTCTCCATGTTTGTCTGTTCGTCCGTCTTGTAAAATTTGTATACGGTCGTACATTGATGACCCAAAAACTGTAATGATAAGATTTTTGAAAAAAAAAGAGATATTTTTTACACCCCCTCTCATAAATTGAAAAGTGTTAAAAAAATCACCTACCCTATGAGTGGGGTGTCGTTAGAAAGGTATCCTAAAACGCAACAAAAAATGTATCAGAACCTTTTGACTTCAACCCTTCAGTCACGATATATTTCCTTTTTAATGTCGTTGTCAGAGCGTCCACTGCTCTATTTTCTAAACTTTTGATTCAAAAAATCTGAAAAAAATTAACTGAAAATTATAACAAACATTGTCAAAAATACTTTGGATCCTCCTTTCATAGACTGAAAAGTGAACTCACATGTTTTTTTTCATTTACCCCATAGAGTTGGGGTCATTTGATAGGTCATCTAAAATGCAATAATAAAAGTCAAATGATTTATTGATTTTAACCCTCCAGTCACGAAAATTTTGAAATAACTCTCTTTTTATTAATTATAGTGAGAATGACTACGGAACCCTATCATGTGCGTGCTCAAAACGCACTTGCCCGTTTTTTATTTACTGGATCTTTCCGTTTTGTATCAAAACTTAAAACAATCACTTTTCGTTCCGTGGGTGCCTTTCTTCTCATCATTGTCAAAGGCATTAACTACTCATGAATTCCAATAAAACTTGTTTTGTTTTAATTGAGTCTTATTAGGGTGGTATCCCAAAATGTTTTCATTTTATTTTCAAAATATCTCAAGAAATATGTCACGTGAAAATTGTATAGAATATTTTTTGTGGAGCATTAAAATTTCTATAAAAAAGGTTATAACTTTTGTAGTAAATTATTTTGCACGTGAAAGCACTGTCAGGTCGCATAAGTTTTATTTTTAAAATTACCTTTAGAATATAATATATCGTAATTTATATTTTGCCATGATCCATCCCATGTTTCAGTAAGTTTCTTGCCATTATGAAGAGACCCGTTCATAAAAATGTATTTTAATATTTCCTCTGTTAATTAAGTCATTAATAAATAAAAGTAATTTACGTATTTTCTTGTTCTTTTATGTTTGAATGTACCTTTGAAAGAATTATTAATAAAAAATATAAAAAAATAAATGTTTTTCGTAGTTTGTAATCTCATAATTACGTTCGGCTACTACCCATTAAAAAATGGGTGCACAACTACCACGGTTTGGTAACCGCTGTTATGAAATATAGATCTATATGGATTGACATTTTAATATCTGAGAATTTTGATATCATTCTTTAATACCAGATTTTTTTATTATTATTTAGAAATAAAGGTTATGTTATGTTCTACCATTTCTTAACAATATTGTGGTCCGATATTTTCAACTAATTTAATGCTCCTTTATCACTAAATGCTCCTCAAAAGTAGATTTGGTATATTATTAACGTGGTTTAAATTTCATATCCATATGATATACAGGTGATTCAGCACTGTCGTGCAAACTTGAACAGTAGATTGAGAAAAATATTTTAAGCAAAAAACATCTGATTAAACATGTGTCCGGGAATTTTTCGTAAGGGAACTACTGTCCTCCAAAGATTTTGCTAAAAATAAGTTTTAATTTAATATCTAGATAACCCTTTATGATAAAATTATGATATTATTAATAATAATTTAAATGACAGTTAGTTAAATGAGCATTTAGTGAAACATGGTAAATATATTAATTAACCCATTAATCTCCAAGGGTAGAAAATAAAATTAATTTGATGTTTTAACTGCATTTTATTACTAAATACATATATACTCAAATAAATGTTTTTGAAGCAAAAAAAAATCATGTATTTTTTTATGTTTTCAACAAAATGCTGCGTTTACGAAACGTTGGAAAAACAGAAGTTATTACTTAGTGTGGAATAGTTCAAAACAGTTTGTGTAATGATGTTAGCAGAAGTAGATCATTTCATCAATGAGATATTAAAAAAAAACACAATTTTTTAAAAATGTTTCGTTTACGCAACATCGGGGATTAATGGGTTAATAATAGCAGTTAAAATCAATAATCAATGATATCAAAAATCAAATAAAGTAGATGGATATTATGCGAAATTATTACTAATTGACCTATTTAGAAGTAAAAAATAAAAATTCGCCAAAAAGTGTTGAAACCCAGGCAGTTATCCTCTAAACAAAAAATCGATCGTATTGTTTTATATTGGTTTTTGATTATTTACCATGTATACAGTAATTATATTAAGCCACACCTGTATACCCCTGCCTCCGTTCACCCCTTGCGCCACCCCCCTGGGTCTGCGCTGATCCAACGGTCGTGGAATGTATCGATGTGAATGTATGTATAATATATTTATGTGGATATATTCAGGATTTGTGCGTGGGTGGTATTTTGGTTAAGGTTTTTTTTACTACTTTATATTATCTACTGCAATGTAATGTAATTTTAGGTGTGGCTGAGTAATGTGTGAATCAAGGCTTCTGGATATAAGTGATTTTACTTTTTCTAATCACGAAATATCTTGTAAGATTGGAATAAATGTAAACCATTTTTTATAACGGGATGATTGCGTACATTTTTTTAAACTTAAAAATTCAGTATTTTGAAAATTTCATAAAACCTATTTTATTGGGTGCTTACGTCATACAAGAAAAGCATCCCTAAGACTTTAGGGACTAGGGCGTTGATGAGTCAATCACTCAGGACTTGGACCTTATGCATTATGCATATTTAGATTAATTTTTAATAGAAATATAATTATATATTATAAATTTAGACGCCTTTATTTAAAATGATTACGAAAAAATCTAAATGTATGTATTTATTTTTTAGATAAAAGCAAATTAATTTTATTTACAAAACCCAAATATGTATTCAATAGTTGAAATGTGTTTAATAAGTCAATATTTTGTAATCATATATGATAATAAATTAATAAGTAAAATAATAATTCATCTGCTGTATTTATATTCATCATGTTTGAAGCGTTTGTTGTTTCAAAAGAATAAATAAATTATTGCAATATAAATATTTCAATACAATTTTATTTACAATAAAAAGTGTTGATTTTATTCAATTTTAAATATTTGTATTTATCAATTGATATGAATTACTAATTTTTCTTATTATTTAACAAAGTATGAATAATGTATGAAAATATGTATATTTTTCATATATTTATAAATAACTAAATTAACATTTAGATTAGGGATTCTGAACGGGTGGACCCCGTGGGGGTTTATGAAAGTTTAAAATGGGTCTATGGAATATTCCAAAGTTATATAATAAATTTTTCTATGTTCATCTAAACTACAATTCCCTTTTTTTTGCTTTCTCCTTTTTGGCAAGATTGTAGTATATTTATGTTTTCTAGAATCTAAAAATGTAAGAGGTTCTATAAAGAAAATCATTATTTCAAAAGGGGCCTATATTAACCCTCGGAGTACACACCTATTTTTTCAACCTACTAGTACACTCTGGGTCAATTTGACCCTGCTTACTTTTTGATCGCCTATAATTCCGCAACTACGAAACCTTTTGACTTACCAAAATTCAAAGGTATACTTTGACTCATGGTAAATGAATTTATAAGTGTTACACATACCTTTGAAGTATTCAACATACTTAAAAAAAATCGCGAAAAATTTAAAATACCTGAGCGCTATTCACGATCAAAGTCGGTGTATGGGTCAAATTGACCCACAAGAGACTCCGAGGGTTAAAAAAAGGTTGGGAACCCCTGATTTAAATGCTCTTGAGAATATCCAACAAAAATATTCAGTTTTGAGTAGATAAATAAATTTAAAATCATCAATTATCTATTACAATAAGTAGTTTTGTTCGCTAATCAAGTTTAATATAAAAAAAATCGGCGCCAATGAGCATTACCCCTTACTTATACTATTATTTTACTAAAAACTAAATAACATACATATATGTCATTATCACATATTTGTATCCACTGGTTTAATTCTGACAATTTAAAATTGTTCATAATTGATACTAATTATAGCTGTTGTAGTAAATCTAGTTTATTTATAATTCAACTACACTCTAAATTAAGATGTTTTTTTGAGTTTTAATTACATCCAACGTTTAACGAGATAGTATATTCGTGATGGAGCACAATAACCATTTAATGATAATTGTATGATGAGCATTTACGAACGAGCACGAAAAAAATTCTAATTGAACTTAATTTTGTATGTTGTATATTTTAAAACAAATTTACTGTATGTAAATACGTAATTAATAAGTAAATATTAAAGAGATATGCGTTGTATTTACATAAAGACGAAGATTACTGTTTTAAATAACATAGTTCTGGTTTTAAATAATAATTGAATAATGATTGACTGGCGTTTACTAATAATTCCATTTTAGAGAGTTGTAGGGTACGTGGTATAAATAATAATAAATAAGCCAGTGGTATCACGCGGCCCGTTAGACTATAGAATGCGGCCCGCTGCCCAATTTTTATAGTTGATTTTTTAAACATTAAAATTTAATTTGGAAAAATACATTTTTGATGCATTGCAAATAATATAGAAAGTAATTTTAGTATACCACCTCCCCTACTTAAGACGCCTAGTGCCTAGGTTCATAGTTAAATCAATTGATACATTTTTACTAATTATTGATAATTCTTTAAAACCGAGAATCCCAACGAGACTTGTAACTTGACAATGTTTCGAAGAAATGTATCTGCCTACACGAAGCTCATTTTGAGATATAATCGTTTTTGATGTATTAAAGAAAAATATATTTGTGATTTTGTTTATTTTATTTTTATTGAGAAAAAGTATTTTTTTTGCATTTGGTGGGTTACTTAGATATGTATCTACTTATACATCTTTCAATTAAATACATATAAAGCATAGCTTCTCTGCCTATCTGTCTGTTTGTGCTTATATTTCGAGAACCACTTATACGATTTAAGTGATTTTTAAATTTGTATAAATATGTTCTCTATCCAGGTTTTAGGATATATTTTGTTACCTTAGGAATAAGCAGTAACTATAATAGTAAATCAAGAAAAAATCGTAAATATCTCGGCACCTATGCGAGATAGGGGGTTCATTTCTCCCTTCAACGCTAAACTCTCTCGTTATTTTTCCCGCCGAATCTAATGAATTCAATTTCAACTCTCCAAAAGGGACAAGGGGTGAAATGTTAACTCCTGTGCGAAGCCAAGGCCTCCAATAAAATCTGAAAAAACATATTTTTATAATTGATTCTCTTCAATCAAACCGAAAAAGTTTTTTTTTTATCAAAAAAATCTGTAATATTGTAAACTTTATTTTGACTGAAACTGCATTCATAACATCGGTGTGGATTGATACATATGTGCATAACATAGTTAAGATAATGTTGATATCGTCTCGGTCTCGTTTCGTTAAAATGCAAATGGTATTGTCTCAATACCATGACAAGTCATCTCTCAACGTGCAGTTCTAGCGATGACTGAAACGGCAGCATACCTAAATAACATATGGAGAGAGGGTTGAATAAAAACAAGTTGTCTTTCAACAGCACACTGTGAACATAGCAACTATTTACAGATACGTGTCAAATGTGGCTTAAACGTTAAATGAGATTGTTGGTAATAAAAGCACCACTGATTAAATATGATTAATGAAATCACTTACAATTGCTCTAATAAACGGTTTATATATATATACATACAAATAGATATTTACCACCGCAGTGACATCACCGTCTACAGTCTGTGGATGTGCGATTCACTTTCTTTGTGTATTTTGTGTATTTATTTATACATATTTATGTATATTTACATTTATAGGAACAGGAAGATGTTTGATTTTAGACCACAAATAATCGCTTATTAAAATACGTACATTTGGTTAGATGACGTTATATGACAATATGTTTATTTTTATTTTTAATGATTTTATCTTTTAAAAATAGTCAAAACAAAAAAATACAGACGTCAGAAAAAATTGAAAGATATACATATTATTATTTTAGAAATTTAAAAATTTAAAAAAGGCAATATTCTCGTTTTATTTCAAAATCTCTGAAAACGTAGGAACCCTCCCCCTCCCCCCACTTCCGCCGACAGTAATATTATTAAGATTATACATATTATTATTTATAGATATTTTTAAAATATAACAAACGACACAACTTATTATTTTTTAAAATTTAAAATAAGTAATATTAACTTTTTATTTCAAAATCTCTGAAAACGTAGGAATCCCCACCCTCCCTCGACCCGTCGATAGTAATATCAGGGTGACCAGATTCTGGAAAACCGGGAAAAGTAAGGGAATTTGGTTGGAAGTCAGGGATTTTTTTTTTATAAAAATGCAAAACCACGCAAATTCTCGCAAATATTTCAACAGTGACCTTTTTTTAGGTTTTTCATCAATATTTTAAATAAAAAACAGGGAAGAAGGTTAAAATTCTCCTGGAAAACCGGGAAAAGTCAGGGAAATTTGTTCCAGAGAAATACTGGTCACCCTGAATATTATTATTTTTTATTACAAAATATTAGTTAATACCGGTTTTATCATATAACATAACTCTAGGGTCTTAGGCTTTATAACAGTGAAAGTTCCATCATAATCGGCACAGTAGTTTTTGTGTCGAGTCGGAATAAAGAAACACAAATTATAAAAATTCCAAATGGATTATACTGGATGCTGGATGCATAAAATGACGCATAGATTAAAAAATATACGTTGTACAAAATAGCTTTTATACGTATGTTTATATGTTTTATATAACTATTGATAAAACTTTTAAAATATAACAAATGACGCAATCTTTCAACTTTTTTAACAATTTTTTATCTTATTATTAATTTTTATTCTAAAATTTGCATTACTATCGTCGTGTATTATTTTAGACAAGAAAAAGGAACATTTTAATGATAATTTATAATTTAGTCCTCCATTTTAGGATTATAAATATATAGCTTCATAATTTAAAAGAATTTAGTAAAAAAATGTTTATAAATATAAAATAATTTACTAATAAGTTATTAAAACCAGAAATCAAGTTCTGCAGGAGTGGCTCACCTGCGGCTTTTCATTAGAGTAGTGGGCGGTCGCGTAAAATTTTGAGATTTAGTAGTTAAACTATTCATTATGTGTTACGAAAGTAAATTTATTTCCAGTTTCGTCTAATATAAAGTGCTTTTAGTTTTCTTGATCAAAGGAATTTTGTTACAAATGTATCATTAAGTTTACGCAGTCAGAACATTGAAAAAATTCCCTCTTTGTGGTAAAGTTATCACCAGACATAGATTACCAATAGGAAGGGAAATTGCCCTGGGGTAATCCAGGTAGAAAATACTTATGAGACCCAAGATTCATAAAATACAAGTCGGAGCGGGGGACTAAATGCAAGAATAGGAAAAAAATATAAAATATATTATTTTTAATACGGGCCTGTTGTAAATCACTTGTCATATAACATAATAACTAGAACTAATTCTAGGATCGTAAGATGTTTAATCATAAAAATTTCACCAAAATCGGTTTAGTAAGTTTCATGTCAATTTGAAACAAACAGAAACAGACATATATATTTTTGGTCTGCAAAAAGACATATAAGTATGTTGTAATTATGTAGTCCCTTATTATGAGAATAGGGGTCACATAATATATAATAGAATCGATTCATTTGCACCCTCCTATTGCAAAAATGTAAGAGTACTCATGATATAATTTTTTCAATGAAAAGATCATTGGGGGGTTAATTGATTTTTTGTTAGTTTCTGTTTTTATATTATAGTGTCTATAATCAATAATTTGAAGTTTTGAACCCTTTAACTTGAATTATATATTTTTCAGTTGAGAAAGAAATTGAAAATACAATGTGCTGCAACATTTACGATAAAATAATCGAATAAATTGAAAAACTGCATAGTACAGAACACTAGTACGTGAGGTTCGACTCGCACTTCACACATTTTTATTAAAAATATGTTTTAGTAATTCAGGACGAAAAAAATAAATTGTTTTTACACTACTTTGTAACAGAAAAGCAAATGTTTTGATACATCTGAAGTAACATTGATTTCTTTATGTTCTGTAGTTGAACTCAACACCCTGTGTTTAAAATACAGTGAACTTAAACATCATTAGTGAATAGATTTATGTTTGAAACATTCGTTTAACTTTATCTGAAGATAAATTACATAGTGCGATTCTTTTATTTACATTTTTTTGCATTTTGCAGCAGCATGCGAAATGCTTTATAATTACTATGTAAGACTGTATACTGTAATTATGATATATATGCAGACATCTGCATTGTAGATTGCAGAAATTCAAAATAGAATAAAACATTTTCCTGTAATAAATAGGTCAACAGAGTTCTTCGTATGGTTTGCAAATTATTATTTCAACAGACCGACACAAGTGTATGTATGCAATTACTTATAAAATTTATAAATAGATAATTATTATTATTGCAAAGCTAATCAAAGTAGAATAAACAGTTATTTTTAGTGCTTCGTATTGAAATCGAAAAAAATGAAACACTTTATGGAATTAACTAACACTGTGTCTTTTTGTCTGTCACAACCTTCTAGTTATTGAAATAATTTTGATCTACAAAATTTGAGATAGAAGTGAGTTATATAGAAATAATTATTTATATGTTTTTGGCTTTTTTTTAATGTTTTTTAACAAATGTGTTACCATTTTTTTAAATTATTCCCGGTGAGTGAGGTATCAAAATAAAACTGATGATTCAAAGAATCAAAATAGGATAAGGCTATTTGCACATACTGTATGTGCACTCAATTGGCTATTTGCACATACTGCATGTGCACTCAATTGGCTATTTGCACATATCACTAATCTAACGTACATTAACCTA
This sequence comes from Sialis lutaria, assembly GCA_949319165.1. Taxonomy (NCBI): domain Eukaryota; kingdom Metazoa; phylum Arthropoda; class Insecta; order Megaloptera; family Sialidae; genus Sialis; species Sialis lutaria. The sequence continues at coordinate 12,462,686 of OX439241.1, forward strand.
CCCTAACTTAATAACCTAACCCAATTAGGTATACCCACAGTATGTGCAAATAGTCAATTGCATGCCCATACGATATGTGCAAATACCACATTCATGAAAATATGTTTTTTTTTTATAAATAAATAATTGAAAGTAATAGAGAAAAAAATCTGGAAAAAGAAATATAACAGGCATGATGATTAATTTAAAAAAAACTATTCTATGATGATTTTACGTGTCTCCTATTTCCAAAAAGATACTTATTTCTGCAGAAAATAAAGGTTTAATCGCAAAAATCGACTCTTTTAAAAATAATTTTGAATTTGACGCCAAAATGCTCGCAAGTGTCATTTCAGAGTTGTGACGTCACACTCATTGTCAACAATAATCAAACATTCAGAGTTAGACAATAATTTAATTATTTTGTGTGTTAAAAATGAATTCCAAAGTATATAAATAAGTTCTTAAATAAGGTATGTACCTAATAATCTTGTAAGAGGAATTTATATTTGTCTAAAATAAAAGTCAATCACTTTGTCGTTTACTGATGCGTGACGTCATTCGCCCTGATTGGTGTTCCATTTAACATTGCGGATTGCTGTATTTTGCATTTTTATTTTTACAAAAATTATATTAATCTCGCTTTTAATATGAAAATAAATACATTTTTTGGAATCTTTTTAACCTATTTCATTATTTAAAATCATAATTTCAATATTACTTTGTTACGGACACCATGCCTATTATTAATTTATCGTACAGATAATCAGCATTCGCCAAATTTGTTCAAAATATAATTAAAAATTCAAATAATAAACTGAAAACATTGTGCTGCCACCTTTCCGATACTATTTTAACTATTAAAATATCGTCATTGGGATAATTTACTTTTTTACTTTCCTAGCGACTGTAACCATTTAGAGTAAATAATTAGGCCTGATTTACGGTGCACCTGTAAAAAAGATATGACTTATTTTAGGAATGCACTATGTTTTAAAAAATGCGTAATTTTACACCAAAAACGTTACACATTATCAATTTGGGAAAGATCATATTCGCGGGTCATATAACCAATAACAATAATAATATATTTTTATATTAATTTTATCGCAAATTTATCTCCATCGTTCTATTTTTGTAGATATACATTAATATTTAATTATCATAGAAATTAATTTTTTCATGTCACAACAATATTATCTATAATTATTCAATTATTTGAATTTATATAGAGATCCTATTTTTAAAATTTATGAAACCGGTAAATCGTCGATTTAACAAAATGAATGACTAAACGATGGCATGTAAATGACAGTGCAATAACAATAAAGTATTAAAATGAGTAAAGGCGTGAGTCACCTCCTCGCGATGAAGCTCTCAGCTCTGGCCGGTATTTATAGACATTACGTTTGGAGGAAACGGTGATTCGTTAAGGACCTTGTCGTGAACATTCTTCTCCAGATTCAGAATTCATTATAGTTTATAGTACGTTCAACTTTTTAGTTATATAATTCAGAAGCCAAAATCAAATACGACGTTCCGTAAATTGATGTTTAATAAACGTAATTGAATGGGAGATAACTTTTATCAAATAATGTTTTGTAACCGTATTTTTAGTGAAAACAATGATGATATCCCCTGTTATGTAATGTGGTGAAATAAATATGTATTATCTAAATTGCATATTTCCGTGAATAAAGCTTCAACCATTTTTTTTTAATTTCGATTTACAATTTTCAGTAAGAAAACTATTTTTTAGTTTATTTGGTATAAATTAATGTAACATAATGCCGAATTTCATACATTTTGGTCATTTTCTCAAATCAATGGCTAGTACCATCAAATGTAAAATTTTAGGGGTATGTTCTTTTTATGATTTAAGGGGTTAGGTGTAGTCAGAATTTTCAAGAAATCGGTTTTTGTTTTTTGCATTTTTGGAAGCTGCTACAACGGCTGAAGAACTATTTTATGGCCCAGGAATAGTTGACTCGGTGTAAGTAATTAAATAATACATATATTACTTTACGTAAATTGAGTGTAAAACTTTAAATGCGTTTTTCTCAAAACTATGTTTTTTGAACTGGTGACCACTGTAGCTCGAAAACCGCTCGGTAGATTTTAATGAAATTTATAAAGCTTTTTGAAAACATGAAAAACTAGTGCCTGATCGAAGGTTTTTTTTTTAATTTCGATTTGTTATAAACAATTAACTATTGATTTTTTTTCCGAAAATCTTGAAAAGAAATTCCTGAGGCTGCCATTTTGTTAATTTATGAAAGAAAAAAAAAAGCTTCGATCAGGCACTAGATTATCTATTAATAAAACTATTTTTTTTGTCCGATTGAATTTGGATGAATCTCCAAGGATAAGTCACCGCAAGGAACTTCGGTTGGAACTGGATCAACACAAACAGCCATTACTTTTAAAATTATTAATTTTTTTTTCTAAAATTTCTGTCAAATCAAGTCGAAACCTTATTTTATGATGCTATGTTTTTACTTTTATAAAATAAAATAATTTACTGGCAAAAAAAATTATTTAAAATTGTCATTTTTTCATGTCTCTGACTACACCTAACCCCTTAACCATTTTTTTTTATTTCGGATTACAATTTTCGGTAAGAAGTTTAGTTTGTTTGGTGAAAATCAATGTACCATAATGCTAAATTTAATTCATTTTGGTCGTTTTCTCAATCAATGGCTACTACAATCAAATGTAAAATTTTTGGGGTGTCTTCTTTTTATGATGTAAGCACCCACTAAAAAGAGTTGTTAAATTTTCTTGTATTTTATCATATTTATAAAGATAAATTTTAGTTAAATATATACTCATCTTTTCTAACATAATATAAAAGTATTGTAATTAAAACAATTATAGTGAATTAATATTTGAAACTAGATTTTGTTAATTAAAACTTTCTATTGAAATAAAATTTTATTCTAATTTAACGAGAATTATAAAATTAATTAGATTAATTATTATAAAAAGTATGGTAGGTAATATGTTTAAATTTGAATATAAAATGGTTTTCTTTTAATTGTTTTAAAACTGCTGGTTAAACGTATTTTAAAGAAGAATGCACGTTTTAATGTTGTTTTTTTATTTCTTTCGAATTCGTTTGAGAATTCTTTAAGTGCAAAAAATACATCAATATATAAACATGAAGATGTTTTAAAATATTTAATTATTAGACATCACGTCCGGGTTATAAAAGATTATTAATAATGTAAATTTTAGGTGGCACTTTAACAATTTTTTTTCTATATAAAAATTTTAGAATCGTTGATCGTTTTTTTGTTTTCTTTGTATTTTGCCGAAAATTTTTAACATTGTAAGTTTACAAAATATTTATCGATATTTTTGGAATTTTATGTAATAGTTATTACAGTGGTCTTTGAACTAAATAATTATGTAAGAAAAGGATTAAACAATAATGATTAATAAAAATAAACATTTTTTTTCGAGGAAAAAACCACTGATCTATATGTTAAAATTAAAAAAAACTAATGTGGCTGCCACAAGACTTTTTTTACATATTAAATTATAGAAATAAACGTATATCTTGAAAACGGTTTGATATATTAAAACAATGGTCAAAACATAAATTATAGATAATAATATTATCTATAATTATTATTTTAAACATTTTTTTCTAGAACGAATCGTTTATAAAATAACTACTAAAATTAAAAATTTGACAGGTGTATACATCCGTTTCTGGTATCTTTATGGTTTTTGGAAATAAATACAATACAAGAACTTTAATGTTCGGTGTCATAAAGGGCCTAGCAAATTTGCTATCTAGCAAGCACTCTCAAATGAGGTATCAAACTTATATGGCAGTTCTCTTCGAGTTTCGTGAAGACTTTGACAAGTTTCGCGCACGCGTTGTTTGTAAACACTAACAACGGTATTAAAAATTATTTTGTACGGTCAGAGTTGCCAAAATACGTTGAATTATCACTACTCTAAATTGGTATCCGGCGAGTTTTTCGAAACACAATTTTTCGAACACAATTTTTCGAAACACAATTTTTCGAAAACAATTTTTCGAAACACAATTTTTCGAAACACAATTTTTCGAAATACAATTCTTTGAATGAACAATTTTTCGAAAAAAAAAATAAGTTTTGGATTTGGGTTTTTTAAATTAAGTTTTACACAAAATGTGTTAAAGGTAGAAATGAAAAAGAATAAAGAGTTTAGGTTAGGTCAGCTTAGGTCAGAATAGATTAGGTTAGTCCCGGTTAGGTTAGGTTATATAAAAGTAATATTCAATTTACAGGGATCCAGCATAATTTTCAATAATCACAAAAAACTTAGGTACCTATATTATTTTAAATAAAAATTAATAAAAAATGTTTTTTAAACTGGTTTTTATTAAAACTGAAAAGTTAAAAATTAATATTCAGTTGTCACTTAATTTTTAGGTTTGTATGACTAAGACCATTAAAAGAGCGGGGCGCTCATAAAGTCATATGTATACTTGTATAGCTTTAAATGAAATGAAAAATTTTCTACCCTTAGGTATATATTTTATCAATTCATACACAAGATATTTTTCCATGCATTTGCCTTTATAGCACCACGCGCTTTTATAAATTTTTCGAAAAATTGTTCATTCGAAAAATTGTTCATTCGAAGAATTGTGTTTCGAAAAACTGTGTTTCGAAAAATTGTGTTTCGAAAAATGTTGTTCGAAAAATTGTGTTTCGAACAATTGTGTTTCGAAAAATTGTGATTCGAAAAATTGTGTTTCGAAAAATTTACACCAAACCTCTAAATTCCATAACAAATCCATAGATACTATAACAAAATCATTTCTGAGTGCTTGCAAGCTAGCAAGTTTTGTTAGCCCCTTTATGATACCGGATATAAGATCAAAATTTCATGTTCGTAAATTTCTCCGTTTTTTCTGTAGAACATTCACTGACCGACAGACATTCATACTCGATTCAAGGACTTAAAACAAGTAATTCCGTTGAAATCTCGAGTTCGAATTTTTTCATGTATTTATTTATTTCACGTAGGTACCTAATAAATATTTCCATATAAATTTTAAAATAAATTTTTTGATTAATCAATTTTGAATTTTTTTTTAATATTAACTGTAAGACTTACTAAAACGTCACATCTATATTTTATAAGACAACGTCCATTTTAGTGAATTTATATAAAAAAACAAATTAATTAACTTATAAGAAACCTGTTTGTCAAAGAATGCGATTCGATTTTTGTCACAATAAATATTCGTGACATATTTAATTGTCGTTACAAAAAAATAATTTGTAGTTGTAAAATGTTAAATTCGTAATAATACAGTTCGGAACTGGTAAATATTAGAATCAAACTACATAAAAACTAATAGTGCTTCATTACATTCCATACTCGCGGGTGGTCTGAAAGCGGGCCGGCGATCCCATGATTTTGTTTACTATGACAAATAGGTTCGGGCTTAGTTCATAATATACCTATACCCCCCTCACGACCTCCTCTTCCCATCTTTACCTGAAAAAATATATGATAATATCGACACCATTACTGATGCAATAATAATAATGTACGAGTAGGTGCCTTTTTGTTTTAAGTTGTTTTACAGATGTCATAATTGTTTTATTTTTATAAAATTTATAGATCGTCGATGGTTAGTTGTTTTACAAACATGTTATTTAATAAATTGAAGAGGATAAATGTTTTATTAATATGCAAAATATATTTTTTCCAACATTTTTTGTATTGCATATCTTCACAAAGAAAGAATTAGAAATGATTCTAAAATAAATAATAAAACGTTAAAAATAAAATATTTTTTTCACCCTTCTTGTTGTCGTTTTTGAGTTAAAAAGGATTAATGCCCGGTACTTTAAAGTAACTATTCATACATCATAGTATATTTAGACTAACATTCTTATAATTTATGTGTATATTTACATACACATTTTTTTTAAATAACTTTTAACTTTGCGTTCTCCATACATATTTTCTTTAAAATGTTTTTCAAAAAATTCAAAACAGAAGTTTATTTTTATTTTTTTTCATTTCACAAAAAAAATTACAATAAAATACGTGCTACCGGGTGGCGTGAGGTGGGAGGGCATAACTAATACTCCGTCAAGGGCTACAACCTTCTTTAATCTGTCAATGCGAAAAGCCCTTAAAATTTTTGAAGTGTTCGGTTTCAGTATACAAATGCTTTCAGTTCCGGTTATACAAAAACAAATTTCGATACCTTGTTTACCTTTTTGGCATTTTAACTTCTAGATAATTCTTGAATAAGTAGGGGAGAGGGGGGCATAGTGGGGTACTTAAGGTTCAAGTATACATACATGATAAAATATTATGATTAAACAACAAATTTTAACTCAATATCATGGTTTAACTCATTGCGAATGACTATGGATATATATTTCTCGATTACGATAAGAACTCTACGATATGGGAATACATAAATATAAAATGCCATTTGCCCCGCTATGCCCCGTATATGGGGGTAAAGTGGGGTACCTTATTATTAGTAAAAATTCGAAAAGAAAAATAGCTTCCAAACATAATAGTCTTTATTATCAACAATATAATCTTTTAGAACAACATTTGGCATCAATAATAAGATATTTGTTTGACTTTAAATAATTTACTTTAGTTGCATAAGGGGCATAGCGGGGCACCTTTTAAACGATACCCCACTATGCCCCATTGTTACTTTTACAACAAAACACAAACTGATGCCAACTTACCTTTTTCGCAAACAATGTTATATGTTTAATTATGTAATCCAGAAAGCAGTGCTACAAAACGAAATAATAACCACCACAATATACAATAAGACTCGAAAAACAATTGCTGTTTAATTTCACGTATTTTTTTACCGAAAACACTGTTTTTAACACTTTTGTTTATATAGCATAAACGGCTGTCGAAATGGCGTGTCTCACTTATGAAGGTCACGCACCGACTGACGACCAATCAAAACGAGACATTTGAATTTTTGCACGACAATTGATTCGACCTGTATGAGAGATTTCCGCTATGCCCCGCTACCCCACTATGCCCCCCTCTCCCCTATTCATTTTTTTTTTCATTTCAATCTTTAATATTTGGCATAAAACCACTCGTTTGAAATGACGCCAATGTACCTTAAACCCATAGGTGGGCATTAACTCGTTGATCCGTTAATCGTTAATTAACGACGTTAATAAAATGCTTAACGGATTAACTTTTAAGTTAACTCAAAAAAATGTTAACGCTTTTGTTAACTTCCGTTAACTTTAGTCCGTTACATTGGTTGTTTGATGACAAGTACATAAGAAAGTTGTCGAAATAGCAAAAAAAAGGTTTTCAACACTTTTGGATGGTTAACTTTAACTTTCGTTAAAGTTTTGGTTAACTGTAACTTCTATTAAATTTTCGGAATTTTAACGCTTTAACGATTAATGAAGTTAACTTTTTTTATTAACGAATAAACGATTAACGAAGTTAACTTTTTGATTAACTGTGCCCACCTATGCTTATACCATACCTAATTAAATTCGAGAGTTGGCGCCTATGCACGCGCGTACATCAAACAGTTGGAGACCGCTCGCCGCGCTCGTTGTAAAACACCTCGCGACGAAATGTTACCGAATTTCATAATCCCGCACAATAGCGGTCTTGTCACCTGGTCTATAGCCGGCCCTCTTGTTGTTGGTTAACTTAAATATACGGCGTTTGTTTAAAGTAGTATTAAATTGTTTGTATAGTCGGTACCGTTTTATAATATCATAGTCAACTTTGCTTTTATCATAGTTTTACTTAAATAATTTCAGTTTTGAACATTTATGAAGTGTCAGATGGGTTAGGTATCACTTGCATACTTTAAAATACTTTAATCTTATGTATTTATGTACATAAGAAAAACTTTTGTTGATTAGTTTGTAATGTATATTTAAAAAAAAAGTCAAATGAATATGCGTCCGAGAATTCGTCGTGAGGGAGTTATAGTTTTCCAAATAACATCCTCGATCCACTGTTATACTTTGGAATGTCAGTCTTGAATCATCCTGTTTTCTAAACAATGAAACTTCTCCAGATCGATCTATATATATATGGTTATAAAGATCACCTGTTATTTTTGTGGATTAAATTTAAAAAAAACTTAGTTTTATTAAATTCTGGTTGTTTAAAAAAGGGGTTAGTTCCCGAGGTTTCAAATTATGTGGAGGTATATCCGAAACTAATTAGGAAATACATTTTTTTTTCTAAATTCTGCGGAGTTTTTTCAAAATACAAAAATACTAATTGCTTATCAATGTCCGAGAGACAGAAAAAAATGAAAAATAAAAAACACCTGATAATAATATGTGTTATTTATTTCGAGTTTCATTTAAAGCGAAAACCCTGAGGCATTGCAAATTATATGGTGTTTTGTCTATTATTTAAATATCTTAATTTTTGATCAATTCGTTAATTTTTTACTGCAACAAGCTTCAACCCAAGATAAAAAATGTCAAGTGTGAATTAAGATACGGTGTCAGATACCATATAGTTTTTATATTTATTCGTTTTTTTTATTTACACTATTACACAAAAGGACCCCGCATAATCCTTATGGGAAGGGGGTTTCGGTCAAACTCTTTGAAATTTTGGATTATAGTCCTTGATGAGTAGATCAAAAGTGTCAATGGGCACTAAGTCCTAAAAACTCAAACTTTTAAGATATAGCTCTCTGAAGTTGGGGATCATGATTGTCTAATTTGCAATAAAATTTTTTGTAAAACCTTAATTTTCTCACAACTTTTTTGTATGTGTTCTCAAAGACATCTATAATCGATTGCCACCATAAAAAAGTTAACTTTTCAATTCATTGTGAAATGACAACACTTAAATCTTATTGTTACGTTTTTTTAATTATAAACAAATACAATTGTTTTATAATAAAAAATTGGTTTGTAATAAAAAAAATCATAATAATAAGATTTAAGTACTGCCATTGGCTAAAGAATTTAAAAGTTTACTTTTTTATGGTGACAATCGATTATATAAGTCTTTGGGAACACATACAAATAGTTGTGCGAAAATTAAGGTTCTACAAAAAAATTTATTGTAAATTAAAGGCGAGCATGATCCCCAACATTAGAGGGCTATATCTTAAAAGTTTGAGTTTTTAGGACTTAGTGCCCATTGACATTTTTAATCTACTCATCAAGGACTATCAGAATTCAAAGATTCAAAGAGTTTGACCGAAACTCCTTTCTCATAAGGATTCTGCGGGGTCCTTTACAGATATAAAAAAAACACATTTTTGGGAATTCATTTGTCCCCTTTAAAAAGCACGAAAAACTTAAAAGTTTATTGGTTACAAATTACTTATTAATATTTAAGCTAAATCTCAGCTTTTTAAGTCAAACTTACACCCAAAAGCCATGATCATGAGTGTTCCTTTTTCTGATTTCGATACGGGACGTTAAAAATAAACTAGCGTGTCATAAATAGTCATAATACTTTTTGTATTATGAAAGCTTCTCCAAGTCTATAGAATAAAATCAAACATAAAATTCCCTCATTTGGCGAAACAATTTATCACTTAAAGTTTTTTTATTATTAAAAGATGTACAATCTGGCTGGCACCGCTGTACAAAATTAATGTTGAAGTCTTACAATTAGACAAGGAAAGAGGTTCATGTAATCTGTTAATGTCAAAGAAAATGAGTCTATTGTACAACTGACTCATACAGAAGTTAGAACTACTAAGCAAGAAACAAAGAGTTGAGAAAATCAATGTTTCTTGAAGTAAACTTGTAAGGTTGTTTAAAGAGAAATACTAAAATGTTTCATTTGTAGTTATTAAAATCATGCATGTAGCTACATACTTAATAGTGGCGCAACAGTGTCTACAATTTCGAAACAATTCGTTTTCCAATCAATCAAATTGTTCCTGATGAAAAATCATCGTGTTATAAAAAAGTGAAAATTACTTTGAAATTTTATATCGATATCTATTATTGGAAAACTTTAAAAGCTTTATCCGCTTCGATTTCACGTTGATTATAATTTTATCGAAGTTTGTATGATAGTCAGTTCATGAAAAGGAGACATAGCGATGTCCCCGATTGAAATTGATATTTGTTCATTGTTTGGCATCCTTTTGAATACAGTTATTGAATATTGTATATTGTTCACGAATGTACTAAATTTTATGAATTCAATTTAGAGTTGATAGATTTGTATATTTTATGAAAAGTATTTTGCTGAACAAGATAGTAGGTAGGTACTTATTGATGCATCGAAATAAATAAATTGGCATAAAGGGATTTTAGCTTCTAAAACGATGACGATTTACTATTAAATTATAAGTAAATTAATAAATTTGGTATTTTGTGCAGTAAGTTACCAAATATTTTTTTTCTATAATCCATTGTTGAATGTATGATTTTGACCATTTATTTATAAAATCAATATTTTCAATATAAACGTGTGTGTGTATGTGTCAATAAAGAGGCTGCGAGACGCCGCAAAGCGCCCCCGGCATCCGAGGGCACTGTGAGTGTGGGTCGCCGCCAGATCAAATAGTTTATGTGGGAAGCTGGGACCGTGGTAAAAAAAGTAGGTGTGACAGGTACGGTGTGGACCACATATTTAGTTTTTCACCATTTAATATAAATCACACACTCTGCTACATATATTATCGGGTTATTAAAACACAATCCTACGTGAGAAAACAATGTGATTTACAATTATAATTGTCTGGAAATGATGCAAGTGAATCCAATATTTTATCTTTTTGATTTAACGTTCATCTTGATTGTAATTGTTATTCATTGAATTTTGTGGGTTCTCCCTCCCCCCGTGCTCAAAAATATGACATATTTTTAATGAATTCTTTTAACAAAAGTCTGATTAACCAAAATTATTGGTGCTATTCCAGAATAGCTACTTTTTAATAGCTAACCTTTCGGGCTGTTGTCGTATTATATTTTTTTGACGTTTCGACTCTCATTTCGGAGTGTTCTTCTTGAAGAACGACAACGTGTATTACAAAAGTTAACTTTTATGGTCAACGGCTACGAAAGCTTACATAAAAAAAAGTTGTTACTTTTTTCTAGAAAACCGAGAAAAGTCAGAAAAATGTACTATTCTGTATATTTATTTACATTTTCTTCAGTTATTAAACTACAGTAGAATCCGGTAATAACGATATCGGTTAATACGACGTTTCGGTTTTAACGATCCAAAATATAAGTTCAACTGAATCCCATATACACTCATCTCGCGATGTAACGACCTTCGATTTAATAACGGGACAAGCGCGCGATATAGCGACCTTCCCCTATCCCCACCATAATACCACCGACTGTTATATTTCTGCGCGAAATTTAAATTCACTAATTAACGTTGAGGTCGGCACGGGGGTGAAGGCCCCTCTCGGTGTCGTTAAATCAAGCGGTTGAATTACCAACAACGCCATTAAATCGAGCGATGAGTGTAATTGCATTTTTACCGGTTATCCGCTTTTACGACATAATATTCCTTCGATGTCGTTATAACCGGTCTCTACTGTATTTAATATTTAATTTAAATCAACCACTACTCATATTATATAAATAAAAGCTTACATATTATTTGTATATGAGGTAACAATTATTTAAGTAAAACTTAAATAATCCGGCAGCCGAAAGGTTATAAAGAAATGTCAGGTGTGCTGCACCTTGATCCGGCCGCAAGTGGTACCTACTAATAAATTTTACATTAGTAATTATTTATGAATATTTATTGTACGTGCATAAATTTGAGCTGTTTTTGTAATTTTTTTTCCGAATCGAATCAGTTTTATTGCTGATTGAAAATATCATTGATGATTGATTCCATGTTTTATTGAATGGATTATGATGTTTAGTATTTTAAGGTCATGTAGTAGTTGCAAAAATGTATTATTCTTATTTATTGATCTTTGATTTGCTCGCTATAAATGTAACAAGTAATGAAAAAAAAAATTCAAGAAATAAAAATGCATTCGATTTTTAAATTATTAAAAATGAGGTGTTCAGAGTACGAAATGACTAACTCCATAAAAAAGAAAATGTGGCACCTATATTGTTTAAAATTAGAATTGTTTTTATTACAAATATAAAATATTTATGATGTTATTTATACATACATTAAAATTGTATATTCATAATAAAAGATTTAAACATTTAAAATCAATATGATTAATATTAAATATTTTCACACATGCGAAAATGATGCGGTCAGCACATGATTATTTTATACTTAATTACTTAATTTTCTATAGAATATATTTGTAATATTTATATAATATGAGAACAAAATAATAAATACTAGCAACTGAAAAGAGGGGTGATGGAATTTCGAACAGAAAACTTGTAGCCAAAACCTTTCGGATGATTTGCTTTTTTTATTCTTCTTTTAATTATATTGATTATCCCAATATTTAAACCTAATTTAAATGGTTTTGTTAACGTTAATACATTGACAAAAGGGTTAGTCCGCGGTGACGGGTGTGACATTTCAACTCGGATTGGAGTTCATAATTTCTAAATTGTAATAGTTAATAACATTTTTTTATCATTTTTCTGTAGATCTTAATGTAAAACATGTATATTGTAAGAATAAAAGGTCTACGGTTATTTACCAAAAAAATGCTAGCGTTCAAAGCCCTGTGACGGGTGTGACGCCAACTATTGCAAGTCTTGCAACCTCTATCCAAAAACCCGAAAGTTTAGCGAAAATATTATAGTTAATTTATAATAATCATATGTTACGAATAAATTATTTTTTAGTTACACAAGAGCATCAGGTAAATACGTAATCTAATTAACAAACATTGTGACGGGTGTGACACGTTGAATAAAAGGATACAATAAGAGTACTATTTGTGTGTTTAATTGCTTATTGATATTATTAACTAATACTTATAACAATTATTTATCAAATACATCAATAGACTCATTAAATTTATAATAAATGCGGTCACCCTTAGTCATTATTGTTAGTGAGGGTAATTTTTTTTTAATTTTGGTTAAACGTCACGTTTTATATGTAATTGTCAAAGACTTTTAATAGTTTGCCACGATCGTCACTTATTCTTAAGTAAGTTATTGTGATTTCACCTTATTTGTTTTGTTTTTTTTTTAATTTTTGGAAGTTTTTTGAAATATTTTGAAAATTAACTAACATTTTTCTAATTTTCTTTTGGTTTATGAAAATTGATGTTAAATAGCCTGTTAATTTTATATTTTAGTATTAATTTTCGTAAAATATTTTTTTAACTATCTGGTATCGTTTACCGCGGACTGACCCAAAAGTAATAGATCAAAAAAGCATTTTTTTTATGAATAACCTTATAGAAAATGTTTAAATTCACTGATATAATGTAAAGCATACCTATATGATACGTATTTTTGGAAAACCCGCTTATGTGGAATAATTCTCAAACAATAGAGCCGAGAGTGTACAGTCAAAAGTTTTTAAGAAACATAACGTTAGTAACGTCTCAATCCTTAAAACCGATTTTAGCTGCTATTAATACCGTGTCTCTATGTAGTAATATTTCCGACCTTTTCAGTGAGATATCAAGTTACATTAATAACCGATGAATAAACGCACTGAAGAGTGTGGAATCTTTGGTATGCGAGTTTAATGTTTTCATAAAAGGTGAAGAAGATATGTATCTTTTAAGACTACAGATTTTAGTATTTAGTTCGTAAGATTATATGTGTAACAAAATATTATTTGTTTATTGTTTTTACTGTACATGAAATGTTATTTAGTATAAATAACTATTGTTAATGCATTTTTTTTTATTCATGATTTTGATGGGAATATCCTTTTTTACATTTCCTGAATTCATTATATTTTCACCATGTATGTCTGTCTGTAGGCGCTGTACCATAACTCAAAAACTACAAATCTTAGAAGGTTGAAATTTTATATTTAGATTTTTAGATAATGTTACTTGTTTTTTTATGGATTTAATCTGTGTATTGGAGCTAGAATCCATAGACAACATAACTACACTGAAAATAATTACTCTTTATTATACCCTATAGAAAGTTTTGTTTAAGTTTCGATAGACACCAAATTCTTTCTAATATCGATCAATTTTTTTAAATTAGTTGATTTTATTTTGACGATATCTTTGCCCACTGTTGGTGAATTATTTCAGGATTTTGATGTGAGCTACTAATAATATGTCTTATTTAAATTATTATAACATTTTAGTTTACTCTTGATTTTTCAATATTTCGCGTATTTTTTTTTTTAAAGCGAACGTTTTTGCTCACCGACAAATATCTTAAACATTTTTTCTGTTTGTGTAATTAGCTATCATATTTTAACTTCTAAGACAATGACTTTTTTTATTAATCGTAGTTATACTTATCTTAAGTCTTAAAACAATAAAAATTCTGTTTTATTAGATAACTTCATAATATGTATAAAAAAATATGAATCAAACAAGCTTTATTTATTTGCGTATAACCAAATATCAAAAGCACAATTTAAATGTTTTTGAAAGGAAACTAATTATATTTATTTCCTTTCTTCTGTATTTCTTATAAAATCTTACTTCGCTTTCCAAGAGGGTCTTCTTGTATCCAAGAAACGCTATGAATACAAAAATCACTGAAATTTGCGAATAGCCAATTACCGTTTTTTTTACGAATATAATTTAATAAAATAACGTGCTTTCTGTCGCAGAATTGATTTTCGTTTTCGAAAAATGTTATCGTGAATAGTAAAATATGAAATATCAATGTCTTGATATTATTTTTTATTCTTATTTAGGTACGTCATTTATCATGGAATAAAATGTACAAGGCTGGATTAAATACAGGGAATTTCACTAGACAGGGAAAACTTAAACTAAAATTACAACTTTACTCAAATATGCTATGTCACTCGACACGTCTGGAATCGTTAGGCTCCTGACGAGGACTTCTTTGGAAGTCGAAACACGTGTCGAGTGACAAAGCATATTTGTGGTAAAGGTGCAATTTTAGTTTAAATGTCTAAGAAACCACAGTTTCTCCGTTTTTCAAGTAAAACAGGGAAAATTTACGAAGAAAAAGAAAACTTGAAAATTTCCAAAAAAGTTTTATTGTCCACAAATAACTTTTTTTATCACGTGATCTATTTTTAATACTCTGTCGATATCAGAAATATACGTGAAATTTGATTCTGGTAATTTATTTGACTTATAAAGAGTGAAACCCGCCCTAAAGGAAAGAGTATATCTCCAATACATATCGATCAACATTCATAAGGTTTTTTTAGGGACTTTCATAAACACGGAATCCTAGGCTCTAATCTTTTTAATCTTATATAAAAGATGCAATCCTTTTACACATCAACGAACCTTACAACAAATTATAAATTAATTATAATTTCTAATTTGCGTATACTTCTAATGTAACATCACAAGGTTTTGTACTCTTAAAAGCGAACACACATACACACTCTCATATCGATTCTATGAAAGCTCTTTGAGAGTCCCACCTGGAAAGGATGCTCGCACATGCATGCATAGGTATTTATAAAAATGTGTCAGACAGAGAATACAAAGCACGTATTATAGATATGTTCGCCTTGATTACTGGACCGTGTAATTACCCCTAAGTGTGCTTCCCTTTTTAGTGCTAGTATTTTTGATACTTCATTGACTTTGTAATGTGTAAATATTTGCTAGTTTTTTTTTTGTATGCGTCCCATGATAATATATCACAAAAAATCTGCTTTATATCTATTTTTTTTGTTCATACGTTTTACATTTATAGACCAAAATCAGAGGAGTGAAAAATATATGTACATTGGAGACATTTTTTTTTCAATACGATTTTACTTTATTTGTACAGTGAAACTTGATTAAATGGGACTTCTATAACTTGAATTCATACTGAAGTCCCGTCACTGCGGCACCAAAATACCTCTATTAGTGAGACTTAAAAAACTTATCTATTTCATTTTTAATTTTTATTTCGATAATTACTTTTTTTACTGGAACAGCTAACATTGATTACCTCTATATCTGAGGCACGAGACAAAATTGAAAAAAATATGTAGGAAAAAATATTTTGTCAAAACTCTATTAGTGGGACGCTCTATAAATGAAAAAAACTTCTCTATCTGGAATTTTTTTTTCGATAATTATCTCTCTTACTGAAACAGCTAACATTGATTAACTCTATAACTGAGGCACGAGACAAAATTGGAAAAAATATGTAGGAAAAAATATTTTGTTAAAACTATTGGTGGGACGCTCTATAAATGAAAAAAACTTATCTATCTGGAATTTTATTTTTTCATTTTTTTCGATAATTACCTCTCTTACTGAAACAGCTAACATTGATTACCTCTATAACTGAGACACGAGACAAAATTGAAAAAAAATATGTAGGAAAAATCTCTTGTCAAAATTCTATTAGTGGGACCTTCTATAAATGGAACACCTCTGTAAGTGGGATTGTGGGATAAAATAACTGGTCCTTTGAGATTCCAGCTATCCAGATTTCACTATATTTTTTTTGTACATAAATAGCTAGTGTTAATTTTGACCTAATTTTTATTAACTGTTTTAATATCTTCATAATTCAACTTCCATGTTTGAAATGATTGTTATTATATGTTGTTAATCATATCAGAATGTTTAGAGCTCGTGTACATTACATTTTTTTAATCGGCCGATTGTTTGATCGGTTTGCGCAATTGGCAATGAGATATGTGGAAGTGCGTACAGCACCTACTGATTAAAAAAACCGGCCTACTTAATAATCAAAGTCGTATTTAATCTGCAACAAATCACTTTGTAGCTCGAACCTTATCAAATTATCGGCCGGTTAAAAGTCTGTAGTATATGCGGGCGTTTAAAATTCAGTTTTGATTAAATCATTTCCTGAGTAAAAATGTACTGACTTTTGTAGCAAGTATACACACACCCGCACGTAGTACGTACGCTTTTACATACTGACAATAGACACGAGTACATACGCAATAACTAAGTTCAACTGTATAGATCTATAAACGACAAAGTAATTCATGTAATGTTGTACGTTCCAAGCGTGGGAGTATCGACCGTGAATCTAGGCCCATTGTGTTGAAATAAATATTTATGAACTTTATCTAATACAAGAGCATTTAGACGTTATTAATTCAATACGAACCATCAACCGGGAAATAAGAATTATACATGCATGCGTTTAGCTAATTAGTTCGTTAGAGAAATTAAAAATTATTACACTTGAATGGGGTTTTTCTTGGTTCTCGTTTTGAGCTTTATTTATCGAGAAAATATGTAGATTATCTGTAAATAAATTATTCGATAAATCTCTAAATCGAAAGTAAAAACTAACTTATATTAACCGAACAACGTAGTGGTTGTAATTTGTACAGTTAACACCCCATAACCACAAAAATATATTTATGCTTCACTAGCTATCAATTTGTTTTGTTGCATTTGTGGTTTGGGGTGTTTTTCTATTAGTACCTAATATTTTTGGTCATTTTATTATATCCTTTTTTGTTTAATCTTTAATTTAAGTATAAAAATAAAATTGTACAAATAGAACACCTGTTCTTTACGGCATTAATTTACAAAACATTTTAAGATATTAAATATTTATTTTAATAAATGATAACGGTATGGAATATTTTCTGTGGTTCAAGAAAGGGCACTAATGGATTAAGAACACCATAAACAATACAACATATTCACGTGGTATCTTACATAATTACTAATTTTGATATTATACATTCTAGCTTAGCTTCAAAATAATTAATTGTTTTTGCTTCTGAAATTTTATAGAAAATTTATTAGCTAATAAATACTTTAACTTCAGTTTACTGAAACATATATCATAATATATCACATTTAGTTTGATACCTCGTTTAAAGTGTTTGTAAGTTAGTAAATATTTTACGCTTTGTACTCTATATTAATTTAAAATGTTTAAATATCGTTTGTTTATATTTATTAATTCATCCAGTTCGTTGTTGTAATTTATGGTAAATAAAAATCAGCTCACAGAAAGTAATTGTTAACGCCAACCCTGATCATAGTGCAATATTTTTATTGACCGGTGTGCTCGTAATAATAATAAAAGTATCGTGCTAATACCATACAAGAAAATTCACGTGTAAACCCTCTTGACAATTTCACTCTCGGCCGACTGTCCAATGATGCATGAAACATTGTGTTTGTATATTGTATACCTACCACCTTACACCAGTGTCGGCCTGTGGACAAATATCCTTATGATATTTTATCAAGGGGAAGGGGTGTACATTGTACATTGAACCTACATGTATATATAGTATATAGGTATCAACTTCATATTGAATAATTCTAGATAATTATAACTAACTAACTGTTGTCCGCGATTTCGTTCGCGTGGAATTAAAGTTAGTGAAAACAACACCATGAAGTTAGGTTAGGTTGATAATACAGATTTCTGTATGGTAGTCAATAAAACAGACTTTTAGTTTCACATTTAAACGTTAAAAATGTAATATCTTTAAGCATACAAATGGCACATACCTTATAAGTTTTTCGACATACATAGCTATCTCCCTGCCAAATTTCATCAAGATTGGTTCAGTGGTTTAGCTGTGAAAGGGTAATAAACAGACGGGCAGACAGAGAGGCACACACATTCTCATTTATAATGTTGGTATAGAAACTTTACGAAGATGTGCCTATAGGTAATATTTTCAGAATTTCATTTTACAATTTAATGAATTTATCAAACTTAACTTACTGAACATCCCATACAATTCCATGTTTCTAAGTCCAGGGATTGGAAGTGGGCGTTGATAAGTAGAAAATCTGATTTTTTTAAAATTATGTTTATAACAAAAGTTGTAGAAAGTTAAAATCTATAATTTATGTTCCGTTTAGTTTTTGATATCTTCTTCAGTTAGTCAAAAATCTTTTTGAAAACGTGAATTAAAAATCGAGTAAAATTAGATCAATGGTAGTTTATTTTAAAAATTGGTTATGATAGTTTCGAAAATTAGGACAAACAATTTCAATTTTCGAAAGATAATAAAATTACTTCCCATCTAATTCATTTATATATTTTAGAAGGCAGTAAACTATTTCTTGATCCCAAATACAATCAATATTCCCTCGGGATATTCCCTGGTGCAATAAAAAGGACATAAAACCCTATATATGACTTCTACCTTCCCAAATAAAGGTATTGACAAAATAACGTATTTCCTTCCAAAATATATAAAAATAACTTCTAAAGCTTTTTTACCGATCGTATACTATGAAAATTATTTATCTATTAGATTAGACTTGATTTGAGGATGTTTTGTAAAAAAAAATAACATTAAACGTTTCCCGGTGGTGAATTGTAGATGGTAAATTTACCTAGTTTTATCCTTAATTACTCGCGCTGGTGTATTTTGTACACCAGTAACGCATTTTCTGCGATTCCTAAATGCATAAATTTTTGTGGGACTGTGCACCCCCATCTAACCTTTGTTTAGTCATTCTAGAGTGTGATAGGAATCCGTCAGTTAAAATTTGAGAATTGTAGCAGTTTGTATTAATTTTTTACTTACTAAATGTAGGTGGTATTAACGCACAAATAGCAGTATCCTAAGCGAAGAACCGCGTTTTTGAAGACATTAGCGATGCTGCTGATGGAAGACATCTTGTCAAAAGAGCAAAATAAAAAAAAAATACCAACAAAAATAAAAAGTTTGTTGCCCGATTTATTGTAAGATGAATATTGAACAGTTTTGTGTACTTTTTCAGATTTATTTTGGTTAGTTTTTCTTTCTAATCCTTAATTTTTAGTTGGGTTAATTTAAAGAAAATTTTTCTTACTTGCTCAAAAATAAATAGTACATAATATGAATTGGGCAAAAAAAATTAATATAATACCTTCAAAATTCCCAAAAATTAGCTTTTTTATGTGGTGTATAAAATACACCGCGTGAGTAACTGTATTACGGTATTTCACGCGAGTAATTAAGGGTTAAATAGATAGTTATAGACTCCCAAAAACATATTTTAAAGTAACTATGTATGTTGTTATAGAAGCAACTAAATTTAATTAAATTTAAAAGCCCACTCGTTGAATAATCCTACATCAAATACATACAATAAAACAAAGAATACCGCATTTTCAAACAGAAAACATACATATTATTTACGATTGTAAAGAATCGTACGAGACGCTCGTTATCATTTAGCCAGACGAGGAGTGATAAATCCTGTGGGATATGCTCGGGGCGGTGTGTGACATAAAGCGGCGCGCCGTACCTGTGTGCAACCATCGGCTAGATCAATAACAACACCAGTGGCGTAAACAAACTAATGTCATGTCCCCAGTGCTATGTTTGTTGTTATGCCTACTCGTCGCTTGTGAACGTCAATTCATGAAGGAAAGCGCTCTTATAAAATCAGTGGACTTCAACCTTATGCGGCATTTGATACTCTTGTAGTATTTTGGAAGTAAAAAATAAAAAAAGACTTAAAGACTAGATAGAGAATCTGAATGTTTTTCATTGTTGTGATTTGAAATTCTGATCAACCTCATATTTAAAGGGTTATACCAGTGTGAACGCTGGAAATTTGGGTGATTTTCGGAAATTTTTTGGAAGAAAAATAATCAATGAAATATTTTGGAAAATTGAGAATATATTTAGCTATATTAGAGGTGTATTTCATAATTTTTTCACGTAAAAATATCGATATCTAAGCGACTTATACGCTGTCTTCGGAGGCGCAAAAAAATCTCCTCCACTGCGGCCATGATTCCGGACGATGGAGTAGCCGAAATTGAAAAAAGAAAAAATGTCGTTAAACTGGATGTATTTCCTGTACGATGACCTACGATTTCCGAAAAATAACAAAATCTAACAAAATGGCGTATTTATGAAAAAAAAGTCTGTTTTATTACCTATAAAATGGTCGTATTTTTAATACCAAATCGTCAATTTTCATCCAATCAAAAATATCTTAGTTCATCGTAGAGTAAATATATTCAAGAGTACCCAGTTAAAATTTTAAGTAAATCGGATAATCGCTCTTTGAGATACAATGTCAGCAAATTTGAAAAATCTCATTTCGAGAAAAACACATTTAAAGATATCGATTTTATATCTGCGAGCGGTCGCTCTTTAGAAGGCTGCTGTTTGGAGTATTAGAGATACGGCCTTGAAATTTTCACAGAATATTCTTGAAAATGTGAACTCTCTAAAAAGGCAAAAAAAAATTGTATTTTTTGAATATTTCACACTAGTATGACCCCTTAATATTTTGGAAAGACAATTTAATGCATTACAAGCAATTATAACACAGTTCAATTCAAAATGTTGCTTTCTGTTTAAAACATTGGGTTGATCAGAAACTCTGTTAATATTAGATTGGGCCCTTAGGTGAGTGTGTTACGGGCAAATTTATATACATCTTGACATGTTTTAGCTACTGTCAAAATTTGTTTCTTAATTTTACACCAGTAAAAATTATATGTTGAATCCAAAAATTTAGAAAAAAAATTCTGTTAATCCGATAGAATTTTCTTGACGGAACCTAAATTGAAGACCGCTGTATTACATTTACAGGGAAACATCAGGTGTTGGGGAATTTATTTATTTCAATGTGAGTTTTATGTCAGTGGCTCAGCTGCCATTGTTAAATTGTTAATTTTGATAAAAGAATACATCTTAATTAGTGAAGTACTTTTCCGAAAACAAAAAAAAGGTTCGGTATTTAATTTTTGTATAGTATCTTTCATTTGAAAGTGTTTGAATATTTGCATTTACCAGAGAAAAGTATTCTTGAAAAACTAACATGCTTTATACCTATAATGGTAACTGCAAAAAATGTGATTTCTCAGGAGAACGATTTGAATGTTTGAAGTGTTCCTGTTTTATTCAGACTTCCGACATGATTAAATTACCATTTATTTTAACATATAGTTTTTGAATGAATAGACTTTACGTTAGAACATATTACACAAAATCATAGTAAGTTTTTATCAGAATAACATGCCATGACCTAAGACTATCAATTCATAATATTGATTAACCTATTGTCAATAAAAACAATCGCAATCATCTTGTTTCCAAGAAAATATTTAATTGTGTTACGAGAATATTTCAATAAACATTTAATTAATATGGTAAATAAGAATTACTTTAGTTATTAAGAAACCAAAACTGTATTGATTTTTTGAATTGATAAAATAGAAATTAGAGGGAGGACGCTCTTATAGTGACTTTGAAGAGAAAATATATCGTGACTAAAGGGTTGAAATCAAAACGTCCCAAATCATTTTTTGTTACATTTTAAGAGACCTTTCTAAAGAAGGGGGTCTAAAAAATATTGTTTCAAAAATTTTGTTTTTGGGTCAATCTACGTCCGTATATCAAATTTCATCTTATTATCTTTAATTTTTTTAAAGACAGACAGACGGACAGAGCGTAACTATTAGGGTTCCTAGTTTTCTACGGAACTCTAATAAAAATGGCAACGCTGTCATAATCTTACTGAAATATCTCTATCCAAAACTACTAATTCCTTAAAACAAATGTCACGCTAGAGTGATTTAATTGTTTCTAACTGGGCGTTTGGAACTTTGCACATGAATTAATTTTCAATTCACTTACTAATAACGAGTTAAATTTTTTTCGGGATTCATAGCAAGAATATTTTCAGTGATGGAAATATTAAAATTAAATTTTCGTCTAAATGCTAAATACAACAAATATGAAAACGAATTTAAAAATAAAAATGTTTAACTTGTAGTTTCATTTTATATTTCCCTAAACTATAAGAAATCAATATATATTTAACGAATGCTCCCTTTTCTCAATTGTTTTTAACATCTTTGGTATGGGACTAATGGAACAAAAGATGAGTTCAAAGAAACGAGCTTTTTACATTACGGAAACCCCTTGAGTAATTTTCTTATTTGCTTTTCTAATGGCACTAGATAGTGCAGTTTTGTTTGTGAAAAGTTCTTTAAAGTGGCGTGAATATTTTTATAATTACAGTCATTAAAAAGTGATGAAATAGCGGTAAAAATGTATTCAATCAATAAAATCACTGATGGATTGTAATTAAGGTAATAAAAAATTAATTTAAAATTATTATTCTCCAGCGGCCGGCACAACACACTTTTGCTCTCGACAATTTTTTAATTAGCCTATGCATACTGATGTATATATGTAAACAGTGGCGCTCCCTGAAGAATAATAATGGGGCCAATGAATTAAAATATCAGAGGTAACACAACCAATATTTTTTTAGTAGATAATTGAAGTAAAATATGATTTAGTGGTGTATTTTAAATTTAAGTTCAAAAGGGCCTAACTGATTGTGAGTTCAAATTTCGATTTTAAGAGCAGTTGTACAGTTAGCTGAGTGCATAAAATACCTTTTTGAGGTTACATGATGACTTAAGGGGCAACAAAGATTTAACGTAAAAAAAAAGTAAAATATCCAACTTATTGAATTAGATCACTTCCATTTACGTAATAATTATATTTTGATTGATTCCGAATCATAAATTATAGAATTATCAGTATGTTTTACTTCGAAAACTTCGTTTTATTATAATTATATGAAATATTTTGATATGTGGGTATCGTTATGTAATTTTTATTTCTGTCACGATGATTTATGGCTTCTGGATATAAACCGTGACTTTTGACTTGCATTCTTGGCTAATATTTCGTAAGAAAAGTTACAGATGACTACTAATGCACGACGAAACAATATATTACGTTCTTGCATATTTATACATGTACCTACTTTTGATTTATGGGCAAAATAAAAATAGGTGATGGCAAAATTCAAAATAAAAAATATATTATATTTTGAATAATCTTTACATTTCTTAAAACATAATGAATCAATATTACATTTTAAAGATGTATTGCTTCTGTAATTCGAAATAAGCTCCCTATAAGTTGACTTTCTACCAATTAAGCTTCTATAAGTCGAATCAAAAAGTTTTTGCCCCTATCTTATCATTTTGAAACGTCCAAATTTGCAAACATTGATTTGTTTTATTACAGTTTTTGTCTTTACGAAGTAATTAAAGTAATTATTTTTATTGTGGTTATAAGTTTGCTTTATTTAAAAACCAACTCGAATACATCTATAACTCAAATTTTAGTATGTAGACTCCCTAATTCGAAGCCTCGTTAAAATGAATTAGGATTTGAGATATAGAGGTTCTAATATAATATATCATACTAGCTGACCCGGCCACGCGTTGCTGTGGTTAACCTATACTTTAGCAACATGTGGTGGTTATGCTATTAAATTGTAGGTTATATGAAACGTTTGGAAGTTTGACATAGCGCCATCTATTGATTACTTCCTCAATCCAGTCAACAGATGTCACCATCTGTTAGAATCGTCTGGAGCTAACAGATAAAGACAAATAATTTGCAATAAAATAATATTGCGATCATAAATTGAGATGTAAGCTATCCTATCTTTCAAGTTGGATCAAACTGCACACGGTGTACAAATTTGATTAAAATCGGTTAAGTAGTTTAGGAGTCCATCGCGGAGAAAACATTGTGACACGTAATTTATATATATTAAGATAACATATTAAAGAATGATATTTCGATTTAGTTTTTGTTTTGAGTCATACTTAGCCTAAGCTTGAGGTTTTTTAATGTTCTATAATTATTTATATACTTCTGTAAAGTACTTTATAAATCGCAGTTACAATTGCAGATACCAGTTACAATTGCAAATAAAAACTCCGTTAATGGCGATTGAAAATCTTAATTTTTAAGCATAGTATTATTATTTTGCTTTTTTAATTCACTTAAGTCACTTTGTTATCATTTGCGCCACTGTACTTGAGTATGTAGATTTGATTTCTCGATTTGTATCGATCGTACGAACTCCCTATCATGATTTTCGATCTGGAATTTGTTTCTCGAGTAACGGCATTCTGCATTTCATGTACGGGGTCTGCGACATCACTTGTGCCGTTTATTCTAATTAAACCATTGTATGTTAATGTGCAGTAAATTCACGGGCTTCAAGATTTCTGTTTTAAACAGTTAGGTTTATTTAAATTAATTAGAATATAATTAGTCTTAAATAGAACATATGCTTAAATAACAAAGGAGATCAGAAAGAAATATTGGACTCTGGGTAAAAACCGCGTCGGTTGGTTGTTTTTATTGGCCAACGTTTAACCACACATTGCAGTGAATTTCGAAGAGAAATGTTAATACAGAGATTGAAAAACAAGATTTTTAATGGAGCTTCTTATAATTTTTTATTAGTTATTTACAAAATTTCGGCTTACTAGTGATATTAATGTATTTTCTGAGAAATTGTACAGTATTTATCTTTTTCTAACATACCGGGTGTTTTTTTAATGACTTTCCAGCAGATTATTTCCAAAATACAGAATTTTAAGAGAAAAATTTCATGTTTTTGAGGGGGCTTAATATTGACGAAATGGGTTGGCCTTGAAAAGGTCGCCATAATGGGTTTTCAGATTCAACTTTTCTTTTTCAAATGTAAATCCATTTTTTTGTTGCAGATTCGTAATTTACGAGGAATAATAAGCAACTTTTGCTTGAATCATTTTTTTGGGAAAATATCTATTTTTGTATTATGGAGTAAAACAAAAGAAATTTCTGAATATTCAATGATTTTTTACTCAAAAACGATCAATTTATAAGAAAAATCTCAAAAAAGTGCTTAGATTTAGACATGGATTCTCAGAGAAATTTTTATTTTAAAATTATTAAAAAAACTTTTTATAAAGAAATTTTTAAGAAAAAAATGAATTACTAATCAAAAAAATCACTGATAATTCTTGCCTAGATCTAATTGTAAGCACTTTTTTTTTTCCTGTGATTATTTTTTTTAAATTAATAGTTTTGGAGTAAAAAATTATTGAAAATCCAGATATTACTGTTCGTTTTACCCCATATCATAAAAATGAGACATTTTCAGAAAAAATGTTTCAGACAAAAGTTACTTATTTTTCCCCATTAATTACGAATATGTAACAAAAAAATATAGGTTTAGATTTGAAAAAGAAAAATTGAACCTGAAAACCCATCATGGCTACCTTTCCAAGGTAAATCTTTAATCCCTTAATGTCAATATTTAGCCTCCTCAAAATCATTAAACATTTATCTGGAAACTCGTTATTTTGGAAATATTCAACTAGAAAGTCACCCGGTATAACGATCCTTATTGTTTCCAAGAAATAGGTAACTTAAACTAGTGACATTCGATATTAACATTTATACTAAAAATCAGTTTTATTATGATATATCATCTATTTTGACTGAACTACAATAATTCCTAGTATTATCAATGTTCGTACGCGCGCGCACAACAGGTATTAAGAGATTAGAGATTAATATCCGCGAGATGTTGACTCTAGTAATCCTCGAAATGAAAATAACAGTTGTGTATCCGGTGGTCAGCTGTTTAATCGCCGACCGCGGTGTCGACCAGACCCACTTAATGGACACGCAAACCCCGGGCCTATATCACTGTCTGTTTAGAGAAGTAATATGTGAAGTGAAATACATGTGGTTAATTTATGTCTTAAGTTTTGATTTGTTTGGTATACCTACATATATTTTATATGTGATGCTCTAAAGTTGAAACAAGCAACTTGATTTTATTAGGAAAGTTCATTGTAGAAAACAATTTTCAGTAAATTGTAGAAATCATATGCCTGACATTTATATAAAAAATGCGTAGGTATCTATTAATTTTGTGAAGCTTTATTTATTTGTTTTTTGGATTACGATGCTTAACGTATGGAAATGCTTATACGACATTTGTTTCAGATACCTATGACTCGCCATATTTCCGACATGTTGTATCAGAAACAAATGTCGTATAGGTGGAATAGTATATTGTGTAGCAAGGGGTGAAACAAGACGATTTCTGACGAGGGCGAGAGTTGACTGCCCGAGCGAAGCGAGGGCTGTCATCGCCCTGGTCTGAAATCGTCTTTGTTTCATCCCGTGCCACACACTGTATTTTTCATATCACATGTAATGAAACAACGAGTTTTGATTTCTGTAGCCAGTCGAAGTAAGACTATTTCAGACAAATAGCGCAGTAATATCTTATACTATTTTAATAATAGAATTATTCAGATATAAGATTCGCTTTTGTTTATTACAAATGCGATTCTGACAGACTTGAAATAAATAATAAATAAATGAATGTGCCGGGCAGAAACAACGTTGTTTCTTTGTTTCTGCCCGGCACAGTCGCATTGGTCTGAAATTGTCTTGTTTCGACTGGCAAAACAGGGTTCAAAACTAGTTGTTTCATTACATGTGATATGAAAAAATAATGCTGGACAAAAGGTCGTAATTCCGAAAATTACAAAAATGTTTCAACAACTAAGATTAGTATGGATATCGGACCTGATTTTTTTATATTTTAGAAATGATTATTTCTAAGGATGCAAAAACAAATTCGTTAGTGGCGATTTTTTGGATCAGTTAGATAACTTTGTTGTGTCAACTGTAACTGTACGTGCAAACTTTAAGAGGTTGTGGTTTATTGTTGTATCCTTTAAGTAGATTATTTGGGGGAAAAGAATATTTGAATTTTGTTCAATTTCGTTCTGTACGAGCACTTTATGGAACAGCGCGAACGTTAGTAGATATAAAACAAAATATGTACATATATACTCGTAGTATGTACATATATAATATAGCATATACTATGTAATGATCTCTAAGGAATAGCCTTGTTACTACAATGGATTTACCGTGTTTTTGTGTAGCACTTGCAGAAACATCACATTCAACTTTAGCTTGGAGTCATGAAAATATAAACGTAGCTAAGAAAGTGGATAGGTATATATGACGCGTTCAGATGACAAAACGACTGTTGATGTTGAAAAAATCGATGTTTTATGAATACACCTAATTCTGTTTTTACACGGTAGATACGTTCCAGAAAATACCGTGTAAAAAAAGGCATGAAGTACATAGAAAAAAGGGGATTAGTTCCATATCCTTCAACCCTGTAAAAAATAAGTAAAATGAAATGATTCATACAAAAAAAACTATAAATTAAATTTTTATGTGCATTCATGCACATTTTATTTCATAAAAATAAAGGGCAGTTCAATTCTTAAAGTAAAAGTAACATAAATATAAAATATATAAAAGTTTAGAAACTGAAAACTCGTACGAGACTAAAATATATACTAAAGCTGCTATGAAAATAAATTAGAAAGAGGAATTCCCTAACTACATATTTTATAAATAACAGATAAAAAATCCTAGAAGATTTCGGTTAATAAACATATTTTTCTTTAAAATTTAAATCAAATAGCTTTTTTAATCGTTCTAAATCGAATGAAATCGTGTAAAAACGGAATCAATTTTTTTTTCTAGACCGTGTAAAAACAGAATGGGTGTATATTTTACCGAAGTTAAATAGAAATCTTTTCCAATTTATCAACAACTTATCATCTAATAAAAGATTCTGATACAAAATTTAACGAAATCACCAAAAAGTAAGGTTACATAAATGCCCGTTTAACTCATCTTTATCCTGTTTCTAGTGTAGACAAAGTAATGTAAACTTTCTCCTCTAACTGCTTACTGCCTACCTTTCTTATCATAGTAAAAAGCATGATGAACTAACGGGCATATCTGTAACATTGAAGTTACTCATTATACCTACATACATGTTAAGAATAAATATAAGAACATAGCAACATAAAATAAGATGTAATGATTGTAATTATTACTGATGGCCGAATTGCGAACGCCACTGGTCGAGTGGAGACATCACAAGTGTTCTATTTACTCATATGTGTCAGAAATTGGCGCATGCCGGCTGTAGCTGTCATGAGATGAAATGAAAATGGGAGAATAAAAAAAATACACACTCTCGTCACAAGTAATTTATTTTCGATTGAATGTGTCATATTCAACTTAGCGTTCGTTTTGTTTTAGTTATGTTTCGGACAGAGGTGAACTGACAAAGAAATGTACGGTAACAGTCGCAGATTTTTAAAATGATTGGAATATTTTAAATCTTATAAACGAGATAGTGGCGTAGTAGGGGGGTAAGGGGATCAATCCCCCCCCCCCCACCTATGAGTCTGAAAATTATAAGATGATTATAATATTCGAGCATTTTTTCAATAATGAATACGACTAAGTCAAGAATATATCCTATTTTTGTACTTTGCATCACATAAAAGATGATTTTCATAATGAATAATGAAAAATGTAACTATGAGATATAATACTTTGTCATAACCATAGGTGGGCATTAACTCGTTAATCGTTAATTAACGAAGTTAACAAAATGCTTAACGGATTAACTTTTAAGTTAACTCAAAAAAATGTTAACGATCTTGTTAACTTCCGTTAAATTGAACTTCCGTTAACTTTAATCCGTTACATTGGTTGTTTGTTGACATGTTGTCATTATTTGTTTGAATTTAGCGCCACGAGGGCACACCGGCGCGGCGCTGTTGCTCAAAAGAGCAAGAATCCAGAGCTGAGAAACTCTTAAAAATAAAGCGGCCCTGTTGATTATTTGCTATGTGCCAGTGAATACAAGTTATTATATAACCTGACTTTTTAGCGTTTGCGCCATTTTTAACCGACTTCATTTAGAGTTTATATTTTTCTTCCATATTTCATATTAGTATAGGTTGTCGCTTGTAATAATTAAATTAATTAATCTATCTACTTGGTTTTGTTTTATTTACCTATGTATCCCATCCCAAATGGCGTCAAAAGCAGTATACGTTTTGGATGGTTAATTAATGGTTAAATTTTCGAAATTTTAACGCTTTAACGATTAACGAAGTTAACGTTTTTATTAACGAGTTAACGATTAACGAAGTTAACTTTACGATTAACTGTGCCCACCTATGGTCATGCCCCCCCCCCCCCCCCTCCCCCATCACAAAAGCTGTCTACGCTACTGAAACGAGACAAATAATACAATTAATAAACATATTAAGAAAGAATATAACATTATGTTCCACCTTATATAACTGTGAAAAAAGCATTGTCCTTTAAACTGGAGAATGTTTTTTTTTCGCAGCCCCCCAATTATTTTTGTTATTGCAAAAAAAATATATATCAATTTTGAGAGCCTCCATGGTCTAAGATAATTTTTTTTAATGAATTTAATGAATGCCTTTTATAAATGAAATTTTTCTGATCATTTTACTTTTTTTGTATCGCTGTACGACCTTTTTTTACTGAGTAATTTGCGATCAAAGCAAAAACTAATAATCGTATAAAATTTCAAAGGCAAAGAAAAACTGAAAATATTTTTTTAATTACTCGATCAAAAATGGTCGTACAGCGATACAAAATTGGTAAATGGGAGAGAAAAATCTGCTTTATAAAAGTAATTCATTAGATTTTGTCAAACAAAAAAATGTATTTAATTTTTCATTAAAATCGTTTCAAACGCTCAAAATTACAGAAATCAAGATATTTTTTGAGAAGCTGTCTTATCATAAAACAACAATTTTTGGTTTTAAAAATGAATCCGTATCAGAATATGTACACTGAAAAAATGTTATGTTAATTTTTAACATAAAAACATGTTAACAGGAGGACGAAATTGATTCTAGAAATTTTTAACACCCGACATGATAGAATTTAAAAGAACGTCTACTACAATTCAATATACTGTATAGCAGTTTCTATGACGGCGATAGGCCAGATATGAAAAGTAATATAGAAACATAGTAAAATTATAGAGAATGTACGTGAAATTTTCATATGCAAGAAGTTAAATTAAAGAATAGCGTATATATTACTTTTTCAGAGTAACTAAATTTTAATAGGTACTATGTTAAAATTTACCAGTATGTCATTGTAATTTTTCAAATACTTTATTTTAAATTCTACCGACTTTTCTGTTAATTTTTTTCAGAAGTTGATTCTGTCCTCAGGTTCACAGTATTTTCTGTTAATTTTTAAAAGAATATTCTCCGTGTATTATAGAACGATGTGCAATATTTACAAAACTAAAAAAAACTTTTAGTATCGTATAGGAAATATCTACTTATCAAAGGTTCAACTTCAACTCAAATGCAAAATATTGTAGACATATCAATAAAAATCAAAGCCTGCTTGATATTCTACTTCAGATAAAATATTTTTCAAATTTATTTGATGTGTAGAATATAATAAAACTTTTATGGTCAATATGAAATAACCAATATTTGGACTATATTTGAATGTTAAGTCCGGCCCTTGTTTAGTGCACTGACTTATCAGCTATTTATGCCAGCTGTGCAAGTTTTACACAAATCAGAAGTCGTTAAACTTTTCATTTCACCTCGTCATTCTTAATATTATGTATTATTAAAATACACGTCAGTACAATTAATTTATTTCAGTACATTTTAATTTAAAAGTATTCTTATTATTGATTAATGAATCATATTAATTGTAAATACAGTGCATTGTTATTTGTTGTATTAGTTAGGATTGTATTGCAATATAAATAAATGTATTTAATACATGATAACAATATAATATAATACAATATTATTATTTTGTCTACTAAATGAATCAATTAGTTGAATGATTAAATTATGATATTTAAATATATTATTATAATATGTAATTATATTTATTATTTATATATTTTTATTTATAAATTATTGATTAATTTTAAGAACAAATATTATACATTTTATAATAACAATTATTATTTTTAATGGTTTCAAATTTAAATAAATGAAATCAATAATTGGATGAGTAGATAATTAAAAATCATAAATATTTAAAAAAAAAGTTGATCAACAAAAATGATTCATATAAATTGAAATTTAATATGTTTAGCGTTTCTTCAAGGGGTTTAAGGATTGCTAAAACTAAATATGAACACCTTTAAAAAATTGTCACTCGATACGTGTTTCGACTTCACAATAAGTCTTCATCAGTCTACTGAATGAAAAATACCAAATTAAATATAAAATTAATATTTGTGTATCAGATGGATAAAATTTTTCCTGTTTCGTAACATAGTAGACTCAAAAAACAACTTCTCTGATTAAAAATGCACTGAATTTCGTAGTTAGTATACACGCGCCAATACGGAGTACCTATGTTTAATTTAATACCTTTATTTGTTTATTTATACTAATGATTTTTTTCTGTTTATTACAGGTTAGTTGATGACTATCTGATATTGAAAACAATTATTGATATTCCGATTGAAGGTAAGATTACACTATGCAACTAAAAAAATTCACAGAAATTTATTGTATTTGTCATACCGAAACCGAATTCGTTGCCTAAATGATTCCATCACGTCAGGTTTTTTAGATATCCGAACCTAAATTTCAAACACGACGATTTTGGCAATGTTGGGGAATTTATTACTAAGTAGGTTATTTTTTCTGAAGTTTTCTTTCATGATTTCGAATATTACTGTCTTTTCTCTTTAAAATGATTTTTTACATTTTACTATGCGATTTTTCTTTACCGAAATACATATACTACTTTGAAGATATATGTAGTAAAGTTCATTGTATCTACTATACTACACTCTATTAACAAAAATATATCTTCAAACTAGTACATCTCGGCTAAAAAATCGTACAGTAAAAAGTTAAAACTCATTTTAAAGAGGAAAGATAATACTATTTGTTACCGTGACCGAAAACTTTAGAAATAATTACTTACTTGATAATAAATTCTTTAACATTGCCAATTTAGTCATTTTTGGGACTTTTAGGTTAGAATATCTCAAAACCCTGACGTGATGAAACCAATTGGGCAACAAATTCGGTTTCGGCATGCCAAAAGCCTCCTAAATTTTCTATTCAGATCTCTGTTATATTACAAAAGTATTTTTTTGTTGCATAGTGTTATTGAAAAAGATTTTCCATATTAATATCAACTAATATAGATACATATAAAAGATACTATTGTAAATTATATATTCCTCTCAAATATTTAATTTATTACAAGATATTATTCATGTAATAGGTGTGTATATACATATAATTAAGTATTCATTTCAAGTATTTAATTTATCACAACATAGATTATATTATAAATTATTTAAATATCGATTTAAAATAGCTCCTACAAAGTTCCGCATAGACACGTCTATGGAATTGGGAATTCCCGGTAGGTAGGTAGGGTTTTGTTTCCTGCAACCACCGCCAAGTTGATTATGCATCGTAACGATTTTTCAGTGAACCCTCGACTTGCACGTGTTTGGAAACACTGATCGGCCAGATTAACTGGCGCCGAGGTATTCTTGTTCCAATATACTTATTAATAATGCGAGAAAATCGAAACCAGTATAGTGTTTTGTAACAACTCTTCGCTGTGTGGGTATAATTAAATACATATAATCTTCCTGATATGTATTATATGTACTTACATAGGTATAAAATATAAAAAAACATTCTTCATTTATCGGATTAGTATTAATTACATACTATAGGGTTGTATGGGATCTGACATATCTGTTACGGATAAGGATGGGGTTATTTTTTGTTCCTAGTTTAGATTCGCTATATCTGAAGAATAGGGAAACTATGTGATCGTTTTTCAAAATTTTAACTTGCATGATCTTCGTACCAGGTCAAGATAAACATGTTTGTGTCCTCTCTCTCTTTCGTGTCTTTCTGTCCCCTGAATCCTTGTCACATGCATAACTCATGAACTACTGATGGCAAGGTAGATGGTCCCATTTAATATAACAATAAATAATAATATGTTAAGTGTCATTTCGATTGAAAATTGTTAAAAATAATCATGATTTATAGTACAGGCAATGAATGGAAAAATTGCCCTGTTCTTGGAACAAATTAGGAGTGCGATGAAATTTGGTACCAATGTAGTATACATTATAAAATATATATTTTATATATATATATATTAATAAAATTGTATACAAATTAAATGGCTGCCTAATAGCAGTTCTTCTGAATACTTAATTGGTATTTATTAAAATTATTTGATGAATTTAACATACTGTGCACTCACTTCGAATAAGAGAATTTTTTTCTTTGATTTCAGTTTTGGATACGGATTTTTGTTAGTTAGTATTTATTTTACCCACTGTATTTTTTATTGTATAGTTTATATTTTTTACTCACAAATAACACTAGTTGTAACCCCATTATGCTAGTATTATTACAAAATATATATTCACTCATTTAATGAAAATGCATTTTTATAATGTCCATAATAAAAAAAGTCCTTTCGCGTTCTATTTAAAAATATGTATATTTCGAACGTTTTCTACGTGCTAAAAACTGAAAAGTAAATATAAAATTTCATACAAGATGAAAATTATTTTAAAGCTCATTTTGGAGAGGGCTATAACAAGGATATTTATATTCACCTTCTTAAGTATAAATGGTCCTTTCACGAAAACTTTAAACTACTCAAATTTGCATATGCAATGTCATGAATATAAAAACGATATGTTTTTTTTCTTCTTCATGGAACGGAATGATCTAATAATCTATTTAGGAACAAAATGGTTTTAGTGGTAATATCAAAAGAATTTTAAATATTTATTATATAATATATAAACTTACTGTATACAAAAATGAATACAAGCATACTTGATTTTATCCACGACTTCGCTTTCATGTATTTTTAAAGCAATTTTAAAAATTAATTAGGTTAAACACGGGAGGAGGAGGTTGATAATTTCTAAAATCGTCCTTACGTAATTAATAGACGCTCCTTAATTAGTCCAGTCAATATTATATTTGAGCTAGAAAAAAATGACGCAGTACGTTTTTTTTTTCAAGAAATTTCGATGTATAGAACATGATGATACCCCCCCCCCCCCCTCTCGAAATTGTTTTATTTGGTGTAGAAAGTCTTCTCTGTAGTCATCGAAAAACATGAATAATATTCCATAATTTTTTGTAATACCTAGATCTTTGAGTGCTTATAACTCAAACATTTTTCGCGATTTCGACATTGGGTGCAGAGCACTATTTAGGGCACTCTTTTCCCTATTATAACTTAAAATTTCATTTTGAAATTCAATTAAATACATATTGAACACAGCGGTCGAACGGAACTCTGTATTTAAGGCGTAATCTCTAAACATGACATCGCTAAATGATTTTTTCGCGGGGTCTATTTAAATAACTATTTAAAGTACATAATTTTTAAAAACACCATTTTGTTCGTAATTTTATCAGCTTTAAGATTTATTGGACTTATTTTATTCTAAAACTGACAGCCCCAATGTTATTCCCAAATAACTGATTTTAGATAGCTTTGTAAGCCCCTAGAAAGTTATGAAATCCCCCCCCCCCCTTCGGAGGGGGGAAAATTTATCGCGACGTTCTATACCAATTTCTTGAAAAAATGTACTCCGTCATTTTTTTCTAGCACCGCCTCTATACGAAATTGTCTGGCGACTGGACTAAATGTATTCATAGATTAAATATGTTTGGCATCGTTATTTTTGGCAAAAATAATTGAGTAATTTGGAAAAATATAAGAATCACCTTAAATACTCAACAACTACACAGAAAAAAACTGTATTGGACTAAGAAAACCTTGTTTTGTATATAACGAAAACAATATTTTCTTAATATAAGAAACATACTCTTAATCCAACTACGTTATTCCTTCGTTTAAGAATACTATAGTTGGTTTAAAAGATTATTGCTTATCTTAAGAAAATATTGTTTTCGTTATATACAAAACAAGGTTTACTTGGTTTGAGAAATCCTTTCTACCAGTGTAATAAAGTATTTTTTATCAATTGATACAGCCGTTTATACGTTATGCCTACGTTTATTAAAAATCAATAAAGTAATCAATTAAACCCACTTCTAACGCTACTTTAATATCTTGACACATTTCATCAACCCATGTACTTCACCCACTAACCTTTTTTCAATTAATTAGCGCGTTGAATATTTATATATCTACAAACCCTATTCTAACATCTTGACACAGTCCTGTATAAGTTTACCCGCACACTAAACAATCAGACAAAGTTGTATTGATGTAGCAAGGACAAACTCTCTTAACTCAACGACCTCTTTCGTGTGCAAATATTTACATGGAGTGGATCCGGTCCGCCCCTGCTCTAATATGTTATAATATTAGTGTTTATAATAGACTAATTTGATGATAGTGGTGTTTGGGTGTGCCGCGCTATCGTGGCGCTCATTTGTTATAAATAACGTAGATTATTTTATCGTCGGTGCAGTGGGTTTCCATTTCGCCAGTTTCAGCAATTGTTACACTCTGATGATAATCGGGGATGTTTGGCACGTACGTACATGATTATATTATATTTGAGATTTATTTGAATTCAAGATTCTAGACCAGTGGCTTGCAAACGGAATTCTATGAAATTTTATATTTAAAATTTTTTTATCAGAAAAAATAATTGGTGCAAAATTCAATCAAATACAGAAATGTTAAGTACGATTCGTGCCTCGTGTATTAACCCATTAACGCCAAAAAAAAAAAACATGCAAAAGATTTTTTTTAATGAAATTAAGTATCTACATACCTTATATTTAACTAAATATACGACACAAACTTTATTTTTAATATTTAGAAAAAAACAAGTAAACCTTGTTTTGTATATAACGAAAATAATATTTTCTTAAGATAAGCAATAATCTCTTAAACCAACTATAGTATTCTTGAACGAAGGAATAACGTAGTTGGATTAAGAGTATGTTTCTTATATTAAGAAAATATTGTTTTCGTTTTATACAAAACAAGGTTTTCTTGGTTCAATACAGTTTTTTTTCTGTGTACTCAAGCGAGTAAATTGGGCAGATATGAAGTCTATTTTGGGTGAGACTGCTTTTCTGATATCATTTTTATTTAGATAAATATCATTTAAAAGTCATGTTATATGTATATTTAAGTTATTTCATATGATTTGAACAAAATTCGAAATCACATGCTCTAGTTGGATAAAATATTTAAAACACTGAAACTAATAACGTTAACAGATTTTGTTTGTTGCACTTCTACCAACTGATTTTTAAGGAAATATTGTGAATTAATATCCATAGACAGCAGCACTAATTATAAAATGGGGTGTACACAAATGTGTACGGTGGACGTTAATGGATTAGAGATGTGTAATTCATGAACGATTCGTTCTTTTTGAACGATTCTTTTCGGTGAACGAAACGACTCGAGTCGGTATTTTAAAAAAGATTCGTTCTTTTTTTTTATTATATTGTAAAATATAAAATAAAATAGATTCGTACACTATTTTTTGTGTTAGTTAAAATATTTAGAAAGAAAACAATCGTTATTATTGATATTAATAAAATAATCAATTAAAAAATATTCGAATTGTTGCAAGGAAAGATACTGTTACAGTTTAGCTTTGAATGGCAGCGGCGTATCATTCGTGTATTTAAGATACATATGTATTATTTTGAATTGTAAAATTGTTTAATAAACAATTTAGATTTAGATTATATAACCGTAGTTATTACACATTTATTACCACTGCTCTAAAATCCCGAGAATATTAATGCATTTTAATTTTAGCATTTGTTTTCGAGCGAATTATTTATAATACCTGACATTATAAATCAATTTATCTATAAAGATTAGCATGATAAAACGTCTGAGAATAAAAGTTATATTAAATATGAAAGTCAAAATAAAACTATCAGCAACAGTTATTTTAAGTAATATGATAAATTTACACAATTATTATAATAATGAACAAAAGTAAACATAATTTGTACGCCACTGATATATCAAGCAACGTACGGCGGCCAAAAAGTAACAATGTATTTATTTATCCATTCTGTCAGTGATCGGATACGTTCGGATTTTGTCGTACCGACTTGCACTCACTGACTCACTTGTATACAAGTCCCATACGAACGATTCCTGTACTGAACGATTCAAAACACTCGTCACTCGCCAATTCATTTTCGTAAGTGAACGACTCATTGAACGAATCAGTTGGAACGAATCTTTTTACTGAATTGTTTCAAATGACTCGAGTCACTAAAAAGACTCATTTTTCCCGTCTCTATAATGGATTAATAACGTTAATGTCCCGTACTGTGTAGTGTTTCTTTCAATTTATAAGATTATTTTATTTTTAATTGCATTTGTGAGCACTAGATAACACAATTTAACAGATTTAAGTGCAGTTAAGAATCAATATAAAATAGTGTAATAAGCAGCAGTTAAAATTGCGAAGATAACTGATAATTTTCCTGTGATTCCTACTATTAATTTTGGAAATATGTGCACGGGACGGGACATATTTTTTTCATTTTTTTTTCAATTTTAGTAATAAAAAAACGTTTGTGTATTTAAATTCCTTGAACTGTCAGCTTTCATTTGATACCTCACCCGCCACACAGAAAAAAAACTGTATTGGACCAAGAAAACCTTGTTTTGTATATAACGAAAACAATATTTTCTTAATATAAGAAACATACTCTTAATCCAACTACGTTATACCTTCGTTCAAGAATACTATAGTTGGTTTAAGAGATTATTGCTTATCTTAAGAAAATATTGTTTTCGTTATATACAAAACAAGGTTTACTTGGTTTGAGAAATCCTTTCTACCAGTGCAGGATTAAATTGAAAAAAATTGTAACCCATTTGCTCCTCTTAGAAAGCACCTAAAGATCGAACAATTTAGTATTTACTATATTACTTTTTGCGATTTCGGTACGGAAAACTAAAAAATTATTTGTAACAATAATCATTTTATTGATAATAAATAACATTACCAATGTAAAAGTATACAGATTATTTTAATACAATAAAAATGTGTTCGTGTGTAAGGGTTCTATTGGTAATAATCAAATGATAATTAGCCAGACAACAGTAGCGTACGTCAAATGTGTGATATGATTATTAATGTGATCAATTTGCGAATATGTTGCAGATTGGTTTTTAATCAATGCATTGGTATTCAGAATGTTATTTTGATGCTCATTATATTTTTTAATATCGAATATGTTTAGGAATATTTTTGACATTTCGAATTTAAATTCTGTCGGTTTGGTTTAGCATTTCATTATACGATCCTCGAGAATTTTAATGGAATAATTTAAACATTAAAATGATACGTTGTTAACATATAATTTTTAAAACCAGATTAAATTAATTAAAAAAATATAATGGCTTCATTTTGGGAAATATTTTTATATACTAGAATTTAATATTTGAAATTAGCAAATTAGTAAATTAGTGTTTGTGGAAACAAAACTAGTTTTAAAATTTTAATCATATTATGTTCGCAAAAATGATAATTGTAATTATATTAATCTTAATATTTATTTTAAAAATCTAACTTCTTTAACATACCCTTTATTGTATAGATCAGATTTTAAACATTTTTTTAATTTTCAAGTGTTCAAAGCACTGTGGAGCCGGTACAAAAATCTACGACTCCGACTCCAACCCCGACTCCTTTATTTTTCTAATGTTCTACTCCAACTCCGACTCTTTACTGTACAAAATTTAAAAAAAATCCGTTTTTGGGCTAAATTTTTTTGAGGAAAATTCCGACGATTCTGGTTCCGGCCAGAATTGAAAATTGCAAATCATTGTACTTCAAAATTCAAAACGAACAAAAAATATTAAGTGTGTAAAGAAGTAAAATTCATTATTTAATTAAAGGAGTCGGAGTCGGTACCTTATTCTCGACTCGAAAACTAATATTAATCGAAAAGCAAAAAAATCTTTCTAATTAAAATGACATTTGGGATTTCAAATAGATATAAAAAATATTTTTTTTGAGACGATTCAAGGGTGTACCTAATGAAAAATGTTATTTAATCATTTATAGGGAATATCTATAATGTATTAATGCTCGGTTTCATTAAATAAGTAATTATCTAATTTATACAGTTATTTATTTTTAAATAAAAACAACTAGATTGTTTAAAGTTCAAAACATTTAATGATAAAAAAATAGAGCGAGCTTTCGATTTGCAGAATCATCTTCAAGCTATTGAAAAATAATAATGTGAGAACGATGTCGCTATCAATTGTCATTTAAGGACTGGTCAAACCTACAATTTGTATCTATCAGTTCGTGAAATTGGGCATTAATTCAGAAGGATGCATAGGTGTCTACCCCCCCCCCCCCAATATTTTTTTGTTTCGAACATTAAAACTAAAATGTAGATCCACACCTGCGTCAGTATATGCAAGCTTATGCAGTTTCCTGTTTGCCACAGGACATATAAAGGAAAAATATTTTTACACAAATATATTCAAAATGCCCAGTTGTACCTGCAACATAATAAAAAAAAAAACAATAATATAAATCCATATGGGTCCTGACTTCCAGAACAACATGTATATATTTTACAAAACTTTGCATTGGGCATCCACAAAAGCCACTAGGTATGTGATATACTAATTTATCTGATGTCACATAAGAATTCTGATTTACGCACATTTCAGGATGACGCGTGCCCACGTGTGTATGTATATATGTTTGTGTGTGTGTGTAACAATAACGGAAGGTGCACACTTGTGTATACAGAAACGTCTCATTTACTTCCGTCGGGCGGCAGGCGTCTATAAATAACAACGCGCCTGCCGAAGTCAATGACGCTAGGTTAGGTTCATTCTTACATATTATATCTCTCTATGCAGATACACACCTAGTGTCAGGGCCGTGTGCAGGAGGGGAACGTTTGATTACTGATAACGGATATCTGATATGTTGTATAGATGTGTCAGAAAGTCACATTTTGATATGTGTGTCAACATAGTTTATCAGTCAGTAATCTTTACATTATTTGATCTTTATGAGAGGTATCATATTTACAAAAACGCTTGTTACAGAAACATTACTGTAATGGTGGGCCGATTATAAACTTAGAGAGGTCATATCTCGAAAACGGAAAATCGAGCACTGCGCTAAAAATCCAGTGTCACACTAAGGTAGGCGGTTGCATCCATCCCTATTCCCTACACTGAGAGAAATTTACAGAATTATGCCAATTCCTTATGGAATTGGCAAATTCGGAATCGAGTCAATAGAATCATGGTTCTATTGATCACTCAAGTCCCTCGGTGTCCGACTAACTACTTAGCATCCTTTAAACCAACTCCGCGACGGAATTGGCAACGTTTAGTTGTAATATCTTTAAAAATTTATGTCAGAAATGTATGGATATGATTGGCACATCGGTAAAGTGCTCGCCTGCCACGCAGAGGGCCTTCGGTTCGATTCCCGTTCTTATTGTATGAAATAATAATAATCTGTAAGCATTGGAACAAACTCGCAATGACGTATCTCATTGAGTCAATGCCCATACGGATTTCGCCGTATCCAATTCCGCCGCACAGTTAAGAGAACTGAAAATCATTTGGCACAAATGACCTTTTTTCTCAGTGTACCTTCTGGATTCGCCGGTGTTGGAGTTCAAATCCGGTCCTGAATGTAGTAATAATTCTAAAAGGATGCATGAAATACAAATTAAGGTACTTAAAAAATTGTCACCTAGCTGAAAACTCATTAAAATCCAATTAGGTAATTCTGTACAAACTGTTTACCCTTTGTTGTTCAGGTATATGCTCAAAAATTCTTTATAAAACATTCTTTCGTAAATGAATTTTTTCTGCCAAATTCTGTAAATAATTTACATAGCATAAAATGTAGAATGTATTGTATTTTCTGCAATATATTTTGTTATAAGTCTATAGGAACACATATGTATATACTTATAAAGCTTATGTCCAACACTGTATATATTTTATAATGTGTTAATATGTATGCATTCATTATTTAAAATGGATGGTGTTGTAGTTTATTAAATATATTTATGTGTTAATTGCATAATTTTAACATTAAATTTGATAGAGCTACGCCACTTATTATTTAAATGTGATTTTAATGCAAGGCATGCTTTGATTTAACTACAAATGTTATCAACACCATTTGCGGAAACATTTATTAAAAATGTTTCTTTGTTATTTACATATTACATTGTATTCGAATTTAATTTATATTAACTATTACCTATATTATTATTATAGTATTATTATAAGTATTTTGTTTAGTTTCCGGTGAATCGTGGAGTAATATTATTTATAATTAAAATTATTTTAATTATACAATTCTTGTAATTTATCCAGTGAATTTGGGGGCCCCATGTAAAGTGTTGTATTAAATTTTTTTTTTCGTTCACAGTAATGAGCATATAAAATATTGTTTTTGAGGTTCTACTGTCAATGGGGTGGAGTGGGTAAATTTCCTACTGCAGGGATGCTAGCGCTTCTCCTTTTTCCTCTTTTTTGGGGAAGTCGGCCCTAAAGTACCCTTTTTTCAAAAAACTCCTCCTTTTTCTCTTTTTTGACTAATTTCAAGTTGAATTTGTTATTTGTTAGCTTATAATTTTATTTAAAAAATAAAATTGTTCGATTTAAGAGAGGCGAAAACAGAAAAGCAAAAAATGAGTTAAATTTTGATAATATTATGTATTTCTTATGGTAAAATATAGTTTGTAGTTTTATTAAATGATTTTTTTTCTTATAAAATACCCAGAACTTGTTGTCTTTTAGGTCCTTAATATTTTCTGGAATGTATTCCTTAATAGTATGAAATAATAGCGCAAAACCGTAAAAAAATATATTTCTAGATTAAGCGTTAAAAAATATATCTATAGATAACCTATTCAAGAGCTAGAAAATTCCTCTTTTTGGTCTCTTTTTTCAAGAAAAAAATCCTCTTTTTCTCTTTTTTGAAAAAGAAAGAGACTTTCATCCCTGCTACTGCATAAAATGACTTTTTTGTACAGAATACTAAAAACATAATATGCGTTTATGTAAATAAGAATAAAAGTTAACGAAATTGTTCGCGAGTATTAATTGTAATGTCTTCGAATTTCAAAGAATTCGTGAAAACTGTTCAATATCAGATTATTACAATTTTGAAATTTTTTTTGAGTTAGCTAAAAATACTTTAAAAATCAGTTATTGAAAAGGATTATATTTTTACTATCATAATTACCACAAAACACGTTTGAATCTTCCCATCAACGATAGATAAATTTAAGATATTTAATAATCAGGGTTAACGACCTTTCATTACTCCTTGATGGACCGCCACTGACATTGAAATAATCAGATAAAATTGCTCCAAAAAGTTCATTACTGTCGCCTTTAATTAGCAGCACTTAAATGCAACATTAAAATTGTCGCCAACCGATAAATGCACGACAGTAAAAAGTTTGATAAATGTATATATATTAACCTCAAAGTGTGGGCAGCTCGAAAAAAAGTGGTCGCGCTTAATTAGAAAAAAAAAACATAGGTAACCTGTTGGAGGAAGAGTTGTGCAAGAATTTATAACAAAAAATAACTTAATCGCCTTAAAATGTATTCATATTTCAAACTATCGTTCTATTGGACAACTCTACTTTGACTATGTTCAAATCAGTGGCGTTGCAAATGATCTGTCAACTTTTTATTAGTGTTTTATTGCAGAGATCAAGATTTGAGAATTCACCTGTTAGCTTTTAGCAT
Source organism: Sialis lutaria (assembly GCA_949319165.1). Lineage (NCBI taxonomy): Eukaryota > Metazoa > Arthropoda > Insecta > Megaloptera > Sialidae > Sialis > Sialis lutaria. Next base: position 12,506,138 of record OX439241.1, read on the forward strand.
TGAGTAAAGAATAACAAGAGAAACAACGTATATGGGAGACTTGAAACGCAGTAGGTATATGAACCATGCACTTTTTGAGCATCAGGAAGTGCTGGTACCTATTGATAAAATTATTAACTAAACGAATGGTTGACGACTCTACTAAAATACCCAACCGACCCAACCTACCAAAATTTTAGCTCCGCCTACATTGAAATGATTTACTTACAAGCGTAAAACACTGGAGTGAGTGTATCAATTCTCAAGGTCTTTCGTGTTTATATCAGCCGCCAAACTATATACATACATACAATTATACGACATTATTCTATTCGTTATGTATTATCTCTTTTCTTATGACGAACGGCAAATACAATTATTGCATTTATTATTTCATAATCTTGCTTTAAAATTGGTATGTTAAGTTTGAAATTTTTACGATTTTAATTTCATTTGGTATCAATATGATGTTAATAATAAAATAAAAATAAAGTTATTATACATATACAAAATAATTTTGCTTTAAAATAGGTTGTTTAAAGTTGTAAGAAATATAAATTTATGACGCGATGTTACATTATTGATGATGTAAAAAAGTGAAAATAAGAACGTACAATTATTATAATATTATTTATATTTCTCAAAATTTGAAAATCTTTTGACCTAGTATAATTTACTTTTGGAATATAATGCATGTCAGTCAAATGGGGGGGGGGTCTAGTCAGCACCATAACTACCACCGGGGTCTAGGGGCCCCCGAACATAGGAGATTTTTGAGAAAAAAAATTTTTTTAGACCCCATTTCCATGAAAGGAAAATTATTTTCAAAAAATGTGGGATGTCGTTAGAAAGGCCTCCTAAAATGCAACAAAAAATGTATCAAAACCTTTTGATGTTAACACTTCAATCACGATATACAGGTCCTCCAATAGTGCGTCCGGCATTCCTAGCGCACTTCCCGTAGGAGATAGAAAAAAAGTTTGGTACATAATATTATTGGTTTGAAAAGATCTACGTCGTAAAATTATTTTCAATAATACAGGGTGTCCCATTTTTGCGCTGTAACAAAAACAAACATTTTTTTAAATGGAACCCCCTATAAATTTTTCAGTATTCCGATGTCATATATTAACCTCCGCATTATCATCTATTCGTTTTTTGTGACAGTGTTGCCAAATTATAAATTTTTTTCCGAAAAATAAGCCATAAACAGGGTCAACTTTAAAAAATCGTAGCGACCTCGTTTTTTTTAAAGCGATTGATTTTTTTAATAATAATATTAGTCCTGATAAAGAGTAACATTTTGATAATAACCAATTTGAATTTAGTTATACAGGGTGTCCATAAAAAAATGTCAAAATTTGCAAACTTAAAAATGATAAAACTCATTTTTTTCAAATGCGACTACCATTTTTTTATTTCGCTATTCGATGGGGTTTTTTCTTCTTTTCAATTTGTATAGGGGATGTCTTATGTCTTAACCCCATAGTTTCTCAGATATTCAATACTTTTAATAAAATTAACCTTTTTATTACACTTATATGCACTGGAGTAAGGCCGTGCTGATGAAAAACACATGCAACCAATAACAATATACCAACTTTATACCCGCGGGCAGGGCCGGATTTACAAATTCGCCGCCCGTAGGCAGTTGCGAAAATTGCCACCCTTTTCATTGAATAAAATTCAAAAAAGTGAATATTTTTCATATTAATGAGTTTTTTTTTTTCGTTGTCAAATATTTTTTTTTAGGTTATTTCATACAAAATTAACCAAAACGCTCAAATCTGCCGCCCCTAAATTTTTGCCGCTATAGGCACGTGCCTATACATTGCCTGCATGGTAAATCCGGGCCTGCCCGCGGGGTATATTTTTAATTAAATGTATACAGAATGTCCCATTTTAATCTATCACCCCCTAATTTTTTGTATCTATCAATTAAATCAAAAAATGCTTCAAATAAAAATTGTTTGGTTTTGAGGGGGGCCCAAAATGGCGTTATTAATTTTTTATTTTTTGGACGTCTTCATGGTCAAATAGGCCTAACTTTTTTTTTCAAATGGAAACCTATATTTTTTATTACAATATCTTATTGTTCGGAAAAAAACAAGTAACTTTTGTTTCAAAAAATTTTTTGTATGACTTCATTTTTTTTAATATTCAACAAAATAATTTTAGATTTTAGATGTTTACTAATTTTTTACTCGAAACCCATTAACTTTAGAGGAAAAGTGTGAAAAACAAAAATGTTTATTTTAATACAATATAACTAGCAAAATTATTTAAGATTTTTTTATTTATTTTTTATTTGCTTTAATATTTTGAAGAGCAAAAGTTAACAAAAAATCCTGATATAATTTTCCTAGTAATATCAGATTAAAATAAATATTTTTTGTTTTTTACATTTTTCCTCTAAAGTTAATGGGTTTCGAGTAAAAAATTAGTAAATATCTAAAATCTAAAATTATTTTGTTTAATATTTAAAAAATGAAGTCATACAAAATTTTTTTGAAACAAAAGCTACTTGTTTTTTTCCAAACAATAAGATACCGTAATAAAAAATATAGGTTTCCATTTGAAAAAAAAAGTTGGGCCTATTTGACCATGAAGACGTCCAAAAAATCAAAAATTAATAATGCCATTTTAGGTCCACCTCCAAACCAAACATCTTTTATTTGAAGAATTTTTTTATTTCATTAATAGATAAAAAAATTAGGGGGGTGATAGATTAAAATGGGACACCCTGTATACATTTAATTAAAAATATACCCCGCGGGTATAAATTTGGTATATTGTCATTGGTTAAAACTTTTTTGTTTTGATCAGCTGTTAAAAAACCTAAAGAATATTATTAGTATTATATCATTGGATTTTGTTGTTTATATGTAGGTACTAGCGATGTAACGAATATTCGCATTCGCATTCGCATTCGCGAATATTCGCACATTTTTAAACATTCGCATTCGCAAAAAAAGTGCGAATATTTTTGCGAATATTACTTTTTTTTTGTAATAATAAAAAAAAATTTTTTTTATCTTTTACTTATATTCAATAATTATTTTTAAGAACTTAGGAAGAGACAATATTTATTTTTACTTCCATGTTCTGAAATAAATGGATGTTTGTCTTAGTGAGTACTCCAAACCTATTGATTTTGGGGCTAATCGAATTAAGGGTTTTGGAAATATTCACCCTCCCCCCACCTCTATGGAACATGGAAGTCATGTATGGTTCACTATATCGTTAATTTCTTCTAGAATAGTACTTTTTTTGTATTTAATAGACACTAGCTGGCATTTTCTCAAGGGGTTACATACAGTTAGAATTTTCAAAAAAATTAATTTTTTTTATTTCAGTTTCGTAATGTACATTTATTTAAGTACACACACAGAAAATTTCAAGTCAATACGGCGATTATATTCGAAGTTACACGCATATTTGTAAAGACGTCTCAGAGCGTTTGAAAGTAGGAGGCCGGAGTTAAGGGGTTATATACAGTTAGAATTTTCAAAAAATCGATTTTTTTATTTCATTTTCGTAATTTACATATATTTAAATACACACACAGAAAATTTCAAGTCAATCCGGCGATTATTTTCGAAGTTACACGCACATTTGTAAATACGTCTCAGAGCGTTTGAATGTAGGAGGTCGGAGCGGCAGCGCGTTTTTCTCAAATCTGTGTTTATAAAGTCGGTGACCGCTATTCCTCGGAAACGGTTGAACCGATCAATCTCAAATTTTAACACAAGTTTCTTAAGAATATTTTTTAGTAATTAATCGAAGATTTTATCTCACCGATAAATATTTATTTTTTTATAAACAATTTAAAGTCAAATTTTTGTCGAAAATCGATATTTTTTTTTGAGAAGCCGCCATTTTGTCAAAAAAAATATTTTGGTTATTCCTTCGATTAAATACAAGATTATACAATACTTTAAAGAAATTCGTTTGGGTTTTTTATTTTAAAAGATGCAGTCCAGAGATATCGTGGTCACTGCAAGGCACCTTTTTTGAGAGGACCTCCTGGAGAACAGCTGTAGCAGCATTCGAAATTATTATATTTACAAATAAAAAATGTTAAAATACAATTAAAAGTTACTGTAATAAAGTATGTACAAATTTTTACATTGATAAATTATAAAAGTCTTCTCTTAAAAAATTCTTGAAAAAACACTTTTTTTTGGCCTTCTGACTGTATGTAACCCCTTAATGAATATAAATTTCAGTACCAATAAATAAATAATGTGGTATCTATAGTGTTTTGTAATTTGTTTTTATTTAATGATTGGAATTTTCAAAACTTAACATTAATTAACAATTCAATTTTTATTAAACTCGACATGGATCTTGGCTTCTGGGTGTAAGCCGCATTGGTTTGGTTATCGGTCAATGTTTCGTCACATATTGCAGTGAACATTTTCAGAACTCTTCTGAAAGTATTAAACTCGATCGACATTTTTTATAATATTCTATTTTAAAAAGCCAAAAACAAAGATTCTGTCTTTCTTAAACAAATTTTCAAAGAACTTAAACACACCAACAATTTAATGTTATTTATTTTATTTTATTAATTAGGATTATTTTGAACTCAACAAACAATAATTAATAATAATTAATTTTTTTCCATAAAAGTAATTATCCTAGCTAGCTGAATATGTAAAATATGAATACTACAACATTAATTTTAAAAAAATACATTAATTAAAAAAAAAGTCAATATTCGCATTCGCATTCGCATTCGCGAATGTCGGCCGTTAATATTCGCATTCGCATTCGCGAATGTTTAAAATCATACATTCGTTACATCTCTAGTAGGTACCTATAATAAATTGTAATTATTGCCCTAATAATGTATATTGTATATGTATGTAACTTTTAAAAGTTTCCACGATCGTCGAATTATTTCTTATATTTTAGATAATTAATTAATATGCGTGTATCAACCATTTACTTATTAAAAAATAAAATTTTAGTACAAATCACAACGTGTGAAATAGTACAAAAACCGTGCGTCGAACGAATAGAAAATAACAATAAATTATAATGTTGGTTTGGGTAAGGGCGGGGCTTATTTAATGACAGCTGTCAAGTGCGGGGTGCGGGACACATAATTTTGTATCCCGGCTAAGTTAGTACTTCAGGTTCCGGGCGCTAGATGGCTTTAGTGCTGCCACCTGGTGTCTGGAACCGCGTCCTCGCTTCAACAAAATGCATTACGTTGATTCTCTTGTTATTCTTTACTCAATGCTTTTAGTCATTTTGTAAGAAATAAAATGTCATGAGTGCTGCGGAACTTTCTTATACGTTATAAACTTAATTAACACTTCTTTCTGACTAATTGATAACATTTTGAAAGAACTGAATTTCAAAAATACGACCTATTATAATTATTACATCGATATGTAGATAGTTTTAATTATGATTTCATTCCAATGTATAAACGAAACGTTGGTTATTGATACGACCAAGTTGGTATAGATCAAACTACAATATTACCTAGTATACAAAAAAATTACAAATTAAATTAAATATTTTCTATGTTGTATACATTTCGCGTGTTTACTGCAGGTGTATATAAATAAATATAGTGTGACAATCACGAGAATAATAAGGTAATAAATGTCACTAAAGTGTTTGTTTTGTAGTAAATAGTCGTATTTACAAACTGCCAACCATTTTATATTCTCTTTTATATTATCATTTATTTAATTTTCCACAATAAAAGTTAGCTTTTTGTTATGTATTTAGAATATGTTTAAAATCATTGTAAAATTAGTGACAACAGTATATATTTTATTATTTATAGATTTCTTTAAAAATTACCGTGAAATGTTAAGGCGCAACGTGAAATTCTCGAGAAGAATATGTACATATGTATTGTTATATAATATAAGATGCAAACTGCAGTAAAAGTTTATTTATAAAATTTTTAACTCTTGCTGGCACGTTGTTTACACTATTAATTAGTATAATCATGGCCCCCTTAAGAGGGGGGTTGACAAGACCCACCGCGGTTGATTAGGTTATATTTTTAAATATTGTTATCAGTACGAGTGTCTTTTTTAGTCGAGAGGAAATAAAAGTTTTTATTATTACGATGACCTAACCTAACTTCTCTTGAAAAAAAAATATCAATTTTTTGTCAATTTTTACTTGACATTTTTTTATAAAATTTCACTTTTTTCAAATTTTGGAGACGAGAGGGTGATTATAATGTCATCTGCGAAACCCGAATTTAAGCAAAACTAGTTCTACCTACCTAGGTAAAACTAATTATATAAATCAATCATTCTTGGTAAGGGAAATCTGCAGACCCAATTTCTTGTGGCTTAGTTCACTTAGTTGGGAGTTAATATAGTTTAAAATGAGAACTCAATTTCATTCGCAACGAACTGTTTTAGTCTAACTTAGTTTTGCCTATATAGGTAGAATTTTGTGCCTAAATTCGAGTTTGATCAGTAATATATATAACCGGCATAACCCGATTTTAAGTAATAGTAGTTCTACTTAGGCAAAACTAGTTTTTGCCGAATGCTCGTTGGTATAACTATTATTTTGATAAATTTAACTGTTTGTAAAAAATATTTTTACCAATATATATAGTAAGGTTGTTTTCATAGGGTGGAAATAAAGTAGGTTTGAGTACTAATTAATGGTTAAATCATGAATTATTGAGTATACCCTATAAAAAAATAAAACCAGGATAAATTCAGATTTCCAAAGTATTGGAATTCAATTTACAAAAAAAAAACAGTTGATTCAGTTCCCACAAAAATATTCATATATGCCATGGAAAGGAGGGAAAAAAACATGAAAATTGTTTTTTTTATTTCAGGTCTCTCATAATTTAAGCCATATTCAAATTGATTTCATTGTTCAATAAAATATGATAAATATACGACCACATTGTTTTTTAATTATTTATTGTATAACCTTACACCAAAATCTTTTTAATTTGGAACGTCATTATTTCATGATAAAATTAAATAAATAAAAACATACGTATTATATCTTTTTGTTTAATATAAATAAGATAAAAAAAATGTAAAATCTAATGTGGCAATAGAACGATTATTTAGTGTAAATGTTGATAATTCTATGATTTAAACATAGATTAGGTATGTTAGTTGATTTCAAATTAATTTCACGAAAATATATCAATAAAATACACAGGATTTAATCTGCGAATTATCAGCTCTAAAATAAATATTTTTTGATAAATATTTCGGTCAGCTGGAATTATCTTTTCATGATAAATACCCTTTTAATCATTCTATATAGGCATATTATTATTGATAATTAAAAATGATCAAATATACTTTACTGTAACTATAATTACAATTCATCCAGTTTTTTGTACTTTTTCTCTGAAGTTTATGGTCTAAGAGTAAAAAATTCTAGAAAATCTAAAATATGTGTTTTAGAAAAATGAAATCGTATAAAAAATCATTTGCTAGTTTTTTTCTACACTGGTAGAAAGGATTTCTCAAAACCAAGTAAACCTTGTTTTGTATACAGGGTGAGTCATATCAGGTGGAACAAACTTAAACCGTTGATTGAGAAAAATATTTCAAGCAAAAAAGTTCATATAGACATGTGTCCGGAAACTGTTCGTGAGGGAGCTACAGACTCCCAAAGATTTCGACTAAAATTGGTTTTTATTTAATATCTGGAGAACCCATTGTGATACAGCAATGAAAATTAATATCTGGATTAGTAATAATACGTGTTATCGATTTCCAGTATCAAACAATGGTTATTTAGACCAGGGATGTATAAGGCCTGTGGGCCCTCTGATTTTTATTTAGTATTTTTTTGTTCTTCACTTTTTTCTTATTTTTGGAATTTCTATAAGGTCGTATGATACAAAATACACATAAATATACATTGTTAAGTTGTCATAAGACCAACCGTTTTTCGAGAAATGCGGCGGGGAAGATAGTTTTGCAGAATTTAACTTAATACGGATGCTAAAAATTACACAAAAAAAATTTATATGTTTGTTCTATAATTACAAACAAGAATAAATGTGTATGCAAATATACCTAAAAAAATGCATCCTTAACAACAGATAACAATTTTTAGTTTCGTTTTTTAGTCGAATTAATAAAGCACGAATTAAAGTAATACAACTGGCTATAATTCTATGAGGAGTCATATTAGGAGGAATACTTACACTAACTATTTTTATTATTTTTAGTACTAGAACAAGAATATAAATTTATTTTGTGTAATTTTTAGCATCCGTATTAAGTTAAATTCTGCAAAACTATCTTCCCCGTCGTATTTCTCGTAAACGTTTGATCTTATGACAACATAACAAAGTATATGTATGTGTATTTTGTATCATATGACCTTATAAAAGTACCAAACATAATAAAAAAGTGAAGAACAAAAAAATACTAGATAAAAATCACAGGGCCCACAGGCCTCATACATCCCTGGTCTAAATAACCATTGTTTGGTACTGGAAATCGATAACACGTATTATTACTAATCCAGATATTAATTTTTATTGCTGTATCACAATGGGTTCTCCAGATATTAAATAAAAACCAATTTTAGTCGAAATCTTTGGGAGTCTGTAGTTCCCTCACGAAGAATTTCCGGACACATGTTTATATGAACTTTTTTGCTTGAAATATTTTTCTCAATCAACGGTTTAAGTTTGTTCCACCTGATATGACTCACCCTGTATAACGAAAACAATATTTTCTTAAAATAAGCAATAATCTCTTAAACCAACTATAGTATTCTTGAACGAAGGAATAACGTAGTTGGATTATGTAGTTAGAGTATGTTTCTTATATTAAGAAAATATTGTTTTCATTATATACAAAACAAGGTTTTCTTGGTCCAATACAGTTTTTTTTCTGTGTATGCTACAAAGAATATCGAAATAAAAAATATATGTTTCAATGAGAAAAAATTGTTGTTCTTGAATTGGCTTTGAAAACGTCCATACAAATCAAAAACCAATAATGCCATATTTTTCCCCTCTCAAAAACCAAACTACAGTAAAAACCGGTTATAACGACATGAAAGGGACCGGTCATATTAGGTCGTAAAAGCGGATAGTCGTAATAACCAGTAAAAATGAAATTGTATGGGATTCAGTTGGAATTTTTATTTGGAGTCGTTAAAACCGATACGTCGTATTAATCGATGTCGTTATTACCGGTTTCTACTGTACTTTTATTTGAAACATTTTTTTCTTAAACGCTTATAGTTTCTGAAATATTTAGATGGTTTTTAAAATGAATATTATAATGAATCACAACTCTAAATATTGAATAAACTTTTTTTTTTATATTTTGACCAATCAATCACCATTAGCAGAAATCGACAAATATAGACATTTTGTAATGGACCGTCCTTTGTGGTCTACACGAGACAATGGTTTCAGCGTATAAATCAATGAAATACTGTCCGCACAATGAAAAATAATTGATGAGTCTCCATTAATTTGGTAATTGACAAATCAACAAAATTCGACGAAACAATTAACGATCATTAACAGCGGTTATTTAAAATAAATGATGTCTATTTATAGTGTGGACTAGGGTAAAATACTAGCAGCTAGCCCGCGGATTCGTCCGCGGTATTTAAATTTTTATAAAACTTAATAAAATTTATAAAACCATTGTACTGTTAATCTGAAAGATTTAAAAAAAATTATCATTTTCCCCCGTCTAAGGGTTGAATTTCAGAAAATCTTTTCTTAGTGGGTGCTTATATGTAATTAAAGAAAGACGCTGCTAAAATTTCATATTTCTAGGTCAAAAAATTGGGCTGAGAATTCATGGGTCTAAAAAGTATAAATAATAATGTTCATTCAACATTTTTGTCTCTTTTACAAAGTTTTGTCGCCATGAAACATTTTTCTCTATGACAATATACACAATACATATGTAGGTCATATTTGATATCATTAAAGCATGTATTCTTTCTCTTTGCTGTGTCATAAAAATATCATAGTCGTGTATTTAAAAAAAAATTACTTATAAGACGTTTTCGTTTTGGTAAGATTTAAACAGAAGTTAAAATTTCAATGAAATGCTCTAAATTCCAAAGCCAAATTCATAATGATTCTTATAATTTTCATATAATTTTTATTCTATTGGATTTAAATAGAACAGTTTAAACATTTAAAAAAATATATTTTGTATAAAAATTGTGCTTTACATTCTTTATTTAGATACTAATAATAACGAGAACTTTTTCTCTGAATTTTATTAAATATGATTATTTAAATAACAAATAATTCATTTTGATATTTGTTTTAGTGTTGTGTGGCAAAGTCGTATCGTAGTCAATGAATAATTTGTCAATAAATAAACACCAAATTTAGATAAAAATATGTTTAACTTAGCAAATACATTTGATTGTATTTTAATTATTTTTAATCGTAAAACGCTTATGTTATATATTATAATTATCAGAGTTCATATGTCAGTTTACAATCTCATGATTTGTTTTTTTTTTTCGTGCATATAAACTGGCAAATTATCAACAATAAAAGTACATTTTATAATAAAAATAAACGAATATAAAAATATTGATGATCTCAGCTATGTCTTAATATTTGGTGTTATTTAGTAACAAAACCTTAGACAAGAAAATATATAGGACTCATAACATGCAAACTAACATTGAAACCAGTGTGCTCCGCAAAAATGTACTCCATAAAGTCAGTGGCGAACCGTTTGGCTCTTAAAATAAAGTATAAACATCAATTGTTTAGAATTAAAAAATAAATTAATAATAAATGTTTTATATGACCTTTAAAAGTGTTTCAAATGATAATTCATTAATAGAGAAATACCTAGTTGGAACCATCATTTCTTACAGGCCAAATTCAAAAGGACATTTGATAAAATATGGCCGCCATCAAGTTTTGTATAATAGATGGGGCTGTTATACAGTAATCTTTCCATTTACGCGGATTCACTTTTACGTGATACACGGAGAAAACTGGAACTCAGATTTTAGGATAAATTACAATTCCTAAATATAAATTATAATATTTAATTAAAAATTACAGTTCGTTTGTAAATTATTGCAATAAAGATAGTAAAGTTTATAGAATATGAATTTTCACAGTTCAAAATTTTAATAATTACTTGAAGGCTAAGTAATTTTTCTTATCCCACAATAAAGTTATAATAACTATTCGTATGCAGCAGTACATAAATTTTACTATACAGCAGATAGTAAAAAGTACAAATAAGAGTATAGTCAAAATATGTATTAAATATTGTGATATAGCAAGCCGCAGCACGGTTCATAAACTGTGCTAGAAATTTTACTAACCGTTTAATAAATTCTTATTACTATCTAGTTAATAATATTAAACTTTGACGGCATTTGTACTCCTAAAATAATGCGTGGCACTGCATAGCAACAATTCATTATTGTTTCGACTGGCGATGTATTCGTTTGTGTTTCGAAAAAAATACTTTTTTTATAAAATTTTTATATTTTATTATCAATATAGCGTGATTTAACGGTCATTAATGAAAGTGATTTCGAATATTAAATGTTGTAACAGTGTTATTGTATATTTATAATATTTTATATTCTTATTGTTCTTCAAGCTTCAACGGTCATTTTTTCTTACAATAAGAATAAAGTGATTTTGACTAATATTACTATGAATCAAGTTGATATAAAGTTATTAAAGTCATGGGATTTATCACATTTAATTCCATAATTTGAAGGTAATCATTAAGCGTTCATGTAATTCGAATGAGAGAGAAGTGATTTCGCATGTTCTAGAAAGAGATGGACACACATACTTGCAAACAGTAAGTAATATGCTTATTATCTGTTGAAAATATATAATTTTTGCTTTATGTTGTATTACTTAATAATTAAAACATACAAATAATATAAGTCCTGTTTTATTATTTGCATCGTTTTATTAATAATTAAATATTTTTTTAGTAATTGAAACGCATAATATATAGTTTATTACAAATATATTTTTCTGTAATAGTAGAAATATATTAATAAGTGAAAAACCATATTATATGTACTTATTTAGTTTGGTGGAAAATTTTAATGCCACTTACTTCTGTCGTTTTTGCTATATCTACTAAACGAAAAGATATTAATAATATTTTTAATAAAGAGAATTTATATTTAAGAGAAAATATATTTCACTAAATTAAATTTTTGTTTTCATCTGACATAAGTGAAATTTTCATTATATTTAAATTTTCTATTTTTATTATTTGTTCATTAATTAGGTTTAATAGTCTTAATAAAATATATTTGTATAACCTACATATTATATTTCATTTAACCTTTGTTTATTATTTATTTTAAAATATGTACATCACTTATAAATACATAAAGTTGCTCATAAATTATTGTATGTAATAATGTATGTATATCTGTATTTTTTAATTAATTGTAGATTTAGCTTGTATTTTAGTATATAGGTGACAAGAATGTATATTTGCAATATTTTCAATGTTTCAAACAGTATTAATCAATTTGGTTTCATTGACTATAAATTATTTATTGTTATCTACTTACAATAAATAAACAGTAGCCAATAATACTAAATTGTTTATTACTATATGAGGCATTGAAAATATTGCAAATATACATTCATGTCACATATATACTAAATTACAAGCTAAATCTACTATTAATTACTAAATTCAGATGTATATACATTATAATTATTATAAAAAAAAATAATCAAAATTAAATTCTAAAATTGAGAAAATCTAACATTAAATAATAATAAGTTTTACCAAGCAAATAAGAAATATTTATAAATCGAGTGTTAAAAGATATTATTATACAAAGTATAATCATTTTTACTAACTGAATAGTAGACATTCAAACACGGCTATCTTTAACGATTACTATACGTCGGTTAGTAATTTATCTTTTGTGCTTCGTATGTTTCGCTAGATTTCAAAAGTGTTTTCGAATTACTATATTTTTAGTAACTTTTTATCAAATGGTACGGTAAAGTTTGTATATATTTCATGCTTCATTTTTCTCCGTGTACTTAGTGAAAGTTTGGAAAAAAGGGTGGCAAGATTCAGGCCCGGCAGAACAGATAAATTTCTAGTGTCTAGTAAAAAAGTGGGGGAGGGGGAAGTTGGAGATTTTTTTTTAAATATGGTTTTTGAAACATTAAAAATTATCAATAGTTTTACAAATAAAAATTCAAATTAGCTTTTTATTCATAATATCTGACTCAATTATTTAAGACTAAATTGGATGCTGTAAAGTAGTGTAAAAGGTTTTTATTTTAGTACATGTGACGACGAAATCATTTATTTCGATAAGGATTAATGTTTTGCAGGTCATAAATAAGTCCACGTAAACAGAACCTAAAAATTGTTTAATACTTTTCCAATCTTTGGTGGGTAATTCGACACACGCAAATTTTTCAGGTGTCTAGTACGACATACCGAAGCCTAGACTGATGCCGGCCCTGGAAAGATTTAAAAACACAACGTAATGGAATAATTTCTTAAAATTCCATTAACGCGCTGTTTTTATGGTACCAATTCACGGCGTAACCTAACAATTGTCTCTGAAAAATATTCCCACAACAAAGCAAAAATATTTTGTAAAAAGTAATAAATTTTATTACAATGATCAAAAGCTTCAACTCAAAACAGAAATGTTACCATAAAATACAATATTGTTTTAAAATGATTACAATTAACAAGTTGGTAAGCAGAATATATTGAAACAAAACAAGCTAATCCCGTGTATTGCGAGTGAAATATTATTTATATAAAAGTTCGTAGGCCTTTTGTTTTGTATTATATTCGCAGTGTTTATTTTTGTTCACCACGGGCTTCCGTCTGGATACCAGAACCTTTTACAGCGATTACGTTATCGGGGAGCTTTTTGCTGCAATGCATAACTAAAGTAAATACTTCTTAAATAATCAATTTGTTAACAGTATGTTGACGCTCGTTTTGCGTGTTTTCATTTCCGGGGTTATGGGATCGATTAAACATTAAACATTTCTTCGAAATTTTGTTTGAAGAATAATAAACGGTTTTCCTGTGTATCAGCTGAATTTTTCACTCGGCAAATAAAAATAGTTTATTGTTAGACAAGTAAAAAAAATATAAACAATTCAGTGATAAATCATATTCGGAATTCTTTCAAATCATATTCTAAATTTTCAATCGATATCTATAGGAAATATACCTAACAAGGAAAGCTCCCGAGGTGAAACTTGGTAAAAATGTTCTTTGGGTAAAAATTAAGGACACCTATTTTTTATACGTGCCCGTTTTAATATTTAGAGGGTGAAATCGGCCCCTGAAAATGAGGGTAAAATTTTTAATTTGGAAATAGCTCGTAAACCACTTGGAATAGTGACTTGTGTATAATGTAACATTTGAATGGTATTACAAGAGCTATAAAATAGCATTAATGTGGTACCCCCTAATTATTTTATTTGAGGGGTATAATTGACACCCCTCAATTTTTTTCAAAAATTATTATTTTTTATTTCATAAATCAATAGAGTGTAGTATGTATTCTGAATACAATGATATCAAATTTCAAAATAACGTGTCTTCAAACTTCGGAGATATCAGCAGTTTTGTAGTCCGCCTTATCTTTATACACTGTATAAAGATACTGCATGCCGCGCCGCGCGCCGGTCAAAGCTAACACTTTCTACAGGGTTTCAAATCGTTATTAATCTAGTTTCAATTATATTCATAACAATATAAAGCTGCTTTACTTTCTATTATGAACATTAATCACCGCTAATTTAAGTTATAATCTGCACAACTGTCATTTAAATTTGATACCCTGTAGTTAGATTTTGATCTCGACCAAAATCAAATATTTTTACGAGACACTAAAGTATGTTATACTGGTGTCTAGAAACTGAATTGCTAAAATTCATAGTTGATTTACTATACTTTAACTAAACAAGCATACAACCATAAAGTATGGTTTATGAAATAAATATCCTTTTTTGCTAAACTTACATGAATACAGTTGTATTTCAAAACATTGACATTATTAACCATGTAATTACCGATGTATATGTAAATATATACATACATTACATGTGAATACATATGTATATGTGTATATTTTGAAATGAATTATTTAATTACATTCATTTTCTCTTGTTCAGTACATGTTATAGAAACTCACAGTTTGTAATTGAAAATTAGTTCCAATAGGTTAATTTTCTAAACAGAATTTCAATTTGTGTACGTGTGAACAAAGCAAAATAAAGGGGTTACTAATTAATTAAAAGCTGGAACATGTGTGTTTATTTTAATAAAAAAAACAACAAGAGTTTATAAGTTAAATTCTAGAAATTACAAAATAATAGATGCATTCTATATGAAATGTTGTGAAAAGTCAATAAAAACGTATAAATGATATACCTACCTACCTTTTAGCTCAGGTAGAATTTTAAATTATGATACTTTTAGACATTACTTAATTATTAAGTAATCAATATTTTTCTTACATATTAAAACTTTTTTATTGATATTTTCTCACATCGATTTTTTTTCAAACGACAGTTTGAGAGATCATTCGACTAGTTTGCTGTATATACCGAAATTTTTATTTTATAGGGCTATTGAAACGAATATTTATCTAAGGTGGGTAAATTCATTTTTAAAGTGGGGGGTCAACTAGCTCTTTTATTGTCAAATTCTCTTTTCAGTGCCAAAATTTCGCATTGCAATAGACAATTTTTTGTTGTACAGCTGTGTTATCAGATTGATCCAAATACCCGATTTAAAGCATTATCAAAACTGTAAAAATATTCAAGGAACTAATTTTTTTAACTTATGAACATGATTGTTCATGCAAGATATACTCGTACATCAGCTATGTGTTCTAATTCACTGTATTAAAACGCCATTACTCATTCATTTAAACTATTAAGTGTGTGGCCCAGTGAATGTTTTTAATAATAGATGCAGCTAAATAGGACATTTCTCTTTATGATGCAAGACATCCGGATAGTATTTTCCTGTCCAGACTTGCATTAGTCCTTAAAAAGAACATATTATATTCATTCTATGGATTACTATTGAATGATGTTGAAAGGTTTTCCCAATATTTTGGGATAACAATTTTATTAAACGAGCTCCAACACCGACCCAAGCAAATAATAATTCGTTCTTTATTTATGATGATGATTTTCCTTATAATTTTATTTTTAAGTGGATATTTTTGTTTTATTTAAGATGTTGTTAAAAAAATATTTATTATGTAAAAAATGATGTGAACAATTGAAATTTTTAAACCGCAGGTCGGTATCTAAAACCATTCTTGACATATGGCCTTTCAAAGTTACGTTTTGGTCCCACCGGGCAATTATCCGATTGTCCATCGGTCGTATTCGGGCCTACATAGATGTCAATACTGAATGTTATATTTATTGTATCTGCAAAAATTTTATACCGCACATTATTGAAAAATGTGTAAATGTTTAAATAAAAAGTGCTTAAATAAGTTATTTTTTGTTTACAAATTGATAACAATGAAATTTGAAGTTATAAATTTTTCAATTAACCTTTTCAATTTGAGGAGATGTTTCAAATAAAATAGACAATAACATAACATATCGTGTTATTAAAAATTGCATTTTTTTTTTCAATTTGTGCATGCATCATATAAGTTTCCATTATTATTTCAACACTTATTCATAATTTTATTTAGATTCATTGCGTTAGAAAAAAAAATACAATAGAATGATTAATGTGCCCCATTAATTAACATTCAAAATAGTAATTATTGTTTGATTAAGTATTAATAAAAAATATAATTTTGATAGAATTTAAAAATCCATTTATAATGATATTGCAAAATTCACCGATTAAAATTTATAGTTACTATAAAAAGTACCGAAAATTAAATTAAAAGAAACATTAATATTGATGTATTCATTTAGTTGTAATAAAATATACGTCTAATAGTTTTGGTAACAAAAAAAGGATAGGATAATTAAGAAGTTTATATTTAACTTTTCATTTGTATCTGTTGCATTTAATATAATAGAAATTGTACAAAAGGATCCCAGGTAAAAATGAATTAAAATAACTTTTACCGTTAAATGTTATTTAGTTTTTTACAATAACCTCTTAAAGGATGTTTGTATTTTCATCTTTATTGACTTTTAAGCACGATTATGGTGCGATTAGTAAAAAAATCTTCTGAATTTTTATTTAGAGTTCACATATTTACTTTTGTGCATTGTATTTTTCTCTATAGATTATCAGAAACAACAATTATTAGATTTTGTCAATGAATAAAATTACCTCGCGGCTTCGCCCGCGTATGTTTCAAATATACATACATATCGTTCAGACAGAGCTCTACAGTTTTATATAGGGTGATTTACAACAAATTAAAAAAAATCTTTATCAGTGGATCGAGGATGTTATTTTAAGCAATAAAGTTGAAGTGAAAATATGTCTGAATTTTTTTCTTAAGGGAGCTACAACCCCTCAGAAATGATTTGTTTTTATTTAATATCTGGATAACCTACTGTGATCTGTGATACAGTTATGAAATTTGATAATCAGTTTAGTATTAAAAAGTGTTATCGATTTTTTGTATCAACAAATAATAATTTCACCCAGCAGTTTTTTTTGTTATTTGTTTACAATATTTGCTATGTGATAAATAATTCTGGATTGATACTGAAAATCAATAATACTCATTAATATCAAAGCGATTATCAAATTTTATTACTTTATCGCAATTAGTTCTCCAGATATTAAATAAAAACTAATATTTTTTTTTTGAGAGTTGTATCTCCTTCATTAAGAATTTCCGAGCCCACGTTTTTTGCTTAAAATATTTTATATTTTATTAGATTGATTAAAAAAAATAACATGATATAAAATTAATCACGGTTGGTAAACGGACAGTTAACTTAATTGCAACTAAGATAGTATTTTAGTAATAATTCACTCAACCAATATCATATTCGTTGTTACATTTTCAAATAATTTAGTAAAATAAATCATTAGTAACTGTACACTTCTGAACGGGAAGGAGGAGTAACATATTCCCTAAAGGGGTTGTTAAAAATAAAGACCAACCGGAAACAAGCGAAGTGGTTATTATTGTTTAAAATACCTATTACAATACTTCCGGTTTTATTCATCCAAGGCAATTGTGATTTTACGGTATTAGATATTTTCTAAGTAGGCCCTTTATATTATTATGTAAATTAGACAGCCTACTATATATTTTAAATATAATGTCGGTACATGGCAGGGCAATTTACGTAGACAACTTCCTTAAATACTTATTAAAATTTTGAATGGGGAACCATACCAGTTAGGAATTGAGTTTTCTAAAAGTTTATGTATTTAGGTTTGACATAGTTTCGATTTTTTATTTTAATTTTGTAGAACAATGTTGGAATCCTCTTAACTGATGCTATTATTCTATAAATTCTAGTTTTTTCAAACGCTTAAGGTAGTATTATTGTATTTTATTCTATAATAAACAAGTTAATGTCGTTAAAAATACATGATATTAAGAACGACTAGGCTGATGCTTTTTCTGTATCTAGTCTATGATTTTGTTGCATAATAAATTGATGCAAATGATTTGTTAGCTAACAAACTTTATTCGATTTTATTTGAAACCCTTTAATTTGATGTCTTCATGATGGGTTTTGATGAAAACTTGTTTTTCATCTATGAAAATATGGCTACCATTTTGAATTAAAAAATGACAGGCAGGCAATCAAGTCGAATCCAATGATACTTCAATTGTTGAGATAAATCAAGTAGTTTAGGCTCTGTAAGAGAACAAATGAATATATCTCAGTTACCTTTAATTAACTAATATTTAGATGAAATAAATGAACTAAGAATCCATAGATCAACACGGAATGCAGGAGTTTTTATATCTTTATTCTTCATAAGGAAACATTAATTACATACGTAGGTAATTTTAATAATAATTAACAAAACATAATTAAGTGCATGCAATTTTAATTACAGTATGAATGTAAAAAGTTTAGAACCACTGCAATAAAATAACAAATGACATTATGTAATTACGGTATGTTTTAAATGCTTTCCTGGCACTCGTTTGTTTTTCTTTTGTTACCCATTATAGTGTTTAGGATAAAACAATAGATATTATAAACATACATTAGCATAATGAGGCGATTCTATTTTGTTAGAGTATTCATACAAATTGTAGGTTACGACTAATTACGTCATTTTTTTCAATACATACATTGGCGTATGTATAGAGTCTGCATAATACCGCAGTGTCAGTGGGCGGACGATATACTAGGGCCTCAATAGCTGAATGAGCTAGGAAATTTCATAAAAAAATATTGTTTTTCGCCTCTGCATATATTTTTGTTTAAAATTGCATTATATTAAATTTATTTTGACGGTAATCTTTGATATAAGTACTTAAGTATATTTTTGATGTCTTCCCAGGTTCCCAGTGGTACTACGAAGCAACCTCGGGTACACGAATGCCACAATATATGCCACAATTTACTAATACAGTCCCGTTTATAAGAAAAACGATTTAATTTATCAATCCCCCATACAGTAGCATACAGAATTAAGATGATTTTCATAGGATTTTGTGTTGTTTTTTTATGAAAGTGGCTATTTGCACTTACAGTACACAGAAAAAAAACTTATTGGATCAAGGTAACCTTGTTTTGTATATAACGAAAACAATATTTTCTTAATATAAGAAACATACTCTTAATCCAACTACGTTATTCCTTCCTTCAAGAATACTACAGTTGGTTTAAGAGATTATTGCTTATCTTAAGAAAATATTGTTTTCGTTATATACAAAACAAGGTTTACTTGGTTCAAGTAAACCTTTCTACCTGTGTATGTACACATACTGCATGTGTACCAAATTAAGTTGGCTATTTGCACATACTGTATATGTACCAAATTAAGTTACGTTGTTAAGTTATGTAGGTTAGGTAAGTGGTAACTCTAAATAGCTAATTGTATGCACAAACGGCATGTGCAAATAACAAGTAGCCAATTGCATGCACATACTGTAAGTGCAAATAACCTCATCCTTTTTATAGTCAAAGTGCTATAATTACTAAATGATTATACAAAATAATTTTAAATTTTAATATGTAAAACTATAGATTATATCACAACATACAAATGAATAAATAAATAACACATTACTTTATCATTATAGAATGTTTATATTTCATGCAAATTATTTACAAATATATGTTTATCTAATAAATATTAAATATCATTAATAAATATTAATTATTTGCTATTTAATCGTGGTAATTTCATCTTTGACAGTTGGTCTCTGATATCATATTTATTGAATCAAATGTTGAATAGCTATTGTATCATTTTTAAATGTTGTATGCAAATTAAATTGTGGGAATTAAAAAAGAGAAAACTTTTTCTAATATCTAATAATATAATATGGATATATCCACATTAATACAACAGAAGAACGTATTTTTAACTTGCCGGAAATATTTAAATGTTTGACCGCAGTAATACGATACTTAAAGAGTCCAATTTATCCACAATTAAGGTAACTCAATATTTTGAATGACTTTATACACTTCAGTTTACATAAGGTGTCATTTTAAATTGCCCGCCATTTTTTCAGCTGTCAACATATAACTATTATTCGATGACGTTTGACAGAGAACACTAGGAGATTTTCAGATATTGATCGATACACACTCGCAGAACGCATTGAAATAGTGAAAATACACTACAAAAATGGTGAAAATATCGCGAACACGATTCGTAAAGTTCGTGCTGTTTTTGGTCATCATCAAGCACCTTCTCGCACAGCTATAGTGAAATTAATCGATAAATTCGAACGTGTCGGACAAGTTAGTGATGTAAAGACTCCAATTCGTGCTCGTTCGACTAGGTCAGCTGAAAATATCGCAGCTGTAGCTGAGAGTGTGGCTGAAAACCCAGGTTTGTCCATTTCGAGACGATCACAAGAATTGGGCCTGAAATTGATGGTATGGACGTAGACGACGTTTATTTTCAGCAGGACGGCGCCACATGCCATACAGCTGGTGAAACAATAGCTCTATTGCGTGAAAAATTTCCTGGACGTGTGATTTCTCGAAATGGAGACTTTGATTGGCCGCCAAGATCGTGCGACTTAACACCTTTAGACTTTTTTCTTTGGGGCTACATTAAAGATAAAGTCTACGCCAATGCTCCAGCAAATATTCAAGCACTAAAAGACAATATTAGAGCTGTTATTCGCGAGATACAGCCGCAATTATGCGAAAATGTGATGAAAAATTTCATCAAAAGAATGGTTATATGCAAGAAGACCCGCGGCGGACATTTGGCAGATATTGTGTTCCATTACTAACCTCAGAGTTTGTACTTTGGATTAAAATAAAATTATTAGTTCTTTTCACATAAATATTGCGTTTTTTTTTTTAATTTAAAATGACACCTCTTGTTGAAATACCCGTTATATATACTATAAACTATACAAGTATACAGGCTGATCCATTTTAAGTTCCCACAGGCTAATATAAACATTATTTACCTATTGGTTTGTATTTTTTCTCAACAGTTTTGAGAGTAAAATATTATTGATTGTCCAAAATCCCTTAATTATTTTTTACTGAATGTCTTAGAAAAATAAGGTCGTAATTTTTGTTCAACGAAAGTTTATTTTTTTGCAAAAAAAAACGATTATTCAATAAAAATAAGAGTTCCTTTACCAAAAAACCTTTAAATCATTCAACTTTTGTTCGAAACATTTTTCTCTATCTTGCTTTGTTTTTGAAATATTAGCCTGGAGCAATTAAATTGGTTCACCTTGTATATACAATAATATGAAGCGCCCCTTATTGTTAGTTATATCATTTTATTTCAGATTTTATATTTTCTCTTCAGTGATGTATCCAAAACTATGGAAACTTTAAACCAAATTAATTTTCTTGTATTCTTTGTGTCTGTGTGTTTTTTAATATATGTCAAAGAGAGCAAAAATTGTAATAAAAGACATTCTTTTAAACAAAGCGTGTACAATTCATATTGTATGTTTTTGAATAAAGGGCGCATTTCTTTATAATACTTTGTCATCGTATTCATTAGCGTTGCATTCTGGTTTTCTTTATACTGTTTTTTTTTTCTTTAAGATGGCAACGATTTATAGGTTGTTAAAAATGGCAGCTTCAGTCTAAAATCACAATATTAACAAAACGCTTTAAGTGGTTGTACAAACTTTAGCTAATTGGAAGTTTTGTCTGTTTGATGCCCGGTATAAAGAATTTGCTCACCTCCAAAATCACTGTACGATATATTTTCAGTGCAATTGACAGCTGTCTTATGGATTCTAGCAAATTAGTTTCTATATACACAAATATAATTCGATACCCTGTGGAAAGGACTTGGTTAATTTTTGGCCTAATTAAACCAAATTATTTAAAATATCCGGAATTACAGAAATAAATACAGCATATGTATTTGATCCATGACTCCCATAAGAAGAGAGCTGATAAAACCCTAGTCTAGGACTCCGGAGTTAGGGAAATCGACTTTTTAGTTGTAAAGATAATTTACCCCACAATAGTCTTATTTATTCTGGCATAAAGAATAAGATTGAAATACAGAAATTATGTGTTCATAAATCAGATAAAATTTGCTTACAATTAATTTTTATTTATGTATATTTAAATAATGTAAGTGTAGCCAAATAAATAATAATCAAATTAATGTGTCAGTTCGTAGAAATAATTTATAGTGTAATATAATAATTAAATCTTATTATTAATATGAATGTTCCATAATATGCAAAAATGATTTCTCATTAATATACGATTAAAGAATTAAAAACTTGTATATAATCTCAAGAACATTTTTACGAACTTTTAGACATCTTTTGACATTTTAGCTTGAAATAATTGGGTCATAATATCATTCAAGAATGTAATATAACTGGGCCATTCAAAGACAAAAACATATATATTACATGCAATTAAATGCAAGGTAAATAAATTTAAAAATGGTTGGTTTTATCAATTTTATGAAAATCACTTTGCTATAATTCCAAACGATCGATCAAAAGTGGTCAATCGCTTTATATTGTGAACAGCTTCTATAAGAGCAGTACAGCAATAATTTGATTAAAACATACTGAATATACAATTATCTATAATATTTCTTGTCAAAGCCTACTAAGCACAATCTAATTTGTGATTGTGAGTGCTCATTTTGCCTATACAGTGATTATTTCATGTTAACTTTGTTAACTGTGTTAACATTACAAGTGATCAAACGTTTTATATAATGAAGATAAGGAGGTTTTCTTCACAAATAAAAATTAATCCTAAATATAAAATTTCACCCTTCTATACCAGCGGCTCTTTGCACCGGTTGTTTGCGGCTCTTCAGTGATTTTAACTATTTATTGAGTTCCAGAATCTTTTTTATTTGCAAGGGCACCGTTCTAACAAAATTGTAAATAAAAATCATGGAGTTATCACGTTTTTTTTAAATCCCTGAAATCCATATATTAAATGTCTAAAAAAGGGT
The DNA here is from genome assembly GCA_949319165.1 of Sialis lutaria. Lineage (NCBI taxonomy): Eukaryota > Metazoa > Arthropoda > Insecta > Megaloptera > Sialidae > Sialis > Sialis lutaria. The sequence goes on from OX439241.1 coordinate 12,529,666, forward strand.
CATTACAATTTTATTGGAGACAGCATTTATACCTTTGCAATCCTGTTTCCTTAAACAACTTGGCTCTTCCAACTTAAAAGACTGCCGACCCCTGTTCTATACTATTTGTCGTATTTGAATTACATCATCTACAAATAGATATTGGTGAAAATATTCAAAATAGATAATTCCATCAAAATTCCAAAATAATCGGTTTAACAATTAATACTCACTTATTCTATATGTATTACATACATAATCTGGTCGTATAAGAAAGTAAAAACTAATGAGGGAATACAACAATAAGTACCTAGCGACAGTAAGTGGTGAGATTATTTTGGCATCTATCCTTGGTACCGGCCGGTCGCTGAATGTCTGTACAAACAGGTAGATGTCGGTTAGCAGACGGCCAATGGCGGTGGTGGGGGCGGCAGGAATGCGGTGCGCGCATTCCACGGCCGCGGTTCTCACAGGTATCACGTCCTACACATACACACATATACACATACACGAGCGAGCCACTGACAGAATGCCGATTCGGTCCGATCGCATATACATTTGTGTTACCGCTTCTGTTAGTGCGAATATCAAGAGATTGTTATATACAAATGATAGTTATCTCTGTTTTAATTGACGTGGTTTGGTCCGATTTTGGTGATGATATAAAATTGATAGGTTGTTATCTACTTTATTTTATGTTGTGTAGAAAAAAATGTAAATGGCTTACGGTGGGTTGTTTAAAGCGAAACTTATCACGATTAGTAAATGGACATTTGACTAATTTTGATTATTTTTAATTTATCATAATCAGAGCTGTCACAAGTACTCAGAGAGAGTACTTGAAGTACCAAGTACTTAGAATGGTGGATAAACTTTGATATTATTAGTTCAGAAATCAATGGAATATTTTTTTATTATACCTGCTCACTAATGAACTGTATTTTTTTACTCACGCACGGTGGGCCAATCTCGTGACACACTTTAATATATTAGTTTAAGGAGTTCCCAACCTTATTCCTACATAGACCCTTTTTAAAAGAATGATTTTCGTTATAGACCACCTTACAATTTTAGATTCTAGAAAAAATAATATACTACAATCTTATTGGGAAAGTACAAGTAGAAAGCAAAAAAAGGACATTGCAATTCAATGATATAAAGAAAAATATAGTTAAAAGAAGAAAGTTATTGCAATTGGAAAAAATTAAAATAGATTATAAAATTATCATTGATAATAGATCCCCAATACCCCTGGAAAACTATAGACCTTTTTAAACTTCCATAAATCCCCAAGGGGTCCACTTAGACTCCGTTGGGAATCCCTGTATTATCTATAAATGAAATTTTCTAATGATGAAAATGTTTTTTTAAGTACAAGGAATAGCGAACTTTAAAAAAATGCAAATATGAGTAAAACAGCAATAGAACATTTTTTAATTTGTGTTTTTTGGCATAAAGGGATTTTAGTTTTTGAGTTGGTAACACAAAAATTGAGATCAGAAAAAAAATTAATTGCATACAATTTTGTTCTATCTTTCAAGTCCCCAATCGCTTACGAGAAATGAATATTTTCATAAAGTTACTAAATTCCGATATAAACTGCCTACAAGGATAATAAATTGTAAATACATGTACTACACAATAATTTTGTGAATTTCCTGTAACACACTCGCAATCAGCTATTGTTGTTGTATCGTTAAATTCCGCCTTGGAGTAAATTGGATAAGAATAGTTAAGTTAACAATCGCTACGGTTATTTACCACTTGATGATTTTATTGGAACGTGTGGTATATTCTAACATTCCTTTACTTACGATCCAATGCATTATTGTTTTTCTCAATTCATGTGCTATAAGTAATAATTATTGATGTTGATATAAACGGTAGCAGCCAATAAATGATTGTTAGTGCTCGTTTTAAGATCAATAGAAAAGTAGTCGGAAACCAATGTAATCGCTTCAGATGAATTTTATGTGCGTACAAATATTTGCGTTCGAGTTGTTGATTGTACAGTTCTATTTATGTACACAGGTTTAGATGTAAGTGATACTCTTTGATCCGATTGGATATTGAGTAAATAGAAATTCTGAATTATTTCGATGGGATGGGTCCAACTTATCATATTAACTTGTTTTTCTTTCCGAATCATCTCGGTATTGTTATATTTTCAATGTTACCCAACTGTATTTGTTTGAATAGGGTATTTAGGTACTTTTTTGTTCAATTTATCCTATTTATTCTTTTATCCTTTTCATTTTGATTAGTGAAATACTTTTCAGGACAAAACATTTTGTCTTTATAAAAAAGTAATATAGAATTGTTGTCAATTTTTTGTTATTTATCATTTTACAAAATCGTCAATTAATCGGCTTTTATGCGAAAAATAGGGTATATTTTTCCCTTGAATCCCTACACCCCTATGGGATTTTTCGTGCTGGATCGAATAAGATCAATTAATTTGGAACATCTTATGAAATTAGCTTACTTTTGTATGCTTCTGTATTTAGTTTGATGGATACAATATTAAAATTTGTTTTATTGTAGACAATGTTAATTTGAATTAACAATATATTACATGTTACTAGTGGAAACAATAATTGATACAAATTAGCAAAATCCAGTAATATTTGTAGTCTACAGTTCTACCAATTATACTTAAAAAAATTTTGTCGAGAAGTATTTACATCAATTAATAAAGACAGTGGCGTAGCTAGAGGTCGCTGCAACCCGTCTTAAATTGAAAATAATGCTCCCCTGGTTTAATTGAAGATCTTTTTTCAATGTCACTTCAAATTTGTCCTAAACCTCACTTTGCACCCTCTTTTGAAGTCATGGCGATTTTGCCACCCCTAGAACCTACCTTTGCGCCCTTTTTGATCCCATATCACTTTTTTTATCATTATAATGCTCTAGTTCCCCCATTTTGCTACCCATCAACCCCTAGCTACGTCACTGAATAAATATCAAATAAAGTAAATTTACAAAAAGGGGTTTCAGATGATTTGGCTTTTGACTGGGTATGTTCTATCCCGATATAAGTATTGATACATACGATACATAATACAATCAGATCACGTGAAACGGGTCTTAGATACACAATCATGCAAGAAGTGCACAATAAATCCCTGTTCAAACGGAATTAATATTCGATGTTTTAAAATCATACGTTCGGAATGATTAATGTAATTTTGAAAACAATATTAAATAGGAATGCCGAGAGAAGAAACGCACCGCTTGAATCATTGTGGGCGGGCCGCCCGCCGCAACCTGCCGCAAGAGCAGACTTGCAGCGACCTGTACGGGCATGATTCATAGGACGGGGCCGAGACGCGCGGTTAAGCCGCATGCTCATATACTTATATTCGAGTCCGGACATGTTTGTTCGGAACGTTGTTAGTTAATGTTAATATCTATTCAAGTTAAGCCGGATACTTACAGATGCAAGTCAGGACATGTTGATAAAAATATGTACCTACCTTGCTTGTATTTTGCACACGATTTTTATCATTTTGTTAAAAAAATTTGAAATGTAATAGTCACTAGATATTTTAAGCTTACTTTATTTTAATGTTTCCTCAAGTTGGTTCCGCATATTTTTTTACATTTTTTACACTCGCCGCTCAATTTAACGACGGTGTTGGTAATTCAACCGCTTGGATTAATGACGTCGAGAGAATCCCCTATCACCTTGCCTACTTTAACAACGTCAATTGGTGTATTTAAATTTTGCGCAGAAAAAAACAGTCGGTGGTATTATGGTGGGGATAGGGGAAGGTCGCTAATCCAAGCGTTTGATCCGTTGTTAAACCAAGCGGTCGCTAAAACGAAGGTCGTTAAAACACGAGGTGAGTGTAATTATTTTTACAACGTTTTTATCACACTTTTAAATTAAAGCATACCGCGTTATAAAATGAATTTACTAACTTGTTTCATTCATGTCTTATTGAAATTAGAGAAGGGGGTAGGCGTTTGTTGTAAATATAGTTAGGGTTCCACAATATTTGAAAAAATCATGTAAGTAAAAATTCCTTGATAAAATAATTTTAAGAAACTTATATCAAGTACCTACCTATCTAAATTTTAAATTTAATAACTTTGACAAAATCCACCAAATGAATAATAAATTATGACATTTTGCTACCCTATTCAAGCTATGCAATTTTTACTTGTAACATTTTTTTCTAAAATAGATCGCTTTAGTTGTAAAATATTTAATTTGTCAAGAAAAAAAACTTTAAAATTCGTATACCCATTGGTGTATTTTGAAATTCCAATTATTATTATAAAAAATTTCAATGCGCGATCGAACACCAAACCTTGAAAACACTGTTTGATTAAGCCGGTGCGAATGGAGCCTAACATCTCGTCCATATTCACAATTATTGAATTCCACAAGTTTCTGAAAGGTGTACCGTTTCACGTGCTAACAATGCAGCACAAAAGTGTAGCGTTTACAGAAAAAATCTTTTGTGTGTTGAAAAAATAACAGCTGTTTTATTTTTCATGTATTATTGCACTGCGTAATGATCAGTTTTCGGACGGTAATAGAGGTGTTATTTATTGTGTATTCATTCTGTTGTTATGGTTCCTAATCTTGAGGAGGGTGGTCTTTTTCAGTGTAGTTTGTCGCCTAGCCATTTTGGTTAGATTTGTGGGGTAATTTGATATTATAAAAACGATATATTTGTATCATTTTTTTTTAGTGTATTAGGTTACATTTTTTATTTGTATATTTCTTAATAATGCGAAGTTTTTTTAATTGTTACTAATGCAGGGGTCAAAACTGGTCAGTAAAATCAGTAAAAGTCAGTTTTTTGTAACCCGGTCAGTTAAAGTCAGTTTTTTGGAAAAATGGTCAGTTTTGTCAGTTTTTTTGGGTTTGGCACTCAAAGTTTTCACATTGGAGCCCAATTAATCGTGAAGAAACTCACTATTTGACTTCAAAACGATACAATTACCGTGAAAAATATATTCAAATTATTAATAATGTTTTGATTGTGAATTGGCAACAATGATTTACTTATTTAAATTTTAAATAAATCATTGTTATGAATTAACAAAACAGAATACATAAGTATTTGTTAAATATGCATTTGATTGGCTGAATAAAAATGTATCTGAATGGGGAAAAAGGGATGGTGAAAGTGACTTTTTTGTTATGTGTGCTTAAAAAAAATTTCTATGACTTGGGGCTTTGAGGCAATTGAGCAACATGCATCATCTCAAGACTCAAAAACATAAAAAACAATCAAAAGTAAAGTTGTCCATTTCTCAATTGCATCCCTCATTCATTTTTTTGACTCGGTTCAGATAGTCAGTAAAAGTCAGTATTTTTTAGATTTATGTCAGTAAAATCAGTAATTTTGAACACTGAACTTGTTTCGACCCCTGCTAATGTTATGTGGAATATATTATATTAAGAATAATTCTGAGGGTAGATTATACATACTAAATACAGGGTTGCCACATACTTCCTTGAAGAGTCATGAAAAAAACTTTTTATTTTTGCTTTATTGATAAAAATGTAAAATTACATAAAAACATCTTTTTTAAATAGGTACCTTCTTACCTATGTTTCCCTTTCTTATCTTTTAGTTGATTTATTTATGATAAATTGAATTTTGATGCATGAAATTTTAATACAATTTTGAATTCGAGAATTTCGTTAAAATTATGTTAATTATATAGAAAATGACGAGAAAAACTGAAATTTTTAACCTGCAGATCTGTATCTTAAACCGTCCTTGATATATAAATTTTGGAGAAAAATGACTGCAAGTTTTGAACCGGTCGTCAAAATTGAATCTAGTTAACGAATTTGAAAACAGCGTATTTTCGTATACGCCAAATTATTATATATATTAACCTGGAAATCCTGTAAAAGTCATGGAACTACAATTTTAATAAAAAGAGTGGCATCGACGGTATGGAAAAATATAATATGTCTTACATTTACATATATTTTCTACTAATTATTTATAATTTCTATTTTACATGAATTTTTACTTATAGGTAATTAATATTTTTATTATCACTGCTTTTTCATACAATTACCTATACCATATATGTACTTTATTTAATATCTATTATAAAACTCTTTACTTTTTACATGACACTATAAAATACTTTACTACCCACATTTACAATTAATTTCCAAAACCTGATGATATGAAAAATATGTCAGTTTTACCATGATTGAGGAGTTAAACACTTCAGTTAATTGATTTGGGATTTGTGTAGTACGACAGCACTCCTCTCATATGTGTATAACCACACCAACAACGTCATCTACATAATTCACATGTCAACAATATTTTTGTTATTTATCCACTTGAGATGTAACGGTTAACCTAGTAGTAGCCACGCTCTGTTCTACAGTTTTCAACTTATTTTATTCTGAAGAGTATAAAATCAATTTCTATTATATTCGATATTATAAAGAAGTAAAGAACATAACATAATTCGATACCTTGCAAAAGATTTAGATTTGAATTTCCTTACACTTCTAAATATGCTGTTTTACTTCCATGTTCCAAGAAATGGAAGTATTGTAATATCGTCGAAAAATTGCAGATTCTGATTATACTAACTTCAAAACGTAATGAAAAATTATTGATTTTGGAAATATTCGAAATTTTATCGTCTAAAAAGTGAGTATTAGCACACCACTTTTAAAAAGACTTGGTAAACTTGTAGTTCAATCCAAATTAAGAGGAACTTATTTTATAAACTTACCAAAATAGTCACTGAAGGAGTGAAAACCACCCTCAAAATTTTAATATTAATATTAATAAGTTCATGTTGCCATAGAAGAAAGCGCAGTTAATTTCAAATGTTAGATTAGTTATTCTACGAATTTAATGTGCATTATACAGTTGATATTAGATCTATCATTAGGATATTAGAAAACTAATATTTATTACAAAAGTTTTACTTCTGACAAATGTCAATTGAAAATTGTCTTATACCTATTTTAAAAATTATTTTAATAGTATATTATACCACGAGTCAATAATGATAGCTATTATTACCGAGGAATAATTTTCGAACCGAGCCGCGTAGCGGCGAGGGAGAAAAAAAATTCCGAGGTTATAAGAAACAAAATACAAACTCTGTTATTATAAATTATGCATTTTGATTTTTCCAGTAGCTGCAGCTTGTAGTACAATTTCGGGAGGTGTACAAGTAATAGACTCTTCATTTTTATCCATCTCAATACAAATACACAAACACTAGATGTTTTATTTGACAGTCGCAAATAAATTTTTTAGACTTTAGAATTTGTGTATTTTGTTTCCATGGTATTATTTAATTTGAGAAATTTTGTGATTGGTGCATTTAGAGGGAATAATGACCATTATTCCCTCTGATGCACCAATCAGAAAAGTTCTTTTTTCATTATTCCCTCTGAGAGATATAAGTCGTGGATAAAATATATTATAGAACATGGAAGTCATGTATGGTTCTCCATACCATTTTTAATTACTATTTTTGAAACGGGACAAAAATCCTAGAATGAATATTTAAAATCCTCCACGCGTCTGCATCCGTGTTAATTTCTCCACCATAGCCGTAACAATTATCAACGCAGTATACAGGAATCTCTTATAATTAGCACTACGGGATTAGGTTCAGGGGTGGTCACAATTCAAGGGTGGCAACGAGCAGGTAGAGGAATAAGTGATCAGTTGTCTCCGTGCAAGGCGCCAGGGAATAACCCAACCGGGTTGGGGATTCAGGTGAGACGGGATACACAGCCCCCTATTGTCCGACCTTTACAACTTTCGGGTTTTATGAATTGACTGCATTACGTGTTGTGCGTCACTGTACGTACAGTGACGGCTCGTAATTGAAAAAAATATTTGTCGCCAGTGAAGTGTCGAATTGGTCATAATGATTTCTTTTTATATTTGTTTGAATATAATGTAATACATTTTATACGATTTACACGGTAGATACGTTCTGCACAAAACCGTGTAAACTGAAATCTTGGATTTTGCTAAGTAAAATCGTGTAAAACGAAAACAAAAACAAAATGTGCATGATTCAGTAATTTATTTAAGTAAAACAAAAGTCAGACATCTTGAAAAACTCAAAATGGTTCTTAGTTCATAAAACAACAAACTAATTTTACATTAGGAACAAAAAATTAAAAAAGACTTAACATAAAGATTATCGGGATTCCTCTAAATTCTAAATGTATATTTTACAAGCCCGGGAATCTCTTGTTCTTTTCATCAGGTTACCGAAGGGAAAAAAATAAAAAATGCCATCAAATCTTTGTATAGGCGTATATGGAGCAGAATAAACATTTTTACTAGTTTTTTGAAAATTGTCAATTTATAAATCGTGTAAAAGCGAAATCGTGTAAATCGAAGGATAAGTGTAATATCATAGTATATAGTGCGGGTCTGATTTTACGGGGAACTGTTTGGGTAAGGGCTTGTAGATAAGCATAAAGTGACGACAAGGTGTCTCTCTCTGGAACATGCAAAATCACATAAATGCGTCCCTCTTTCGGTTCCGGATTTTGTTTTATATCTTTGTAAATGAATAAAGAATGCATATGCTAAAATTTTCATCAAATTCTCTCTGTCACTTCGCTTTGAAAAGTCCTGTCATGTTTCGGAATTATGCAGTTCTCATAAGAATGCATGTTAATTTGTTTATTTAATATCTTTTAATCTATTCTCCTAATGTCTTTGAAATTTTGCAAGGATTTTTTAAATATACCTAAATGTCTTGTTATTTTCAAAGTTTTATCGAATTTTCTGAAATTTTTCTATGGTGTCAACCTGATAATGAAATAGTAAAGTTTCAGAAAGTATTTTACATCAATTGCCAACCAATAATATAGTTTAGGTTTAGGGGTTATTTCACCAATCAATACTTAGGACCCAAAAAAAGTGTAGTTAATCTTTTTTAACATCTAAACAGTAAAGTTTATCTACATACAGACCGCCACTGTAAATACGCACCAGCAATACATTGTTTGTATTTACCGACTTGTGAGACATGTCAATTTACCGAAGACAAATTTTTCTTATGCGACCTCCACTTGTTAGGTCTGGACCGACATTTAAACTCGACCCATTTTGTACTCCAAATACTTCTTTAAACGATAGTGAAAGTTCACAGTTTTATCGTCGGCGTGTGTAGGTTTTTATTTTACAATTTACTTTAATGGCCACTTGAATGGAATCTTACACCTATAATAACAGCATTCCAAATTGGCTGCTATTACACACAGATAGGTACTACTTGCTTGTGTTGTGCAGAATTTATCGTTCAGTTTGTTCTTTGTTATATGTATTTGCGTCTGAATCACTTTAGTACTGATTGATCTTTTTTAAATACTTTAAATTGGTTTTTATTTATTTATCTTTTTTATAAATAGTTATTGTTTAAATATAAAACAATTCATTAAAAATGTTAAGCTAATGTTCATAGGATTACATATATGATTAATCATTAATATTACATGCATATTTTTTTAATAAAAAAAATGATAACGGACGTAGTTCTACATTATTAGTTGCGACATAGTTGCTTATTTGCTCTTACAAGGGAACCTTTTCAAGTCGAAAATTCGTATCGGGCTTAAACTTTGTATATAGTTAGAGGAGGTCAAGGTAAGTAAGAAAAAAATTATCATAGCTGCGGTAAAACGGTTTAAGGGGGTAAAACACCCCCATAAAAATGTGCAAAATAATAATATTTTTTCAAATAACTCTGAAACTAATGAAAATTTTAAAAAATCTACAATTTTCATGATTTTGTATGCTCTTTCGAATGGCGATAGTCAAAATTCGAAAAAATTGAACCGTTAACCCCCACATTTCATAGGTTTAATTTTTTCGAATCAATACTTTCGCCATTCCAAAGAGCATAAAAAATCATGAAAATTTTGTATTATAGATTTTTTTAAATTTTCATTAGTTTCAGAGTTATTTGAAAAAATTTGATTATTTTGCAAATTTTCATAGGGGTGTTTCACCTCCTTAAACCGTTTTACCGCAGCTAAGATAATTTTTTTCTTACTGATCTTGACCTCCTCTAACTATATACGAAGTTTAAACTCGATACGAATTTTCGACCTGAAAAGGTTCCCTTGTTAGTCTTTAAAACCTTTCTTCATTTTTAATAGGTCGATCAAAAATATCCTACTTTAATGATGGAATGGTTTTTGGTAAGTTTTACTGGAAAAAAAAACACTTTCTTTTTGTCAGAAAAGTATGCCTTAAAATATTCAATTGTTATTCGAGTATTCATGAAAATAATGACATTTGAATAAAATCTTTCTTGGTGCTATGTTGACAAACACAAAAAATAAATAAAATATATATTTTTTCGCAAAAAACTGTTAAAATAAATTTTAAACTCATAAACCAAGTTTATTTTTAAATAGAATATGACACCCCAGAGACAAATATAATTTGATAAACACGTACTTTTAAAATTTTTATTATTAACCCTTTTTTTGTCCCATGATGGCCATTTACTTTTGTAAAAAAACATAAAATACACTGAAAATACTTCTAAAAAATTCTGAACTGATATTTCAACATCAATTCAACAATTTTTGATTTATTGTGTAAGTTTGAAAAGTTATTAAGAACTTCTTGAAACAATTGACGTAGTTTGAAACATTCAAGTTATACTCGTATACATTATCGCAAGAATGTGCAAAAACGACGAATTTGATTTTGATTTATAAGCACTTATATTCATTCATGTGTATTTTATGTGTATTACGATTACATACAGGGCAGGATTTTCCAAAAGGCCCGGGCTTAAGATGGAATGTTTTTTGAGCGACGCATTTTCAACGATTGTATCAATAATCATTTACTTTTTGTAGTATAATGCAATAAATCAAGTTTTACTCAATAATTGAAGTGCAACTTGACTGGGCCTATGGGCAGAAAAACAAAAAAAATGCAATTTAATTAGGTATTTAAAACATTATCGATGGGTAGTATGGGTGATCGAATTATTTTTTTGTCTGCCCTTTATTTTTTACGAATCTGTTAACATTTTTTTATGTTTCTAAAATGTCAGCAATCTATTTAAAATTATCATCAATAAAGCCATCTTTGTGATAGTCACTTTCGAAATTTTCTGACTTTCCCCTCTCCTTAAAAATGATACATATAAAAGTATGCATGGCCTGTATACCGTAAATATATTTTTTTTAGTCTATGGCCTATCTATACGATTGTTTTACAGACAGTTCAATGCATTTTGATAACTTTTAGAAATTCGAAATAAACTTCGGCGAAGCCACGAGGAACTTCCTGTATATAAAAATTGCAACCTTTTGTATTTTTTCTCTAAATTTACCTACGTTTTATTCTTCTATAAATTTGTCAACGCTATCAATTATATGCATTTTTTCTTTCCTTTTTCTCATAATGTACAATTAATTAAACCAAGTAATCAACGGACCGGATATCCGTTATTTCAAAAGTTTCAAAATAACTGCATTTCTATCTTTTTATTGAAAAAAAAAATTATGTTGATACAATCTATTTAATTATTTTTATGTTTTGATTTTTTAAATTAAATCCAAAATAAATTTCCAACGCAAAAAATAATAAAAGCAAACACTAGGAAAAAGTTGACTGTCACTTAACCTTGTTAGCCCTGAATTTTAAATATTGAAAATAAATTTTAAAAGCACGGATTGGCATAAGTAGAACCCTATTATATGTTACTGTGGCAAATGACACCACATGCCCGAAAGAGTTAATAAATAAATTAGCTATGTATGTTATATATGAATGTATTTAATTCAACCCACTCTCTCCAGTTTACAATTCTTATTATCGAAGAATATGCAGTTTCTGGATCCTGCAATCCAATTAAGAACGAAATATATTCTACAAAGTTAATGGGATGGATATTAGTTACAGATGGCACAGTAATTTATGAGTTGGTTTGCAGTAGAAGAGAATTTAGATTTTTCACGTCACGCCATACTTCATAAAATCATCTAGACATATTTACCAGAACCGTATTGTTATTTTGTTTGTCCTTTTTATGGTTCTGAAGAACTCTAATCTCACTTTGTTGTGTGTCCGTCTGTCCTTTTCAGTCAAAGCAAAATATCTCATACACCATATAAGCTAGAAACATGAAATTTTTACTGAACATGTAAATTTATGCCCTCTAGACAAAGATGTTAAAAACATTTGGGAAAAAATTATACGAATGCATGCGTCATTTCAAAACCAGTTAAATTTGAGCCTCAAAAATGGTGCTTGCAGAGGGCTCCAAAGCAAATTTAAAAAAAAAATTATATCAAGGTGTGCAGGGAGTCAAAATGTAGATCTCAATCAGTAGAACTTGACCCTTTTTCTAACTTAAAAATGGCACCAGCAAGTGGGCCCAAACAACCCTTATAGCATACACTCGTGTATATTTTTACCAATTTTTTAAATTATATTTGAAGCTCAAACTAAATCTACTCTTAGGTAATTTTCCTAGGCTGGTAAATGAGAACTTAAATTCCAAAATATTTAAATAAAATATACCTATGTGTTTCATAAGACAACTAAATTAATAAAATAATATTGTAAATGAGTATACTTGATTAATAAAATAGTTAATAGAAAATATACCTCTTCCACCTATTTAATTACCGGAACAGTATATTTGAACAAAAACTTACATACAATCTAACAACTTTCTTGTATTCATTTTGTTACTATCTATTATTTATCACACAAATGTATCGTATCATGCTCTATACATTCTCTATAAATAAATCTCTTTGAACTAAAAAATTAAGAAAATAACGTATGTGCAATTATTCATATGTATTATTGCCCAGTCTAAAAATAGAAAACGTCTTATATTGTATTCGTATATAAAATTGGCCAAACTATGGGTCACGGTTATTTCTTGATACCAACGGCATTAACCCATTAGTGGATAGCGTCCACTTTATTGGACGTAAGTTATTTTAATTTTTTCAGGGTGCTGACTTGTGTAAATCATAAATTTTCATAAAATGTAATTGTATAACTGTGCATATTGTCCGTTATAACGGACGGTTCATATTTTTTGTAATAAATTAAACAAATTTATATTTTTCGTTTTATTTTCCTTATTGAGTGTGACACTTGGTCTAAATTTGTAAAAAATTCTAAAAAAATCATCTTTATATATTTTATCCACTAATGGGTTAAAATAAATATTCTTCAGTTCGATTTAACTTCAATTACATCATAAATTAAACAGTTGTTTAATATATGATTGTATTTATTTGTCTCCACTTTCATCTCTAACTTCTTAATATAATTGTATCAGGTATGTATTAAGAAATATTGTTTTGTTTTTCTCAAAAAAATCGGTAAAGATATACACGGGTGTATGCTATTAGGGTGACAAAGGGGCATCTAATTCGTGGATTGGTTGGGGCCCTCATGCCAAAAAAAGAAGAAATATAGCCAAATTCTAATCTATAATTTGACCCCCCACAAATTTGCACATAGGTATATTGTATATAAATTTATATTATATATAAAATAACAATTTCAAGTTTCTAGCTTATAGCAGTTAACAAGATTTTGCTTTGACTGTAAAGGACGGACGGACAACAAAGGGAAATTAATAGGGTTTCTTTGAAACCCTTAAAATGAGTTGTGATATAGATGTATGTACCTTATAATTCATCCTACAATTTAATATTGAATAATTAGATCAGGCACGTACAAAAGTGGAAATATTCGCGTTGTCTTCTATCATTAAAAAAATCGCCACAATCAACTGAAATGTAAAATAAATCAAAATCTATTTATATGCATACAGGCAAATACATTTTCTTTGTTTTATTTTTTTTTGGCTGGTGGTGTACGTGTATATTAAGTACATCTATATATTTTTACATAATGTCGTTGCACCGCTGCTGGATGAAGCATTGTCGACATTTACGTGGTGTATGCACATACATTTATGTATATATACGTTTTGTAAACAGTTTTTAAGTGTTCACGCGAAACACGGTTCTAAAACCTACCGTGCCCGTTTTAGATTTTATCATATTTTATGTGTTCTTGTTTTCACGGTTTGTTAAAACTTGTCAAACCGACAAAAGACGATTGTTATGCTGATAGTTTTTAGTCAGCACATATTTTGTCAATTGCTATTCGATGCATTCTTTTGATATTATAATGTTGTTTTATTTATTTGTAAATATTTTTAGTTTGAAATGTTTATAACAGTTTTATTTTCGGTATCCACTTTGATTTTTGCTGTTATTTAGACTGTGTATATTTATGAAACTTTTATGGATGGGGCTATTTGCACATACCGTATGTACATGCAATTGGCTATTTGCACATACTGTATGTGCATGCAATTGGCTATTTACACATACCACTAACTTAATGTAAACTAATCTACTCTAACCTAACCTAATTAGGTACATAAACAGTATGTGCAAATAGCCAATTGGATGCACATACGGTATGTGCAAATAACCAATTGCATGCACATACGGTATGTACAAATAGCCACATTAAACTTTTATTTACCCACTTGTATTGAGCAGAGTCATATTATCGAAAAAAAACTTATGCATGAGAAACTGGAAGAAAAGATATTTTTAAGAAACATGTTTTATTTATGATGATAATGAGTTTATTTTCCAGAAATTTAAAACCTATTTACTACTACTCAAATTCAAAAAAATGGTTTTTCTTTTTTGGGTTATGTGGTAAACTTACAGGATTTTAATTATTTTGATGTTTTATTTTTGCAATTTGACGAATAGAAACAGATATATTAAAAAAAAATGTACAAGAGTAACTGTAAAAAGGCTTACCAAAAAATGCTTTTCGGGGGTACTCGTGCAAGTAAAAATTGCTAATTTCTTCCAATTTCTTATTCAAGGAATTTTTTGCTGATATCACTCGACCATTAGAAGAGTTGAAGTAATATTATAAAAGTTAGTTGAAGGTATTTATTTCTCAACTAACCCCAACTGAATACTACGTCTTATTACTTTTTGTCGCACATCGAGAATAAACACTTCCGGTAGTTTATTTTTCCATCAATCGTTCTTTATTTCGTGGTATATTTATTCTGATCTGAGTGACAGCCACTTAAATAGCTCTGCCGAACAATGCGTGACCACCGAAGTGATGAATCTCCTCTATACATCAATTCACTGAGCAAATCCTCAATGGTATTTAATTATTTCAACGTATACACCAGTGGCGTCACTAGGGGGGTGCGGGGGGTGCGGACCGCACCGGGTGACACCATCACAAGGGGTGACATCCAAATGTAAAACATCACTTTAGTACTAGTATTCTATAATGTTTTTTGGTAATGACTAAAAAAAAAATTAACTGTACGCTCAGGGGGTGACACCATTTTTAGTAAAGACTAAAAAAAACAGGTTCAGAATTGAACTGCTCAGGGGGTGACATCGCTACGAGTGATTGATATTGATTCTTAATCGCTGAGTTTTTTAAGTGCTACGTACATTAACATCGATTTTCTTGGCCATTGATATGTCAGTAATGAATTTATTTGTATTAATTGAGTCATTCGGTAGCAAAAACATTTAATTATTATTTTATTTCTTATGTGTAAACATTTTTACCTGCGGTAGGGCAAAATCGTAGGCTAAACTAAATTTTATTAAACTCATTTACCTTTAGAGGGCCAGGATTTCAGGGGACATTTCGCTCTCAGAAAACTGGTATAAAAGGTATCTTATATCATTGATTGATCATAGGCAAAGTGTCGATCACGGGGTGAGCCAATATATTGGCTTTCTGACCCGGAATAGAACAGCCCGTGTTAAAAATTTCAAATTCGAAAAAATATTATTTTAAATAGTACATAACCTTTTTTCATTATACAAATATACGTTTTCGATGTATTTATAGACGCTGAATCCAAATCTGACGTCAACAATACAGTAAACCCAAAAACAACACTTATAATAAGATAAAAACTACCCCTTTGCCTCACGTAAACGATTTTTATTTATTTAGAAGTGAAAATATACGTTTTCGATGTATTCAAATCAAAAATTGAAGATTTTCTGGTGCGCCAAGAATTGGTTTCCGGTTCTCTAGAAGTTACTATGATTGATTTTAACGATATCTGCACCAACGTGTTCTTTGGAATCTTAAAAATTCTGCAAGATACATATAATTACGCTATCGCACAAACGAGCTGAGCAGTGAATAACTTAGTAGCACAAGTAAAAAAATAACACGTACTCTGATCTTCATCAGTGCTACATATTGGAGCTAATAGGCTCCCGATGAGGATTTCTTGTGAAATCGAAACACATGTTTTATTGTGTTTGATATTTAATTTTAATTTTAATAATCAATACAATACTAACCCCAATTGGCAAACGTTCAGTGATCCTGATAATTGATAACATCGTATCTAAGAAACTATTGATTGAACCTACAAAACGATATTTGAGATAAATATTGTTTGAAGTTATCTCTTATCGAATATTATGATAATTAATAGAAGATATTGGTCGTATGACCAACTGGAATGAAGATATTACGAAATACTCGTTTTTTCGGCCATATTTCCAAGATGACAGCTCACCAAGGTTGAAAACTCAGCAAATCATTTAGCACTCAAAACTACATGACTCATTTAAATAGCAAAACTCCTGACTACTCGACTTCTATACGAAGATTAAAACTGCGTTTACACCCAGAACCATAGACACTCCAGATATTACCGCGAGAAAGCTGCAGTCTATTCAATTTTAAATAAGATATTCAAGTGTACGTACTTTTGTCCGTTGCAAAAATTGTGTTTTTTTTTCTTTCATTATAATTGAATGCATGTGATGAATTCCATATTTTGTCCGTGGTTTCTTTATGTGTAGAACAAAACGACCAAGCAGCCGAGACGCCCCGTGGCTCCAGAGGCTCCTATTTGTACGTTAGCGCGAGCCTAATTTCAAGAAACGTCTGCAACAGGGGAACTTTTGAATGATTTAGTGCTAATCTTCTTTTACAAACGGAATTTTGCTACACTTCTATAATATTTACTTTTGTATTTAACAAGCGGCTAGTTGTGTCGGTTATTTTTTGTTTTTATGTTTTTAAGTGTTGTCATTGTTTGTAAAATATATATAAATCAAATATATATATTATTTATTTTAAATAAACAAGTTTCGGATATTTTTCTTAGGCAATTGTCAAAATGAATATAATGACTATAATTTCAATACTAGAAACTTTTTTTTCAAAAAGTATTTTTTATATTTATCCCCTGTATGTTTAAAAAACAATTGCACCGCTATATAGACCTCTTAAACAAGAATTACATAAAATTGAAAAAAATTGTATAGGATTCAGTCGGGACTTTTATTTTGAGTCGTTAAAATCGATATGTTGTATTAAACGATGTCGGTATTACCAAGTTCGACTGTATATAATGTATATGATACATTTTTTGTCGGGCTTACTCTGTATGCTGTATATTTTAATAATAAAAATGTACATTATTATTTATAATATCATCCAAAATGTGATTTCTTTCTCTGTCTCTTAAAAGAAAAAGATATCGAATAAATAAGCAAAGTATTTTTATCAACTTCTATAATATCTGTCAAAAAGTTTATTTATACATTATGAGATCGTAACATCAATTCCGGCAACATAAAAACAATATTGCTTTTATCTTCATTGTTTAAATTATGTTCAACATCATTTTTATAATCTTTGTATGATAATATTTTCACGATAAAAATATTGTAAATCTGGATTCTAAAACAGTTGAAGTATAATAAACAAATTGGTTAAATTATAAAAACAAAACACTGCATATGATACTAAAATAGTTAAGAAAGTAAACGATTCGATAATAATGATATAATTCGGGTGTAAAGAACAGAGAGTAGACAATATTTGTACGTATTTATACAAATTTTAAAGATCTATGTCTGGTTTCAATAAATACAGTTATCAAGCTTTCATATAGTTACACACCAACCTGAATAGAACAGCTGATAACTATACTTTTATTTAATTTCAACTGTTTAAATTTCTGGTAACTTTTACTTTTTAGATAAATGATTTTATATTGACGTTTTAATTATATTTTGTTTGAAAGCTTAGTATTATTTTAATTTTCAAACAGTTAATTACAATTAAATATAGGAGCAGATAAACCTAATATATGGGGCGAAATCACTGCGATGGGTCAAAAAATTGAAAATATTTGGTAAATGTTTTCACAAGTATAACTTATTATTTTAGAATCGGGTAAAAGACATTTTATTTAGTATATATTCAACTTATTCAACAATACCAATTTTATTGAAAAATTATGAGCCTCGATGTAACATTTAAAAAAATTTGTGTTTTCTCTATTGTCCCATTGAAATATCGGGATGGCTGATCGAAAATAATAAATAAATATTTTATCATTATTTATATGAATGTACCTAATTAAGGACAACCTGTTGAAATTTTAATAAAAATTTATTCATTTTTAATTCTTTAAATATCGAGGTTCTACTGTATAATATTAAGTGAACATAAACTGGTGTATTTAAAATGTATAATAACGATGTATACATTATCGTAGAAACCTGATAGAATCCAATAAAATTCAGATATTTAAAATATTTCCACTTAAAGAGTATCATCGAACTTTATAATATAAATCACATAATTAGCACGCCGGCAACCAATATTAATAAAATAACGTTCGGCGAGTTGTCTACACGATTGGCCGGGGCAGTCCGAGGCGCCAAGTCAAATGCAAAAAAGTCAAAACTGGTATGAAGTATCCGCGTAATAAAATATAAAGTTTATATGGTGAGTGGAAAGGTATGCATGCACGCATTCCTCGCATTGCTAGCCCGTATATATTCATTCTGGTTTCGACAAATTCTTGCACTTTTATACCCCGACACACGCTGGGACTGAAACTGCTCCATCGATGAATAAATCGTATTGATTTTAATTATTTGCCCAATCAAATTGAATGCTTTGTTTGCTATTTAACACAAATTTATTTAACAGCGTACATATTGACGATCAGTTTTTAACTGGTTTTTGGATTGAAAACAATTAAATACATATTTTGAGAGTTAATTTGTATACAAGTGTATTTTTTTATTATATCTACAAAGAAATTAAAATGATTAAAGAAATATATACAGTAGAAACCGGTTATTTATCACGACATCGGTTAATACGACGTATCGGTTTTAACGACTCAAAATAAAAGTTCAACTGAATCCCATTTAATTAAATTTTTACCGGTTATTACGACTATCTGCTTTTTACGACCAATATGACCGGTCTCTTCGATGTCGTTATAACCGGTTTCTACTGTATATCAAAAACTAATAAGTACCTTAGATATTATGAATTTATAGTCTGTCATTCTGTCAATAGCAAAAAAATATTGTCAATTTTTATAGTTTAAAAAATCCTCGTTTGTTCGACACGAAAACTATTTAACCAATTATGATGGGATTTTCATGGATAGAAAACTCAATAACTTAGAATTAGTTAGAACTATAGGTATTAGATATTAATTAAAGCTGGTCCATTTTAAGAAAAAAAAAATTACAATTGATATTCTCTAACTATATACATAAATAATAAATATACAGTGTGGGGCAATAGTGTTCGGTTGTTCGATAGCTCGTAGACCGTAACAGATAAAAAAAAATTTTTAATGCAAATGTAAACTGTTGGTAAATGCGCATATATAGGGTGTCACATAAAAGTGTGGCACATTTCAAGTTCATTTTTTTAAATAGTATGCCCCAAATATTTTTGCATATTTAACACTTCTCTTGGGATGTTTATTCATATCTAAAATATTAACCCCATCTAATGTCCGGTTTAGAAGTAATAATATATTTAAAAAAAAAAAATTGGTTTTTATATTACTCCACATAACAATTCACCACTACCGCGGCCGCAGCTTTGAAGACGAAATTAAGTGAGGACCTTATTGTAGGAAGTTGTAGGGTGATCTTATTTAAATATCGTAGAGCCATCATGTACAGGATGTTCAAAATTAATTTTCAAATTTTGATAACTTCATAGTTATTTTTCTCAATTTTTTCAAACGGAACACCCTATATATTTTTTAACGATGATATGTAGAATTAAATAATGAACATTTTTTATATGGACATTCTCATGGCTTTTTTTAACCCCTCTTGATTTATTGAGAAAAATGTACAAAATTCGACAATATTTACTATAAAAATAATGTTTTTTCTTAAATAAAAGAAAACACCATCCGCAGGGTGTTAATGTTGCTCATAAAAACATCATGAATTTTTTTCAGCTTGCAAACAGATGCCTTATTGTTTTGTCGAACACAAACAATCAAAATAATTTACAATCAAATAAATTCATGAATGTGCTGTTTGAGATCGAGATACAAACATAATATTCTGATTTTATGGGCAAATAAAATGAAGGCGATTGAATCCATGGATGAATTCTGCTAAGTATCTACATATATAAAATTATCTATAAATATTATTGAGAATTTGTAATAGCTCAAACAAAACAAAAATCAAATTCAATCGGATGGCCTTTGCTTACAAAAAAGTTAGATGTTTTTGTACAAAATATACATTTCTTATAATTTCATCTCGTTGCTAGATATGTTTACAAAAACACATACATATGGAACAGGTCATACTGGCACCAGTCTCGGATAACACACCATTACTGTCATTACCGAATCATAATTTATAGACACTTAATAGTAAAACAGCTTAATTTAATGACAATCGACCAATAAGTGTCAAAATAGTGGGCATTTAAACTATTTTTTTTCTGTCGTAGTACTTATCATTTTATAATCATTAGCAATGATCCATTACTGGTTTTACTTTGTCAATTATTGTAGAAAAAAACAAGTAAAGGAAAGTATATTTGGGAACTTTGGTAATTAAATTAATTTAATAAATAAGTACTTGTTTTATTTGTAACATGAGTTCATAAGAATTGCAAAAAAGAAGAGCATCAATTCCAAAAACAGTATATATTGCTCATAGTGTCCAAAACTGGTCCCAATATCTTATCACATAAGGCCTATTTCACACATATACGGTTTCATTCGGTTCGGTTCGTTTTCGGTCGCTGCCGACAAGTGTGAAACGATGATTCAATTTGTATTCGGTACCTAATAGAAACCGTACAGAACTGAATACTCCCTCCACACGAACAGATTTCATCAGGTTTCAATTCGTGTCCAGGGAACAGAAAGCAATGAAGGCGTTCACACATACTCGGTTTAGTTTCGGTTTTAACCTGATAGCGAGTGTTATTTTTTTTTTAAGTTTTGTCGCGAATTTTCTAATAAAATGAGCGGTTTTCTAGATGTTGATGTGGATCGTCTTCATGCTCTTTAGTTTCGGGAAAATAGTGTAGAATGCTCCAAATTCCTGCTGTAAAGTGATGAGAGGGTGCTCGCAATGAATTCTAGTATTCCTCTTTCATTTTTTAATTTTTTTATAGAGAAACAACATGGCAACAACTTGCTTTCTCTCCATGATAACTACTGAGTTTACGGAAAAAAATAAAACCTAATATGAACCGTATGAGAACCGTGTATGTGTGAAAGGGTTTGATTCGTTTTCGGCTGAAACCGAAAACGAACCGAACCGAATGGAACCGCGTATGTGTGAAACAAGGCTAATACAGACATTTACACGCTTATATAACTGCGAAGCAATAATTCCCCCTGGTTATTGATTAGCGTTACAAATAGAGATTGAAATAATTAAATATTTTATACCATGTTACTTTTATCTGAATAAAAGTTTAATAACAGATTATCAGCTACGATTTCAGCGCATTTTCCGACTATACTCATGCATCGAATTAATTTTAATCTGTGATAAAAAGAAATATGTTATTTATTATGTATCGCATATGTATGAATCTATTAAAAAAATTGCAATGCAAAGATTTATTTATTTGTCCTTGATTTTGTTTATATTATTCTTTAGTCCGCTGAGATGCCAAGACTAAACAAAAATCGATGTTTTTATAAGCATGCATATGAGAAGTTAAAAAGTGTTTTGATATTAAATAAAACATTTTGAGATTAGATTAAAATAGTGTAATCAAGAAAAGGAAAAGTTGGCTGCTTTGGATTTTGAGAGGCTCGTTTCAAATTTGTATAGTGTGGTTCAGACTTTGGGGAGTTCAATGATTGAGCTCTGGTTACCACTCGATTTTTTATTTTATTTTATGTATATCATTTCTTGTTACGAGAAGTTACATCACTTACCCGTTTAAATAAACATGTAACCAGTCATTTTTAATTAAAATCACTTATCTTATCCGATAATACATACATTAACTTTTCTAAAACCAAATCGCATATGTCTACTTTGGATCTATTTCACCTAAACAATTTGAATAAAATCTTTATTTACATATCGTTATTTTTTCCATTCTACGACTTTTCATTTATTTGCCAATTATTTTACTTCTTGTGCAGGGATGTACCTACTCTACACATGAGAGAAATGAGGAATCACCTTGGACGTCAAATTTAAAAAAATATGCAATCTTAAAAATCTTATTAAAAAAATGTTTATTATCTATCTATTTATCTTATTTATATAATCCTTCAACCTATTATTCAGATCAACTGAACAACCAAAGTCCAGTGTTCAATTAAACTCGTTCAATTTTAATTAGATCATAATAATAAACATTAAATTAACGAATTACTGTTATTTTCAGAGAGTGCGACTGCGATATGCAAGACAGCGAGCACGTGCTGTACGAGCGACGTGCACTCAAGGCTCAGCACGCGAGTTCAACGCGATCTCTACAATTCGCTCAAAGACTCGCTCTCCAAAATGGCGGCGCTTACGGACAACGGGGCGCAGCGATTTGACGGTACGTATTTTAACTATAATGAATATCACTCTGGTTACATACGAAGGAAGTTGAAGCATGTACAATGTACACTCAGCACTCTATAAAACGACCGCTACATCCGACGACTGGCCGACAGTTCTATTCATCGACCTTCCCCCATCCTCACCATAATACTGCCACCGTGACTGTTATATTTCTGCGCCAAATTTAAATTCACTAATTAACGTTAAAGTCGGCACAGTGGTGGGTGCCTCAGTGCCTCTCTAGCCGTCGACTAATGTAACTATTGAATTACCGATGCCGTCGTATTATAGAGTGCTGAGTGTACATGGTTTCAGAAATTAGGAAAGAACATTATACCCATTTTAGTCGATAATGACAAAAATCTGTTGTACCTAATTTTTCTTTTTCTCTATAAGTGATACTTCCTACCTAACCTAAATTTCAAGCTAACCATATTCGAAATAATATACATGATATACAGTGGTGCCTCGCATAACGAACGCTGCGCACAACGAACTTTCTGTTCGTTCCTTGCGCGACTCACACAACGAACCTCGCTTCGCAAAACGAACTGCATCGTGTTTAATTTTGCCGCCCGAACGGTCCTTTGGTATCACGAAGTCGCCCGAATTTCCAAGGTCGCACGCAGTCGATGCTCAAACTTGCATGAACATGCATCAACGCGCGTCAGTCGTTATTTTCTGTGCTTAACTCACACACCTGTTTGTTTTAATAAATGTAATTTTGTTTGTCTATATCATGAGTTCTAAAAAGAGCAGAAAGGTGATTTCTGTTGAAATGAAACAAGAAATAATTAGACTCTCCTAAATCTGATTATGACTAAAAAATAAAAAATATTTAAGTACCATATTTTATGCTACAGAACGAATTAAATTGTTTAACATGTATTGTTATGGGAAAACGCGTTTCATTTAACGAACTTACTCCCGGAACGAATTAAGGCACCACTATACGTCTTAAATATGACGTAAACGAAATTGCGGATAACAGATAGTTTTTAATATAAAAATAGTTTTTCTAGTTTCACCGAAATCCCACAGCGCCTTATAAACACATGTCACATTTAACCGATTATGATAGCAGCACAAGGTTTAGTTTGAAATCCAAACAGGAATGCTCAGTATCTGTCAGCGAGCCCAGGAGTTAATGTTTACACTGTGTTTAACACTCCAGAAACACGTATCTCCAGTAACACATAATGTTTGTGTATATACTGCCATGTTTTCCCAAAGTCTTACTTAATCTGTGTGTATGTTTGTTAAAACCTTGTACACACGCCAGTGAATATTTCGTACTGGTAATTTATTACCCGTTAATTCTTAAATTAATTCACTATATTTTGTTTGGATTTTTACTTTTTAGCGTTCCGAAGAAACCCTATTAATCTCACTTTGTCGTCCGTCCGTCCGTCCTTTTCACTCAAAGCTCAATAGCTCGTAAACTATATAAGCTAGAACCTTGAAATTTTCACTGAATATGTAAAATGACACCCTCTAGTAAAATATGTACAAATATTTTGGAAAAATATTTTTTAGGGGGAGTGCTAAGAAGCTAGACAGGCAAAAAAATATTTTTTTATACCAAGGCAAATGGCACATCAAAATGTTTTATAAATCAAAAATGGCGCCTAAATTCAAAAAAACAAAAAAAATGTATTCCAAGTCGTGTGGGATGTCAAAATGTAGATATCCGTGAGTAGAATATGACACTATCTTTTATTTTTTTTCTAAATTAAAAATGGCGCCTACAGGGGGGCTCCAAGCAAAAATTTTGTCTGCCCCCCCCCCCCTCTAACTCGGTAACTACTGGCTCAAAAAATCTGAAAAAAATTATGTAATGAGGCTTTGGTGAGACTACCAACGACAAATACTAAAGTCACCAATATCATTTCAAAATTTGGAGAAAAGGGAAGGGGTGTCATAATTTTTATTTTTTTTATTTTTTTATCTAGGCATGTGGGGTGCCGAAATGTAGATCTCAGCGAGTAGAATATGACACTATTTCTATATTTATTTTTAACTCAAATATGCACCTGTAAATGGCTCTGAACAGTCCACGTAGTATATACTTCGGAACCCTTATGGCATACACTGGTGTATGTCTTGACAATTTTTTATACATACTCTGCCGTGCAAAAGTCTTTGGACATTCATTTGTTTACGTATTGTAAATATAAAACTGCAAAAATAGTTGATAAAAAATCTTAAATGTTGGTAAGAGTACGTAATTACAACTTTTGTAATATTCCTTGCATATCTAAAATACAGCATTTACAATTTTCCATGTTAAGGAAAATTTTTGTATTACTTATATGCCTGAAGGTCAGGTTTACTCAAGTTGAAAGTATTGACCCACAGTGTCTTTCAAGCTAACGAGAAATTGTTTTTTTACTATTTTGACTGCGAGTAAACATATTCTTTTCGCTATTTTGGGGATTTTTATTGACTGAAATCTGTATATTTAATCTTTTTAAGACGATTTTTTTTTCAAATTGGAGATTTCGAAGAAAAACTGATGTTTACTCTTGTCTGGAAACGGGACGAATTAGTAAAAAATGTTTTTAGTAAAAATTATAGAGAATATTATTATATATAATTTAACTCCCTTGCATTTTTTTTATCTTTTATCAGTTATCCAGAAATTATTAGAAATACATACACTATACACTTATTGGCAGCAGGATAACGTATAAGAAAGTCCCGTGGTACCGATGGCACATTTGGTTTTCAAAATCAGAAAAATAACAAAAAATCACAATTGATGTATTATATTGAAATTATAGAAAAACCTTATAGTAAACCTTGTTTTGTATATAACGAAAACAATATTTTCTTAAGATAAGCAGTAATCTCTTAAACCAACTATAGTATTCTTGAACGAAGGAATAACGTAGTATGTTTCTTATATTAAGAAAATATTGTTTTCGTTATATACAAAACAAGGTTTTCTTGGTCCAATACAGTTTTTTTCTGTGTAACATAGAACTATGCGACTATGACCCTTTTCTTATGTACCTACTCAAAATTAAATTTTACAGAATAAGTGGAAATGTAGAAAATGAGCTTGATTTTAATTTTCTAAAAGTACAATTGGCAACCTAATTTAATTAATTTCCTTATTAAAAAAATCATTTTTAAGATCTGCCTTTTTTTCATTTTTACAAAAGAAAGTTTCGATAATGATCTTGTTTTTCATACAGTGTAGGTGTTGGTTTATTTATCTTTCATTTTATTATTTTTGGGGCGAAACGGAAGAGGTACTTGAACTGAAGAGCCCTTTAAATATGTGCTTGTTATACCTAATGGAAAATTCAACATTGAATATACAATAATACTATAGGTATACTACAGTGACCTTAAAATATAATGTGTATTTTTTAAGAACAATTTTGAAAAAATTAAAGTTAGTATTGATATTACATAATTATATGAATTTCTTACGTATTTTAAGGCGTGGAAAATAAATTTTACCTTCATTAATATTTTTAATTAAATCTAGCGAATAATTTGTAAATTAGACAGTTTGCTTCTTTTTTTGTATCGTTGTACGACTATTTTTATCTGAAATCAAACCAAAAACTACACTTTTAACAAATGATTGTAAAAAAATACCAAAGGCAGATTTGGAAATCTAAAAATATTTTCTTGATAGCTCGGTGAAAACGGAGGTACAGCGATACAAAAAAGAGGAAATTGTAAAGAAAAGTCTGATCTACAAAAACAATTTATTAGATTTATTCGAAAAAAAATTATTACAGCCCGCAGAAGCTCTTAATATCGATATAAATATTTACTGCTTTTTGACGATAGTACAAAATTCTTCGTCTAAGTAACCAAAAATACGTAAGAAAAACATAGTTCGAATATTGTGATCTTATTAATTACGTATTTCCATTCAAAATCATAAAATAAATATTGATTATTAAAAATGGATTTTTTTAAAAGATTTATTATTTTGACGATGTTCCCATAAACGTTACACTTTAACATCAACACTTACCAGTTCCAGCTGTGTGATTTGTTGATTTTAATTTGTTTATTTTGAGGAGAAAAAGCAGCTGTCTAAATTCTACTAGAAATAATTTAATAGTAAACAGTATAAGACTCTGAAATATCGTCCTCTTTCAATTATATAAATATAAAATAAATACAATAATCTGTTAAACATTAATTCAACATTTTTCATGATTATGAGAGTAAGCAGCAATATTTCAAAATGGGGTGGATAAATTACATAATCCCCCTCCTTGACTACAAAAAAATCTTACACAATCTCGGCGATGGTATATCAATTGAAAGCTGAAAATTCAAGGAATTGAAATATGTTATAAACGTTTTTGTTTTATTAATATATTCGTTTAATAAAATTAAAAAAAATGCTAGAAAAGTAATATTAAGAAAAATCTGAAAAATTTTAAATGAGTATAATGTTGCCGAGATTACATAAAAATTATCAAAACACATCGCACTTACATTTTTTTTTAATAATTTAAAATTGATATAATTATGTTATGCTATAAGCCACAGTGGCGTAGATAGCTTTTTACGATTGGGGGGGGGGGATTTCGACTTGTATCACTCTCATGGAGGGGGGGGTATGACAGTATTAAATCATCTTTTATAAAAAAGTATAAAAATTGGGCTCATGAGGGGGATTGATCCCCTTACCCCCCCCCCCCTATCTACGCCACTGATAAGCCACCTTTAACTAGAGATTCCTAACTTTTCCTAAATTAAATTAAATATAAAAAATAGTCAAGTGCTCGACTCGCACTTGACTATTTTTTATATTATGACGTGCTAATACCTAAAAGACTAAACAGGAACACGGTTTTTTTACAAAATGGCAACAAAACTTGAACATTTTTAATAAATACGAATTGTTTCAAACAGCGTATTGCTGTTTTGTCTTTTTATCATAGTATAAACACGCCATTAGTTGTATAGGTACTTAGGTACTATCTAAATTTCGTGTTAAAAATAGGTAGTTACTTTCCAACACACTGATTACAACCCTGTCTGTGCAACATATTTTTCATTTCATCTGAAAAACAGTAATTCTATTCATACTGAACATAATATATCTGTATATAAGTATACAAAAATTAATGATTCGATCTCAAATAATACATAAATAACTTTTATTATTATTTCGGGTATAAATTTATTACATACATATTGACTAAAAATAACCAGAAAATGTCTTTGAATGCATGTGTTATGTAACAACAAACACATTTCATAAATAAACATAGTATTTAGTCGTTGATGCAATGCTATGTCAATATTTACCCTTTACTACCACATACTTTATATCTGGACCAGAATTCCTCAGCCTCATGAACTAACTATGTACATATACATACATACACATATTATGTACATAGGTATCGACAGAAGAGAAATTTTAAAATGAAATATACATAAAAAATTAAAAAGAATTTTAATTTTTATTGTTGTAGTTCAAAATAATAAAATTTTGACCAATTTAATTTTTTTTGAACGACGGTATTAATGTATCTCCTAACTACCCCAAAATTTCTTGTTTACGTGGCTATTCATACACATTTTAGATACTACGTTAATAAAATTGTTAATTTTTATTTACTAATTTTTTTTTTCTTTTACAGAGTTTTTTACTCAACTATTTAACAAATCGAAGCTAGCATTCCATGAGATGTTTGTAAAAACTTATGGCACCATCTATCTTCAGTATTCATACATATTTACCGATCTGTTTAAAGAATTAGAGAAATATTACAATGTAGGAAATGTAGATCTGAAAGAAACAATGGACAATTTTTTTATAATTTTATACCAAAGGATGTTCAAAGTGTTGAACTCACAATATGAATTCGATGATAAGTAAGTAAAAAATTGAATATAAATAAATATTTATCACAAAAATAAACATACAGACACCCAAAAATGAAAATTGAATTATAGAATACTAATGTACTTTTGTTGTTACAGATATTTAGATTGCGTAAGCAATCACATGAAAGATCTCAAACCATTCGGTGACGTTCCGCACAAATTAAGTATGGAACTAAAAAGATCGTTTGTAGCAACAAGAACGTTTGCAAAATCTTTATCTACAGGGACAGAAGTAATCAAAAAAATGATGAGTGTAAGTATTTAAATTTAAAAAAATTTTATCAATGCACTTTGAATTTTATCTATTATGTCATATTAATTAATAATAATTATTGTTTCTAGATTAAACCATCACCGGAATGTATAAGAGCCATAACACAAATGCAATACTGCTCATTGTGTAGCGGTTATACCAAAATTAAGTCATGTTCAAACTACTGTATTAACGTCATGAAGGGTTGTTTAGCATACTATGCAGATTTAGATTCAGAATGGAATCAGTTTGTTGGTAAGTAATATTATATAACTAGCAGGTCCATGCGAATTTTATATAAAGAATGTCTGTATTTGAACTATGGAAAAATACCGTACATAATTTTGTTGTATCTCTTCAAGTTTAGGCCAGAGTACGGGTTAAACTATACAACTGCTAATTTTTTTTTAAATTGTGCAGCTAATTTATCTACTCAGACCTTTTGAGTGATAGCGTGATTATATATATTCTATTGGTCCACTAGTTTTAGAGATTTCTTTGAACAAACACACGCAAACTTTACTTCTATCAAGTTCAATCAATTATGTGTTATATTTAATTCATTTTAGTTAGTTGTTTTCTTGGTATATAATAAAATATATATTTTATTATTATTTACAGAGGGTTTCGACAAAGTTGCAGAACGACTTCTAGGTCCTTTCAATATAGTTATGGTAGTAGAACCAATCAACGTTAAAATCTCAGACGCTGTTATGATTTTCCAAGACAATGGCATTAATATATCACAGAGAATTTACCAAGGTTGTGGAAAACCAACCACAGGAAATACAGATAGACTAACGAGGTCTATCAAACTTCCTGTTACTAGACTGAAAAGAGAAGATACAAATGAAGATATTGAGTTTGAAAGCACGGATCATGATTACGTTGAGGAAGAAGAAACTGAAAGAAGTAGGAGAGGCTCTGGTGGTAAAGGTTCGGGTAAAGAATTAGAATTTGAATCTCTGAATTTTGGTAATTCACACGGGGATGATGGAGTTGATAATTGGGAAGATGAAGAAGATGAAGCTAGTCAAGAAAGTGCTGCCTTAAACACTCTTATCACTGATATTAAAACAAAAGTAAGTTTTCGAACTTACATTGTCACAATTGATTTTATTTTATTTTTTATTAATAAATTTATTTATTTCAGGTTAAAGATTCAAAACATTTTTGGAGCCATTTACCATATCAATTTTGTAATAATGATAACATAACAGAAAGTCCTAGTAATGTTGACCATTGTTGGAATGGCACTTCTGTTAACAAGTAAGTATCTAAGAATTTTTTTATTATTCATTGAGAAGGTACCAAGGATTCAATTGGATCAAAATCTAGTCAGATCTTGAAATGGCCTGACCTAACTAGATCAGATCTAATTGGATTCCATGCTACGTGATTATTTTTAAAATTTATTATTAATATAATATTTTGTATAGATACGAGGAAGATGTAATCGGAAATGGATTAGCCGCACAAAGATTAAATAAAGCTGTTATTGTCGATACAACCAAACCTAACGTGATCGTAAATGACCAATTATTTACATTAAAAACAATGACGAACAAATTAAGGAACGCTTATAATGGAATGGATGTAGATTGGGGAGATTTTGGTAAATATTTTATTCTATACAAAGGACCCCGCAGAATCCTTATGGGAAAGGGGTTTCGGTCAAACTCTTTGAAACTTTGGATTCTGATAGTCCTTGATGAGTAGATTAAAAGTGTCAATGAGCACTTAGTCCTAAAAACTCAAACTTTTAAGATATAGCCCTTTAATGTTGGGGATCATGCTCGCCTTTAATTTGCAATAAAAAAAAATGTAGATCCTTAATTTTCGCACAACTATTTGTATGTGTTCCCAAAGACTTATATAATCGATTGTCACCATAAAAAAGTAAACTTTTAAATTCTTTAGCCAATGGCAGTACTTAAATCTTATTATTACGTTTTTTTTATTATAAACCAATTTTTTATTATAAAACAATTGGATTTGTTTATAATTAAAAAAACGTAACAATAAGATTTAAGTGTTGTAATTTCTCAATGAATTGAAAAGTTGACTTTTTTATGGTGGCAATCAATTATAGATGTCTTTGGGAACACATACAAAAAGTTGTGCGAAAATTAAGGTTCTACAAATTTTTTTATTGCAAATTTAAGACAATCATGATCCCCAACTTCAGAGGGCTACATCTTAAAAGTTTGAATTTTTAGGACTTAGTGCCCATTGACACTTTTGATCTACTCATCAAGGACTATCATAATCCAAAGTTTCAAAGAGCTTGACCGAAACCCCTTTCCCATAAGGATTCTGCAGGGTCCTTTATTTTGAAATAATTAACAACGTTTGACATTTCTAATAAATCATTCATTTTTATCCAACAGAAGAAACCATTTACATGTCAGGTTCCGGATCAGGAGACATTCCTGACGACACAAATGATACTGAACCTGATTCAATCGAGGACGATTTCCATGAAGGATCGGGTAGCATGGAGCATGGCAGAACGCCTTCACCTCCTGCACCGGTACCGCCAGAGGTTCATCCAGAGATCGTAGACAATAGCATAGATGTTGTATATAAGACAAGCAGAGCTGATTCAACAAGTAAACCCCGTATGTCACTTACGAGAGCTCTAGTCAGTTATATGTTCCCCTTAGTGGTCGTATGGTTCGGAGGAATGGCATCAGATGTAGCAAGATGTTTCAACTAAGTCGGTTTGGACGTATGATTGTTGTTGACGTTTTATGTTTATAATTAGGGTTGTAGAAAACTGAATTTTTTGTTAAGGTTAATTGTATATATAATTTTAATTTTATTTGCCGATCGTGTATAAACTTAAGGAATGAATATTTCTTACAATTGTAAAAACAAAATTATATTGTTGAAAAATATAAGAAATACAGTTTTAAAATAATATAATCGCTGGCTATTGCATGACAGCCAACATTATGATCTCTAATTTCTTTTAATTTTTAATCGCTTCCTTCGAAAGGAAAAAAATGCTTTTTATTTTAAAACTTAATCCGAGTGTTCAGATTAATGCTGTACGAATTTTTATTTTGAAATTAAGCTAGAAAAACTTTATTCAGTTTGAATAATATTTTTATTTGTGAGTTTTTAAAGTAACTTTGAATTTTTAAATAATATTTTTGTTTTAAAAATCTGATTCTACTTAAAAAATATAAAATAAAAATACATAACGTTTTATTTTGAACGGCCGGGTCTATTAAATTCAGTCAAATGACAACCCTATTTGTAAATAAGAAAATATATATTTAGGAGTTCTTTTATAAAAATTATGTAAAAAGTCTTTTATTTATTTATGTAATATTCACCTTTATTGAAGTTTTGTATATATTTATTCTTTTAAATTGATTTTATTTTTTAATAATTTATCAATCTTGTTGATAAATATTTTATTATGTGATAATTTAATTTGAAAAATTACAGTTTTTTATGTAACGCATTTAAATAGTTATACGTATATTTTTTTAATTAAAAAAAGTATATAAATGACACTTATCAAATATTGATTAATTAAACATGTTCTCCATGATGCCATTGTAGCCAACCGAATATACTATATCGATCGAATGAAACTTTAACTCACAAGCAGAGTTTGTAATTGAAAGAAATGCCCTTCTGGTTTAGCATTTAACAATAGATTAACACATGGGTTGTTCCAAAAAAAAGTAACTTTTTTTTTCGCTCTTGTTACGATATATGTTTGTTTATAACCTAAAAAATCTTCACCCAAAGAATACCCACAGCAGAGGCAACCGTTTCCCATTTAAATTAATCTTTAGGGCTAATATCTCTATTAGTGATTCATGGTAGCTGACAAAAAAATTCAATAAGTAAAAATTAAAAGAACTAAGTGATTTTTTTTGTTAAAATTTTGGTTTAACAGACTCACTTTTTTAGGGAATTAAATTCTCTACAAAATAACATCCTGAATATTTTGTATCAGTTGTCGTGAATTGTTAATAAACACTTTAATACTTAAGAATCATTTACCAGATTATTTAAATGGGATATGGGCACCTCTTAAAATTGAGCTACAGAATATTTCTTAGGTCATTAACTAACTTATTTCTTGAGAGTGAACGATATTTGTTTTTTGAACACCCTAACGTATTGTAAAATATTTTCCAGTTATGTTTTCATACGAGAAAGTAAATAATTCAAATCTTACGTCATAAATGTGCCATTAAATGAAACATTATTTGCTGGAAATATTTTAAAATAGTGCCAAAGTAATAAACAAATTAAAGTGAATCTTAATAATTGTAAAGTATTTTATACTTTGAATCTATAAAAAGATTATATTATGAACTAATTTACATAAAAAACTGTTATTCGGTTAAGAAATGAAAAAAATTAAAAACGTCAACAATATTTGATTTTTTGTAAAAAAGAATATTAGATTTATTTATATTTTGAGAAAAGTGATGGTGTTTATAGACTGATAGTATATTTATGTGTGATTTAAAAAAGTTTTAATTATTTGATGAAAAATTGAAATTGCCTTAATGTGAAAAAATGAATACTTGCCTGACGTGCATTCAGTGTTTCTACTGCATTTAATTTGTACTGCGAAAGAGAAAATATTGTAACTGTGGAAATACTGAATGATTTCTTATTTAATCAGTACGATATACACCTAGCATCACAAAACCATTTTACTTGGTTGAAAATCTAACAGTTTTTAGTTATTTTATAATAACATCACTTTATTAATATCGAAAGGCGTAAATATTTTTAAAAACGATTTGTAATGTAATATAGTAATTTTAACAGAATTTAACTTTTTTCAATAAGTTTTGTATACGAAATCATGTTTTTATAAAATGAATAATATTATTTAGTGCCATCTATATCAGATTTATTAGTCGATAATGATAAATAATAAATATCCGTTTATTATTATTGACTTAAATTTTGTATATAATTAGATACTAGTGTAAATGGGCATTTAATTTTAAATAGAAGCTTTTGTCAGAGTAACAATCAAGGGCTGTAAGCAATTGAAAATTGAAACAATCATTTGAAATACGTAACAAAAATTAACGAGTCGAAAATTATTAATTTATATGACTGTATACATACTAGTTATTTATTTAATATTAGTTTTAAGTGTAAAATTGTATAATTCTTGTCAAAAATGGCCTTTGGTCTGAGCAACATGTATAAATAATCAATACAATCATTATAAATATTTTATTTATTTTTTATATCTTTTAATAAAACACATTTATGGTCCCATATTTTGTAATTAACAAATTACATTGAAGATACATGTATAAAAATTCAGTCACAGAACAATAAACTTTATATAATACAATTTGTTGTTTATTTTATTCTAATAATACAACTTTAGGCATCAGAAATCTGCAGTTACTCCATGTAACTTTTTGATTTTGTCTTAACGTAAATATAAACAACGATCAATAAGAAAATGGCACCGACTATTGGAAGAGCAATCGTAAGTGCTTGTTGTTTCATATCACTGAAATATTTCTTTCGTTCTTTTTTTTGTTTAGCTGTTTCTTTAGCTTTTCCTTTAAGCTGTCTCATTTTTAACAGAACAGTAAGTTTCAATTAGTTGTCTGCAATAAGGATTATATGAATAATTCAATTACACAACACTATACTTATTGTTATATGCATAATACTATAAAACTTATTAATTAATAACTACCTCTTAACATGCCACGTCGAATAATACGCGACGTGTCTAGCCGTCGGAATAATTATTCAAAACAACTGTAATGTATGTATAGAGAACAAGAAAGAAAGAAAATGAAGATAGGAAATACATCTCAAATTTTACCAATAAAAAAATAAATATTTTTCGTGATCAAATGATTTTTTGAAATTATCCAATCAAAATATACATTTTTGATATACGTCATTTTTAACTTGTGTATGATTGGATATGTAGGCTGATATTATGGAAAGTCAGCAATGATCTGGTCATGGTCAATAGTTAGATAATTCTAGTAATTGTGGTTAGAGACGTACTTTACTATAAATTTATTAGTTAAATGGTCTCTGCATTTGCAATACAATATCAAGATGTGTGTTTACGTACTTTCTGCAGAAAAATACTAAAAATGGTGTTGTTTAAAGACCTTAAGGGCCGGTATTATAAAAGACAGATAAGTTTACTAGACTATTAAATAGCGACAGTGCTAGGTACCAAAAATAATATCGCTGTTTCACTTGCTACAGATAAGTTTATCTCATTCTGATGTCGACAAGTTCAACATTATCAACAAAAAATTACTAAATACTGAATAAAAATAACAAAATCACTATAAAAAACCCCAGATGAACCAAGTAAATTTACTCCTACCTATTCGAAACGAATAAAATTTACTTAAGTTTTGGTCACGTGACACCATGACAGAATAAATCTGACAGTTCTTTTAAGAAAATCATAACCTAAATCATACGTAATTTCCAGTAATTTCAAACTGTATTTAAAAAAAAACATGGTAAGTTAATAAATATTTGTGCTTATTATATCGTTTTTATGGTAGTTTTATATATTTGTAATTTTCAGAAACAAACCTGTTCATTTATATGCGTACATAGGGTATAAACATGAAATATGCAGTACGCGATAAGTCAATATGCAATGATTTTCAAAGAAAATGAAACAGAAGAATTCTGATTGCAAGAGGACAGCAATTATTTTTCATTTCAAGTACAAACAAATAAATACAATAAACTAGACCAAAATTACTTTGTTGTTTGATTAATGTTTTCATATGTAGGTACCGTACAAAGGTAATTGTTTCGAAATAAGATCTTTGAAAATACAGTAGAAACCGATTATAACGATATCAAAGGGACTGGTCATATTAAGTTGAAAAAGCAGAAAGTCGTAATAACAGGTAAAAATACATTAATATGAAATTCAGCTGGACTTTTATTTTGGGTCGTTATAACCTATACGTCATATTAACCGATGTCAAGATGTCATTATAGCCGGTTTCAATGGTACGTATAAATATTTTTTGAAAACCAGATATATTGACAGTTTTACAAAAAATAACTTTGTTTCTTGTACCTTGTTTTGAAAAGTAATGTATAGTTTTAATTAATAAATAATTTTTGAACAACTATCTACGCTTTTTATTTAATTTTCGAAGCTGTGCTCTACGGTAACATCTGTAAGGAAGAATATAAGGTAATAAATAACACCTGTTTCTTTAACTTTGATTCTAATTGTAACAAATGAGCGAATTTGAAATAATAATGTAATACGAAGTCAATTATAACTGCGATTGTAAGATACTATCTATTCAAAGATGCGCTTATATGGGAAAAAATTGTACATCTTTAGATCAAAAATTACAGTAATATAGAGAAAACTACAAACCAAAAGATACCGATCTGTCATGGATTTATAATCCATTCAAGTTGCGATCAACTACATAAATATTAGTTTGAAATATTATCTAACGTGTTTCTTAAATAATCTTCAGTAAGTTTTGTACACAATCTAAAAATGAAAAATATGTACCAATTCTTTTGTATAATATCATAAAAATGTAACTTTCATTTCGAGTGTACAATAAAATTCAGAATTCATGAGAATTTTAAATATTGTAAAAACATATGTACATTTGAGTTTTAGGTTATGAACTTATAAATAAAAATATGTTTGACAAGTTTGACATTTGTGTCCATAGATAAAGAAATTAGTTGTGTTGTAATATTTTCTAATGTAAAAATTTTATATAAATTTCCGTAATATTGAATTAAATAGATGTTTTTAGAGTTTTCACATATTTACAATCTTATTTTCAGTTTTATTTTATTATATAACTGATATTATTTTGTCTGATAAATTCATAATCAACAAACATTTCCGATGACATTTGTCACATTATTTGGAACCCCATAGAATGTGTAAACTATTAGATGAGTAAATTTATTCCCAGAGTAAAAGTTATCTGGCCTTTATAATACCGGCCCTAAGGGCCGGTATTATAAAGGCCAGATAACTTTTACTCTAGGAATAAATTTACTCATCTAATAGTTTACACATTCTATGGGGTTCCAAATAATGTGACAAATGTCATCGGAAATGTTTGTTGATTATGAATTTATCAGACAAAATAATATCAGTTATATAATAAAATAAAATGAAAAATAAGATTGTAAATTTGTAAAACCTCTAAAAACATCTATTTAATTCAATATTACGGAAATTTATATAAAATTTTTACATTAGAAAATATTACAACACAACTAATTTCTTTATCTATGGACACAAATGTCAAACTTGTCAAACATATTTTTATGTATAAGTTCATAACCTAAAACTCAAATGTATGTTTTTACAATATTTAAAATTCTCATGAATTCTGAATTTTATTGTACACTCGAAATGAAAGTTACATTTTTATGATATTATACAAAAGAATTGGTACATATTTTTCATTTTTAGATTGTGTACAAAACTTACTGAAGATTATTTAAGAAACACGTTAGATAAAATTTCAAACTAATATTTATGTAGTTGATCGCAACTTGAATGGATTATAAATCCATGACAGATCGGTATCTTTTGGTTTGTAGTTTTGTCTATATTACTGTAATTTTTGATCTAAAGATGTACAATTTTTTCCCATATAAGCGCATCTTTGAATAGATAGTATCTTACAATCGCAGTTATAATTGACTTCGTATTACATTATTATTTCAAATTCGCTCATTTGTTACAATTAGAATCAAAGTTAAAGAAACAGGTGTTATTTATTACCTTATATTCTTCCTTACAGATGTTACCGTAGAGCACAGCTTCGAAAATTAAATAAAAAGCGTAGATAGTTGTTCAAAAATTATTTATTAATTAAAACTATACATTACTTTTCAAAACAAGGTACAAGAAACAAAGTTATTTTTTGTAAAACTATCAATATATCTGGTTTTCAAAAAATATTTATACGTACCATTGAAACCGGCTATAATGACATCGGTTAATATGACGTATAGACGTATAGGTTATAACGACCCAAAATAAAAGTCCAACTGAATTCCATATTAATGTATTTTTACCTGTTATTACGACTTTCTGCTTTTTCAACTTAATATGACCGGTCCCTTTGATATCGTTATAATCGGTTTCTACTGTATTTTCAAAGATCTTATTTCGAAACAATTACCTTTGTACGGTACCTACATATGAAAACATTAATCAAACAATAAAATAATTTTGGTCTAGTTTATTGTATTTATTTGTTTGTACTTGAAATGAAAAATAATTGCTATCCTCTTGCAATCAGAATTCTTCTGTTTCATTTTCTTTGAAAATCATTGCATATTGACTTATCGCGTACTGCATATTTCATGTTTATACCCTATGTACGCATATAAATGAACAGGTTTGTTTCTGAAAATTACAAATATATAAAACTACCATAAAAACGATATAATAAGCACAAATATTTATTAACTTACCATGTTTTTTTTTTAAACACAGTTTGAAATTACTGGAAATTACGTATGATTTAGGTTATGAATTTCTGTCAGATTTATTCTGTCATGGTGTCACGTGACCAAAACTTAAGTAAATTTTATTCGTTTCGAATAGGTAGGAGTAAATTTACTTGGTTCATCTGGTTTTTTTTATAGTGATTTTGTTATTTTTGTTCAGAATTTAGTAATTTTTTGTTCTAAATGTTGAACTTGTCGACATCAGAATGAGATAAACTTATCTGTGCAAGTGAAACAGCGATGTTATTTTTGGTACCTAGTACTGTCGCTATTTAATAGACTTGTAAACTTATCTGTCTTTTATAATACCGGCCCTAAATGATTTAAATATCAAGCTGTCAAACTGACAGCCGTCAAATTGCACGTAGTTTATCGAGTAACCTTTAAAATGTTATGATATAGAAATATAATAATAAAAATACAATCAAAATGTCTGCAGAATTATCTACCAAACTTAAAACCAAATCTCTGTACATCCAGCTTTTAAATAGTTTTTCTTACCAAGAATTTGTCTGCGGTATGGGTGCTGCTTTTATAAATATTGCTCTAACGTATCCTCTGAACAAAGTTATATTTCGACAGGTATGTGTTTAGCAAAAAGTTAAATAAATCAAATATTCAATTGAATTGAGTTTTTCCACAAATAGGGTATGTTTTACTTCAGTTATAACACTTATAACTATATATTTATTCGTACATATGTTGTTTATTATCCTGATATAATAAAATATAAAATAAAATAATATAAATAACTATATCCTTTATAAAATATATTCTTAAGATATATAAATATGATTGGTAATAATTTCGTGTATAATACCATTTGTTCGCTTTTAGTAGGTAATAAAATTTGACTAGACTTGCCTGTAATTTTTATACAAAATTTGAATAAACCATCACGATTATACTAAACAGGAATTTGGATATAAAATATATGCCTGAAATCATGAATATTTTTTAATTTCAGATGTTACATAACAGCTCAGTAAAAGCAGCTGCTCGACAGATTTATAGTGAAGGTATTTATTACTTGTACAGAGGTTTACTACCGCCTTTATGTCAGAAGTCTCTGTCATTTTCAATAATGTTTGGGATGTACGAACAGGCCCGCCGTCCGTTAATAAGTACCGGTATGAATCCCTATATGGCCAAGAGCATTGCAGGAATATATGCCGGAACCATGGAAGTTATATTAATGCCATTAGAAAGAATTCAAACACTACTTTCCGACTCACACTATCATAAAGATTTCAAAAACACAGCGCACGCTTTCAAAGTAATAGGTGCACAATATGGCTTTAAAGAATATTATCGAGGCATGGTGCCAATATTAATTCGTAATGGATCTTCGAACGCGTTATTTTTTATATTTAGAGAAGAACTACAAGAGAAAATACCGAAATCTGGTTCGCAATTAAGGAAAACAGTTTTAGAATTTGTTAACGGTGCTGTTATAGGTGTAACGTTAAGTTGTATTTTTTATCCGTTGAACGTTATGAAGATAGCTGCTCAGTGTACTGTAGGAGGTGAGTTCAAGAGTTTTAGATCTGTGGCGATGCAGGTGTACAAAGAGCGTGGTGGCAGCATATGGCAAATCTATAACGGTGTTAGCACAAATTGTACGAGGGCTTTCTTCAGTTGGGGAATAACTAATACTGCATACGAATCTTTGAAAAAGTTAGTGTATTAACATTATTAATTTATTTTAAGTGTTCAGATTTGCCACATCATTTTATGATAAGCGAATTGAATTTTTAAATTTGTGAAACTAGCATATATTTTGTACTGATTTTTACTGTATGCATATAAAATTTATACTAACTTAAAAAATCATTAAGAAATTATGACGTTTCCTTATTTCAATCATAATAACTTAAAAATTTTATTAACAATTATTTTTGTCGTAAAGTTGAAAGATTGATGACAAATTGGCAAATATTTTTTTTTCTCTTTCTCACTTCTGGGGTATTTCTTAATGATTCTAAAAAACCATTATATAAAAAAAATATATATGTAGTCTATTTCTGAATTTTGTAAATTTTTCCGTAGCTATTAATAGATCAGTTTTATTAATATGTTAATGAAATAACTGTACTTAATAATTTGATAATATGATATCTAAATAATATAATTTTTTATTATTTTATTATCATATGATAATAAGTCAGTATGATTGTTTTTTAATGTATTTGTTTTTGCATGGTATTTACAGTGTATATTTGGTATTAAGTATAAATTTTAAAAATTAGTATTATTTAAAATCATTCGATAACAAAATGTATGCTAGATTCCGTTGTTTTATTTAAAGTATTTATATTAATATTTAGTTATTTACCAGAACAAAAGACACTTATAGCATGAGAACTGATTATTAGAAGACTGTGTGTATTTGACCAATTGTTAAAATTGTTTATTTAACAAAAAATTAAATTATGAAAAAATTATATATCATTTGAAAAATTGAAATGCAAGGTATTAATTAAAGGAGTTTCATATTATCTAATAATAAACACAAGATACAAAATTCATATAATATTTTTGTCAGGGCTGGCTCACGTTACTTGTAATGCAAACAATTGCCTAGAGCATCAAATGCCAGAGGGTGCCCTGTCACATGTTTGATCCTGTATAATATTTCTCATGTTATCTTAAGTCCGGCCCTGTACATTATTTATTTATAGTACATAGTAATATAATTATCATTCTATTGACTTCTTCAGTTTTTTATCTGTCAAGGGTTTAATTATGTCAATATTAATCATGTTGACAAAGTCATTAAATATAAAGTACAGTACAACCTCCTTATACTAGAAGTTTATATACTTTTAAACGCATTGTTCACTAATTCAAAGTTTAACATAACCTTAAACTAGTGTAGTAGTGGGGAAAAAAACCAAGGAGAAAATGTATGTTTAACCCTCCGATAGGCGCATGTATCCTACAGATACATTGTGATTTTATATTGGTTCTAACGGACACGTTTCAAAAGCTAGACCTTCCTCCTCCCATGTATCTTCCTAGCTCCCGTGGTGGTTTGTAACAGTATGCCAAGTGATTACAAAGTAGTCAGTGGTGTTTATATATTGCTGTTTTGTATCTCACAGATACATGCCTACTATCTACTATACTAGCGCAAAACGTACCTGTCTTTCAAAGTATTGTTGTATAAATTGTAAAAAATTTTATGTCGTGAAATTTTTTTTGAGTTGAAATTTACCAAAGTATGCTTTTTTTCAGTTTTGTTTCAACCAGTTTTTTTTTTCAATTTATAGAAATACCATTTATTTAATTTATATGTATTTAAGTGTTTTAATATTAATGAATGGGTTAATTGATAAATAAAAAAATTTATTAATAGTATGTAGCAGACGTTTCGGAACTTCTGTTCCTTCCTCAGTGCTTATTATTATATTACAAAGTTTTTTACATCTTTTCAATTGAAAAGATGTAAAAAAAAACTTTGTAATATAATAATAAGCACTGAGGAAGGAACAGAAGTTCCGAAACGTCTACTACATACTATTAATAAATTTTTTTATTTATTAATTTTTGTTTATTATTGACCAATTAACCCATTCATTAATATTAATATATAATAATGGTCATTTATATGAATTCAAATTTAAGTGTTTTATATACCTGATATTTCATAAAACTAAATGCAAATAAGTATTTTGAATTAATAGGTGTTTAATATGAAAATATTGAAATGTATCTGTGAGATACATTCATGTAACTTTCTATGCGTGCCTATCGAAGGGTTAAGGAGATAAATTTTATTGATAAGAGAGATTTATGTATTTAGAGAGTAAACTTTAAAAGAGGTTGTACTGCATTACAATAATGTGTAGATCCACCGAAGAGATTAATAAATAAGACATTTTTTTACATTTTAGTTTTGTTTTGTATTGTTGCGAAAACAAACTGTTTACTTACTTACTTACCTATTGTAGTATTTAAGTGCAAATATGAAATAGAAACAGTTAAAAAATAGATTTTTCACTAGATGTTTCACTTTGTTTTTATTTTGTCTTCGATGTTTGCCAATTTAAATAAAAACAAATAAAAATCTTCAATTTTTTTTGTTACCATCAGCAAGGGAACATATTGGAATTTACTTTTCAGTGGATGTACACCTTTATAGTTTTATTATGTGTTTTTAGAAATATACAAAAAGTAATTATTGTTTTTAATAACATTTATGGGGATTATAATATTGATGGCCTTAGGACCTTAGGTCATTAAATGGTAACTGATATCTTGGCATTTTTCTCAAGTCCATTGGGAAGCTTTTTAGTAATATTTTTCTGCCGCCATATAGTATGTTATCATAGGTGGGCATTAACTTAATCCGTTAATCGTTAATTAACGAAGTTAGCAAAAAGCTTAACGGATTAACATTTAGGTTTAACTTCCGTTATATTTTACTTCCGTTAACTTCAGTCCGTTACATTGGTTGTTTGATGAAAAGTACATAAGATTGTTGTCGAAATAGAAAAAAGGTCTTCAAACATTTTGGATTATTAACTTTTAACGGTTAACTTTCGTAAAATTTTCAGTTAATTCAGTTAACTTTAACTTCCGTTAAATTTTTGGAATTTTAACGCTTTAACGATTAACGAAGTTAACTTTTCGATTAACTGTGCCCACCTATGTATGTTATATGTAGTTCCACTTTTTTTTGAGAAATTTGTTAATTTAATGATATCCAAACTTTCAGATTGTTCTTCTAAGAAATAAAATTTGCAGTTATCATGTTATGAGACCATTGATATATGTACCTATATGGTATTCTTGTGTTGTACTGATTGTTAAATAATATGAAGTTACCTTTACTTGTGAAATATAGTATTTCGCTCAATCGGTGGCAACTCTGGTAATTGTGATTGTCGTGTTCACTTTTTATATTAAGATTTTATTAAAATTGCAATATTTTTTAAAATGTACATTTTATGTAAGTTATTTGAAGAGTGTAGGAACAAAATTTGGTACTTCAATTTTTGATTAGTTTTTTTACAAATTATACTGAATTTATAATTTTTTGGTATACTCGACTGCAAATTATTTGTTTTTAACTTTGTTCCTTCACTCTTAATTTTGCCTGAATTTATTTATTATAGCATAATAAAATTTTAAATCGAACTATATGTTTAACTAGTCGTAAAAAGTAAACAATAATAAATTATTAGCACATATTTATATATAAATATAAATTATTATACATTGTTGGGTAGAATTTATATCGAGGCTTAAATTATTCAATTTAATGTGTTTACTATAAAGTTATTTATAAATTAGCATTTTTGTGTTGTTTAAATTGATAACAAATACATGTGTCAATTTTCTATACTAATATCTATATTTAATTGTAGTTAACAAATCTGTACTGATAAGATATAGGAAATCTGTGTTGATAATATACCTACTAATTAAGTTGATTTAATATATTTTATTTGTATAAAATTATTATTGTTATTTTAAGTGTTTTTTAAAATATATTATATTGATGATATCGTTTTATTATTTAAATATAAAAAATAATCAATATAGTTTAAATAGAATTAATATTAATGATGATTGTCGGCTATAAAAATTAATTTTAGATTTTATTACATATATAACTCGAGTAAATAATCATTATTTGAAAATATAATGCACATGTAAAATTTATTTTGAAATTGAGCAAGTGCGAAACAATTCGACCTTAAAAAGGTTGAATATTATAAATACCGATAAACAGTATCTAACAAAATAAACATTAATATAACTGTTACGAAACATTAAAAAATATTTACATTCTAAATAACATCAGGTGGTTTAATATAGTTATATTTATAATATATGAGACTAAACAACTGTATCAAAGATAAGAAACTATGAATAACTATATATTTTCTTTTCGTGCTGAAAAAAATTTTCATTGCCATTCCATTTAAAAAGTCAAATGTAAATCGAACCGTTTCTCATATTGTATAATTTTTCAATGTATTCTATTATGTATTTGGTAAATAGGTAACACAAAAT
The DNA here is from genome assembly GCA_949319165.1 of Sialis lutaria. Classification (NCBI taxonomy): domain Eukaryota; kingdom Metazoa; phylum Arthropoda; class Insecta; order Megaloptera; family Sialidae; genus Sialis; species Sialis lutaria. The sequence goes on from OX439241.1 coordinate 12,574,227, forward strand.
TTACAAGTGGATTAAAACTTTAGTAAAATTAATAACCTTTTACTTTAAATATTATCGTAAAAATGGCAGTAGAATGTATTTAATATTTTATTGCATTCTTATTTTGAATAATTTTTGAAAAAATTTTAAATGTGAAAATTTTGTGTGTGATCTCAATATCATTTTTCAGATTTTTCTCATTAATATTTTTTTAGAAATATGGGTAGGTGATAAAATATTTTTACAATATTTTTGAAAATTTGTTGAACGAAGATTTGAATAACAACAAAATGATTACCTACATATTTAAATTCATTGAATTGCTAGCTTTTATTTCATATATCACTAACGGGGATTTAATTAAAAAAATGTATTTTATGACCTATTTGCCATCCTTAAAAAGCTCAAAAAAAACTTAAAATTTTATTTTTATAATTATGTATTTTGTTTTATAATTATTTATAGTGTCCGACAGAAACTGGTTTTTACGACCGAAACCGAAACCGAAAACGAATTTCGGCAACATTCTCAGTTTCGGCCGAAACCGAAACCGAAACCGAAACTTCCTTACAAGGATAATGTTTTGAGGGAAAAATAAAGAAAACGTTATTATAATCAGTCAGTCTTTATTTTTTTATCTTTAAATCACATAACTATGCAGTCTTCGACATTTTTACTTATTGGTACAACCCCTCATTTAAGAAAAAAATATTAATTGCGCCTTAAAAATACTCAAAATAGGTGAAGTGTTTATTTGAGTGGTTAGATTCTTCTTTAGAATATTATTCATGTTTTTTTTTTAAATATTAAACATAAAATTACCTATTTTTGATGGAATTTAACGCGCCGAACTTGACCGATCACAGCGCGAGAACTCCCGAATGCAGTTTCGGTTTCGGTCGTAGTTTCGGCAGGTTTGCCGCCGAAACCGAAACTAAACCGAAACTCGTTTTTTTGCCGAAACTCGACCGAAACCGAAACCGAACATTCGGTCGGACACTAATTATTTATTTACTACAACTATACTTACACTCACCGTTCTATACAACGATATACGTTCTATACAGCGGTAATTCAACCGTTCTATAGAACGACGGTTAAAGGAGTTAATTAATGAATTTAAATTTCGCGCAGAAATATAGTAGTCAAGGGCAGTATTATGGTGGGGATAGGGAAAGATTGTTGAATATAATGGTCGGTCAGTTGTGATATGGAGCTGTCGTTAAGTAGAAGGTTTTTTTTATAGAGCGGTGAATGTACTCATCTCGCGATTTACCGACCGCTTGATTTACCGACGAGCCAAACGCGCGATTGACCGACCATCTATCTCCACCATAATACCACCGACTGTTATATTCTTTGTTATATTTCTGCGCGAAATTTAAATTCACCAATTAACGTTGAGGTCGGTACGGTGGTGGGGGGGGGCCCTCTCGACGTCGGTAAATCAAGCGGTTGAATTACCAACAACGTCGGTAAATCAAGCGATGAGTGTACCTATATCAAATCTCAACTACCTAGGTCAAACGGATAAGAAGGCTGTTACCGACATACAGACACAGGCAGATAGATTCCATGTGTTCCCTTTTCACACCTCGGTACAGAACACTAATTATATCAAAGAAATATAATAAAATAATAATAATAATAATTTTCATCGCAATGAAACCTTTTTCCTTTTTCAGAAAAAAGCATTATTGCGAAAAAAATTGGTATAGGTAAATTCATATACCGATAGTTATAGTCAGGGCCGGATTTAAAAATTTGCCGCCCGTAGGCAGTTGCGAAAATTGCCGTCCTTTTCGATTAAAAAGTTGAGATTTTGTTATCAAAAAAAAATCTGAAGACCTTTTTTTTATTTTTTAGTTTTTTTAGTAAAAAAAATGTTAGTAATAATTCTGAAGACCTTTTTTTTAGCTTTTCCAAGTAAAATTAATGTCTATTTCTTTCTATTTCTTTTTCATACCAAAATTTGGCGCCCCCAAAAAAATGCCGCTATAGGCAGCTGCCTACATTGCCTGCATGGTAAATCCGGGCCTGGTTATAGTTACAATTTTTTGTCAAACCTAGAAATAACGTGCTGCACCGTTCTCTAGCTTACATTAGTGCCATTAGTGCTTAGTGTTTTTTGGTTTTAAAGTTACGACAAGCGACAAGTAAGAAAAGGTCAGGATCGTAATGCATCGTAATACTGACTTTGAAATGGGTTTCGATTCTAATTGAAAAAGGGCTCTAACCTGTAAAGATTTCAGAAGTTTTATATTAGAAGTTATTTTATAAAATAAGAACTTAAATAGCAAATAATAGGCGCTGCATGTTGAGACGAAATTTACTTAAATTCGAACGAGACTGAGAAGAGGCCCAAATTTCGTCTTGGGTACAGCCTTAGCTGTGACACCGCAAGAAGATGGGGGGAGATCTAACAGGGGTCTTACTTTTTTTTCTAAATTTGTTATGTCGGGTACCTATTACAAAGAATTAGCTTTAGAGTGAAAGCTAAGCAATGAATCAAATCTACATTAATTTGCTCGGAATTTTAGAGTTGTAGAATTTATGTCAAGGCAAAATTTTTTTTTTTTTAATCTGTCAATATTAAAAAAATCCCGAAGGCAATTGAATAACCATTTTTTTTCTCTTCACGTTATTTTTTTAGTACTGGACAAAATAACTTCTAAAACTGCATATTTCAATTTCAGAGCAGTGACAAATGTGATAATAAATATATAATAATATAAATTCTATGCATTTTATGAGGTGCAACTGTTACTAACACTTGTAGATCGCTTATTTCTACTTAACGCGCTTGCATCAATGGTCATTCTATAAACCATACCATTCTTTATAACAGTCAGAACAAATTCTTTATAATACCTGACTAAATTAGATTTCATATTGGAAAAAACCTGCTGAAAATCCTAGTTTGATAAGATATAAAAACCATCTGCCATAGCCCTAGTAATAATAAATAACTGCCCAGTAATTGAAAAAGTAATCAAAAGGAATCAAATTTTGACGTTTCATTCCGGTTTCTGTAAAATTCCGTATTCACCGCCGTTTAAGTATTGTTTATTATGTCCAAGCAGTCTGAAGAAGTTTTACAGTGCTGCCAACATATTTTTAGTTGTCAATTTTCATTATAGATTCCGTTTGAATCCAGTAAACGTTATTCAGATTGACAATTTGCTATATCTTTTACGGAATGAAATACCGTTTGATTCTTTTCTCAATTACTGGGTGCCTTCAAAAATTTTCTTACAAAATGAAACATAGGTACGCATATGGTTTATTGGTATTATGTTTATTATTTTATCTTGAAGAAATATTACTAGGAATGGTTTCAAAAATGGTCTTATGTATCCTTCAAATATCTGAGAATCATTTTATATTGCCTTATTGCATACATAAATTAATACTTTTAATACAGACGCATATAAACTATGTAGAGAAATGGGTTTTCTCTGCTACATTACAATACGTGATTTTGTGTTATTCTTTGCAAACATACTCGTTTATTTTAAATAAAGATACGATGCAGATTCTTCAATGTTTCCGGTCGATTAGATTTGAAATATTAATGAAAATAAAATGCTTTTTTTTCAATATCTTTTCTTTTGAAGTTATCTCTCGCACCTATCCAACAGTGGCGCCTCTATATGTATTTGTTGACGTAGGGATTTAGGAAATCTTAGGATACCAGCAGATACAAAATATCGTGAAGACCCTAATGAACCTCTGAGAAAATTAAAAGTACGTACCCATTGTTCAGGAGTTACTGATTTAAATGAAGTATCAAATTCGATAAGACTGGTATCCATTGGTGGGCATTAACTCGTTAATCCGTTAATCGTTAATTAACGAAGTTAACAAAATGGTTAACGGATTAACTTTTAAGTTAACTCAAAAAAATGTTAACGCTTTTGTTAACTTCCGTTAATTTTAGTCCGTTACATTGGTTGTTTGATGAAAAGTACATAAGCAAGTTGTTGAAATAGTAAAAAAAAGGTCTTCAAACATTGTGGATGGTTAACTTTTTAACGATTAACTTTAACTTTCGTTAAATTTTCGATTTTTCGGTTAACTTTAACTTCCGTTATACATTTTCGGAATTTTAACGCTTTAACGATTAACGAAGTTAACTTTTTGATTAACTGTGCCCACCTATGCTGGTATCCACAATATCTCAAAAACGAACTGTTTACTAGTTTAATTATATCGTTATATTTCGAATCAACAATATATGAAAAACTGTGGATACAGAGAAATGAACACAATGTGTAAAATTTGGTTAACAAAAGTGAAGATAGAGATTTTTTACACTCATATTTAAATAAAGATTATCTATTTTTTGAAAATTCGATTTTTGAATCAGATACATAGTCAACCCAGTGACTTATTGAGAAAAGAATCAAACGGAATGAATTCCTGGGAAATTTTGAGACAACATTATATTCTTCACTGGTTTTTGATCTGTAGCGACTTGCAATGATCTACAACAGTTTACAAAGATCTAAAATGATCTACAACGATCTACAAAGATCATTGAAGGTCATTGTAACGTTGAAATGATTTTTCAACGTTGAAAATTCATGAATTTTCAATTTCTCTCACGATCTACAACAATCTTTAGAGATTTTTTTAGATCGTTTTAGGTCTTTGTAAGACATTGTAGATCTTTACAAGTATCCACAGATCAAAAACCAGTGAAAATATGATGTCACAAAATGCAGATCTGTCGAAATCTAAGTAGATATCTATTTCTATTATATGATACCTATATAAGGTATTACCAATTTTCAATCTGAATGACTTTTACCGGATTTAGACGGAATCAATAATAAAAATTGACAACTAAAAAAAACTAAAGCAATATGGATTGGCAACACTTGGACGCAGAGCCGGCCGAACGGCCAGGCGACCCAGACGACAGCCTAGGGCGCCAATTTCGTGGGGGCGCCAATTGTTATAAACTTATTTTCTTTGTTCTGTTCTAGGGCGCCAAATTTAAGCTTTACATATTTTTTGAATAATAATTTTGATTTTTTCCGCCAAATAATTCATTTTACTTAATAAAATGCTTAATATGTAAAATAGTTTACGAATTTTCCAATCTTTGTGTGTAACGTTTCTGAACACACTGGAATAATATAAGTGTCAAATAAATAAAAACTGCACTATCGACATGCACAGTGACAGCTTTAGGGGGGGGGGGACTAGGGCAATCGCTTGGGGCGCCAGGCCGGGAGGGGCGACGGAAGGCCACAATAGCTTCTTCAAATAAGTTTGAAATCCAATAATATTCTTCTTCAGCAATTAAAAGTGTGTAATCGCAAGGGACCGTAAAATTTATAAAAACGGAGTTAATGCCGCCAATAGCTATACTAGTTAAAACAATAGGTACTATTCCGATGAACGACCGCGCCACAAAAAAATGCGAATTAAAATCCCTTTTTTGTAAATATCTTTACTGTTATAATATATATTATGTATGTATCATTCAGCCATTATATTTTTTTTCAGTGATAATACATATGCAGACAACATTGATTACTCAACTCTTTACATTTTTTAATCATTCATTTTAATAATTTTTTTTTTTAATTATCACTTTTTTTTGTCCATCAGATTTTTTTGTAGTTCGCAATTTGGGAGGGAGGGGGGTGTCAAAAAAAATCTCGCCTGGGGCGTGAGAATCACAAAGGCCGGCTCTGCTTGGATGTAATAAACAATAATTGAACGTAATGAAATTATTAGCGGTGAATACGCAATTTTACAGAAATCCGAGTAAAACGTCAAAATTTGGTTCCTTTTTTTGTGAATTTCAAAAATTTTGGAGGGAGTTTAAGGTGCATATTTGGCCATACTCATACCAATTACATAATTTGATTTTTTTCTTTATATAAAATTCTACATAATCTCTCGATAAAAAACATGTTAGTTTTAGAATAATTCCTAGGTATGAAATTTGCAGATTTTTTTTTTATAAATCGTATCCTAGACTAGTTAATAACAATAATTGAATCCTACAACTCATATAGTTATGTATATATTGTACTCGAGTGAAACAATTTGAGCCTGAAATGAAAAGACGAGAAAAAGCGACTAAAGCAAACACTTGGGACACGTTCCGCAATGTCAGCATTACCATTGTTCTGTGTCACTAGATCAAGTGGTGCCATCTAACCGCGCCGCACTCGACATACTGCTGTGGGTCCCTGCGGCCGTTACTGATATATAGGTATATGTATTTATTTTCGCTGTTTCTGTTGTCTCTGCCGAATTAAACTTGTATACGTTATGTTTTCTGCAGATGTTTTGATACAATTTTCCAATTCCATTCTTATTCTTTTTGTTTCGTATAAATAGATATGCATATACGATGGATAGGGTTGGGTTGGAAATAAAATTTATCAGCGTTGGGTGGCGTTATTGTACCTTGGTGAAAAGATATCTGTATTCTCATAGACTCTCATAGAAACCACTATAATCTCTATGTGTAAACTCATTAATCTCATAGAAATCATAACAATTTCTATGAGGATCTATAAGATCTTTTCACCACTCAGTAATTGAAAAAGTAATCAAAAAAAATCAAATTTTGACGTTTCATTCCGGTTTCTGTAAAATTCCGTATTCACCGCCGATAATTTCATTACGTTAAATTATTATTTATTATGTTTAAGCAGTCTGAAGAAGTATTGCAGTGCTACCAACCTATTTTTTAGTTGTCAATTTTCATTATTGATTCCGTTTGAATCCGGTAAACGTCATTCAGATTGACAATTTGCTAAATCTTTTACGTTCAGATTCCGGAATAAAACAGAATGGTATTTCATCCCGTTTGATTCTTTTCTCAATTTATAGGCAGGGTGTCATATTAGAGATAAAATATAGTAGAGCATCATTATTGTCCGGATCGCTACTCTGTTCATCATTATTGTTCGACCTCTAATATCATTACTGTCCGATTGTTTATAATCTTCTTCTACAGATTCTACACGTTCTACTCTTCATACAGAAGTGACAATTTATAATCTGTGTAATAATCACACAATAATAAAAACTGCTGTAAAACGCGCATATGTTTCGTATGCACTCTATGCGCGCGAGGGGAAAAACTCGGAGTGGGAAAAATACAAGGAAACAATATTGACATTTGGTTGCCTCGATCAGCGGAAAATAATACTGTTCTAATTCTAATGGACAAGACTGGGAGAATACGAGGTTTTAGAAATAGATAATCATATGGCTTGGCCTCACAATGTACATCCCTTAAAAATTTAAATGTAGGTATTACCTAGTTAAAATTTTTGTACAACTAAATAGCATAGGTGGGCATTAACTCGTTAATTTGTTAATCGTTAATTAACGAAGTTAACAAAATGGTTAACGGATTAACTTTTAAGTTAACTCAAAAAAATGTTAACGCTTCTGTTAACTTCCGTTAAATTCAACTTCCGTTAACTTTAGTCCGTTACATTGGTTGTTTGATGAAAAGTACATAACAAAGTTGTCGAAATAGGGTCAGTCCGCGGTGACGGGTGTGATATTTCAACTCGTTATATATAACATGGTTTTACCATTTTTCTGTAGATCTTAATGTAATACATGTATATTGAAAGAATAAAAGGTCTAAATAGTTTAATAGTTTGCCACGATCATCACTTATTCTTAAGTAAGTTATTGTGATTTCACCTTATTGTTGTCTTTTTGGAAATTTTTTGTAAATTTTTTGAAATATTTTAAAAATTAACCAACATTTTTCTAATTTTCTTTTGGTTTATGAAAATCGATGTTAAATAGCCTGTTAATTTTATATTTTAGTATTCATTTTCGTAAAATATTTTTTTGACTATCTGGTATCGATTACCGCGGACTGACCCAATATCTAAAAACGGTCTACAAACATTTTGGATGGTTAACTTTTTAACGGATTAACTTTAACTTCCGTTACATTTTCAGAATTTTAACGCTTTAACGGTTAACGAAGTTAGCTTTTCGATTAACTGTGCCCACCTATGCTAAATAGATATACTAAAAATTAAAAAAAAAAAAAAAAATTCAATACCTACAAATTAACGACCAAAATTATAGACCAAGTAAACATAAAATCATTTTAGAACCGGTTATAAAAGAAATTATTGATTTTTTATGTTTTAAAAATGCAAACTTATCAATATCTCGATTAATAAAAATGTAACGTAATGAAACAAAACTCAAAATAAACATTTTAAATTGAAAAAAAAGTTTTGAAGTTTTGTAATTATAATTAACAATAATACAACGAATTCACCGCAACAAGTTGTCAAAATAATGAATATTTTTTAAAATAAACAGCAAACTGTTCTACTTCTAGTGATTCAATTTGGCTGTATTTATATAGAGTTCTATTCTTATAACCACTGGTCTACAACAAAAATTCCTAGAGATTTGAATAGGTGACTTAGAAGGTATTTGTTATGCCGAAACCGAATTCGTTGCCCAAATGGTTCCATCACGTCCGAAAATTGACGATTTTAGCATTTTTGGGGAATTTGAAGAAAACTTCAGAAAAAAATTACCTATTTATAAATAAGGTAATTTTTTCTGAAGTTTTCTTTCATGATTCCAAATAGTACTATCTTTTCTCTTTAAAATGTTTTTTTACATTTCATTGTGCGACTTTTATTCACCGAAATATACTACTTTGAAGATATACATATGAGTAAAGTTTATTGTGTCTATAATACTACATTCCATTAACAAAAATATCATAGTTCATACTATATAAGCAAAACCTACTTTAATGGATGCAATAACATAGGGGAAACGGTACAATGATTAACCACTGATAATGATTGGCCACTTTTCAGATTTTTTTTTAAATAAGAAACATAGTAACTTAATAAAATAGAAATGCTTACTAAAATGGTAGCCTACTTTATTGTGATTGTTTTAAGAGCATATTTTTGAGTATACGCTTAATATTTTCGATAATAATTACATAACTTTGATTTTAAATTTTAACGTATTGTAATTTTGACATTTTGTTAAAGACATACATAAGAATGAATGAGTGAATAAAAATAAAATTTGTGTTAATAATTTGTAATATATAAAAACAGCTGTTAGTTTATATTGAAGCTAATTATTAAATGTAAATGTTTCAGATAGTAATTGTTAATTATTTTTCAAATATTATTTTTAAACTCTACTGGCCAATCATTGTGTTAACACATATAAGTTTTTCTAATGATTGGCCACTGTTGGTTAGTTATTATTTATAGGTAAAAAATATGCCTAAAAAACAAAAATAATAAAAATAATGTTGCTAAAAACATAAATGAGGAAAACGTAGCTCATGAACAAACAAATTTAGATATAGAAAAAAAATCAGCAAAGAAGATTGATAAAATTTATGAAATGGGCGCCCCAGACAATTTTTTACATTATTTCAGCCCCCTGCCCACCCAGAATAATATTTATTGCTTAGAATTTTGATACTGTTTTATGAAAAATAAATTTTTTTGATGATACAATACTAAAATAAAAAACAGTTAATAACATGACAAATTTTCAAGTTTTCGAGATTTTGATATTAAATTTTAGAATTTTAAAACAAAATAAAAACGTAAAAATATGAAAGCTGGATAAACGAATATGAATTACTGAAAATCAGCTTTTTTATAAAATAAAAAAATGAGTAATAGAAAAATAACTGAAATAAAATCAAATAAATGAGCTGCCTCTATTTTGAGTAACAGATTTGGGTAAAAACCCAAATCTCTTACGTAACAGAAATTAGCAATTACAAATAAATGCAAAATTTGCTGACTAATTATTACCTTTGTAGAAGTTTTATGAAATTTACCATCTATTACTATGGCCAATAATTGTAAAAAATACTATGCCAATCATTAAAAAAATGGCCAATCATTATGCTTTTTTGAGATATTTTCTATTTTATGCTGGTTTTCGTTTTTCCCTAAACTTATAGTTGTAATACATATACCAATAATGAAGGACTAAATTATGAACATATTACTGTATTTACATATATTCCATTTATCACTAATATTAAAGGAATAACGTTTTTTTCTTTCGAGTTTTTTTGTTAAGTGGCCAATAATTATACCGTTTCCCCTATAAATAGTATATTTCTTCTACTATTCAACCTAAAATTGTTTCAATTATTTTCATCGTCAACATCATATCGTGAACTAAAATCGTGCGAATCTAGTAAGTTTTTGTTAAAGAGAGATATGAACTGTCAGTACACACTGTCAGCTAATCAGTCATCTCGCTAGACAAAGAGAATTCCGTACGTTATTATATCTGTTTCTCGGGGCAGGTTTTTAACGTTGAGTTTTCTCTACACGTCAGTTGCTATAACGTTATATGTAACGATAAAAATAAAATATTTTCAGTTCAGTGCGAGTTTCTATGTTCCGCGAAGGTGTAAGAATGCTCTAATGACCAAGTTCTTTCTTTAACCAAAAATATACATACTATATTACATAAAATACAGCTAAATATTTGTGTAAAATATATGTATGTTATACGTAAGTGTGTTGTGTGTGACATCAACTATATCCGAAGTAGGTAATTTTCTGGAGGTTTACAAGATCAATCAATTAAAATTTAATAGTAAACTAAGGTTACCCCTAACTTATGACAGCTGCTGTACTCAAAGTGAAGTTCGTGAAAACTTTCCGAATGAATCATGTGCGGGTCTAAGACAAAGCAATGGGGTGGACAGTTACAATGTACCTAGTATTCTGGCCTAAACTATAAGAGATACATCAAAATTATATTTGGACATTTTGTAGAGTTTAGTTAGTTTTGCATTAAAATATCACTAGACCATTTATATTTTACTTCAATATTTAAGTCGCTGAAGTTGTTGATAGCGCTTATATGTTCTGTGCGATTTCAAATGTATATATTTTTAGGTCTGTTATGTTTTTTATGTTGTTATGGTTTTATTTCCAACGCTAGCCTATATGTTAGAGCGGCGGCGTTGGAAACAATTATTATTATTTATGTTTGTTATGAAAACAAACGAGTGTTATATAAGTTTTCACACATTGTAGTTCAGTGAAGCATTCCTTTGCATTATTTAGCATTATTGCAAATAATATTCACAATAAAGCAGTGTATTTCATTTATTGTGAAGATGCAAACAAGTGATCTTGTTTGCATATATTGAGTTGTATAATATTTCACAAATATACCGGGTGGTCTATTTAAATTGAGATAAGCAAATATCTCGAAAATTAAGGTTTTTCAGGGATAATGTTTGGTACAAAAGTTTCAGGGTTCGAAGGGGGAAAACCAATGGAGGTAAAAAAATTTACTTTGAGTGGAGATTTTAAGGTCATTTTGGGGTCAACTTCATTTTTTTAAATGGAAACCTATTTCTTTTTTTACATATTCGTATTTTGCAGAAAAAAAGAAACAACTTTTGTCTAAGAAGTTTTTTCAAAATCCTCAAATTCCGGGGCATTTTTTTTATTTATTTTTTTATTTTTTTGTTTGTTTTTATAAAAAAAATTCGAAATTATTATTTATAATTATTAACTATGCATGTTTAAGTAACAATTAAATTTAAAAAATGTTTTTTTTTTAATTTTAGGATTTAAAAAAATTTTTTTTTTATATTTTGAATATTTTTTACAAAAAAAAATTGGTTAAAATTGAGGCTTTTGAAAAAACTTCTTAGACAAAAGTTGTTTCTTTTTTTCTGCAAAATACGAATATGTAAAAAAAGAAATAGGTTTCCATTTAAAAAAATGAAGTTGACCCCAAAATGACCTTAAAACCTCCACTCAAAGTAAAATTTTTTACCTCCATTGATTTTCCCCCTTCGAACCCTGAAACTTTTGTACCAAACATTATCCCTGAAAAACCTTAATTTCCGAGATATTTGCTTGTCTCAATTTAAATAGACCACCCGGTATAGTGTATTAAGTGTTTGTGGTGTTATATTTTATTTGTCTTAAATTAAGACATGGTCCACTATTATCGAAGGAGATATAAATACAGTACTTGATACCTGATAAGGATTCTATATTACCCATGGTCAAATCGTTCTGGAGTTAGAAATATTCATGGTCTTACAAGCCGGATAAAGACAGCCCCAGAAATATTCACGGTCCCATGGTACGACTTCAATATTATTCACGGTCCTTCTTCCGAATTATTCATGTTCTATTTTCCGTCCGTCCGTCTGTCTTCCACCGTGAGATCTCAGCCCCCTGACAACCTAGAGACCTCGCGTTTTCGCTAAATGGTAGGTCAGTGATTCTAGTTTAACCCATTTTAAGAATTTTTCCGGTCATGACCCCCCCTCAATTTTTTTCATATATGGCTTCATGTACCTCGTTTGACTCGAAATTTATTCACGAATCGATTGGCAAGGGTATTTTTTGAGTTGTGTCCAAGTGGGTTGTACGGCAACATCCACGAGTGGTTTTTAATAAAATAATTCTACTAAAATTAGTAGCTTGTTATACTTTAGTGAGATTTATTTAATGAAATAATGACCATGTTGTGATATATGATGTCACTTATTATAAGAGTTTTCTTTCAATTTCGTCAAAATGACTGTAATACAAGAGACATATTTTTCATCATAAGCTATGTTGAATATATCTATATCATTTGGCGCGGCTTGAAATTCTGATTTTAATGGTATACATATATAACTCAATATCGGAGAAATGTCGCTTATTTGGTTTCAGCTTTCCGATATACATTTTTAATGATTTTGATAATGCATCATTAAACCATAGTTTAATAGATCAATAATACAGGAGAATTTATTAAAGCGACATGTTTATAGAAACATGTCGGTTATAGTACATATTTTATTTATAATATGTGTTTGAACCTTTCAGATGCAGAAGTGAATAACTTTATAGAAGAAAATGTTGGGAAAATGGATATTTTTGTAAAGTGTACATACATATATGTATAAATTATTAGTTCCAAAGTTTTAAGTTTATTTTAGAATAATTATTTTTTTTATAAAAATTTATGAGAGATAAGTGTGTCTCATTTATCATCCGCTTGAGTATTTTTTCTATCAAATAAATAAATAAAACGGGCAAGTGCGTGTTGGGCACGCACATGATAGGGTTCCGTAGTCATTCTCACTACGATTTATAAAAAGTATTTTTCAAAATTTTCGTGACTGAAGGGTTAAAATCAAAAAGTCATTTGACTTTTATTATTGCATTTTAGGAGACCTATCAAATGACACCCCACTCAATGGGGTAAATGAAAAAAATGTGAGTTCACTTTTCAATCTATGAAAAGTGGGTCCAAAATATTTTAGACAATGTTCGTTATAATTTTCAGTGAAAGTACTAATTAAAAGCTACATTCTGAATTTTTTTCAGATTTTTTGAATCGATAGTTTAGAAAATAAAGGGGGGGGGGACGCTCTGACAGCGACATTAAAAAGCAAATATATCGCGACTGAAGGGTTAAAATCAAAAAGTTATTTGACGTTTTTTATTGCATTTTACGAGACCTATTAAATGACACCCCACTCAATGGGGTAAGTGGGGAAAAAATGTATGTTAAATTTTCAGTCTATGAAAGGGGGGTCCAAAATATTTTTGACAATGTTCGTTATAATTTTCAGTGAAAGTACTAATTAAAAGCTACATTCTGAATTTTTTTCAGATTTTTTGAATCGATAGTTTTGAAAATAGATGGGGGGGGGGGACGCTTTTTTAATGACTTTGGAGAGAAAATACATCGTGATCGAAGAGTTAAAATTAAAAATTTCTGTTACATTTTTTGTTGCATTTTAGGAGACCTTTCTAACGACATCCCACTCAATGGTGTAGGTAAATTTTTTTTTTGAAAACACTTTTCATTTTATGAAAAGGGGGTTTAAAAAATTTTTATTTTCAAAAATCTTATCATTTCTGTTTTTGGGTCATCAATCTACGGCCGTGTACCAAATTTCATCTTATTATCTCAAAATTTTTCAGGACGGACGGACGGACATGGAGAAACTATAAGGGTTCCTAGTTTTCTACGGAACCCTAAAAAGTAATGAAGGTTGCTCAGTACTAAAAGGGTAAAAAAATGCTGAATTTGTTTGTCCTTGATAAGATCATATGAAGGTTGAAGGTCAACTTTGTTATTTAGTATGGAATTCTGTTTTTTATTGCAACATCCAAAATACCCCTGCTAATCAATGGATAGTTGCTGAAAAAATAAGTAGATAATTGTTAATATGACCAAAACCACTTGTTGATTTTCAGTGAATTTTATGTTCACTGAAGAATCAGTGGAATCTGTTTTAAGAGAGTATCTACTTAAGGCCTATTTCACACATATACGATTTCATTCGGTTCGGTTCGTTTTCGGTCGCTGCCGACAAGTGTGAAACGGTGATTCAGTTTGTATTCGCTACCTAATAGAAACCGTACAGAACCGAATACTCCCTCCACACGAACAGATTTCATCAGGTTTCTATTCGTATGCAGGGAACAGAAAGCAATCAACGCTTTCACACACACTCGGTTTAGTTTCGGTTTTAACCTGATAGCGAGTGTTATTTTTTTTAAATTTTTGTCGCGGATTTTCTAATAAAATGAGCGGTTTTCCAGATGTTGATGTGGAACGTCTTCATGCTCTTTAGCTTCGGGAAAATAGTGTAGAATGCTCCAAATTCCTGCTGTAAAGTGATGGGAGGGTGCTCGCAATGAATTCTAGTAGGTATTCCTCCTTCGTTTTTTAATTTTTTTATAGATAAACATCCATTTTTTATGGCAACAACTTGCTTTCTCTCCATGATAACTACTGAATTTACGGAAAAAAATAAAACCTAATATGAATCGTATGAGAACCGTGTATGTGTGAAAAGGTTTGATTCGTTTTCGGCTGAAACCGAAAACGAACCGAACCGAATGGAACCGCGTATGTGTGAAACAAGGCTAACTCTCCTCTTGTATCATAGTCAATATTGAAATAGATATAGATATGTTGATATCTTTATAAAAAATTATACAGATCAGATAGGTATCAATAATGACCTTAAAAATGCTTGCTTTTACAATACCGTGATCACTTTTACCCTTAGCCCCTACGCCTAAATTAAATCGCGGCTCCCAAGTTAGAAATTTCGATTAGCCCCTCCCCATTAAAAAATCTAAAACATGTGTCAGCATCCACTCCCTCTTTTGAGGGGGGCATCAATTAGGTAATCATATCAGCTTTTGTTGTATCCTGAAAAATTTCTCAATTAGAGTTATTGTAGAATTATATAACTATCCAGTAATTGAGAAAAGAATCAAACGGAATGAAATACCATTCTGTTTTATTCCGGAATCTAAACATATTAAAAGATATAGCAAATTTTCAATCTGAATGACGTTTACCGGATTCAGACGGAATCAATAATACCAATTTACAGCTAAAAAATAAACTGGTAATGTGGATTAACAGCACTGTAAACTTTTTGAGACTGCTTGGACGTAATAAAAATAATTTAACGTAATGAATTTATTGGCGGTGATTACGGAATTTTACAGAAACCGGAATGAAATTTAAAAATTTGATTCCTTTTGATTACTTTTTTAATTACTGAGTGATAGTTAATTGATATAAAATTTATGAATGCATGAGTTTTCATAATTTATATTATTTAAAAAGGTATTTTGCTAATTGTTGTAGATATATTTTGAAGTGAGAAAAATAACCTACAAACGTAATTATAACATATAATATGAACATAATACAGAGGTAAATAAAAAAATCCTTTATGTCCTATACATACACGTCGTACACAAATGTAAAAGAATATAAAATACACTAATGAGTAATGATGAATGCATACACATAAGTTTCATTAAAAACCAAACAACAAAGTACTCTTTCATAACTTTTGTAAACGTTGACAACAATGCATAAGTTTTATAATTACATCAATTTGTCCTTATTTAATTACACGTGGATCTTTAACATCCAACAAAGATGACAAGCACGAAACAAGAATAAAACAATCATATTTCCCATGTATGTCTAGCTCGCTTTGTTTAATGAAAACTGACAATTTTACATGAGCGAGACATTGGTCGTGCGCCTGAAGTTAGTTACGTGTCCGTACTTGTACGGGTTAGTTGTGAAACTTGTGCCACTCTATAAACAACGGTGATTGGTGGAGGCGCTGGACCAACGTGAGTTTGTTTAATTGCTATTGTTGTTGTTTCGAGTATTGTTGTTTAGGTACGTTGTATTATTTGTATTTTTGATTTAATTATTCTGGTAAATTTATTTAATTGTTGTTATCGTATGATTGTATAAACGTTTTTGAATTTAATTATTTTGTATTTATTTAATTTATTTTGTCTTTTCTTGAGTATTCTTGCTTGTTTAGAATTTAAATTTATGTGATTTATTTTTCCGTTTTATTATTTATTCAATTATTTTATAGGTATTTATCTTATTTTTGTGTTATAGATCAGTGTGATAAAAATGGTTGCCCCCCCTTCATCATTCAACAATGATGAATTTCCATCAAAGAGAAACATATTAACTAATTAATTGTTGCGGTAGTCGTACGACCGTTCTGATTATTAATATACCTACAGTAGAAATCGGTTTAACGACATCGGTTAATACGACGTATCGGTTTTAACGACTCAAAATAAAAGTCCAACTGAATCTCATATAATTGTATTTTTACCGGTTATTACGACTATCCGCTTATTACGACCAATATAACCGGTCCCTTCGATGTCGTTATAACCGATTTCTACTGTAATTTATTTGTTATTGTTATCCCAAATAATACAGTAAAATCGAAAATCTGTTTGTTTACATTTTTGTGTCCAATCACGCAGAAACTAAAAATCTTTTGAAATTTTTTGTATCAAGATAGGAAAGAATAATTGAATCGGTGAGTGAAAGAACAATACAAGTGCCAAAAATGGCAATTTTAACTGAGATAGGCAAAATGTTTAAAATTCATAGCTCTATCACATAGCAAAATAATAATACATCGACAAACATCGTACGTGCGACGGGGGGTAGTTCAATTTTTTTTGCAATTACTTTTACCTTACTTTTCTGACGAAATCCTCGAATTTTACTACCATATTATTTCTTGGAAAGTCAAAAATGAAGATTCTGAGTAAAAATTACAAATATTTTTTTTGTAAAATAATAAAAAATAAAATAATAAAGCCTAAAATAAAGCAATAAAAAAAATTAGTATTTTTTTTAATTGAGTGAAAGAACAGTATAACTGCAGGTCATTTTTTTCAAATATCTTTTTTTGCAATTTTTTTTTATTTATTTATGTACGTATTATTATCGGTTAACATAAGTTCTATAATGTCACAATACATAATTAGACCAAATAACCCATAGTTCTCCTATAAAACAGTTTTTTTCGTTTTTCTCAAAATGGTCATTTTGGAGATGTATTGTTCTTTCACTCACCGATTCAATTTAACATATAGGCTAATTTTAATTCCAAATTTTAATGGAAATATCCAGTTTGGCCCTTGAACCAATTCCGACTATCTTTTTGTCTGTCTTTCTGACTGTAGACACTATAACTGAAAAAGAGATAAAACATAGAAGGGTGAATTTTTTTAAGAATAATTTTCGTCTTGGAAGAAAACAAATATTCAACCGGAAATGGATATTTACTGTTGTGGATCTAGGTTTCTGGGTGTAAACCGCGTCGATTTGGTCGTGTTATCGTCTCAAGACTTGATATTTACTGTTGTCGATTTTTTAATAGATTTTTTTTATTATAATACTTGCAGTGCCTTTAATGATGCATTTAAAGTAAAGTATGTTTACCAACCTACTTATGGTAACCCAATTGTTGTAGCTTTTACCCTAAAATACTGAAAAATGGTTCAAGTTTTATGAATCTGATTTTATATTGGTAAAAATCAATTAATACAAAATAAGTTCTTAGCTTGCAAATCAAGTTGTTCTTATTGTTTATCTGACCAATATGTACATATGTTAATACAAAGGTTAAATATACCTATTGAAGAAAATAATTACTTATTTTGTAGCTCATCTTTAAATGTCAAAAATAAAGAAATAATAAAAATGTCACATATATAGGTATTTCTTTCATAAGGCGATTAAATTGCAGCTTCCAATGTACTGTACTTGTATTATACAAATTGGATCGTGAGCTTTGAATTCAATATCAAAAGAATGTATTGAAACTTTAATAAAATTCTAGTATTGATATTTTTTAGCATTAGAAAAAAGTATTGATGCCATGTAATTCCTTACTGAATGAAATAACAGCTAATACAAAAAAATGAATAAAAATTAATACAATTGTTTAAATTTTATATTCTTATATCTATATTTTAAAGATGTTATAAATAAATAAAGTTGTACTGACTTATTATTGAAAGAAAGGTATCGAAACTGAAGAACAGGCATTTTTTTATTAACATGTCTATATAATTTTCGACATAAATATTTACTAAAATATTGAAACAATCTTGTGAATTTATTACAGGCAATATTTATTTTAAAATTGAAAATATTCGAAAACAAGTAAAATCAACAGGATGTGATCACCCCCTCCTCTTATTTCCACCAACAGTGTGGCAATATGATATTGAACGAATGGAGTTCTATCTCAATTACATAGATATACGTTGGACGGTCGTTAAAAGAGAAATATTTCGTTTTTATCAGTGACAATACCATTCATTTTTTATTTGGAAAATGCCGAATAATTCTTCAACACACCAGTTTTCTGAAACTGTTTGATAGACATGATTTTATTATTTTTACTCTACTCGATAAAATTTTGTAGGTAAAAATAAATAAAATTAACAGCAATTAAAAAGTTAAGAAAGTTAAACATAAGAAAAAACAGATTCTGGCTGAAGGGTTTCGCTCGATGGCTAGCAAAAAAAAAAAAAACAAAAAAAAAATGGGTGTGACTGTGTCGAGATGCACAGTCGAGGGATTGACGTGAATGGGTGGCAGTGGTTTTTTTTGTAATACGAATTTTTTCACTCATTAAAACTGGCCAAATGTTTCGATTTGTACTTGTATCTCGTAGATCTAATCAACATCTATAATTTGAGACTGAAATCCGCCCTGAGTATCGAGATATACTTATTATAAATTTACGCTAATGCGCAAACTAATCTGCGCGTTTACAGAAACATCAAGATTCTGAAATGCCCATACAATATCTGATGTGATATACTAGACGTAGTTCATGTCAAAAAAATGAATTCTGATTTAATTAAACCATTTAATATGGTTTAAAGTTCAAAAAGATTAATCGAAGAAATCGATATTTAATGTCCGTATGGATTTATAAAGTTTCTTAATACAAAAAAAGGTTGTAGAAAACTCTATTTTCTATAATTTATGTATAATATTTTGCTAAGAAATATTAATAGAACTCATTAGTAGAGCAATACTAACGAACATTTTCTAGAGTAAGAAATTAAAAGGAAGAAAAAATTTCAACTTGTTCTACGTATTATGCGGATTATGTAACTGGACTCATTAAAGGGCGACCTCTATTAGGCATTTTTTACCATTTTTACGGTTTCTCCTGTACATTTAAAAAATACCTCCAGTTCTATTGGTCGGATTGTAAAAATAAAAAATCAATTTACAAAACTCGTAATATCGTATTTTTTAAATAACTCGACCAATAGTAAATGAATTTTAATAAAATTTTGGGAAAAAATACACCGTTTGATCATAAATAAGTGTACCGAATTCCAAACAATATTTTTAAACGGATAAAAAACGCTTTAAAAAATAAAATTGACGCGTTGATAACCTGTGGGCAACATAAGACACAGGCACATTTTTTTTGGAAATTTTAATATACTATCCGGCACTAAAGAAAGTTCTCTAATTTTTTTTTAAAAACCTATTTTTTGCTTTCTTGTTCTGACTTTTTTTCTAAAAATTTGTGAATTTTAGCGTAGGAACAAAATACAGTCAAAACTGGATATAACGACATCGGTTAATACAACATATCGTTTTAATGATTCAAAATAAAAGTTCCACTGAATTCTATATAGGTACAGTATAGAAACCGGTTATAACGACATCGAAGGGACGTAAAAAGCGGATAGTCGTAATAACCGGTAAAAATGCAATTATATGGGATTCTATTGGACTTTTACTTTTAGTCGTTCAAACCGATACGTCGTATTAACCGATGTCGTTATAACCGGTATCTACTGTAATTGCCTTTATATCGGTTTTTACAACTATTGGCTTTTACAACCTAATATGACTGGTCGCTTCTCTGCCGTTATAACCGATTTCGACTGCATTAAAGTTTTTACACATATTTCAAAGAAAGTATTGCTAAATATTTTGTACGCTATCATGTTGAAAGATATTTATAATAGTGAATAATTCTGACTCCAGAAACGATTTGACCAATGGATATTATAGAAGATGGATAATATAGAACTGCTGGTAGGATCAATGTATTTCTATCCGGTACACACCATGAATAGTTTTTGATCCTTAGCAGGTATCATTTATTGTAATTATTTTTCCTTCGATATAGTGGACCATGTCTTATACAGACAAATAAATATCAACACAAACACTTTAAATTACACTATATATTTGTGAAATAATATACAACTATTGTGAATAATTTGCAATAATAACAAATAATAATAATGAATGCTTCACTAAACTGCCATGTGTGAAAACTTCTATATCACTCACTTTTTTTTATAACAAACGTAATAATAATAATTGTTTCCAACGCCGCCGCTATAACATATAGGCTAGCGTTGGAAATAACACCATAACAAAATAAAAACATAACATTTGAAATCGCACATACACCCCCCGTTGAAACCACGGTTTCAACTAAAATCACATTTATTGACTGGACAGCATATCTGCCCTATCAGGTAATGCAAATATAGAATCGTTTATTAAAATGTGCAGGGGTAATAACATTATAATCATTTGGATCACTAGATAATGAAGTGAGAGGTCTGGAGTTTACTATTCCTTCAATCTGAATTAAAAGAGTATTAAGCTCTTCATATGTAAGATGGGCGTTACCCATAATACGGGTCAAATGGTGTTTAACTAATTTCACACCATTTTCCCATAAACCACCCCAATGAGGTGAATAACTAGGAATAAAATTCCAGTCTACTCCTTCTAGTGACATTAAATCAAGTACACTATCATTATTTTCTGAATGAAACATCTTATACAAAGCATTTAACTCATTTTTTGCACCTTTAAAGGTAGTGCCATTATCACTGTATACCTTTAAAACTTTTCCGCGACGGGAAACAAAGCGTTTAAAAGCAGCAATAAAATTTTTAGTAGTCATATCAGATACAAGCTCGACGTGAATAGCCTTAGTCGACATGCATATAAATAAACATATATAACCCTTAGTCAAAATAGATCTACGAATTCGAGACTGTTTTATTTCAATAGGTCCAGCATAATCTACACCTACCGAAAGAAAAGGTCTGGTAGGGGTTACACGAACTTTAGGCAAATTTGCCATTATTTGATTCTCTGTAGAAGCACGATAACGGTAACATAAATTACATTTATGAATAATAAATCTAACGGCATTTCGTCCATTTATTATCCAGAATTTCTGTCTTAGCGATGACAGTGTAGATTGTGCCCCGGCATGTAACAATCTTTCGTGTTCACGACGAATTATTAAATTAGTTACATGTGATGCATACGGCAAAACCAAAGGATGTCTTTGAGCTTCCGTAATATGAGGTGCATTTTTAAGCCTTCCTCCTACTCTTAAGAGACCATCGTCATCAAGGAAAGGCGATAAAAATTTCAATTTCGATTTAGAAAAATTTTCTTTGGAAATTATATTTTCCTTAATAACTTTGATTTCGTTCTCGAAATGTACCTGTTGATACGTTCGAACAATTAAACCCAAAGCTAAATTCAATTCGTCAGGTGTTATATAACCTTTTCTTTTGGCGTCGTTTCGACAATTAAACGTAAATCTTTGTAAATACGCAACTGTCCGCAACAATTTTGAAAACGAAGAAAACCTTTCAAATAAATCATATAATTCGTTTGAATTTTTGCTTTGAACATTAACAGCGTTCGCGACTATTTTACATTCAGGTAAATTATTTTCTAAAGAAACGTCATTTATACTCCACTCTTCGTCACTTCGGTTCAGAAATTCAGGACCGTTAAACCATAAAGTTGAATCTATTAACAACTGAGGTTCCATACCCCTAGAGACAATATCAGCTGGATTTTCAGCAGATTTTACATGATTCCAACCTTCCCTTGGAGACAATTCCTGAATTTCAGCAACACGATTTGCAACAAACATATTCCATTTACTCGCGTCGGATTTAATCCAGGCGATAGTAATCATTGAATCGGTCCAATAATAACATTTTTCGAAAGTTATATCGCATGTTCGCTGAACACAAGACATAAATCTAGCTAAAAGTAACGCGGCACATAATTCCAGGCGTGGCAATGTTACAGATTTGATAGGTGCCACCCTAGATTTAGAACAAATCAAATTAACAGTATAATTATCATAGCGGTCTTTTGATCGTAAATAAATTGCACAACCGTAAGCTTTTAAAGAACTATCAGCAAACCCGTGTAACTGAAAACTTAAGGCATCATTCCCTATTAAACAACGAGGAACAAACATTCCTTCTATATATTTCATATTTTCCTTAAATAACAACCAAGCATCCAAAATGTGAGAGGAAACAACATTATCCCAATCTAAATTTTCTTTCCATATCATTTGCATAATCAATTTGCCTATAATACAAACCGGAGAAATTATACCTAATGGATCAAAAATCTTGGCTATTTCTGACAAAATCGTACGCTTCGTATTTGACTCACTGCTTGATTTCGAGTACGATATCAAAAATGAATCTCTTTTTGGATCCCAAATCATTCCGAGGGCTTTTAAAGAGTCGCTGCCATCACTAAGCTTAAAACTACATTTCTCGCGCTTATCTACAGGGATATCCTGAAGTAAAGCTTCATTGTTTGAATACCACTTGTGCAAATCAAATTTGCCTTTACCAAGTAATTCTACTAATTCGTCTCGCAAACGCATTGCTGACGCATAATCAGACGCACCAGTTATAATATCATCCATATATGTATTACATTTTAACGCACGACAAGCTAACGGGTAATGTATACCTTCGTCTTTAACTAATTCTAATAAACTTCGAGTCGCAAGATAACTTGCGGAAGCAGTTCCGTATGTAACGCGATTTAACTGAAGACATTTTATTTCTTCCTGAGGAGAATTTCTCCACAAAATCTTTTGCAATGGTTGATATTTTTCTTTGATCTTTATCATACGGTACATCATCGTAATGTCTGTTATAATAGCATATTTATAACAGCGAAATCTTATTAAAACTGAAAATAAATCTGGTTGAACTATCGGCCCTACCAGCATTATTTCGTTTAATGATACACCCGTGTTTGATGGCGCAGACGCATTAAATACAACTCTTAACTTTGTTGATGTCTTATCCTCCCTCACGACTGCGTGATGAGGCATATAATACTCCAATGGCTGAATAAGCTCACTTGAAGAAATACGAGGAACTTCGTATGCATGACCAAGATCCACAAATTCTTGGATAAATTTTTTGTAACGTTCAAAAAATTCTAGATTATTTTTAAACTTTCTTTCTAAACTCAAAAAACACCTCAGTGCATATGAGTAAGAACCGCCTAAACTAGGTAATTTCTCTTCAACGATAGGGAGATCGACTTCATATCTACCCTCACTATCTCTTGACACCGTGTCAAGATATATCTTTTCACAACGCATTTCCTCGGCAGAGAGAAAACTTTTGGACGAATACTCTTCTAATCGCCAAAAATTCGTTATTAAATCATTTATATCTTCACCGCATGAAGTGACTGTAACCGCATTACAGACTAAACTCTCTGTCAGGTTTATATCTCCTTTTAAACTACCACCAAATACCCATCCCAAACGAGTATTGTGTAGTACAGGTTTTTCATCTCCTAATTCAATTTTACCTGCTAGTAATAATGAATAATATACCTCTGCCCCTATGAGCATATCAATATCTCCATGAACATTAAATTGAGGGTCTGCTAATTTGACAAATCTTGGCCATCTCAATAATTTGTTACTAAAACTGACTTTTGGAAGGCCATTTGTTATACATTTTATAACCCCAAAATTATTTTTAAAACAGAAATCGTTAACTCGAGATCCCACCGTTAGCGAAAATACCATATCAACTGGAGATGTGAGACCACCAACTCCAGAAACTTGCCAATTAGCTTGAGTACCGTTGATATTAAGTTTTGTCGCAAAATTAGAAGTAATGAAATTACGCTCGCTAGCGCTATCAAGCAATGCTCGACAAGAATGCCTATTTCCCTTTTCATCTATGACATTAACAATTGCAGTACTCATAAGTACTAAATTGCATTCACCGCTAAATTTGGAAATAGAAGTATTCATCTTTTCCGCATTGAAAGAAGATGACGCATTTGCTACAACGCTCACCTCTTGAGCGCTAGTTTCATTTTTATTAATTACACTAGCAGTCTGCGAACTTTGTTTATGACCGCCATTGGTTTCATAACTAGCATGTAACATCTTATGATGTTTCTGATTACATTTACTGCATAGATTAGCTGAACATTTTGAATACATGTGCCCTGTACCAAGGCATATAAAACATAACTTATTGCTCTCAACAAATTTGCGTTTCTCAATAACAGATAGCTTGTAAAACTTTCCGCAATTGGAAAGACGATGATTATTATTGCACAACGGACAGTTATGAATCTTATTTGCGACTTCCGCAGCGTTACAATGTACATTTCGCCTATCGGGCTTAGCACTACTAACCGAATCGCTATGATGTAATATTTCCCACGCTTGACATCTATGGTTCAAACAATCAATATATTCCTTGAGAGTAGGAAATTCTCCAGCCTTCCGCTGAAGCTCAAACTCTTTACGAGTGTCAAAATCTAATTTTTGAGATATAAAAAATATTAAAAAACTATCAAGTAAATTTGGTAAATGGAGCGCCTCTAAAGAATTATAATGTTGCGTAAATGAATTCAACATAGCTCTCAAACTGTTTCCAGAATTTTTAGTTACTTTAGGCAACTCAAAAATTGCGTTTAAATGACTGTTTGATATTAATGTTTTATTGTCAAAACGTTCAACTAGAATACGCCAAGCTATATCGTAATTTTCCTCTGACGATTGAATGCTTTCTATTAATGACAGAGCACTCCCCTTTATGACACTTTTAAGATAGTAAAATTTTTGTATTTTACCTAATTCATTGTTATTGTGAATTAAGTTCTCAAAAACATCCTTAAAATTAAGCCAACAGCTTATATCTCCTGAAAACTCAGATAACTTTATTTTCGGAAGTGAAAGATGAGCCCTTGATTCAACTTGTTTAACATTTTCATTTTTAATAGAAGCAATTTCTGCTTTTTTAAATCTATTTATAATACGCTTAATATTATTGGTTAAGTCCAAGTACTCATTTTCCACTGCGAGACCTTCAGCTTTGTATTTATTCTTATCAATTATTTCCAATTCTATTTGACTTTCTTCAAATTTAATAAAAATGTCACTAAGTCTATTCAACGCACCTTCTAAATCAGTAATGTGCGTACATAACTCAATGTCACCTAACGAATCTGATATATTTGTTATCCTACTCTGATAATATTCTCTCTTATTGAGTAGTTTTTCTACATTTTTCGCCATTTTATACAATATTTATACAAATAAAATTAAGAATATAACTAATAACTGAAATTAAAGTAGTTTTGATTTTACACAGTAATACAAAACTAACCTAAACAATATAAAATTTCTCCACAGAGAAATCTAATGATCCAACGATTGACGTAAAATATTTATATCTATAATACATACATACATATACTAAATTTATAAAATCAATTGTTGTCAATTTATAATTTGACAGCACAACAATAACAAACACCATGTGTTTCATAAACAAGGATGATTGTACTCACTTTGTCACACAGCAACGTTTGTTAATTGTTTATTTCATGAATTTTCTTATCACCCAGCATACATTTATACACTTGTATATGTTGGCGACGTTGATCTTGTAAAATAATGATTTATCATTATAATCTTCAATACTTGATAATCCACTGGCTTTCTGGCTTTCGTTATCCCGGTAGAAGGACCATGAATAATTCTGACTCCAGAAACGATTTGACCAATGGATATTATAGAAGATGGATAATATAGAACTGCTGGTAGGATCAATGTATTTCTATCCGGTACACACCATGAATAGTTTTTGATCCTTAGCAGGTATCATTTATTGTAATTATTTTTCCTTCGATATAGTGGACCATGTCTTATACAGACAAATAAATATCAACACAAACACTTTAAATTACACTATATATTTGTGAAATAATATACAACTATTGTGAATAATTTGCAATAATAACAAATAATAATAATGAATGCTTCACTAAACTGCCATGTGTGAAAACTTCTATATCACTCACTTTTTTTTATAACAAACGTAATAATAATAATTGTTTCCAACGCCGCCGCTATAACATATAGGCTAGCGTTGGAAATAACACCATAACAAAATAAAAACATAACATTTGAAATCGCACAAATAGAAAACTTAACTTTAAACATTTCAATTAAATATTAATTTTTTTTATTTATGGCAGTTTTTTTAATTAAACAAAACAATCGCATTTTTATCAGAACTTATTGTTTAATTGCGGAATTTCTCGGAAATAATAATAAACTGGAAAAAGGGCGAAAAAGTCAGATTAAGGGGTTTTCTTCGGAACCCTAAAAATCAAGATTAAGCCATATTTTTGTAAATAACTTTAAAAAAAGTTTATACAAAGTTCCATTCAAAATACTTAAATGATTTGCCATCTGTGAGCAAAGATATCGTCAAAATAAAATCAATACATTTTAGCTTTTATTGATTTTATTTTGATGATATTCTTGCTTACAGAACTTACAGGTGATAAATCGTTTTAAGATTTTTAATCGAGTTTCTTATAATCTTTCTTCAATTATTTATAAAAATGGGCTTACTCTTGTTTTTTTTTCCGAGAAATATAAATTGAATAATTTAAACGGTTTCACGAAATTACGCAAACACTTTGATTTTTCTTATTTCCTCTTTTACATTAAGGGAAAAATGAAGAAAAGCAAACTAAATAAAAAATCAATTCATTGTTAAAGGAAACTTCCTTGCACGCGATTCTAAAAGACAAAGATAATTAAATACCGCAGCATCCAGCAGGATTACAAATACTGAGGTGTTCTACAAAAGAGAAGGAAGCATTTAATAAACACATTAAAAATTCATCAACGAACAAACCCATTGTGTTAGTCTACGACATTTTTTTTTAATTTTGCTTTTGTTCATCATTTATGTTAACAATAAAACATTTTAATATTTTAAACGGTATAATTATTTAAATACTTTTTATTTGTACAATATACTAGTGTACATATTTAGTTACATTTTATATAACTAAATGAGTACTAAACCTGTTTATTTTAACTATGTTTATGCTTCGGGTATGGGTTCGAAAAAATTCCTGAAATTTTTATTTTATTTTATTCATATACAATGAATGTAAAAAATTAATAGTCGATGTTATTTTATGTAAAAAAAACTTTATATAAGCATGTATCCCGCGAAAACTATTATAAGTTTTTATTTAATATCTGGAAAATCAATTGTGATACAGTAATAGAATTTGTTAATCAGTTTAGTATATTTTTTTTCTGGAATCGTTAGGCTCCTGATGAGGACTTCTTGTGAAGTCGAAACACGTGTCGAGTGACATAAATTTTGTGGTTAAGGTGTATTTTTAGTTTAAGTTTAGTATTAATAAGTGTTTCCGATTTTTAAGTATGTATGGGATATCTGGGCCCTTTAATTTTATCTTGTATTTTTGTTCTTTATTACTTCTGTGATAAATAATCATTGGTTGATACTTTGATACTAGGAATCGAAATCTCAATAATATTAGACCGACTATCAAATTTCATAACTTTATCTCAATTGATTCTCCAGATGTAAATATTAAAGGTGAACATCGAAAATTGTCGTACCTGTTTTTGTATTTATTCTAAACTAGCTGGGCCCGCGCGGCTTCGCTCGCGTGGACTACGGAATTATTGTTTAAATGGTTTAAATATATAGTTGAATTAAGTATAAACACGATTAGTTATTTTTCTAATAAAAACCAAACAACCCTTCAATTACCTATCTAACAAAAGCGAATCAGAACAAAAAGTAAAAATAATTTTTGTTCTATTTAAATTTAAAAGTTAATTATTGAAAACAAAATAAACAACTGCTGGCCGAGCGCAGTGTCTTCCCTCTCCACGCTACACTTTATCATAGTTCGCGCGAATTGTCACGAATAATATGTTATTTTATGTATATTTCACGTTACTTCCTAAACCAAAAGACCAATTTCGATTTTGTAAAAGGCAACTAACATCTACATTAAGTACTTATGACGATGAAATCATTTATTTTGATAAGGATTAAAGTTTTGCATGTCATAAGTCCATGTAAACAGTACTGAAATATATATATTTTTTATAACATAAAAGCAGTCATTGTGACTTAAATATAAAAGTTAGACATATGGTGTCGCGGACTTTATTGTAGGACTTTTGATTCTACACAGTTATTTATTACATTATTTTGTTCTATATTCAACGGCTTAGGCAGCGTATTGCAAAACAGTGCGCCGTCGGCAAAATTTTTTCCGACTTGATTTACTATTATCGTCACTGCTTAGTTGTTATGTTACCTAATGTAACAAAGTATAGCCTATAACCTGGCCAGAGAATGTACCTATGAATTAAAAAAAAATCACGTAAATCGGATAAGTGGTTCTCGAGTGATAAGCGCACTAACGGACAGACAGAGTGACGTTGAGCTTTATATATATTAAGGAAGAAGGGGAATGAAATCATTCGAAAGGTACTGTGTCATATAGATGTGCACAAAATGTGTATGTTGCCGTTAAGGCAGGTAAAACATTGGTTTCGACCATAGCCGATACTAGTATTAAATAAAAACGAATTACCTTTTTTGGGATGAGGGGAGGTTGTAGCTTCTTCAAACAGAATTTCTTGACACATGTTCATATTAAAATTTAAATATCATCCCCTTTTACATTCATTGTAAATTAATCTTTAAAGAGTATACATTTACATAGTAAGGATATATACATAACATACATGTACATGAAATTTTAAGGGTGTCTTCCTTGTAGGACTAAGGTTAAGGAGGAGGGGAAGAGGTGAAACTTTTTTTTAAATTTTAATATGTTTAACAGTATATTTTTACATTATTTTATATAACGATAAATTGAGCTAAACAATCAATCAAATGTCTTAATAATTATATTCCACTTAAAAAAATTATATATTAATATTGAGTATTGAACTTTATATCTAAAATTTGATGAAAAGTATGAGAAAGCTGTCTGTTCTAGTTAAATGTAAAATGATATCAAGGAAGTTCACGAAGATAAGACAGGGTATTAGGTAATTTAAATGACGTGGTTGATAGGGGATTCTAATTTGACAGAGCAGAAAGGTTTTAGTTAGACCGAAGCGCTAGTTGCAAGGTACGTGAAGATATTGTTAATCTTTGTATTGTTTTATAACATCGGCATTTAGTTACTGAGGCTTGCACACAATCAACAATGTACACATATCCCTACATGCTACATGTATGTACCTACTACACTGCACACCTATAAATACATATAAGCTTTGTCTGTATATACAGGATGAGTCAATAGTGCGTATTTCTTCAATATCTCACTCTTTTAAGAAATTAAATTTTGAATGATATTGGAAGTAAAAATGCACATTTACAAAAATATTGAAATATATGTAAGAACATACAATCAACACTGTCAATATTTCAAGTAAAATACTCAAAAAATATATGTCATGGGATTGCGGGACTTTCTTATACGTAATACTGAAAGTGAATATGTGAACGTGATTATAATTTTACTAGCAGAATCCCGCGGCTTCGCTCGCGTAAACTTTGAAACTAATTAGAACACTCCATACGTAATAGGGGATGATATATACAAAAATTTTATATTGATTTTTATTCATTACCTATATAAAAAACGTAAATATCTCGGATCTTAGTTTAAAAATTGTAAAAACTAACGTAAGCAGCTATGCAGATAAACATATCAAAAACACAGACCCGGTCTACCCCCACCATTAAGGATTGAATGTCAAAATTTTTATTTTAATAGATGACTGTTTTGCCCGAATTTACCTTTATAAGTAAAGCAGGTATGCAGATAAACATATCTAAATCCATCCTCGTCCCCGTCCCATGCTATTAGGGCTTGAATATCGAACTTTCATTTTTAATTGAATATTAATTTATCATAAATAATTATGAAGATAAATATATCAAAATTTACCCCCCCCCCATTCTCATAGGGGTTGAATTTTCGTAAATGCTATTTGTCTTGTAGAGTACCTACTTAATTACTTATGCCATGTTTCATTCGGTGAATACAAAAAAAAAATCTTTTTCATATCACATGCATTGAAACAACTAGTTTTGAACCCTGTTTTGCCAGTCGAAACAAGACAATTTCAGACCAATGCGACTGTGCCGGGCAGAAATAACGTTGTTTCTCCCTAGGGGAGAAACAACGTTATTTCTGCCCGGCACATTCATTTATTTATTATTTATGTCTTTATATCAAGTCTGTCAGAATCGCATTTGTAATAAACAAAAGCGAATCTTATTTCTGAATTATTCTAATATTAAAATAGTATAAGATATTACTGCGCTATTTGTCTGAAATAGTCTTACTTCGACTGGCTACAGAAATCAAAACTCGTTGTTTCATTACATGTGATATGAAAAATACAGTGTGTGGCACGGGATGAAACAAAGACGATTTCAGACCAGGGAGATGACAGCCCTCGCTTCGCTCGGGCAGTCAACTCTCGCCCTCGTCAGAAATCGTCTTGTTTCATCCCTTGCTACACAATATACTATTACAAATGTTTCCACCCCCCTAACACCTTAGGGGTTAAATTATGGGAAATGCTCAAATAAGTGTTTCATTATTTATATTGTAGAGTATGTTTGATAAGTTTCAATTAAATGCAAACAAAAAAAAAAATTTTTTATATAAATTTTGACACCCTGTTTTATGATGTGGAAGGCACCTTTGAAATTACACGTTTCTAGGTTCAGGGATTTAGGCTGTACGTTGATATATGAGTGAGTGAGTGAGTGAGTGAATGAGGTGGTTAAGGACAAACTCTTTTATAGATATAGATTAAAAAAATATTTCTGATAAACTAATAAAAGACAGAATAAAATTAATGAGACATAAATTATAGATATTAATATTCTCTACACATGTTATCAAATGATTTATGTAAACTTAGTTACTAAACTGAAAAGGGATGTTTACACTTGTCAAGTTTTGAATTTTCTAATTATTTTTGAAACGGTGCGAATAAGAAAAAATTGTTTTGGATAGATATTGTTTATTATTATCTATAATTTATGTCGCATTAATTTCTATCCATCATTTATGATCTAGCCAGAAATATTTTTGTTACATAATTCGTTAGAATTACTCACACTGTTCACTCTCGGTATAACGTATAAAAAAGTCTCATGGTGCCTATGGTAAATATGCACTTTGCTCAATCTCTGTAATACGTATAAGAAAGTCCCATGATATTCACGGCAGATATTTCTCTGTTATGAACCATTTGATTTTTTAAACGAATAGAAAATTAATTATATAGATAATCATTTTATTTTCACTTTTTAAACATACCTATAACTGTTCTCTAATTCACACTGTTAATAATTCGAAAAATTCAAAAATTGACATCAGTAAACAATCGTTTTCAAAAATAAAAAGTTTTCTTCCTAGATATAAGCTAATCTTAAATATAAAATTTCACCCTTATACGATTTGTCGTATTTGAGTTACAACGTCTACAGACAGACACACATACATCATGACGAAAATAGTCAGAATAGATTCAGGGAAGGTCAATATGGATTTCACCAAAATCCTGAAATCAAAAATCGATTTTTTATAGGTAATATTTATACTTTTATGATAGGTAATAGAAAGTAATAAGTACATTCACTTACATAGTACTTGGTACTTGTACTTCAAGTACTTTTAATGCGTACTTGTGACAGCTATGTATATACACTCACCGCTTGATTAACCGACGTAGTTGGTAATTGAACAGCTTGAATTGCCGACGTCGAGAGGGGCCCCTACCACCGTGCCAACCTCAACGTTGATTGGTGAATTTAAACTTCGCGCAAAAATATAGCAATCACGGTAGTACGGTAGTATTATGGAGGGGATTGGAGAAGGTCGGCAAATCGCGCGTTTGGCCCGTCGGTCATTCAAGCTGCCGGTAAATCAAAGGTCGGTTAATCAAGCGATGAGTGTAATGTGATATGATTATTTTTAATGGAATGACCAATATAATTCTCCCTTACTTAATTCTTGTCTAAAACGTCTTTACTTACTCTACAGTATTTTTGAAAAACGTTAATGGGTTGATAAGATAAAAAATACATTAATATTTTAAATTAATGTTTTTGACATTATTTAGAAAAATCATTTTAAGCTTAATTTTGGAGATGTATCCTTGTATTTTGGTATGTTAGAAGTTTAAAGTTTAAACTATGTACCATCTAAATATTTATTGATACCAAACTTTATTTTATATTTGAGTTGTCAAACAATCAAAATTAACTAGCTGTCTACAGTGGACATAGTCACATGGACAACTGAATAGTTTATTTTAATGATAGAGCATTTTATTGCATCACTGTAGTATTGTAATAAAAAGGGTATATGTATTTTTCTTGTTGTAATTACATTAGTGCATTAGCATCAATTCTATACATATTGTCAGCTCGAATACGTGCCAGTATATTGTAATTGAGAATATATTAAAAACATTTTTAGTAAAAAAAACATTTTATAGATTTTAAATTATTTGTTTTATTTTATGAATGCGGATACCGTATATCAGTGATCTCCAACCTTTTTGTAACTAAGAGTACATTCTAGAATACCGGTTGGGCGGCGGGCACTATTTATTTTTTCAAGATGCCCACATCAAAATCGCGATTTTGATTCAGGCACTCAGGTGTTTCTCACGCCTAAACTAAAAAAGTCAGACATATATGTATGCTCTCGCTGACTTTTTGATGGAAAATTTTGTAATCTACAAAAAGGTTCAGATACATTTTTTCATATATTTCTTAGTTCCTGTATACGTAACTGGTAAAAAATGCTATTATAAAAACTTTGATCATTGTTTATATATTGTTGAACGAATTTGTGCAATGTTTGATATATACACAAATGTTTTTTATTAACAAATCTGCATCAACAAAATATTTTTAATTTATCTTTAGTTATTAATATACGTGATTTTTGTAATTGCGTACAGCCAGAAAAAGATTAAATGGTTACTATTTTTCTGGCTGTACTTTACGGTATTCATTTTTTTATCGTTCACAGTCAGCGGCGGACATACGTAAAACAGTCGGCGGGCACAATGGTGCCCGCGGGCATAGGGTTAGGGACCACTGCCGTATATAAATGTTTATTTAATCAAATTTATTTTGCATATTGTATACCAACAATGAGTCATTCAAAAGTAAAAACGATTTATTCAACTAAAATATTTTTTTTTGTTTCTGTACCTACCTTTGTTGCTTGCAAGTCTGTCCGTCAATATCCCTTTGCTTAGGAACGGCTAAGAGGTATCAAAATGAAATTAATATCAAATGTTTCTAACTCAATGCAGTATTAAAAATGTATCAAAACCCACAAGTGGGTGTTGCCGCGCAACCCACTTGACACAACTCAAAAAATACCCTTGCCAATCGATTCGTGAATCAATCCCGAGTCCAACGAGGTACATGAAGTCATATATGAAAAATTTTGAGGGAGGGAGTCATGGCCAGAAAAATTCCTAAAATGGGGTAAGCCCGAATCACATACCTACCATTTAGCTAAAACCTGAGGTCTCTATGTGGTCAGGGGGCCGAGTTCTCGCGGTGGAAGACGGACGGACGGAAAATTGAGCATATAAGCGCTACCACTTCGTTGGTTGCGCTAAAAAGATATGGCTTTTAAAACCTATAGGGTACCCCGTTGACCTAGAATCTTGAAATTCGTCATGAAGGAAGGTTTCATAGCACAATTAAAGGAAAAATCCGAAAATCATTAACTTTTAATTTTATATGGAATTATTACGCGTCAAACTTAATATTGCGGCTTACTTCAAACAGCGTCTACGTAAAGACGCCCAACGCAAAGACGCTTTAGGAGTTAGGTCCATTGTCCGTGTAATTAACTAT
Source organism: Sialis lutaria (assembly GCA_949319165.1). Taxonomy (NCBI): domain Eukaryota; kingdom Metazoa; phylum Arthropoda; class Insecta; order Megaloptera; family Sialidae; genus Sialis; species Sialis lutaria. The sequence goes on from OX439241.1 coordinate 12,608,684, forward strand.
TGTCAATAATTCCGTTTTATATCACAGTACGAACCCTCATGGTGCGAGTCCTACTACCACTTGCCTGACTTTTAATAAAAATTTGTATTTTATTTTGTTATTTGCAAATAAATTAAATATAAAAACAATTTTTTATATAACAGTACTTGGCAAATCAAGAATTTTTATTTCAAAATTACCCTCAAAAAGTCTACACTCAGGATAAAATATTTAGTTCGAAAAAAAACATGATACACTGCTTCTTCGTGTGATCTGCGATCTGGGTGCGCATATTTTAGTTTTTAGTGTACAATTTAACACCGAACACTAATGTTTTCATCGTATAATATTAAATACACTCGTTTTTAGGTGGACAAGTTTTCGCATATATTATAAGTGTGTTGGAATAGGCGTTCTATCAGGGACATACCATATCTAACCGCCATTTAATGACAGCGGTGCGGTCAATTGAACCCACGTCTGTTTGATCAGTAAAGCAGATGATTGCTCATCGATCTAATCAATTTGTTCATATAGTGTATTATAATTCAGTTACGTTGACTAGAGATATATTTCAGAACCAGTTGACGTATCGCTACATATGGTAAAGGCAAGTCATGGCAGAGTTAAAGTCGTTTTGAAAATGACGCTCACCACGGAAATATATCAATGTTTATTGATTATTATTTTTAGTCGTAACCAATTACTTCTTCGTGTTATATTTAACGAGCTAAAACTTTTATTAAAAAAATTATCAAAATCAACACGTGGGCGTTGCCGCGTATTCCACTTGGACACAACAAAATACCCTTAAATTTTCAGGTTTGAGAAAAAAGTGCTTTTTGTAAGAAAAAAAATCATTTCAACTTGCTAAAAAAGTTGTTTAGATTTTTTTTTCATGAATCTTTTTAGTTCATATAGAAGAGAATTTAAAACTGAAGACAACAAGCTTTGGTTCATTTTGATTGGTCGTTTAGTTTTCTTGCAATCACACCCGCCAATTTAGAAAAATGATAAAAATTAAAACTCGAGAAAACACGCTTCAAAGTTTACGGTCAGAAAAAGCAGTTAAACGGAGAGGAAATATATCATTATAATTTATACTATAGCTTGACCCGGCGCGGCGCTTATACAAATTCAAAATATTGTTTTAGACGATAATTGAACCTTTTCAGGTAGGTACATTGTTCGGATTTATTCGACCGAGGGGAAAAGCGAGCGCTCAAAATGCCCGAGCGCTTGTATACCTACTGGACACCCCACTGCGATTAGTGCTATATTTTTGAAAATATTTCGAATTTGTCTATAAAACTTTACAGACATATTCTTAGATATATTAGGAAGAGATTTAAGCAATAAAAAAAATGGATTTTTGAGACTCATAAAGCAGGACACTCCCTTAAATATTAAAGTTAAATACACGAAATGTGGTAGCGCACTTCGTGGGTGGTGCTAAAAAATGTCAAAATCAGTAAGCAGTCAAGTTATTTTGAACAACTCTAATTTTTCAAAGTTTTTTTGCGATCATTAGTAGTTTATAAACAATTACATTAATTATTGCAAATGGTAAAATACATAATTAAAAAGTCGTAGGGCGAGATATAATTTCCGAAGTAGTATAATGAAGTAAAAGTTAGTTGACACTTGAGAACAAACTTACATCAGATGGAGTATTAATTGTATTAGTTATAAAGATACCATCTTAGACAGTGTGCTATGATAGATTTCTGTAACTTTCGTGTTAACAATTAATAGCAAAGCTGTCTAGATGACAAAGTAAGAGTTGAATAAGAATGATGAAAAATAAATGGCTCAATAATTATTTTGATGATACCATCATATTTACAAATAATTTTTAGTGGAGTTAATAAAACCTATATATTTTTAAATACAATTGTTATTAATTTCAGCAAAAAAATTGTACTATAACAAAAACTTTACTGTATTAAATTATTTACACAATAATGAAAGTTAATTTTCAAACAATGCTCATTTTCCAGCGAAAAATTAATAAAATCTTTATGGGTTTCTCAAGTATGCTACAGACTTTAACGAGATTATCCAAGGGGTTAAGTGTATGCTGGGTATTAATATTTTAATGTTTCACGATGTCACAATATACGATCACAAATGTTATATTATTTTAATGTTTATATTAAAACGAGCATTTTAATATAAATTCAACGGGTTTCAACCTAGTTTCTGCAAATCTTTTTAAAAGATTTCATTAACCTTTCAAGGACGGGGATTTTTACATTGAAATCGAGTTTTTTTATTTACAAAATTTGTACACAAAATCAATAAATTTCTCACGTGGCGTAACCGACTAAGTTGTTGGTCAATATATCGACCAGTCCCGCCCGTAACGGAGAGCCCACTGTAAAAAATTCAGTTTGGATGATTTGAGGGGGTTTCCCTACGTAATTTGATGCGCTGAATACGAAAATACTCTGCCTTGTAAATGCACGGTGCTTCCTCGTGTTAATTCATCAAAGGTAGTTAATTATTAATTATTGAACAATTTAAATAAAAAACCGATAAAGTATACAGATGAACTGCCTGTCATTGGTTAACCATTTAATTTTCATAAGATTTTAATAAAAAATTTTAATTTGACATTTTTCTTAATACGCGCGTGGTTATTATGTCGTATATTTTGAATTTTTTGACAATTTCAATCAAAATCATTATTTTTCTGCTATACGAATGTCAAAATGACATTTAAAACGTCAAAGTGACATTTAATATGTCAAAGTAAACAGCAGTTTTAAAAAAACAAATGACGATTTTCTTAAGTCAAATTGAGATAGATCTTTGTAAGGGAATATTTTACAACAAAAGTAGGTAATCTATATTATAGAGAATTGAATGCTCTACAAAAAATGTTCTATACAATTTTCACGTAACATGTGTCTTTCTTGAGATATCTTCAAAAAATAAATCTTTTGTGATGTCACCCCTCCCCCTTACACACAAATTTAATTATTTTGAAATGGGACCGTCCTCAAGCCAGACCCAACCAACCAACCAAGTTTCATCAATATCGGTTCAGTGGTTCACACACAGACAGACAGACACGGAACAAAAAGTGTTTGTCTTGACCTGAAACGGATAGATCCGGTAAAATTTTTAAAATCGGAGAACAAATTTTTTTTCTCGTTTTAAAACGATAACGAAGCTTCTCGTATCTTCGATATTGCGAGGAAGCAAAAATGATGAACAAAATCTTGGAGGCAAACTTGACCTTGAAAATCGCAAAGAAGTACTCCAGCTTTCGCTCTTAGCGTAACCCAGGATCAACAACGTGGATGTGGCGAAAATATTATTCCTTTGGAGTACTTGATCTTCGTGAGTCTCCTTGCCTCGAAATACCTGACATAATAGTAAATCCTCCACAAGAAAGAAACAACCAAGTGCTAACCTGCTGGTAGGAACTAACGATAATCACCTTGAAGATAATTTTTGCGACACGTAGGTACTACTGTTTTTTTCGTGTTCAGTGCATCATAAAAATTATGTATGCTACTGTCGAGCCGAAATAGCAAAAAAAATCTTGAAATGCGATTTTTAAGGTAAAGAGTGCCTCCTGAATCCTTTTTACTATTTTTTCGTATTCAGCGCATCAAATTACGTATGGAAACATAAAATATTTTATATCCTATGGATAGTCGACATTTCGACCACTCCCGTTTTTAAAAGGTTAAAAAGTCTATGCATTAGTGCCAATTTTAGATAAATTGAATTTTTTTGAAGATTTGGGTAAAAAATCCTTTTGTTGAATTTTGTGTACTTCTCAATTGTCAGTAGGTAAATGTAATATATATAGGTATAAGGTACGTAAATATCATAATTGTTTTCGTTTTGGCTTCGCGTAATTAAGTAAAAAGAAGAGCACATCAATATATCAACTGACGTTACATTAAAATAATCTTTTTTCAAGTTGACATTACGAGCTTTGACTTTGAGATTGCTAAACGAGCTATAAAACACTTGATGCTGTTTGTAACAACTTATATCTATGAGAGATATTTCTCTTTGTATACTTCAACAAAAACAAACACACAGAAACATATTAAGGCCCGTTTACACCTATCCAGTGATTTAGTGGTTAAGTGAAGTGACAAAGAGTCAGTAGTTAAATTTAATTTTTAAGTTTAGTTACAACATACTGTACTGTTTACACGTATTAAATTACTTGTCTCTTGACTAAACCACTAAATCACTGGATATGTGTAAATCGGCCATAACACGAAACACAATCATAGGGTTGGGGGGGGGGGGTAGCTGTCTAAAGTGCTACGGTGTAACGCGCCGCTGATTGATCTTCTAGAACCCAATGAGGCTATCGCTGATTATTACAGATCGATACCAAAAAATAAAACATTTAAATGAATATTTATTTTATTTGTCTATGAATTGTAAAACTTAGATTATAGATAGGTAATTACTTATTCCAATTAAAACTTTCATTACCCGACTATTCTGTGAATAAAGTTTACTTTGCATTTGAACTGCTCAGTGGCGTAAACATATTTTTCTTAGGGAGAAGGATATTTACTGCTATATCTAATTAATTCATAATCAGCATTAAACTTGCAAATCTGGTATGAATATTAAATGGAAATCACATTATACATTCTTCCATCATTATTATAATAACCTACATAAAATTGAAGATGTGGGTGTAAGAACAAGGCAACTCCAATTTTTAAAACTTTTCAGAACGGATGAAACAAAAATGGTTTCTGTACACTAGTACAGCCCCTGTAAACACTTCATTTATATTACTATAGCCATTACTTGGAGCTGTATAGTTTTTGCACCGCAATCGATAGAGGATTGTTTCTTTTATAGGAATAAGTAAAAAAATGAAAATCAGAAAAATGGACTAATTGGATTCTTGCATCCACGTCTTAAATCATAATATTTATTACCATCCTTGACATACGTTTTAGGAACACTATATTTTTATTTTCGTGTATTTATTTTTATCAGAGATAATAAATCAGTGAAATAAAATAAATCTTAATCTATATCTATAAAAGAGTTTGCCCTTAACCACTCACTCATATATCAACGTACAGTCCAAACCCCTGGACCTAGAAACGTGAAATTTCGTAGGTGCCTTCCTTTTATGATGTAAGCACCCACTAAGAGAGGATTTTTCGAAATTCAACCCCTACGGGGTTAAAACAGGGTGTCAAATTTTATATAAAAAAATATTTTTTTTGTTCGCATTTATTTGAAACTTATCGAAACTGCTCTACAATATAAATAATGAAACAATCGTTTCAGCATTTCTCAAAATTTAACCTCTAAAGTGTTAGGGGGGTGGAAATATTTGTAAATTTTTTTTTTTTGTATTCACCGAATGAAACATGGCACAAGTAGGTTCTCTACAAGACAAATATCAATTACGAAAATTCAACCCCTTTGGGAACGGGGGGGGGGGGGGGGGTAAAATTTTGATATATTTATCTTCATAATTGTTGATGATATTAAAGTAAATTCGGAAAATAGTTATTCAATTAAAAATGAAAGTTCGATATTCAAGCTCTAATAGCATGGGACGGGGACGAGGATAGATTTAGATATGTTTATCTGCATACCTGCTTTACTTATAAAGGTAAATTCGGGCAAAATAGTCATCTATTAATAAAAATTTCAACATTCAACCCCTAATGGCGGGGGTAGACAGGGTCTGTGTTTTTGATATGTTTATCTGCATAGCTGCTTACGTTATAATGATGGAGTCGGGCAAAATAATCTGCAATAAAAAAATTCGATATTCAACCCCTAATAGCGAGGTTAGACAGGGGGTTAGTTTTTACAATTTTTAGCTAAGATCTGAGATATTTACGTTTTTTATAGGTAATGAATAAAAATCAATATAAAAAAATGTAATACGTCATCCTTTATATCACATATGATGGGTTCTAATTAGTTTCAAAGTTTACGCGAGCGAAGCCGCGGGATTCCGCTAGTTAATAATAAATTGAAGAATATCAAAAATCAATAACGCTTACTTTCGCATTTCAAATTTGAAATAAATATTAATAAAATATAATATTAGGTATACATATAAATAATACATACAGGGTATTGAAAAAATATGGATACACCTGCGTAAGTTGACAGGGAGGAATTATCAGGAAAAATTCTCCAGACAAAAATATTATCATTTTTCCCAAGCTATCACATGGCGATGTCAGTTGTGGGGGGAGGGTCTGCCCTCCGGGGGGAACGTTCCAGATTTCGTTTCTCTGACCCAAAATACCCCGGAAATCGTTAAGATAAGAAAATAAATTATTGGTTGTTGTTTTGGTCTGTTTGGTCGCTATCTGTACCAACGTTTCGTCTCACTTTACAGTGGTCATTTTCATGTGACAATCAAAACAATGCGGTCTACGCCCAGAAGTCCAAATTTACTTTACGTTCTTGATCACCACAGCATTTCAAGATGTTTCTGCATTAATAAAATATTAAACACTTTATTTCAACCTGTTATATTATGTTACATAAAACCTTTCTCTCTTAGTTGAACTCCTATATCTCTGGATTACAGCCAAATTATACATATAACACTATGTAGGGTTATAAAGAGAGGACATATTTTAGGCGGTACCGGCTCGCTGGTATAACTTTTTAAAAGTTACTAAAAGTCTTTTGTAATCTGCTCAGACTATAATAATAATGCGGATATAATATGTTAAGATTTCTTTTTACATTAAAGTGGATAAATAGGTACTAAAATAATTTTATGATAGGCTTTTCATTCAAAATCGCTCAATGTTTGATCGATTTTCACATCATTAATTTATGTATAAATAATAACTTATATTTTATTAGCTTGTATCTGTAGCTTCGGTGAACACCATCATATTTCAGTTTCAGCCCAGTTTAATTAAATAGTTGAGGTTATAATTTTTATTTAGTATAAAATGTCAGTTTCCAATATCGTATCATGTGTTGCCTAAATCGAACTTAAAAAGGTAAAAAGATCACATATAAATGATGAAAGACCTAAAAAAGGTAATTAAAATTTAACGAAAAAACCTGGTCGAAAAAACATTTCTTAGGGGGCCCGCTAATAATTCCAGATAAAAACTTGATATATTAAATGAATGCATTTTTTTCATCCACTTTCTGTGTATTATGAAGTACGATTTAAGGGGTTACATACAGTTAGAATTAAAAAAAAAAATTAATTTAATTTTATTTCATTTTCATAATGTACATATATTTAAATACACACACAGAAAATTTCAAGTCAATCCGGTGATTATTTTCGAAGTTACACGCATATTTGTAAATACGTCTCAGAGCGTTTGAATGTAGAAGGTCGGAGCGGCAGCGCGTTTTTCTCAAATCTGTGTTTTTAAAGTCGGTGATCACTATTCCTCGGAAACGGTTGAACTGATCAATCTCAAATTTTAACACAAGTTTCTTAAGAATATTTTTTAGTAATTAATCGAAGGTTTTTTCTCACCGATAAATATTTTTTTAATAAACAATTTAAGGTCAAAATTTTTGTCGAAAATCGATTTTTTTTAGAAGCCGCCATTTTGTTAAAAAATTTTATTTTGTTTATTTCTTCGATTAAGTACAAGATTATACATTACTTTAAAGAAATCCGTTTGGGTTTTTTTATTTTAAAAGATGCAGTCCAGAGACATCGTGGTCGCCGCAAGGCGCCTTTTTTAGATGACCTCCCGGAGAACAACTGTAGCAGCTTTCGAAATTATTATTTTTACAAACGAAAAATTTTAAAATACAATTAAAAGTTGCCATAATATGTGTACAAATTTTTACATTAATAAATTATAAAAGTCTTCTCTTAAAAAATTATTGAAAATTTTGACCTTCTGACTGTATGTAACCCCTTAAGGAAACGCAGGTACTCAAAAAGCATACCGTTTGAAAAGATTCAGAAAAGCGTTAATACATTATTATTATGTATTTGTGATCAATTTATTACTCCTAAAAAAATTTGGAACAATGCAAATTTTGTCAAATTGAGTCCGCTAGAATAAAAAAATGAAAAAAGTTTTTCCCCTACATTTGTGCATGTATGAAATATTGAGCATTTATTTATAAATATTTTAAATAATTGCGTATTGTTTAATATATCAACAAACCTGCACCAACCATTTTTCTGAATGAATGCAATTGATTACAAACGAATCTTCATAACGTTACTGGTCGATACCTGAAATGTAATCAAATACACCGCATGTGACGAATATTCAATTTTTGTAACATAGATAGATACATGCATGTATATAACTATATGTATTGAGAATTAGCATACATACGCAGTATTGTGGCGTTACACATTAGCAATTCTCTTGTTGTTGTCTGTCCGGCCATATGGTGACACAACAAAAGCAGTGCGTTTAAACGCCGTGTTAAACTTGTCAAAAATACAATTGCCTATTAATCACCACCAGGGGAGACATTAATTGGAGTATGCATTTTTAAATTACTCGATTGCAATGTAATGTTAAATCAGTGAACGATTAACTGTGGTGAATTCAATGTTGACAAAATAATTAACGAATGGTGATTGTTTTTTTAATAACTAGTCAAATATTGAATTCATTATTTTTAAAGCTTTTTATGTTTAATATTAGTATAGGTCGTCTTGCCAATTATTTAAACTGCTGTGCCCACCACGATACTTGTTTATACACCATTATATAAAAAAGATTATCTTGAAAACAGTTAATAAAAATAATTAGAATTTTTTAAATCTTAGATAATCAATCATTTTCTTTATAGCTTTTATTTCAAATATTTTTTTCACTTACCCACCCATAATCATTTCTGGGATGTAACCTGACCTACGGTAATGTGAGCTAAGGTAATTGGGTATTGTAAAAAGTTAAAAAGTATAGGTACGATATATTGCCATAATATACAATCAAGTATTTTTTACGTGAAATAAATAAGTCAGTATTTTAATACTAAACCTATAGTCTGTTTTATTTAAGCTTGCAGTGGTTACCGGGAGATTTGACGGTACGAATCACGATTTCTTACCGTCAAATCACCCGGCAATCACTGCAAACTTAAATGAAACAGACTGGTGATTAACAACGCGTCTGGCGCACCTGTCAGTGATACGACGTCATAAAACATGTTACACATCAAAATACTGAATCAGTATTGGTTCGATTTAGTTTGTTTACTTATGTCTGACGTCACGTATACCACCTGACTTTGAATGAGCGTTCTGTCGGGAAATTTTTAATTTGAATAGGAAAAGATTATTTTTGTATTCGAACACATTTTCAGTTTATCGAAGTTTTGGTAAGCGATCCTTTTTTGGAGTCTTGTCATTCGTTAAGTCTTATGTTGGGAAATATTTTATTTAAAATAAACTTCCCCCTCTCTCCTGAAAAATTATCTGTGAATACCCTACCCCTTCAAATATGTATTACATTCATTCAAAAATATTTAAATATTTAACAAACAATATATCATGTTTTCATTTTTGTTGTAGATATCTGCATTTCAAACACCATCAAGATGATTGCTACGTCTTCTTTGCTATTTAATTATACCGGTCTCAGTAAAATTACGATACTATACGTCCTATTTTCATCCATATCGTGTTTAAAAGAAGAATCTTCTGTGAATCCAACACTATATGAATTATCTACAACAAATACATCTAATTATTATGATTTAACTAACCACAGTTTATCTGTTTTATCGGATACATCAGAACCACCTGCAACTATAGCAAGTGTAGAAAAAGAAGTAGAATCTCTTCCAACTAAAAGAAATTCTTCAAATGATTCAATGATTGAATCAAAAATAACAAAACAATTAAATGGTTTTGTTTTCAATTTCTCATCGCAAGTAATAATAGAAAAAAGTAAAGAAAAAAATGCAATTCTTGTTGACGTGCATGAAAATATAAATAAAGAAATAGAAGATATTATTCCTACAGAAAAATTGAAACCAAGTCCGAAGAATTCGAATGAAAACATATGGGTACGTAAAAATTATAGAATCAACTTCCAACAGCAAGAAGAAGTATTGTTTGTTCCAAATGAAAACACTACCCAAATGATACTTAAGAAATCGAAAAAGAATATACCTTTCTACCCCACAGAAGAACATTACAATCTAACAACAAATAGTAACATGTTCAATAGATCTCGATCTAGATTCAAAACAGAAACTGATTTGAGGAAGAAACAGAAATTTATTTTCTTCAATAATTATCAAGTTTATGATCTTCATCCAACTGTACCAATTTCTGATATGACCTTTTTTCGGTCAAATAAATATAGTCGGAATGCTTTGAGGAATGTTAAAGTGTTAACGTTACTTGGACTATTTGAGCTAACGACGAAGCAAGGGGACAGGCCTGAAGGGAAAAGCGAGCTTGCAGCTGCCCGTCTTGCTATTAAGCATATAAATGATTTGAACGTTCTACCTGGATACAAATTTGAATTGATCTCTAATGATACTAAGGTTAGTGTATGAGTATTATTAGCTAGAGTGAACGATGAATGAATGCATTCCTTAGTCGAGTCAATGAAGCTCGAAAATGGCCAAAACTTCGGAACTCTCAGAAACAGCACCGATTTTGATGTTTTTTTTTTAAACTGATCGTTATACCATACTATTTGAAATCAGAAACATTCCAGTCGTAGGATTTACCCCCCCCCCCTCCAAATTTTGAAAATTTGTATAATTTACTGGTTTCATATATTAAGTCCGATTTTCGACGAATTTTTTTTATCTGTAGGGGTTTTGAGGGTCGCTGAATAAGAATACGTTGTCAAAATAAGGATTTTCCGGGAATTTTCCAAAAGTTTTTTTTAATTTTTGTGTAAATTTATTAAAAATTTTGTTAGAAATGTGTATTCGTGGTGTTTCTTTTCACAAAGTTGAGTTATACAAAAATTTTCAGGAATTTTCCAGTTTCCCAATTATCATCGACAAAAAATTATTTATGTACCTTTTTTTAAGAAAAAAAAACACTTTTTTTAGAACGACGGCTGATTTCAAATAGTATCGTATAACGAATATTTTCAAAAAAAATGTCATCAAAATCGGCGTTGTTTCTGAGAGTTTCGAAGTAAAAACCTTCATTAACTCGACTACCTGCAATAGTTGAAATTTAACCATGCTCATCCATTGGGTTAATAAGGTCTTCATTTTAAGGTATTTCTTGAAAAAAAAATCAAGAGCATTTATTTGTAAATAACTAAAAGAAGATTACACGAAGCTTCATTCAAAATCTTGAAAATTATTCACCATCTGTTAGCAAAGGTATCGTCAAAATAAAATCAATATAGTTGAGCGTAGCGAGCGAAGTATTAAAATTGATTTTATTTTAACGATATCTTTGCTCACTGATGGTGAATCATTTCAAGATTTTGAATGAAGCTACTTATAATCTTTTTTCAGTTATTTATCTTTTTCTACTATGTATTATATACAGTGTGTTAAGTAAGACCGTGTACGGCATTACTCGCAGTTGGTAAGTTATACAAACCTAAATCTTTTTTCATTAGGTTCAGAGTACCCCCGCCTATTAATTGCGCATTGATGAAAAAACTTCAGTCCATGTCGATTTTTTTAAAAGAATGTCACGATCAGTTTCTCCTCATTTTTGGCCATTTTTCCTACTAAAGCACGATCTGGAAAATCGTCGTCATTTTTCAACTTTTTAAACCGATTCACCCACTTCTCAACAAATGCCTTCGACTTTTTAATGTATGTACTTGGCCGCCACTGCATTAGACATTTTTGGCCCTTTTGGGTGCGTGCTAAAAACACGGTTTCAAAACGTTTCGCGTACACGTCACTCAAATCGCTGTCTCTGTGTTTCTCTGACAAAAGATCGATATAGACTGAAATTTTTTCATCAATGCGCAATAGGCGGGGGTACTTTGAACCTAATAAAAAAATATTTAGGTTTGTATAACTTACTGACTGCGAGTAACGCCGTACACGCTCTTACTTAACACACTGTAAATAACTGTGCTGCTCACCGGCAAATATCTCAAGTGCGCTTCCGCGATGGAATTTTTTTTATAAAAAATATTGTTTGAATAAGAAATAACACAACATAAAATATAACAAAAACTCAAATTTGAATCTTTTCATCCTCATTCGGAGGTGAAAAATTAGAGCAGATAAAAATCTATATAAAAGAAAATACAACAAACAGTTAGTGTTAATAATGCAAACAGTACAACCTATGTGAAAGTTTATAAAAAATTGGAACATACATTTTTTACATTTTCGTTCATTATAAATCGAACAATGCATAAAATACTTCTAATTAACGTTACAAATTCAGTATGTGATTAAAATGGTACATACTTTTCAGAATTTCTAATGAATATTATATTTGTGAAATTGTTATATATGTATATAACCTCGGTGTATTTCTGTACTCATACGAAAAACAGTAAATTTGATGGGGCATTCACGTAGTACCAACATTTTCTTTAAAACCAGTTGAAGAGCAAAAAATATCGTTCAGTTCTACCATAGTTTAGATAACGCCATAGGCTCCGACCTTTTTTGCAAAGAATTATGTGATCAATTTCGTAAATAATATTGTGAAGTAATAATAAGAATTTTTTAAACTCAAAAATTAAAAAAAAATCTAATAAAACTGGCAAATACATAAAGAATATTTCTTTTAAGGTATATAACCTAAATATGTAGGGGAAAGTAGCCATAATCGTACTACTGCTATTTTGAAGAAAACATGTATACATATAAACCATTTATTGTGGATATATGAAACTAAACCATATTCTGTGTGCGCATAACATGCATTGTATTTGTAGGCGACACGATATTAAAGCGACAATCGTTTAAAAAAGTGTGTTGTTTGATGTAACATTATACAAACGTTTGTAAAAATGTAGAACATTGACAATTCAGTAGATTTGCAGTTTAATGGAATTGAAGGTATAGCTATGTTATCTACAGTGGGTGGCCAAGTTTTTGCGTTGCCTATACAAAAAATTGTATTTCTCCAATTTCATTAGCTATTTTGAAGCAGAAGTTGATATTAACCATAGCAATATGCGATATCAAATTAAAGGTTAAACAATTTCATTTTTAAAACATCAAATGTTTTAATACATTAATGTATTTTTTATTTTCTTAAAATAATTACAAAATACTAGCCTATATACAAAAAACATTTAAAAATAATATATAAAAATAAAAATCAAATACACTAATTATTTTCGTACAACGCGCTTGAAAATTTATTTAGCAATGCAAAATAATCATTAAAACAGTTGTTCTAATACAAAAGTTTGATAACAAAAATTCTAGAAGTATGTGTTCTTTTTTCACAATTTCACCTGTATTACGTAACTAAGCAAGGACTCACAGGTATACTCAAAATAAATTCCACAAAATTGAATAACTAGGCCACACATTATGTAATAATTTCCAATTCCAGTTTTATTTGTTCATATGATATAATCATATACCTATAATTAAAATTTATTTTTAAAATATTAGAGTTTCTAATATCATACCATATAGTCCAGGAGGAATCGGCGCATGAGTACCGAAAACTATTCCACCTCAATTTTTTTATGTGATCCTCTTCAAATTGCCCTACTGATAATATAAATGCATGTTGCCATGGGGCAACCTCGGGCCATATTGTTTAAACCGAAATTGTTTAAACAATTGCAAGGAATTGTTATTTTTCAACCGGACAATTTTTTTTATATTCTTTATTGAAATACAAATAAAAAAGGCCCTTTGACTTTTTACGATAAAGTTAATATTTTTAAAGATATGAATTTTTAAAGGTTCGAAAAATCTCAAATTTGGGTACATTCGACCCATGAAAAATATATTAAAAAATAAAATAAAATATAAATAATATTTTTTTCTTAATTCTTCATACAATAGTTAATAATATTGTAAATAGAGATCTTAAAAAGTTTCATTGTTTATACCTGTTTTTTAATTTTTCATTTCGCGCACTCAGTATACGATCAGATAGTACATACGTCGCTTTTACATTATTTTTTTTTAACTGGCCGCATATTATGCACGAATCACTGTCGTTTTCTGGATTTCTGGTGGACCAACGAGGATTATAAATTGTACTTGAAGTTGAGGGTTCTGTTGACTGGACTTCCTGAAGATTTTCATCTTGTTTGTGAAGTTGTATTTCTCTTCGCCTAATTTTTTCCTCACTTGTATAACTTGCATAACATGTTCTATGCCACGAAAATGTTTGTTTGTCAAGAGAAGAATTAAACAAATTTTCAAACCGGATAGCGGCTTTATCTTTTCGTCGATAAGCTGCACTTTGTACAGTTATATATGTATCAGGCTTCGGATTTTTCACTACATTGTTTGTAATTTCACAAAAAATACATGGTAAGGTATCATCAGAAAATTTTCTTTTCTTGGGAACAACTAAAAACGACATTACACTCACATTTATTGTAACGAAAAATCACAGAAACTAAAAATTTGTTCATCTAAAAATGTTAATACTACACGAAATCACTAGAATGGTTGCAACAACGTTTAACAATTTTAAGTCTTGAACGAAATAAAAAAGACTGAACAAATATGAGCAAAAAACAAAGAGCGATCAGTTAAGAATTGACAGGAACTAACTTGTATTTTTATTTTAAATGTTATATATAATCAACAATTTTGTCACAAGAACAAACTAAGATCTTACATTTTTATACAAAGAGTAACCTTGGAAAAATAAAAAACAACGAAAAAAAGAATCTTTTTCTTACTTAGACACAATCATACAAACACCATGATACATATACATATAATTATTTCTATTTTAACATAAAAAAAAAAACATAAACTTATAAAAAAGTAATTTTAATTACATGTTCCGATTTATGCTTAAATAACTTTTGAAAAATTGATTTTAGAAAAAAATGTATACAAAACAAATTGTAGAAAATTTAATTATTAATAACATTGCTCTCTTTAACAATCTTGATAAAGTTGATAGTTTTTAAGATAAATGATAAATAATGATTCAAGACACAGAGAGGCCGATGCAGCGCATGAGTCAGAGAGAGACGGCGATACTTAAAGGTAAGCGACGCATACTTGTGAGTGCGCGAAATTAAAAATTAAAAAACAGGTATAAACAATGAAATTTTTTAAGATCTCTATTTACAATATTATTAACTATTGTATGAAGAATTAAGAAAAAAATATTATTTATATTTTATTTTATTTTTTAATATATTTTTCATGGGTCGAAAGTACCCAAATTTGAGATTTTTCGAACCTTTAAAAATTCATATCTTTAAAAATATTAACTTTATCGTAAAAAGTCAAAGGGCCTTTTTTATTTGTATTTCAATAAAGAATATAAAAAAAATTTGTCCGGTTGAAAAATAACAATTCCTTGCAATTGTTTAAACAATTTCGGTTTAAACAATATGGCCCGGGGTTGCCCTATGGCAACATGCATTTATATTATCAGTAGGGCAATTTGAAGAGGATCACATAAAAAAATTGAGGTGGAATAGTTTTCGGTACTCATGCGCCGATTCCTCCTGGACTAATACACTATTGCCTAAATTGTACCT
Source organism: Sialis lutaria (assembly GCA_949319165.1). Taxonomy (NCBI): domain Eukaryota; kingdom Metazoa; phylum Arthropoda; class Insecta; order Megaloptera; family Sialidae; genus Sialis; species Sialis lutaria. The sequence continues at coordinate 12,624,256 of OX439241.1, forward strand.
AAAAAGATCATTTAAACGTTGCTGTGATTTTTTTTCTATTGAAAAACTAGAAAAAACTCATTTAAACTTGCCAAAAAACATGTTAGAAAAAAGATTCTTAGGGGGCCTGCTTTTTAAAACTTGTAATATCATATTATGAACGCATTTATTTTCATCCATTTTCTGTGAATTATTATTATTATATGAAGTACGATTTATGGAACCGCTGGTATGATTTAGGAAATTTGGCTCCAAAGTTTCAGACAAATGTTAATATTTTGTATTTGTGATCAATTTATTACTCCTAAAAATAATTTGAGTCCATAATGAATGAAACTACATGGAGTAATGTAAAATTTGTCAATAATATATTAATTTAGTCCGCTAGAATTAAAAAACGAAGAAGTGGTATGATCTTGGCTACCTTCCCCTAATACAAGTTTTAATTTAAAAAAGAGAGTCAACATTTTAAATACATTTCAATACTCTATAAAATATTCGGTGTGCGTTCTTAATTCTATTCTTTAGAAATTAAGATCTTTTCATATTCAATGACATCTTTGTTTTACATACCTAATTAAAACTGAATCGATATTAATTAATATTTATATCCTCTGATTATAATTACAAAATGTACTTTATAGATACAATGTACCTATGTAGTACCTACACATCTACTCATGAATATTTAATTAATAAAACTGTTATATTTCATGCGGATCAATCAAATTATAATTAAGTACTTGAAAAACAAGTGTTCTTTCATCTCCCCACTTACATCATTCTCAAAATTACGCAAAATCAGCACAATCCATCTGCAAACACTACCAAAGCATTTTTTTTTAACAAAATGTAATTAATTTTCAATCTTGTGAGATAATAGGTTGTATCATTTTTATATCGTAGCAATTTCTAAGTAACACATTGAGTCATCAATAAATATTTGCCAGAGTTTATTATTTTGATATTTTATTGGACACGTGTTGCTTCGTGAAATATATTGTACCTATCATCAATCTTAGATAATATAAAATTAATACGGTCGGGTGTAATCTTTATGTACTACATAAACCTAGGTACTTTGTATACAAAATATATATTGTTGTAAATATATCAACTCAAATGCGAGATAGGGGTACAACTTAATTTAATCTGACTCCCACTCTCTAGTAGGATTTTTTTCAATTTTTACAATTTGCAATAGGAGATGAAATATTTTTTAAAGACAAAATTTTTATTATACGTTATTTAAAGGTTGGTAGATGGAGGATTCTAGATCATTTTATTATAAAAAGGGCTATGTGAGCTATCTATTGGCGTTTTATTTATTAATATATCACTATTAGTTCCAGAGATATAAGCTTTCAAAGTGAGATATACCTAGTTTACATTCATAACTTTGAAGTCACTCCTTAACCGCTTAACCCATTGGACGCGAAAGTCAATTGAAAGTCCTCGACTCAAAAAATCACCGTTGCACGCGAAATATACTTTTATTTTAGAAAAAAATGTTTTAAGAAAAACATAGTATGTAAATGTGAGTGAAATATTCAGTAAAATCCTTCACTCCACCATTTTGTTTATTCATTTTTGTATGTAAATTTTATAATTAAAAATTATATTAGAAAAATTCTTCTTATAAAAAATGAATCCTTAATTATTATACACGAATATCAATTTTCTGGTAAACAATTTCATGTAAAATTGACACCCTGAAAAGAAAATGCAAATAAAATAAAAATTAAACCAACTTTTATCGGAAAATGTGCACTTTTTTAGAAATGAGTGTTTCGTGACAAGATCGCGTCCAAAGGGTTAATAAGAACTAGAAGTAGAGGTATTCTTATTATCAGTAAAAGTTACGATAGCATCAAAGTTTTTAAAATTGAACATATATCCATGGATATAAAGGCCTTGTGGGGTACAATCCTCATCCATATGTCAACCATGTCTGGTGGAGATGTGCAGCCTAACTGGCTGAATTTTTCAATAATAAGGCAAAAAAATGAACATAAAGCAATAATATGAACTCTAATAAATGATACTGATTGATAAAAAAATACCGCTGTGATTTAGCTATACTACAATCAATCAGAAATCGATTCGGGCTATCTAAACTTTTTTTTTTAGTATTTCTAGAGAATACGTAATTCCACGTCAAAATTGTTTACTCTAAAATATTGTTGTACTAATTTTTTTCCTATTCATCTTTGACGATAAAATAAGTATACATATAAATATAAACATATTTTTTGACAACTTTCAGTGGCTATTCCCTAAATTTACCCCCTTCAAATTGATATAATTAAAGAAATAAAATAATTATTATTTTAGTGTAACCCCGGTGTTGGAGTTGACAGATTCTTCCACGCAATATACACAAGAAAGCAGTTAGGTGGGGCCCACCTCATTATGCTACTGGGGACAGCTTCCTCTGAGGTTACTGAATCATTGGCAAAGATTGCACCATATTGGAACATGGTTCAGGTATGTAATTTTTAAGATTTATAAAATGTTCCATTACTGCGGTATTTTTACTCGTTAACAATTAATATTTGGCCCGATTATATAATGTTTTCAATTATTTATTAGTTCTTTCCTCATAAGCAATATTATAGGATGTCACTGATGTTACCTGAGAATTAAAAAACAGACATATTCATTGCTCAGCTTTAAGAGTGATAACGTGATGATATGTAGATTGTAGATACTATATAGAACTTCTGAGATTGCAATGAACACTTTGGTGTAGGTTTGAACAAAATCGGTCAAGTAGTTTTCGAGATTACTTCGGTCAAACAGAAACTTTCTTTAAATGTTAGTATAGATGAAATTTATTTCCCCTGAGCTCCTTGACAAAGTCTCAATTTTAATGTTTACTTTTTAAAGAGTTCTCTAAATTATTACCCCTTCCCCCTTTTGCGGTTGTAGGGTTTACAAAGCTTTTTCATCTTAATTTAAATAGTCTGGAAAATCGTTATTTTATTTACAGCTGATTATTAAATAAGTTACTGATTTGTTTCTGTTTCTGTTCACTCGATTTTGTTGAAATTTGGTATGGATATTCAGGATTCTCTGCAGTCTTTTTTTGTAAAATAATTTTAGGGGTACTGTAAAAAATAATATTAAAATATCATTACCCAAAAAAATGACAGAAAATGAAAAATTTAATTGAATTTGTTTATTATCTTAATCATAAAAGAATATGGGTACAAATATTCTACCATATGTTTATTCTACTTAGTCTATCATATATTTATTTTAAATATATTTATTGCCCAAAAGTTCCCAAATTCACTAATCTATATGATTTAATTGTAACCCAAACAGCATTTTTGAAAATGATATTAAAATATCATTTTTGTCATACATCATATGTTAAAAAATAAGATATCTTGAGACCATTCTAAAAATTTTGCTGTTTGGGATTTCAGCGTTCCTCAACCACCGGGCCGTGAAAAATATTAACCAGGCTGCATAAAATGTTAAAAACAAATCAATTTTAATATATTTTATTAATTAATATGAAAAAAAATAGTTACAATTAAAAATATAAATGTCTGTTTAATCGGTCAGTTTGAGTTGAAAAACGCTGAATTGTAAATGACATTAGCAACTGACATCGGTTAAACCATTATCAAGGTGTCATTCGGCAGCGAGTCACCGGCACTGAGTGACCGCAGAGAGTTCCCGCTGTTTGCACGAACAGCGGCGCCGGCGAGTGCGCACCGACTAGCGCGCGCGGCGTTCATCCATCGCTTCGGCTGGTCAGACGCGGTTGCGGCGCTCGGCGACGCTCCGCTAACCGTCAGCCATCTCGCCGCCGAACTAGAGCAAGCAAATATCACGTGTATTGCTGCAGCAACGTTCGCGGCTACTGATTTTAAGGATCAGATTCGTATGCTGAGGGTAAATATTAGTTTATTTTGATGAATTTGAAAATAAATAAAATTATTTATTACGTTTTTTTATATAAAACTTGTGTAGATGCTGTTTTTAAACATTCCGAAATTGGATCATTGAGTCAATATTGTGTCTGTCTGTCATATAGTCTAATAACTTAGTGAACCGTTTATTCTAGAAAGAGGCGAAATTTGATAAAATGAGTAAAATGAAAATGGATTTCATTCAATTACGGCGAGTAGGGTATCAAAGGAATAGGGCATTTGACTAAATTTTAAAATATATTGTAAATTGTGCGTATGTGTATAATAGATACTTCTTCAGTATTTTTTTTCCAAAATAATGCCGAAAAACGCTGAAAATAATCTTTTTCTATTTAAATGGAAAATTTCCCGCTAAAACGGGCATTCAAAGTTACATGGTAACTGTTTACTCAACAAACTAAAATGAGCCAATAGGAATCGAGTATTTTGACGATTTTAGTAAGTAACTACGTAGTACCAGATACAGTTCTGCTAGAACCGTTTGCGGTCACGTGACAAATAGGTTAAATATTACATTTTAAAATTAGGTTTATTATTAAAATACTGACTTATTCCACTTAAAAAACACTTGATTGTAAATTATAGTAATATATACTACAATATTTAGAGCATTTTAGTCTTTATTATTAACAGTGTCAAATACCCTATTTAAATACGTGAATATTTTGTTGTTATTAAAATCTCCGTGTGACAAATTTTCAAAAAAAATTAACAGGAAATTATCAGCACTCAATTTGTATTTTTCAACGACATGCACTTGCAGCCATCTTTTTTCAAATAGACGAACTATTTTATTGGTTCTTAACTTTGCTAAAATTACATAAATTAAATTAATATAATCAAAGAAATTGAAAAACTGTATGATACGAGGCTCGACTAGCAGTTGACAATTTTTTATTTGAACAATTAGTTGTTCAAATGTGCCATATTTATTATAATAATTTTATTTGCATATTTTTGATCTCTTAAAAAAATGTATAAAAACAAATATAATACGATTTTGCATATGGGCCAGTCCGCGGTGACGGTCGTGACATTTCAACTCGGATTGGAGTTCATAATTTCTATATAATACTAGTAAATAACATGGTTTTACCTTTTTTCTGTAGATCTTAATGCAATACATGTATATTGAAAGAATAAAAAGTCTACAGTTATTTTACAAAAAATTTTCAGCGTTCAAAGCTCTGTGACGGTTGTGACGCCAACTATTGCAAGTTTTGCAACCTTTATCCAAAAACCCGAAAATTTAGCGAAAATATCGAAGTAACTTTATAATAATCATACTTTAATACGTTACGAATAAATTATTTTTTAGTAACACAAGAGCACCGGCGCCGACTACGGGGGGGCGAGGGGGGCGATCGCCCCCCCAGATATCATACCAGGGGGGCTTTGCCCCCCCTATGCAGCTGAACTCTAGTTACTTTTAAATTAAAGATACTTTTGTCAATAAGATTTTTACTTTAAAAAAAGGTGTAAATATCCAAATACTTGTCAGTTGAGTAAAAATGATCACTAAAAAAATTTCTTCAAAAAGGAAATTAATACTAAAACATCTTTTATTTCCTTAACAAAGCTTAGTTACATCAACAGCTTTAAAAAAAATTCTACGACTTTTCTACACTTTACTATATTTTCAACTAAAATCGTCATTTACGTTTCGTGAGCCTTTGTAAATTAAATATAAATGTCCACTTTTCAATTATTTCAAATAATTAAAGTTTGATCGATTTTTATCGAAACTACAATAATTTGATGAAAAATTTTTTTTTCTCACATTATTAGTTGCGTTTCTGAAATTTTTGTCGTTATTACGAAACTTGGATATTGCACATTTTTTAAGGAAATTTTTTGCCCCCCCCCCCCCCCCCCCCCCCCAGGTTAAATGAAAAGTCGGCGCCTATGCACAAGAGCATCAGGTAAATACGTAATCTATTTAACTGGTTATTACCCAATAAACATTGTGACAGAAAATTGTGACGGTCGTGACACGTTGAATAAAAGGATACAATAAGAGTACTATTTGTGTGTTTAATTGCTTATTGATATTATGAACTAATACTTATAACAATTATTTATCAAATACATCAATAGACTCATTAAATTTATAATAAATACGGTTACCCTTAGTAATTATTGTTGGTGTGGGTAATTTTTTTTTAATTCGGTCAAACGTCACGTTTGATATGTAATTGTCAAAGCCTTTTAATAGTTTGCTACGAGCGTCACATTAGCTGTCGAGAGGGGGGGGGGAGACGGGAGGAATCCCCCCGGACCCGGCCTTCCTAAAGGGGCCCGTACAGTAGCAAGTTGCAAAAGAATATTGAAAATGAATATTGAAAGCTAAAAAAAAGGTCTTCTGAATGAACAGCTAAAAAAATAAAAAGTCAGAATATACATCATTCAGCAGATTCTGTAGTTGTTCTTTATGGGGGGGGGGGCATAATTGTTTGTCCCCCGGGCCCGGATTTTCTCTCGACGGCCCTGTCACTTATTGTCAAGTAAGTTATTGCGATTTCACATTATTTGTTGTCCTTTTCGAAAAAAAATTTCGTAATATTTTGAAAATGAATTAAATTTTTTTTAATTTTCTTTTGGTTTATGAAAATTGATGTTAAATAGCCTGTTAATTTTATATTTTAGTATTCATTTTCGTAAAATATTTTTTTAACTATCTGGTATCGATTACCGCGGACTGACCCATATTACATTTATATTAAAATAAAGTATTTATTTCAGGAAAAGGATGCCAGAATAATCATAGGCAGTTTTTCATACAAAATGGCACCAAAAATATTTTGTGAGGTAATGTTATTAAAATATATTTTTAATTTCAGACTATTTGTTTTTATTTGAGATTTCTAAAATAAATATCATTTATAAGTACCGTAATATAATATTAAAAATATTATATTAATTAAAAAAATAAATAAAAAATCCCAATACTATTTGCTATAAATTATTTTCATGGTGGAGGCGCGCGGGAAATGTAGAGGTGCCGGTTAATAGAAATGTCGATTAAAATATAGTAGGTACTGAATAAAAAAAATCAATCTTTGTACAAGATATTACAAATTTAACCATGATCCCTTCCTGAGATATGAAGGACTTGAATTTAACAGCAAAGTTGATAAACAAATACACATAAAATTTATTTTTACAAAGCTGAAATTAATACCCAGTATATAAAATTATAAATAAAATTTTATAATTGATTTACTATTAGATATTTTAAGATTTAACGTTTTTATGTTGAACTACATTAACACCAATTGTTAATTACTTTGTAGGCGTACCATTTAAAAATGTACGGTAGCGATTACGCTTGGATTATTCAAGGAGACTCCGATGATGTATTATGGCTCTCGGACTTAACATCTATTGTCAGTGGCGTAGAATGTACGACTTTCCAACTCGCAGCAGTAACTGAAGGGCTCATATTAGTTTCCAGTTACAACAGCATAGTAGGATCTAAAACTTCTCTTTCTGGCATGGTGAGATGATATTTAAATATTTATTTTATCATAAGTTAAAACATGTTGTGACTTTTCAGACCAATCAAATGTTTGCTGCAGAGTTAAAAGCTGCTGGAGTTGGAGTATCTCGATATGCTCCACACGCTTATGATGCTATCTGGACAATGGCGTTAGCTTTACGAGGAGCAGAACGACGAATTGGCCGTGGGATCATTTCTCAGTTTGATTATACACGTCGAGATATGGCTGATGAGTTTCTTTATAATCTTTTCAATCTTAACTTTTCAGGAATATCGGTTAGTTTAAAGATAGGTTTCAAAAGTGATATCTCTGTAAAAAATAGACTAGGTCTTTAAAAATCAAATTAAATATACTTAGATCTAATTAAATCAAATTTCATCAACGTAAATCTAAATAAATCTATTTTGATAACTATTTACGATAACTTTCAGGGACCAGTTTCATTTTCCGGGGCAGATAGAGTTGGAACATCAGTATTTAATCAAATTCAAGGTAAGCAACACTTAATCATTTCCATCTTAGTATTTTTTGTAAATAAATGTTGTTATCGGTAGGTGGATCAATGCGTACAATTGCACTGTTTTATTCTGATAGTCGTGCGTTGGACTTTGCTTGCCCACAATGTGTTCCACCGAAATGGGCCGGAGACCAAGTACCGATTGCCAAACGTGTGTTTCGTGTTCGCATCACAACTATAGCACCCATTGCTTTCTTAATTGTTGCTTCATTGGCAGTCGTCGGTATCACCGCTGCACTTGCTTTTCTACTCTTCAATATTCATTTTAGAAGTCTCAAGTCAGTATTTATCATTCCTACCTAACTTATTTTACAGTTGAATAAAATAGTCGAGTATTTTTTAATGCTTTTATCATTTTAAATTATACTTTTGGTTATTTATCATATAAAACACAAATTGCTTTTCAATGCTTTTTAATGTCGTTGTTTATATATTTATCAAAATATTTTACTTGAATTATAATAAGTTATTGTTATAAAAACAGGTCAATCAAATTATCAAGTCCCCGACTTAACAACATGGCTGCAATTGGATGTGTATTGGTGTACGCTGCTGTTATCCTATTGGGACTCGATCATGCAACTATTCATGACAATGACTATTTTTCAATCATTTGCACAGTAAGTCTACATAAGCTATGTTCTGAAGACAACTTCATTAATTCAGCTTTATGCTTATATTTTATATGGAGTAAGTCTCTTTTTGAAATTAATGAATTTTTTTGCTACAGGCAAGAGTGTATCTACTATCAGCTGGATTTTCATTAGCATTTGGTTCTATGTTTACAAAAACATATCGAGTACATCATATATTTACCAGAGGTGTCAGATACCGAGCTCCGCTTCATGATAAACAGTTAATTCTGGCTGTATGTGTTCTTCTCTTAGCTGATGCATTCATAATAACCTTTTGGGTGTCTGTTGATCCTATGGAACGCTACCTGCATAATCTCACATTAGAAATCAGTACTACAGATCGTGGAGTTGTCTATCAACCTCAGGTCAGTTTACATTTACATTAGACTATAATGTTGATACATAAATACAAATAATTAAAAAAAAAATTCTGGGAAAAAATGATTGGTTCTGATACAATTAAAAATTTCCTCTAATAAGATCTAATTGGATTCAATCAATTCTAATTAGAGCTGATCCGTAACAGAAATATTTCAATGATAATCAACGAATATCTATGAAATTTTACTTTGAGGAACACCAAAATTTATATATGTCAGCGAGAGATATATATTACTTTGACTGGATATAGAACCAGATCTAATCAGACCATGAAATATCCAGATATGGTTAGATTCGATCAAATATACCTACTTAAAATCGTACCTAACTATATCTAAACATATTTATTAAGTATGACATCAGGTATAAGTAGATCTAATCAAATCTAATCAGATCTAATTGAATTGAATTTGGATCAGACCTTTTTATTTTTTCCTGGGTTAAAATAATATAGGTATAATATTGGTAATTGTCAATTGCAGGTAGAAGTATGTAGATCTCAACATACAACTGGATGGTTATCAGCATTGTATGCATATAAAGGACTTCTATTAGTTGTTGGGGTTTACATGGCATGGGAAACACGACACGTGAAAGTTCCAGCTCTTAATGACTCTGAACACATCGGAATGAGTGTATACAGGTAATTTATACAGTATATTTATATTGATTCTATTGTTCATGATTGCGTTTTAATGTTTAAGAACTAATAAGCTCTATTTGTATTACAGTGTAGTTATAACATCTGGCATTGTCGTTGTACTAGCTCAAACGTCTGAACTTCATAATGCAACGTTAGCATTCGTTACTACTACAGTTCTTATTTTACTGAGCACAACTGGTACACTTTGTCTGTTATTTGTACCAAGACTGTTACAAGCCGCTCGTGAAGATGCACGACGACGTAAATGTGACTCAAATGCTGAAACACTTGATACTGAAGATCCTGTTGTAGAAAGTATGGGACTTAAAATTGAATGCAATACACGCAGGTTATTATTATTTTTTAATCAAAAGTTTAATTCAATATATATTTGTATTTGATCATTTTTGTTATAGATTTTTAACAGATGATAAAAGAGAATTGCAATATAGAGTAGAAGTAAAGAACAGAGTGTATTTACGAGAGATAGCAGCATTAAATTTAGAAATCAGCAGATTGGAACTACTTATTGAATCTCCACTATCAAATGCATCACCGCGATCATCTGTGAGTTCTAATTCACCCACTGGAGTCCATCGAAGGGTAGGCTATTATAATTTTTTTGATATTAAAATGATAAATCAATTAATTGTTTTGTTTTTATATTAACTTCTACAGATGGATATAAATATAGATGATATAACATCAGCTGCAACGCAGTCAGAGCAACATAAAAGGGCTCCTAGTATAACGGAAGGGCTCCCACTACTATTACTGTCTGTGTTACCACCAGTTATTCCTCGTGCTAGTTGGCCAACTACTGATATAAGTTCGTTACATCCCATACACAATAGTGTTATATTTAGTTCGGAGCCAAAGCTTGATGAAAAGAAATCACGCTCTGGTAATTTATTTACATTCTATTTTAAATTACTGACCGAAAAGTCGAAGCGATTAACTCAAAACTAAATCAAGACGGTTTGACACTTTGTTGGCTCAAATATACAGTTTTAGTTTTTAATATTTTCAGTTTCTGGAAGCCGAGAAAACAGAGATATTGAATTACTAAGCGATAGACTTTGTGTGAATGGCCATGACCGAAAGATGAGTATTTTCACTAGTATAAGAAAGTTTTTCGGAAGTAAAACATCGGTCGGTGGAAGTTCTAATATAGGAATAGCTAGTGCGCTAAAAGTCCATATGGGGTAATATACTACATCAATTAGAATAATAAATTTTTATAAATGTAGTTGTAGAAAGCTGAAGCCAAATTATAAGCAACATATGTCTAATTTTACAGTAAGATATTTTGTTTAGTTTTTTACGTATTTTAAAAAAAAATTTCTTATATCTAATAAATTTTGTCATGTTTGATATTTTTTGGAGCTTAATTCAGTGGAATAATGTCTATAATAGTGATTTATGATGTCACTTATTTTAAGGGTTTTCTTTGAATTTAGTAAAAGGGATAGTCGCTTTACTGTAATACAAGCAATTTATTGTCCATTTAACGGTATGTATATGTAACTTAATATCCAACAAATCGTTGCTTATTTGGTTTCAGCAGTTTGAAGAAGTTTCACTGCACTTATAATGGTTCATTTTCTAATATTTTTGTCATTATTTCCTTTATTTGTCATTATTTGACGTAATATATTTTATTTTAACAGATACATAGCAGGTTTCGTACCAACATCATCAAAAACAATGACAGTGTCTTGTAATGCAAGTTCTTTAAGTATTCATCAAATAAGCAATCTGCCTATGAATTCACCGTCAAATAAACTCAAGAGACATTCATATTCTCCTGGAGGAAATTATAATGGAACATTGAAATCATTTAATGAAACAAAAAATCCATTTAAGAAACTTTGATTAGCCGTGAGACCTTGTCGAAAAGTGAAAATGGAAGATTTAGAAAAACGACATAGTGACTTGAAAGTTAATTTCAATGTTTCTAATCAAAAACGATCTCAATCTATTCCATCCTGTAAAGAGAGGATAAAGGGGTCACCAAGATATCCTCATAAAATTATACCAACTACGAGCCTTAATGTAATACCAAGTGAAAAAAGTGATCACGGGCTCAAAATTCTACAAGGTAAATAAAATATTAGCAATTAATTTTAAAATGTACATTTCTTATATTGAAACATAATAAACATTGTTGATTTTTTAGGCTCTATGTACAATAAAACTCCACAGAAAATGAAAAATTTTAATTCAAACATTTCAGTAAGCCGGTGCCGATCAATGGAAGATACAACGTTCTGTTTATTCAGTGATACATATCAAAACAAAACTTCAATGAAACCTTTAAATAAATCAACAACTTGTATTCAGCAACCGATTATTTGAAAAAAATGTAATATTTGGAAAAAGATGTAATTTTGTTGAAATATTTAATGGTACAATGGCACCTACATATAAAAAACTGCTACCTAACTAAAAATAATTACATTTTTTTAGGTAATTTCAAAAATATATACATACGTAAGAATGCTGAAGAAAACAAAACGGAAATTGAAGTTTAATTGATTATTAAATAATTATATGATATGATACACTAGTTTTGTTTTGAATTAATATATTTCGTAGATAATTTTGTTAAAAATAAATGTTCGAAAGAAATACCGTTTTTCTTTTCAATTATTTTTAGGAAATAAAATATACATTATATGGTATCATATTTTTTTCTATAGTAATAATAATTGGATATTTGGCTGGTATTATAAAGAAGTTGACAAAAATTTGTTAGCTAACAAGCACCTTTGAATGTGGTATTAATTCAATGATACTCTCTACGGACTTCTTTTGGAATTTACAATAGCGGTACTTCAATACTTCAATTTACTACATTACAATCGTACAAGATACTTTTCATATATATTACCACTGATTAAAATCCTATTTATCGTGCATGCGCTAAAAGTTATGAAATTGTTATATAAGTTTGATACTTACAAGGGAACCTTTTCAAGTCGAAAATTCGTATTGAGTTTACACTTTGTATATAGTTAGAGGAGGTCAAGGTAAGTAATAAAAAAATTATTACAGCTGCGGTAAAACGGTTTAAGGGGGTGAAAAACCCCTATGAAAATGTGCAAAATAATCATATTTTTTCAAATAACTCTGAAACTAATGAAAATTTAAAAAATCCACAATATAAAATTTTCATGATTTTTTATGCTCTTTTGAATGACGATAGTCAAAATTCGAAAAAATAAACCGTTGACCTTCACCTCCCACCCACATTCCATAGGTTTGATTTTTTCGAATTTTGACTATTGCCATTCAAAAGAGCATAAAAAATCATGAAAATTTTGTATTGTAGGTTTTTTTAAATTTTCATTAGTTTCGGAGTTATTTGAAAAAATATGATTATTTTGCACATTTTCATAGGGGTGTTTCACCCCCTTAAACCGTTTTAACGCAGCTGTAATAATTTTTTTATTACTTACCTTGACCTCCTCTAACTATATACAAAGTTTAAACTCGATACGAATTTTTGACTTGAAAAGGTTCCCTTGTTAGTTCTAAAATACTTGTTAGTTAATTTGATGTTATTTTTTACCTAATATTGGATACTTGTCTATTATTTTAATAAAATTGAAAAAATAACAATAATTTTCTTCAAATAATATATATATTTATCATAAATACATTTATTTTGAGTAATTTGTTTAAAAGTATAACATATACACATATATTTAACATAAAAATCTCCTCGCTGGAAGCCCTACATCACAGATCTATATACTACAATTATTTATACATTCCTTAACCTCTTTTTATCCAATTAATTGAACAACAATTTGCGCACTGTGAAATACTTGTAGCTTAAATAACGAGAGCTGCGAAGATCGTCAGACATTATAATAATTATGAAAAATATAGTTACGTGAATTTTAGAAAGGAGAGTAAGTTGGGCTAATTTATTAATTTTCAATTATATCCAATATAAATTATTATAGTTTTTTAAGCTGACGCACTAAATAGAATATTATGCTGCAATTTCTTTATTAATAATAATTTATAAAATAATTTATTATTGATTGCCATGATTTGGTTGCCTAATCACAAAGGGCCTAATTTAGGGATGAGTAAACTTTTTAGCTTAAGAGCCATATAGTAAATTAAAGTAGAAAGAAAGGCCAAACAAGGAATAGTATTTCAGATAATTTTTTAAATTCGGCAAGCTGTTTTTTGCTCACTTTTAGTCTAATTCATAATGAAATTAATTAAATTAGATATAAAATATTACGTACATCGAATATAAAGAGGTTTGTGATCTTTCACTTGTATCTACAAACAATTCTTCATCATGTTTATTTTATACTAAATAAAAATTAGATATCCTTAGCAGATGAAGAATCGTTTATATTAAAATGATCAAATGAATTTCTAAAAGTTTATATATTATACATAATACAGGGTGGCCCAATTAAAACGAAACGGCCGCACTCAGTTAAAATAAGGTTTTGAAAAAAAAAAAATGCTCGAACACGTCGATTTTGCTTTCAAGGGGGACATCTTTAGCTATAAAATAATTGCAAGAATATTTTCAACCCTCAGCGCTATGAGCACAACCCTTGAAATTTTAAATAGCATGATAGAGTAAGTGATGCCTCATTTGAAAGGTTTTTTTATTCCAAAGAAGGTACTTTTTTATGCATACCTGTCTAGTTTTAGTAAAGTTATTTACATTTTTAATTCGATGAATGCATTGATTTTCTGATCATCATTTCATTTTAGTTAGGCTATCCTGTATAAATCTTATATAATAATAACACATTTACATGAACTAACGACTAATTAAACTTGTATACAGACTTTTAGTTACATTAATAAGAACAGTGGTAAGATTTATAATAAACATATAAAATCACCATTTTGATATAGACAGACTATTGTACATGTAAAAGCTTAAGCGTTTTTTTTTTTATCGGAATCATAATAAAAATCATTTTATATATACTTATATTTTTTTTATTATGTAAGCATAAATACACCAAATATTATTTGAAGTAATGTGTAGTCTGTACACAGATGTAAATATAATTGTTTTATATAAATATATTTAATAATTTTTTTTATATTCTCTAATTAAAAGTTATTCTTCATTCACTAATTGAAAATTATTGTCTCATAATAAATTCTTTTATTAATTGTTTCATTTTCAACTATTCATTTTTAATAACATTTTACTAATACGAAAATATTTGTTTTTTCTTATGAGAATAAATGATTATATCTGTTGTCAATGATGACAATACATAATTAAAACTACACAGTATTTTTCAACACGTAAAATAATAATTTTGTATTATACAGGGTGATCCGGTTTGGGATACAGATATTTTAAGACCTGATTCCCTGACTCATTATGAGTAAGAAATTGTGCGGGAAGTGGGGGTCTATCTTTAACACCCTCTGAGTTACAGAGTGTTTAAAAAATTTCCTTCAGAGTTGTTCTTACAACAAAGATTATCTCATAACTTCTAAAGTAACGTATCTAGAGCAATCAAAATGAGTCAGTTTCATAGGTAATTAACTAACATATTTTTCAGTATTACGGTTATTGCTATCTGTATTTCTATTTCCGAGTTATAGCTCATCAAAGTCGAAAAATATCTTTTTTTGTTGAAATTTTTTATGAAAATGACATTTTTCTCCAAAAGTACCCCTAATATATGATATTTTTTATCATTATTTTGGTACATCATAATGTTACCTACAAATTCACTATACAAAGTTTGGACGTGGGTCTTATAGTTTTCCACTTATTAATTAATCCCCAAAGTTACTATTTTGCTACCTGCCCTATTAAACACTCAATAAATTTATTTGTTTATAACTACATAATTTTATTATTTATTATTATTTACCATAAAAATAATTATTTACCTGAAAACTGTGACCCACGTCCAAACTTTGTATAGTGAATTTGTAGGTAACATTATGATGTACCAAAATAATGATAAAAAATATCATATATTAGGGGTACTTTTGGAGAAAAATGTCATTTTCATAAAAAATTTCAACAAAAAAAGATATTTTTCGACTTTGATGAGCTATAACTCGGAAATAGAAATACGGATAGCAATAACCGTAATACTGAAAAATATGTTAGTTAATTACCTATGAAACTGACTCATTTTGATTGCTCTAGATACGTTACTTTAGAAGTTATGAGATAATCTTTGTTGTAAGAACTACTCTGAAGGATATTTTTTAAACATCCTTGAAACTCAGAGGGTGTTAAAGATAGACCCCCACTTCCCGCACAATTTCTTACTCACAATGAGTCAGGGAATCAGCTCCTAAAATATCTGTATCCCAAACCGGACCAGCCTGTATATTAAGATTCTTATCAATTCTTCTATTGAATTGTGATATAAAATCTCTTAAAGAAGACGCAGAATTATCTATTTTAAATAAATTGCATATACAATCCATTTGATAAGCGCATATGGGAAAAATTATGTTAAGAAATTGGTTACAATAAAATCTTTTGAATGAGCAGATAGAAGGAATCAACATTAAAAAAAAAAATAACTTGAGCGGTGGCGGTTTAAAGGGCAGGCAAAATGCCCATGTTTATAATGTTTCCTTACTAAAAAAGGCCCACTAAATACTAGAGCTGCTTCAACTGACATGCTCTTTTCAAACAGACTGTATCACTTTAAAAATAAAAACAGTGTTAAATGTTTAACATGATGGCAGACAGCAGCATTTTGTTAGTGGAATGTGGTATCTTAAAAACTACTGTTGTTACTGCACTTGTTAGTGCAAAACTATTTGAAGAATAGATCTATAAATACAGGACAAAGGGAAATAAAAAGTTAATTTTGAAAAGACACGTTTAAACATTAACAAGTCTTTCATATGTGTTTTTTGTCATTGTTTGCCGTTTTTTGTCATCTTGTTACTTTTAAAAAGTTTTGCTTTGCCTGTGAATGTGTTAAATTAATCACAAAAACTTTGTAAAAAATCTACAATTATTATTTGAGAATTAACGATAAACTAATAAAATTATCATCTATGTACTTTATCAATATTATATATTTGTAAATTGTAAAATTATATAATGAGATCTTTGATTACATCGCTATTTTATTGTCATTTATGAAGCTTACATTGAATAGCGCAGAATATGAAAGACTATTAAAAAATACATTGTATATGACTTTATTATTCTATTGTGAAATGAGAGAGCAATTGATACATTTGTGCACCAATGTAAAATAATAAATAATGAACGAATCAACTGCTTATCTCATCTTTGTCTCTTATCTCTAACATATATGTATCTTGCATATTCTGAATTATATAAGATTAATTATATTGATAATATCTGATTTTATTAACAGAAAATCCTGTGCAAAAGTTTGAAATTCAATTACCCACAGATATTTACTACTATTTAACCGTAAAACAGAATATTTCCTTTTTTCTTTATATTTCTAGCATTCAAAAAGTCATATCTATTTTTTTATTTGTAGCTGTGTTGTGTAAGAATAAAGATTACATCTAGAAGCCATTATGTAATGACTAGTATACTTATTCTATTTTCTGTAGTCAATATAATTAATCTTTTATTTGAATTAATCCTAATAATTATTATGAACAATTATTTTTGCGGTTTTAGAAGTCATTAACACGATAACTATCTTATTACCATTTTTTATTTACATATACTTATAAACAATAAGTATATTTATTTTTATTCACAAGTTAAGTAATAACAGTTCATACCTTGGGCGTTTAACATTTTGTAAATTTTTAAAGGAATATTAAATGCTGCAGTAATTCTTTTATATTTTATAATAAAAGATTATGCTCGAATAGTACAAATAAGGGCATTTTCACGCTACTACCGTTCTACTGTATCAGTTAAAAGATGGCACTAAAGAAACATTTGTTTAAATGAATTTATTCAAACTTTTTGTACCCGATAAAAAATGGTACAATATTATCAATTATTGATACGTTTGTATATAAACTAATAATGAACGTACAACATATTTACTTTTTTTGGTGAAAACAAGTCATTTTTGCTTTACTAACTAACGGTAGAAAAATGGTAGTGTGAGAAGACCCGTGGTATACATTTATTCTTTAATGGAATGTACAACAGTAATATTTTTTACTAGATTTATATAAATATAACAACTAACAATAAGTCAAAATATAGCTGTACAAAATGAATACAAATGGGAATTGAATATAATTATTTATAATACAGCGGTTCCCAAACCTACTTTATTGCGGAACCCTTTTTGATTTTTAAAAAATTGCGGAAACCTGACCATATTTAAAAAAATATTCAATGATACAAAAATTATTTTATTGCTTTCTTTAATTTAGGGGTGAGATTTAAACATTGCAAAATAAACAAAGAAACACCAAATTTTAATTTTTCCATGGAACCTATTTTGGGAAACACTGCCATAATATATGTAGGAATATATCAATTACTTAAAATATAAGAACTTCATGTAAGCGTTGTAGGGACTAAAATTACAATAAAAAAATATACACCGTTGCATATTTTATAATTATTGTAAAAATATATATTAAAATTATTTATACTTAATTAAATTATTCAATAAGTTAAAAAAACTTAAATGATATAAAGCTTATTAAAAAATGACAATATGAAACTATCACATGGGATAAAATAGATAAAATAAAATCTATATAAATATATAGACATAAATATAAATAAATCTAATACTCGGGACTGAGTATATTGTAAATACTGGCGTAGGTTCCAAAAAAGAACCCTGCAAAACCAAATAAAATAATAAATACATCTTTTACTAATACCCATTTAAAAGCTCCCAGCTTGTCTGGCCAAAACGTCATTATTTCAATGAACGGTGGAAATATTAACGCCAACATCGAACTGCTAACAGCTCCAACTAAAGAAATGATCGCTCCAAGATTTGGAATCAATGCTGCTAGGACAACTAAAAATAAAGTAAAAAATAGTTCAAATACCTAAAATATTTAATAGTAAATAAATTAAAAAAAAAAAACATTAAAATTATATGGATTTTGGCTTCTGGATATAAGCCGCATCAATTTGGTCATGTTATCAGCCAACGTTTCTTCACACATTGCAGTGGACATCTAAGAGCCCTGAATATGTCCATTGCTAAACAATCCAGATTTTCTGTGGAAGTTTCAAAACTTATATTAAAATTATAAATTGCTTACATGTTATGATAACAAGAACCGTTCTCGTAGCAAATTCTCCAATACATTGAGATCTTTCCGAATGAAGTTTTGTTTTGATGCGAGGCCAGACAATATTAAATGGCACATAGAATTGTAGTCCATATGATAAAAATATAGCTAAAGCCATTGTTAATCTAACCGACTGGGCAAGACTGAAATAAATCATTTACATTAAAAAAATTATTATACAAAAAAAATATAGTAAAATTATTATATTTACATGTCATTAGGTGGTAAGTTAAGCGTAATACTTCCTAAACGAACAGCATCACCGTATTTGAGATATCCAAAAAATCCAACAGACGTGTAGAGGCACGTAACAATAACCATACCGGTGTTTAGAACTCCGGTTAAACCACCAAATGCTTGTGGATTTTGCATATTATTCTCCAGTGGTAAAACCTAATACAATATAATAAAGAATTAAACAACTTTATTATTTGTTTTCAACAATCATGAAATACTTTCTACTGAAAAACTGTGTCACCTTAAACTAAATTTATACGCTTTAACTACAATAAAATAATGTCGCTCGACACGTGTTTTGACATCACAATAATCCTCATTGGGAGCTTAAGGGGGATAGCCACTGTAACGGGTCAAAAAATCGTAAATGTTTGGGAATTTTTTCCACAGATATAACTAATTATTTTTGAATCAGGTAAAGGACGTTTTATTAAGTATATATTCAACTTATTTAATATAAATTTTTATTGAAAAATATTAAATATTTACAAAGTTATGAGCCTCGATGTGATGACCAAAAAAAAAAATTTTCTCTATGGTTCACTCGAAATTTCGAGAAGGGTTATATGAAAAAAATAAATAAAAATTTTATCAATATCTATATGAATGTAGCTATCATTGTACGTAGCCGTTTTTTTTAAATTTTATTTTTTCACAAAATGGCGATCGTTTGAAATTTTTTTTCATTTTTAAGACCTATTTCATAACCGGCCGTGCTACATCTTCTCACTAAATTGACTGTAACTCTGTCAATTTTCAAAATTTAAACTAAATTCTTTGAATACATATTTATGAATATGTAAACTTTAAAAAAATCTAAGAATTTTTTTTTTTTTTTTCCGTCACAGTGGCTATCCCCCTTAAACTAAATATATATGCTTCAACTATAATAAATTAATGTTGCTCGACACGTGTTCTGACTTCACAATAAATCCTCACTAAGATCTTAATAGCTGATACAGTCTTGGTCAAAACTTATATACACTAAAAGGGCAATCATTCAGATAAAAAAATGCAAGGCGGTCTAGATTTTAGACCTTGTAGACTAGAAGAACTGTACCTGTACCCTTATTAAAAATTCTTTAAACCTTTAAGATTTCTAAGCTTCTGTTGCATGTAATTGATTGTGATTGCATGCTTTTATTATTTTAATTTTTTTAATTAAAGATAAAGTGTACATGACGCTTATTTTAATATTGCAACAGTACTTAAAATAACTAATAGTTGTACTTACAACTCCTATTCCTTCAAAAGCATAAATGGCAGTTCCAAAATATAAAGGTAATTGCGACCATGTAGCAAACGAATTGACAGTAGACACTGGCGGTAAATCTTGCAACATGTACCAGAATGTAATCACAAGACCGCTGATTGTTAAAATTGAAGCAAACAGAGACACAGGTGTTAAATATTTCAAGTTCTTCAACCAGTTCAGTACAACCATTGGAATCAAAAGCATTGCGAGATAAATGTGAACATTTAACCTTATCCAATAATGTGCGACTACTTCTTGTAGATTTGCGGCGACAAATAGGAAATAAACACAACAGAAACCAAGTTGAGTTATACATAAGAAAATGTTGATAAGTGTTCTGAAAATAATAAAAGATAATTATATCTACTGATTGACCAGTTTGACAACTTATTTTATTTAATAATGCAGTTTTCCAACTTTTTAAAGAAAATGTAAAAAAACTTCAAATACCCTAGTGCCTACCTTATGTGGTTATTTTATCAATTTTGGTAAACATTTGCTAGTAGTCTGCTAATCATAAAACATATTTTAATTAATAATTTTATACACACCTTGCATATTTTGCAAATTTACGTAACGGTTCTGGGCCTGTTTCAAAACAGAGTTCAACAACTTCAGAAAACCCAAGCGACGGCACCCTACATCTAATGCACAGTTCGTGAGCACATCGTACCAGCATGTGCATGCAGTGGGTGCAGATTACACCCATTGTCATTGTTCCAAACAATCCTATGACAAGCCCAGCATTTCTGAAGGCATCAGGCATAGCCAAAATGCCTGTACCAATGTTGCCTACGCAGAAAAAATGTATTAGAAATGACAAAAATGAAATAACTTATACCCAGTATCAAAGCTTTTAATAACTACCTTTCAATAAATGTATCATAGTATCTAAATTCGAGGTGGGATGTGAAAGGTTTCGATTTTCTGCTGGAACATAGTCGTCCATTTCCTTCGGCGAATTGGTAACTGAGTAGTTGGTGTCCACGACAATGTCAAATTGTTCTTGCGTTCTAAGTTTTGTAATCGGAGGTTTGTCCCCATCTTGAGACTCTACCGTAAGTAACAACGGTTGACGTTCGTCTTTAGACATTTTTGGTCCAGATTCTTGCATCTGTAAAATAAATACATATGCTAACATCTGTAATGATACAAGAAAACCTTATTTACCTCATGAAGAAGAACATAAAAGGATACTTTTTGAAAATGGTGGGAAATGGAAAAATTGTTAATGAATGAGCCTGGCACTCCAGTATAAAAAACGCGACGCGTTAAAGTGCTGATTCATTTACAAGGTTTGAATTTTCAAGGTCGACGTTAAGACTATTAAAAATTTTATAGTTAAAAATTCATCAGGTAGGTATTGGGTACTTTCTTGAATATTGATATAATATAATATAAATAAAATATAATAAAAATATAACGGATTAGGAAAGTAAGTGACCTTTAAAAATGCGAGATGCAAATAATAATAATAAATCTTTTTTTTAATCAGTTTTGCAATATTCATTTTTTATGTACTGTATATTTTATTGTAAACATATTTTAAATATTTATTATTTTATTTACTATTTTGTATGAGTAATTCAATACATATTTATGCAATGAATAGTACTAGTGTGTTAGTGTATGTAGAATTGTGATTGTGTATCAGTTATGTTATACTTCATTAGTGCTAGACTTTATAACGCCTCTGATTCATTTCCTACATGAAAAATATTCCAGATACAGACAGAGGCGTAGATATCAGCAGAGGTGTGCTGGAGCCGGCTCGCACCGGCTCGCGCGAGCCGGTTGTTAAGATTTTTGAAAATCGGCGAGCCGGTTGTTAAATTATTCTGCGATAAATTAATTAGATTATTCCGCGAAAAATTAATTAGACGTTCAATAAGATCAATATACATGCGAAAAAATGGTTTTGGAAAGCATGAAAAACAAGTTGCAAGTTTAATTTCTTCAAATTCAAATGAGTTCAAATGTATACCGTTTGAAAACAACAATGGATTTCAATCTATTCCGAGAGAAAATAGGGTATATTTTTTTTTATTTTAGCGAGCCGGTTGTTAAATTTTTTGCAGCACACCCTTGGATATCTGGGAAGGGGGAGTACCACTCTAAGCGCGATTCCATGGAGATTCGTCCCCCTGTGAATTTGCGCTTAATATTTTTTTTATATAAAACATAATAAAAAATGCATTCAACAATCAAAAAGCTGTAACTTTGGTAAAACTTATCACAATGAATATTTTCAAAAATGAAATTAAAGATGTATATTTTTCTACTTTGAGATTCTTTCAAATATGTTTTCCACGTATTGTGCTTCCTCGCAATATCGAAAATACGAGAAGCTTTGTGATCATTTTATTTTTAAATACTGTTTTAAGACAGAAACAAATATCTTGGAAACGATTCGTTATACCATAAAAATGGGTAGAATATGAATTTTAGATAATTATATTTTCTACATCATTTATTGGAAACATTTTTTTCTATAACGCACCGTTTTAAAAAGAATTAGAAAAGTTCGAAAATTGACATGATTAAACATCCGTTTTCGGTTTAGATAGATACACAAGAATTTTATGTTTTAAAGGTTTCATACAGTTCTAATTTTCAAAAAATCGCTTTTTTTTTAATTTCGTTTTCGTAATGTATATATTTTTAAATACACACACAGAAAATTTCAAGTCAATCCGGCGATTATTTTCGAAACTACACGATTCCTCGGAAACGACTGAACCGATCAGTCTCAAATTATAACACAAGTTTCTTAAGTATATTTTTTCGAATTTTTTTTTGAGAAGCCGCCATTTTGTCAAAAAATTTTATTTTGCTTATTCCTTCGATTAAGTACATTACTTTAATGAAACCCGTTTGGGTTTTTTATTTTAAATGATTCAGTCCAGAGATATCGTGGTCACCGCAAGGCGCCTTTTTTGAGAGGACCTCCTGGAGAACAGATGTAGCAACTTTCGAAATTATTATTTTTACAAATAAAAAATGTTAAAATACAATTGAATCGGTGAGTGAAAGAACAATACAAGTGCCAAAAATGGCAATTTTAACTGAGATAGGCAAAATGTTTAAAATTCATAGCTCTATCACATAGCAAAATAATAATACATCGACCAACATCGTACGTGCGACGGGGGGTAGTTCAATTTTTTTTACAATTACTTTTACCTTACTTTGCTGACGAAATCCTCGAATTTTACTACCATATTATTTCTTGGAAAGTCAAAAATGAAGATTCTGAGTAAAAATTACAAATAATTTTTTTTGTAAAATAATAAAAAAATAAAAAAATAAAGCCGAAAATAAAGCAATAAAAAAAAATTTGCAATTTTTTTAATTGAGTGAAAGAACAGTATAACTGCAGGTCATTTTTTTTCAAATATCTTTTTTTGCAATTTTTTTTCAATTTATTTATGTACGTATTATTATTGGTTAACATAAGTTCTATAATGTCACAATACATAATTAGACCAAATAACCCATAGTTCTCCTTTAAAACAGTTTTTTTCGTTTTTCTCAAAATAGTCATTTTGGAGATATATCGTTCGTTTACTCACCGATTCAATTAAAAGTTCCCATAATATGTATACAAATTTTTACATTAATAAATTTAAAAGTTTTCTCTTAAAAAATTCTTGAAAAAAAACCGTTTCTTTTTGGCCTTCTGACTGTATATAACCCCTTAAAATGTTTTTAATTTTCACTATTTTGGCTGTAGACAGTCAGACAGACTTGTAGCAAAAAAAAAACTCATTTTACGAATGATTAAAAAAATATTCAAATAGTAAATAAAATACAAAAATAATTACAAAAGTTTTTATTTTTCTTACATTCAGACAAAATTAATTAGACAAATTTTAACGTTAAGACTTTTTGTCAATAGGAATAGTTGAAATAGTTTTCTCTAATGTGTAAATTCCGGGTCTCAGCTCCGGTGTTCTGTAGGAATGTCTGCGAGGGAAATACAGAGAGGTGTGCTGTCAAATATTTACCAACAATCTGGCTCGCTATTATCTTCTGAGAAAATGTTAATTACGTTAACACATGCTTTTATATTTACTTGTTTTACATGAATATGTTTGCGTTATTAAAGGCATTATCCGCAAAATTGTTACATAACTATGAAGATTTTTCACATTTCGGCCAAATATACAGAATGTTCCGTAAACATGCTAGCAAACTTTTAAGAATTGTCGAAGACAAAATAAATAATACCTATAAACTATGTATTGCCAAATGCCAATCTTACCTAGGGCTTGTCCTTATACAGTTATCATATAGCTTAAACTAATTATAGGGTCTTAAGTTTTCAAATAGTGAAAGTCGCATCAAAATCGGTTAAGTAGTTTTCATATCAATTCAACACAAATAAATTAACATACAGACAAAAATTCTAAAAATTTTCAATGTTAAATTTGGCACCTTCATGTCCTTTATTCGGTCTTTTTCCAAAATATAGAAATGGGAACTAGAAAAATAAACTTACCCAATTTAAAACAATAAATTGTTCAATCCCTAATATTAGGGAATGTCATATTATTTGATAAACAATACACTTTTAATTTAACAAAACTTAACAGATTTACAACAATGTACTCGTATCTATGTTGACCACTGACTATGAACGTGTTAAATAGGTCGCTGAAAATGTATTACATGCGATTAAAAATTTAAACAACCTTTATATCATTAACGTTATAAAGTATGAAAAATTGACCTATAGATGTAGCAATTCTCAATGAACCAAAGTAAAACAAAATCAAAACGATAACAATTTGAAATGTGTTATATCAACATTTAAACAATCACAAAAATGGCTTGAATTAAAAATAAGTCTTAAGGACGACGGAATTTAATTTCTTAAACAAATGAGATGCTGATGTACACTTTTAGATCTTTACGGTTAAAATGAATCCGGTAAAAACCCAGTTAATCCTTTTCGTAACCAATAAATGGGTTAGAAAAATAGGGGATCATCCTTTCAGAAGTTCTCAAACTTTTGTAGACGTACAACCAATATATTTTTAATTAATGTTTCAGTAAAAGTTAGGTTGTCAGAAGCATAGGTGGGCTCTCACACCGGAGCAATATAGCAATTAGCAACTTATAACTAGCGATATTATTGCTATCTGTCAATATACATTGAATCGGACATATTATCTCACACCAAAGCAATATGATATCGCTATATTACTAGCTGCTAATTGGTAGTTACTTTATTGCTGTGTTGCTATATTGCTCCGATGTTAGAGCCCACTAAGGTGTGAAAAGAGGAGTAGTTCATTAAAAAAGAGGACAGATTGAAAATAAATAAATAATGTCTATGTTGAATTAGATTTTTGATATTAGAGACCTTATTTTTTTACATTTTTATTTCAAATTTATTAAAAATATAAAAATAAAGTGTGAAGACCTTTTTTTTTAGTAATTTTGACTTTTTTCAAGGGAAACTTCTTAAAAACCCCGGCACATTTGAAAACTCCCCCGAACGTCCTTAAAAAGAAGACGGATGGGCCCGGATGACAACCCCAAGTATAAGTAATAGCAAAATCCAACTCGGGACCATAGGTGGGCATTAACTCGTTTATCCGTTAATTGTTAATTAACGAAGTTAACAAAATGGTTAACGGATTAACTTTTAAGTTAACTCAAAAAAATGTTAACGCTTTTGTTAACTTCCGTTAAATTCAACTTTCGTTAACTTTAGTCCGTTACATTGGTTGTTTGATGAAAAGTACATAACATTTAACTTTCGTTAAATTTTCGAATTTTCGGTTCACTTTAACTCCCGTTACATTTTCGGAATTTTAACGCTTTAACGGTTAACGAAGTTAACTTTTTTATTAACGGATTAACGATTAACGAAGTTAACTTTTCGATTAACTGTGCCCACCTATGCTCGGGACCTTAGGAGTGAGAAAATTTTGAGGCCCACTTGCAGCGGGTTCTCAGGTCATATATATGGACGTATACTTTAGGTTTGTAAATTCATATTTGTTTTGAAAAAATATTTATATTTTTTTTGACGATCGTGGAATATATGCCAGTTATACCACATATTAAAAATATTACATAATTTATAAAAACATATCAATTTATAAAAATACATATAATATGATAAATATTTGAATATCTTTAACCCAGACCAACAAAAAATTCAACTATCGCAAAAATATGTAATATATTCTTTTTTTTGAAGCGATAAATAAAACCGTTTTTGATAATTAGATATCAAATAGCATTTATCATAGTGGGTTCGTGAACCCAAAGGCAATCTACTCTTATACATACATTTATTTAACAAAATAAATATGGAAAAAAACTAATTGTATTTATATGACTTTAAAACAAACATAGGTGAATTATCAATTTTATATAAATATTATAATAATGTAAGTAAATAAAAGTTATTTAGGTCCGTCGTTTTGTCACATAACTCATGTCAGACCTGGATACGACCGGGCGGCGGACAACCGGGAAAATGCCCGGTGGGCCGATCAAAATATAAAAAAACATTAAAAAAATTACAAATAATAGCTTAACATTATGAAGCATACAATAAGGAGTGTAAACTATGTATCTCTGTATGAGCCGAGGCCCGAGTGGTCTCTCGTGTTCGAGTCAGTGCACAGTAGTTGACTGCGCAACTGTATAGCTGTGTGCGTACCCCGCCTCATAACATTTGACCAATCAGCGGCTGCGCGGGAATACGTATTCCTTTTTCATGCTGCGTACAAAGTAAATTTCTTATTTTTGCGCAGAATATCGAAAAATGAGGACCACCTCCTCTAGGTTCCGTTTTTTGGCCTACCCCTTTCACTCAAGTTTAACCTCCTTATTATAAAACTTGTCAAAAAGTACACTATATATTTTTTATATAAAATTATATTTCATGCATCAAACTTGAATGTGTTATAGAAATATTAACTTAAAGATACGAAAATAAAAAAGAAAATCATAACTAATTAAATAAACAAAAATCCCATGTGGAAGAACGTCGACGTAGGCAATCACCCCTATCTCGCATAACATTTAATTCAGACTTAACTTTATACAGATCGGTCTATTACTTTTTGCTCGCTCGATGTTAGAGTTCGCATCAGTCCATACTCACTAGTGATGTAACGAATATTCGCATTCGCATTCGCGAATATTCGCACATTTTTAAACATTCGTATTCGCATTCGCATTAGCACATTTTTAAACATTCGTATTCGCATTCGCATTTGCAGGTAAAGTTGCGAATATTTTTGCGAATATAATATGATGTATTAACAAATAAAAATATCGTTTTTTAATCAGGAGACCGTTTTTTTTTTAGCTTTTTTTCAAAAAGTCAATATTCGCATTCGCATTCGCGAATATCGACCAGTCAATATTCGCATTCGCATTCGCAAATATCGACAGCTAATATTCGCAATCGCATTCGCATTCGCGAATGTTTAAAATCATACATTCGTTACATCTCTAATACTCACATATTTCAAAATATTTTATTCATAATTATATCAGTATGTGTAATTTGCACTTTAAGGAATATGGCAATAAAACAATTGCAATTGGGTCCGTAGATTTAATGTGCAAAGAGTGCAAATTCTTAAATTTTATGTGCGAATAAAAAAAGTGGCATTTTCTCTCTTAGGATTTTATATGAATTTTGTACCCATACATTATACAAACAATACAGAAAAAAACATATTTTGAATGGTAAAATTTGGAAAACATTTCAAAAACAAAATTGCAAATGATTAGGTTAAAAACTTAAAAACATTTATAGAACATAAAAAACCTACATATAAGAAAAAAAAATATTTACAGGTTTTTAATGACTTGAATTTTAAATTAATTTTCTAGACGTTTTTTAAAAAAGAAAAAAAACGAGAAGCTGTCGGAAGAGACCAGTCGACACTAATTGTATAAAAAAATTAATTTGTAATTTCGGCATAACTTAATCAATTTGTGTAGTTGAAAATTATGTAGAAAGAAAAAAATGAAAAATGTGCAGTTGTACAACTTTCTTAAAATAACCCTCGATACACATTTTGTTTTTATAAAACAAATAACCTCAGTATGATTGATATGATTAACAAATTATTAAAAATAAATTGAATAAATATAATACAAATAGCATTGAAATGAAAAATATTATGTAAATATTTTTACATAATATACATTTCTTTACTTTTTAATAATCATTAAAAATTTTAAATTAAAACTGATTAATATTACGTAAGATAAATCTTGACCTATATGTTTATAAACATTATATGTTATTTATTAATATTTTTATACTTTGTTTACATTTTATTTAATTTATAAATATCGTTATTTTATATAATATTTCAAATAATAATTCGAACTAAATAAAAATTTATTGATACGACCAAATATTTATTAACCAAACAATAAAAATTTAAAAAATACTTACATAAAAAACGTGCTCTATCAACGACCGTTTCTTATACAAATAAGTTGATCTTCACCGAGTATGTTCTGTCTTTATAAACACGAATAAAAGAAAAATGTTCTACGTTTCCCATACATCAGGAAGTTTTGTAAATCTTTATTTAAATGACACAAACCCCGATAAAACGTTACACTTAATCATTCCATAATAAAAATGACTGTAACTATAATGGGATCGAAACATTTCCATTATGTTGTTTACATATTTTACAGTGGCTCTGAACATTTAAACTACCATAAATAAACTAAAATATGACTATGGTGACCATATTCCCAAAACCAAAAATTTTTTTTTTAACCATTTATATTTTTCATACACATAATCTACTGTCCATCCTAGTAGTGTAGACAACGTTTGATTGTCTACGCAATATTCTTTGTGTTGTTTACATTAGTAGGGTATTACCGAAAAAGCCACTGTATTTTTTTCAGAAATAAATTACTATTCATTTATTTTAATAAATTCAAAAATTTCCATTCAATTTATTAGTATAATAAAATAACTCGAAAATATAATAGATTTTGAAAATATAATAATGCTAAATGTATAATGCTTTTGGTACATTTCTAGGGAGAGGATTTTGTAGATAACATATCTGATTTTTGTTATATTTTTAATAAAATAAAAATTATAATAATATACATTTTATCAAAAATTGCTGTACAAAATTTTTGTAAATTTATTAATTTAAGTACATTGCAATATTTTTATAAAACCAAATTAATATCTACCTTAATCCGGCTCTGGTGGTTTTTAATGGAAAATTTCCGAAAGTTATGTCAATTCTTAAATATTAACTCATCCGCTTAAAGTGGTAATAAATAAACTATTTATAGCCCAGGAAATAAAGGAAAATATACAAGGAAAATGTATGAGGCGCCAAATTTTAATAGTGGGTAGAACATGCCGAGATGTATATTCCTTGAAAACTCCCTAGCAAAATTTGCCCCGGAACACTCTCAACCAGGGGCCCAAAGTTTTGATTTACAAGGATTTTGTAAACACACTGTATCTAATGAACGGAATGTTCGATCAACCCCGTCTTTCACATTTTAAACAGACAATTAAATTTTTTACAACTTTTTCTATTATTATTTTAACCAAAAATAATTGTATACCTTTCAAAATGACGGTCAAACTAAAAATTTTACTT
This sequence comes from Sialis lutaria, assembly GCA_949319165.1. Taxonomy (NCBI): domain Eukaryota; kingdom Metazoa; phylum Arthropoda; class Insecta; order Megaloptera; family Sialidae; genus Sialis; species Sialis lutaria. The sequence continues at coordinate 12,654,240 of OX439241.1, forward strand.
TAAAAATGCAAAATTTTGAGTTCGGCAGCCTTTTTAATAGGTATACAGTTATATATGACCAAAAATATGTGATAATTGATTGTAGTGCATTTAATTGTCTTTCCAAAAAAATTAAAATGGGGTTAATCGGACATTTAGTTTACTAGCTATAGTAACTTTATAAAACCATTACAATATCTAAATATGTTACGGTAAATATGTTCATAAATACTTGGCTTCGAGTCTTGTGTTTGATGATATGGTAAACTGAAATTACTTATCTCATAAACTTTAGAAAGGTCTGAAAATGTTCTTAATAAAGTCTAGTACTAAGATTTATTTTAAATAAATTGAATTATTGATTTTGTTTGTATTTATTCTTCCAGTACGTAATATAGAAAGATGTTAAATATATTTAGGTTAATTAAAATTACATTTTATCTACACGTTACATTTTTCAATTTTAGGATAATGTATGAGACGCCAAATTTTAATAGTGGTTAGAACATACCGAGTTATATATTTCTTGAAAACTCCCTAGCAAAGTTTGTCCCAGAACACCCTCAACCAGGGGCCCAAAATTTTGTTTTGCAATGATTTTGTAAACATACTGTATTTAATTACCAGGATGTTGGATCAACTCTGTCTTTCGCATTTCAAACAGATAATTTAATTTTCTACAACCTTCTTTATTATTGTTTTAACCTAAAATAATTATATACTTTTCAAAATGCTGATGAAACTATAAATTGTACTTTAAAAATAACGTTTATTTGAGTTCGACAGCCTTTTTGATAGGTATACAGTTATTTATGACCAAAAATATGTTATAATTGACTGTAGTACATTTGACTGTCTTTCCAAAAAATTAATAATGGGGTTAATCGGACTTTTAATTTACTAGCTATAGTATTTTTACGAAACCATTATAATATCTTATTTACTTGTGGCTGTGTCTTATGTTTGACGATATGGTACACTGAAATTATTAATCTCATAAACTTAGGAAAGGTCTTAAAATGTTCTTCATAAAGTCTAGTACCTATCTACTCATTTTTTTAAATTAACTCAATAATTTGATTTAATTATATTTATTCTTTCAAAAATGGAAACTATGAATAATGAATATACAAGATTTATAAATACTTACATATATGTACAATTTTAATTTTTACATTTATTATTTGTTAGCAATAGGGTGTTTTTTTTTAATTAAATTAAAGCAAATTATTGAGATAATATAAAAAAAAATGAATAGATAGGTACTAGACTTTATGAAGAACATTTTAAGACATTTCCTAAGTTTGTGAGATTAATAATTTCAGTGTACCATATCGTCAAATATAAGACACAGCCACAAATAAATAAGATATTATAATGGTTTCGTAAAAATACTATAGCTAGTAAACTAAAAGTCCGATTAACCCCATTGTTAATTTTTTGGAAAGACAATCAAATGCACTACAGTCAATTATAACATATTTTTGGTCATAAATAACTGTATACCTATCAAAAAGGCTGTCGAACTCAAATAAACGTTATTTTTAAAGTACAATTTATAGTTTCATCAGCATTTTGAAAGGTATATAATTATTTTTTGTTGAAATAGTAATAAAAAGGGTTATAGAAAATTATTTATCTGTTTAAAATGCGAAAGACGGGGTTGATCGAACATTCCGTTCATTAGATACAGTTAGTGTTTACAAAATACTTGCAAAAAAAAACTTTAGGCCCACGATTGAGGGTGTTCCGGGGCAAACTTTGATAGGGAGTTTTCAAGAAATATACATCTTGGCATATTTTAACTATTGTCTAAATTTAGTACCTCATACATTAACCTAAACTTCAAAACTATATCGTAATGTAAAAAAGCAATATTTATGTACCTATACATTTAACATTTTCCTATATTACGTTCTTGAAGAATAAATACAAAAAACCTATTATTGAATTAATTTATAATAAATCTTAATATTAGACCTTATGAAGAACATTTTCAAACTTTTCCGAAGTTTATGAGATTCATAATTTCAGTGTACCATATCGTCAAACACAGGACACAAACACAAGAATATAAGAAATTATAATGGTTTTGTAAAATTATTGTAACTAATGAACTGAATGTGAGATCAACACTATCCTTCATATTTTGGATAGATAATTAAATGTGCAACAATTTACTATAAAACTGTATTAACAAAAATGTTTTCTACGCTATTCAAAATGGCTGCCTAACAAAAAAAAATCATTTTTAAAGTAAAATTTTTAGTTTGACCGCCATTTTGAAAAGTATATAATTATTTTAGGTTAAAACAATATTAAAGAAGGTTGTAGAAAATTAAATTATCTGTTTGAAATGCGAAAGACAGAGTTGATCCAACATCCTGGTAATTAAATACAGTATGTTTACAAAATCATTGCAAAACAAAATTTTGGGCCCCTGGTTGAGGGTGTTCCGGGACAAACTTTGCTAGGGAGTTTTCAAGAAATATATAACTCGGTATGTTCTAACCACTATTAAAATTTGGCGTCTCATACATTATCCTAAAATTGAAAAATGTAACGTGTAGATAAAATGTAATTTTAATTAACCTAAATATATTTAACATCTTTCTATATTACGTACTGGAAGAATAAATACAAACAAAATCAATAATTTAATTTATTTAAAATAAATCTTAGTACTAGACTTTATTAAGAACATTTTCAGACCTTTCTAAAGTTTATGAGATAAGTAATTTCAGTTTACCATATCATCAAACAGAAGACTCGAAGCCAAGTATTTATGAACATATTTACCGTAACATATTTAGATATTGTAATGGTTTTATAAAGTTACTATAGCTAGTAAACTAAATGTCCGATTAACCCCATTTTAATTTTTTTGGAAAGACAATTAAATGCACTACAATCAATTATCACATATTTTTGGTCATACATAACTGTATACCTATTAAAAAGGCTGCCGAACTCAAAATTTTGCATTTTTAAAGTAAAATTTTTAGTTTGACCGCCATTTTGAAAGGTATACAATTATTTTTGGTTAAAATAATAATAGAAAAAGTTGTAGAAAATTTAATTGTCTGTTTAAAATGTGAAAGACGGGGTTGATCGAACATTCCGTTCATTAGATACAGTGTGTTTACAAAATCCTTGTAAATCAAAACTTTGGGCCCCTGGTTGAGAGTGTTCCGGGGCAAATTTTGCTAGGGAGTTTTCAAGGAATATACATCTCGGCATGTTCTACCCACTATTAAAATTTGGCGCCTCATACATTTTTCCTAATTTTACACCAGTAAAAATTTCTACGTTTCCTGGACTATTAGGCGGTACATTTTTCTGTAAAACAAATAAATAATTTAAGGACATATAGGTACGATACATTTAAGCATTGATGTGACGAGACATACTAAACCTTATCTCGTTTGGTCCTAAGAACTAGTAGGTACTACATAAACCGAGTTATAAAAGTAAATATTTTATTGATATTTTTATATTATTTTATATATTGTGTAAATAGTACACATTAAAATATGGCGTACTAGAGCTGGGCGCGGGCCGTGAATTCTTCGTGTCACGTCGGGTCACGGCCGTGACCCGACGTGAGCGATTTTCAAATATTGGATCGTGAGCGTGCGTGATCGTGAGTAACATTAAAACAATCGTGCGTGACCGTGCGTGAGTACATTTTTGTCGTGCGTGAGTCCGTGACTATGCATATTTTGAGAATGATACGTTTGGATTCGTTTCACATATTTAATTGTTAATACGAAATGCTACAATTGACTACAATTAAAATTTCAAAGAAGCGCTATAAAATACATAGTCAGCGTTACCAACTTAAAAGAAATTTAAAATCACTCTGTCGACATGTTAATAATCCCCCAGATTTTCAAATGTATTAATTGTTACTATTATATACTATTATATTTTATCCATTTTTTTGTTATTATTTGCACTAAAAATGTAGTTTAAAAGAAATAATACAAGGTACTTGTCAATTATGGTCCCAATTTTTGAAAAAACTAAAATCACTAGGAACGAACCAGAATTCGTGCGTAGATAGGCATATGTCATGATGAAATTAGCGCCAATGTGACAAAAGTTTGCACTATTAATTTTAATACGACAATTAAATTTTTAAATAATAATTGAGGTAGGAAGTGAAATATATATAACCCTACTAACCCACTAACCCCTAACCGTATTAATAACCTAACCTAAGTAAACAACACGATTTCGCCCCAAAATTATAATAATTACCTTAATTACCTATTTAAAAATATTGAAATTAATAGTACAAACTTTAGTCACATTGGCGCTGATTTCATCATACGTGTATACCGGGTGTCCCAGATAACTTTTCCAGCATGGGGATCTCAGTATCTATAAGAGATACAGGTTTGGTTAAATGAGATGAATTATTTGTATGAAAGGGGTGAGTATTATTACACAAAAAAATATTCATAATTCTATGTGGTTTAGGCGGTATACCCAAATAACTGAAAATTCGGAATTTCTTTAAATGGCTATAACATTTTTGTTAAAGTAGATAGGTACTTTTTGTTTGCGGTTTCTTAAAGCACTTTTTTGTGTAGAATTGATTGGTGTATTTAGATTTTTAATATCACTTTTAGTTTCCGAGATACAAGCCCTAACTTCAGTTTTTCTTATAGGCCGCTAAGTTGGCTATGGCATATTTGAACGTGTTTTTTACTCTACTTTACAACGATGTGTCACTTGCCATACTTATTATCGAAAAAAAAAATCGAAATACTAAATATCAGTGATATTTATGAAATATTTTATTACTAACTTTTAAGTGAGCCATGAAAAACAAAAATTGTAAACAAAAATCACAATAACAACAATCAAAATAACAAATGAATATTTGAAACAATGAACTATTTGAAAAAATATATTATAATTTTTTTTTCGATAATAAATAGGGCAAGTGACATATCGTTGTAAAGTAGAGTAAAAAACACGTTCAAATATGCCATAGCCAACTTAGCGGCCCATAAGAAAAACTGAAGTTAGGGCTTGTATCTCGGAAACTAAAAGTGATATTAAAAATCTAAATACACCAATCAATTCTACACAAAAATGTGCTTTAAGAAACCGCAAACAAAAAGTACCTATCTACTTTAACAAAAATGTTATAGCCATTTAAAGAAATTCCGAATTTTCAGTTTTTTGGGTATACCGCCTAAACCACATAGAATTATGAATATTTTTTTGTGTAATAATACTCACCCCTTTCATACAAATAATTCATCTCATTTAACCAAACCTGTATCTCTTATAGATACTGAGATCCCCATGCTGGAAAAGTTATCTGGGACACCCGGTATATAATACATGACATTTACCTATCTATAGACGAATTTTGTTTCGTTCCTAGTGATTTTAGTTTTTTCAAAAATTGGGACCATAATTGACAAGTACCTAATACAAATATATATATATATATAAAGTACACATATTATATTGCACGAAAAAAAATTTATTAAAAAATTTATGCAGAATTTTATTTATTTCATATTGAAATCGTGACACGACCGTGACCCGCCGTGCGTGTTCGGGCGTGGGTAAAAAAATACAATTCGTGAGCGTGCGTGATCGTGATTTTTATTTCTGAGACCGTGAGTGAGCGGGCGTGACTATAAAAATTTTACTCGTGAGCGTTCGTGATCGTGAGCAAAAAAGTACTCACGCGCCCAGTTCTATGGCGTACCTACTGACCTAAAGGGAAAATAATTATTGTTTTTCATAAAATCCAAAAAATTGTACATAAGTAATAAGTACCTAAGTAAATATTTTTTTATTGATAAGAATAATTTTTATTTTTACAAGCTTTTATTTATATGTATGTAGGGTTGCCAGATGGTAAGATGTGAAAAAGAAGATTAGTTCATTAACAAAAGAGGACAGCGGAGAAACTGAACAAAAATAAAAAAGTTAGATTTTTGATATCGGTGACCGTTTTTTAGGTTTTTTTGTATTAACAAAAAGTGTGAAGACTTTTTTTAACAATTTTTCTTACCCTAGACACATTTTAAAAACCTCGGACGTTACCGGACGCCCTTAAAAAGAGGACACTGTCCGGGGAAAAGAGGGCGGATGGCAACCCTATATGTATGTATAGCTCACCCAAATAAAAACAAAGAGCACATTTATCATTGAGTAGAATTTTACTAATTAACACTCTACGGGAAGAGGGGATAAGGATTTGATTTCCCCCTCCGAATTTGTCAATATACATTATTTTATTTCACAAATATGAAAGAATAAAGATAACAAACTAAATTATATATAATAACAAAAAATTACCAACCTCTTGATTTTTTTTGGCACGCCCCTATTATTAATTAATTTTTATATTTGCATTTATTTTTAATAAAATATTAACATATGTTGAAATGATAAACGTTTAATGAATTTCTATATTATTTAAAACTACTGTTATATAGATTATACTGGTAGATACAGCTGGTAGATAGATTAATATAATTTTTTATCATTCACTTAACACACAATAAAAATATGATTCAAGCTGTGAATCATTATTAAATATTTTAATAGACTTTGTCTCGAAATTAAAATATTTCATGACACACATTAAAAACATTTTTGACAATTTTATAGCTTTTGCTTCCTCGCGATATCGAAGATATGAGAAGCTTTGTGATCGTTTTAAATGAGAAAAAAATGTTCTCCGGTTTCAAATTTTTTATCTTTTCGTTCCGTGTTTGTGTCCGTTTGTTTGTTGTCTCTTGAATCATTGTCACACGCATAACTCATGAACTACTGATCCAATATTAATGAAACTTGGTTAGTTGGTTGGGTCTGGCTTGAGGGCGGCTCCATTTAAAAATCATTTAAATCGTATGTAAATAGGAGGCGTGACACATAATGTCTATTTTTTGAAGACGTATTTAACGTTGAACATTTTATACAATTTTTTTTGTAGAGCATTCAATTTTCTATAATATAGGTCACCACAACATCTGTTGTGAAATATTCCCTTACAAAGATTTATCTCAATTTTTTTAAAATTACTATTTACTTTTGACATATTAAATGTCATTTTGACATATTAAATGTCATTTTGACATTTTAAATGTCATTTTGACGTTTTAAATATCATTTTGACGTTTGCATAGCAGAAAATTTTTGATTTAAATTTAAATTGTCCATAAATTAAAAATATACGACAAAATTATCAGGTGCGTCAAATTCGAATTAATATTTTTTAGTAAAACTGTATAAAAATTAAATGATTAGCCAATGTCAGGTAATTTATCTGAATATTTTTTAGTTTTTATTTAAATTGCTCAATAATTAACTACTTTTGGTGAATTTTGCACTGTGCATTTACTTGGTAGATTTTTTTTACATATTATAAGGTGATCAGAATTATAAAAATAAAAAAGAGGACAAAATAGGGTACCCTCCCTACCATTCGGAAAACTCCTCGGAAAAAGGTCACTTTATTTTTGGACCTAAAATTTCAAAAGTAATATTACATTTGCAAAGAATAATTTAATGTTAATTATTATTTAAAATATAGGTACATAAGCTCAAAATGTTTATAACAATATATGCCTATACCTATAACTAATGTATATTTGGTTGTCCTACTTTTTATTTTAATTAATTAATTAATAAAATTATAGATGTCATTTCTTAAAATTATTATTTCAAATTAAGAATGTAAATCAGAATATTTGTAATTGCGAAAATGCAATTACAAAGTATAGGTAAATAATAAATTAATAAATAAACCTTTATGTTATTTTCGATACACTATTTTAGATTGTATTATATCATTGCAAATGATGTAATTTCACAAATAAAAAATTATGAAATGCATACCTTTAAAGCTTTTTGTTGCACTTATAATTATTATAAATAATTTATTGTTTAAATACTACACTGGTAAAAAACATTTTTATTGTTTAATATGAGATAACATGACATTAGCTAATATTTACATTTAGCTATATTCATTCTGTATTGAACAGCTGACATTTCCTGAACCAGTGGTGCTTAAAGTGTCCCAATCTTGTCTCAACACAAATTATTTAAAAGTTTTTTTTGATAGTTATTTTTAAATAGTATTTTTAATTTTTGTATGAGTTTGATAAAATTATATTCACTACTTAATTAATAAATGAATAAAATTATTATTTTACCACATTTTATTTTTATAATATTATTTAACAAAATTACTAGACTTGTTGGGAATTTCTGTAATTGCCAGTGAGTGGCCACTGAAGTTATTTTACTTTGTTAAGTTTTCTAACCAACATTTCCGCTTTTGTCTTTGTCTAGAGAATTACAAATGCATTGATAAGATAATGTCTCCGTCTCTGTTCAATGAGATCAACGAGATGAAGATTAGTTATGAAGTCAGATACGAAACATATCAAGCCGAACGGAGCGGATATTATTATTTCGAGTGCTGTTCGCGGCTAAAGTTTTCTTCTCGAGCACGTTGATATAAAATTTTTATGTACATTACATACATACTAATAATTGTGAGTGCAACAAGATTTATCAACAAATTTAAGTGTACTTAAATTGACTGTGCTAGTAAGGCGTACATCGGTAACATACAAGCTTTGTCGTTTCTTATTTTTTGAAATTTACTAACGAAAATGGACAGCAAAAAAGGCAATAAGGCCGAATTATCGAAAGGTATATTAAATATGAAATTCATGAAGAAAACTAAAGAAAAAATAGAGAAAGAAGAGGAAGTAAAAGAAAGTCGTTTAATGTATGCAAATGAAATAACAAATAAAATGTTAGAAGGTGAAAGTAAATATATTATAGTGAATAGTAGAATTCCATGTGAAAATTTAATTGAAGGTCGTGTATCGTTTGGTGGTATGAACCCAGAAATCGAAAGACTTATGAAAATTGAAAATGGTGATCAACCTGAACCTAAAGATGAAACACAAATTCCAGATGAAATGCTACATAGTACTCTTGTTGAATCGATAGCTAGTAATTTTAACAAACAAAAAAGACGCCATCAAATTCAAGAAACACCTATAACGAAAACTCCAATATACAAAAAAAAGAAATTTTTGAAGCCAGAAAATGTATGAGAGAGGTAAACTTGTAGTTTTCAAATATGTAAAGTGATTGTTTAAATATTTTTTAAAGATTTTAAAATTTACATATCAATTACGTACAGGTATACCTCGACTTACGACCGAGATAGGCTCCTAGACATTGATCGTAAGTCGAGATTCATAAAAAAAAAAAGATTATTAGATACAAAATTCAAATTCATATTTCAATCTATTCAAAATTATAATAAAAATATGTCCACTCACCTCTCGCTTTAAGAGCATTCGATATTTCGAGAGGTGTGTACATATTATATTTTTTTACTTTTATTATTCAGACATTTTTGGGTTATAAAAGAAATAATTCACTTCAAAAATAACAAAATTCAACTAAAGTACAATCAGAAATATAAACTGTATACAAACGTAAATACAATACTAAAATGAATCGCATTTCCTATACATACATAGTTTAAAATATATTTAGGAAATCCCTACAACTGTTTGTTTTATTTATGTAATATGTGCATGTATGAAAGAGACAAACACAAAATAAAACCATTAAAATTATATTGGGAGAAAAAAAAACTGGATAAATAAATTTGGTTGTTAGTGCGAACCATCGTAAGTCGAGGAATACCTGTACTTTAATTTGACACTATAAAATTAAATTCTGATCCAGAATGTGATTTTGCCAAAATAATATTGGATTTTTTAATTTATGATTTACGTATTAAATATGTATTTTAAATTTGACACCACTATAAAATCAAATAAATGTTCACCTAAATGTTAGGATGTTGTATTTCTATGTATACGTGATTTCTTTTTCACAATATGAATTAAGAGGGTTAATTATACACATTTGGTAACATTCAACGATTTAATTTGTTATTTTATGTGGTGAATACAGTTTGTTATGTCATTGCCTCATAATAACAAGAATTTTAAATTATGATTGTTAATATTTTTCAAGTAATATCGATAAATAGGTTTGTTCTTTTTAGCTGACTTATGTCCGGTATTATAAAGGACCTACCAAATTTGCAAACTTGCTAGCACTCATAAATGAGGTTATTAATTTTGTTACAGTATCTATGGATTAGTTATGGAATTTAGAGCAGTGACACTTCAACGTATTGTAACACAGTTGGCGACTGACCGTATAAAATAATTTTCATAATAGCACAACTGTTTTAATACCGTTGGTGTTTACATACAACGCTTGTGCAAAATCTGTCAAAGTCATCAAAAAACTCGAAGAGAACTGTCATATTAGTTTGGTATCTCATCTGAGAGCAAATTTGTCAGGTCCTTTATAATACCGTATATTAGTGTTGCACTAGGTCAGCACTAGAACTGACGAGTTCATAGAAAATTCTGTCAGTGCACGAGTGCAACAAAGAATAAAAAGAACGGTTCAGTACAGTAACTAATATTATATCTCGGCTCGAACACATTGAATCTATATATTTTGGTATTATGTTTTTTTGGTTTTGAAGAAAACTGATATCTCAATTACATTAAAGGCTATAATTTCACACTTAATGTGGAAGTTACTGTTATGAAATATGTTAATATACCTAATAAAATATCTCAGCCGAAAAGGAAAAGTATTATTGGAGGGCCTGTCTATTTGTCTGACATTATAATTTACAGTTTTTTGTGTAGGTGGTTGCTTCATCATAGTTTTCTTCTCGAGCAGTTCTCGTCTCAGTGTCTTGTTTGCCTCTTTCTGCAAATGGTTCTATATTATGTTTTTAGCCAAGTTATTCTGTTAATTCTCTGTGTAACAAAAAAAGTACAAATATCTTATTAATATATTTTACATTAGTTACCTATATTTATGTTTTAATAAGTACTTATGTACAGATTTAAATAATATAAATTCATAGTTATTTCTCGTAAAAACATGTTGGCCGACCACTATCTGTCTGTTTATTATTAAATATCATATTTTTATATGGTCTCTCAAGTGATTTCGACTTATTTTCCACCTGCATTATGGTGAGATCAAATCCATGAGATTTCATGTTTTCACAAATTGTTTGCCATTACATTTTTTTTGTCTTGACGTTTCTATTAATTAATAGTTCTCTTTTCTCTTTATATAATTCTAAAAATAATTTTGTACTAGCATCTGTCCAAATAAATGTTTTATTTACTTTTAAATGTGAATGATTTTCTTTATCTACTTCACTGTTATGCAATTTGACAAATATGCATTTCTCTCCATCAGTACACTGAAGTGTTTCACAGTTAAAATCAATTTCTTTATATTCTAATTGAAAACTTAAACAACCTACAAATATATTATTATATATTATGTATTATAAAAACATGTTAAGTTTAATATTTATTTATTAGGTTATAGATTGAATACCTCAGAGATACATGTAATGAATCCATTATTATCAACTAAAATATTGCCTGCTGCATCTTTGTTTGAATATTTTCTATAGAACACAATTAGTGTTATTAGAATGACTAACTTTTTACTAAAAAATACATTTGTCAAATTATGAGGTATTTTATACAATATACAGGCTGATTCAGCACTGTCGTGCCAAACTTGAACAGTAGATTGAGAAAAATATTTTAAGCAAAAAACTTCCAATAAACATGTGTCCGAAAATTTTTCCTTAGGGAACTACAGGCTTCCAAATATTTTACTAAAAATTAGTTTTAATTTAATATCTAAAGAACCCTTTGTGATAGAATTATGAAATTTAGTATTTGGTTTAGTAATAATATCTGTTATCAATTTCTAATATTAACCAATTATATTTTAGGCCAGGGCTGTATGGGGCCAGTGGGCCCATCGATTTTGATCTTGTAATTGTTTGTTCCTTAAATTTTTTCCTGAGTTGATACTTTTATAAGATTATATGACACAAAATACACAAGAACATACTTTGCTTGTTTATCATAGGATAAACTGTTTTCAAGTAATATCGATGGAAATGAAAGCATGCAGAATTTAACTTAATACGGATGTTTGAAATTACAAAAAACAAATTTATATTCTTATTCTATGATTAAAGGTAAGAATAAAGTTCATTTAAATAAACCTCCTAATATGAATCCTGTAAGATCTATAGCCAGTTCTATTACTGTTACATGAACTTGATTAACATGACTAAAAAAACAAACTAAAAATGGTTATTTGTTGATATGGATGCATTTTCGGAGGTTTATTTAAATGAATTTTATTCTAACCTTCAATCATAGAATAAGAAAATAAATTTATTTTTTGTAATTTCAAACATCCGTATTAAGTTAAATTCTGCATGCTTTCTTTTCTATCGATATTACTCGAAAACGGTTTATCCTATGATAAACAAGCTCAAGTATGTTTTCGTGTATTTTGTGTCATATAATCTTATAAAAGTATCAACTCAGGAAAAAAATAAAGGAACAAACAATTACAAGATCAAAATCGATGGGCCCACTGGCCCCATACAGCCCTGGCCTAAAATATAATTGGTTAATATTAGAAATTGATAACAGATATTATTACTAAACCAAATACTAAATTTCATAATTCTATCACAAAGGGTTCTCTAGATATTAAATTAAAACTAATTTTTAGTAAAATCTTTGGAAGCCTGTAGTTCCCTAAGGAACAATTTCTGGACACATGTTTATTGGAAGTTTTTTGCTTAAAATATTTTTCTCAATCTACTGTTCAAGTTTGGCATGACAGTGCTGAATCACCCTGTATATTATATTATGAGGTGAAATACACTATTGTCGTTTGTGCACGTCGCTATATTGAACTACACTACTGCAGTACCTCGAGAGTAGGTATTGCAGTGAACTGCTAAAAAGAACATCAGCATCTGACGTCACTTCTTCTAAAAAGAACGTTTCAGTGTACACTTGTTGAACTAGTGCAGCCAGTTCAGCTAAAAAGAACGAACCTAATATATCTGGCAGTTTGACAAAAATAGTCAATAGGAATATAAAATATGCAATACTAGACAGGTAAATCTTGTGTATTATATGATTTTATCAGCGGCAATGTTGAATAATAGCATGAATATACTTGTTTCAATTTACTACGTACTTAATTCTTGACATTTTTTTTTACAGAAGTCATTTTTCGTGACCAACAATAAATGAAACGGACAACTGATTCCAAGGGTAGTTTGGACACTTCGCCTCAATTTATCTGGTGTATTTTTTCTTTCGTCACTAAATGAATGTTATGTTCATTAAATGGACATATTATTATATTGTACTTGTCGTAGTACAATTAGGTGTTCTTAAAACTTGCTGTTTCTTCATATATACATATGACATCTTGCTTGCAACGTCCTATTACTAAAAACTGTAACAAAAAACTATCAAGAGGTGGAATATTATTAACAGTTTTGAAATTACAGTTAAAATTTTAAATATATCAGAATTGGAGGTGATATTGTTGACTATTGTTTCCAGGCCCCCTTCAAAACAATTTAATGTTTGCCTTATACATTATTTAATTGCCCTGTGCTAGTTAGTAATTTTATTTTTTCAAACTGCCAGTTATATAGTAGATAATCTGATAAGTACCATATAAGTACCAAGGTTAGTAAATACATATGTTACCTAGTAACTTTTTGCCAGTCAGCACCTTAGCGAGAAATACGTCACTCGAGAATCTTTTTTCAAATATAATAGTGTAAATAACTTGCAAATGTATATTTACTAAATGTTTTCGTATTATTTAAAATTTTGGATATTTGTAATTATAAAAAATAAATATTGTTTATCACAGAAGCACAAATTATTACATATTTTTTTCTTATAAATATAAAAAAAAATCAATCGTGACCACCACAATCGACGCATACGGTGTTCGTCGCACATGGGCCGTTCGCAGGCAGGGCACTGTATCCTTTAATCGTTGACAAAACTCACATCTTTTTCTGCTTGGCAACTCAACTCTTCTTTCGTTAGCTGTTTCTGTTTTGCCTAGAATTGTAGCAATACCGACACACAAACTCTTGTGAACTGCTTTATCATTGTACCGACGTTCTAAGAAAGGTTTCACGAGATACATACTAATTTTATCCAAGCATTCTTTTGCTGTTAATTTTTTTATCTATGCCTTCATTCGTGTATTTACACTTCATTAAAATAAGTGAATTTACTGCAGCCTGATCAAGCATTCCCTGGAAAACTCGCATAGGTCAGCGATTACTCTTTGAGTGTACTGTATGAGAATGGTAAAGCCAATCAAAACAATCTGCCACTTTAGTTGCATTATAATGCAAAATGATTTCTGGCTTACTATCATTAAATGACACTACATTTATCAGACGTCATAACTAGCACGATTTTATTTTTCTTTGGCGTATATGATACGTCATACTATTTGTGTGACAAAATTTTGCGTCGGGAGGATTTTTCGACGATACTTTCATCTCTGCAGGAATTTCTTGCTTATTTTTTCTGATGGTACCAGTAATTTTTAACTGATAAGGTTCTTCTTTCATACGTTCCAAAAGAGACACAGATGTGAACCAGTTATCGCAGGTGACGGTGCGTTTACTGCAATGAATCGGAACTGTCGTCTTTCGGAAATAATATTCTGATAGTTTTTCGCCTGGCAGCAGGTCGGTCAATGGTATTTTACCCAAATATGGAATAGCGAATATCAAATACGACGTTGAAGGAACATTCAAAGATAAAAAATTCAAACCGCACTTGTTTAGATTTGATGTACATATGAAACTTGCTACGCCCGCGGAATCCTAGCAATATTTCATCAACTGTGCTGCGCCACCTGCGCCTCTTTGTGTCGGCTTACGCCTCCTTGTATTGTTAAAGTCACAAAATGGGGGTTTTGTCAATACGTCCAGGCGGGGGCGGGAATTTAAAGGGAAAAGAGAAATAAAACTGGCTAAAGTTTAACTGTTACCACTATAGGAATTTAGTAGTACCCCAAGAGTCCTACGGGAAGCCCCTAGTCTACCAAAAGAATTTAATAAAGAATTGTAATAACAAATTATTTCTGATAAAAAAAAATATATAAAGGCCAGATATAAAACAGCAGAGATTTTACACGCAGAGTCCGCGTAACGTCCGTCTTTCAAACCCCAGGCAGTCACCCTCTGTCTATCTTTAGGTGGGAGAACGGAAATAGGAAAAGAAATACAAATCAAAGTTTAAATAATTATATATATTTTCAAAATTAAATCAGTAAAATAAAATAATAAATTCTGTGAGAATCAAATAAAATAATAACATAAGTCTTTACAATAGTTATCGAAACTAACGTTTGTTAAAAACAAACCTGGGCAATTTGAGCCACCAGTCGCTAACAAATTTAGAAAACGTTCGAAACTTTCACAAAGATACGCACGCCAGTTGGTATTTTGTAAATTTAAGTCCAAACCTGAAAGAAGTTATTTACCGGCGTGACGTAAGAATAATAATAAGAATTGAACTTGAAAGTATAAATTGAAACCAGTCTTTTGAATAAAGCCAAAAATACTTTTAGTAAAAACGTAGAAAAGAATTTTTAATAAGTATAATAACGAAATAGTTACATTTAAGATAATTTTGTAATAATGAATTTTAATAGTGGAAAAGAAAAAATCAAATTTAAAGCGTAGAAAGAGAAAAATTGCTATTCGCTTGTTTAATGATTGAACGCGAATTTTGGCTCATACGTAGGCGTAAAATGCACCTCGTGCAGCTTGTCACAAGTTTTTATAAACGAAAATTTACGCTGTAAGGTTATAAACCATTACAGCAGTATATGTAAAAAAAATACTCTACCACTATTGTAGTAATTGAAACAGAATATGAAAATAAAAAAAAACTGTAACTGTTATGATGAACGTTAATATGAATATGTATGAACAAAATTTAAGAAAAGATTAATGTAAGGTAAACGTGGAAAAGATTGTGCATTATTTTTGAGTAAAAGTCTGTTCAATGCGGGTAAACGGTGAACCTTTTTGGAAGCGGTGCCCGCCATTAAGCTTCCCGGTGGAAGTTTTTTGGAAAATGATTATTAGAAACAGGTGCAGCTATATTACGTGCTGACGCCTTGCGATAGCAACGAGAATCGGAATGACCTTGTTTGTTACAATAGGTACAGAAATAAGTATTAGATCTTACCGGAGTTCTGGCTGGAGGTGCGGGCTCTGGTCGCTCCGAAGAAGTCTCTCCGAAACGTCTTTGGTATGCCGCCGTCTGCCTTGCTAGGACTCGGAATTGATCAAATGACGTTGGTGGATCAGCGAACCGCATGACCTGGAAAGTTTCTCTGGAGATGTTGTTGAAAACCATCGCCACCAGTGCCGACTCTGTTCTGCCGTAGTCCAGCAAGGCAGCTTTGGCTTCCACGTCTTCCAGAAAAGTCCAAAGAGACTCTCCGGGCAACTGGCGCCGTCCAACCAGCCGTTCGATCATTGATTCTTTATCTGTGGATGTTATAAAATCATTTATTATTTGGTGTTTTAGTATTTCCCATGTTGTGTCCACCTGGATGGTGTGGTTAAGCCACCGGAAGAAAGGTCCACATGTTTTTCGTTGAATCTCCCGGATAAATTGTCTTTCGGGTAGAAATTTTTGCAAGTATAACTTGTTCGGTAGGTTATGACCCTCTGGCAAATGGAATTCCCTCCTAACATCATCAGGTGTCATAGTTCTAGTATCTCCTGCGAACCGACGACCTTCATCCTGCATGAAAGTGAATACTTTAAGGATTTCGGCTTGATCAGGTGTGTGTAATCGTAAAGTCTTAATTATTCTATTTCAGTATTAGTATGCTCAACGATAATTTTGATAATATTAGGAGAAAAAAGCGCCTTCCAAAATTCTTCGATAGTTTGTAAATTAGTTACTGGGCCATATGGTTTTGGAATAAACACGGGTCAACGTCGCTTAATCGATCTGTAGAGAAAAAAATGTAGGCAAAAGTAAAATAACGAGTTGAGTTACAACGTAAAATGTATATATTTATGTGTGTATACCTGAGTTCACTTACTACTTATAGAGTGTGAATCGGGAGGAATCTGTAAAATTCCAGGAATGTATTGTACACGTGAAAATAATAACAAAAAACCCAAATTTTCTTATCCGATTTTCATTTGTTTTTATTAAAAATTAAAGAAATTTCATACATAATTACTAAAAATTAATAATTCTTATAATAAATGTTCAAAGATACCGCCATTGACATCTAAACATTTTCTGCTTCGTCTACGAAGGGCACCTGTTGCTCTCCTGACTGTCTTGTCTTTGTTTAAAATCGATTGCAACATTTCTTATACATTAAATCAATACATCCCCGATATCCACTTTTACTTTGTACACTTCGTCTTTGAACCAGCCCCATAAACAATAATCGAGTGCAGTAAGGTCTGGAGATCTGGGAGGCCAACTAATAGGACAACCGCGACCAATCCAACGTCCTGGAAACCTTTCGCCCAAATGTTGCTTGACCTGACGAGCGAAATGCGCAGGAGTTTCATCTTGCTGGTAGTACATATGCCTTCTGTTGTTTAAAGGAACATCCTCTAGTAGTCCGTGTAATTCATTTTGTAAAAAAAAATTAAGTAATCCTCTCCTGTAAGGCGATTTTCCAAAATGAAAGAGCCAATTAAATAACAATCAAGCATACCACACCACACGATTACCGAAAATTTATGTTGAAAATTACTTTCGACTGTTGCATGGGGATTTCCTTCTGACCATACGTGAGAGTTGTGAGTATTATTAATGCCGTCACGGGTGAATGTTGCTTCATCTGTAAAAAGTATGCCCGATATAACACGAGGATTATTATTTATACACCCACAAAATTCCATACGGTTATAATAATCTCCCGGTTGTAGATACTGTACTCTCTGTACATGGTATGGATGTAATCCTTGCTCGTGCAGTGTGTTTAGTACTCTTGTTTGTGGAATGCCACCCAATTGCATACTAATTCTTCGTGAGCTGGTCGTTGGATCTTCTGCTACTAAATCCAGAATATCTTCTACCTCTTCTAAATCTTGTCGAACAGCTCGTTCAGAAGTTATGTTAGTACTGGGTAGTTTTCCGGTCTTGCATAGTTTGTTGAAAACTCTGGCAAATGAACCTCTCTCTACTAGGATGTCTCAGATGTGGAAATATTCTACGTTTGAATATACTACTTACATACACTATCGAGATAGGTTCACCATTTTCTTCCTCTGCTACGAGACGGCTGGCGATGGATCGAGATCGAAGATTGTAAGACATCTATATATAAATATTCCATTGTTGTAGATGACCATTTTGTATTTTCTTGAGTAGGGTTTTGGGATATTGGTCACAATAATTAAAAGAAATCTAATTTGGTATGTCATTTATTATTGATATTTTAAACGTTTCGGGACTTAATTTCTCCCCATCTTCAGTAATTTTAAAATCTCTTATTAGAGACTGTTTTATTTATAGTAAAACATATATAAAGGCGATATAGCATGGTTTTGATATAATGTTGAAGTTTTGGTCAAATTAATTTAAAAAAAATTCAAAAATAAAGTTAAACTTATATCCATCTTAGGTATATAAGGTAAAATACTATCTTTACAAAAGTATAGTAGCACTGATGGTCGTCAAAAATAATGATATTAAAAAATATATATATATTTGGTTAAAGTTAAAAATTTGGTAGGATTTTACATTTCGAAAAGTTTTTTGACGACTGAAAGGTATTTTTCAGAAGGTATTTCTTCAATAAAATTTTCCATATTTTTTAATTCATGAAAGCAAAATTTTTCTGTAACAAAAATATTATACACAAACTACATCATTCTAGTTTCCTTGTGGTATATAGAATATAACATATTATTACACATTGCAATCTCAACGCGGCTCAAGTGAAGTAGCAATTCCTGATGAAGTCGGGATGGCTTGTGTTGTATCTTTTACTTCTCATATTTGCCATTAACAAATTGATTAGGTACGTTTTGCCTGTACCTTTTGGTGAATTTACAAATAATACTGTAGACTCCCAGTATTTTTGTTAGTACTGTTCAAAATTTTACAAGAAACTATTCCTGATGAAGCCACCCCGAATGCGTTGTATCTTTCACTTCTCATATTTACCATTAATAAATTGATTAGGTATGTTTTGCCTGTATCTTTTGGTGAATTTACAAATAATACTGTACAGTCCCAGTATTTTTGTTATAACTGTTCAAAATTTTACAAGGAACAATTCCTGATGAAGCCACCCCGAGTGCGTTGTATTTTTTACTTCTCATATTTACCATTAATAATATCATTAGCTATGTTTTGCCTGTACCTTTTGGCGAATTTACAAATAATACTGTACACTCCAAGTATTTTTGTTAATACTGTTCAAAATTTTACAAGAAACATTTTTTGATGTGTAAGTCAAGTTTCATGATTATCAGCAGTTCTTAATAAAATGTCAATATCGTAATTAATCGATATGGATTCTGTTTTTTATAACCTAATTAGAATGATTATTTTTTAAAAACTGACCATCCATTGTAAATATCACATCTAACATTATCAAAGTTTTATTGAAAATCACTTCCTTTTCTGTGATATTTATATATGGAGTATCTATTTGCAAATGTCTTAGTATGTCTTCTAAAAAGTTGTCTTTATTATTCCCATAAAATAAGCGGTTCGAAAATTTGACAAAGAAATATTTATATACTATAGTAATAATATAGTGGGATTGGTTTCTTTATGAAATTAATATTTAAACTTCTGTTCAATATTATAAAAATATTGTTGCTTTATTCAAGTGTGAAAAATATATATAATATTATCTTTACAAAAGTATAGTAGCACTGATGGTCGTCAAAAATAATGATATTAAAAAATATATATATTTGGTTAAAGTTAAAAATTTGGTAGGATTTTACATTTCGAAAAGTTTTTTGACGACTGAAAGGTATTTTTCAGAAGGTATTTCTTCAATAAAATTTTCCATATTTTTTAATTCATGAAAGCAAAATTTTTCTGTAACAAAAATATCATACACAAACTACATCATTCTAGTTTCCTTGTGGTATATAGATAATATATTATTACACATTGCAATCTTAACGCGGCTTAAGTGAAGTAGCAATTCCTGATGAAGCCTATCCGAGTGCGTTGTATCTTCTTTCACTTCTCATATTTACCATTAATAAATTGATTAGGTATGTTTTGCCTCTATCTTTTGGCGAATTTACAAATAATACTGTATTTTTGTTAGTACTATTCAAAATGTTACAAAAAAACAATTCCTGATGAAGCCACCCCGAGTGCGTTGTATCTTTCACTTCTCATATTTACCAATAATAAATTGATTAGGTATGTTTTGCCTGTACCTTTTGGTGAATTTACTGTTAATACTGTACACTTCCAGTATTTTTGTTAATACTGTTCAAAATTTTACAAGAATTTTTTTTTGATGTGTATGTCATGTTTCATGATTACCAACAGTTCTTAATAAAATGTCAATATCGTAATTAATCGATATGGATTCTATTTTTTATAACCTAATTAGAATGATTATTTTTTTAAAACTGACCATCCATTGTAAATATCACATCTAACATTATCAAAGTTTTATTGAAAATCACTTCCTTCTCTGTGATATTTATATATGGAGTATCTATTTGCAAATGTCTTAGTATGTCTTCTAAAAAGTTGTCTTTATTATTCCCATAAAATAAGCGGTTCGAAAATTTGACAAAGAAATATTTATATACTATAGTAATAATATAGTGGGATTGGTTTCTTTATGAAATTAATATTTAAACTTCTGTTCAATATTATAAAAATATTGTTGCTTTATTCAAGTGTGAAAATAAGATAAAATATTATCTTTACAAAAGTATAGTAGCACTGATGGTCGTCAAAAATAATGATATTAAAAAATATATATATTTGGTTAAAGTTAAAAATTTGGTAGGATTTTACATTTCGAAAAGTTTTTTGACGACTGAAAGGTATTTTTCAGAAGGTATTTCTTCAATAAAATTTTCCATATTTTTTAATTCATGAAAGCAAAATTTTTCTGTAACAAAAATATTATACACAAACTACATCATTCTAGTTTCCTTGTGGTATATAGAATATAACATATTACACATTGCAATCTTAACGCGGCTTAAGTGAAGTAGCAATTCCTGATGAAGCCACCCCGAGTGCGTTGTATCTTTTACTTCTCATATTTACCATTAATAAATTGATTAGGTATGTTTTGCCTCTATCTTTTGGCGAATTTACAAATAATACTGTACACTCCCGGTATTTTTGTTAGTACTCTTCAAAATGTTACAAGAAACAATTCCTGATGAAGCCATCCTTAGTGCGTTGTATCTTTCACTTCTCATATTAACCATTAATAAATTGATTAGGTATGTTTTGCCTGTACCTATTTGCGAATTTAAAAATAATACTGTACAGTCCTAGTATTTTTGTTATAACTGTTCAAAATTTTACAAGGAACAATTCCTGGTGAAGCCACCCCGAGTGCGTTGTATCTTTTACTTCTCATATTTACCATTAATAAATTGATTAGATATGTTTTGCCTGTACATTTAAGCGAATTTACAAATAATACTGTACACTCCCAGTATTTTTGTTAATACTGTTAAAAATTTTACAAGAAACATTTTTTGAAGTGTATGTCATGTTTCATGATTACCGACAGTTCTTAATAAAGTGTCAATATCGTAATTAATCGATATGGATTCTGTTTTTTATAACCTAATTAGAATGATTATTTTTTTAAAACTGGCCATCCATTGTAAATATCACATCTAACATTATCCAAGTTTTATTGATAATCACTTCCTTCTCTGTGATATTTATATATGGAGTATCTATTTGCAAATGTCTTAGTATGTCTTCTAAAAAGTTGTTTATTCCCATAAAATAAGCGGTTCGAAAATTTGACAAAGAAATATTTATATACTATAGTAATAATATAGTGGGATTTATATTGTTGCTTTATTCAAGAGAGTATATTTTCCGATTGTTTATGGAAAATTATTTCGGTTAAATGGCTGCCACGACTGGCTTGGCATTAGCCCATCATCTTAACCCAATATTATAGTATACGAGTAGTTTACCTGGACTTTTTCGTTAATGGCTCGTTTACACGTATCCAGTGATTTAGTGAAGTGATAAGTAGTTTACTAAATTTTTAATTTAAAATATTGACAAGTATTTATTTCGTTCACTGTGCCAAGTGAAGAATGTGTTGTACTAAATTAAGCTCTTAGAGAAATAACGGGTGTTTTTTTTAGAGGCATATAACTTTTTTATAAAATGAAAGAACAAATTCAATGGAATGACCGTAATTTTAGCTTTATTAGCTCACAAATATCATTGCATTTAATTTTTAAAAATAATTTCCGGCATAAGGCTTCCGCGACTGCGCTTTATGAACGCTATCCTGTCGGTCCAATTTTGCACCACTTTTTCGAGCATACCCGGTCTTATTTCTTCAATGTTGGCTTCTAAATGATCAATGGTTGCTGGTTTATCAACATAGACCAGAGATTTGACGTACCCCCACAAAAAGTAGTCCAAAGGTGTCAAATCACACCAATTCACAGGTCCATTTCTTGAGATGATTCGGTCACCAAACGTTTGACTCAACAAAGTGATGGTTTCACGCGTTGTATGGCATGTTGCGCCGTCTTGTTGGAACCATTTATCCTCCAAATGATTTGCAATGACGTGAGGAATAAAAAAAATCACGAATCATTTGCTGAGAACGGCGCAGATCGATAAATTCGGGTCCTCTGTCACACTTGCGTCTACAGCGGCGATGGCTTCTTCTTTACGCACGGTACGGGTTCGATTTGGTTGAATATTATCCAAAAGAGTAAATGTGGTCATGAATCGATCCATAATATTGCGTATTAGCTGCTCAGATGGACGATTATGTGCACCGTAAACTAGACGAAGTGCTCTGAATTTGGCGAACAAAGCGCGAATTTTGGAAATAAATTTCCACGATTTGTAAACGTTGTGCTGGTGTAAGTTTTTGTATGGTGATTTGCCAAAGTATACTGAACAAAAAAGTCAAAGACACTTAACCAGTATGACAGACAGTTTGATAGTTATCCCTATCGGAAGTTCTATACCTATAAAAAAAAAACACACGATATAAAGTGAAAATAAGATACGAACATAACAGATCTAAAAGACTGTCGGAATAAAATGGATTTGCAAGATAAATGAGTTTAATAAAACTAGGATATTTTAAGTAAGCTGAGTTAATATTTTTTATTTTTATCAAAACTTTGTCCCAAAATTCGGAATAAGCATGGCTTCAATGATATCGTTAACTGTCTTTTGTTTCGTTTGTTTAATTTTATAATTTGCCATCTTGATGTTCCATAGGCATTCATTGCGTAAATATTCTTCCACAAATTTACATCTATAATCTGTCCACCTCGACATTTTCTTCGGAATATTCACTAGAAGTATATACTTAACTAAACAACAAAAAACTGAGCCATCTATAGAGGTAGTGACGAAGCCATGTCTACCAGAGGAATGTAGCTCACTTATGCACTAAATTATTTAGTTATTACTTCACTTACCTTAATACATATCACATCGTTTACACGCATAAAATTACTTGTCACTTCACTAAACCACTTAATCACTGGATACGTGTAAACGGGTCTTAAGTGTGTCAGTTGTTTGTGGATCATTAGAGTAACAACAGCCCTTAATATGTCTCCATAAAAAAATCCAACGGCGTAGAATCGCAGTTTCGTGATGGTCAATTTCTAAAGTGGACATTTAGTACATTATAGTTAGCACATATTCCCTTCAACTAGAAATCTGACTGAGGTAACGTGGCTTAGGCATTCTTCTAAGAACTATGATACTATTTCTTCGTCACATATTCTTCTAACTAGTACTATCAAGTTTATTTTACCCATAACATTTTACTTGTTCTATTCACTAAAAATTGTTACAATAAACTAACAGAAATTCGAATATTATTAACTGTTAAGACGGAAGGTGAAATTGTTGATTATTGTATCCCGAGTCCCCATAAAAAAAGTTAACTTCATTAACATCAATGTCTTGACAAGCATTATTTATGTTATCTATTAGGTTGTTTAAGGTAAAGTATATATGTTGGACATTTTCAGTGAACTGATGAATGGATTATAGCAATAAACATTCATGAAATAAAAAACTGAACATTCGCCAAACAACTTCAGAACTGCTAATACTATCTCCCCATTTAGAAAATTTTCTACTCATATTCGTCGTTTGGTGCGATTGTAGCTTGAAACTACCTTTGTTAACATATTTGCAAATTCATTTTATGGATTTCACAAAGCTACAATATTAAACATTAGCATGAGTATTGGAAACTCGATTAAGAGTACAATTATATTACACCTCTGAGATTTTTAAATTTTATGGCAAAACCATCGATGACATAAAGAAAATAATAACTACATGTTTTGCTGTTTCTATCCATATTGACAATGGTTGTCCAATTAAACAAAATAAAATATGTATTCAATATATTTTGTCATAAAAAAATTATAACAGTAATAATTAGGCAGAGAACATGCAATGATTTGATTTCTAGGCTATATTAGAAAAAATGTGGAAAATTTTAGCTATTCTCGAATATCCATGACTAATTTTTTATCTATAAAAGTTTAACTATATTACACTTCAAGATAAAAAAAATGTTAAGATAAAATAATTTGGTATTGTATTCCCTTTTCTGATATTTTTTATGAAGACATTAAGATTCGTTTCCCTAGTCGTCTTTTGTTCAGTTTTTTGATTGACTTCAAGTTTTTGTGTTCATGCAGTTTATAATTTGACAAAACAACTTTAATTAATGTTATTTTAAATGTGATCAGTGTGAATATAGTGTTAATCTAGGCTCGTACTCGGTAGCGTGTGATGGAAATTTGTACAGGCTTTAACTTCGCCGACTGCCCGTGGAGACTTCCGCAACCCCAGCAGCCACCTATCTAGCGTTTTTGCAAACTCCGCAAAACGCTGGCCTCGGGTTGCTGGCACGCTAACTGTTTTGCCATACTTGCTGATTTAGTGTCTAGCTTACTAAGTGACAGCTAGCGGTTTTCAAACTGCCTACTGCTGTTATCATAGTATACATTCCGCCACAGCCATGGACTTTTTATCGGAACATTGTATTTTCTCGTAATTATTTACCAGTATAGGTACGTGGAACACATACTTATAATAAGATAACTGGTTTCATAAGTAAAAACTTTTAAATTAATGTCCTTTTAAATGCGACCAGTGTGAGTATAGCAAACATTTCTATATGTACATAGTAACTTTATATGGTACTTGAAGGAAAGATTCTCTGTTATTTCTTTGGAGATGTTGTTTTGCAGCGTAACACTAGTTCTTCGCAAAACTGCAAGCGGTGTCTGGATCATCTTATTTAATTCGTGAATCAATTGAACTTTGTAAGGATGATAGTTCCCTTTCTTGAACAATTTCGCGACAAGGAGTGATCCATGTTGATATTTAGGGCTAGCTGTCTTATATAATGGTGAGGATTTTCTTCAGCTTCAAATAACACATCTAATCTGGTTTCTTCGTTTGGATGTTCTTGGTTGAATAATTCACATGCTTCCTCATGTATTCTTAGCTTATCACCATATTCAACCATTATTAAAATTACTATTCTTTCCCGTTCAGTTAGACGTGCTATTTTTTATTAACGGCAAAGAGAATTCGCTTTAAAAAAACTTTCTATGTGCCTCTTTCACACTCTCACTAAAATACTCAAGTGCTGTTTTTAAAGTCAAATCTTTTCCACCCTTTCTAATATTTCCTAAACAAGATTTTGATGAATACACTTCATTCTCATTGATTTTGATCAGACAATTAGAGATATTTAACCCGTCGTCAAGTAAGCAGTCCTTCTGATATGATTTTGATTATTGATACATTATTCTCATATGTGAGAATCAAAGATGATTTCAATCCTGAAATTGAGTAAGTTTTCTCATTGATTCTGACAGGAACTGGAGTCATTTTTAAAATTTTCGAGTTCATTAAAGTCTTTTTCCTGAGTGGGATGGAAATCATGACAAAAATGTCTTCATCAGATTCGTTACAGAATGGCAAACGAATTAGATCAGTCTATTTGGTCAATTGGGATGCTATAAATGTAGGGGGAATCATGTATATCAGTGGCAACTGATGATAAATTTTGACTTCATATTTTCTTTTGTGATAATGTTTCCAGGAATAAATTGAGCACGGCACGTTGATAAAGTGACCTGATATTATTTCTGACCAAATACATAATTTTTTTTCTGTAAAGTACTAAAAAAATATTGTACATAATCTGTTTTACGATCAATACGTATTTATAATCTTAAAATCATTGTAGAATTTACTTTTTTCATACATTGTTTTCTAATCAAAATAGACAAAAATAAATAAATATATGGCAAAAATATAATTTAACATTACACCAATCAAATAGTTCTTTATTTTTTTACAATCAATACGTACATGTATAATCTTAAAATCAATGTAGAATTTACTTTTTTCATACATTGTTATAATACCAATCTATTTGATCAATTGGGATGCTAAAAATGTAGTGAGAATCATGAATATCAGTGGTAACTGATGAAAAATTTTGACTTAATATTTCTTTTGTGATAATGTTCTCAGGAATAAATTGAGCACGGCAAGTTGATAAAGTGACCTGATATTCTAATCAAGCATAAGGCGGAGTTTTTATATGCACTTCCTATGCTTCTAGAAGCTTCTGTGAAGAAAAATGTGGAAAATTTTAGCTTTTCTCGAATATTAACAACTAATTTTTTATCTATAAAAGTTACTATAATACACTTCAAGATAAAAAAATGTTAAGATAAAATAATTTGGTATTGTATTCCCTTTCCTGATATTTTTTATGAAGACATTAAGATTCATTTCCCTAGTCGTCTTTTGTTCAGTTTTTTGATTGACTCCAAGTTTTTGTGTTCATGCAGTTATTATTTTGACAAATCAACTTTAATTAATGTTATTTTAAATGTGATCAGTGTGAATATAGTGTTAAGACTAAGCTCGTACTCGGTAGCGTGTGATGGAAATTTGTACAGGCCTTAACTTCACCGACTGCCCGCGGTGGTTTCCGCAACCCCCGCAGCCACCAATCCAGCGTTTTTGCAAACTCCGCAAAACGCCGGCCTTGGGCCGCTGGCACGCTGTTTTGCCATACTTGCTGATTTAGTGTCTAGCTTACTAAGTAACTGCCTACTGCGACTATTACAATAGTATACATTCCGCCACAGCCATGGACTTTTTATGAGAACATTGTGAGTATTTTCTCGTAGTTATTTATTTACCAGTATAGGTACGTAGAACGCTTACTTATTATAAGATAACTGGTTTAATAGGTATTTACTTTTTAATGAATGTCCTTTTAAATGCGACCAGTGTGAATATAGCAAACATTTTTATATCTTCAATTTGCATCTTTCTAATGTTAAGGATCTATGTACATAGTAACTTTATATGGCACTTGAAG
This sequence comes from Sialis lutaria, assembly GCA_949319165.1. Classification (NCBI taxonomy): domain Eukaryota; kingdom Metazoa; phylum Arthropoda; class Insecta; order Megaloptera; family Sialidae; genus Sialis; species Sialis lutaria. The sequence continues at coordinate 12,681,825 of OX439241.1, forward strand.
GAAAGATTCTCTGTTCTTTCTTTGGAGTTGTTTTAAATATCATCTTATCAGTGGTAGTTTTGATATGCTTCTTTTATTTTAAGGACTCAAGTTTTGTTTCTTAGTTGTTTCCTTATCTTGATATATTTATCTTTCCCTTTTGAAAAAAATAAAATAAATAATAAGAATATAAAAATCGAGAGATCGCATAGACCTCACGTGTAAATAGAACAAACTGTAAATTTTTGACAAAAAAAATTAATTTATTGATTAATTCATTTTGTTTACATAAAATGCAATCATCACAATCACCTATAGGACTATACCCTTTCTAATAGTTCCTAGACAATATTTTGATGAATACACTTCATTCTCATTGATCTTGATCAGACAATTAGAGATATCTAACCCGTCGTTAAGTAAGCAGTTCTTCTGGTATGATTTGATTATTGATACATGATTCTAATATGTGAGAATCAATGATGATTTCAATCCTGAAATCGAGTAAGTTTTCTCATTGATTCTGACAAGAATTGGAGTCTTTTTTTTAATTTTCGAGTTCATTAAAGTCCTTTTTCTGAGTGGGATGGAAATCATAATAATAATTCCTTCATCAGATTCGTGACAGAATGACAATTGAAACGAGTAAGTTTTTTCATTGATTCTGACAGAAACTGGAGTCGTTTTTTCAATTTTCGAAGGAATATCCTTTTCCTTAGTGTGATAGAAATCATGATTAAAATTCCCTCATCAGATTCGTGACAATTCAAACACTGATTAAAACAGTTGACTTGGCATGTTTTTTTTGGACCAGAGTATATCCAGTGAGTTGTATTAAGTTGGATCCAATTAAACTCTTGATTCGTCAATTCTGTCATTTTACACGTTGATTTATAGTCAATTGTGTTTCCACCCGTTCTAATAGTTCCTAAATATTGATGAATAGACTTCATTCTCATTGATTTTGATCAGACAGTTATATTTAACCTGTCGTCAAGTAAGTAGTCCTTTCGATATGATTTGATTATTGATACATGATTCTCATATGTGAGAATCAAAGATGATTTCAATTCTGAAATTGAGTAAATTTTCTCATTGATTCTGACAAGAATTGGAGTCTTTTTTAATTTTCGAGTTCATTAAAGTCCTTTTCCTGAGTGGGATGGAAATCATAATAAAAATTCCTTCATCAGATTCGTGACAGAATGACAATTGAAACGAGTAAGTTTTTTCATTGATTCTGACAGAAACTGGAGTCGTCTTTTCAATTTTCGAAGGAATATCCTTTTCCTTAGTGTGATAGAAATCATGATTAAAATTCCCTCATCATATTCGTGACAATTCAAACACTGATTAAAACAGTTGACTTGGCATGTTTTTTTTTGAACCAGAGTATATCCAGTGAGTTGTATTAAGTTGGATCCAATTAAACTCTTGATTCGTCAATTCTGTCATTTTACACGTTGATTTATAGTCAATTGTGTTTCCACCCGTTCTAATAGTTCCTAAATATTGATGAATAGACTTCATTCTCATTGATTTTGATCAGACAGTTATATTTAACCTGTCGTCAAGTAAGTAGTCCTTTCGATATGATTTGATTATTGATACATGATTCTCATATGTGAGAATCAAAGATGATTTCAATTCTGAAATCGAGTAAGTTTTCTCATTGATTCTGACAAGAATTGGAGTATTTTTTTTTAATTTTCGAGTTCATTAAAGTTCTTTTCTTGAGTGGGATGGAAATCATAATAAAAATTCCTTCATCAGATTCGTGGCAGAATGACAATTGAAACGAGTAAGTTTTTTCATTGATTCTGACAGAAACTGGAGTCGTTTTTTCAATTTTCGAAGGAATATCCTTTTCCTTAGTGTGATAGAAATCATGATTAAAATTCCCTCATCAGATTCGTGACAATTCAAACACTGATTAAAACAGTTGACTTGGCATGTTTTTTTTTGAACCAGAGTATATCCAGTGAGTTGTATTAAGTTGGATCCAATTAAACTCTTGATTCGTCAATTCTGTCATTTTACACGTTGATTTATAGTCAATTGTGTTTCCACCCGTTCTAATAGTTCCTAAATATTGATGAATAGACTTCATTCTCATTGATTTTGATCAGACAGTTATATTTAACCTGTCGTCAAGTAAGTAGTCCTTTCGATATGATTTGATTATTGATACATGATTCTCATATGTGAGAATCAAAGATGATTTCAATTCTGAAATCGAGTAAGTTTTCTCATTGATTCTGACAAGAATTGGAGTATTTTTTTTTAATTTTCGAGTTCATTAAAGTTCTTTTCTTGAGTGGGATGGAAATCATAATAAAAATTCCTTCATCAGATTCGTGACAGAATGACAATTGAAACGAATAATACCACACTATTTGATCAATCGGGATGCTAAAAATGTAGGGGGAATCATGAATATCTGTGGCAACTGATGATAAATTTTGACTTAATATTTCTTTTGTGATAATGTTTTTAGGAATAAATTGAGCACGGCAAGTTGACAAAGTGACCTGATATTCTAATCAAGCATAAGGCGGAGTTTTTATATGCACGTCCTATGTTTCTAGAAGCTTTTGTATGTCGGGAACATTTTATCATCATTCTACCGTTCCCCGGCTCATATGGAAACGTCGAGAAGTTTCTATTAACTTGTCGAGACGTTTCCATACCTATACATTAACTAACAATAAGATCCAAATGGATATAATAATGGAACAAGTTAGAGTTTTGTATTTGTTTTATAAACACATTCAAATTAAATAATTATCAACTGAATTATTTATATATTAACTTGTATAACTTACTTTACACATTAATATAATTATTGATTTTACAGATAAATGATGAAGTATTAGAAACATTGGCGAGAAAAAGAAAACTAACTCAACTAATTATACGTGAATGTCAGTATATTACAGATAGAGGTGTAATAGCTGTATTAGAACAATGTACACATTTACAACAGTTAGATATAGAAGAATGTGATAATATAACAAAGGCAACATTAGATAAAGCAGTTGAAGTAGCTAAAACAAGACCATTAACTCCACATTTACTTATTTATATTGGGTCATTCAATGAACATTTTGAAATAGATGAATCTTTATATGAAAATACTTGTCTTAAAATAATTAGTCGGTGGGAACATCCATAACCAGGTGAACTACTATATTGTCAACATCGTATTTTAATAGGATACCATTAAATGGGTTATGTTTTAATTGTTTTGATCTCAAACTTCTTCGATGAACAATTTTGATTAAAATTTGACAGCGGGTGTCGTTTTGATTTTTTGAAATATGCAGTTTTTTATTTGTTGATTGATTTTGACGTATGCTAATTATTTCATTCTACCGTTCCCCGGCTCATATGGAAACGTCGAGAAGTTTCTATTATCTTGTCGGGACATTTCCATACCTCTATACATATTCTATGGTATTATTTCAACGATTGATTATTATTCTTTTCGTAATTATTTGGCGCACATAACAATTTTACTTGAGTCCAGTTGACAAACACGTTCGATAACGTCATCGAACGGAATGTTGTCCAAGAAAATTAAGGAAGATTTATCTGTCTCGGTTGGATATGAGAAGAAAATTAAGTCGCCATATTTATCTATCAGAAGCGTCTTAAGAGATGAAAATACAGTCATATGTTCAACCAGGTACGTTAATTTAACAACATTGGTCGAAATTCAGTCTTTAATATCCACCAACAGTATTTCAAAAGCATCCTCTAATTACTCTCGACATGTTAACTGATGGTCGACCTACTTTATTACCAGAATTTCTGTTTTACGATCTGATTTACAGTTGATCTTAAAGTCAATGTAGAATTTACTTTTTTCATACATTGTTTTCTAATCAAAATCTAAAAAAATTCTTAAATCATCTGGTTGTTAAAAAAATTACAGAAATGTTCAAATGCATTGAATATAATCATTGCATTTGGCAAAAATATTTAACATTACATTACATTATCATCTCAGTGTTAAAGGATCAAGTTTCATAAATTTCTTTATACGTTGTCCTTTTGTACATGTTTTTATGGTGTAAACAGTCTTTTCGGACCACTCATTTATTAAGCAGATTCTCTCTTCCAGAAATGCTGAGATGCTACTAGAGAATTTCATATTACAAAGGTCATTTTCGCATAATTCAAAAACGGAGTTAATAAAAAGAGTATAATAATACGTATAATCTTAAAATCAATGTAGAATTTACTTTTTTCATACATTGTTTTCTAATCAAAATTGACAAAAATAAATAAATATTTGGCAAAAATATTAAACATTACACCATTAAAAAAGTTCTTTCATTTTTTACAATAAATACGCGTTGTTATCAAGGGTGAGTATTTGCTCACTTCAATAGATTCAGAAATGTCTTTTTCTGTTTTCTCTATCTCGACTACCCACTCGTCTGATTCTATCTTATAAATTGGGAAACAATCTTTGGGTATGAATTCAACTAATCCCCATCCGCATCTTGTTGACTGGTCATATCCACACCAGCCTCTACATTTTGAAGTAGCAGAACACCCTGTAAAATGTTTGACTGAGTTGTTGCTGGATGGTTTGGGTAATCCATTGTCTGTTAAGCTTGATTGATGACATGTTTCATAGTCACATGTACCAGCTTTCCAGCATCTAGAGTGGAATATCATCTGTGTTAAAGGTACAAGTTTCATATATTTCTGTGTACGTTGTCCTTATGTACATATTTTTATGGTGTAAATAGTCTATTCGGACCACTCATTTATTAAGCAGATTCTCCCTCCCAGAGATGCTGAAATGCTACTAGAGATTTTCATATTACAAAAGTCATGTCGCATAATTCAAAATCGGAGTTTATAAAAAGAGTATAATAATACGTATAATCTTAAAATCAATATAGAATTTACTTTTTTCATACATTGTTTTCTAATCTAAATCTAAAAACATCAGTTAATAATTATTTTATTATATATTTAGTATACACAGTTAGCAATAATGATCTAATTTATTTATACGTTACATAAATTATTTCCTTTTTATTCTAGAGCTTACAAATAATTTAAAATAATGATGGTCAAAAGAATAAGCGTAAATAAAAAAAATATAAGTTTACAAGCAATTAACCTTTTTTGTTTGTGCATCATGGTTGTACTTTAATATTTGGTTGTTCTATCCTATGTGATACAACAGCCGCACATCTACGGGGTATTGAATTGATAAGACACTTATATTTTTCAAAGGGGACGTTTTCCCAAGCTGTCTTCAATGCAAGTGAACATTAAGTTTTATTATTTTTTTTCATACCAATCATTTGTGGATTGATGTGAAACAATCATCCTTCCACAAATGACGTGTATTTCGGATCATTATCCTGTTGAAACATTCAATCTGGGGGCATCTTACCATGGGCGAATGGTATCAAGTTTTCATTTAAAGTGTTGACGTAAATATCAGCGGTCATTTTGTCCTTTATCCATACTAACGGACCTGTACCAGATGAGGAGAATGCCCCCCAAACCATAACGTATTCTCCAGCCGGTGTCAACCAGGAAACGTGTATTTGTTTCCCTATCGGTCAGTTGCTGCGGTTACTGGTTGCCGTGATAGTTTTCCGACCTGTTGTTGCACGGTGCAGTGCATTTCCGCCCGTGTTCTCGAAACTTCCTGTGGTACCAGCATGTACCGGGATCGCTCCTTGTGTCGTGCGACCTGCTGCGGCTCCGTGAGCGGAAATGTGGACGTGGAGGTCGCGTGGATCGTCTTTGCGTCGTAAGCGTGTTCATCTTTTGTGTAAGCTGTTCTATTTTCTGCGTAAGTGCGGCGATTTCTAACGTCGGTTCGGCCGTTTTAAAAATATCTGTTTTTTTCAATGATGTTCTTATTGTTGATACATATTCTTCTTCAGTCATATTTAATTTTAGAAGTACATCCTCAAAATGAACTAACTGCTGATCAGTTTTGTAAAAAAACAGCCATTAATTCCTTTATTTTTGTTAATTTTTCTTTAGACGAGTCATCTTTTTCATTAAGCGGTTCTAAAATCATTGTTCGAGGCATAACTGGAATAGGAAAATTGAATTGCATTTTTGTTTGTTTTTCTTTCCTTTATAATTCGTATGAGAATGTTTATGTCGTTGTACTCCCATGTATGGATCGTTTTCGATATATTCACATGTGGTAAATCTATCTATAAACTGAATGCAATGTTCCACAGTTTCTTGATTTGAAATATCGTAAATAGGAGCATTTCTTAGCCAAAGAAAAATATGTTCATGTGGTGAGCCCCTCATTTGAAACTGAACTCGTTCATATGTGTCTTCAATGAAATAGTCTTTAAATAAACTGCCCCATTGTTTTAAGTGTCTCATAAATTTGTTAATCTTGTAATCAAAATATCGAGCAGAAGTAACTGGATCGTTTCTAATTAATTCTGTTTTCTCATAGTCATTTAGTTGGAGAGCTTCTTCTAAAGAAATGTTTTTATTTTTATTAAGTTTAACAAGTGTTTTTATGAGTTCGGGTCAATTTTTTTCAGCTGCAGGCAATGTTAAAAATATTGTCGGCTTTCCCAATTGCCTTATCATCGCCATTAAATCTTTCTTTTTTGCTTCCCAATAAGATGGAGATGAACGAATTTGTTTTAATATTCTGAAACCTTCATCTATTTTTACTAAGTTGTTTACAAAATCAATATTAAAAACATTTGCAGCTGAAACACCATCATTTCTTTTAGTTTTACGTAGACACATGTTTAAACTATAGATACATGATTTTTCTAATTTCTTTTTTGCCATGAATAAAATTCTACTAGGTATACAAGATCTGCGGTCATGACGTCTAGTTTCTGATTTTGCTCGTTCGTTATAAGAAATATTTTTTTCTGTTTGAAAACTATAACCCCCAATTTTTTTTTGAAAACACAGTTCATCTAAATCTTCTACTAAGTGCCATGGTACGGGTGTTTTCCCTTGTCCTGGTGCCATTATTTTTACATTTTCTACCATTTCTTTGTTTCTATCTACAAGCATTACTTCGACTATGTCATCTTCGTCATTATCAAATACCCAGTTAAAATCAATTTGTGAATCGGGTATAATTTTATTATCGGTAGCATTCATTTCTTTGATATCTGATTCGTCAACAACAAAATCAACATTTTCATTGTACTCACTTTCATAATGCTGGAAATATGTTTGGTCAATTTGAATATCGTACTTTTTATATTAAGGTGTGGCTAGTAAATATTTTAAAGCTTCGCAAATTAAAGCAGGACAAACTGTTTCAAACATGTATACTGATGAGTGAGTATATGTCTTTTTAGTTTAATCTGAATTGTGGCCATATTATCAAACGTCCTAGGTAACACTTGTAGCATATCGTTTATTTCAACTGGTATATTCATTACGCTACCTTTTAATCTGCATAAAGTTTATATATGGTGCAACCATTCTTTCTTCAAGAAGCGACATCATTTTTATGCATTCAATTGTGGCCATATTATCAAACGTCCTAGGTAACACTTGTAGCATATCGTTTATTTCAACTGGTATATTCATTACGCTACCTTTTAATCTGCATAAAGTTTATATATGGTGCAACCATTCTTTCTTCAAGAAGCGACATCATTTTTATGCATTCAATTGTGGCCATATTATCAAACGTCCTAGGTAACACTTGTAGCATATCGTTTATTTCAACTGGTATATACACTACGCTCCTTTTTAATCTGCATAAAGTTTATATATGGTGCAACCATTCTTTCTTCAAGAAGCGACATCATTTTTATGCATTCAGGTAACTCGATAAATTTAAAGCCGTTACTTGTAGCTAATTTAGGAATCTTCCCTTTCGTTACGTAGATATTACATGTCTTGCAAATGTAACTTGAATTGAAATTATGAAATAAAAAAAAATATTCATTGAATGATGACTTGATGTATTCAGCTTTAAAAATTGTAACTGAATGATGAAAAAATAACCCTTCGCAACAACAACATATTGAATCTGGCATCAAAGTACGCTCTCTGAGAAACTGTAATTGTAATTTAGAATTGTTCGTACCCATTCGTCTTAAATTGTTTTGAACATATTCTCTGAATCTATACAAATCTAAATTTCATGTTTTGAAATTTTACACATTTTTTCATTTTCTCGATATTCTTCATTTGCTCTTAACAACTGCATACTCTCTTTGTTTTTTATTTGCTCATTTTCTTTATAGTTGTTATCGAGTCGCAATATTTTCATGTTTGCCTTAATCTGCACTATTTCTTTTTCTTTATATTCGTTATCTAGTCGCAATATTTTCATGTTTGCCTTATTCTGCACTAATTCTTTTTATTCATCATGTAGTCGTAATATTTTCATGTTTGCCTTATTCTGCACTATTTATTTTTCTTTATATTCGTAATATAGTCGTAATATTTTCATGTTTGCCTTATTCTGCATTCTATCTTTTTAACAATAAACAACTTAATAAAAATTACTTAATTTGCAACCAACTTAAAACTAGTGTTTTTATATAGAACTCTTAATGCAAAAACATAGATGTGCCAAATGACATTTGTATTTAAACAAACCAACTTAACCTAAAAACAACAATATTAGATCTAATCATGAAGTAAATTATGATAATTTTGTTTTAAATAGTTAATATTTTCTCTTGAATTAATACTTTGAGGGTCTTGGATGATATGAATGGATTCACTTATTAATCTTTTTTTATGTGAAGTTTGGTAATCTAAAATTTCTTCTATATCTTCAACCTCTGTGGCATAGCGAGCTTCTAAATTCCCGACGACGTGGTTGTATTTTGCGGCGTCTCTCGTTATCGCCGGAAGTTCGAACTGGCTCTCTAATTGGGCGAATCATAACGCGGGTTTTTCGGGCCAACGCTGGAATTCTTAGCGTGCCGTTGTGGACCGCCGGTCCTGTTGGTTGTTCGAGCGGGTTTGCCTCTTGTGTTGCTGCGCTGTGCAAGACTTATCGCTTTTGCGTGCTGCTTTAGTCCAACTATGTTTGTCAGGAAGTAAACGTTAAACTACTTGTTTCCGGTAGTTACCGTTCATATCGCCCGCTGAGTAGAACGGTGTGTCTGCTTGTTCCATATTTTCGCTGTAATATTTCTTTTGTGATAATGTTTTCAGGAATAAATTGAGCACGGCAAGTTGACAAAGTGACCTGATATTCTAATCAAGCATAAGGCGGAGTTTTTATATGCACGTCCTATGCTTCTAGAAGCTTCTGTGTGTCGGGAACATTCTACCGTTCCCCGGCTCATATGGAAACGTCGAGAAGTTTATATTATCTTGTCGGGACGTTTCCATACTTCTATACATATTCTATGGTATTATTTCAATTATTGATTATTCTTTTCGTAATTATTTGGCACACATAACAATTTTACTTGAGTCGAGTTGACAAACACGTTCGATTGTCCCGTCGTGAAAAGGGCGACCATGCACCTCTTTTATGGCAGCTTTGGTAGGTCCTCCAGAAACGTCCAAAGAGACTCTCCGGGCAACTGGCGCCGTCCAACAAGCCGTTCAATCAGCGATTCCTTGTCTGTTGAGGTTATAAAATTATTAATTATTTTATGTTTTAAAATTTCCCAGGTGGTGTCCATCTGGATGGTGCGGTTAAGCCACCGGAAGAAAGGTCCACAAGATTTTCGTTGACTCTCACGAACGAAATGCCTTTCCGGTAGAAAATTTTGTAAATATAATTAATCGGCAGCTTCAACGAAATAGATTAAGTCCAAAGGTTCTAGACCATCACATGGTGAAATACTTTTGAAAACGTCGACCCCTGATGGGTTCGACGAGCCAGAGGCTGAGCTCGTAGTGAGCTCTGAGATCTTATCAATAAGAGTATTAAAAATAGTACTTGTCTGATGTTGCCCTTGCACTATTGTGTTACGGTTTTGCTCGGTTTGAGCCGCCAGTCCTACTAAGGTGAGGGTTACTTCTTTTGGTCATCTCGCTCCAAGTGCTTCCGGAGTGTATAATGCATCCTGGTTGCCCGATGTTGTGGCGTTTTCTGGGCCCGTCATTTTCCGAACTGGTGGTCCTTTTACTTTCCTTGTTTCGGCCGTAGTACGATAGCTCTTAAGTACATAAACTATCTCAAAACATGAAAAAAAGAATGTATTAGTGATTTCATTCGTGATAATGATTTAGACGTAACGTAAAGGAAAAAAAAACAAGTTCAATCTTTAATAAATATACACAGAATACTACTTTAAATTTATGTATTTCAGTTGTCTCACAACCTTTTCTGTTTTCTCTATCTCGACTACCCACTCGTCTGATTATATCTAATAAATTGGGAAACAATCTTTGGGTATGAACTCAACTAATCCCCATCCGCATCTTGTTGACTGGTCATATCCACACTAGCCTCTACATTTTGAAGTAGCAGAACACCCTGTAAAATGTTTGACTGAGTTGTTGCTGGATGGTTTGGGTAATCCATTGTCTGTTAAGCTTGATTGATGCATGTTTCATAGTCACATGTATCAGGAATATCATCTCAGTGTTAAAGGTACAAGATTCATATATTTCTTTGTACGTTGTCCTTATGTACATGTTTTTATGGTGTAAATAGTCTTTTCGGACCACTCATTTATTAAGCAGATTTTCCCTCCCAGAGATGCTGAAATACTACTAGAGAATTTCATATTACAAAGGTCATTTTCGCATAATTCAAAAGCGGAGTTAATAAAAAGAGTATAATAATACGTATAATCTTAAAATCAATGTAGAATTTACTTTTTTCATACATTGTTTTCTAATCAAAAATGACAAAAATAAGTAAATATTTGGCAAACATTTATTTTACACCAATTAAAAAGTTATTTAATTTTTAACAATCAATACGTATAATCTTAAAATCAATGTAGAATTTACTTTTTTCATACATTGTTTTGTAATCAAAATCTAAAAACATCAGTTATTAATTATTTTATTACATAGGTAGTAATATTAAATACACAGTAAGCAATAATAATCTGATTTATTTATACGTTACATAAAATATTTCATTTTTATTCTAGAGCTTACAAATGATTTAAAATAATGATGGTCTTAATATATTATTATAATATATTTGGTTTAATATTTGGTTGTTCTACCGTATGTGATGATCGCTAAGAAAACCGGCTCTAACACATTAAGTGTTTTGTGCTTCAATGCTTGAAACACACGGTTTTCTGCGTCTGTTAACGCTTCACCAAAAGTTTGTTTGATTCGTAACCAGTACAGGTAGGAGTTGTAGTATCGGAAAAGTACCGGCGGGAACTCTTTCGACACAGGTTTACGCTTCTCCGTTCTAAGGATTGCATAAGTATCGTTGATAAGTGGGGTGAATGTTCAAATGCATTGAATATAATCATTGCATTTGGCAAAAATATTTAACATTACACCAATCAAAAAGTTCTTTCATTTTTTACAATCAATGCGTATAATCTTAAAACCAATGTAGAATTTACTTTTTTCATACATTGTTTTCTAATCTAAATTGACAAAAATAAATAAAGATTGGGCTAAAATATTTAACATTACACCAATCAAAAAGTTCTTTAATTTTTTACAATTAAAGAATTGAATTCCGGGTAGCACCACGCTTTAAGTTGTCTTCTTGACGACGTTACGGTCGAATCCTATCGGCCATCTTCAGGACTGATCTGAACTTACTTCTTTGAACTTCGTTTGACTTGTGACCAATCGACCGATGTTCTGATTGTGGATCGCTTCACTCAAAAGACGTTTTTTTTATCTTTAACTCTTGGGCACCAAAGTTTTGAGTTCATGACCACTACTGTTTTTCCAGTTTTCTGCACCAATTCTCGATCTTTCCAATCGTACCATGCTTTGTAGTTATCTTTGATGTTAATATTGAATTGGCTTGCTGTGTCCATTTTGAATATTGAATATCTTTTTTCTTTTTTTCGTGCTTGAGAGCATTTGCTCTTTCTACAATGGAATGTCTGAAATTTCTCCCATTATGTAGAGCAATACGGGTTTGTTAGTCCCGTAATTCAAGTTATTACTTGTTTATCTCCGTAGTACTCTTCTAAGTTAAGACTTAATGTAGGTGGACGTACTTCCACAAGTTGATTCTGCATGCAGCCTCGGCAGTGTTACACATCTACACATTCCAAATTCATTCTGAGAATCTAAAATCTAATAATTATTTGTTGTAAAAATACATCAAAAATAATTCTAAATTTAACATAATAAAAAAATGGTAAAATCAATTTATCAGAATTGAATTAACAATATAAAATAATATTAATTATTTCACATCGTTATAAGGACAAAATCCTGAATCTTCTTTATATTTACAAATATAGTTCTGTTGTAATGCACATTGTTTTCAATATTATGAGGTTTATCTTTTCCTGCAGAATCCAAAGACAATACAACTGTATTTCAGCTATTTCGAAAATAGTTTCTCATAATTCAGGTCGTTTGTAGTTAACAGCTAAATCCAGACACGTCTAATATTTTCAAAAGTTGTATTGAATCTTCCAGTTTAAACGATGTAAATACTGACATAAAAATATTTTTCGGAATATCCCATTGAATTCAATCTAATATAATAATAATATTTATTTCATATTACAGTGTAAAATAAGTAAAAAAAAAAATACAACGCTAACATAACCACTTCCCTAAGTACGCACCTCAAGCAAGAGTCACACCCTCCAAGTGCGATCCAATTCTCACCGTGAACTAACAAATCATTAAAGCTTACATCATCATCTGTTACGGCCAAAGCAGACAACAATTCAAGCATCAAACGAACGTTTAAATTCGTTTCGCTTCTTCTGCTCCTAGCGATAAAACACGCCCATAACCAACTCCCTAAATTACTAACTACAGGAAGATTTAAATCACGCAAAGCCAAACCCAATCTTCGGTTATTACATCGGTCGTCATATACGTACAATAAAGCGTTCATATTTTCGATGGTAACCTGGAAGCGATTTGAGAGCCACCTCGAGGCGACTCTATCATCATTCTTTATCTTATAAATAACACCACTGATTGCTTTAGCAGTCAATGCTAAATTAACATTACTTTCGTGAAACTTTAATAAGTCCGCCGATGTACGTACGATATTGTTTCTAAAATTGCCTAAAACTAGTCGATTGGGCAGAGCCCTCTTCTCATGAACAAATATTCTAACGTTATAATTTCCACGTATAGATCGTAGAGTTACATGTTGGAGTGTATAACGATCTAGGAAAGATGGTTTAAACAGAAGGTCAGCACCATACATCTCCTCCCCCACATGTATATAGTCTACATCATTTACTTCATCCCGGTATAATTCATACAATATTGGTAAAGATCCCAAATGCACTCGAGGCATGGGGATTATCTGATTCCGCACAGCAACTATTGTCGATTATTCGTTTATCTATCTAGAATCTGTTGACTCGATGTGTAGTTGTTACATACAATGGTTGTTTTCAATTTTTTCATCACTGATTTATTATACATAGTTTAATGAAAAATTGTATAAAAAGAGGGAAATTTTCATAAATATCAAAATGCCCACTGTTTAAAGGGTCACTGAATGTAAATTACCTAACTATTGTAGCTTAATGTGTTCTCCAAAATTGTAATACTATTCAAATAAACAATGAATTGGTAAACAAAATACGTAATGTTATCGGTGATGTTCTTTCGTAAGAAAATGATTTAACATTAATATAACATGACTATACCTACCAATTATTAGTCACATGAGATGCATTTCCAGGAGCACACTATTGATAGCACAAAAAATAATAAAACAGTTATTTATATATTATTGGAATATACTACTAGAATTTCTGTTTTACGATCTATTTAATATTTGATCTTAAAATCAATGTAGAATTTACTTTTTTCATACATTATTTCTGACCGAAAACAAGACTTTTTTATTATTTTTTCTTCTGCAAAGTAAAACAAAAATATTGTTCATAATCTGTTTTACGATCAATACGTATTATCTTAAAATCAATGTAGAATTTACTTTTTTCATACATTGTTTTCTAATAAAAATTTAAAATTTGATAGGATCTTTTTTCAAAAAGAACTCCTTTCAAGAATCCTGGTATTGAAGATCTGGACCCCCTGAACTCAATATTTCAAACTTTGCCCACATGATAAATCATATGGGAAAAAGGTTGCTCCCTTTAAGTCTATGGTAGTTTTACCTTCACAAAGTGGTTCAGGGAACTCCTGGTAAGGTGGTACATCCATGTATCACTTAGTCCTGTAATAAAAAATGTTTGATAGTTAATTTATTTTTACTGATAAATTTTGTTTTATTTTTTTCCATTAATGGGTTAATGGTTTGGTTTTCGATAAACATAGCGGTTCTTTGTGAACTTGCTTTACTTTGAAACTGCATTTTGCACATCTTGTAGAGTGAACAGGTTGGTGGGCAGAATTTGTAATCATTCATTCTTGGGGTATTGTAGGCTTGTGCTTTTTTATTTCAACTGGCTGTTTATTAATGGTAGGTAGCCTTAGTGACACTAATGTATGTGCCACTAAACCGTCAATCGTTTGCCTTCGAATATTTTTGTGACTTACCATTCCCTTGAAGTTCGAAAAATATGTTAGCATTTACAATACTAGCATCAAGAAAAAAATTGACATATGTATAACATTTTAGCATTGTAATCGGTAAAGACCTGAGGGGAAGCCACATCTATAACTTCGCCATGTTTTTGTTTCCTACGTACGCTACTACTGTAGGATTATGGAAGTTAGATAATAGATGAATACTTCTTTTATTTTTCCATTTATACATCGATATTGCTTTAGTTCGCTAGGCATACCATTACTAGGTGAACTGGAGCTTGCTGAAGCTACAGCAATATCTATCATAATTTTTTCATGTCCGGACCACAACGACGGCGAATAATTTTCTGAGTTTGGAATTGTGGTAGTGGGTCTGAGTTCAGGTGAAAGTTGCCCTGTGCGTCTGTGTTCTAAACGTATTTCTTTTGACAATTCTGTTATTGCAGTGGAAACAGCTAGTGCGGAGTTAAAATGAACACGCTTAAAGCGAGGGTCTAAAATTGTTGCTTTAGCGAGATGTAAATTTCGCTCTAGTGGTTCTAATATGGCAATAACCAAGTTTAGCAAACTATTCTGAACAGCAACACCTAATTTTATAAAAGGTTTCACTTGTTCAAGTCTTTTCTGAAGTATGTTTGCGATGGGAATCGCTTAACTAGCAGTCACGTACTGATCGCCGTTATTCTATTCAGTAGCTTGCTTAGATGGGGTAAGCAATACTATCAGGTCTCATATGACACTTAACCCTGATGAAGCAATCATGTCAGATGTTTAATCAATTAAAATATTGATGCTGTTATTAATTATTAATGTCCAGTTGAAATCGTTACACATGATTAAAAATGTCTGATCACTATCCTAGAATAATGCTACTAATTATAAGAAAACTGGTTTTGTCAATAATTATTTCTTAACGAGTGTTCTTTTAAATGCGACCATTGTGAATATAGCTAATATATTCGTACGTATTATTATTTATTTCAATCGCTTCGATCATCTGTTATGCGGGGACACCCACACACACAGTCAATCTTTAAATGGTGGAATATAAATATAATTAATACACCAGCATAAAAGAAAAGACCACTACGTTTTGTCAGGCGAGCTCGGCCAATAGACATGTATTGCCTCACCGTCAACGTAGCCTGCTTGGATAATAAAATAAAATAGCTATAAATGAGTACTACTAAAAAAGACTTGATTTAATTGATTTGATTGGGCCCCAAAGCAGAGCTGCTACCAAGAAAGATATAATACTAGGTGTTAACGGGGTTAACGTCTGCTTTCATTAACCAACGAAATCGTGGGAGTATCTCTCCCGTACTAATAATATTAATAGAATAAATAAAGATAATGATACATGCAGACGGGGTTTTACACCGTCTGTACTTAATCCGGAGCCTCAATCAAACAACGCAACTTAGCAGAGTGTACGCAGTATCAGCATACTTATTGTAGGCACATTCCCACATAAACTTTTTTTCCGATTTGGACCATCTCACATTATCAAGCGGCACTATTCGTAAATTATTTGTTAACATTTTCACGCCTATCGACATTTTCCGGTGACAATTCAACTATATCTATAGGCCCATCGTCCAAGTCGGGCAAAAATTCTTCATCCTCTATTTCTTTCAAGCTCAAAAACCTTTTGAATGCCATTTTGAGCGTCTAAAAATATATATTATCAACTTATAATTATAAAAAAATAATGTTAAATTATAAAATATTTGAACTTACCAAATATAGTTGTATCCTCCCAAGGTCGTCAATTGACTACCACTATGTTTTTTCCCGATAAAACTAACACTATTGAAAATAATAACAAAATTATTATATATTAGGTGTGTTATGTAAAAAAAAGCAAGATTATTTTCAGTGCGCAGGAACGATATCTAAACTTAAACACAAATAAAAAAGTTACAAGTCATGACATGCATTTTGTTATCTTGGCATATCCCCTTACATAGGAGGTAATATCTTATAATAATATTTTTTGTGTATGCAATATATTTCAATTCAATAATTGTGCTAGGAAATTTCATCATTAGAAATACATAGCAATAAATAAAAAATATAAACAATAGAGTCGTCATTTGACTACCATGGGTGTTATCCAGATGAAATCGTTACACATGATTAAAAATGTCTGACCACTATCCTAGAGTAATGGTACACTTACTTGCGCCGACTCGCGCTATTTACTGGGCACTTCGGCACTTCTATGGTTGTTAAGTGCAGTGATGTCGAGAGCGACTCTGGTAGCAAATTGAAATTGAATAAAAATGAAATAAATAAAATCCGGCAAAGTGAAAACTGCTACCACTACGGGAGTTTAGTAGTACCCCAAAGTCCTACAGGAAGCCCCTACCTAGTCCACCCAAAGAATTAATTAAAGGAAAAAAAATTTAAAGTATTTAAAAAAATTTATTTAGTAACCGGATATAAAACAGCAGAGATATTTACGCGCAGCTTGTACTACGTACAGGTCCTTCTGAACTCAAAACATCCCACTAACACTACCGGGAGATAGGTAAATAAAAAAAATATGTATAGAAGTAGATAAACAACAAGGTTGACAGCACAATAGCCAATCAGCGACGAGTATTCGATTGTGGGCGTGGCCAGTGAAAGTAGGTCACCAATGGTGAGTAAGTGGGCGTGTCTAGCAAATGGTGGTAGTGGGTGTGTCTAGCCAATGGTATGATTCAAAATGGCGAATGGGTTGAGCCAATGGTAAGTGGGGGCGTGTCTGGCCAATGGTGGATTCAAAATGGGTGATGGCGGACGAGCTTAAGATGGCAGCTGATCAATGGCGGACGCTAAGCTACTTAATGGCGGTGGTCTTATGAATATTGGTTTCTGACCTCTGGCAGCTGGCTGCTGGCGATCAATGGTGGACGATGTTATTTTGGTCAAGATAGCGGTGTCAATGTTATGAACTTGTTAGAAGAATATTTACGACTACTTAATGTCGGGCAATGTTAGGAATAAGTTTGTTTATAAATTTTTCTGTAAACATAAAAAGGTGAGTATAAATACAAATTGCATATAAATATATTTTATTAATATGAATAATTGTATATTATTATATTTTATTTAACATTTATGTACTGCCATCTACATTACTGCTGGAAGCTCCTGTTTCTTCTTCTTCAGTCATCGTGTTGTTGTAAAATTCATCTATTGAGAAAAAAAAAACAATTAATATATATAAATATTTAAATAATAAATAACATACCGGCTATGATATTATCCTTCTCAATAAATTTCATTTTGAAGCTATTATTTTGCTTATTAATACCTTCATAAACGAGGAAGATATATTTTTTATTGTATCTCTCCAGCTGCTCTTCAGTTAAATGGCTAAAACGACGAGGAAGGAATATGTCTTGGTCTATTAGTTTTAATAGAATGGCGTCCCCGAATTTTGTCTTCATTTTTTTGAATTCTACGATCTCATAAAGGAAATTTTCCTGTAGAGTTCGCATCGACACGGCCTGTCTGAATTGCACTTCGATCTTGTTTAATGTATCCATAATGTTCTGCATGAAGAAGAAAAAATAACAATTGTATATATTTTATACACATATAAATTAAATTTACAAAATGCAATTCAATAATGTAGAATATATTGAATGTAAAAAAAATACACAAATAAAATATATAAAGTACTTACATGTATAATGTGCTGATATACAGGGTGTTCGCGGGAACCGAGTGATCATTGCTAACTTTGTTATTATTGGAGCTAGAAGATCGTTTAAATGGACAAAGCATCAGTATTTTTTCCGGGATGAATAATGGCGGTGTCAAAAAAACAATTGAATGTCAAATTTCAGAGATATATTGAAATATAATATTTTTTTAAATATTAATTTATATTAATAAAAGTTTAATACATGTATGATGGTAAAATTGATAGAAAACAAGTAATAACAAGTATAAAATTAATAGAAAATATCGAAAAATAGTGTGCTATGAAGATTTAATAAAATACAAACAAATGATAAAAAAATTTAAAGCAATAATTTCAGATATTTGTGCCTTATTTCGCAGATTTTTAACATTTTTGAGCATTATTCATAAAAAAATATAATTAATTATAATAAATAATTTTTTTCGTTATCAGTTAAAATCAAAAACATTTAAAATTTGCGAACAAATGACATAAAAACCTTAAACTATTGTTTTAAATGTTTTAATCATTTGTTCTCAATTTATTAAAACTTCATAGCACACTGATTTTCGATATTTTCTATTAATTTTATACTTGTTATAACTTGTTTTCTATCAATTTTACCATCATACATGTATCACACTTTTATAAAGAGAACATCCTCAGCTACAAAATTCAATAATAATATACAGGGTGTTCCATTTAAAAAAATGGTATATTTCAATATATCTCTGAAATTTGACATTCAATTGTTTTTTTGACACCGCCATTATTCATCCCGGAAAAAATACTGATACTTTGTCCATTTAACCGATTTAAAATTTTTTTTTATACACGATTTATCCAAATCTCTTATTATAGTTTTTTTTCTTTCTCGCATATCGTTTCTTCTTTTTCCCTCCGCCACCGATCTTTTGACGTACTCCGAGTCCTAATTTTGTTTTTGCTTTCATGGCGGCGGTGACAAGTGTAGATGCTATTCGTTCTGATAGGGATACACCTTTGGTACTGGCTCGAATCAAAGCTTTGTCAGCGAGTATTCTATCTGCTTCGTGACGTTTATTTAAATCTTTGTTTCATGTACGCCAAGTCGTGTTCTTTACAAGCTTCATCCAATTTGTTGACTCCTTGGTCACCCCTTTCAATACGTTCAATAACTCGTGTGTTTGGCCCACAGAATTGATATCCAGGGATGTGCAGTTCATGTGGAATAAGATCAAAATTTTTTTGTAAAACTCCACCACCAATTTTTTTGTTTTTTCGTTTACTTCTGCTTCTAGTGACGGTTTTAGAGTGACTATGGATCTGTTTGCGTGGCTTTATCATTATATTTATCTGTTTGTGTGGCTTTGTCAACATATTTTTTTATAGTTTGATTTGATTCTTCTTCTTCTTCTTTTACCTCTATTATTTTAAGTACATCACTCCAAGATTCGTGACAACCTTGCATGTATCTGTCTAATTGACTTTTTGATGGAGAATTTGGAATAAATATAATGGACGATGTTTCGGAAGATTCGTCGTTGTCATCGTTATCCGATTGCGGATGATTCACCTCCCACCCAGCGATCTTGTCACGAGCTTCGTCTTCAACTAGACTTGATTTTTCCTGACAGCCGTAACAATTAACTCGAAGTAGAATTTTATCTTTTACACCTCTTAGATGTGAATGTTCATCGCAGTACAAGAACAAACTTTGCATTGGAGAGGATTTCCATGATTCAGGTAATTTATTCCAATTTTTAGAAATTTGTCTTGGATAGTCAGAAATAATATTATCTACCGATAGGGTATTTCTAATTTGTTCTTCAGTTAATTTACAGAGATTACACATTTTAAATAATAAAACTATATACATTCATTAATGTTTTAAAACTAATTAAATACATTATAAAATTATAGAAATAACATAATAATTATTGAAAATATATACATAAATTCTAAATATTGTTTTGTTTATCAATACGACCCTCAGAAATATTAACATTGTCCTCAAATTGCATATCAATAATTTTTTTACAAGCAATTGGAATCTCTAAAAACAATATTTGATAATTAAAATATATATTTTGCATACCAATTGGTGGTGGTTCGATAAAATTACTATTTAAATCCAATTCTTTAACATTATTATTTTTACATTCATTTAAATATCTATCTAAATAACTGCTTACACTATGTACAGCATTAAGGGGGATGGCAACTGTGACGGAAAAAAAAGACAAAAAAAATTTTTTTTGTACATTTTTTTGAAGTATACATATTCATAAATATGTATACAAAAAATTGAGTTTAAATTCTGAAAATTGACGAAATTATAGTCAATTTAGTAAGACGAGGTAGCGCGGCCGGTTATGACATAATAAAAACAGGGGGATGACCACTGTGACGGAAAAAAAATCTAATTTTTTTTTCTTAGATTTTTTTTAAGTTTACATATTCATAAATATGTATACAAAAAATTGAGTTTAAATTTTGAAAATTGACGGAGTTACAGTTAATTTAGTGAGACGAGGTAGCACAGCCGGTTATGACAACAAAAACATTAAACACGTTTATCTCGGAATGACATTTTTCGACCTGGTCGACACGATTCCTCAAAGACTAATAAACCAATTTCAATTTTTTTTTTATAATTTTCGTAATTGTAGTAGCTATCGTTGCACGTAGCCGATTTTTGAAATTTTGATAATTACTATTTTAAAAACCGCTCTAATTAAAAGAATAGGTCTTAAAAATGAACAAAAATTTCAAACGATCGCCATTTTCCTCTCCACTCGTCGATTTTAAAAACAATACACTTTTTTGTCTGATGAAACTCAATTACTGCTTCTACAGCATTCACATTATTATTATTAACAATTGGAAGTAAACCCAAACGTATAAATTTATTTTTATTTAAATTTATAAAATAAATTTGTTGCAATAAAATATGCGTCATTGTTATTGTTCAAACTCACTGCTACTACTGCGACAATGATTAAGTACGAACTGAACGTGTATTGTTTTTAAACATAATAATATATAAAACAAATCCCAAATCAAATATTATAATGTCCATAAGCAAGGGTGTCTATATTATTATCTAAAATATGACGTTTATCATCATCCCCACTTAACACAAGTTTATTTTGTTCCACGGTATAAATATTATGTGCCTTACTCATAATCAGTTTTTGCTTCTTCACAACAGTTGTTTTTTCAAACAAAACTGATTTATAATCATTGAATGTTAATGTTTTTACTACATATACTTTCACACATTTTACTATATTCGTGGAACAATGATTACCTTTCATATCATCGTCAACAGTCGTATACGAATACATTTTTGGTCGGAGACCGATGAAAGAGGTCATTATGACACCAGATAATTCATCTTTCATCAGTCCTAAAACTTTTTTGTTATGTTGTTCAATTTTGAAAATATTATTATTTTTAAAATTTGATGTATCAAATAATTGCGAATTATCTTTTATAAATTTATATACGTCTGAATGAGTTATTTGTAACACTAATGAATCAGTGTCTGAATATATAAGCTGTGCTTTATTCTTAAATTTAGATTTAATAACATTATAAAAAAAAGTCATACATATGCAATTTGGAAAGTTCTAAGACAATCATACCAACAAAAATAGGTTTATCATATTTAACAAATTTTCTCTTCAATTCAACGGCAATCAGGCTTTCATCGAATATGGTTAATCGTTTAAATAGTGGATCCGCGATATATTTACGCGCGCCGTAACGTCCATCCCACCGGGCTACTAAATGTATCTCTCGACGCTTAAATATGTTCTCCATTAGCTTGCCAAAGCAAGCATTATTCATTAATTTGTAAAAACTCCTACTAAATTCGTTTGCGGCATATTTACGTTTTTCATTGTTCAAATCGATATATATGGATAACCATTTTGATTGTTTAAATGTGAGAACTTGTGAATTTTTACTAATTTTAAACCTAAACCCAAACACTGCACTAGATTCTGAATATGAATGGCATATTTTTCTTTTTTGTAAAGAGTGCACATTAATTTTTTTAATTTTTTATTTTTTGAAAGCGGTGGAGTGAGATGTTGTGGACACGGAGGCAATTCATTTAATAAATCGTGAACGTTTTCCGGATACTCTATATCTACCTCTAATATAAATCCATCATATATACTATTTTTCAAATAAATATTTGTTTCATATAAAAGATGAGATTTAAGACAAGTAATCTCGAGAGGGCTCAACCAACGAAAACCTCCATAAGGTAGAGGCTGACCATTACATGTCCATATAAATTATTTACGTCTAAATAAATCAAATATTTATCATCTAAATTTGGATTGTAATTTGGCATATACTTGTTGTTAGTGACTGCATAGCGTTTATTTACTTGAGTTAAACCACCCCTAATGTTCTGCGTAAAAAAATATAACATATCGTCAGTCAATAATTGCAATTCAATTTTGGTAATTTTTAGCATTGAATCAAACGCGAGACCTGGAATTGTATAGTAGAAGCTTGGATCTAAATCATACGTTTCCAAACATACATTTCAAAAATTTTCAAATACATCGGTCAGTAAAAGTACGTCAGTCATCAGATACAACGATGAATATTCTCTTAATGTTCTTACGTTGAAATGTTTCCAAACATTTTGTGCATGTTGATAATCAACTATTGAAATTTCAGAATTTGATAAATCGTTGAAAAATTCTTGTCTACCGGGCAGCATATTTCCAAAAGCCCGTCCAGTACAGAGCAACGGACGAAAATTGTGCTCTGTAAAGCACAGGAGTTCGGAAATCGTTTCATTGATATTTACACTCCAAACTCCAGTCGAGTACAGAGCATACTCATTGTCAGACTGACAATGAGGCTAATGTTAGATGCGTTACAACACTCAAATATGTTTTATTATTAATTGTATTCTTTACAGATACAATTGATAGGTTTTTATATTAATAGTTTTTTTTATGAAAGCTAATATTGAATAATTAGGTCAGGCATGTATTAAAAAAAATCAATTGGTACTTTTCAATAAATTTTTTACAAATGTAATGGATTACTTTTTGCTTTAATTATATAATAATTAAAAAATTTTACATACATACCTACTTAATAATATAACTACTGATTAAATTTTAAACAGTACAGTTTTTAGAATCCAGGCAAATTAATTAATTTACTTTTTAATGTTTGTGTCTAACAATGTAAGTTCGTTTATTTGTTTGTATATTAAATACGACTATAATATTGTTTATATATTTTATTTCCATCAATTATAATAATCAAGCATTATCGTAACATAATTTTACTGATTAAATATCCCTACATTTTAAATTTAAACAAATAAGTAGGTATAATCTACTGATTTTATTTACGTAAGTATTTTGAACCAATAATTAATTTTAAAATTTTCATTGAAGAACGTTTGTTGCAATTTTTCTGTAACATATTTTTTATATAGAACAGCATTAGTTTTGTTAATGATCTCTATATGACAACAGTACGTACAGTACGAAATAATTATTGTATCTTTACAATTTATTATATTAATAACTTACAACGAATATTTATTTTAAATAATACCTCAATTATTTTACATTTAAAAAGATTTTTTTTCTGTTTTCGTCGGAGGCGCAGTGACCTCTAGCTACATCACTGATTACACGTTATTGTATAAAACTATTTTTGAATTATTAATATAGTGATTGCATATGTAATTTACTTACAACACTTAAATTCAAAATTAAGGGATCACTAATAATATTTTTAGATATTTTTGAATGGCTGCATCTTCGCAAAAAAACGGTAGTAAAAGACTTTAAAAACAAAACAGTTTTAAAGCTTGAATGTTCTAGTTTCTGAATCATTTGTTGAAAATTTTATTATCTTTCAGGATAATCTCTTTTTTTAAGATGAAACGCCGAAAGAAATTTCAAAAATTTATAATAATTTTGAGAGGCTCTACAGGACTTGACAATTTTTTTTCGTCAAATCAAATAAATGATTATTATTAATTGTAAAATGTAGATCAGACCTTTTTGTTCAATTTACCTACTTTTTTTCTATTGTTGTATGGACATTTCTGACCAAGTTATTTACAATCAAAAAAAATCACATTTTTGACATTTAAACTAGAGAACGAACAATCGTAAAAAAAATTAATTACGAATTTGGAAACCTGGAAGTTTTTTCTTAAATGCTCTTTTAGTTGTTCATTTGATAAAAAAATTAATTGTGTAAAATTCATTTGAAGAAGAAATAATCCGTTTCATTTGTATAAATTTTATTGAAAAGTACCAATTGATTTTTTAATACGTGCCTGACCTAATTATTCAATATTAGATTTCATAAAGAAACTATTAATATAAAAACCTATCAATTGTATCTGTAAAGAATACAATTACATATTAATAAAACAGATTTGAATGTTGTAACGCATCTAACATTAGCCTCAGTCTGAGTATGCTCTGTACTCGACTGGAGTTTGGAGTGCAAATATCAATGAAACGATTTCCAAACTCCAGTGCTTTACAGAGCACAATTTTCGTCCGTTGCTCTGTACTGGACGGGCTTTTGGAAATATGCTACCGGGCAATTGAGTTACATTTAATTTATGCAATGAATCAACGTAATTGTACGGGAACACTCCTTTTCTTTGCAAGAGCTCGAAGCTACCCTCTTTCATGTGTAGACATTTACTTTTTAATAATTTTAAATTGTCCGAGTCCATATTTTTAACGAGTTCATCTAGCGAACACTGCATGAAACGACATGAATCTAAAAACCGCAAGTATATCGAGCCGACTTTCTTTGAAAAAGATACATAACGTTCTGTTGTTATAGGTATGATAGATACTGTATTGCTTTCACCAATATTCACTAGTTCGCGTATAAATAAATGGGCATCATAATTACTATTGTTATGAAAATATATAGGAATAAAATTGGGTAATTTAAAATTAAGATTACATGATTGATGTGCACCCCCCAAAAATTTTCCAGAAATGTGACAATGATTGCGAACTTTTACACAGGTGTTGGTGAAAATATCACCGCATATGTGACAGTGGGTGGAATTTTGAAAATTAGTTTCTTGTTCATTTGTCATTATCAACGGTTCGATTTTTTTATAAATAATTTCGATTTTTTCCGCCAATTCAACCATTCTCTTTACAAACCAATTTGCACAATCAATTCCCGTATACGATTCAAAAAATGAAAGGTTATTATCATATGAACATACGACTTGGTATGCTACTGCAAAAGGTGTATGTTTTCGAATTTTATGTGTAAACGAAACGTTAGCGTCAGGTTGACATGTATCAATTTTTTCCAAAATACATTCAAAATCACAGTAAACAGCAAATTGAACTTTATAAGACCTACTATAATTTTTAAATTTTAAAATATTGGCAGCACCACCGTCCCTGTTAGCCGAAAGATTTGGTAATATTACTTTTACCGGACTATTTTCTCTACACACCACTGTATGACTATTTAAAAGATCTGCAGAACTAAAGTATTGCAAGCACATATCGCAAATATGTTTACGATTCTTATCCTTATTTAATTGTTTATGACAAAGGGTAGACAAGTCGCGTATATAAATGTAATGGGAACATTCAACGTTGACATCATTAACTCCCGTATAGTATAACATATTAACATGTGTTTGCTTTTTAGCCGAAGTATAATATAGAGGACCACATATGGATCCTGATTTGCTATCTATTCCATACACATTTATTGAATATTGTAAATTTTGTTTTTCAAATTTATGAATTTTTGAAATTTGCATTGGAAAAGTGATATTATCTAAATTAAACTGTTGATGAAAATTATGACTATAATTCGATACACGTTGGGGATTGTTAATTCTATTGTAATTAACACACGCTAAAATTGAATAGAGAAAACAATAACTATCATTATTCTGTACATTGATAATAGCACGTTTATTTTTCAACCCATTCGCCATTTTGAATCATACCATTGGCTAGACACGCCCACTTACTCAACATTGGTGACCTACTTCACTGGTCACGCCCACAATCGAATACTCGTCGCTGATTGGCTACTGTGCTGTCAGCCTTGTTGTTTATCTACTTATAGAAATAATGTATATTTTAAAATCAAAATAAAATAATATTTCTGTGTGTATAAAATCTTATAATATTAACAACAGTCTTTACAGTACTAAGAATGATGAATCGTCCTCAGGAGCTAAGCCAAAGGCACTTCACAAAAGCTATAGATTTAGAAAAAAAATGATCGAAATTTAACATGTATCGTCACTCCGCAAAATTTAGTTAAGTTACGGCCAGAACCTGCATGTTGAATACTGCACTCAGCGCAGTTGAATATAATAATATAAAGTCCATTAAAATGAGTACAGCGTATACTTGACGACATGTAAAAAATGGGATAGACGCTATAGAGCGTAGATTTTAATTCATATATTTGACAGTTGTTTGTTTTTGTACATACGGTGCGTTCAAAAATTTCAATATTTAATTCACAAAAAATCATTTTCATCAGTATACCTACCGATTACCGATACGAGTATTTTTGGCCGATACCTACTCGATACTTAGTTTCAAAGTATCGATACAAAAAGTACTTGGTATCGGAAGAAAAGTATCGAGTAAGTACTCGTATTTACTCGTATCGTTTCATTCCTATTTGCAAGTTAATCTTGCATGCAATTTGCGTCCTTGCATGTCTGTATTGCATGCCTGTATATACAAGCCAGTTCACGAGACAGTACGTGTCAGTCCTACGCTTTTTTGCAATGGAAATAAGAAGACAGATTTGGGTGAAAGATTGGATTAGCAGAAAAATTTTATGAATTGTTAGCAAAAATTGCGGACAAAATTAAAAAAAAAATGATACTCATATGCGAAATGCAATCCCGGCCGTTTTTTTTTGTAGCTGCTTGAGAAGATGACTGTAGTTGATCAACTGTTGTAGTGCTTGTTTGAGTGAATGACTGTGGTTGATCGACTGCTGCAGTGCTTGTTTGAGTAAATGACTGTGGTTGATCGACTGTTGCAGTGCTTGTTTGAGTGAATGACTGTGGTTGCTCGACTGTTGTAGTGCTTGTTTGAGTGAATGATTGTGTTTGCTCGACTGCTGCAGTGCTTGTTTGAGTAAATGACTGGTTGATCGACTGTTGCAGTGCTTGTTTGAGTGAATGACTGTGGTTGCTCGACTGCTGCAGTGCTTGTTTGAGTGAATGGCTGTGGTTGCTCGACTGTTGCAGTGCTTGTTTGAGTGAATGACTGTGGTTGCTCGACTGTTGTAGTGCTTGTTTGAGTGAATGACTGTGGTTGCTCGACTGTTGCAGTGCTTGTTTGAGTAAATGACTGTGGTTGATCGACTGTTGCAGTGCTTGTTTGAGTGAATGACTGTGGTTGCTCGACTGTTGTAGTGCTTGTTTGAGTGAATGACTGTGGTTGCTCGACTGCTGCAGTGCTTGTTTGAGTAAATGACTGTGGTTGATCGACTGTTGCAGTGCTTGTTTGAGTGAATGACTGTGGTTGCTCGACTGTTGCAGTGCTTGTTTGAGTGAATGGCTGTGGTTGCTCGACTGTTGTAGTGCTTGTTTGAGTGAATGACTGTGGTTGATCGACTGCTGCAGTGCTTGTTTGAGTAAATGACTGTGGTTGATCGACTGTTGCAGTGCTTGTTTGAGTGAATGACTGTGGTTGCTCGACTGCTGCAGTGCTTGTTTGAGTAAATGACTGTGGTTGATCGACTGTTGCAGTGCTTGTTTGAGTGAATGGCTGTGGTTGCTCGACTGTTGCAGTGCTTGTTTGAGTAAATGACTGTGGTTGATCGACTGTTGCAGTGCTTGTTTGAGTAAATGACTATGGTTGCTCGACTGTTGCAGTGCTTGTTTGAGTGAATGGCTGTGGTTGCTCGACTGTTGCAGTGTTTGTTTGCAAGGACGGTTGTACCTATAAAAAATATATACATATTTGTTATTGAGTGTGGCACGTGTATGTCTTATGTACATTTTGTTTTTCAGATTCCTACGAGACAGGAATGGAAGGAGATGGAACATGGCTTTCGAACTAAATGGAACTTTCCAGGTTGTATTGGAGCTATCGATGGAAAACACATAAATAAATTGCTCCTGATGATATTTCAAATTATTTTAATTATAAAGGAAACAACAGCATAGTACTACTAGCATTGGTCGATGATGATTACTGTTTTTCTTATATTGATATATGATGCAACGGTAGAGCTTCAGATGGAGGAGTATTTGAAAGATCAAGCTTGGGGCACGCACTAGCGAATAATTCTTTGGATATTCCTGAACATTGTTATACTTGGAGATGCAGCTTTTCCATATAAAAAGTATCTCATGAAACCGTTTCCTACCATGACAACTCAAAGACAAAAAGTTTTTAACTATCGGTTATCAAGGGCTAGGCGAATCATCGAAAATGCGTTTGGATTCCTTGTATCAAGATTTAGAGTTTTTGAATGAAATATAGCCCTAAAACCGGAGAGTTGATGTCATAGTTTTAGCGGCATGTTCTTTACACAATTGGTTGCGAAAAACTACTCATACTTATATCACTCAAAGATGTGTAGATACGATTTATGGCTCCTGGCGTCATCAGTTACAAAGATCATTACATGATTCACCAGCAACACGTAGTAATCATTCATCTAGACTCTAGATGAATGATTACTACGTGCATTCGAAATAATTATGCTGATCTTTTCATTACAACAGAAGCATTGCCTTGGCAAGATCGTAAGATCAATTGTTCGGGTTGATGAATGTAAATGCCTACTTCGCGTAATTTTTAATAAAACTTGTGTGTTTACCTACTCTTTTGTTCTTTATTTTTTTATTTCTAATAATAACAAATGCGAAACAAAATAAAAGGTAGGTAGGTATATACTAGTTATTTATCGTTTTAGCGTCCCAAATTATTTTATGATGAATCTACATATTTTTACTTTTTTATACATACTGTATAAATAAAGTATAGTGATCATGAAAAAAAGTTGTAGAAAACGTTATTTTCTATAATTATGATGTTCTATTAATTTTTTCGAAAAAATGTTCCTTTTTAAAGATATAGGCCCGAATTCAGATCTCGATTTTAACGTTAATAGCGATTTTAAAACAAATTTAAAAGCGGTTTTAAAAATTTGTTTAATTCATATGCGCTATTAGGCTGATTAAAAGCGATTTTTGTATCTAAAAATTATATTTATTTTAAAGTAGCCTTCTGGTAACTTTAAATATGTATCGTGTTGTATAAATGAGGAGTGGAATTTCAAAATGTCTCTTGTCCATTTTTCAAAATGTTTGGAAAATCGTAAAAATATTCCTGTATTCTAAAAAATATATTTATCTTTCCAACTTTTCTTTAAATAATTTTGTTTGAAATGCAAAATGTTATAAAAAAATAAAAAATTAATGGTACGTATATTTTTTTGGTCATTTTCTATTTAAGTTTTGACAAGAGACGTTTTGAAACTCAAAGCTGGACAAGAGACGTTTTGAAAGTAAAGATTCTAAATAAGAGTCATTTTGCTTGTTCAACCAAAATGACTTATTTTTCAATAATCTACCTACTCTCTACAGAAAAACTAGTTTAAAACTATAATACATTACAATAGTTTTAACCTCATTTTATTATATATTTATAATTACTGGGTACCTTTTTCCACTTAAATTTTAAATTTTTATTATTTTAGCAATTTTAATTTATTTTAGTATCAGGTTTAATAATGTAAACACAATAGTGCAGAAAAACATTTTATTATGATAATACAAACAAAAATGGCAAGATACGACCATTTAAAAAAACAAATATAATATTAAAAATAATACAGTTAATATCCTAGAACCCCTCTACATCTTCCATGGGCCCCCCTTCTTGTTCATCTTCTGACTGCAGCTCATTATCATTTTGCTCTCTAAAAATTATGTTTTTGTAGAAACTTAATTCAGGGCGCTGGACCCATTCATCTCCGAAGTGCAGCTTTAGAAGTTTTTGAACATCTGCAATTTTAGAAGCTTTCACAGGGATTCCCCTCGAGATTGCTGGTAGAATAAAGTTGGTGTCATTGACTCCAGTCCGCAGTACTTTTTTGGCTGTCCCGGTTATAGTTCAACTCCCCTCTGACAGTTACTGGGACATTCGGGGTTCTTCCACGGGTTATTATAAAGCGCTTTACTGCAGCAAACTTGAAGTGCCATCGCTGCAACTTGTTTCCAATCAATCATCGCAGTATTTTCACATAATTTTGTGACACTACCATGTTTGGAAAATATTTCGAGGTATTTCTCAGGTTGAATTATTGTGTCAATATTTTTTAGATCTTTTTCTATTCTTCCAAACACTCTATCAGGGGGAATATATGAGTGCCCTGGTACAGGAAAAATCACGTGGACTTCTTGCACGTGTGCTGGAGCACACCTCGATAGCCAATACATAATCATGGTGATGACTACAGTATTCTTATTTTGCCCAGCGCACCCATCTGCAAAAATTCTAACTGTGCTAATCGCGGTCAAATTGATATTCTGCAATCTGTGAAACACTGCAGATGCTATTTGAGCAGAACCTTTGGCAGCATCTGCTTCAGTCCAGGTGTAGATATAGGTTTTTTCCTTAGGCTGTTTGTCTGTGGATATTCCTTCACAGATTGTGAAATTGTAGACATAAAACTGTCTGCTATAATAAGCAGCTTGATCGGGTATTTTTGGAAATACCTGATTCTTCTGACAGTCATAGGATAATGTGAGTTCACCTTCATTGTGGGTTTTCAACAACTTGAAGAATGCGTCAGCTCTTTTTTTGTGGATTTGGTAATCAACTAGGCATGAAGTGTCTCCACCTTGCAATTTGAGTTCATATTGAATACATTTTGAGCACTTATCTACTGCTGGACTTCCAAAACTCAAATTGTAATCTTTAACAAAAATATCATGAAAGTACTTGTACGGCACTTGAAGGTCGAGACGATCTTGTGCTCGTACTTTTTGGTTGTACATTTCAAGGAGCTTCGAAATGTTCAACTCACTAGACAGGTATTGTCTATTCGAATTTGCGTTCCTACAGTAGTGTTTTTCGATGGGAACTAGGGTTTTGATGAAAGCTTTCGTCGCTTCTTTTTTTCTTGGAATCGATGAGACTTATGATCGCCCCCTCTACCTTCTTTGGCCAATGTACCAGATTGAAAGCTGCGTTTGCACACTCTTTGAGCCCTTTTCTCCGTGATACTCAGAATAGAACAGAAGTTTTTTTTACAAACCTGGATAGGCCGTGATTTTAAATTTTGCCGATGCGGAACATAATAGCGGGTCCAAATTTCTGTATGCTGTTTCCGATCGGTTCTTGCTCGCAGACGTTCTGGTGTTTCGCTCATTGTATTGCTGATAACAAAGTTATCCTGTGCAATTTTGTCATTTTCAGCATAAAATGACTGGTGGAACTTACGTATATCCTGTAAAGTCAGTTTTCTGCACTTAAATACTCCATTATTAGAATGTTTGCATTCGGGAAGCTTTGGGAGAGCCTTGGAAGAATAACGTTGCCTTTTTTCCACAGTTCTTTTCCATTGAAAGATGTTAGCTTTTTTCTTCCTGCCCTTGCCCGGCACACTTGGGCGTACAATACTTTCCGTCTCCGTGTTCATCTTCAACGCTATACAACATAAACCAAGTTAATTTATAAAAAAAGACTTAGAAAAATCAGAAAATACACACTAAAATCGCTTAATAAACAAAAAGAAATGAGCTGATGACAAAAACTTTTGTGGTTACAAATTTTTACGCTCAAATGATTCAATCTTGTGAACACTTGAACATTGTACATTCTACTTTAAAGTTACGATGAATAAAATGTTTATAAGCTTACCAAATTAAGCTTTTTTTCTCTTTTTCATTGCAAACTCGTTTTGAATAAGAGACACTTTTGAAAATCAAAATATCAGCAGTTGTGGTAATGACAGAGGGACAAGAGACGTTTTGATCCTTTCATATGTCATCCGCCATCTTGCTTTGAAGTGAAGTTAATAACAGACGTTTTGAAACTTTATGAGATTTTCAAACTCAATTTTTTATAGTTTTTAGGATATATTGAACGAAAAAATAATTATTAATAGCCACAGGGAGTCTTATAGATGCAAAAAAAAAAATCGAAAAAAATGGACAAGAGACGTTTTGAAATTTCACTACTCAAATAAATTGTTTATATTTCATAATCAGGTTAGTAATTCTTAATACATACAGTAACATTATTTTTTAGCTATTATTTACTTATTAATTTAAAATAATTTGAAGTCATTAATATTTTCTAGCACAATTTAATTGAGTATATGTACCTACGTTTTTTTAGGTAAATAATGGTTGATATTATTGATGATGTACTTGCAGTTGGGGAAATCCAGGGAATTCGAAATTTAATTCCTCGAAGAATTATTCATGATAGATTAAACCCATATAAATTTTTCGATGAAAATAAATTTAGAAAAAGGTATCGTTTGAAAAAAGACAACGTTAGACATTTGACAGAAATGATTGCTGAAAATCTTAAAAATCATATCCATGTAAATGATGTTTCGCCAAAGTTACAAGTTTTAATTGCATTAAGATATAAGGCAAAAGGCAATTATCAATTAGAACTAGGTATTGAAATATTTTAATATAATTGTGTAGTTACAAAATCGCTTACTGAAATATATATTTTTTAGGGGATTTGCATGGAGTATCCCAACCAACTGTATCTAGAATTGTAGCTCAAGTATCAAGAGCGATAGCTGTACTTTTACCATTGTATATACGATTTCCAGATAGGACAGATACTTTAAAAGAAAATTTTTACAGTATTGCAAATTTTCCAAACGTTATTGGATGCATAGATTGCACGCATATTCGTATAAAATGTCCAAATCATGAACAAGGTGCTATTTATATTAATAGGAAAGGATTTCATTCGCTCAATGTACAAGTTGTTTGTGATACTAATCGTAAAATCTTGGATATTGTTGCTCGATGGAGAGGTAGTGTTCATGATTCACGAATTTGGAATAATTGTTTGCTCAAAGAACAATTAGAGGAAGGTAGAATAAGGGGTGTATTGTTAGGAGATGCAGGATATGCTCTGTCTACCTATTTACTGACTCCTTTTTTAAATCCTGCAACACCTGCTGAAGAACGGTATAATAGAGCACATAAAAAACTCGTGTCACTGTAGAACGATGTTTTGGTGAGCTGAAAGGAATGTTTCGTGCACTTAGAAATACTTTTTTTAATTTCATTGGAAACTGCAAAATTTGCTATCATTTCTATTGCTATATTATAGAATATTCGTAAAATAACGCAAGATATGTATGAAGACGATTCAGGTACAGAAGATGAAGAAAATATTAACGATCAAAACGAAGTAGATGAAAGACCAATGCCTGGTCAAGTTCCTATAGCTGCTAATGTTTTTCGAGCTGAATTTGCACAGCGAATTTTTTTATAAACTATTTTACAGCATTAAATATAATAGTAGAAGATCTGCACCAAATATTAGATACGTCCGCAATATTGGATACCTCGTTATAATAAAAACTAAAAACTGCAATCTATATTTACTTTAACATTTTTTTATGCTTTGAAAAAGTATTCAGTATTTGGTGTATATTTACACTATTAACTATGTGTGTGAATCTGTATTAATAAATATACTTTTTTCATTTAAATTATTTTTGTTTATTTGGTTTCAAAATAATTCTACATTCAACAAAATATCTGTGAACTCAAAATGGAAAAATAATAAACATTATACAAAAATTTGGCACTCCTTAACATATACATATTTTTCATAAGACTAATATGTCTACGGCATCTCACCTTTTTTTATTTTAAATGTAAAAAAATTTGCCAAGACATACACCAGTGTATGCCATAAGGGTTCCGAAGTATATACTACGTGGACTGTTTAGAGCAATTTACAGGTGCATATTTGAGTTAAAAATAAATATAAAAAATAGGATCATATTCTATTAATTCAGATCTAAATTTTGACACCCCACAAGCCTAGATATGAAACTAAAAAAAATTCCATGACGCCCATTTCTATTTTTCAAAATTTGAAATGATATTGTTGATTTTAGTATTTGTCGTTACTAGTATTATAAAAACCCCATTACCAATTTTTTTTCAGATTTTTTGAGTCAGTATTTACCGAGCTAGAGGGGGGGTGGACAAATTTTTGTTTACTTGAAGCCCCCTGTAGGTGCCATTTTTGATTTATAAAAAAAATAAAAAATACTGTCATATTCTACTCATTGAGATCTACATTTCGACACCCCACATGCCCAGATAAAAAAATAAAAATAAAAAAATGTATGACACCCCTCCCTTTTTCTCCAAAATTTTAAATGATATTGGTGACTTTGGTATTTGTCGTTGGTAGTCTCACCAAAGTCTCATTACCTAATTTTTTTCAGATTTTTCGAGTCAGTAGTTACCGAGTTAGAGGGGGGGGGGTGGACAAATTTTTTTTTGCTTGGAGCCCCCTGTAGGCGCCATTTTTGATTTATAAAAAAAATAAAAAATACTGTCATATTCTACTCACTGAGATCTACATTTCGACACCCCACATGCCCAGATAAAAAAATAAAAATAAAAAAATGTATGACACCCCTCCCTTTTTCTCCAAAAATTAGAAATGATATTGGTGACTTTAGTATTTGTCGTTGGTAGTCTCACCAAAGCCTCATTACCTAATTTTTTTCAGATTTTTCGAGTCAGTAGTTACCGAGTTAGAGGGGGGGGGGGGGTGGACAATTTTTTTTTAGCTTGGAGCCCCCTGTAGGCGCCATTTTTGATTTATAAAAAAAATAAAAAATACTGTCATATTCTACTCACTGAGATCTACATTTCGACACCCCGCATGCCCAGATAAAAAAATAAAAATAAAAAAATGTATGACACCCCTCCCTTTTTCTCCAAAATTTGAAATGATATTGGTGACTTTAGTATTTGTCGTTGGTAGTCTCACCAAAGCCTTATTACCTAATTTTTTTCAGATTTTTCGAGCCAGTAGTTACCGACTTAGAGGGGAGGGGGACAATTTTTTTTTTGCTTGGAGCCCCCTGTAGGCGCCATTTTTGATTTATAAAAAAAAATAAAAAATATTGTCATATTCTACTCACTGAGATCTACATTTTGACATCCCACACGACTTGGAATACATTTTTTTTGGTTTTTTGAATTTGCTTTAAAGCCCCCTGTAGGTGCCATTTTTGATTTATAAAAAAATAAGAATAAGGATCAAATTACACTAGCTTGGTTACACATTTTGATGTACCACTTGCCTTGATATAAAAAAAAAATATTTTTTTTGGGTGTCTTTAGCTTCTTAGCACCCCCCCTAAAAAAATATTTTTCGAAAATATTTGTACATATTTTATTAGAGGGTGCTATTTTACATATTCTGTCAAAATTTCAAGGTTCTAGCTTATATAGTTTACGAGCTATTGAGCTTAGAGTGATTAGGACGGACGGACGGACGGACGACAAAGTGAGATTAATAGGGTTTCTTCGGAACCCTAATAAATTTAATGCAAGAAAAACCAAATGAATGAATGATACAATAGTATATTGTGTAGCAAGGGTTGAAACAAGACGATTTCTGACTAGGGCGAGAGTTGACTGCCCGAGCGAAGCGAGGGCTGTCATCGCACTGGTCAGAAATCGTCTTTGTTTCATCCCGTGCCACACACGCTATTTTTCATATCACATGCATTGAAACAACGAGTTTTGATTTCTGTAGCCAGTCGAAATAAGACTATTTCAGACAAATAGCGCAGTAATATCTTATACTATTTTAATAATAAAATAATTCAGAAATAAGATTGGCTTTTGTTTATTACAAATTCGATTCTGACAATTGTCTTGTTTCTACTGTCAAAACTGGGTTCAAAACTAGTTGTTTCTATGCATGTGATATGAAAAAAAAATTAATGTTAAATACTATTAATAATTTTAATCAAAAGGTTCAGTAGAATTAAAAAAGTTATTAGACTTCACTTTTGCTATCTTATTTTGTATTTTGGTATTTTCACGTTCAAAATTGATAATTTTCATTTTAATCGCATGTTGTTCTTTCATAAAATTCAATTCCAGTGCCAGTATAGCCATTTTGGCTTCATGCTGCTTTTCGAGGTGGCTCATTTCTCCATTGATTTTTTTGGTGTGTAACTTTAACATTTCCTCCTCGAAAGCAGACATGTCTCTTCTCATTTTTTTTTGTTTTATCTTTTTGTAAAGAAATGTCTGGCTTATTTACAAGATTTGCTGCAAAGGTCGATCGATTTTCTATTCCAAATTCACCCGTCGTAACATCGAGAATGCATTCAACATTCTCACAATTATTGAAATTTTATCCTTATTCTCTTCTAAACGCTGTCTATATCCGTCAGAATCAGCTACATTTTCATCGATTGTGAAGTCTTCAGGGCAAATGGTACTAATCGTGTAATCTAAATTATTGGGTTCTGATATGGGAGGTCCTCCACCAGTTTTGCTCAGATTTTTTTTGTAATTTGAGATATTTTTTTTTGCTTCAAGCTTCCATCGCTGGTAAGCTCCTCGCACTTCTTTCCACTCTCTATTGTATCCCTTTGACTTCAATTTTGCTGCTAAAATTTGCCATTTCTCTCTTTTACGATTTAAATTCTCTGGCGTTATAATTTTGTTTTCAATAACGTTTTTATGTTCGTTCACATAATCTACAATAAGACTTTTTTCTTCTGATGAAAAATTTTCTTTTCTTTCACCTCGTCCCATCTGCAAATAAAAACCAAAATAATAAATACTAATTCATATACAGTAGGAACGACATCGAAGGGACCGGTTATATTGGTCGTAAAAAGCTGATAGTCGCAATAAAAAATGTCATGCAGTGAATATAATTGTTATTATGAGGTTATGTGTCAAAAAGCAAGTTAATATTATAAAATAATACTTACAATCAGTATGTTACACTGTCAGTTCTGTTAAAATAAAATTTTCTGAAATTTTTCACGTAGAAATATTTGTATCATGTAGTAACAGTTCATAAACAGAACAAGCACTTAATATTTTGACAGAATAATAAACACAAATAATAATAAATGAACGTTTAACAACGGAAAACAAACGAAAAACTTTGCGATTACATAGATATTCTAACGTATTTCGACGTAGCCACATACATTTTAAAATAAAATCGGTTTTTAGTAAAATCACTGAAAAATTTGCATATGAATAGCAATACACTAAAACAAATACATGCCACTTTTAGTTAAAATTGATTTAAAAGTGGTCTTAAAAGCGAGATCTGAATTCGGACCATACTGTTTATTTATAATTTACTAATTCTTATAACAAACAGCTGTTTTAAAATTTTATTGTTTATTAATTTGTAATCTAGTTACCTTTGAATTATTTTTTAATTAATTAATTTACAGGTATTTGTTTATTCATATTTAATTTTTATATTTTGTTTATTTCCATTTGTCGTATTAACGGGATATTGACGTTATGAATTCTTTTATTTAATTAAAAATTATCAATTTAGTGCAATTTATGTTCATTTTCTTAACGAAAAACAACTACAAATAAAAAAAAGGTACTTCTGTATGGATTGACTTTCTATACTCAAATGTATCATTTAGAAATTCCATTTGCTTAAACCAACTCAAACTGGGCTTATAGACGTCACTCGATCCGACTACTATAAAGTAGTTAACTATAAAGTACTACACAACACGAAGAGCTGTCGTAAAAGGCCTAGCACCAAACGACAATTCCTGTTATGAATAAAAAATAATAATTATAAAGTATTGCCTGTATTTCATCCGTCGCATCAATTCTATCAATTGGTGGTAACTTGCTGAGCTGCATTGCTACATGTTTTCCAAATAAATCACACTCATCTTCTCTTGGACTCGGCGCAGATTTTGTTAATTAATTCTTTGAGTTGTTTGACAGCTGCTTGAATTTGGGAACCTCGACAATTTCATCTTTGGTCTTTTTGGTGGCTTCATTCTTTGTATTTGAACTTCAACAGTATTGTTACTTTTGTCACTATCAAGGCACTTGTTATTAGATTCTGCAGATTCTTCAGTCAACTCGTTCCCTTGGAATTTAATCTCTACTTTTTTTCGCAACTGATCTATT
The DNA here is from genome assembly GCA_949319165.1 of Sialis lutaria. NCBI lineage: Eukaryota > Metazoa > Arthropoda > Insecta > Megaloptera > Sialidae > Sialis > Sialis lutaria. The sequence goes on from OX439241.1 coordinate 12,720,281, forward strand.
GTTCTTTGCATTTTTTGTATTTTGTTTGTGTTTTTTAACGATTCTGTAAGCCTGCGTTTTATCTTTTTTAACCTGTTTTCTTCCTGATTGCTTCCTCAACACGCGAATGTCGTTTTCCATCTCATTTTCAGAATCTGGGGGGCTGTTAGCTAAAATATTTGCCATAATCGTTTTTGCTGTCTATACTTTTGAGAATTTATTCTCTACGACTTTCTCTGTTTCCTCTTCTCTCTTTCAGTCATATCACTAACAGTTTTAACTTTATTTTCAGCTTCCTTTCTTTGGTAATATTCCCTATCTTGTTCAAGTGTCATTTGATCTAAAAAGCTATACTATTCTTACGCTTTTTCTGGTTGCCTTTAATTGGAGATTCAGAGGGCCACACAAGTGCCGATGCAAATGCAGGGCTTATTGGTTAAAGGTGTTTTCTTGAGGAAAGATTCCAGCTGGTGTTTTTTGTTAATGACTGAAGATTTAGGTTGCTAATAGAATCATCTTTCAGTCGTTCTGTTGTTGTTTGGTCATTTTCTTCCAAATTAATCTCATCTGGTGGTGTAAGAACATTTACTTCTTAAGTGTGCTCATTTTCTTACATTGTCTGTAGATTTTTTTTTGCGGTGTCTCTAGATTGACTTCCAAGTTAGGCCCTTGTTCCTCTGCTGCTTGGTTTACTCTCTTGGTTATTTTTGGCCACACATAAAACGACTCCTTTTGCTGATTCGTCGTCAGTCCACAAAGAATCTTGAACTGCACGGAATTCTCGAACACAAGACGAAGACATCAATGATTCAAAATACAATAAATGTTCAGGATCAATAAAAGCTGGTTTTCTGGTATGTCATGACAAGAAGAATCAGGTATACATTTTTCGTAGCTGATTGCATTGGCATCAATCGGATACAGTCCACATTTTCTATAGCCATTGCAAATTACTTCTTTTGAAAGGTCTTTGAATGTGTCCTCCAAAAGAGATGCAAATAGAGCTTTGGTAACGCATCGATGACCAGTCTTTAATTTCCAATCATTAACAATCTTCTTCCAAGAATTCTTCAGTGGTCTGAAAACAAACACGTCAGCTGGTTGAATGAAATAAGAAGTAATATTATTGCTATATGCATTATACTATGTAGTTAACTGGAAAATAGGTTACAATGATCGATATAAACAAAGATATAAATGGACTAAAAAACTTACCGTCGTACGCGTGCTTATTAAAATGATCGCCTAGGGATGTTGATATTTATAGAAGTATCGATATATATCGTATCGATATTGCTACGTCCCGCCCTTCGTGGTAGATTACTTTAACTAAATTTACTGGGGGCTAGGGCGAATACGCAGCTCGAAGTCATAACGTATATAACTTCCGTCGCACATACCAGAATCACTTCAAACGTAGATGGAAAGGTAGGGAAATTTAAGCTATCACATGTAATAATAGAACATGGTACTTACCAGATTATGGTATACACTTATTCCAAGGTGAGCTGAAGTATTGCCACAGAAGTAGAGATCCAAATATGAGCACCAACAAGAACAGGAAAATGATGCAGAAGGAATACGATAATGCACAACACATTTGTAATTACTATATAACTACAATTTATTACAATTAACACAAAAACACAAAAGATAACTTTTACAATGAATAAAACATAATTCTTAATTATTACTTAGACAACATCTTTGAGAAGAGCGAAAATATAACGCGCTCGAGTTTATTGAAAAGACAAAGCCGAAAGAAGCCAAAACAGTTACAATGATTTAATTTAGAAATTTGATATTAATTTTAGATTAACGCGTCAGCGAGTCCTTATGGCTCAACTGATGTTCGAGTGTCGATTTTACTGAGACTCCCGGGCGGGGCCCGAGGAAAAGCTTTTATAGTTCTCTCAAAAACAGAGTAGGGACACTTCCCGCGTCGGTTGATATATTCTGTTTTTTCCCAACTGGGTCGAACGTCCTGTTTACAGAATTTATTTCTAGGAATTCCAACCTCACTCGATTGTACCAATCAATTAAAACAGGAAGCAGCAATTGATAATTAATATTAACAATAATGTTATCTAGTACAAACTGTTGCAAGCCATGAAAATAAAATAAAGATTATTTTATTATCTATATCTATAAAAGAGTTTGTCCTTAACCACTCACTCATTCACTCACTCACTCACTCATATATCAACGTACGGCCCAAACCCTTGGACCTAGAATCGTGAAATTTCGTAGGTGCCTTCCTTTTATGATGTAAGCACCCACTAAGAAAGGATTTTTCGAAATTCAACCCCTACGGGGTTAAAACAGGGTGTCAAAGTTTATATAAAAAATATATAAAATATTTTTTGTTCGCATTTAATTGAAACTTATCGAACGTACTCTACAATATAAATAATGAAACAATTATTTCAGCATTTCCCAAAATTTAACCCTTAAGGTGTTAGGGGGGTGGAAAAAATTTATAAAATATTTTTTTGTATTCAACGAGACAAATAGCAGTTACGAAAATTCAACCCCTAAGGGAATGGTGCGGGGGGGGGGGGTAAAATTTTGATAAATTTATCTTCATAATTGTTCATGATATTAAAGTAAAGGACGAATTAATATTCAGTTAAAAATGAAAGTTTGGGACGGGGACGAGGATGGATTTAGATATATTTATCTGCATACTTGCTTTACTTATAAAGTTAAATACTTATAAATAGTCAGCTGTGATACGCGATCACTAAAAAGGTAAATACTATTACTATAAAAAATGTAATATGTCATCCCCTATCACGTATGGAGGGTTCTAATTAGTTTCGAAGTTTACGCGAGCGAAGCCGCGGGATGCCGCTAGTTATATATAAAAGATTAATACCTCATGTTTCAATATGATCAACACAATTACAAATAGAATTAATATCACCAAATAATAGATTAACATAATCACGACGTGACATTTTCCCCTTCCTCCAGTACATGTCGCCCCGACATGTTACCATCTACCTCAGATGTGTCTTTAAAAAATAAATTAAACAAAAATAATCTTAAATCTACACAATAAAAATTACAATATATCTTTATAAAGCTGATGGCTCATATATATCTATAGTTAGCTCCTACATTATTGTTCATTTCCGTATTCTACTTCTATTTTTATTTTGCGGTTTCAAACATCCTATTAACCACGCGAACAATTAAATAATCTAAACGTTAAAAATAACATTGAAATTAGTCACAATAATGATTATACACATAATTATTATTTCATAAACAATGATGCAAGGTAACTTCCTTAAAGATTAAAATTATAAAAACCAAATGTAAACAATAAGTGAATATTTAATCGAGTATGATATTTTTCCTATCTCCTAAATATTGTCATCCTTAATCTATAGAGTAATAATATTACGATTATTTTTATATAATTCTATTCCTTTTTTTTTAGCTAATCATAAAAAGAAAGAGAGAGCGCAAAGAAAAAAAAAAAAAGAATTTTTAAAAGACTTCGCGAATAATACAGAACCAAGTGTAATTCCCAAGTGGAGGTGAGTTTGCTACTAGCTAAAGGCAAGTGTGATTTTCACCTGTGTTAGATGGGGGCTGACTTGGTTTCCATATAGCTCCACGAAGAACGAATTTGCAATTTCTATTATTAACAAGAACCTAATAAGAAATGAGAATCCCTCGACCTTAAAAGGTTATAACTTTACAAGGGAATCTCCTCTCACTTCTTTCTAAAGACTTCCGAAACTAAAAAGAAAATACCACGGAAAATTAAAAAAAAAATGTCTGATGAAATTAGACAGAAGATGATGCGTCGTGACACTGTCTTAGACTTACTTGAATAGTCTAGCTGAGCGTCTTCCAGCTTAACAAAAACTGTTTGAACAGCGAGTGATTGGTGTAATCGTATTCACCCATTATAATAATACTAAGAAAATTTTCTGGACAAATACAATAAAAAATGGAAGGATTGAATAACAAAAAATGGGGACATAATAAAACGATACGGGGGCACACGATATAATTCAAATTTATATCTCTTGTGTTGCAAATGATACGATAACAAACATGTAAATGATTAATAATAATTAATAAATTAATAATTTCCGAATGTTAATTAAAAAATAAAAATAAATAAAATAAAATAGAATATTCGTTAAATGCTTTCTTTTAATTGATATAATTGTCCACTTGTATGATTTAATAGAAAAGAAAAAAAAAAAAGAAGAGAAAAAAAAATAATGATAAAATTTTGGTAATTTCTTTAATACTTCTAGTGACAGTCACTTATCAGTTCCATACATACACATAATTTATACTATTTCCTATTTCTTAAATTATACCTTTTAATTGCTCGGTCTTCCCCTAAACATTCATCCCAGTCGGTTTGGGCTGTATTAGTATAACAACTTAACATGTTAGCTAGGGTCTTATTAAATCTTTCAGTTAAACCATTGCACATGGGATGATATGCTGTTGTAAAAATACTTCGTGATCCTAAACATTGTATAATTTCTTTAACAAATTGGGATTGAAAAACTTTTCCTTGGTCGGTTAAAAATTCGCGAGGTTAGCCGTGCCTGCATATTATTTGTTCAACTACAAATCTGGCCACATTAAATGACTTACTATCTGACAATGCTCTAGTTTCAACCCATCTTGTTGCATAATCTGTCGCAACTATAATAAAATTTTTTCCTGATCTACTTCTTTTGAAGGGACCCAAAAGGTCCATTCCTACTAAATCAAATGGTTCCTTTACTGTAATTGGTTTTAAAAATCCAGCGGATTTCAAGTGTGTCGCGCCCTTTCGAGTTTGACAATCTTGACACCCTTTTATGTATTTCTCTATGTCCTTATTCATGTTATTCCAATAATATCTACTTTTTATTTTGTCTAAAGTCTTATTAATTCCTAAATGTCCAGAAATTGGATCATTATGGTGGTTAAATAAAATTTCAAATTTTAAAATATCTGGAATTACAGGTACTAGTTTTTCCCCAAATTTTGAATTTACAATTCTAAAGAAACCATTATCATTTATGCGAAAATTTTGTAATCTACGTCTAACTGCTGGATTTTCTTTATCTAGATTATTATATTTTGTCATTAATTCTTCTAACTTTGTGTCTTTCTTTTGTAACTCAAAAAGTTCAAAACTGTCAATCATATAAGTCTCAATGTGCTCAGATTCTATTTCATCTTTTTTATTACCTTCCCACACTGGATATCTAGACAAACAATCGGCATCTCTATGAGTAGATCCGCTTTTGTGACTAATTTCGTAATCAAAGTCTTGCAATTTTATGGCCCACCTAGCTAGTCTACCTGAAGGGTCTCTAATTGACTTTAACCAACACAATGCATGATGATCTGTTACAATCCGAATTTGTTTACCCCATATATATGGTCTAAAATGTCCTAACGCCCATACCATGGCTAAACATTCCTGTTCAGTAATATGATAATTTTGTTCACAAGTCGTTAATTTTCTGGATGCATAAGCTATTGGATGTAATTCTTTATCAATTTTATTATTTCTTTGTAATAGTATGGCACCTATCCCATACCCACAAGCATCTACCCTTAATTCAGTTTCTGCAAGAGGGTCAAATTTTAATAATTCAAATGTTTTTAAAGAATTTTCATCAAATATAAATTTAGTATTTTGTTTAGTAATTTTATATAATGGTTTAGCAATATTTGCAAAATCTTTAATAAATTTTCTATAATAATTACACAGCCCTAAGAAACTTTGAACATCTTTTACTTTCTTTGGTAGTGGGAAATTATTAATAGCATCTAATTTTTCAGGATCTGGAGAAATACCATACTCATTTACAATGTGGCCTAAAATTTTTAAACTTGTACTAGCAAAATTACATTTTTTCGGATTTAGTGTTAATTTAGCATCCCTTAATCTTTTAAATACTTTTTCTAATCTTTTTAAATGTTCTTCATACGTGGAACTAAAAATTATAATGTCATCCAAATAAATTAAAGCCTCATTCCATTTTAACTCGCCCAGCACTACATCCGCTAAACTTTGAAAAGTCGCAGGTGCATTGCAAAGTCCGAAACTTAAAATGGTAAACTCGTAATGTCCGTCAGGTGTCACAAATGCTGTTTTATGTCTATCATCTTTATGTATTGGCACTTGCCAATAAGAGCTCATCATATCTAAATTAGTAAAAAATTTTCAACCGCCTAAATAACTTAAAATGTCTTCGATAACTGGCAAGGGGTACACATCCTTTTTTGTAACTTCATTTAATTTTCTATAGTCTACACAAAATCTCCAATCTCCATCTTTTTTCTTAACCAAAACAACCGGACTCGACCACGGACTAATAGATGGTGTAATTACATTATTCTCTAGCATATCATCCACTTGTTTTTGTATAATTTCTTTTTCCTTATGACTAACCCTGTACGGCCTTTGTTTTATAGGTTTATTGTCACCTGTGTCTATTCTATGTGTTATTTTGTCCGTCAACCCAATCTGTGTCGTATCTCATGCCATTATGTCCTCATATTCGTTAAGAATTTTATTTAAATTATTTATTTGAGAGTTTTCTAATTCTGTGTTTATTTTATATACCTTTGGTTCTAAATTTGTAATAGTATTAATGCTATATAGATTTGTATCTTTATGATACATATATAAATTTCCTAAAGTTGTATTTTTTCTTAATAAAATGTTATTAATACCGTGATTGTAAATTCCTACAACATATGATAAATCAAATTGCATTTCCGGATACTTAATAATTTCTAAAAAATTTTGTCTTAAAAAGTCTGTGTTAGGTTGAAAAAGTATATAAAATAAATCATTATCCAAATGATATGCTGGATTTAGTTTAATTTCACAGTACGCCATTTCGTGGGGTTGACATTGTAAATCACATCTAGAAAATACTTTTACTTCTTGTGTTTTCACAGGATCTATGCACTCTGGTAGGCTTCCCCATCCCGCATTGTTAACATTAATCCCTATATCTTCACCCTGAAATCTTTCGTATGTTACAATTTTCTTATCGTTTCCCAATGATATATTACAAGTGGTATTAAGTGAATTTGTAAATGAAACGTAGTCGTTTCTTATATCAATTAACGCCTTATGGGCCACCAAAAAATCAATTCCTAACAAAACCCTGTCAAAACCTATAGTAGGTATGACTGATGCGGTACTAAACGTTTCCCACATTCCGTAATTAATGTGTAAATGTATCATTCCTAATTCCTGAATAGCATAACCACCTGCAGCAACAAAAAACTTTTTATGTGGTGGAGATAAAAATCTACTACCCTGTGCAAAATCATGTGAAACCAAAGAAATAGCCGCGCCTGTATCTATTATAACTGATGTGAATTTATTATTTATTAACATTTTTAATCGTAATGGACTGAATATTCGGGAATTCGGATCGTATAGCGGTGTGCAACCCGAAATTACACATTGCTCCTCAAGTTTCCCTGGTTATTAACCCTATTAAGTCGTGGACAATTCCTCTGAATATGTCCTGGGCGATTACACTCAAAGCAAACGGGTCGTCCGTCCGTAGTTCTAGTATTTGTTCGTTGTTGTGCAAAATTCTGATTATATGTTGGTCTGGAAAAATTTTGATTATGTGGTATATCACCTCGGGAAGTACTTGGCTGTTCATTATTATAAGTATTAAATCGTGGTGCGTTTCTTTGATTGCTGAAATTTGTTCGGGGAAACTGTTGATTATTGTAATTATTGGAACGTGGGGAGTTTGGTCGATAATTGAAATTCGTATTTGTGTAATGTCGGTCTTCAAAATTTTGACGAGGCCTATTATTAAAATTAGGTATGTTAAATTGAACTCTTCTATTATTGTTTGTCGAAAATTGTTTTACAACCTCCCCTATTTTATTATCTAGTTCTTCCCGTGTAATTGTATTTGATTTATCTAAATTTTCCCTCGATTTTTCACTCGCCCTGCGATATGCCTGTCCTGACATGACGGGTTTTAAAAATTTTTCTATATCCTTCAACGATTTAGGTTCAAAAAATCCAAAACGTTCTGCTGTTTCAGGTAACAGCCCCTGATATATATTTCTAATTATGCTAGATTCCGATGCCTCCGGATCTAATTGCTTTGTTAGCGCTATGACCTCCTGTACGTACGCCAGGGGGTTCTCGCCCTCTAATTGCTTCCTATATCTAATTTTATTTGCAAGTTGTACATCGAAGTCAATCGTGCGAAAAATTTTCTGAAAATCATCTTTTATGATTTTCCATGTCAAGTTATTTTTATTAAGTGTGTAGTTTTGGAACCAACTATCTGTGGATCCTAATAAACACATTCCGAATGAGGTTATTTTTAATTCGTCGTCCCATCTATTATTAAAAGCGGTTTTTTCATACTGACGGATAAAACCGTCTGTATCCTTATTTTTAGAAGGATCAAAGGTCGGTGGGTTTGTTGCGTTGAGTATTGCGGGTTGTCTGTTATAATGTGGGTCTCTAAATTGTAATGTATAATTGTTGTTCATGTTAGTATTGTCAAAAGTTTGTGTCTGTTGCTCTTGTGATTGTCGTTGTTGTGTTACCGTGTCATTTGTATTATTTATGCTTGTATTTATTGCAATTGTTTCTGTAAAAGTTTGGAAAACATTGTCTGTACCTTGTGAAGTACCTGGTGGTGGTGTTCGTTGCATATCTAAAACTGTTGTTTCTAATGTGTTATTTGAATCTGTTTCTGTATTATTACTTATTAAATTAATTAATGTTGTTTCTAATGTGTAATTTGAATCTGTTTCTGTATTATTATGTGTTAAATTTAAAGTTGCGTCTAAATCCCCTCCTGTACTCTCGTTATTTATTATTGTGCTAGAAATTAAAGTTTTATTAAAATTAGGTTTGTCTATATTTGTATTGAGCGAAAGTGGTGGTGTAGGTGGTAACCCTGCTTTTCTTCTACTTCTCCTAGCTTCTACTTCAATGGATTCTATATTTGAGCTGGACATTAAATTTTAAATTTAAATTCCCCTATTTTTGAAGCGGCGCCTCCACCAATTGCTACGTCCCGCCCTTCGTGGTAGATTACTTTAACTAAATTTACTGGGGGCTAGGGCGAATACGCAGCTCGAAGTCATAACGTATATAACTTCCGTCGCACATACCAGAATCACTTCAAACGTAGATGGAAAGGTAGGGAAATTTAAGCTATCACATGTAATAATAGAACATGGTACTTACCAGATTATGGTATACACTTATTCCAAGGTGAGCTGAAGTATTGCCACAGAAGTAGAGATCCAAATATGAGCACCAACAGGAACAGGAAAATGATGCAGAAGGAATACGATAATGCACAACACATTTGTAATTACTATATAACTACAATTTATTACAATTAACACAAAAACACAAAAGATAACTTTTACAATGAATAAAACATAATTCTTAATTATTACTTAGACAACATCTTTGAGAAGAGCGAAAATATAACGCGCTCGAGTTTATTGAAAAGACAAAGCCGAAAGAAGCCAAAACAGTTACAATGATTTAATTTAGAAATTTGATATTAATTTTAGATTAACGCGTCAGCGAGTCCTTATGGCTCAACTGATGTTCGAGTGTCGATTTTACTGAGACTCCCGGGCGGGGCCCGAGGAAAAGCTTTTATAGTTCTCTCAAAAACAGAGTAGGGACACTTCCCGCGTCGGTTGATATATTCTGTTTTTTCCCAACTGGGTCGAACGTCCTGTTTACAGAATTTATTTCTAGGAATTCCAACCTCACTCGATTGTACCAATCAATTAAAACAGGAAGCAGCAATTGATAATTAATATTAACAATAATGTTATCTAGTACAAACTGTTGCAAGCCATGAAAATAAAATAAAGATTATTTTATTATTATATATAAAAGATTAATACCTCATGTTTCAATATGATCAACACAATTACAAATAGAATTAATATCACCAAATAATAGATTAACATAATCACGACGTGACAATATTTTATGAATATATTAATATCGCATATCGATATATCGAAATTTCGATATATTAGTTTTTTAACATTATTAAGGTACACAATGAAATAACAGTAAGAAAAATCAATAATTATTTATTTTTCAATAACAAATATGCCAACAATAATCAGAGTATAATAAATAATTAATAAATAATTTTATTCTATTAAAAATAACTGCTACCAACACAACGGCGTATATTTTATTTAAATACATTAAGTATTTACGAATACATGTTTTTTTATTTTAATACCGTGCTGATGTCACCTACTCTAATCGCGTGGCTGCTGCAGTGTATTACAATCAGTGTTAGTTGTGTCACAAATGCCGACATTGCACGTAAGAAAAAATGGGGAGATGGCCTATTTTATTCAACTTTAGCAATTTATTGTGTAGCCGTTTTAAGTGCTAGACAAAAATCCATCAGCATTATTTAAGTCACACAGCTCATTCCAATAAATATACAGTCAAACCTTGGTTTACGAGTGTTTTGCAAGACGAGCAAAAATTTTAACTTTATATACGAGCGAGGTCCTGCAATACGAGCAAGCAATACAAGTAGTTAGCGTTTTTCAACCTTTTTCTGTTTGCAGACCGGGAAAATAAGAATGGGATCACACATTTTGAAGTATTACTACAATTAACTTTATAATCTGTAAAATTTTACTCTTACAAAACTACATAAGTAAGTAATAATGGATCAGTACATTTTGAACGGAGAAATCTCTCACTTCATATGATATTAGGGAGGTGTGTAAAATGTGGGATACAGTGTAAAATTTCGTAGAAAAGCACCACCCGAGTAAGACTTTAACAGTGCGGGCGATGGATCTGTTTAACAACAATGCAATGTCACATTTCCGCAAAATTCTAAAAAAATCGATTACTTTATATTAAATTTAAATGATACAAATAGAAAATAGACATTTTTGTTAATTATTATTATTCGAAACGAATTATGCTCGCAATACAAGGTTTCATGTATATAAAAAAATCGTTTATAGGCTCATTAATTAAACCAGTATTTTTCTGGAACGGTTTTTAAAAAAACTATCTCTTAACATGCTCTCCTGTCAATCTACTGCGATTGTTGGGAACCACGATATTAATTGTAGATGTAACAGATGATGCAGGTGAAATTAAATATTTTTGGCGAATTTTTGAAAGTACAGGTATAAAATATCTGCTATCTACTCAGGAAGCGTGAGTAGTGTCATCTATGTCTCTTGGTGGCCGAATTCTTTTCCGTTCTCGCTCGGCGGAGCGAAGCTTTGTCATGACCTCCACAGCAAAGGCGCTAATTGCATCCCACGCTGAGGTCGATGAGATCATTAACTCGACCATGTTCTCCGGGGTGATGTGTGCATTGAGCAGCTCTTCTAGGATATCTCGAGACTTGCCGAAACGTGGACAGTGGTAGAATGCATGTTCCGCACTTTCGCTCTTTCCTTCGCAGGCTGGGCACTCCGGTGAGTCTTCATGGTTGAACTTATAAAGATACTCCCGAATGCATCAGTGGCCCGAAAGCTATTGGGTGAGGTAGTAGTTGAGTTCCCCATATGAACGGTTTACTCAATTTCCCACTAAGTCAAGATGGGTATCGCTGATTCTAGAAAGTTTTTGGGAGGAAAAATTGATATTTTCGAGAAAATAACATGGTGCATTTATAAAATGTGGGAGTGGGGGGAGTGGCAAAAAAGTTATTTTAGCGGTTTCCGGGTTATTTAGGGCAAGGAATCGAAATCTGTTATAAAAATAGGGGGTTCCCATTTAAGAAATACGAAGGGGGGGGGGGGCGTTCCCCCCGGGGGGCAGTTCCTTCCCCACAATTGGCATCGCCATGTGATAGTTGGAAAAAAATGCTAAACATTTTTATCTGGATCATTTTTCCTGATTATTCCTCCCTGGCGAGTTACGCAGGTGTATCCATCTTTTTTCAACACCCCGTATATAATAATAACTCGATATTACATACCTAGCATTGGACAGAAATAATGGTTTTCATTTAAGGCTACTTTACTGTATCCTTCGATACACCCATGACCCTCGATGACATCACATATCATCAATTCACACGTGTAGACAATGTGAATTTCCTAAAAATATGTAAACAAATTGTTATACATCGTACAGTATTCTATAAATTATTTTTTTAAATAGCATATTTGAGGTTATACCGACATCAATATAACTAAGTATTTTTTTATTAATACATATAATATTTAAATGTTGAAGTAATTCAACGTGTTTTAAGAATATTAATTGATATTTACCTGTTCGGAATCCATTATACACTTTGTAAATTAACAAAACACAAAAAGTCAATAATAGCACGTGGAGCACACTTAATCACTGTCACATTCGAAACGAGCGTCACACAGTTATGAGCTCAACCTTGTTGAGCTTTTTTGTCATGATCATTTGACGCGACCAATAGCAAACATTCAATATTTAAAATCGGTCACGTAGCGTTCAACGTCACATGAAAAGAGGAATGGCTGAGTGGTGATCTCGTGATCGCCGACTGTGATGACATTGGTCTCCACCACTTTTCTGCTTGTCACTGATCGAAGCCATTAGCTGATCTTTGAGATTGCTTGCTCAAAACGCATTTTGATAACCTCTCGGAGCTTCCCAGTGATCACCATGGCTAGATCGTCATCAAAACCAATGAGTTTGACTCCTTCTGCAGTAGCATGTTCAACAGTGCGTTGTACAGAATAATCCATAGTAGGGGACCAAGGACAAAACATTGTGTGTCTTCATTATCCATTATACTCCTAGTAGGTCTTGCAGACTCCTGGTTGTTAAAAAAATACAAAAGGTCAAAGTACCACAAACTAGGTTTAGAGATATAATTCACACCTGCCCTGGATTTCGACAAATTGTTAACTTATAAACCGTACGTAATGCATTAATTTTTTTCACAATAGTGTTCCTGTCTGCTGACGGATCTAACTCCTTATATTTTTTAACGAGCTATGTATAAGCAAGGTCTTTTTTTATTCTTGTCGGAGTATTCTTTGGTCTTAATGAGCCACAATCAGGTAAAACTCCGATATAGTTCAATAGATTCACTCAAGAAATCTCGAGGGCTTTGTTTATTTAAAAACTGCCATGGTCACTTGAATAAAAATAAATCAATTGAGAACCTCCTCCTTTTTTTACGTCTGTTAACAATTGTCAACGAAACAACGAACTAATTCGACACAATCATTCCCGTGAACAGTGTAGTGCGCGGCCTAGTATCATCTTTTATTGTTAAAAAAAGAAAAGGTTGTTTGCTCAATGTCTAGTTACTACCGCGGTTAAAAGTAAAAAAAAATAATAATTAAAATTAATATTAATAAGATGTTTCGGGATGGCTTTCATTAAAAACAGATTGAAGAAATTCTCTAAACATGAATTTATTTATATTACTTAATTCACTACAGAATTTCATACAGCCTTATTATAAATCCTCATAATCCTAAAAAATTCAAAATCCCTTTTATACTTTATTCTAATTTTTTTTCCTAAACTCCTATTTAAATGATACAGAAAAAACTTAACTCTAAAATCTACAACTTATCTTATTTCGAACGATAATTATTTTTTCATCCTTCCCTATTTTCCCTTATTATGAAGAATTGTTTGATTACTGTATATTTATTTCGTATGATGGTCCACTGTAGCTCCGCACAACAATCATGTAATACTTTGATCAATGCACTGGTCCCCTGTTTCACCGTTCAATCTGACTGTCTTTGTTTAACCTTTTAGTCATCTCCACACTATAGGCATAGCGCCTAACCCACAGTGCAGGAAATGCCACACAGAGGAAGAAACCTCAGAACACATCCTATGTGACTGCACAGCACTTGCAGCACTAAGGAGCAAATTCCTTGGCTCCCCTTTTCTCGAGTCAAAAGATATTCAGGACATGTCGAGGAAAAGGATCCTATGCTTCGCTGAAGCAACGGACCTTTTCAACGAGTCTTAGAAACCCAGGGGAGCACAATGGGCCCTAGTGGCCTGAGTGCCGGAGCCTCTTACGAAATTCAATGGAAATTCAACCTTTTACTTCCTGTATTTTAAATGTTCACTTCTCTCGCAGTTATTACGAGTACTCCTTTAATTTATAACAATTGTTTTTACTTATAGTTTTTTTTTTTTATTAATTGAAACTCGTTTTAACTTTTCTTCTTTTTTTAAACACATGCTATGAATTTAAAACGCACTGTAATGTTTTTATTAACATAGATTTTATTTAAATTTTCTATTGTAAACTTTATATGTTGTTGTATATTTCATAATATCTATTTCTTTCTCACTTTCTTTTATTTGTATATCTCCTTGCTCTGTCTGTTTCATATAGGTAGGGCTGCCATCACCTAAATTGCCGACCCCGTATAAACACGGCAAAAATCCCGGACATTTGGGCGAAATAAGGTTTTTTCCCCGGACACCTTTGAAAAAATATTTGTTGTAACAAAAATAAAAACATCGTTATAATTTTTTAATTTTTATTCATTTATATAGCTTAGAAACAAACAATAGACATTTTTAATAAAATTAAACCTCTTTTTGAGGTAATATCGTAACAAAAACAATTAAGCTCTTCTTTTTGGCATCATTCAAATTATTATATAATACTAATAATAACAGTAATAACTAACTAACTAATATAATACTAAAAGTATGAGTGTATAGGTATTTACAACCGAAGGGGACCGCAGGTAGACAGATTATCCCTAACGTCTTTTGTACGATTCGTTCCAGCCGAGCCAGTATTGAAGACGTGTCACTAAAATAGCTATATCTCTGGAAATAATTAAAATTTTGGCTTGCCCTTTTAAGGACACATTCTTGAAAGGTTAAGCTTTGAAAATATAAAAAAAAATCGATTTTTTCAAATTTCTACACTAGAATACCCCCTTAAACATATTTTTTAGCGAGAAAGAAATTTATCGTTTATGAAACTTTCAGAATCGATGGGAAGTATTAAGCGGATTATTAAAACAAAAAAACTCAATTTCACAAAAAACTGCACTTACGATACTTTGCCTTGTAGGGGACGATATTTTTAAGCAGTTAGAAGCAGGTGAATCACCGAAGAATGCAATGTCTCTAACTTAGCAATTTACAAAAAAGCCACAAGGAAAATATTTTCAAAGCAAATAATGTTTTGGAAAGTTGTGAGGATAACATTACTAAAGAGACTGGAGCAAAACTATTTGAAAAACACCTTTATACGTGGTTTGTACAACGTCGTTCTACGGAATTTCCCATAACTGGACCCATACTGCAAAAACAAGCTAAGATCTTTAATGAACGACCTGGAGGTCAAGGCCATTTTAAAGCTACTAGTGGGTGACTCCATAACTTTAATAAGCGAGTTAGGAAATACAAGGAAAGAAGTTATCAGCCGATCCAGTTGCTAGTGAAGAATTCAAAACAAAGTTGGCTAATATAATGGTTGAAACGAAAATTCCTCCAGATCAAATCTATATCTGTGATGAAACCGGGTTATTCTGGAAGTTAATGCCGAACAGGACTTTTGTTTCCAGAAATAAAAAATCTGTGGAAAGAAGGAAATCGCATATTATAGTTTTGCATTGTCTTCCGTTTGAAAGATTTCTATTTATAAATAAAAATATTATAAATGTACATAAATAAACGTGATAAAAAAATTGTTTATAGAACAAAAAATATATTTTAATTTGTATATAAAAAATATGTGCTTAAATATATAAATAAACTATTAATAAGAAAATATAAAACCATTAAATGTAAATAAATGAAATCAACACTATTGTTCATTGAACCTATTTTTTATTTCTTGTAGTATTGTTGTTACAGCTAACACTTCACATTTTTGTAAGTTTTGAAGCAACGAAGTCATTGAAACTGGCTTTGATACCACAATATATACCTACTTTTTTATAGATTGCAGAGCTTCGATTGAGGATATAGTAGTACAATCCTCGGTGTTGGTCATGTTGGTGTTATCAGTGACGACATCGACGGCAGTAATATCATCATCCATTTCTTCAACGATATTATTGTTAGCATCATTGATCAGAATACTGTTATCAGATGGTATTTGCCATTTGATGTTATCGCTGTCAATTTGCAGCCACAACCCTGTATCCTCGAGGGTCAGCGTGCTCAATTCAGAAATCTGAATAACTAATAAAGGGATTTCTTCTTCGTTTATACATTGATATATTGGAGCATCATCAAAAATAATTAATTGTTTCCAGCAATTTTTTTATGTCTTCTGGTGTGACTTCGTTCCAAGCTAATGAGTAGAAGTTCACACATAGTTCAGTAAAAATAGATTTTTTGAACACACTAATTCCTTCATCAACGAAAATTGGTACATACGTAGTTTTATACCTAAACTTTAAGAAAACGTTGAGCGTGGTCGACGAAGGGGTTATTTCATTAAGTACTTTTTGAGTTATAAAGGTTTGAAGTTAACAATTTGTTACGTGGTTTGTGATTCCGGCCAGTGAAGGCGAATTTCATTCCAATTGGTCAGCTTGGGCAAAAAAATTCAATTTGTTGCCTTTCAACAGTCTGGCAATGTACCAAACAGCTGAAACCGCATTTCGGTACGTTTCCGGTGGTATTAGTTCTATCTCTCGAGTTATTCTCCTTTTTAAATCATCTAAACCTTGAGGTTTGGTGTCATAAACATTATTTTTCAAGTAACCCCACAAAAAAAGACAAGTGGTGTCAAGTCCGGGACCGAGGTGGTCACTCAATAATGCCCCCTTCACTCTATCCACCTGTCCTGACCTCATTCAAATATTGACGGACAATGACACCATAATGAGGTGGAGCTCCATATGTCTCGAATAGCTGGAACAATTTGTTTGCGAAGCATGACTTTGTATACTTGTGCTGTCAAATTGTCTTCAATGAAGAAAGGGTCAACTGGTTTATCATTAAGAATACCAGCTCATACGTTAACTTTTTGTGGATATTGAGTATGATTGTATCTTTTCCAGTGAGGATTAACGTCACCCTAGAATCTACAATTGTATCTATTGACATTTTCAGTAAGTTGAAATGTTTCTTTATCAGAGAAAACAATATTATTTAGTAATAGAGGATCGCCGACAATCATCTCCATTATAAGATCACAAAATTCGATACGTCTATCAAAATCGTCTTCGGGCAACTCTTATACTTTTTCAGAATTTTAC
This sequence comes from Sialis lutaria, assembly GCA_949319165.1. Taxonomy (NCBI): domain Eukaryota; kingdom Metazoa; phylum Arthropoda; class Insecta; order Megaloptera; family Sialidae; genus Sialis; species Sialis lutaria. The sequence continues at coordinate 12,737,474 of OX439241.1, forward strand.
TAACAGATGCATGACCGATTTCTTGTGAAAGGATGGGAAATTGATGTTTTTTCCCTCTATTTTTAATATACAGCCAGCTATATTTTGTAATGGACGTCACAACCTTCTCCAGACGTGGATGACTGATGGGAATAGGGGTGATCAGGGCAGGTGACATTCACGAAGCCCAGGGGAGCATGGGTTCATTCTAGGATCTCCACAATAGGCTCTACTCTATCTTAATCTATACCTCCTGTACAAGCGCGTTCGAGCTCCACCCCGCCACGTTCCGACGTCGACGTCGGACCGAGACTGGACACGACAACGCCCTTGAACCGGATATATTACAATAATTTAGTGCTGGCTGTGGTCATATACTGATCTTACAATTGGTTAAAAATTTGTATATTGATTTATATACTATGATATTACATGGAGCCAGTAGTCTTGTTAAGTTGTATGGTGGGAATAAGCCGATTTGCATGAGCTCTTTCCACAACGTTCTTCTTTCGGGGTTATATTTGTTGCACTGGAAGATGATGTGTTCTGCATTCTCTGTTGATATGTTGTCACAACTACATTTGTTCGTGGGACTTTTTCCAATTTTATACATGAATTCTTTAGATTTAATGTAGTTGAGTTTTAATTTGTCTATGTACACTACCATTTTCCTTGTAGTGGAATCTTCCTATTCATACCATAATTTGATCAAAATTTTAGGGTGTATAAGGTAGTACTTTTGGCCTTTTAAAATCGCGCTTTCTTTCCATATATCTGATGTAAATAATTACGTAGAGAAAGTTGGAGGCAACGTCGATACCCCGACCACACATTGGCCGATGAACTATTTAAATGTAGACGGTTGATTTACCTGACGTATGTGAAGCTGTACATAAAAGATTTTATAAAGGTGAGTAAAATTAAGAAATTATACTACTTATCATTTATTAAATAAAACTTATATAAAATCATTATGGAAAATATCGACTCTACCATGAAAGTATACGATGTGGATGGAGTTCTAGAATCCACCGGAGAAGGTGTCGTCCTATTTATATGTTGGATACGCAATTGACACAAATAATTTTGAATGTGATGTTGCGCTTGTAGTGCCAATGTTAAATGCATAGCCTTTAACTGACATGCCACACTTTTAGAGAACAGGTCGAACTCGTTTTCACTTGTTGAGGCAGCATTACCAACATTGTCGGCAAGTTAAGTCAGCTCTCGCAGTTTTCTTTTTCTTATCTTAGTAGACACTGTTGGTGCCACAAATTTTTGGGATTCAATTTCATTTTCAACTTGTTTCAGTTCTTTACAAACGATCTATTAACTTTATCTGATAAAGTTTTATGTTTGAAAGCGTTTATTTTTTTGCAATGTAAGCAGTTAAAATTAAAAGACAGGCGCTTACGTTTAATATATTTAATATTATATATTAGTTTTTAAAATGTCTGAAATTCAAGAACCATGGACCAATGAAAAGACCCATACCTGAACTGAAAAAACGAGAATCTTTGATGTCGAGTTATCGCCCGCATCAGAAGAAAACAAGATATTCTATTCGCTCTGGTGCATCGACCAATGACATCTTTCGAAACGCCTGGTTCGTCTACGAATTGATGGACAGTTTCCTAGGGAACATTTACAACAAAAAAGACATCGGCATAGTAAACACAGAGGTGAGTGAATTGAAATAAATATGATTATATTAGATGTTTATTATTATTAATACATAGTTTAATAATTAGCATATTTAATGTATGAGTGAATAACAGTAAGCTGCGAATTCTTCTCTTATTTCCTTTGCATTTTGCATTGGTCGCTTTGGTATTTTATTTAGTGGTAGTAGTAAAGTCTTTTCTTCGTTTAGTAGACGTTGAATGGCACCTTCAAGCATGTACATATTTTGCGAAGTTCTGCTTTTTTAGGGTTCCGAAAAAACCCTATTAATCTCACTTTGTCGTCCGTCCGTCCGTCCTAATCACTCTAAGCTCAATAGCTCGTAAACTATATAAGCTAGAACCTTGAAATTTTGACAGAATATGTAAAATAACACACTCTAGTAAAATATGTACAAATATTTTCGAAAAATATTTTTTTAGGGGGGGGGGGGGGGGTGCTAAGAAGCTAAAGACACCCAAAAAAAGATTTTTTTTATACCAAGGCAAGTGGCACATCAAAATGTGTAACCAAGCTAGTGTAATTTGATCCTTATTCTTATTTTTTTATAAATCAAAAATGGCGCCTACAGGGGGCTTTAAAGCAAATTCAAAAAACAAAAAAAATGTATTCCAAGTCGTGTGGGATGTCAAAATGTAGATCTCAGTAAGTAGAATATGGCAGTATTTTTTATTTTTTTTATAAATCAAAAATGGCGCCTACAGGGGGCTCCAAGCAAAAAAAAATTTGTCCACCCCCCCCCCCCCCCTCTAACTCGGTAACTACTGACTCGAAAAATCTGAAAAAATTAGGTAATGAGGCTTTGGTGAGACTACCAACGACAAATACTAAAGTCACCAATATCATTTCAAATTTTGGAGAAAAAGGGAGGGGTGTCATACATTTTTTTATTTTTATTTTTTTATCTGGGCATGTGGGGTGTCGAAATGTAGATCTCAGTGAGTAGAATATGACAGTATTTTTTATTTTTTTTATAAATCAAAAATGGCGCCTACAGGGGGCTCCAAGCAAAAAAAAATTTGTCCACCCCCCCCCCCCCCCTCTAACTCGGTAACTACTGACTCGAAAAATCTGAAAAAAATTAGGTAATGAGGCTTTGGTGAGACTACCAACGACAAATACTAAAGTCACCAATATCATTTCAAATTTTGGAGAAAAGGGGAGGGGTGTCATACATTTTTTATTTTTATTTTTTAATCTGGGCATGTGGGGTGTCGAAATGTAGATCTCAGTGAGTAGAATATGACGGTATTTTTTATTTTTTTTATAAATCAAAAATGGCGCCTACAGGAGGCTCCAAGCAAAAAAAAATTTGTCCACCCCCCCCTCTAACTCGGTAACTACTGACTCGAAAAATCTGAAAAAAATTAGGTAATGAGGCTTTGGTGAGACTACCAACGACAAATACCAAAGTCACCAATATCATTTCAAATTTTGGAGAAAAGGGGAGGGGTGTCATACATTTTTTTATTTTTATTTTTTTACCTGGGCATGTGGGGTGTCGAAATGTAGATCTCAGTGAGTAGAATATGACAGTATTTTTTATTTTTTTTTTAAATTAAAAATGGCGCCTGCAGGGGGTTTTAAGAAAACAAAAATTTGTCCACCCCCTCTTTAGCTCGGTAACTACTGACTCAAAAAATCTGAAAAAAAATTGGTAATGGGGTTTTTATAATACTAGTAACGACAAATACTAAAATCAACAATATCATTTCAAATTTTGAAAAAATAGGAATGGGCGTCATGGAATTTTTTTTATTTTCATATCTAGGCTTGTGGGGTGTCAAAATGTAGATCTGAATTAATAGAATATGATCCTATTTTTATATTTATTTTTAACTCAAATATGCACCTGTAAATGGCTCTTAACAGTCCAAGTAGTATATACTTCGGAACCCTTATGGCATACACTGGTGTATGTCTTGACAAATTTTTTAAAGTTGTGCAGTATTACACACGCGAGTGTTATAAGTGTTGCTTTTTCAGGCTGCTAACAACATTGATTTTTCAAAGACTCGAAAAACAGATGTCATTATGCAAAATGTACAAGTTGTTTCTCTCACTTTTTATATTTTATTTTTTGCTGGTTGCAGTCCCGATATTTCCTTTATGCTCTTCTGTAATGCCTTTTTTCTTTTTCCTGTTTTTCTTCGTCCAATAATTTTCTTTATATTTTCTGGACTAGTTAGTACTTGAGCAATATTTTCTTTAACAAGTTTAGGTGCTGGCTGCAGTCCCGACATTCTCTTTGTGCTCTTCTTTTTTATTTCTTCTGTTTTACTTCGTCCAATATTTTTTTTGGACTAGTCAGTACTTGAGTAATATTTCTCTTAATATGTTTATATGGAACAATAGGAATAGGCATAATTTCTTGTAAAGATTTTGTAGGTGATTCAATGAGATTTGGCTAGGGTTTTTGAAAAAAAACTGAATTTCGTATGCTTGATGTAGAATCTATTGAACTTGGTGGTTTCACTGTTATTGGAACTTGGTTCATGTAGACTTAAGAACCTGGAGGCAAATCATCTACAAATTCTTTATGTTCTTAATGTACCTATTCTTAGTTGGTAGTATATAATAGCACAACATGCTTCCCTTATACAAACACATTGCAATGCTTAGGACAGATGAATATTTTCTTAATCAAACAGATAAATTTAGGAGAGATACTACTAGAAATACAGAATCTTTGTTTAGTGACAGCAGTAACGTTAGATTATTTGAATTTTATTTTCTTAGGTGTCATGAAAAAAATACTAATAATATGGGTAAAAGAACCTTTATCTGTACGAATAGACGGCAAAGTATGCAATACCATATCTGAAAAATTAACAGCTGTAAGTAACTATGCCAGTATAATTTTCTCGAAAACTACGAGGTCTTACTGAACATTACTTACTTCAAGTCGCTGTTTCAGTGCTGCTAACAAATTCTCAATTAGCGAACGACGAGAAATTTATTAATTACGCTGATAAGTTACTCCATTATTTTGTACAAAAGTTGTGAAATTTTGTATGGTAAACATTTTATATCTCACAACGTACGTAATTTACATCATCTTTGTAATGAAATAAGAAAATATGTACTAGACAGTGCTTTTCATTGTTAAAATTGTTTAATATTTTCCAGACTGTGGCGGATTTTTTACTTGCATCTATGATTATTTTATTACAATAATTATGTTTGGTATTGTCACGTTGCAAATACCTTAAAATATATTAAAAAATATATTAATCATACATATATTAAAACATGAAGTCATGATCTATTTCTTTATTTTGTTTATTAGAGAATGAAATCCTTTAACACTTGATGTTGGTGTGTCTTTCATTTCCTCATCTTTATAGAAGAATTCATCTTCATCTAATGAATTACCTTTTTTTGTTGAACTAATGGACCCATCCTTATTCAGGGAGTTACTCATTATTTTTCTCTTAAGTGATGTGACGTGAGATTCTCGATCATCATCCAATAGTGTCAAATAATCCAATAATATAAAAGCTGTGATATTGTAGAAACCATTTGATTATAATTAATATCACCATCTTCATTTAAAACGGAATGTATGTCATTTGGACAGTTGATAATAACCATTTTAATGAATGATTTCAGAGATGTTCTCATATAAGCTATCAAAACTGCTATTCAATAACCATTCAGTTCTTGCCATTCTTTTGACTTTGTATTTCTACACAACATGAATGTTATAATTATTTTTAAATTTTATAAACTGTAATTAACAAAAATACCTCATATAGTTAAACAAATTACATGATATTATACTTTTAGAGCAACTAGGTCGGCAGCACTTTGCAGTTTTGATATTATATTTATACATATTTCACAATTTTTAAAATAAGAAGACATTAAATACTTATTTACTTTGAGATTGCTCAATATTTGAAATTTCATTCTGAAATATTAAGACTTAAAAACAATATTTAAAATTATTTTTACTAGGGGAATGTCGTCAAGGTTGGGCCACTTTTTATCTTTGCCCTGTATCTTTTGTTTATACTCGAATATTCTCAATGTTTATGTCTTATTTGAAAGTTTGGACAGTCTTAAGAAACTTGTAATCAGGGCGAATTGTTGCGCATTATGAAAAAAAAGTTATTGACAAAAAAAAAAAAGTTGTCTAGGTTGGGCCATTGCAGTTTAGGTTGGGCCATTGCAGTTTAGGTTGGGCCACTAGTGAATATCGACAAAATATGTACTACAATAATTTTTAATGAACAAATATGGATTTATTTATTGTTTTTTATTCAATCCTACATGATTTCCATGATACATCTTAATTAGAACTGTTATCAGAATCGCAATTTTGGCATATAAAATAACTTTTTGAGAGTTTAGCGCACTTCAAGTGCACGTCTCTCTTACATTCAATGCACGCGATGGAATTGTTGCGATTAAGTTTCAAGGGCATCAATTTTAAACAAATAATACAAAAGTCTCGATCTACATCATCATCTAAAGAGGGTTGTTTTAGGTTTTTTTTCAGTGGACAACCTCGTTTAGCAGGTGTTTTCGTGTCTGCTTTTCTCGCGCTTGATATTGGACGTTTCTTGGGTGTCTTCGAAGCGTCGCGCTTTTGTTGTTTTTCACGCAACTCTTCACGGCTCTCTGGAGAAGTTAGAACGGTGCTTTTCATCGGGCGGCGTCCTCGATTAGATTTAACCGCTGGCGCGGTCGCTTGCAGAGGTCCGACCAATGACAAAATTGTAGAAAGGGTGGGCTCATGAGACGAAGACGTCGAAGGGAAGGAAGAACTTGCTACTTCCTCGTGCGTGTCAGTAGAACTTGCTGCTTTCTCGTTAGTGCCAACTCTGGGGGTATCCAAAACTGTAATACGGCGCTGCAAATCCCCTTCGGTAACTTCGGCTTCCAGAACAGCTCGCTCATTTTCTCCACTATACACAGCTTGGATAAAGTCAGAATCTACGAAAATATCAGGATTGTATGGGTGAATCCCCGTGGCAAAAAATCCAGCTTTCACGTTCCGAGGTGTTAGTGCCAAGTCTAATGTGGATCGTACAAGACCTGGGATGTGTCTAATTTCCAGAATTTTACCAGCGTGGTTTTTTTGCCATGCTTTACATTGGGATTTGTAGTAGGCTTTGACGGGACCATAAATCGAGACATCCAAGGGTTGCAAGCGATGGCTGCAGTGTGGGGAAAATGAGAGAATCGTGACACCATTTTCAGCAGAATAATCCAAAGCCTCGACGGAAAGGTGAGAGGAGTGATTGTCCAACAGCAATAATTTCGGCGATTGCTTGGAGGCCTTGGTCCTTTCGACAAAGAACTTGATGTATTGAATAAATTCCGTTTGTTGCATCCAACCTGATCCGTTTGAATGTGGCCCAATCCTGACTACACGAGTGACCCAACCTAGACAACAAACGTTTTTTCCAATCGCGAAACACTACATGTGAACAGGTTAGGGAATACAATTTTCCCTTGGAGAACTTGTTAATGGTTAACTATATAATGGAAATATATACTTACTTTGGCGGAGGCATCGTTTTTGTCTAAGTTTGGAGTTTTTTTCACGGTTATTACAAAACTTTTTGGTATACCGAAAACAAGACGAAGGCAAAAAACATTTACAAACATTCTTCGTGACAAGCAATGCTCTGAGAAGTTTGCTGTCATCGAGAATAATACTTCCATACTATAACACCGATGGTAGCACGTGTCATATACGAGAAATAGCTGTGGCCCAACCTAGACAGTGGCCCAACCCTGACGACATTCCCCTATAATATGATTACATAGTTCTAAATAAAAAATATAATTATTTTAATAATATTCTTTGATATTATATTAATATTTTGCATTTTTGAGCATAATCGATGATCTTATTATTGGTATCATGTGATTATACTCTACAAAACTTATTTTTACTTGAAGCATAACAATTGCCGAAAATACATTTACCGTGCATTATTTTATTAATTTCGTTATATGTTAGTTAGTTATGTGTTTAATTCTGGAAGAGATGTTTTTAAAAATCAATTACACATTTTTGTCTAATATATTAGCTATTTTAAAAAGATCCACTAAGTTTCAATAACAATATAAAAGTGAAAATAGATACATTGTTCTTCATATTAAGAGAATGGATATTGTGTTGAATCAGCATGTTGACATCCGATATCGATGTCTTAACTAGTTACTAATTTTTGCACGTGTATATTTAAAAAAAATGTTTCCAATTATTCCATCATATATGATTAGAAAATCGTCTTTAACGACATAAAAAATATGTTTAATAATATTATTATTATTAACATTGAAATTGATATACTAATAACACAATGTCTTTACTTGTTCAGTAGTCAATTTTTAAAATTTTTTATTTAATTTAATTAATTATTAAAAATGTTAATACTTATTGCCCTTTAAAAATTGTTGATTTGTTGTTGAGCAACGTGATTCATTCTAACATCAATATATTTTTGTATTGTGAAAACTATAATTTGGCTCCGATGTTCAAAAGCATGTGTTGTCGAATTGAAAATTGAATTAGGCAATATTTGTAATGTTTCTTGTATTAATTGGTTGTTGATGACGTTGATGTTCTTATCTAATAATATGTTTTTATTTTTTCTTAAAATTTGTTCTGTACTGGAACAGATAAAAATTACATCGTGTGATGGATAATTTAGTCCTCCTCGATCTTTTAGTACTGTTAATTTTGATTTATCATTTATATATTTGTCATAATCTTCCAGCATGTCACAACAATCTTGACATTTAAATTTTTTCTTTAATGAATATATAACAAAACCAGCAATATGCTACTTCAAACTTCAACAAACAACGCAAACAACGTTTAAATTTATACGTCATTACGCGAGCAATGTATAAAGACTTACGAAAGCGTCAAAAGACAAGGACACAAATACGTACACACTTTTTTTTCTCTTATTATTTTCGATTATCGTCCACTTACAGAAAGTGCTGTGGCTCACTGACTCTATGGTATTATCTCTATGGATATAAAGGGACTAGTTCGTATGCGTTCCGCTCTTTTAGTTCAATTGTTCCCGATACACTTTAAATACAGTTTTGAAAATGAGGTTATACGATTTTTATGTGAAATAGTTTGTTTGGAATACTTTATTACCAATTATGAATCTATTTTACTAAAGTTATGCTGTTTTACTAAAATGCCCAACTCTAATATAAAGGTTGGGGAGCGAAGCCCCTAACTATAAAAATGAACAATGTATTCGTAAATATAATATTATAGTCATACGATGTTATAACTAGAATTATAACTAATATGGCATTGTTTGGAAGTGAATTATTAATACTAAAATATCTATAAATATTTTCATTTTCATAAATTATAATTAACCTAGGGCTGTACATGAGACGAGAGAGAATTCAGTAATTATCGTCTTGGTTTCTGTAACTGACGTTTCCTTGAAAAAAAAATAAACCGAACTCATAAATCGAGCTTCTGCCATCTGTAAAAAATACAGAATAAATTAATAATATAATTTGTTTTTATTATGATTTTTCATTTAAATTACCTAAAGTTGTAATAAAAAATTATAACGTTGCTCCTGAATAGAAATTTTGTTATATCCTGTCAGTTTCCTCTTTTATTAGGGAAAGTGAGGGCAAGATGGAAGGCTTAACTTAAGGATGGAAATAATAAATAAAATAACAATATAAATCTTTTATCTATTAAGTTTTAAGAGAGATGATAAATGCTTTCATAATGATGTAATTACTAATAATAATTAGTAATAAGTATAAAAAATGTTTTGATTCTTGAAACAAAAACGTGAAAAATTCCGTCTTGCCCTCATCATGAAGGCAAAATGGAAAGCTTATACGGGCAAAATGGAATATATAGGATAACCCTATATTTATGAATTGACACATAAGAAACAACCATTTTCTGTATCAGTACACAACTCATGTGCCCAACTACAACACAATGGACACTGTACCCAGTCCTCTGTGAGTGGTTCCACGTATTTTTCAACACATAACTGTTGTGTTGCTTCCTCGTTCGCCGCTTGTAACAGATCCGACTCTTCTTTGTCCTTTTTCGGCGAGCACTTTTCCTGGATCTGTCACCGTGGTGAAACCAGTTTCGTGCATTGTAAATGTTGTTGGGAATAAACTTATGTTTTTTCATTAAGTCGCCAAGGTTATCATAGAAATGTGTTATTTCTTCTTTGTTGAAAGCAGAAATTCTATTTAAGCTTGTCGCATCAGCTTTGCATATAGAAACTGAAGTATAAAGGCGTGTACCCAATCCAATTCATCTGTTTTGCCGCTTTGATCAAAATTGGTTTTGATATTGTTGAGCTCAACATATTTATAAACAAGTTTACGCAAATCTGCGACATTGGGTCCATAGTATAGCGAACCCAGCAACTTAACTTATTCAGCAATTTCAGTTTCTTGCTGTTGGGTGAAAACTAGTCTTGGGTTGCTCATGTTTTCATTATTTAGTCGATCTCTCAAAGTAGTAAATGGTATGTTATATTGTTTTACGGCTTTTCTTTTGGACATACCACCTTCAATCGGAGTTTAAACAGATTGAAGGTGTTCTTCGGTCCAAGCCGCTTTAGCGGTGATCTTTTGACGATTTCTTGGCATATCTACAACAATAAAAAAATAAGTCTTTAAGGGGTTATAGCGCTCAGATGAGTGGTATAACCCCAAACGGTCGTTTTGTAATTAATTCCAACTAGTAATAGCCTATTACTAGTTGGAAAGCATAAAAGAATCATTAATATTATTTACTGATTTACTTAGTGATGGTGTATAATAATCTTCGTTTTCTATATTAATTATAAAACCTGTACTTTGAATAAATAACCATTAGTTAAGAGCAGGAGCTGGATAATTACAATCTAACGAATAACAGATTATGAAAGCAACGTCAATAGCTTCTATGATGTTTCTTACTCCTCCCATGTAAACACAGAACAGTAGGAGAGGGGTGCCATGAAAGAGACATTTTTGATTTTGAGGTCCTAGTAAGTGATTGAGAAAATATTTGGAACAAGCTGGAGTCGAATAGGAAGCGTTTATTATTATACTACTGAAATGAAATGCAATAATTGTCACTAATCAATTCTTAGTTGTTTATTTTCGCATCTTAAAAAAATGTGTATTTTGTCCCTTTCATAAATGGACTGTATTGAAAGGGACGTAGTAATTTACGAAAGGGACGGTACCTAATTTCGAGGAAATATGTACCTATAGAGTAACTAGGTACGTTAAAAATCAAATTAAAACAGAACTGGAACTATTAAATCTTACCGGTTTCATCTTAAAGATTAAACACTTTTATATGACAAACAGAAATCAACAACATTTAAATGTTTTTCTTAGATATAATGAACTTAAAAATTATTAATACTTTTTTTAAAGACACTTATAATCAGTCTCCTTATAATTAACAAGAAATTAAAGACATATATAAAGTTAAAGACAAATCAACAATTTCATACATCTCTTTTTAGACTTAGACTACACTAGAAAAATAAGTATTGCTTTTTTTAAAAGATTTATTCTATCATCTTAAAAATTAATACAATTAAACACTTTTATATGACTTAAACAGAAATTAACAATATTAAAATTTTTTTCTCAGATATAATGAACTTAAAAATTATTAATACCTTTTTTAAAGACACTTATAATCAGTCTCCTTATAATTAACAAGAAATTAAAGACATATATAAAGTTTAAGACAAATCAACAATTTTATACATCTCTTTTTAGACTTAGACTGCACTAGAAAAATAATTATTGCTTTTTTTAATAGAACTATAATCAACAGCCTCCATAATGTTTGAGTTACAGTCTTATAAAAGTAAGCTTAGATACTAATCATTGTGGTTTTTAGTGACATTTTGAGCAAAAAAAAATTAAAAATACCTTTAACGCCACAGATTTCGTGGGCCCATTTCGTGCAAATTTTGCATTGAAACCAATCTTCGGTACTTTCTGAATATTTTTTCTTACAAACATTACATTGATCATCATGTCCTGTTTTATCTTTTGTAATGCTGCGATTTCTTAATCTTGAAGAAAATTCTTCATTTTCAGAAATATCATCTATTGAGTCAGAATATTTATCTACATTTGACAACGTATCACTGCTGCTACTACTGCTTGCAATTTTTCGTGCAACCTTCTTCTTCTTCTGACTAGTTTTAGCATTTATCTTAATATCCGTTTTCTTCTTTTTAGCCTTCTCGTTATTTTTGGTTTTGTTTGATTCCTGATTTATTAAATTAGTTTTGAAAATTTGTTTCACATGTTTCAAGTTTCGTTTCTCAGTGTTGGGTGTTTTCTTTTTTAAAATATCCATCATATTTTCTAAAAGTAATTATCTTTTTCAGGGGTATATCTGTGATAATCGTAGTTTTACCTTTACGTTGCTTCCAAGTAGGTTTTCGAGGTAAAGCTTTAGGAAATGGTCGAATGTCTTCCGGAGTTATAAGAGGGTAAGCAGAATTTGAAGCTTTAACATGTGAAACTTCAGTATCGGAATATCCAACTTGTGACTCATTTAAAGTAGAGGCTCCAGGTTGTGTCTCTATTGTCGTAGATGTTCCAGGTTGTGGCTCATTCGAAGTAGAGGGACCAAATTGGAGCTCATTTGAGGTAGAAGTTCCAGGTTGTGGTTCGTTCAAAGTAGAGGACCCAGTTTGTGACTGACTTACAATGGAAGGTGAAACGGTTCGTGCATTTGAATCAAGTTCAGGATTAATAAGATAAGAAGATATATGTGGCAGTTCTTCTTCATTTGAGGAAGATTCGTCAGAGTTTTCAGCTGAACCAGTGGTGGTATGAAGAGACTGTGGTCGGTCTGTCACGAAAGCAGGTAAAAAATCTTCATCTGAAAAAATATTTTTATTAATTGGCCATATCCCGGCGTTCTTGAAACCAGAAGTTACATTATTCATATTTAAAGCAGCATAGAAAGCATCTTTAGCAAATTGAGCCACATTATAAATTGTGACAGTTTTGCCAGGGTTCGAAGTCATCCAGTCATTCATGCTAGCTCTATACCGAGCTTTGAAAGGTCCGAATACGGTCACATCGAGAGGTTGCAGGCGGTGACTGCAGTGAGGTGGAAAGGTTAGTATCATTATGTTATTAGCTCGGGCATACATCACTACATTAATAGTTAATATGTGTCTTATGGTATAGAAATATTCTTTTATACTAGGGCTATACCGGAATTCCGGTCCGACCGGAATTCACGATTTTATTCCGGTTCCGGCCGGAACTAGTAAATTCCGGCCGGTATCTTCTTCGTTGGAATTGTGTACTTCTGAGATTTTCCAGCCTTTTTCCTACTTATCAAAGTCCTTCTCAAAATCATCATGTTCTGAAGAATTTATGCTTGTGGCAGTGGCGCAGTTATTTTCTTGTTGATCTGAATCGACTGTTACTAATTGTAGTTCTTTACTCGGTTGCAATTTATTGAAACGTCGATGGATATTTTGTTTCTCAAGCCTTTGGGCAATATCTAATAATCCTTCTTTAGCTTTCAATTTCTGCGATGAACTTAGTAAAATCCTATAGCGTGGATCGACATAAATTTCAGCAAGAAATTGCGTGTTTTTAAAAAGATCCTCTTCGCGTTTTCGCATGGAGGATGCAATGAGATTTCCATTTTCTTGCATAAATTTAGCGAGTTTATGCCATTCTTTCATAAAAATTCTTGGAGTTACATCTGCATTTTTTGGATTTTGCTTTTGTGTTGTGTTAAATTTTCGAAGACCTTTTTTTTTACTTATCGGACGAGTCTTTGAAAGCATGAGCTCTAGAAATTTTTTATACCGCTGGTGCAGTGGCAAATCTTTTTGCCAGTTTGTTAGACGTTCTATTATAGTCTTGTATATAAATATTTTGGATATTCTAACTCTAGTGCGTCCAAAATATTATCAAAAACAAAATATATAAAAATTTTTTTTTTTAAAATCTGATTCTGGCCAACTCTGAGCGCGGATTCGTATTCAGAATGAAGAAAACTACAAGATAACACGTTTCGCTTAAGAATTTCAAGTAAATGGGTTGTGCGAGTTCATTTGACAGTGGGTTATTCTTTATATATGGCATTGCTTGACGCCATTTTGACTCCGCCATATTTGATTTACGAAGTTTGATTTCATGATACAAAAAAGCAATCATTTGACGATCTATGAACCATCAATATACTCGTTCGGAACTGTTTCCACCTAAATGTCACCGTTTTTTACCGATTTTATTACATTTTGAGATTAATCGAAGCCGACATTTTATATTTTGGATTCATAATAACCTGTCTATGTAATGAGTGATTGGAACTCAACATTTGAGGCCAATATAATGAGGTTAAGTGTCAAAAACTCTAGTCAAAGTCTTTTTTTTTCATTTTTCGACAATTTTCAGGTTTCAGCCGCCATTTTGAATCTGCCATGTTGGATTTCGGCAACAACACACAAAATGAATGACAATAAATATTAGCGACATAAAAAAACAGCCATTAGACATGCGCTGTAATGGCTTTCTTTATTTAAAGGACGGATATATCTTTTCCCAATAATGCTATCACTTAATCTGGGGGACATGTTTATACTACTTGCAATGGCGTAACTACCGCCGTTCTGGCCGGTTAGATTGTCCGGGGCCCCGAGCATCTAGGGGGCCCCCAAAAGTGGTGAAATATTTTTTTTAATGTGTTTTTTTTTAGAATCGAAACAATAAAGATTTTGGTGAAAAAGCTGATTTTTCAGTTATTTTATTTTAAAATTCTAAAATTAAATATCAAAATCTTGAAAATTTGGCGTGTTATTGACGTGTTTTTCATTTTAGTATTGTATTTTTTTTACATAAATTTTTCTCGAACATTTTCGTATCCATACCTCAAATATTTACATCCCTTCAAAATTCGAAGCAATAATTATTATTGTGTGGGGGGGGGGGGTAGTGTAAAAAAAATCCTGTCAAGGGCCCCCTTCTGAAAAATTGTCTGGGCCCCCCATTTCTATAGTTACGCCACTGACTACTTGTATGGGGAATGCGCGATATAGTCTCATTATATACATATATGACAAAACTGTACAAATCCCACCATTCAATTACAAACACAACACATTAATCAACCCGATCATAGTAACAGAAAGTTGAAAGATCAAAAGAAGACAGAGAAATCCTAAAAAATAAAATAACTAAATCACCACAAACACTAATCATGTACACGGACGGCTCGAAAACCACAACATCAATAGAATGCACCTTATATAAACATTAGGAACAAAAAAAAAAAGTTAACAAAACTGCCAGAAGACATGTCTAGCTAATCTGCGGAAGAAATAGCGATACTAAAAGCACTAGACTACATCACAGACAGAAAATTCAAGGCAAATTACGTATTTACAGATAACAGAAGCATTCTAAAGAAATTGGAAAACACTGGAGGGAAAAATAAATCATCCACATAGAATGGAAATTTTATGCACAAATTCAAGGAAACATTAGTACACCATGGTATACCAAAAAGACAACAGATAGGTAACATCAATTTCAAGATTAAAATTTGGACACGCATGCTATCCCCAACATTTAAAAAAAATTAACATAATCGACACAGATGTCTGCAATTGCGACGGAAGATCCATTGGTGATATCGATCACATTTTCCTTAAATGCAAAAACTGCAAAAAACAGATAGAGGAATTCAAAACACAACTTAACAAAATCAATATGGAACCCCATTCAATGGAAAAGATTCTGCAAAACCCAAATACATACACCGCTATTTACGAGTTCATAAAATTAACAAAAATTAGAATTTAAAAAAGGAACCCTGTGTGTGTCCCAGTGGCGTAGATAGGGGGGGATTAAGGGGATCAAATTTGGGTAGGGGACACAGTGTGTCCCCTACCCAAAATCCTTTATTCCGGCCATAATGTTTGTTTAATCCGCCCTGAGCGGCCCAGTGGCAACTTCACAATCCTATCTTGTGTCCCCGTGCTTAGAAAAAAGGGAAAGAAAACACACACAAAATAAAACAGTTAAAAAAAAAAGAATGAAAAAGTTAAAAAAAGTCCTGGCTATAAATCATCAAAGATGGAAGGCCAAAAAAAAATATATTGCTAAAATTGTTACATAAATAATGTACTTATTGATTTCTTCAAAATTTTGTCTACGAAATTCGATTTTCAAAAAATTACTATAAATATACATTTCAAAATGTCGATTTCATCTATAAAATAATAAAGAACCAAACAATAGTGTGCCAGTGGCGTAGATAGCTATTTGCGATGGGGGGGGGGGGGGGGATTTTTTTTCTTTTTAGATATACAAATTTTGAAAACTAATTATTTTTGTCGCTGCCAATTTTGAAGATCTTTTTTTGTTTTTTGGTCGTTCATTTTCATTTTTTGAAACACAGGACCCCTTCTATCAGTCTCATGGGGGGGGGATATGACAGTATTTAATCATCTTTTATATGGTGAAAAGTATAAAAATTGGACTCATGGGGGGGATTAATCCCCTTAATCTACGCCACTGCAGTGTGCACTTTTATACATATACATTGTAAATAAATTTTAATACTTTGTATTTAAAATTTTATAGTGCCTATATACGTGAACTTTATACACGTGAACATATATTTTAATACTTTTTTAAAGTATAAGGCGAATATTTAATCGTTTTAAAATATAGAAAATCACATTTAAATTAAAAATATCAAATCTATCGGGGCAAACGGATATTGGTGAGTTTTTTTTGTACGTTAAGTTGAAATTTAGAAAATCACAAAAATGTCAGTACATGAAAAATATGTAATTTTTAAATCTGACAGGTTCAAATTGTGGTCAAGTGCAAAGTTTTATTTTTTAGTGCAAATATTTATTTTTAGAGGAAACTATTTATTTAAAGTGATGTAATTTATTTTAAGTTCAATATATTTGTTAACTGTTAAATAATATTTTTTGTACAGTATAAAAAGTGTTTATTATTAAAAAAGTGCATTTAAATGCAATTTAAAATTTTATAGTATGCACAAAATTACATTAAAAATATCAAATCTATTGGGGTGAAAGGAGGGAGGTTATGTTAGGTTAATGTTCGGTATTATAAACGACCTAACAAATTTGTTAGCTTGCTAACACTCTCAAATGAGATATCAAACTTATATGACAGTTCTGTTGATGACTTTGACAGATTTCGCGCAAGCGCTGTATGTAAAAACCAACGGTATTAAAACAGTTGTGCTATTATGAAAATTATTTTATATGGTCAGAGTCGCCAACTGTGTTACAATACGTTGAAGTGTCACTGCTCTAAATTCCATAACTAATCCATAGATACTATAACAAAATTAATAACCTCGGGGGCTATTACGGTTCTCAAATCGAGTGAAAATGACGAAAGTGAGTAGCCTACTCTATTACGGTGAATCTCACTAGGTGGAAATGTGAGATTATCCGCGTGAGTTTACTCGACACAAAATTATGTGTCGAGAACCGATGTGCGCATGCGCGTGAGCGTTTATTAAAATTTAAATGTTTATTAAAATCATAAAACGCGTTAAATAAATGAAATTTTTTTGATAAGGAGTCTGCAAAGGTGTTTCCTCGTTAGAAATCGAATAAAAAGTTGGTTTGTACAGTTTACTAATGAAAAAATAAATAATCTCAAGTTTAACTGACAGATGAACTAGCGGTTTATAAATCACAACAATATTCAGTTTTAAATCATCCGAAAATAAAATGAATGAACTTCAATGAACAGATAGTAAATACCAAGGAAGAATTTTACAATTTGCTTATGTATTAATTGATTTATTATCATGTATTTAAAAGATTTGTTTGTTGAAAAAATTGTAAACAATCAAAAATAAATAACGTATGGTGTGTATTGTATTTGATGCTATTTGATGTGTGATATTATCTGTAATTATAACGAGTGTCTTTAAAATATGTGTACATTATAATACTGTGTATTTTAACTATTGGCGCTATCTTGTAATACCAATTAAAAACTAATTTCATGTTTAAACTTTAAATATTTTCAAAATTTAAAAATACGGTCAATGTGTAATCAAAATTTATTTTTACTAGCCCAAATATTTCTTTTACATTCTATAGCAGCACTATATTCTTTAATTAATTCTAATAATGTACCATATTCTCTTTTACTAAAATTAACTCGTTTTTTATCACATTAATGTAATAATTTAAGGTTAATTTTTAATTTGACATAACGAAATATAAGATTCCAATAAAAATGGCGTCAACATTCGTGAAAATGTGAGATTCATTTTCCGAAAGTGCCTAGTTACCTCACATTTTCACTCGAGAGTTCCGTAATCGGGTGACTAAAGTCACGTGAGATGAAAATGTGAGAAGTGAGAAAATCCGCACGAGAACCGTAATAGCCCCCCTCATGTATGAGTGCTTGCAAGCTAACAAATTTGCTAGGTCGTTTATAATACCGGACATAAAATATAGAAAATTGCAATAAATACATCAAATAATTTTTTTTAAATTTGAAACGTCATTCCCACGCCAACGCTGATTGGTCAACGACCAAGTGGTGCTACCGGCACTACCAAGCGTCACTACGATCCATGCTACGATCTCTGCATATTGTACCTCTCATATAAACTGTTTTTTTATCTATGGTGGCATTACTTTTGCGGGCTTTGCGAAGCACTTGTTGAATATATTTGTAGATTTTTAATTTGTTTAATTTATTTTCTGGTTTTTATATTGAACTTTAATTTTTGTACAAATACAATAATTGTGATAATGGCTTCAACACGGTTTTATAAAAAGTTAGTACATAACCATATAATTATGTTTTAACCCTAAAATATTTTAATTTTTTAATATTATTGTTGCTTATAAATGATTTTAGAGAACCAAAATACAATTCAAGCAGTGTAAGATGCCAAAAGTGTTTAGAAATTGGTCATTGGAGTTATCAGTGTGAAGGAAAACGTAAATATGTACATCGAGAATCAAGATCAAGCTTATTGGAAAAACGGATAAAAATGATTGAAACACAGTATGTATAATATATTTATATTAGAGGGATATGTTAAGGTTTATGTAGATACTGGAATAAAATTTACATGATCTTGTATACATGCAGCGCTGTAACTACCACTGGGGTAATGCTCCAAGGCCCCCGAGTATAGGGTGCCCCTATACTGCAGTGTAAAAAAAGGTTACAATTAACACGATATATAGTGAAAATAGTTGGAACGAAAAAAAAGGTCTTTAGTTTTTATTTTACGGGGGCCCCCTTACACACACTCTGGCCTGGGGCCTCCGAGCTTCTAGTTACGGCATTATATATGCACAATGTATGATATTCTTTCCTACTTGAACTAATGGAACAATCACAACAATTTATTGAGTTTAAAATTGTTTTTTGTTGCAGAGATGAAGATAAAATTAAATTGACTAAAACAGATACCAAAAGTGTACAAAAAAAACGTAAAAATGTAAGTGCCGGCTCAAATAGCGACTCTAAGGACGACACAGACAGTAGTTCCAGCAGCAGTAGTTCAGATAGTAGCAGTAGCAGCACGAGTACTAGTGATAGCGCTTCATCGTCAGATTCTGATACGTCAGACACTGAATAAACAAGTTAGTAATTATTTAATTATGAATAACTATTTTACCAGGAACAATAATATTTTGTATAATATTAAAAGAAACATTTTTATGTATATTTCATACATATATTTTTTAATAAAAATTTTTTTATGTTAAACTTTTTATAACGATACTGAATCAGTTTCAAAATATAACAAAACCAAAGTGGTGGGGGGATAGTGCAAGCAAAATCATTGCTTTGATTCGTGATAGTAAGCTTGACCGAGTACTTAACAATCTAAACACAATGTACAGTACTCGATCGAGTGATCAATAAAATGAAGGGGAGTGCTACCCCCCACCACTATGATGTACTATACTTAGTTACTAGCAACTCGACACTCGGCTGGCGGTTTAGACATGCCAAGTACAGTACATCCTTATGTTGGTTCAGCGAATAGAATTTGTGTATACGCTTCACTTGGTCAATATTGGTGCTCGGACAAGCAACAAAACGAGTTCCTCGACTGAGTGCTTGTCCCATGTAAACTAGGCGTAAAAGACAGACAACCCGTGTGAGTGCAACGTGAAGTTATTTTGGTACTTGTCTATTATAAACTCACCATTTGAAAAATAAAATGAACTTACTTTACTTATATATGTATAATAGTATATATGTATTTATAAATTATTTAAAAAGGGAATAATTGGTCAAAAGTTGTTATAAAACATGCAACATATGTCTTCAGTTGGTAATTATTTTATATTTCGATCGTTAGATCTTCATCAGAATTATAGATCTACAAAAACATATTATAACACATTACAATGGTAAATTAAATATACAATAAATTTTTTTGTGTGACAAATTATATAAGAAATACTTACGATTTTTTTTACACAATTGTAAAAATAATCATATTACAATGAGGTTCTTAATAATAATATAATATCTTCAATAATATAATATTTATAAATATAATGTAGATATATAAATCACATATAAATATCTTCAAAATCTAATTAAAATACAAACATATTTTTTTTATACAGAAACAAAAATATATAATGAATATTTGACAGTAATTAAATAAACAAAAAACTATTAAATTATGTTGCTATATATTTGCTGAATATATTCAATATTCGTTCTATAATTGATAGCATTATCATTCTTTAATATATGAAGGGCCTCTGACACCAATCTTTTTTTAAGGTTTTCTTGTATATCATAATAGTATATATTGTAATGCTTACGTTACCTGAAATTTTGTTATTTTGTAATTCTTGGAGAATCACCTGGGCTGCCACTGGACTGTGGAATTTATAGTCTCTGATAATCAAAACTAGAGTAACCTAAAAAAGATAAACTTCTTATGCTCCAGCCGAACACTTCTGACTTTTTCCCTAAGCGTTTCACTAACTCGGCTGCTTAGTGATTTGTGTTGTGACTTAACATAGTTAATCTATATATGGGTTACAAATTACAATATATGCACACTAGTGATGTAACGAATATTCGCATTCGCATTCGCGAATATTCGCACATTTTTAAACATTCGTATTCGCATTCGCAGGTAAAGCTGCGAATATTTTTGCGAATATATTATGATGTATTAATATATACACTAAAATGCAAAATTAACGGATCACTAAATTTTTCAAATATTTTTAGTTGTTTTTAAATCTGCGAAAAATGGTCGTAGAAGAGTTTTAAATAAACATTCCTAAAGCTTGAACGTTCTAGTTTTTGAATCATTTATTGAAAATTTTATTATCTTTCAGGATAACCTCCTTTTTAAGTTGAAACTCCAAAAAAATTTTTTTCAAAAAATGATATTAATTTTGAGAGGCTCTACAGGACATGCAAATTTTTTTTGGTCAAACCAAATAAATGACTGCTGTAGGTCGGACATTTTTCTTCAATTTACTTTTTTTATATTGCTGTACAATTTTTTTTGACCAAGTTATGTGCAATCGAAGCAAAAATCATATGTTTAACATTAAGTGCTTATAACTAGGGAACAAATAATCATAAAAAAAATTGAAGGGTAGATTTTGAAAGCTGAAAATATTTTCTTTAATGCCCTTTAGTTGTTTATTTGATAATAAATTATTTTAATATTGTAAAATTCGTTTGAAAGTAACCTAAAAAATCACATATTTTTCAAAATATAATTTTTTGAAAATTTTTTTTGGCGTTTCAACTTAAAAAAAAGGTTATCCTGAAAGATAATAAAATGTTCGATAAATGATTAAAAAACTAGAATGTTCAAGCTTTAGAAATGTTTTTTTAAAACTCTTCTACGACCATTTTTTGCAGAGATCCAGCTATTTGAAAACACCTAAAAATATTTGAAAAATTGATTGATCCGTTAATTTTGCATTTTAGTGTATAAAAATATCGTTTTTTAGTCTATCTTATTCAGAAGACCTTTTTTACTTTTTTTTAGCTTTTTTTTACAAAAAGTCAATATTCGCATTCGCATTCGCGAATATTGACAGTTAATATTCGCATTCGCATTCGCGAATGTTTAAAATCACACATTCGTTACATCACTAATGCACACCAATATTAATTAATACTACAGATGGGCAAGTGTCACATATTGTATGATTTTAATTAGTGCCAAATGACTATTTAAATATATTTAATAGTGCTGCCATAATCAAGTAAAAGCTTTTCTCTACTTTAATTGATTGTGCAAGTTCCTCTGCAAAAGGTTATGCAATTTTAATTGTTTCAATATGACATTTTAATCATGCCCCATAAAAATCTCCTATTGAAAGCTGGAAAAGGTTTGTTGTTACTTGAGGAGGTAATGTGGTAACTTTTTATTTAGGTTTTTGTCTATTCAGTATTTGTATTAGAAAAAGCCATATCTTGGTAAATTTTTTGTTTAGTTCTAACTGGTCTGCATTGTTCTACAGAGTCATTTTTTGTGTTTTAAATTGTAAAGGGGTGTGTTTTGAGTACTACATTAAGTTGATGTGGTCAATGACCTTGAGCGTTGTCCGCCATAAGCGCGAAAACTTCAAACGTAATTATCTCGTAAACTGTCCATCATACGATAAAATTTGTTATAACCTTTTTTATTCATCAGGGTTGAATCTACAAACGTGTAATGACAAAAGTGTAGAATGACAAAATTCTACAATTTTTTTCTTAAAAAATTTTTTTTTTTGTTTAGGTATTAACAATACAAAAAAAAATTTCCTGTATGCAAAAAAGTGTAAAATTCTGTTATTAGTTATTACAAATTTTCAATATTGTAAATTTTCTGCAGAAACTGATTCTATATTCTTATTTCAACTTTTAGTTGAATCAAATTATCAAACAATTTATTAACTTTCAACATACAAATAGATTATGAGCATGTCATAATTTTATATTTATTGAATTGGTCGATTAAAAAAATTACTTATTCGAGTCATAATTATTTCATATTCACGAGGCTCTACTGTACATTATTTTTCCTTTCATTGGTCACGCTTCACGCGTATGCGTATAATTCGAAATTCATATATCGATCTACTGTTGCCATGGCAATAATGTAAACATCTAATGAACCTAACAACTAACTAAAAAATAATCTTTTCATTAAAATGTTATCAAAAAGAGATAAATTATTATCAAGACCATGGCAACAAAGGCGTTATGAAAGCCACCGCCGCAAGGTATTTTAGAATATATATATTTTAAAATTTATTAAATTTTAATAAATATAAATCTCTTATCCTTATAATATAATATTTAGTAAGATACAGATTACAGTAGAAACCGGTTATAACGATTCCGGTTAATACGACATACAGGTTTTAACGACTCAAAATAAATAATTGTACTTTAGCCGGTTATTACGACTATCGGATTTTACGATTTAATTTGACCGGTCCCTTCGTGGTCGATGCAAACGGTTTCTACTGTCAATCGTTTAGCTTATACAGTAGAAAGCGTTTATAACGACATTGAAGGGACCGGTCATATTGGTTTAAAAAGCAGATAGTCGTAATAACCGGTAAAAATGCAATTATTTGGGATTCAATTGGACTTTTATTTTGAGTCGTTAAATCCGATACGTCGTATTAACCGATGTCGTTATAACCGGTTTTTACTGTATTTATATACTGGATAGGTAAACTTTCTTATTTTTAGTCATTTTTTAAA
The DNA here is from genome assembly GCA_949319165.1 of Sialis lutaria. Taxonomy (NCBI): domain Eukaryota; kingdom Metazoa; phylum Arthropoda; class Insecta; order Megaloptera; family Sialidae; genus Sialis; species Sialis lutaria. The sequence continues at coordinate 12,760,898 of OX439241.1, forward strand.
TTGCATTACATATATTATTAAATAAACTGCCCTGGTCGCCAGGCTGGCACAAGACTTTTTTATACATCATGATATAGAAGAAATTTCGTACATAAGTTAATACTTTCTGTTAAAGAATTTAAAAGAAACTAACTTATATTAATTGTTGCTTTGGTTAATGTTTGAGACATATTTTAATTCTATTATGTGATTTTATTTAAAACGTTTTTATTATAAATCGGTATTATAATTTTTCTGTAAAAATATGCTTTGTCAAAGACTTCTTATTTATTTCATATGTAAACAGTTTAATACAATATTCTCTATAACTTGTATCACAAACACTTCTTTCTAATATGTACCGTTTAAAAAATAATTCGAAAAATTCAAATGTTGAAGAAAATCTACACACACACGCACGCACTCATTTTTTAGACTGTAATTTTATAGGATTTTTAAATTTTCAGTTTTGTAAAAAAATTCATTTTTTTTTATCCGACCGATAGAAATGGGCATGCTTAAAGAATATCAAAAAAATCTGTAAATAGGACTTTTAAAAAAAGATGAATAAAAACTAGTTTCTACAGGTCGTCAATGAAAATACTTTAATTACTACATATTTCCTATGCCCAGAACAAGGTTGATAAAAATTTTTGTTCATTCTAGTTCCTTGTTCTAGAACATTTTCGCTAATATTCTATGAAAACAATCACTTGCGATACTAGAAATAACGATTTCTCGTTATATGTTGTTAGACTTGAAATACGTTTATGTATAAGAGTGAATGTTCATAATTTTAATTTTCTCGATTTTTATTAAAATAGTATATTATACCACGAGTCAATAATGATAGCTATTATTACCGAGGAATAATTTTCGAACCGAGCCGCATAGCGGCGAGGGAGAAAAAATTTCCGAGGTAATAATAGCCATTATTGCGAGTAGTATACTGTACTTTATCTACGACTATTTTAATTACTTTAATAAAACACAACTGAATACAAGAAATGCAAACACAAGCATTTTTGTTATAATTTCAAATTAATATAAATTAAACTATACCATGGAAACAAAATACACAAACTCTGTGGTGTCCAAAAATATTAAAATTAGTTAAATTACAGTTAATAAACTGAACAAATTTTGTACTATCAACAACTTTACTAGAATTTTTATCCATCTCAATACAAATACACAAACACTAGGTGTTTTATTTGACAGTCGTAAATAAATTTTTTAGACTTAAAGTTTGTGTATTTTGTTTCCATGGTATTATTTAATTTGAGGAATTTTCTGATTGGTGCATTAGAGGGCAATAATGATTTAGAGGGCAATAATGACCATTATTGCCCTCCAATGCACCAATCAGAAAATTTCTCTTTCGTCATAGTTCCCTCTGAGATTAATATATCGCATTATATAGTAAAAACTACGGATGTAATGCATGTATTATACAGGGTCCTTCAATAGTGCGTCCGGCATTCCTAGCGCATTTCCCGTAGGAGATAGAAAAAAAATGTTGGTACATAATATTATTGGTTTGAAAAGATCAACGTCGTAAAATTATTTTCAATAATACAGGGTGTCCCATTTATGCGCTGTAACAAAAACAAACATTTTTTTAAATGGAACCCCCTATAAATTTTTCAGTATTCCGATGTCATATTTTAACCTCCACATTATCATCTATTCGTTTTTTGTTTTAGTGACAGTGTTGCCAAATTATAAATTTTTTTCCGAAAAATAATCCATAAACAGGGTCAACTTTAAAAAATCGTAGCGACCACGTTTTTTTTAAAGCAATTGATTTTTTTAATAATAATATTAGTCCTGATAAAGAGTAACATTTTGATAATAACCAATTTGAATTTAGTTATACAGGATGCCCATAAAAAAATGTCAAAATTTGCAAACTTAAAAATGATAAAACTCATTTTTTTCAAATGCGACTACCATTTTTTTATTTCGCTATTCGATGGGGTTTTTTCTTCTTTTCAATTTGTATAGGGGATGTCTTATGTCTTAACCCCATAGTTTCTCAGATATTCAATACTTTTAATAAAATTAACCTTTTTATTACACTTTTATGCACTGAAGTAGGCCGTGCTGATGAAAAACACATGCCGGCGAATTGATTTGAGCCTGGATGAAAATAGAAGACATTTAGAACATTTATTTTGGTCTTTTATCTTTTATGTTTTTTCAATTTTGTAACTTTTCATATTTTTTTTTTTAAATAAAAGAAATCATTTTTTTACATCAGTATTATCCGTTTTAACTATTAATTTTAATCAAATATTTCATTGATACTTAACTACTACATTTTGCCATTTGTTTTTCATCAGCACGGCCTACTTTAGTGCATAAAAGTGTAATAAAAAGGTTAATTTTATTAAAAGTATTGAATATCTGAGAAACTATGGGGTTAAGACATAAGACATCCCCTATACAAATTGAAAAGAAGAAAAAACCCCATCGAATAGCGAAATAAAAAAATGGTAGTCGTATTTGAAAAAAATGAGTTATCATTTTTAAGTTTGCAAATTTTGACATTTTTTTATGGGCACCCTGTATAACTAAATTCAAATTGGTTATTATCAAAATGTTACTCTTTATCAGGACTAATATTATTATTAAAAAATCAATCGCTTTAAAAAAAAACGAGGTCGCTACGATTTTTTAAAGTTGACCCTGTTTATGGATTATTTTTCGGAAAAAAAATTATAATTTGACAATACTGTCACTAAAACAAAAAACGAATAGATGATAATGTGGAGGTTAATATATGACATCGGAATACTGAAAAATTTATAGGGGGTTCCATTTAAAAAAATGTTTGTTTTTGTTACAGCGCATAAATGGGACACCCTGTATTATTGAAAATAATTTTACGACGTAGATCTTTTCAAACCAATAATATTATGTACCAAACTTCTTTTTCTATCTCCTACGGGAAGTGCGCTAGGAATGCCGGACGCACTATTGGAGGACCCTGTATATAAGTCGTGGATAAAAATATTTAATTGCGATGTTAGTGCCGCTTCTTATTTATTTTTCAACTAATTAAATGTACCTTAAACTGAGCTGTACATTTAAGGTTCAGTCGGCGTTACCTGCCATAGATGTTGGGCCGCCTGTACAGAGAGGACACGTCTGTTATAAGTCAAAGAAAAAACAAAGCGAAAAAGAAAGGTGCTTACAGATAGAACAAGATAACTTAAGATTACTACAGAAAATGGAATCAATAATGAAGAAGAATCGTCTTGATAATAGTTGGGCAACTCCACAACCAAAGTTCGTAATTGTAATTCGTAGCAGTAACAATTGAAGTTTTTGTAAATAGTACTTGAGAATATACATATATGTATAGCATTTCTCTAAAATATAAAATAAATTCGAGAAATATGGATTGGTGGTACAGATAGTAGCTCCATACAATCAGCAACTGTTATACTAGCTCGCGCTATATACTATATACTTCATTATTCCGTTTGAAATTGCCTTAAATAAATTGTTTATACTATTAATTAAGAATTTAGTAAAGTTCATCATCTGAACCTGTAACGAATGTTAAAAAATAATCTACCAACATGGTTTGATACTTCATTACATTTAGCTTATCATTTAAAAAATTCTTGTGAAGTGATAGTTGAGATAGCAATTATTTTTATTTCAGTTTTCTTCACCGTGTTGGACTCTATTCAACATTTGATGGTCGCTCCATGACAACAATTTCGTACAAAACATTGAATTCGTTATCACCCATATCGACCGAAAATCTTCATGACAGTTACAGGAACAGTAGATGCACTGCATGTCATCCATCAAAAGAACAATTGCCGGAATTTGTAAGTAAAACAGTGCTTTTTCAATAAGTTTTAAGCAAATTTTTATAACTGTGGAAATTCCCAATTATACTTCACTAACTTCTTGAACACTAACTTCTATATGCATGTGTTCCTTTTCAGGACAGTGAAAGACTTCTTCCTTGGGAAGAAGATCCACCAAAAATGTCACAATATTTAACAGTTAATAAACAAAAAAACAAACTTGATAGCGGGCGATGCTGGGATGATGAAAAAAGTAATGTGGCTAAAACAAAAATAGACAATAAATCTAATAACAACGTTAGTATGTTAAAAACACCGTATTTAATTTTGAATAGAGGAAATTTAAAATTGTATGTGAATTTTCCGTCCGATTCAGAAGTTAAATTGTGCGATGGAAACAAGAAAAAAGAAGTTTTTAAAAGTACGTGCGGTTGTAAAGGCTATAAAAATAATTGAATTTTATAATGCATAAATAATACTGTTGTTTGACTTTCATTTTCTTAACTCTTGTATGAATAATAAATAAAACACATCAATTTTAATCTGTGCATAATTGGAACATACATAGGGATGAAACGATACCGCTGAGGTATCGATACTTTTACTCGATACAGTATCGGTCGTAAAGTATCGATACTTACTCGGTATCGATTGGAAAGTATCGATACATACTCGTATCGATCGATTTTTTTTGTAAAATTTGCCAATCGCATAAAAAAATGTTGTAACCTTTAAAATGAGTTGTTAGTTGCTAATAATTTATTTAAAAAAAATTATTTTCACTCTTATTATATATGCATGCAGTTCATCCAATACTTCTAATAAAAAATCTAAGGGTAAAAGAATTAATTTTTTATTTGAACTTGAAACGTGTTAAATGTAGCAATAGCGCACTCAGCGCAGTTGAATATAATAATATAAAGTCCATTAAAATGAGTACAGCGTATACTTGACGACATGTAAAAAATGGGATAGACGCTATAGAGCGTAGATTTTAATTCATATATTTGACAGTTGTTTGTTTTTGTACATACGGTGCGTTCAAAAATTTCAATATTTAATTCACAAAAAATCATTTTCATCAGTATACCTACCGATTACCGATACGAGTATTTTTGACCGATACCTACTCGATACTTAGTTTCAAAGTATCGATACAAAAAGTACTTGGTATCGGAAGAAAAGTATCGAGTAAGTACTCGTATTTACTCGTATCGTTTCATCCCTAAACATACAGTTGTTGGTGTATTGTGCTTTTTAACAGGAAATTGTCAAATTATCTGGAGGTTATTTTGGGTGGTCTTCTGACAACAAGGAGTAAACAGCAGTGTTACTCTATCAAATGTTATCAGTTATTCCATAAGAATTGACTAATGCTATTTTGAAAACAAATGCTTTACTTATGACCGTTAAAACAAAGGTTGTTATTAAACTACACAGGGGTCAGTCCGCGGTAATCGATACCAGATAGTCAAAAAAATATTTTACGAAAATGAATACTAAAATATAAAATTAACAAGCTATTTAACATCAATTTTCATAAACCAATAGAAAATTAGAAAAATTTTGGTTAATTTTCAAAATATTTCCAAAAATTTATAAAAAATTTCCGAAAAGACAACAAATAAGGTGAAATCACAATAACATACTTAAGAATAAGTGATGATCGTGGCAAACTATTAAAAGTCTTTGACAATTACATATCAAACGTGACGTTTGACCAAATTAACAAAAAATTACCTTCACCAACAATAATGACTAAGGGTGACCGCATTTATTATAAATTTATTGAGTTTATTGATGTATTTGATAAATAATTGTTATAAGTATTAGTTAATAATATCAAAAAGCAAATAAACACACAAAAAATACTCTTATTGTATCATTTTATTCAACATGTCACGACCGTCACAATTTTCTGTCACGACCGTTACAATGTTTGTTGAGAAATAACCAGTTAAATACATTACGTATTTACCTGATGCTCGTGTGGTACTAAAAAATAATTTATTCGTAACATATTAAAGTATGATTATTATAAAGTAACTTCAATATTTTCGCTAATATTTTGAGATTTTGAATAGAGGATGAAAGACTTGCAATAGTTGGGGTCACGACCGTCACAGGGCTTTAAACGCTGACATTTTTTTGTAAAATAACCGTAGTCTTTTTATTTTTTCAATATACATGTATTGCATTAAGATCTACAGAAAAAAGGTAAAACCATGTTATTTACTAGTATTATTTAGAAATTATGAACTCCAATCCGAGTTGAAATGTCACGACCGTCGCCGCGGACTGACCCACAGGTTGTCTCATAGGCAAATTTATGCTGGTAAAACGTCGTTGCATTGAAGGCACCGCAAGCGAACGAGTTAATTTTTTGAGGAAATCTCCTCTGTCAACATCCTTTGACTGATGCATGTTTTGAAGTATGTACGCATTCATATAACTCAAGTCAAGAACTCAATAAAATAACATTGTCAGCCTCATCTACGCCGCCTTTTGTAGAATTATAATAATATATTTTAATTTCGGGTTTATTAGTATCTCTATCAATCTCATCATTATGATGCATAGAAGGTACGATATCACAGTTCTTCTTTGGCACATAGGAACAAAAGGTTTTGTTTTTCGTAATAGCAAATAAGGCAGAATGAACTTCTCGACGCTTGTCTGGTTAAAATTAACTAGGTAACTCTCTCTATTTTTTTCACTGTCTCGACATATGTTAGCTTCCGTTTCGATAGTTCATCAACGAGCTGGATTGATGAGAATCAATTATCAGCCGTCACATTACGGTTGCTTCCTTGAATTGGTTTCGTCAGGCACTGAGTTGGTACTAAGAATTTTTGTTCTTGTGCTGTCAATCCTACACCATCCGAGTTTTTTTTTCCATTATAAAAATAAAAGTTACTAGCACCACACATTTGCTTAGTTTTTTAGGTAGTATATACAGGGTTACACATTAGGAGTGGATATCGACTTTATTTTCGAAACTATAAAAGTTAGAACAATATTTCAAATCGTAACTACCCTTCAATTAGCATTTGGAAGAATAATAAAAAATCATGCCACCCTCATCCACACTCGCATCGCCCACAGGCCTCCCAACTTTGAAATTTCAAATGGAACCCCCCATATTTTATTTCAGAATTTGAAAGATCAATTTTATTAATGAACATTTTACTTCAAATAATTTTTTCTATGATGGACCATTTCGGAAATATTGGGTAATATTTCTATTTTTTTATTGTATAGTATTTTGGTCACATTAGGGTGGATATCGACATTATTTTCGAAACTATAAGAGTTAGAACAATATTTCAAATCGTAACTACCCT